>CM040183.1:39185967-40665967 GCA_022606455.1 Callitettix versicolor | reverse complement strand
TCGATACTTTTAGAATAAAACAATGATGCTTACTTGCCATCCCTAACTACCATTACTTTATATGTATCTATGTTATAAGCATTTTCTATGATCTGAACTTTGACCATCTTACACTACATTATTTTTTTCACTTTTAAATCTATACTTAAATAGAACTATAAATAAAATAATGTACACTACAATTTGGATATATTTATACTTTTTTTATTAAGCCGAACATAATTATTTAATGATTATACTATATCACTTCATTCAAAGAAGTAATATTGTAACATACTAAAATAGGTTGTTATCTGTGGTCACAGATTGATTGTAATATTCATTTTTGTTTTGTAATGTATATATCACAAATATGTAGAAAGATATCGGAAAACGGATTAGTGGTTATCTTAATTTTTGCTTCCAGCCTAAGTTGTATTGTTGGGAAATTGTGTTGATATTTTAGGCTAGGTTAATAGATTTATAGAAGAAAAGAAATTGTAAATATGTCAAGTTCAAGTAGTGATGGAAATTGGTCGACTGTCGGAATCAGGTTGTTAATGAACACCGCTGCTCATCCATTTGAATATGCCAAATTTCTTATTCAGGTTAGAATGATCTTGTTTCTGTGTGTAGGCTGTTTCACCATGTAATTAAAAAAGCCGGTTTTAAAATTTTCTCAGTTTAATAAAAAAGAACGACTACGTTTTAAAAAATAGATCTAAAATCAGATAAACTATGTTGAAGGATAGCCAGTCTTTTCTTCCTTATTATAAATATATTGGTAAAACTGAGTTTTATAAAATTTTGTCAATTTTGGTAATTTTTGCAGTAAAACTCTTTATTTATGCTCAATATTTATAATCCAATATATAAACGTGTGGAAGCAACGAAAAGTTACAAAAAAGTGAAAATAGAAGTGGCAAACATAACCTCAAAATGACTATAGCGCGAATGTGAGAAACGTGTTTTTAAAGGCAAAAACGATAAATCTAACATGTATTAATAATAATTAAATGCATGTTATTTATATTGAAAAGAATATGATTTTTTTGAAAAAAAAATAACTCTATAACCTAACTCAACTCGGCTGTTGCGTGTTTAACCTAACTTGATTCAGCTTTTTGTTTTTAGTAAAATGCATGGTATTAATATGAACAGTAAATAAATAACATATATATAGTGGTATTACTTTCACTTATCTCCACCTAACTCCATGCATGTTAGTAATAATGAAAGGAATGTTTATACTTATTTTTTTAAAAAAAGAACTTTATAACCTAACTCGACTTGGCTGTTGGGTGTTTAACTGAGAAGAGAAATATGATTCTTCAAAGATGCCATGATTTATAAAAAATTAAACAACTCTACTATAATTCAGCCTAAACTGACAAAAAGAGACAAATTGCAAAGTCCACCGCTAACTGCAATAACAAAGGCAGACATATAAACTGCGTTTTAATCTAGTGAAGTAAATTTATTGTACAAAGTAAACATATAAGTAAATCCATGTAAAGAAACATGCAAGTAAATTCATGCAAAATAGACATCAATGACGTCGGAATGTAGGTTAGGAACAAATGGCGAAAAATCATAATTTGTTTTACATTTATCATAATAAATTTAATCTTCCATGCCTTAATGTCTCTCAAGGAAATGAATGATGTAACACATAATACAGGCAAAAATTTTGTTAAAATCTTGACTTTGCCAAAGGCCCTAAAAGTCAGAAATATCAATATATTTAAATCAGTAGACATGTTTTGGGTATTTGTGACATTAAACCACTTTTACTTAATTAATAATTTTTGATTATTTTTTTTCTTGTATACATACTTTATTTCAAATTAACAATATTCACCCATGTAAGATTAAATTTCTTATAACTTATGATCTTGTGCTGTTTTTAATGGAACTATATTGTGACATTGTACACAAACCATATTGTGTCATTTACATTACATCCAACATTCACTACACCAGGATCACCGAAAATCAAAAGTCAAACAAAGTAGTAATATGCACATTATCACAATTTCATTTTATGTACATTGTATAGTTGTATCATCAAGTTTTTAAGTTTGTTAAACTATAGCAGCCGTTATTTGTGAAAAAGACAGAACTAGACACCACAATATTCCTATGTGAAGTCCAAAGAACCTGAGACAAAAAAAGTTTTGCTTTGCAAAATAACTTTTTTTTCCAAAATTGATGTATGCGTTTTGAGTAAAATGGTAAGCAATTTTTTTTTCAACATTTATGATTACAGAAATATCACTTTCCAGAAGTGATGGTGTTACTTTTTAAATAAAGATCTTCATGGTAATATATAGCATAACAAATCATGTTTGGCTAGATTTAAATTTAAAACTGTTTGATAGTTTTAAAAATAAAATGTAATTGTAGTGCGATAATTTTGCTCTTAAAACACATAGACTGTTTTTGTTTTTCTGATAAATTTCAAGCGATAGTGGCATCTGACCTTGACTTTTAAAAAAGAAAGTTGGGAGAGTGAGGAGGGATAGCCACTTTTTAGTCTACTTTAAAACACCAACTCTTGCCTGTCTTTTTGACCATGTACTACCATGTTAAAGTACAGTAAACTCTTGGTTTAACCAACACGAATTTAACAGACAACAGACACTAAAATCATTATTTTATTTGAATATGTGAAAGTGGATATAATATTTTGTATCTGAATTTAAAATTTTTAAAATATTTTATTAAAAATAAATTGTTTAGTACATATTATAAGTTAATGTATTTTTTTTAAGGCGAAAAGCATATTGAGGTTTTTATCGCCTCCCTATATGTAAGCGTTAGTGTAAAGTCGTAAGTGTAAGTGTGTACTCAGGTACCGCGAGGGACGTCTAAATCCTCTTAATGGGTGCAACTAGTCTGCACCCCTCTTCAGGGTTATATGATAATAGTTTTAGTTCATTGAGTAATAAACATGTTGTAGTAGAAGTCCTCTTAAATGTTACTACATTCTACATGTTAGTAACGAATTCGAAGAAACCCAATCATTTAAAAAAAACATTTAATTTTTTTTCGTACAACTGGGAAAAAACCAGTACGATTTGAGACTCTGCCCTCATTTAACAAATATTTAGCTTTAACAGACTACTTCCCATTCTATACAGTCTGATATATAGTAAAGAAATATATATATATGTGTGTGTGTGTGTGTGTGTGTATAGTATAGCCCATTCTATACAGTCAGGCTGCCTCGGTGGCCTAGTTGATAGCGTACTGGGCTTTCACCCCGAGGACCCAGGTTCGGTTCCTAGCCAGGGCTTGGCATTTTCATACGCTATAAATCATCCCATTGTCTGCATTGGCCCAAGTGTGCACAATAGTCGGACTTTAAACACCAAAAAAAAAACTATACAGTCTGTTAAACAAAGGGTTTATTGCATATTCTGTATTTTTGACAAAGATCTAACCTTTAATGTTTAGAATTTATTAGTAAATTCTAAATTAACTTGTTTTATTTGTTGTTAAAAATGGACTGAAAGGAAGAACATAGTCTAAAATTCTCTTCTTCTAAGTGTAGAAAGAGAAAAATACTTAATAACTGAATTGAATAAGTTTGTTAAGTTAGTTCAAGCAGATTTTAGGACAACTTTTTGAAGAAGATAATGACATTGCAATAGACAATGACAAATAGGAGACAAGATAATGAAAAATGAACCATTGGTAAAAAAGAGTCCACTGAATTAAGCAATGAAAATGTGACAATTCACTCTTAAAATTGAACTTGAGCTGAATGAAAAATTAGCTGAACAAAATAAATCTACATTAAGAGATCTACTGAGGTTAACTGAGCTTGAACTTTGCAGAAGTGCAACTGGTCTCCTTCAATTAAGCAGCTGCAATCCACCGGCCCTTGAAAAAAACCAGGCTGACACCACAAGAATACACCAAAGCTGGTTTGAAATTGGTAAAAATGGACAATAGTAATGTACCACCTCCTAAAGGCTGGTCACTAGCACACAGGATTGTTTTGAGGCCATATAAAATCAAAAGCTGATTTACACATTTTCATTATCAAGTTAACTTAATTTTTCATTATAAGAAAAACTTAATTTTTCTTGATTAGATATCATCGGTTAATCTGATTTTTGAAACGTGTGTAACATTTGTTTCAGATTGGTCATGAACCTATAAAGCCCTTTCCAACCAGGACATTATTTGGAAAACCAGTTTACGGCTTACCAAATATTTTCAAATATGGTAAGTAAACAATCTTTTTACAAATTTGTGTCTTCTTATATACAGCTATTGACTTCTAAATTATTTGTATCTTTAACCTCCATACAACTTGTTAAAATTCATAAACAAAACACATTTATAAAAAGCATTTAAAGTTATAAAATTTAACACCTGAGGATGTCATTGTTTAATCTATAAAACATACAAGCCTGTTAAAATTATCTATGGAAAAAATGAACATCAAATATAATATTATAGTAATTTGTATATTATTATATGTAGCAAGCATAATATGAGGGGTTTTTCAAACTTTGAATACTGTGAAATGGTCTGTCAAGCGATAAGTGGCGGAACTGTGCACTGGACGGTAGCACATCTCTCCCACCATAACCACTGCCACTTCCAACTTTATTATACCATTTTGATCTGAGTTGCACACTTGTAAGCACTTTTATTGATTCTCCCGCCAAGTGCAAATTGCTAACGAAGCAGAAATGAGTACCTAATGATGGTACCCTGTCATGTCATTCAGTTACCATCATGACAGACAATTATGTTGTAATTGATAATTATTTCAAAAAATTCATGGACATAAAATAAGTTTTAACAAATTGTAATATGAAAAAAGAAAAAGAGATCAGCTATGCACAAAAAATGTAACTATAACATAGAGGCTAGTAGTGATGATGATAGCCAGGCTATTATAATAAAAATAATAATGAAACATTAGTTTTATAGTTTTAGTAGTCAGTGTAGTGTATTGTGCCAGTAGTATTGTCTATAGAGGAATGTCTATTGCTTGAATGAGAGAATTACTTTTTTCTAGTTTTAGTATTGCACTACAACTTTGTAGATCTATTGTGCCCCTTTCTATATTCCTTAGATGCTCAGTTACAGCACCTTCTCCAGTCCTAGTTTCTTCATAAAGTCTAAGATTAGGATAGGGTTCAAGGTGGGAACTTCCCTAATTCTAATTGGTACCTCCCAATTTCATCATTGAGGTACTTGCAGATGTTTGCTTTGCTGATTTGTAATTTCTTCCCCTTACTCTTGATCTTTATCATGGAAGTTATGCCCTATTTGGTCAGCTTTTTATTGTGTGGTGAGTTCCAGCTCATTTTATTTACATTCTTACTCATGGAAGTAGCTAAGGAAATTGTGTCCACCCACAAAGAGCCCTACATGCATAGGTAAGGCTAAGGTACGTTGGAAGGTTGTCAAGGTATCCCAGGGCTCTGTTTAATACACTGCCATACACTCCATCAGTATGGTCGCTTTATAGTTAGCCAGGTTATGTAGAGTAGTGAATGTGTGTGTCTTGCATAGATGAATGAGAGTAGTATAAGCTAGAGGTACGCTGGGATCGCCAAACCCATCAGATGCTCATTTTAGCTGCCTCTGCTGGAGAGGTAATGCTTTCTGATAGATCATTTTATATGCAGTACATAACAATATATGTAAATCTTAAATTTAATGTAATCTATATTTATAGAAATATATGTGATATCACTGAGTGCCAGCAGAAAAAATTCCATAATGCATCAGTACATTAATTTAATCATACTGTGTTTTTACTTCTATTTCACTGTATTTAAGTTATACCATCTGATAACAAAATTTTTGTTATCTGATTCACCCTGTTGCCACATTTAACCAGATATGAAAAGCTTTACTGTGATTAGACTTTCCATATTGTAATATATGTATTGGTTTTCTGTTTCAGTAAATTATATCTATAACGTTGATGGATTAGATGGGTGTTACAGAGGGCTCTTACCACGATTAGCGTGTTCTAGTGTTTATATATTTGCACACTCCACAATGGTAAAGAACTTTAGGTGTTTACAAGGATCAGAAACTGCCGAAGTCGATGAAGATGACCTAACAGAAAAAGAAAAGTAAGCAATAAGTAAATGATATTATAAATCATGGAAAATAGTGGTTAGGCTTTAGCATGTGTATGAGGATTTATGGAAAGACATATAATTATTGTTTTCTTAAATCTGTGGCCTACAGGAGAACATAACATAACCTTATTTATCTTAATGACTATGGATTTTAAATTCAACAAAAATTTAGTTTATTAAATCAGAGATGAGTTAGGAGTTAATAGTTTTCAACCGTTAATTTATGTTTCAGAGGCACATTTATGTTTTTTCTTATTGAATTCTTTATCGGGTTAGTGACCATTTAAAGTGAGAATTCATCTATAAAACTTGTTGCAAAACGTAGGAAGAGTTAAAATATAATAAACAAGTTTGATTATTAATACTATAGATTTTGATGGATATTTGACCCCTCTGGAATGGTTGGAAACATCTATTAGCAAATATTGTTGCAAAGAAGACACAATATAGCAGCACAATATAAATCACACAAAGCTAAACTCCAAAGTTATAAGTTAACTTCACGAGTGTGAAGAATGAATGTGAAAATGCATGACAACTACTTTTTATTGTCTGTTAAACAAAATGTAAATGCATAACATAACTGATCTCTGTTTTTAATTAAGAATTAATTTTTCATCCACAGAATACAGTTACTCTCTATTACTTTCATATAGTTTGTGTTAAAAGGAGCCTTCTAACAGAATTTTTAAACCGTATTTTTTTAGTGTTGAAAAACTTAAAAAGACACCAATCTTAGCTCTAAGAAAAATGTAGACATTTAATATGAATAGTTTTTAATAAATCTAATTAATAGTTACTTATTTTCTATCAAAGTATAATTTGCAGTGATAATGTTTAGTAATTACAATTCTGTTTTTAGTTATGTGTAAATAAAGAACTTAATTTCAGACGCAATCAGTTTCTAAACAAACTCGGAGCTCTCGTAGTGTGTAGGACAACTGCTATTGTTGTTACACAACCTTTACATGTAGTTACTCTTCGGGTAATGGCACAGTTTGTTGGTGGTGAATCAAAATACAGGTTAGTATTTTATTTCAACATTAAACTAAGTTAATTGTCAATAAAATCAATATTTTTAAATAACGAAACAGTACAGCTTGAATTATTAATTGTTTATATTCTAGATGTATGTCAAAATGATTCTGCAGTGATATTGTAAACATTTTTTCAGTAGCAGGACATATATGGCATTGCCTGTGAAATTCAAAAATTTTCACTGTGAATGGCCCGTGTAATAACATCTACATAGGATGCTCCTCTCCATGAGCATGGGATAATTAATTAAAATGGTTCTTTGTTTGTTTCTGAATTAAAATATTTTAAAAAGTGCTAAATAATGTCAGGTGTATTTTCAGTTAAATATTTGATTCAAGCTTCGAAATACTGAGCTTATAAATACTGGAGTATTGCACACTCCATCAGCATGGGTCGCTTTACAGTTTTGAGTTAGCCAGATTAAGTAGAGTAGTGAATGTGTAGCTAGAGCTATGGTGGTATTGTTAAAACCCATTAGCTGCTCATTTCAGCTGCCTCCATGGTACGCAAAGATATTTTCTTGTACTACGAAATTAATAAAGGGCATTTTCATGTATATATGTGTTTTCAGATCTTTTGAGCCTAAATGAATGGTCTTTATTGTATTTGTGTCTTTGTACATCATTGGTCACTAACAAAATTTATTTATTTCAATGAAATTTGGCACATAGATGCTATCAACTTTAATTTGTTTGCTTAAGTATACTGAAACAGAATATTTGGTTCACTGTCTTCCAAATTTTGAAAATGAACTAAAACCAAACATTAAAGATTTAATGTTTTAAATCTTTGGCTTATTAATCATGAGTTCCCAACTTTTCCATTACTGAATACCACTTGATATTTTCATAGTAATTTGGTGTACCATCTAAATATTGGAATTGGGGGAGGGATTTAGAAGGAAAATGTATGAAAATTGGGTGTGATAGAATGAGTTCTTAAACTGCTGCCATAGAAATCAATATTACAACTTAATTATTTTGAATTTTGTTGTCAACAGCTGTTATGAAAATAAATAATAGCTAAAACAACTATTAAATAAATTAATTAAAAAAAGCTTCAGAAGTTTGATTTAAAAAATGTTGTTTTCTATTTTCTGGCATAGTTTACAGGCGGTAATTTACTGTTTAAAAATAGTATTTGTATAGTCTAGTCCTATTTCCTTATTTTAAAACAGTATAGTCTGTATTATATTATGTTTCACATGTTTAATTGTATAGCTCATTTTATCAACAAAAGATTATGTTTCAAATAAATTATGTCAGTAAAAATCTCCATATTTCTAAAAATTTAAGCTGGCAAGTGTGGATGTATGAATTTTCATGAGTTCTTTATATGACCAACAGTTTTGTTGTTAATTTTGTTTTCCTCTATTATATACTGTATGTCCAATGGAACATATTATTTTTATAAAGTGATTATTTACATTAAGTGATTATTTTTAAGACTACCTATACTTTAAATATGTCCAAAAGTAAAAAGAATTACAGGAAAATGATTGAGCTATTAGTAAACAAACACCATTTTGACTAATCCTTAATATTTTATTTTAAGCTGATATTTTTATTCCTTTAAAAAATTATTGTTTTAATTGTTTTTTTATATTATGATAACTTATGGCTTTGTTTTTTTAATTAGTGCATAAATTTGCAGCTGCAAACAGTATTATTACACCTGTTCCACAGTGTAAATGGGGTATCTCCTACTTTTGATTTAAACTGTTACAGTGTATGAATTACAAAATCTTAAAAGTATTTTTATTACAGTGGCATTTTTAGTACACTTTGGACTATTTACAAAGAAGAAGGACTAAGTGGTTTATTTTCTGGATTAATAACAAGATGGCTTGGCGAGATTTCATGTCTTATTATAGCCAGCACTGTTACATACGCATTCAATCAATATGTTGTTCAAGATAGAGAGATGCGTAAATTCACTGGCTCATCGATACAGTTTATCACAGGTTCAATGATGTACCCTTTCCAAGTTGTCAGTTCATGTATGGCAGTCACAGGTTCTGGGTATGTTTTATAATAGTTTTTTTAAATAATATGTACTAAATTATTAATTATATTTATGATTGGCCATTGTCTACTTGATAAATTATCATTAACTGCAATGAAATATTTTGTTAACAGGCTTGTCGCAGGATCCCCTCCACAAATGCCTTTATATGTAGGTTCTCTTGATTGTTGGAGACATTTGGCAAGGCAAAACCAATTAAAACGAGGATCTAGTCTGTTTTGGCGATATTATACACCACCTGTGAATAACAAAATGGTACTTGAAAAAACCCGTTAGTTTCTTTTTCTGTGATTTTATTTAAATTTATAATTAATGTTGAATTGCAAGTTAACTATGTTGTGTATAAAACGATTCCAACTATAAACTTCTTGTTTTAATGATTCACTGTAAACAATTATGGTATGACCAAAAATTTACATTTAACTAACCAAAAATTTGGTTATGATTTTTATCGATTTGTACATACAGTATAGGACTTGTAAAATTGTTCTAGCCGAATTCTTTAAGTTATTGCTAAAAATTGATGTATTCAAAAACACTGCCGATCAATAAGTTCCCTAGTTTTCTCTAAGATTTTGTAGATAATAAAAGTAGTTTGCTTGAATGTTATTACTGTGTATAAAACTACAGCCTAATATATGATGTGTGGCAAAAAAAACCACATTAGTGGTATTATTTTATTATTTTTTCAGAACTTTAACATTATCCCCTTCAATATACTCCCCTCCAAGATTCCTATACTGCTCCATGTGAATTTTCCATTGCAAAGCAGTGTTTCAAGTCATTTTCTGAAAGCTTGTTCAAGGTTTCAGTCACTCTTTCACAGTTTCGGCTGTCTTAAATCTTGTTCCTTTCAATGCTGTTTTCACTTTCAGAAACAAAAAGAAATCATACTGAGCAAGGTCTGGTAAGGTGGGTGTTCCAGTATTTTTTTTTTTTTTTTTTTTTTTTGTGTTAACGTCCGACTATTGTGCACACTTGGATTTATAGCATATGAAAATGCCAAGCCCTGGAATCGAACACAGGTCCTCGGGACGAAAGCCTAGTACACTATCAACTAGACCACCGAGGCAACTCGTTCCAGTATAAGGATCTGATGTTTTGCCAAAAACATTTTGACAACCAATGCAGTATGAGCCTTGGTGAACAGTCTATGACTTGTTTTAACAAGTATCATGTTTTTTGGCTGGTTGTGAAGTTGGATTTTGCTAGTTGCGGATGCGAGGAACACATATATTGATATGTAATAGTATATTTTGCACGTCATAAGTTTTATATTAAATTCATTAAAATTAAAAATTTCCTTTGTTTCCGTCTGGGATTGAATCGGGGATCTTATACGAGTGAGGCACATGTCATAACCACTACACTACAGATACTACAAAGAAGTTTGACTGATATGAAATGAATCATTAATTTAATTTTAGTAGTTATATTAAAACAGGTGGCTTTATATTAATTCATAATGATTATCTGATTTCATTGAACAGCTGATAGGTTATAATAAGTTCTAGGTTATGTTGTTAAAAAGTAGCTACATTAATTTATTGTTTATATTAATTCATAATGATCAGCTGATAGGCTATTATAAGTTTTAGGTTATGTTGTTAACTACATTCAACATAATTTAGTTTTTTTCAAAAAAAAATACAAGATTACTTAATGAAAATCATGTGTTGTTTTTGGACAAATTATTCTAATTAAAATAAAAAGGAGAAGAAAACATGATATATGATTTTTACTTTTGGTTCAATAACAGAAATGTTTTCTATAATTCAGGTCGCTTTCTTCTTACTCATTCACAAAGAGTAATTTGGATCTCAAGATAATTTTTGCTCACAATTTGACTTTCAGGTACCCAAGTTACATACACATTCCCATGGATGTTGAAAAGAAACATCATGGTTTTGAATTTTGATTTGGACATTAGCGTTCTTCAGTCTCTTCCTATGCATTGACTGGCTTAGTTACTGGTTCATAAGTAAAAAAAAAACAATTTATCACATGTTATTTTACTCTAATAGAAGGGTAATAACCTATCAGAGTTTAGGGCCTTTTTTGATGGATTTCAATGTGTCAGCACACATGTTTATTCGAAAGTGCTTCTGTTCAGGTGTGTTTTTTGGCACCATTTTTGAACAAACGTTTTTCATATTAAAATGTTCGTGCAAAATCTGCCAAACTAATTCTTTGTTGATGCCGATGATCTCAGCAACAGTGTGAATGCTCAACCAACAATCTTTTCAGATTAAATTGGCAAATTTTTCATTGTTCTTGTATGTCATCCTGGATGTTGGTCATCATCCAGGATGTGGTGGACTTTCTAAGTTTCACTAAAAACTCATGAGTAGCTCTTTTAAACTGCTAGACATTTTTCTGGCGGACAGAAGATACACAGTCCAGTATGAACAAAGGCCACAACCCAAGATGGAGTCATATGACTGATCTACAATTTAATGACTGATCTTGAAACACTGGTTGTTTTCAGTCATTATTTTTTAGCTACATCTCTTATAATATCCGAATATCATTTAATCATAATTTACACTATGACAACCTTTGTGGAAATTAACAAATTCTGCATTTATTTATTTGTATAAGCTAGTAAAGTTTTAATAATTGTTATGTGTAGAAACTACAAGCATTTAATCTTATTTTAGAAACTTTTACAAAATGGTTATTCAGATATCTCGGATAGTTCCATAATGATTTAATGGGTGTTTTCCTAGTAGAGTACCTATATAGATCTGCCACAATTCGTCATTTTTCTTAACTTAATATGTAGATATTATTCATTTAGGACACAGTATTTGGTTATTTAGCATTCGAATTTTAACCAAGTACAGCAGATTCGATTATCTGTGTCATTAGTTGGCACAAACATTGTGGATAATGCAATCGTGGATAGTGTGAAAAAGGTTAAAAATATGAAATAAACAGTAAAAACTCGACTTCAGTTTATAAATAAATTTTATTTTATTTTTAAACTAACTTACAATATGAGTAAAGTAATAAAGCTGCAGCAATTGAAAGTTGTTTATATTACTGTACTGTATAAAATGCATGAAACAAGGTAAAATAAAATAAATACATTATGACAACATTGTACAGTTGTATTTGCTTATAGTAATTAACAAAGTAATATTGAAATTTTCTAAATAAGGCTACAGTTTATTTTTCTCAAAGTAATCAGTAACATTTTTTTAACACACTTTACACTAAATACGTTTTTGGCCAATAAGGTGTCTTCCTGTTGTTAAGTATTGCAGTAGTCCATCAACATGATGCATTGCAGCTTTAAGTCATTTGCTTCTGCACAGCTGTAGGTACCCTCTTTTTCTCACTTCATTTTTTAAAATACTGTATACAGTTTAACATTAGACCATAGTTAGTATGTATGTAACTAATAGTTATATTGTAAAGAAGAGTATAATTATAGATAATTAGATGCAATAGACTTCTTTGTTACATTTACAAAAAAATATGGAGATAATTTCTCACAATCTTTGAAAAAAATATTTATTAATAAAACTTTATTTTGACCCCATGTATAAGTCAAAATAAATATTCTGCTGTACTAAAAGTAATATTGTATTTAAACTGATTTGATTTTTTCCTAAAACTTGCTGAAATATATAACAGAAGTAGTACTTATTTTTGGAACTTTCTGACAAGATTTCTTTAGGACTCATTGGACACATAAATTTTATATTTATATTCAATATTGAAAGCTATTAAAAAAAAACATTTCAATTTAATCTCAATGATCAAGGTTTATTTTGTTTTTTCAGTTTACTCCCTAAACATGAATTACTTGCTTATTTAGTAAATTGATCAGCTTAGTATGCTAACTAGTTATCAATCTTTATATAAAAATGAACACTTTCAGGATCTGAAATGCTTGTTTTGTGTGAATTGTTCTGATTTTCCAATTTTTTTTTTTTTTTTTTTTTATCCAGAAACAATTTGTTCTTAATATACAGGAGCCATAAGGTTTGTATAAGCACATACATTTCAATAAAGGTTATTTCATAAATTATTACCTTTAAATTTTTTAAAAATTATTTAACTCTGGATTAGTCATAACATATAAATTTGTTAGTGCTTGATTTAAATGATTGGGCTAGTAAATAAATATTGAAAATAACATTATATTGTAATTTCAAGTATTTGAAATTCGTGGCTTTAACTATGTAGAAGTCACAACAGTTTTAAACCAAAATGATATAGAGACTACTCACTTAATGGTTTTGGCATTAACATGTCCTTTGTAAGTGATATACTAAATTGCAAGTGTTTAGCATGTCACTAGTTAATGCCCTGTAAAGGTTGAAACCAGTAGTGAGTAATAAAGTTGCTTAGTGGATTAAAACTGTTTTTATTTATAAACTATTAACATAGACATTTATTTGTGTAGTTTAATAATACAACATGAAATTGTTAAGTAGTGAACAAATTTCACCCCATTTTTAGATTAGCTTATTACCAGCTGTTTAAGTACCATTTTCAAATATGGCCATCAGCACTGAGCACCAGAAACAATTGGCTAACTAAAAGCGACATAACAAAGCATTTTTCCATATTTATATTCTTTTGTGCTTATGATTCTCCATACACATAAGGCATTGTCGCCTCATTTTACTGAAAATTCCACTGATTGGGAAATACAAAGTGGAGTTTTTCTGTTTGTAAAGACATGAATGTATTTGAAATTCATCGGCAAATTAGTGAAGTTTGTGGAGAAAACACTAAAAATGAATTAATAGTAAGAAAATGGGTTAAAACATTTTAGTGACACTAATGTTCTTGATGAAGTGAGAAATGAGTGACAATCACTAAGACTTGGTGCATAGACAATCACTAAGACTTGGTGCATAGAGTTATTGCAAAAGTTTAATAAAACAGATGCTTTTAATTTTTTCTTCTTAAAAAAAATAACGTACTGGAAATTGTGCTAACTTTGGTTACTGAAAAAGCTGACTGATGCATAAAATCAATAAAGTAGCCAGTGCTTTGAATTTTCTTAAGCAGTAGAGTAACGAAGGTGATGTAATTATAAGTCAAATAATCACTGGAGACGAAACACTGTTATTTTACTCCAGAATTGAAATAATCCATGGAATGGAGACAATCAACATCACACAAAAAATAGTTTCAAGCAATCAATTTCAGCCCAAAAATCGTGTGACCTATGTTTTTGTAGATAGATAGGCAGGTGTTGCTTGTGGATTTTCGTGGAAAGTAGCAATTCTGAGACTTTTTTTATTTGTTTAACATCCAATTATTATGCACATGGGCTAATGGGATGATTTATAGCGTATGAAAATGTCAAGCCCTGACCAGACTATATAAACGTCATTGAGGGATCCAAAAGGGTGCAAGCTCAGTAAAGGGACTGTTTTTCTGAGTGGCAATTTCTATCCTTAGAGCCTACATAAAATGGAATGGCTCTTTCCATTCAAGCCCTGCACTTGAAGAAACATTTAGGTGGCCAGTACCATGACGACAAGAACATCAAAATGGCCATTTAGCAGTGTGGCAAATCAAAGCAGCATTTTGTACAGTGAAACTGTTGGAACTTCTCAAACAAGTCATGAATTAATGCTAAATAGCACCTTTTTGTGCTATCAAATCTTGCACCTCAAAAGGAATTACCGTGTGTTGAAATCAAAGAATTACAAGCAAAATATGTTTTGTTCTTGCTATCCTTGGCATCTCCTTTATCAAAATGTTTTTTTTTTTTATATAATTACTATCAGAATACTTTCTAGCTTTTTTGAGTTGTAATTTAATAATGTTCCTTAAAAATTTAATTTCTAACATTCAGTTTCAATTTCTAGTTCAGTAATTTGAAAATTTGTTTTACTAATTTATAATGATTCTTAAAAAAAGTAACATTTACATTTATTTTTGTTGTAACAAGCTCTTTTATCTCAGATTGGGGTTGTACTGGCAGAGTAATAGTTTCGTATTAAAAAAAAGAAAAACTATACAAAGTTAATTTTAAGTGTACGTTTCTTTACAATACATATTTTTTTAACATATTTCAATTTTTAAGGATATTACTTCTAGTCTAGAGTTTGATAAGGCTATGTCATTATTATTTTTTAATAAGTTCACATTTAATTAGTTTTTACTAAAAACACTTAAAATGTTGGTACTATCTTTCATTAACTATTAAAATTGAATTTCAGATGTTACAGAACCATCCATTTTCAAAAAATAGCCTCTCATTCATGAATGAAAAAATATTTTTGCTTTTTGAGGTAACGTTTTGCACTGATTCGTGGACAGCTGTTTTACATTGTACATAACCTACTATATTGCTTGGTTTATATCTAGGCCTACTACAGGAGACACAACTTTCACTATTATAAGAATAGTTCAGTAATATTTATGAATGTTACTTGTTTATATTTATTTACATATTGTATTTATTAATGAAAATAACTATTTTGATTATTTCACATATTACATTTCTAATTTTTGGCTATTTAAACTGTCTTTTATTTGACTTTGGTAAATCGTGTTACATATCCTTTTGGTTAGCCTAGGTCTGTGTTAAATCCATTTCCAAGGTGATGCATGGAATGTTAGCTAAAATGTGTTTTGGCACTCGATTATCAGCTGATTCACCAACTTCCCATAAGAAATCCACTAGTCCCTTTTTTGACACCCATATCTCCAAAACCAAGCCTTGAGTTTCAAACCTAAACCTTTTTCATAGATGGCGATTGGAGGGCTACCATACCATATAACCCCCATGGGGCTGCAGAATTATGCAGCATGTACAGACATGCCATACTTACATTTACTGATTGATTAGTAAACCTTACTATGTTAGTCACCATACAGTAGATGTCTTCTAATTTGGTCATCTCAGGACCAAAACTTTTTCAAGTGAATAAGACATATAATTGGCTGCTCACAGAAGGGCTATATATGTATAACAAAAATGGTTACAAGGCTGTATAAACAATGTTTTAATAGTTTTTTTTTTAGTGTACAGAACAAACTAGAGTAAGACTAATTAGTACTACTTACCAATTCTCATCCATTTACTCATTTTACTAAAATTAAAACCACAGGACCAATTCAAAAACAATTGGAACTAAACCAGTTCAATACATCCATATGCTCTTAAGTGTCACAAAAGTATGTTTCATTAGTTAAAAATAATAATAATAATTAGTCTGTCTGTAATCATAGAAAAGTCAGGCAACTACTGTTGAATGATGAAGGCATATTGAATCTATGAAGGCATATTAGCTTGAACATGCAACCAACTAAACTGTCATGCACCATTCACTCAGGTGTTGTCTGTAGATTGTGGATTAAGGCATTATTTGGCCTACAGATATTAAGCCTACATCAAATTCACCTCACTATGACAATGGTAATAGATGGCAATGAGTTTTTTATACAAGCAGTAGAAAAAAGACATGCTCTTTATTTTAAATCTCTAAAAGAATACTTAAGGTACAAACTTAAAAAAAGTTAGGGAAAGAAGTATGCCCAAAAATGGTTATTAATTTAATATAACTATGAGATAGTAGATAAGTAGACGAGTTTATAAGTTCTTTTATCGTTAATTTAAATTTTGCCTCATAACAAACAGTTCTTATTTACCTATGTGTAATAAATAATAAACTTTCAGGAAATTATTTATTTAGACTTTCTGTACATTACTTATTTATTGTCTAAATTTTTTTGAGATACTCTAAATATGAATTTATAATTTTCCCTGTTATAGGTTATTTTACTTTGGAATTCTCTTTTTTTGTTTCTTGAGTAAGAATTTCGCCTAAACTTAACCTTAGAAAATTAAAAATTAGGCCCTATAATGAACATGAAAAAACCAATTGTTTTATTTATTCTTTGAATTTTTAAATGAAAATTATATCTTCCCAATCTCAAACATTAAAACAATATTGTATTTAACAAGTAATTTTTACAGGCATGCACACTGGAGGTCTAACAAACATTTCCCCAATATAATTTGGCTGTTATAATTCTTAAACTGTGTATTTATATAGGTTTAAATTGAACTCGTCATAACTAGACAATATCTTGTTCATATTTCCATTGTACTGAACTTCGTGAAGAGGCAAAGTACGTCATCAGATACTGATGAATGTAAGATTCATTACTGCTCCTGTAAGATTTGTTTTTCTTAGATCTTCAGTATTTGTAAAAGTTCAGAATGAACCTTCTTAAAGTGTATCCAGATGTACACTCTACCATTCGACAGTACCTAGTGTATGGAGTTAAAGATTTGTAGTAATAACCAACACTTTTTCCGCATGAGGCCTCATAACATTTGACAGTTCATCGGCAACAAGAAAAGCTTGTACATATTTTCTTTTTCATCATTAAATGAAGTTCTCCGTCTAGGTACGTTTAGTTTTTTTCAAACTGTTTGCAAAAATGTGAGAAAACATTAGTGACTACAGACAGCTACTGTATCCACCTACATCTACATATACAAATTTATAACCAATGTATTTCTATGCCATTAGAACAAAAAAAAAAACTTTATAGATGAAAAAAGATTAGTCAGAATGCTGTGGCTGTTTGATCCTAATGTGTTTACTATCAAAGGTACCTATTAGGCATGTTTATGCATTTATAGAACTAGTCGGAGATTTGTATCCATTTATCTTCAATAAGACCTTTTGGTATATGGTTGCAAAACATTCCACACCTCGTTGCAGGTCGTTCAGTTATCATACTTGTTCTTATCAGAAAATCAAGAGGGCGTAAAAATGCACCAGTTGCCTAGGTACCTAAAAAAAAACATTAAAATAAGTCTAAAATATTTATAATAAAATTTTAGCTCTAAATTAGCATAAAAATTATAAAAAATTTATAATGCTGTTTCTGACAATGGGGATACAAATTTTAAATCTGACTCTTGATAAATTCCCCTAAGTCTGAAATATAGCGTCTTTGTTTTAATTACTTAAAGTAGATACACTATTATACAATGAATTTTTATTTATATATTTTTTTTATATAATACGAAAAAAACTTAATTTTCTGAGTGTTTAATAAAGCATTAAAAATTATTGTATAAAATAAGTGTATTATTTCTATTTACCTGAATATTGTTGTCAACTTCTCTTGTGATGAAATAGCAACTTTCAAATATTTATCTTGTTGTAGGTATGGACCAACTAGCGAAATAAGTTCATTCATTATAACTTGACAAACTCATTCAAGAATATTTAAAAAAACCTTTCAGCATGTTTTTTTTTTTTTATTCAGAGTATATAATATGGAATTGTCTTTTTGATAGTTTGGGAGAAAATAAAAGATGCACATTATACACTATATTCTCTTCCTTTTCTTTAACTCACAATGTAACAAAACATATGACACAGCCTTCCTATTAAAAATTTTGAGAATGACTGCCATTAGTACACACACACCTTCCTCACAAAAGTGTTTATTGTTCTAAAATCGTTGGGAAGGCCTGACCCATCTAGACAGTGTAGTCATTGAAATACTTGAAAATATGCACTAGGCCTAAAGCAGTAATAATTAATATTAAGCAATTAACTAAGCCTTTTTTAAATCTCTGTTAAAAAGTTGTAAAAATTTAAATGGAATCACTAGAGAAATCAGTAAGTTATATAAAATCAAACTTTTATTTTATTGAAGACGTTAACTTCTTCATACTTTACGACATAAATGCTGTACGAAAATTGCATAAATGCAGTATCACAAAAAAATATTTAGTAGCTTACTTGATGCATGTGACAATTATTGAGAATAAAACAAAAATTTGGTTTAATAATTTTATTACATGATTTTACCTAAAAAAAAGTGTGAAATCATAAAGCTTTTTAAAGTTCGGCTGATACGGAAACCTGCGTAGCCTAGCCGATTGTACAACTTTTGCAAGAAATCTTTCATAATACAAAATTGTTTCTTTAGTGCGACATTAAAATAAATCATCGCAAAT
Organism: Callitettix versicolor; assembly: GCA_022606455.1. Taxonomy (NCBI): domain Eukaryota; kingdom Metazoa; phylum Arthropoda; class Insecta; order Hemiptera; family Cercopidae; genus Callitettix; species Callitettix versicolor. The sequence goes on along the minus strand of CM040183.1, from coordinate 40,646,836 downwards.
ATATTATAATAATTATATACTTTTGAGCAGACTTTGTGATAATATTTATTTTTTTTTTAAGTAATAATATTTATGAAATAAGCTCTTTAACAGAACTTAATGTATCACATTATAAATGAATTTATCAAATATTTAAAGAAATAACTAGCAGTGGTAACAAGTTATCGTACCAATTTGTACACTAACAAATAACCCCTAGGACATATACAGAACTACGCCATAATCTCTATTTCATTACAAGAACAACAGTAGTGTTAAATATACAATAGTTCTCCAACAGGGCGCGTAACAGCGTGTGATATGATGTGGGAGAGGCTGACAAGGCAGGGACGTATCAAACAGGATCTGTTGGCACGGAAGCAGGATTTGTCTTTAATACATCTACTGCTGTTGGCTCAGATTGGTCTTTGCTGAAAAATACAAATTAAATCATTAAACTTTAATATTTTCGTAATAGTTTTGTAAATTGTATAGCCATTATTACAAAGCTGTTTGAACAACAATCTGCTATTTATTATAATTGTATATCTTATATTATTTATAACCATTTTTCTTGTTACTATTAAAAGTAGTAATTAAGAAATATAAAAATAATGTGCATATATATTCAATCAGTTATTAATTTTTAATATATTTAAAAACATAATAATTCACATGTTCAATTCTGCCATGGCAATGAAATAAAACTAATTATGTACTGTTCAAAATTACAGAATTAAACTGTGAAATCACTCAAGATATTCTGTGTTAGTTTTTGTGAGCATTAATTGCAAGTGCTTGTCATGTATATGCTAACGAGTACTGTAGTAAATCTACAATTACATTAAATTTTTCAAAAAACCCTCTTATGGAAACAATAGAACCGACTATTTAATTTTAGTGACAATATTGCAGTCATTTCCCAAGGATCAAAAAAAATTTCTTATAACTTTTCATTTAACTCAATTTTTTTTTATAAAGCCTAATTTCCACAACAAAAATATATATGAATTTTATCATTTAGGCAGTTTTTATCACTGAAAGCTGTATGGTTCGGAATTAAGTCTTGTGATTCGTACAATGACTACAACTGGAACTGTATTGTTTATACAGGTTCTGAAATGATTTTAGAGTCTTCTCTTCCTTGGAAACTGTAAGAAAACTACAGCTGTTGTTTTATGTTTAGCCCAAAATTTACTAAATAATGGTTACACATTATGAATAGACAACTATTATAATGATCTGCAGTTAGCTGATTTTTTGAAAAATAATAAAACTGATTGTATAGGTACTTCAAAAGATTATATAGAAAAATTTTTCCAAATGATTTCACAAATAATAAAATAAAAAAAGGTAAAATATTAGACCCAACGTTCTGACAATGAAGCAATTTTCAAGTGGCAAGACAAATCTGCAATTATGGGGGCTATCCAGAGAGTCAGTTATGTTTTGGTATAAAAAAAATGAAGTACAAAAAAAAAATTTTTATTATATACATTTGAAAATGGCACTAAAATACTATTTTTCTACATAGTCGCCATATAAATGTAGACACATCATAGCGGTGAACCAGTGTTGAAATTCCAGTGTTGTAGAATTCTGCCGCCTGAGACTTCAGCCAGGTTGTCACGCCCTCCTGCAGTTCCACATCATCAAAAAGCTGCGTTACAAGCCAGGTCTTCATTGCAGGAAACAGATGATAATCACTGGGAGCAAGATCTGGCCTATAAGGTGGATGTGGAAACACCTCTCACTTGAAAACATCCAGGATTCCTCGAGTTCAATTGGCTGTGTGTGGTCGAGTGTTCTTGTGCAGAAACAGAATTTTTTATCTCAACTTTTCTCTGTGCTTGTTTTGAATTGATCTTAAATTTTTCAAGGTTTCATAATAGCTTGCAGAGTTTATTGTTGTGACATGTTCTAAGAAATCAACAAGAAGGACTCCTTTATTTCTTACCATGGTCTTCCTTGCAGACAACGTTTGCATGCATTGCCTTGGTTTTGGGAGGGGAATTTTTGTGCCCTCATACCATAGACTGCAATTTGGTTTCACCCAAGTCTTGTCTCCTGTAATGATTCGATCGAGTATTGAGTCACCATCCTTTTCGTAACTGTCCAAAAATGTCAATGAAGTAGCTATACACTGATTTTTAGGAGTTTCAGTCAAGATTTTCGGTACCCATCTTGCACAAAATTTGTGGTAACCAAACTACTGTGTTTTTTTTTTTTTTTTATTTTGGTGTTTAACGTCCGACTATTGTGCACACTTGGGCTAATGCAGATGATGGGATGATGTATAGAGTATGAAAATGCCAAGCCCTCGCCGGGAATCGAACCCGGGTCCTCGGGGTGAAAGCCTAGTACGCTATCCACTAGACCACCGAAGCGGCTAAACTACTGTGTAACAATTTCATGCAACAAACTACTTGAAATTTGTGGAAAACTAAGCGATAGTTCTGTTATTGTGAACCGACAGTCTTCTTTAATTTTCTCATCGACTTTAGAGACAATTTCACTGGTCACAATGCTTGGCCGTCCACTTTGTTCTTCGTCATGCACATTAGTTCGACCATTTTTAAACCTAATGCACCATTGACGCACTCTGCCTTCAGTGATCACATCGTTCCCATAAACTTCACAGAGTTGGCGATAAATCTCAATTGGTTTATTGTTCTTAGCCAACAAAAACCGTATCACCAACCACACTTCACAGGTCGTGGGATTTTCAATAGCAGCACACATTTCAAACTAGTACTGTACAGGAATGAGCAGCAACAGTAACATCTCTTTAGCACCTCTGTATGTTACAAGACTTAAATCCATTTACTATTGTCCAGACTGTGAAGCAGGCCAGTGTTTAATTATGCTACAAAATGTACCATACACACATTAATTTTTAAGATTAGGTATTTCTCTTATAAAGGAAAACCTTGGTTAACCAAACTCAGATCAACTGAAACCTGGGTTATCCAGAATCGGAAATCCTTAAAAAAAATGATGGAATAAATAAAATATACAGGAATATAAGGGCAAGATTGCAAGAGCTAGCAAAGAAGTAAAAACCTGACTTTGCAGTTGGCATCCCCATTCTTCAATACAGAAATGTTGATTATACTTGATTTCTGAATACCCTAAAATTTGTTGAACAATGTAGCAATTCAACACTGGCTGACGTCCTAATGAAAAAACCAGCAAGACATCGCTGGTTGAAAACATTGCAATGGACATAAGAAAAAAAAATTACCGAGTTTTTTAAAAATAATTAATACGCTATAATCTTGTATCTTAAGTACAATATACAATTTACTGATGTAAACCTAAAAATGTAATTTTTAACTTTAACGAACATAAATTACATGTAGCATAAAAAAGAGGTTAGAATCATTTGACCTTCAAAATTTTCTAGAATTAATTATGTATAAAAAACTGTTACATGTGCATGGCTTTGGAAAAAATCTTTATCCAAAACGGCTTCCCCCCCCCCTATTACAGATAACCAGGATTGTACTGAATTTATAAAATACAAAACTATTATGAAGTAAATTTAATTTAGAATGAACATATATCTACAATATAATAAAACTGTTTTATAACATAAATTGTATACCATATTCATGTTGCCTCTTTTAAAACATAAGTTACATACTCAGAAGGGCACACTAACTGGTCCTAATCAAGTTGAACAAATCAAAACTATGCTGAGTCTCTATTACACCTTTAATTAATTTTATTAAAAACAACTCACCTCTGGGAAGATTGCTCTGTTGGTGTGCTCTCTGTCACTGGTGGGATCATCACTCTGCACACATTATAACCACAAATACAATATTATACAATCACATTTTACTATATATATAAATAAATATATATATATATATATATATATATATATATATATATATATATATATATATATAAATGAAAAACATCAAATCAGTAATATAAATAATTTTTATAGAAAATATAAAATGAAAGCAATACTATGAAATTTATACTTATATTTTGTTTGTTTATAATAATAATAAGTTTGTTAATAATAAATTATTGCATTTGGATACCATCTACATAAATAATTTCTTTAAACAATTTTTTTCATAAAATAAAATATTAGATATAAAAATGTACATGATAGTAAGTTTCACACTAATATATTAACTTCAATAGGGAGAAAATTAATATTGAACAAATAAATTTTATTTTCATAAACTTTGAATTACAATTATAAAAATTCTTTTTTAAAAAGTAAGACAAATACAGTTGAACCCTGGATATTCAATCTCTGAATACCCATCCCTTCGGTATAAACAGATCATCTGCCAGGCAACACATGTAACTCGTGTATGTCATCCATTGAAATCTATTACATCTCACAGCAAACAGCTGTCATAGTGTCTCATATGTTTTAATGTTTTGATTATTCTACAAGGTCCGCCAATGAAACGGGATAAATGTTGGTGGCCTTGAGACAAAGTTGACAGGTAGTGGGGGGATTGTTACTGGCAAAAATTTTCAACCAGGCTCCATGAATGCCTTAACTTGAATGGAGGACATTTGGTAGATGTAGTGTTTCCGAACATAATATTTTTTCCTATTGTACCCATAATGGCTATTCTTGTACTTTCAATTATTTACTAAAAAAATATTAAAACATTTTTTTTTTTCAACAATCAATTACTTTATTTAATCATCCCGTTTCACTGGTAGACCCTGTATAACGTCTGTTATTATTGCTAAGATTATTGCTTGGCTAATAAATTCCTACAATTGGAAGCCATGACCCATTCAGTAGTTCTTGTAAGGATTTACAGGATCTCCACGGTTCTCTTAATATTCTCTTCTCTGTTTTATGTATTGCTTTACATCAAGGATTGGAGGTTTATTCTAGAGTGTTCACGCTTAAAAATTCCCAGTTTTGTTCCACATATGATCTTTTTTAATTCATAAATTTTGAAGCTAGTTCTCACTTTTTTTATTATTATTATGTTATAGTTTGTAAAATTTGTACTGTTAGTTGTTTTATTTGTTTATTTGCATGCTGTAGTTCTGTGTTTTGCATAAAATGTGAATTTTGCATTTGAAAAAATTTCAAGATCTGTTTTTTTTCCCAGAGGATATTCCATACTCCTTTGTAGACCAGACAAGCTGTAGACAGGTCAAACTGTCCTTGCTATGTACGCCTCAACACTGTATTAACTACAGTTCTCGCTATGTACTGATTTTGGATCAGTCAAAAATTGCCAAAGTCCGACTCATTATACTAAGTATTTTGATTGTTTGTTATAATAATCATAGAAAAATACTGCAAATATATTTTGATATATTATTTATCAAATCTGTAGTAATATTTTTCTTATTATTTCTTTATAATAATGAAAAAAAAGCAAAACCTTAAGATTATTGTCGATTGAGTATAGATGATAGGGAAGAAAAAAAATATACCTAGTAGAATTTAAAAGACCAACTGTTGCAATTGTAATGAAATTATTTAAAGACAATGATCTTGTTTTGAATAATGAAGCAGTACCAGACAACATGGAAAACTAGTGTGGAAAAATGATAAAACAAATGGACAAATGTTGTATTTGTAATGGAACTATTTAAAGACAATGCGTTTGATATGAATAATGTAGTACCAGACAATATGGAAAACTAGTGTGAAAAAATGATTAAAACAAATGGGACAATTAATTATATATACTTGATTTAAAAAAATTACCTTCACTTTAATGTACTGAAATTACATTTAGATAGTTCAATTAAAAACTATAATCTATTCTTTATTAAAAAAAAAGAATTAATGACTTCTCAAAAGGCAGTAGTTCAAGTATCAAATTTTAAGTGCATATTAGTCTTAGTGCAACACAAGACTAACAAAGTAAAAATTTGCAACTGCATGTACATTAAATGGAACAGGGTATATCACTAATTGACAATAACTGAAATAGATATAAGCCAATTTTGTTTTATGATTATTATTTTAATGAAGAATTATTTTTTTAATAAAATTCAGTTGTTTGTAATACAAAAAAAAAAAAAACAAAAACAAAAAAAGGATTTTGTTTACCTTTCTGAATCCTGCCCAATGCTACCAGCCTCCTCACTTGATTTTGCTTCAGATGGAGGAAGTACCCTTAAACACACAAACATAAATTTAATTTCCTGTGAATATTTTGTACAGTACTACTTATTTGTTGCAGGATTCACTAGTTAGGTATAATACGTTTGGATGGTTACACCCACTAAAAATGTGGCCAGTAGAAATAGATTTTTTTTTTTTTTTTTTTTTAAGGCAAAAAGCACATTAAGGCTATTAATGCTGGCCTCCCTAAATGTAAGCGTGAGTATAAAGTGTTAAAGTCACAAGTGTAGTGTTGTGTGTGTTAGACTCGGGTACCGCGAGGGACGTCTAAATCCTCTCAATAGGTGCAGCTAGTCTGCACCCCCTCTGGAGCAGTAGTAATAGAACTATGAGAAGTAATACAGTAGGTTAGCACTTCTTACAAACCATACAAGACTATTAAAACTAACAATATGATTTTAGTTAGTTTAAGGTAGCTAACAATAGGCCTACCTTAAAAATTTTAGCTGATCTGTACAATTCTATGTACATTTATGCTGATGAAGAACAACAAGCTAGAAGCACTAATATACATAGCAAAATCACATATCTAATTAATATTACCTATCATTATTATCCGATGGTTTTTAACAGACATTTATATTTTTATCTTTTTAGAGAAATAGAATTGTTTTATATTGTGTTTCTTTTATATTCAATTCATTTAAGAATAAAAATATTACCACACATATTTGATATAGTATGGTCATTTTGATTGATATAGTATCATTTTTTTGTTGGCAAAGCAATGAGTTGTTCTCTAAAACCAGTGATTAAAACTATTTTTGCTCTTTTACTCATTCAAAGTATTCACAATCTAGTAAGACTGCCACTCCAATAGTGATAACTAGCACAGTGTGTCTTATACCAACCTGATATCAAATTCTGTTACTTTTTTAACTACTCTTCAATTTCACCAACTACATGCATGGTTTATAAAATACATTACATTTTTTTGCTATAATTTGCTTTTCAAAAAGCAAAATTATACCATTTTATTATATATAGTTTGTATTTCATGTACAAGGTGCCACCCAAAAGTTCGGCAAATTTGAATTCGGCACACAAACCATTTTGTGGTATTACTTATTGCGGTAGAATGGACAAACAGTACTTTTTGTTAATTAGTGTGCCAACAGCCGTGCCAGTAGGCAGGGAAACAGTAATCTTTGTGAATTAGTGTGTTAACAGAGCAGTAGAGTGGGGAAACAGTACTCTTTGTGAATTAGTATGCTAACAGTGTGCCAGTAGAATGGGGAAACAATACTCTTTGTGAATTAGGATGCTTAGTGTGCCAGTAGAGTGGGGAAACAGTATTCTTTGTGAATTAGTGTGCCAACAGTTGTGACTGTGAGTAGCCATGTTCTTGAGTTTGGGCATTTGTGTAACATTGTGTTTAGTATTGCGGCAATTTTTTAAATTAGTGTAAATGGCAGATTTTAAGAAGTAAAAAACCTGCATCAAATTTTCCTTCAAGATTAAACACACTACTGCAGAAACCCACTGTATGCTTGTGGAAACATTTGAAACACAAAGCCATAAATCGAAGGGAAACTTTTTGTGGTACAAACGGTTCAAGAATGGACGAACGTATGTCGAGGACAATGAGCGTTTAGGATGAGCATCGACAAGTACAACAACGGAAAACATCGCGAAAGTACAAGAGGCTACTGTTGCAGATCACAGATGAATAATCCATGATGCTTCTGCCATCATAAGAATATTGTACAGATTCATGCAATGTATTTTGTAATAATTTGAGCATGAGATGAATTTCTGCAAAATTTGTAACGAGACTGCTGAGCAGAGACCAAAAAGATAACCACGTAATTACCTGCACTGAATTGAAAACTGCAACAAGAGATGATGTAAACTTCATCTCCAATAAAACCAGTGATGAGGTTTATGGTTATGACTGAAACTAAGCAGCAGTTGTAGCAGTGGAAGTTGCTATCTTCACCGCACCGCAGCCAATAATAGCAAGTCAAGTTTGCCGCAATGTTGTTTTTTTTTACATCAAAGGAATTATCCGTAAGAAATTTATCCCCTCCTGGTCAAGTTGTCAAAGTTTTACTGTGCAGTTTTGAAGCAACAACGCAAGAGCATTATGCTCAAACATTCAGAACAATGGGACAACATTGCGTCATTCAAAATTTTTTGGATTCCAAAACATGGTAATTCCCCACACCTTATTCACCTAACCTTGCCCCATGCAACTTTTTTCTGTTCCCCAAAATAAAGTTGAATTTGAAAGATCTTTGTTTTGAAGAGACTGAAGAGGCACAATTAAGGCACTTGCAGAAAACTTCCAAGGATGCAAGAAATCATGGAAAAAATGCTGGGATCATTGCATCCATGCCCAAGGAGATTATTTTGAAAGGGACTGTAGAAACTAGGAGTTATGGTAAGCAATTTTATTTTTATTGGAAAAATCTCCGAACTCTTGGGTAGCACCTCGTACATGTGAGAAAAAAATATTTTTTAGCAGACTGAAGAAATAATGTTTCATGAATAGTACTCTTCACATGTACTATTCATACATGTACATGTGTATGAATACACATGTACATACAGTACATGTATATTCATGTACTGATTAAATCATGTATAGCACACAGTCAATGCAAAGTTATGTTCAATAATGTAAGTACATTTTTTAAAACATATATTATGAATGGGAACAAATGGTGGAGGTTAACTATGTTTATACTACAGTAAGGTTTTACCTTTCAACTTGTTGCTCTGGCTCTTTGGAGTCACCTGATTCACACGAAGTATCGGAACTGTTTTCTGTGATAAGACCATGTTTGGCTAGAAACCTGCAGGGACCAATTAGTTTGTTACAGTGCAGAAAATTCTGAACCTAATTAATTTGAAAACACATAGCATATCGCAATCACTAACATCAAGCACATTTTAAATTTATAGGTTTAAAAATTGGTACTGTAACATTTCGTTCAATTAATTGTGCCATATGTTAATTTTAAATATATAGTGGAATCTTGATAATATGAACGTCTGACTAATCCAAAAACATTTTAAGAAAAAAATAAAATGTATGTTTTTGTTTTTACATTTATTTAAGGGGGTGCAAAAACATAAAAAAGCTATGGATTGCAAACAAAAAAGTATCTGTATTTTGGTAAATACATACAGATTACATTTTGGTAATCTGTATATCTGTAAAAATAAATTTGGTGTTCATAAAAATGTATTCAAACTCTATAAACAATACTATCACCTATAAGGGAATATCAGTCAGTCTTTTTTGCATTCATATGTTAGCTATACTGGTTGACCTTCACATTTGTGGCTCTCAATACATTTCCCCTCCCCAGACCACACTCCTCAAGCACACTAAGTAGTGTAGTTGTTTTGATGATTTTATGGTGGGTCTGGATACCTTTTGCTTCCTTTACTGTTATTTTTCTGTAAGTTAAAAATGTCGGCTGTTTGTTTTCATGTTATAGTCTTGTGTTGTAATTATAAACTAAACACATATATATATATATATATATATATATATATATATATATATATATATATAATGTTTTTATCATTAACACAGATCTCTCATCCTCAGCCTAGCTGCCATAAAGTATGGATGGACATTAAGAAGAAAAAAGTAATTATTATGACACGATAGGTCAGGAAAACAATGGAATATTTATAAACGTAGTTTAGATCGAAACAAGAACACAATTTTCAGGAATATTTGATATTTTACATAATTATATATTTATAGACTTCAACAAAAGCTTACTTTGAAAAATTTACCAACAACTTTAGAAGTTATTTTTAAGCGTCTCGACCATTTACAGTGTGGGTAATAGTAGAATATGATATAAAAGTAATTTTTATGTGTGGGCACTATGAAAGAAGGCTTAAGCCATGCGCTACAAGCAGTACAGGTAACCCGATATGTTCTAACTGGCATGGTCCTTAATGGGGATAACACACCTCCAGAAGTCAGCAGGTTAAGTCATAGTTAGCATTAAAATACAAATATGTATAATTTATGCATAATTTAACATTTAAGATTATTAAAATGTACTGAATTAAGGAAATGAATATGAAGATGGTCAAAGTTTAAAATGTTAATTTACAAAGATTTTAAATTTGATTTTCAAATGATTATAAGCAAAAAAGTGGCTATGATTATTTATTTATAAAGCTTCAGAAATATTCTAAGACAAATGAAGACTGAAAGAAACTAATTTAACGAACAATATTAATGGTATTTTTAAAACATGAATGGCAGCTGAAACCGAAACTGAAGCATAATGGAAAAAATCTATCACCTAATATCGAAAATTTCAGTTCACTTTCTTATAGCAATATATAAGTGTAGATAAATATAAGGAAATATTTTTGTGTGTATGTGAGTGTATTTGTAATTATGATTTTCCTGTATATACATATATTTTTTATGTATTATAATTAACAATTGCAGCAAACAGCTATTTTGCTAACATGATGGAAGCAAAATTCCAAAATACTTTATCTTATTCTTTTTTTGAAATTTTGATTTCACCATCATAGTCACCAGTATGATATTTGCATACAGGTTTTAGCAACTATTAGCATTTTAAACTTTCAAATTACAATTAAAATACAAAAGTGCTAAAACAAAAACGTACGAAACATAAACAGAAATAGAATGATTACATAATGGTGAATCACTGAAACTAGCTTATGAGTTCGTTGCTAGTTAGACAACTTGCAGTTAGACACTGGCATCAAATAATAAAATTATTCATGATTATTGTACACAAATTAAATACAAAAATTATTAGTTCACACTAACCTTTAGTTGTTTTATTCAACTGATAAATGTTACATCAGTTGAACCTTTATTATTTGTTCAGCTTTTATTATATTATTTAGGGTATTTTCAGTTTGACCTTTTTTTTTTGTTATCCAACCAGGGGTCTGATCTCATGGAGTTATGAGGACACCTACTGTATGTTAGTACAATTATCAAACAATTTAAGAAGTTTTCTTTGATGAATAAACAAGGAAAGTTATATGTGAAAAAAATTCAATAACAATATAAACAAAAATATTTACAGGAAAATATCTTAACATTTTGTACAAGTAATGACCACACAGCTACCATTAATTTTAAAAAAATTAATAATACTCTAAAGAAAGTGTGGACTTATAAATTTTTCTGTTCTTTCTGACTTCGAATGACAATACTTATATTTCAGAATTATTTAAAACATTTGTTTTCTGTCAATATATCTGAACCTAGGTATTTATTTTTGCATAAATTAACTATAAATTACCTAAAATTTTCCACCAGCTGATCTTGCGATGTTTCACCGGCAGCAGGATTACTGGGGTTTGCATTGTCATCTCTGAAACAACCAATCCTAAAATACTTAGGTCAATAAAAAAAAAAATGTTCAATATAAATTTAATTTCACTTTTGAGTATTATTTGCTTTTTTAAGTGTTGAAAAATGGTGATTCCAGAGTAAATCTTGGTCACTTAAAAGTTGGTGATTGTTAACTGTGGCAGTCACAAGCAACTTTTATGATAATAAATAAATTTCAATATTAAAAAAAGATGCTTGTGATCAATTACTTAAAAGTGTACAACTTAGCAATCTGTTGGAAACTAACTACAGTAACGTGTATCAAGAACATTTTGTAGTATATAGGATGCCGATGTTAGTATTTTACATCTATGTTTAAGGTCACCTGTAACAAATATTGTATCTGGCAATGTAAGCCATGGTTCAAAAAACCCCATTCTAAGAATCCATTCCTTCATAAAGTCCAATAATGCCTGAACAAACCAAGAGGAGGGGGGCCTGAAACCAAAGTGTTGTGTGGTCCATTACAAAGACTGAATAGCAATGAGGAATATCAAATGTCACTAATGGGACCTATTAGGCAAAAGGAGGAACCCAGTAGATACCTGATACTGGTGGAAAAAATATGGTTGAGACAAACAAAACAAAAGAAGAAATAAGAAACCAAGGGGAGTGCAAGTATGAGGTCAAAAGTATTTCACTGGAATGAGGGTGTGAAGCTGAAAGCATTCTGCTTACAAAATTAAACATGGTTAATCTGTCACACATGGAGGAGGTCACCGTTCTGAACCCAAAATATGGTAACATTCAACAGAACTGTCACAGATATGGATTTTGTGAACAGTTTGGAATTAATACTACTGCAAGTTGCATATACGATATCACAGAAAAATTTTGTTTACAGAGCACAAGTTACTGTTGGGTATGTTTGTTGGCCCATGCACAATGTCGAGACAGTATATGGACTACATGCAATGATAAAAACAGTTGCTCTTCAAATAAAATATACACACTGCATACATAGAGAAGTACTTGCTGCAAAAATACTATGATACAAACCACAGTGAAGACTGTTAACCTAACACAAGCAAGGCCACTTTACTCTAGGCTATTTAAATTATAGTGTGATGGCATGGAATTACAGTATATTTTATTTTGTAATTACATTTAAATATTACCTTGGACAAACATACTTAATAAGTTATCACTTTTAATTTTATTATTATTGCAGGTAATGAAAAGGTGGGACAGAACGGCTGTCGAGGGGTTTGTGGGGAGAGTAAGGTGGTCCCAAGGAATACAAGTTTGAGACTGCTGTCTTAATTGTATTTTTATTATAGAGTATTAAACAGAAGCACACAACCTTTTAATAATTTTAAATGATTACCAACCATTAAGTTTAAAGAAACTGCATACTACAGGTATATGTTTCATTTTTTGTAGAAGATGTAGAAGGCTCTTAACTAGTTTCTGTTTCAATATAACTAATTGATAAAGTGAATAGTAAATAGTGCTCACAAAATATCTCAACTATTTTTTTTCTCTAGCATTAAAGTAATTTAAGTGAATCTAGATACTGGATATTCCCACCTATACTAAATCTTACTTATAATGTAATTAAATCCATTACATCATAACTATTCATAATGTATGAAATAAATGCACTTAAGTGCACAAATGAGTATCACTTCTTCTAATTGCTGTGAATTAGTAAAACTTACTGTTTTGGAAGGGTTTCTGGTTCTGTAGGGGCACCTGTAGGTTCAGCTCTTTTTTCAACTGGAACAGCTTCTGGAAATGAAATGTTTGTCATACAATCACTATTATTAAAGTTTGTACCAGAATAACCTGAATTAACCTGAATATTAACAGAGTTGATTTTTATGAAATACACCCATTACATTACAGAAAATATTTTAAGGTGAAGAAGCTATTACTGTCTAAAAATATTTTAGACCGGGGGAATCGAACCGCAGTACTCTCTGGATTGGTCAGAGTTTGTTACCACTGTTCCAAGTGATTTCACTCAATACAAGCCATAACATAAAATGTGTAGAACTACTATGTATAACGCTAAAATGATTCCAAGAAGAAATATAATAAAAATTATTCATTAAAAGTTTTAATCACAGTCAGTAAATTTTCTTTTACACAACCTACCCAGGAAGGATAAAAAAAAACAAAATTATAAAGCATTAAACCTAAGTTAAACTTCTGTTATATACCATTTGTCTGATTTTTTTTGTCAACACATTTTATCTAATTTAAGATTAAAAATTTTAAAAAAATAAGATTCCCCCCTCACCTATATTATCTGTTACACATGTAAGACTACATGTCGATGTAATAAAATAACACTTACCGGATAATTCCTCAGCAGTGTCTGATGCAGGAGTGTCTGCCACCTTATTTTCAGTGTTTACCTCCTCAACATTTGAAATTGCCACAGCACCAAAATTAGCTTCAAAGTCTGCCCAGTCATCTTCTACTGTCGCTTCTGACTGTGAATTCTCCGCTCCCCATGGATTCGCAGGGCTATCTGCCACGAGAAAAGAGGCAGAACTGCTAATCCAAGCTTAAACAACAGTTAAAAAAAAGTGTATATTATCGTTAACAGGATTAAACATATAAAAAATAAACTTTTTTCTGGAAAAAACTTGCTTATACTATCCACAAGTACAGTTTTATATAAATAGATACAGACATCTGAAAGATGTTTTATATGCAACACATCTGAAAGATTTATAACTTGCAGTAAAACACCACAAAATTAAACAAGTGGGAATTAGGCTGATCTTAGTGATTAGGTGAATAATTGGATATACTACAGAAAAAGGATAAAAACGTATACATCAAATATTTAAAAATCAAAGTAGAACATCAAATGCATATAATATGCACAGTGTATGTGTGCGTGTGTGTGGTGAGGATGGTATGTGTTGAGGCTACATAACACAAACTATGCAAGTAACAAATATTATTTTACAGTATTACTATATTTACAGAATAAAAAATAAAAGCAAATTAAATTAATCAAATAAAAGTGCCACTTTAAAGGACAGTACCAGAAGAAGCATACACAAACAGAATCTTTGATGTGTACTCTAAGACCTAACAAATTCTACAATGATCTGACAGCATTAACTAAAAAGGGAGAGAAAAGGCCTATCGAGGTCAATACTCCATTTCACTAAAATTAATTTTCATAAATTGTATGCAATAACAAGTTAATTTCAATTGGACAAAATATGCATAAACACTATTTGCTGACAGATGGCAAGATGGCATTCCAAATATTTACTTTATCAAGCCAAGGTGGAGCAACATGTACTGAGGACTGTTTAGTTACAGGAGAGCTTAGCTTCTAGAATACAAACTCTGGATACCAGGTGACAAACAGTTTCAATATAGCCTTACATTTGGAGACTTTCTGAAGGTTTAGAGAACACAACTACAGAAAAATCTGGTGACCTATAAACATACTTTTTTTTAAGTTAGTCCAAAAGTCACACTTCAGAAGATTGTCAGAAACTCTGAAACAGATGGCTCCAAAACAAAGATGGACACTGGTGCTGGGGTGTACTGTGAGAGACTATAGGTGAAGAAAGTCGTTACCCTGGGACATTATGCTACAGTATTCCATCAGAAATAATTCCATCAATGACCGTGTTCAGGAGAATTTTAGTTAGACCTTTAAGAAGGCTTGAATTTATATTTATACTTATATTTAATATACTTACATTTATACTTTATATTTAATAGTCAGGTAGTAATTAAAATAATTGCGGGCTCTATAATTCAGTCTAAGTTGGTCTGGGAATGTCAGACTCTTTGAAAAACCGAGTTACTCTTCACTGGGTCCCTGAGCACAAGAGAATTAAGCGTGGGCAGACTTGCTGGACTGAAACCTGCATCAAGTTTATTAGACCTGAGCTGGCAGTAGAGGATCTCTGGCTGGGTCTGCTCTCAACAAGTGGGCATTCCCATAAACGTCTTTTAAAAAAGGTTTCTAAAAGAAGAACCTACCCCTTCTATATCTATATATTAAAAATTGTACAACTTGCTTACACACTTACACTGACTGTTTAAAGTGAACCAAAGTTGGAAGGATTTTTTTAATTATTCAGGAAAAATACTGTAGAATCTTTACACCTTTAAATTTTATTTTATTTTATATTGGGAAGATTGCAATTTAAAGTTAGACAATAGCTTTTAATACTTAGTTATATTGCTAAACTTTACAAATAAGTGTTGCATGTAATAACTAATATTTAAATAATTTGTTAAATTATACAGTTGGATATAAATAATAAATTTATAAACATAATAAGTACAATCCTTAATAAAATTTTCAACCTTGGGCAATATGGTATTAGTTTGAAATAAAAGAAACTTTGTAAATAAATTAAGAAAAAAAACAAACTTTAAGGTGATCTTAATTAAGACCTTCTTATTTTCTCTCAAATTATAAATTTCTTTTACTTAAAATTGAGTAAACTGATTTTTATTAAAAATATTGATGTATTATCAAAATTAAAACAAAATAGTCAAAACCATTTTGATAAAAACTGGCTTCTTGATGTTGCAGTATTTAACAAACTTACATGTTCTTATGAGTACAGTTCTTATGATCACATTTAAGTTTGTTTGTGCAATATTCTTAACCAGATTAAAGTCAGACTTACGATCAATATCAGATGAATCAATGGCTTCCTCTCTGCCTTCAGGTCCTGGTCTTTCTTCATCATCTGAGCTGTTATAATTTGCAGCTTCTTCTCCACCATTCCAAATTTTAAAATTAAATAAACTGCACAGGAATACAAAGAACATAATTAGATGTGTAAACTACATCTATAACAACAAAATTCAATTATTTTTAACGTAAAAACAAAAATTATTACATTTTATTTTATGTTACAAATCCATTTGCTTGCCTTATATACTACAGTCTGTGTACACCTTAACAAAATTGTAAATAATACAATAACACACCTTGATCGAACATCATGATCATCAATCCAGACATCCTCTTCATCGTTATCATCCGCTTCCAAAGGCTGCATTTTCTGATCACATACTTGCTTGAACATCTCAGCTTGTTTCTCCATCTCTTCATCATCACTAAGGCTGAAAGACAGATCCCCCAAACGATCGACTGAAGGACTGAAAATCTTTACTATTTTAGTTTCCTAATGTATTACTAGTATGGTAACTTGCGAACAAGCCATCTGATAAATATTATAAAATGTAAAATTTCCATGGCTCTTCAGGAAAAAATTCCTAATAACAGTTTCTTTGCTAAAGAATACTTTGAAATATTTTTTTTAAGATAAAGAGTCAAAGAAATATTTCATCTGGTTATTTAACATTAGAACTGTCAACCATGTTTTAAATAATTGACATTTAAAACTGCTGTTGTAATAACAATGTCAATTATTAAGGTTTAAAAGTAATGCTGAGATGCAAGTCAAATAACGATAAATTTAGAACTGCTATTATGGTGGCAACATTGCTCTCGAAATGTTATGTACTGTTTTTATGATAGCAAAAAAGATAGCAAATGTCCAAATGAATAGTAACAATAGGCAGACTGTTTTGGAAGAACATTTTATTTAAATTAACAATGACAAAAATTAAAGGGCCCTGATTACACCAAACCTTCTTCAATAGATTTTGTTTTAATTTTAATTTTACAAAAAGAATCAAAACTGAAGTGTTTGATAACAAAACATAAATCTGATTGACCGATATTAAATCTGATATAAAAGTACGGTTTATAATTCACAAAACTAAAGCAAACTTAAAAAATTAAAACTTGCTTTTCTTTCAGCAAAACCAACATTTTTAACACCAAAATTAAGGAATTCTAGTAATGTCTATTGAAAATTCCAAATTAGCCAAGCTTTTGAATTCAAAATGTTTTAATATTTCAAAGTTTATTATATTACTAGACAAATAAATTGTATTTTAATTTATAATAGCCATCAATCAGTTATATGTATTGGTTGTAATTGTTATATGCATAAATACAGTGATACCTTGGTTAATGGTCAATCTGGACAACAATGATCCCATCTGATCAGACACCAGTCTAATTCACAGAATTAAAAATTAGCCTTATAAGAGTTTAGGTTTGGGGTAAAGGTCTGAACAATGTACTGTGCTACAGAAATAAACATTGTGCTGAGTCAACAAAAACAAGTCTTTGATTGATGGGTGTTTGGTTTTTGTAGGACCATAACTGCCACAATATTTTTTACTTATCTGTTTAGAGAATGCCCACTCCTATTCCCTTTTCTGTCATTGTACCTAATTTTACTTAGTGTGTCAACTCATTTACTAAGTGTTTAATTTTTTAGCCCCTTAAAATTTTAAACAATTATAATATTATCGTGTTACATACTTTTGATTTTTAAATTTAACAACCTTAAGCGTCTTTGTGTGCAAGTTTTGAATTGTTTAAATCCTGTTCTAAAAGAAGTGCTTGTGGTAGTGGTAGCAAAAGAAAAACTTTGACTATAGAACTAACAAAAGCTTCAGTATGAACTAAAACAAAATATACAGTCTTGATTTTGTCCTGTGTGTTTATATATGCGACATAATTACATTTGGATGAATTTAGTTAAAATAAAATGTGACTTCTGTTCTGTGAATTTTCTTCATTCTTCATCTTTGTCATATTAATAGTGAGTACTCAATTATTTTTTCTATGCTTCAAATTAAAATGTTTTCCATAAATCTCTATTGTAAATGCTGACTCACACAGCAGTCTGATTAGGTAAGTCTTAGTTTTGGAAAGAATTAAGACTGTTTACCGGGGTACCACTGTATTTTATATACATAGATATGTCATTTGTATAGGTTTAATACTGAGGTTCTACATAATAAACGTATTTACACATACTTTCAACATTTATTGCTACTTTATTTATATGAACTAATAACAGAAATACAAATCACATATTCGTCTTTTCCCACCTTGCTCTAATTGTACTTACAGCCCGTCTTAGTTCAGCTGCAGCCATTGATCATGCACACAATTCTATTATCAATTTCTTCTTTTCAATTTTGATGCATAGTTAATTATATTAATAATACTTTAAGATGCACTGTAGTTACAAGAACCAAAGTAAAACCTTTTTTAATATAATTTTAGGACACACCAAATAGTGTTGAATATAAAAAACAAATCTTGTCAACCAATATGATTTAAATTTTTTTAAACAATTTCTACATAACATTTGCAATTACCAACATTTCAAATAAATGTGAAATGATTTCAAAAGTTTTTTTAAATATGGTTAAGACTACAACAATAAATGTTGAAATATAGAAAACAACTAAAATGATTAATAAATTACTGTCAAAGCCAGAAACATTTAGTTCCACATGTGCCAGGACAATTATATTTTAAAAAAGCAATACTCACTGTAGATTGTCATCTGTTTCATTAAATCCAGCCTCTTGGTAGCTAAACATATCTATAAACTGTGTCGCAACATTCTGCATGTTATAGTCTGCATATGCCTAACAATCAAAACATAACAATTAAGCACCTCTACAATTAAAAACCATATATATATATATATATATATATATATATATATATATATATATATATATATATATATATATATATATATATATATATACTGGCTATTGCTGAGCCAAGTGAAAAATACATTAACTTTATAACTTCATCTTTAAATTTTTCTTTGACATTTAGGATTGATAATATTCTTGAACTAAACAAAAATTAACAATTGAATCAAAACACTTGATTACTAAAATGAACTATGCCCAAAGCTTTTACGTTACTGTGTTACTGAAACGTAATCCCTATTTTACGGAAAACAAAAAACCTCTACTCCAAAACAAGGTGGAATAAAGTTTCTGGAACAAGGTTACCTTCAAAATAGAGCAAAGTTTAATTTCAACACAAAACTAGCTAGTGTGACACTCAGATGACACTTTTATATCGGGATGCCAAAAAACAAACTTGTATCTAAGAGCCACTGGAAAAAAGAATTTAAATCAATTATCACTTTGACAATAATAATGCCAACAGTTGTGGCAATCAAATATCCGGATTGGTGCTAATACCCGCAAACAACTAATGCACCACAGTACACACCTGTGTCTGTTAAAGCTTCCCCCATCCTGAGCTCGATGGGCACGGTTATACATCGCTCAGCCTTGCTGCAGCAATCATCCATTCAACTTCCTGCACTTTAATAGAATGAACTTTATAATACAATTGGTGATCAATAAAATGTTTCACTAGTGCGGTTACTTAATTGCCACACTTTGTATTTAAGCACATGACTTTTCTGGCTGCCATTTAAATACTGGAGACACACACAAGAACATCAATCTGCCGATGTGATAAGCAGTGTTTACATTTACCCTACATAATGTTTGTAATATAAAAGGTGTGTAATATAAAAAGGTGAAAGTCATGGAGCTTTATAGTTTCTGGAAAACGCTTTATAGTTGATAGCATACTGGGCTTACACCCCGAGGACCCGGGTTCGATTCCCGGCCAGGGCTTGGCATTTTCATATGCTATAAATCATCCCCCGTCTGCATTAGCCCAAGTGTGCACAATAGTCGGACGTTAAACACCAAAAAAAAAAAAGTTTCTGGAAAAACATAAGTTTCCTCTTGTATCTTGTCATGTCCTCACTTTCTCCAAGCAACAACATTTGCATGGCTACATATGCCATCTACTGTACTGTATTCTAATAAAGTAAGTAGCAAGCCTACATGAAATAATTAGACAAATATACTGCAATAAGCACATAATCCTCACAAGGTAAGTTTGATTCTCACAATTTTCAACTTCATAAATTAATTATCTTTTTCCTAGTATTTTGAGGCATAGTATTCGTGGACAGATATAAATGAGGCTTACATAAATAAATAGCTGATATGTTCCATATTAACTTATCTTGGACTACAGGATTTACATATAAATCTTGTAAATTTATAACAGAAAAAAGATATCAGTAACAGAGTCACCGTTTTGTGATGTGTTAGGTACTTAAACATAGGTGTAGCTGTGTAAGTTTAATGCCCCAAATTGCTTGGTTTCTTACGTAGAATAGAACCAGTCACATAAGCATTTATATACGTGACTCATCAGTAAAGTTTACCCATCATTTAATCATTATGCACAACAATGTTGTACAGTTCTGCTAATACTATTGCACTGTATTGTACTATGCGTTGCAGCTAGTATACAAAGGTTCAATATTAGTTCTTTTTACTCTGTTCTAGTTTATTACAAAAATAGGATTTTTCAATATAACACAGAAAGGAATTTGCAAAAATGTGCTCAATTATAAGAAATGTTCAAGTTTTTTCAAAACTTATTTCAGAAAAACCAGTATTTCTAATTAAATTTCTGACAAAAAAAGTTCAAGGAATAAACTCTCTAACTTTAAACTTAAATGTAATAACAAAGGCAGAATATTTTGAATAAAATTAATAGATTGTCATTAACCAAATTTCATTCTTTTGTCAACTCACTTGTTGCAAGCCTGCATCTTGAGGGAAATTAGCATCTCTAAATTCCCTACCATCCTCTGAACTGCTATGAGCTGGATGCTTACCTCCCTATAACACAACATAGACAACAAACATAATGTGAATGAATTTTTTTTTAATAGATACAATACAAATAAAGAATTACAATTCAACTGTTATGCATTCATTTCTTTGTTGAAAATCTTATTCTTTCTTAGAAATAAATATTATGGAGTCGCCTCAATTTGAAAAAAGGCTAGTTTTTTTTTAATTTGACAGATTATATTCACAAAAGATTATGCATTTAAAGATTATACAAACCAAGCTTGAATGTTAAATGGAAATGTTATGCCACAATATAGAGAACTTAAGTAAGAAAACAAGAACTTCATTTCACATATAAAATAATTTCTGAAACAAACATTTACATAAAATAAACAGTTCTCATAATGTATAAATACATCACAGTTAATGACTCAAATAATGTTTTAAATTATAATATTTATTGTTGAGAGAACCATTTTAGATTTTAAAATACACTCTATTATTAACTGAACTAAACTTATTTTTTATATATTTCCAATTTTTTATATATTTCTGTACTAATCATTACACAATTTTTCTAGCTAGATATCTTTGTGTAACATGCTTTTAGTTATCTTCATAATTTCGAGATTATGTTGATTTCAAATGGATTTATGATCTATAGAGAAATCTGGTTATTTATAAACCCTTTGGCTGCTGGCCTGCCCAGTAGCATGGTCCTCCCTACTTACAACTACTGGGCTATTTTAGTTGAAAAGTACATATGTAACTATATATTTAAATATATTATTATTTGTAAAATCTCAAAAAAAGTCACTCTAATGGTACATATTGTGTATAATTTATTGGTATAGTATTTTTTTCCTGTTTCAATTAAATTTAAAATGATAAGTTTTTAATTTTTGATAGAAGGAAATTTTTTTTAAACATTACGTTTGAACTATAATAAACTACTTTTATTTTAAAGAATACCCTAATTTTACCAATATAGTTATATTCCCTTATAAATACTAAACATTTTCATAAACCATTTAACTGAAATATGTCATCATCAACAACAAACAGAAACGCAACACGAATGCCAGCCAATTTGATTACCTACTAAACACAACTCAAAAGATAAGGTTATGTTATAACTCTTCTAATTTCATCTCTGTAACTCAGAAAAAATATGAAAGTGGCAGAAAAGTGAACTAAAATGATCATTTAATTGAATAATTTGGACTTGACGCTATCTATTAGATTTATTTTCAACTATTACTGACTATTGCGATGATAGATCCTTTTGCTTTGTTTCTCGCTAGTAAATTACGATGACGATATATCATTGCACAGCAGCCAAGGGGTTAAAAAAATCCTTTTATCATTACTTAGTTTTTAAAATTAATATTGTTTACATCATTTTGCCTCATACTCCAATGTACATTATTTAATAAGTTTTTGCCTAAAACTATTATTTTATTAATTAAATTTAAAGAAAATTAATAGAAATAGTAACTCACTAAACAAATCGCATGTGTTTTCACAATTTTGGCCAAAGGCCCGGCAATGAACGTGTTCCATGCAGTAATCTCTTCCTCAGGTACTTGTTGTTTTAACAACTGATCAAAAGAACTATTCTCTATAAGTCTTACTTCTATTGTCTCTGCCATTCGTATTAGATGTCCCATGTACCCTCTCCTGCAACCTCCAGGTTTGCTCCTGTTAGAAGACATTTAATCACAATAACAAAATAGCAATGACACAATAAAGACTGTATAGACTTTCTCATAGCCAATCACCAACCATTTAATAAAAAAATAATGTTTATTTAAAAAACAAAATAAATTAATAAGAATGTGTTGGCACCATACTTTAAAAACTTTTGAGTTTTACATTCATGTTGGATACAATATTATTATATACACAGATGTCACTTCACTGTCACATTACATGAAGTTTCTCATACTATTTTCATTAAAGAAAGTTTGGTGATTATGAAAAAATTTATATTGGAATTTTGATAAATCTTTATATTATCCAGGGCCCCTGAGACCAGAAAAGTAGTTCTATTCAGCTGTCAATCGGTCTATCTGTATGCGTCTGGAAACATCTCTGGAGCCTACCTAAATCTAATTTTGAAGAATGTTAGCTTATTTGTCTGGGTTTCTCTATTTCTCAGAAACCATTTCTTAATTTTTCAAAAAAAAAGTATTTTATGCCTAACAGCATTTCTTAGTTTATGGTCAATCCTCAGGTGATGATATAATTACTAAGTTGTGGTTATTTTTTTTAAAGTGTATGTAATATGTATATTGATTTTGGTATTTCAATAAATTAAAAAACATGTTTTTAATTTTAATGTTAAGTGATTACCTCTTTGAGCGACACAAAATCCGTAACAAGAGGAAAAAATCACTCAAGTTATTTGACAGATACAGAAACTGTATTTATATTTGTTTGTAACATTGTTATTATTAAATGCAACATTTCATAGAGACTGTACAACAGGGTAAAAACTCAGTTATAGTTAAGAAAACACGATCAAAGTTAAAGTACTTTGTCACCCCCTTGTTTTATCGCAGCTCAACAAACTTATTTCTATAACTTTACACTTAGGGTACAACACAAAATATCCAAGAAAATATTCAAAATATTTCAACAAGAAAAATTCAATGCTAAAACAAAACTTAAATGATCCTCCACCTACATAATTTTCAAAAAAAATAACTAACACACTGACTGAGGAAGTAAACAATGCTCACAAAATATCTCAAAACTTTATACAGTGTTTCTCCAAATATTTTGTCTTACATAAACGACATAAAATTTGTATTTAAAAATTAATATAAACATGTTAAACTTACTGCTCTGTTTCATTATCCGCCCATGCGTCCAATATCCTTTGCAGTAATCGACACTTCACAAATATCTGAAAAACGCAATAAGCAAAATTCATAATAATGTTCATTATTATTGTTATTATTACTTTAATTAATAAAAATTATTGTACTTACATTAACCAACAATGAATTTTCAAGAGATTGCTCTGAAGGCCAAGGGTCTACGTTAATCGCTAAAGCGAGGCACTTTTCCACTAAAGTATGAAGAAAATTATTCCAAACATATCTAAAAAAAAGATCCTGTAAAAGAAAAAAATGTATTGTTTATATAAAAAATTATTTATATCAAATTATTATAAAGTTATTTAAGCACACAAAAAATACAAAGCTAGTTTTCAGGTCCCCAAACTTTAAACCTCAATAATATAGAACTGTATGCACAGAATTAAATTTCTCTTTGGCTTTCACCCATTTTGCACTTGTTTCTATATCATCCCCAACCATCAACATTGAAGTAAATGGTAATAATGTTGTAAGTCCACGTTTTCATGAATATAAAACATTTTAAAATTTGAAAAAGTTGTGAAGATTCTTCAAAAAAGCTACTGAGCTAAACAATGGTACACTTTTAAAAAGACCTCAACCAGCTGGAATCAAAGATTGCCTCTACTCCTTTGGTATACTTGGTTAGTTTTGGTATAACAGAAATGTTTAAACCAAGAAAACCTACAACTATATAATGCATTTTGATATAATAAACATTACTTACATTACAATGGACATTGTTGTCCCTCAGTAAGTCTGTTATATCTAGGACTGACTGTATTGCATAACAACTGCAGAAGAACTCAAACTCAAAAATGAATAATACAGAATCTTGCTGCCAATCCTAACACTGTCTTTTCATAAAACCTTTTTAACTTGTTTCTAATCTTCTGGTGAACTTTTTGTATCTTGCATTAATTACTACTTACTCGTACTTCTCTATTTAACTTCGTCCCCTTTCTTCTCATTGGTCTAAATATACAGTTTAACTGTTTTACCTGAATATTCTATTATTCTTTCTCTATTCCTTCTTCTGAATTAGTAGATCCATCTGACTGTTATTTATTTATAATATTTTCCCTCTTTATTTGTAGTTTAAATGTTTCTGTTTGTTACAATATATTTAGTCTCCCTTTTTACAAAAATTTAAAATTAACATGCATTCTTTTAATTCATTTAACTCATCCTTCATTAAGTGTGGGCATATGAAGAACAAGGTTTCTTGACTAGGTGTTGGTTGAACGTCCATTATTTCTTGACAATTGTTATCTAGTAGTATCGCCCCGATTAACTCACCGTCCAGTTAACACATCTCTGTATAATCGAGGTTCGACTGTACTGTATTTATTTTTTTATAAATTAACATATTATTTTGTATAATTTCAGAAAAAATTGTTTGTTATAACCAAGTTTAAGATTGGTAACCATTGTTAAGAGGTAACCACCGTTACCTCACTTAATGCAAGTTAATTTATCATTACAGAGATACAAAACCAGTTCTTATTACAAATGAGCTCATTATAACAGTTTCATTGTATTTTAATTTTAATCAGAATTCACACGTCACTAGTAAACTCAGTCATTAATCAACTGTTGCTTGAACCATCAATAAAAGAAGTACTAAAAAAATATTTAAAAAATTTGACTCTGGCACTGCTTGAAGCCGTGTCATGATTTGTTGACATTGTTATAGGTGAAGTACAAGGCACTCATACATGCCACATAGGAAGTTATCTAGTCTGATATATTGGAAGTGTGCTAAAACAAAATCTCTTGAAGTAAGGTCCATCTGTACTGTGAATGGGAATTAATTAAAAATTTGTTTGCCCTTACTTACCAACAACACATGAAATGTCCCAAGTTCAATCAACTTGGCTTCTATCTTAGGGTTGTGTTTAGATATAAGGGCGGCTAAAAGCTTTGTTACATGAAGTCTAGTATTGCCTAGAGGTGGGTCTACAATTCCACATGTCATATTCACTGCGGCTTTCTGAAAACAAACATTTATGTCCTAAGGTTAACTTTTAGAGAATGTTACATATGTTTTACAGCTTCAAATGAAAAATTATCATAACTTAGGATAATTTCAAGTTTTTAATTTTGTTATGTCTGTTCTGACATCTTTGTTATTTGACATAATACAGTAACTGAAATAGTAATACTGAAACACTATAGTTATTATATAACACAAACCAATGTTGGGTTTTTAATTAGATAATTAATTGTTATAACTGTATTAATGTAATATGCTCATATATCAAATTTCAACAAAATTGGTATATAGTCTCTTGGTTTGTAGGCTAGTGCACAATCAGATTTCATTTTCAAATATTACTATTTTATACTCATAGGATTTGAAAATTTACCTATCCACTAAAAACTAATATTGTATTGAATTTCCCTGCCAATTACACACGCGCGCGTGCACGCATTTGGTAAGCAAACAATTGCCATTACCAAAGCCTAAATTTATTTTTCGATTTTACACTAGTCAAGAATCTTTGCTGAGTTTAATCTTTGACAAGTTTAAAAAAAAACAACAAAAATATACCTGAAGCCCTATTACTACCTGTATTCGAATACATTCTTAAAGAAACCGACCAAAATGCTAAGGAGATTCATAAAAGGATATTTTTTTAACTTTTTGTACTGAATTTAATTATTTTTTGTTTGAATAAAACAAAATTAAATGACTTATTTTTACATTAACTTTTCCATACGTTTAACTTTATACACCTTTATTTCATTTGATTTATTAGCCAAAAACTTTTCTGCAAAGAAACAAATGCAGTGACTTTGTATTAAAAATAATATGGTAGTTTATAACGTTATTACAGTCATGAGTTGATAGTACACAATAACCAAATCTGGACATTAATACCCAATAATCTTTGAACCTGCACTCTAGATAACAGTACTTGTTAACATTGTACATTTTAAATTATATATTTTTAATAACTGCTAACTAAATATATATATATAGCTTTACTATTTTTCAAAAATCAATGACTAAGAATTTCAATAACTCAGTTCATTTTTATAAAACTTATGCCCAGTTGACTTTTATGAATCAAACTATCTTTCATAAGATAGGCTTTAACAGTGTTTGTGAAGCAGGTTATGATGAAACATGCCAGATGCACTGCTTATCTGTGTTTATATCCACTCTCAACTTATAAATACTTACAGATACAACTATCAATTACATGATAGTCTTACAGCTAAACATTGAAAAGGTGATTCAAATGCTTTGTGAACAAGGCTGTGAGTACACTACCCATTTAACATTACAGTGAAATAATAGCTCATCTCCGAGTCACGCACATTTAAAAATTGGTTCATCTGATTATTGGATGTGCTGAAGCAGTAATTGGCCATACTAACAAGATTCTATTGTACTTGAGTAGGTTATGTATTTCAGTTGTTCTATCACTAATTGATAGTCAAAGTTTACAAAACATACGATGTTTTTCACACATCAATAGTTGAAATTGATGTTTTACACACCAATATTTTTTAGATTGCTTCACTTCAAATTTCTTTTGTATGATTTTTTAAGTGTTTTATAATGAAGATTTGTAGTGCTTGAATTGATGCTTTTCATCTTTGTGAAGTTAAAGCAGTCAATTTGTTAAGAAAATAGTCATGTGGCTGAAATAAGAAATAAATCTGCTAGAGTTTTCCCTTTACTGTTCAGGAATCATCGATTTTCACTTGACTTTCACCCCTCCATCCTACCAATAAAGTGTCCTCTAATTTTTCTAACACACTGGTGCATTTTGTTTGATGTTTAAGTGACAATGATAGTTTTTAATGATGTTCAACATTGTTGTTTTTATATTGATAAACGGCACACAATTCACTCTACACTCCACAATAGAGCTCAATGAATTTTATGGTTGTTAAGGTTTTTTAACAAATATTTACTTTTTTGCCAGATTCGAATATGGATTTTCCATCCAGATAGTCCAGATTTTTGATATCCTAATAACTGAAGCTTTACTCTACTACATCATTAAAGCAAGACAAATATTTATTTTATGATATATTTATCTGTGTAAATAGCAAATACTGTTAAGTTTAAACTCCAATGATATTATACCTTATTTGTTACAAACCCCAAACCATAATCCTATAAAAGTTACATAAGTATATTCCTAATTATTTGACCTCAGCATTACCAGTTTCTCAATGTAATAGCTACCCATGTGTCCAACAGTTTGTTCCAAGTGTCATTGGTTTTGAAAATTAGTGCCAAGTCGTTACATGTATAAACAAATGCGGTTTACCCAAAAGTTTTTGTTTCATAACCTTGTAGTAGGACAAGCATGAATAATTAAATACATTTTCAATGTACACTCTTAAACAACCAGAACATGACAAAACTAAAATAATTTGTTACTTACATAAGGAGGGTTAAGTAACAGATCATGCAGTGCAGATAGGTGAGGTAGTATTGCATCTAGAGTTGACTGTACCACTGGTGGTGTATTGGGGTCTGGTGACTCCCCACCACTGTCCCTCTGTTCTACGTTTCTGCAATGTTAGTTCAGATATAAAGATACTGACATAATTAACCAAAAATTAAATTATCTTAAAGAATGCTTTAACAATTTTGATTAAAATTGGCTCACAACATACTAAGTACCTAAACATTAGAATATATACTATAAAAAAATTTGGCAGTAATGAAAATATAGGACAAATAGGTTTTCAAAACCAGTTTGACATATTCTGCATAAGTTTATCAACTCAAGAACCAGATTGTTTTGTTTCAGACTATAGCTACTTACATATATATATATATATATATATATATATATATGTGGTGGTGAACACTCATCTCCGTATTGGTCATTCCTTGCTAACGCATGGATTTCTGATCAGAGGCGGGGACCCACCTGAATACGAGTTCTGTAGGGAAACCATCACAATAAAACATATATTGCTCGATTGTGATGGTTTCCAAAATTTGCATGTTATGTGTGGACTGAGCAATTGTTTGCAGATGATGTTGGCAGATAGTGCCTCGGCCGTTGACCGGGTCCTAGACTTCCTTCATCGTCTGAATTTTGTAAATAAAATTTTTTGTTTATTTTATTCGTTCTTTTCTATCTTTATTTTGAGTATTGGCGATGATATTGTTAACTAGTTTTAGTCATAGATCTATAAATGTTATTTTGTTTACATCGTTTTTTTTTTGAACTTAAATTTTTTTATTTTATTCGTTCTTTTCTATCGAGAAAAAAAAATATATATATAATGCATGGATTTGTGTTTGCAAGAAAATTAGTGCATACCCTTATTTTCACAACCTCTAAGAGCTTTTAATTCTACTGGGAATGTGTAAACCATACCTAACTTTTCTACTGTATCACAGTTTATAATCATACAAGATTTTAACAGCACTTCAAACTATAAAAAATATATTACATGAAAATGAAAAAAAACTATTTAAACAATTATCTCAGTAAATAATGTATGCTAAGTCAATAATGGCCTAAATTTTTACAGAAACCAGAACTGTACTCATGTTTACAGAAAATTCACTTTTCAAAATTTCAATACTATAACACGAAAAAACCTATACTTACACAACTTTTTCAGGTTCTAGAAGAGTAAGGATAACCGTTATACCACCGACTATACTGCTCTCGCACTTTTCTCCGCAGAGTATCACATTTAATAACTTCTGTACAGTTTCTGTTCTATAACAGCAAAACAAAAATTATTTATGAGGGGATTGCAATTCTTAAAATCATAGCATAGAGAGCTGTCCCTCTCTGAAAATTTCCAGGAATATTTTTTTATCCTACTCTTTAAATTTTGTGACATCTGATTTCACCATACTAAATATCATTAAAATGTGCTTAAATTAGCATTTTAACCCTTTCAGTGACAACATCCAGTTTTACTAGGATGTGTTTTTAAAAATGCAAGTAGTACCAACATTCGGTTAGACCTTTTGAAAAAGTGTGAGAAATACCAAGGTCCAATTTCACAGATGTGAAGAAAAAAACATAAAAATATAGAAAAGTAATATTATTGCTATTGTTTAATATCAATCAGCTAAGGGCAAACAGTTTTCTCCATTTCACATACATTATAGTATGTAAAATCATTGCGCAGATCAATGCTTGATTACTAACTTTGATTGAGCATTGATGTTATTAAATTAAGTATAAAAAAATAGTGTAACTTTTTACTTTAGCAAGATATTGGTCTAAAATTTTTATCATATATTGTAAACACTTTGTTTTTCACTGATGTGCAAGGCTTTAGGTTATTACTTTTTCTGCCTGATTTCTTCAAAAAAAACTTACAATTACTTCAGAAATTTTTTTAAGGTATGTCATTTTAACTAATGTTTTTGGCAGATTATCATTAGATCAGCTAAAATACATTTATTGTTTGCTAAACCTAGTTCAAGTTGTGTTAATTTTCAAACTTTCAAAATTACATAAAATGATCCAGCATTTCGACCCAATTTTTAAAAAATCCAAAATTCTTACAGGAGGTGTAAAGAATGCAATATAGGTTGTTAGGTTTTCCCTTTAGAGTGAGATTACACAATAACTGATAGTTGAGTGTTACCAACATATCAATTGTATTAGACATTAATGATTCTTTCATAGTTTATCTGTTAATAACACAAATATATTGGTTATTTCAAGGAACTGCGGTTTGAAGTTTTTACCCGTTACTTTTTACACAACTATGGTAAAATAAGAAAATAAATATTGTGAATGTAATTATACTTTTCACATTTTAAAATGATGCTACAAATTTATTTATTTAATACTTGATAAGTATTTT
Source organism: Callitettix versicolor (assembly GCA_022606455.1). NCBI lineage: Eukaryota > Metazoa > Arthropoda > Insecta > Hemiptera > Cercopidae > Callitettix > Callitettix versicolor. Next base: position 40,616,160 of record CM040183.1, on the reverse strand, counting down.
GGAACTAAGTAGCACATTAATACTTGCTTCCTCAAAACAGTACAGTACAGTATATAAAAATAAAGTACTTGCACATTTTGCTTTTTAAAAAACTACCAGTTTAATCTAGGGTAAAAATATTTACAGATCTCATTTTTTTATTCATGTTAGTTTAACTTTGTAAACTTTTTGCATAACTCTAAATCTAAGTGTATTAATATTTTTATACATACGATTCCAATATTTCAAGAATAGGGTCAGTCTCAGGTTTACTGTTGCTCAGACGAAGATTTTCCCGACTCTTGACGATAATATCACAGAGAAGTAAAGCTGCGTTGCAGTGCAAGTGTGAAGACACTGATGGCTCCAGTAGTTCTATTAGTCTTTCTATTAATCTTTGTGAGGCCATCCACTGCACAGATACAACAGTTATTAGTGATTAATTTACTTAATATTTTTAACAGAACTAGCTGAAAATAAACCCATATTTTATTATTGAAAATTTTTATATTGAAACTATAATTTTAATATTATGTACGCCATTTTTTGTGAAAGGTCTTTACAAGATAACTTAAAAGAAAAGACATTGACAAATATTACTTTTAAAGGTTAAATTGTTTTATTTCCTAGGTATACAAAATGCATCATGATGTCAATGTCGATGTATGGTTTATGGAAAATAAGAAATAGTAACACCAAATACAAAAACTTTAATAAAACATGAACCTGCACTTTAACTATTTAACTCTCCCACTATTTGTAATTTGTATATCCTTCCAAAATTTGGTAAAGATAATAAAAAAAACCTTTATTAAAGTTCGTAATCCTTTATTTTAAAAATGTTTTTCCAGATTTTCAGATTCCAGAAAGCAAATTGGTTGTACTATCTTTAGCATTAACTTTAACTTAGTTCTAGCCATGTACTTACACTAAGGAAATTTTTCTTCATTTCACTGCCTTCCACTTTAATGACAAAGTTCAATACAAGGTCCATAATAGCAGAAGTGTCCAGGTGCCTAAGTATAAGTGAGATGCAAGACTCTTTGGATTTAAGGAACTCTAATACTTTCAGGCACGTGAACTGATAAGAAAACCAATTCTAAACAAACAAAATGTTGACTATTAAAATATAGGCAATATCGGAATAATTATTCTAGAACATAATTAAGTAGATTTTAAAATAACAAATCTGAGATTACAATAAATTTTTGTGCTCATTTAAAATGAATAATTAACAAAATATTTAACCCTTTCCCCTCGCAATGTTGGCACTGGTATTAGCTCTGTCCACTTTAGCCTTGTTATTTAGCCTGAAATGTTTACAGCTTTTACATTTTACTTCAAACAATTTAGGCATATGTTTTTTCAGAATATCTATAAAACAAAGACTCATGATATATGTTTATAACACAAATTTTGTTTGTATGCATTTTTTTAAATATTTAGTCATTTTAAAAATGATGTTTTGAACATGCTATGTGGCAAAAACTGCCATGAAAGTAATGTTAATTTGGATCTGAGATGGCTTTAGGGATTTCTCTGTTGTTGGCCGAGTATGCTATCAAAAGGTGGATAAACAAGCAACACCAGCAAAGATAGGACAACATTCAACCCATAGCAAATGCCTCTTTAGAAAGGTCCCCATTGAGGGCTTAGATATCTTTGGCACAGCACAATTCAGGAAAATCACGGGACCCAACAAAGGATATACTGTGGTCTGAGGATGCACATTAACAAGATAGGAATATACCAAGGAGAAACCATATGTAGTTATGCAGAAAAGAGAAGAAAATTGCAGATCACATAATTTGATTGTGAGGTTCTTGCTATCAGGAGGTTAACGGTTTTTGGTTTCAAGAAACAGAGGACCTTCAGCAGGATGAGCTAGTCTATCAACTGCTGGAACTTATTAACAGCACCAATCTGCTGAACTATACTTTAAAGATTTAGTTGCTCAATTTAGTTGATCAGTGCCTGGAGTTTTTATAATCCCTTTCTCTAGTATTCTCATCTGATATAAATTTACACATCCATCCTTTGTGATTTATCAGTATAAGCGGCTAATCGGATTAACCCGTGAACACAATAACTGGTGACTACTGTATTACTACGCTAAAATATTTGAATGCTAAGTTTTTGAAAATAGATTAAAAACCAGGACTTTTTCTTAATATTTTTATGTACACAACAGAACAGTAAAAAACAGTACTTAACAGAAACTACTTTTGAACGTCTTAAGTTAGCATCCCTAACACTTTTAGGCTTTGGTTTAACGTTAACAGAAGAAAAGTTGAAGTATTCATTCTGAATACAAAGACCATTTAAACTTGAAATCAATGGCAATAAATATTTTAAAAATTGTTAAAAGTAATTATGACAAATCTTATGACAAAGAAATTTAATACTACCAAACATTTAATAGACATATTTAAAAAATAGATATATTTTTCTATAAAACAATAAATATTTTTTATTTATTTATTTAAATGATAAATAACTAGACTGACATTTTATGTTTTTATATTTTGTAGACTGTTTTAAGAGTCACCAATTTATTTGACATCAATCAGAAAACGTAATTACAGCGAGGCAATAACAAAGACTGAAAATAAGTTACTTAAAATAAGAACTTTTGTAACATTAAGTTATACACAACTCTTTGTAGCACTGATCTAATATGAAGTTTTTGAACAAACTAACATTTTTTTTAATACTAAACTATTTTGAGATATACTGAAAATTTTCTTCTTTATTTTCACTTGTTTTTATACTAATTCAACTGAACTGATCAAAACATATAATTTTTACACTTATAAATATTTTCATACCTGTTCACTTCTTTTAATAACAAGCTCTCCCATTGTTCGACTAAAGAATGATGCCAACAAAGGGTTAAGCGGAGGATCAACTTCAAGAAATGAATAAAGCTTAGATAAAAGAGCTTCATCTTCTATGAGTCTTTCATTTAATGTAGGGATGCCAGTTGTTAAGAGTTCACAAGCGATATGCGGATGTCTGTAACGTTCTTGCTCAGGTAGGTCTTCTTTAGGCTCTGTTGTTACTAAAGTCACCAATTCCAAAAGCACTTCTGGACGTACTAAACTGTAAAAAATATGTACAAAAATATTAACTGCAAATATCCTATAATTCAAGTTTAATCACTGAGAGTTATGAAGTAAAACACATACATTGACAGGCCAATTAAACTCTAGTATGATTAGAAAATATTTTCAAGTATAAATACAGTCTTTTGGACAAAACAGGTGGCACGGAAATAACAAATGCATATACGCATCTGTAGTTACGATTGCTTCTACACTGTAAAAAGGGACATTTCTAGGGTAACTAATATTTTACTCCTCAGTTGTAATGTCAAACATTTCTTATAGAAAAAGACCATATGGAATGGAAGTGCTGAATGGAATGGCAGCCAGTGTACCATCAAAATTATTACAGCTGATAAAGGGACAGCACAACTCAACTATCAACATTTATCTGCTGAAACACAGTTATTAAACAAGTTGTATGCTGTATGTTTTAACTATCCCATTACATTTACACATGGAGACAATAACAATTGCTGATTACACTACATAATCCCCTCTCTTTGTTAATGAGAGGTAATCCAGTTGGTCTCCTTTAATTGGTCTCCTTTAATGTGTGAAATGTGTAATTAATGTGATCAACATTAAATAAGACCTAAGCATTAAAACATATTTTTTTCTTTTTCATATTTTTATACTAAATAATTGAACACCTAAATAAAAAAATGTAACAATACAACAATAATCTCTACTATTAATTTTTAAAATTACTAAACTTTAAATTCTCTTTAAAGTTTTTAAAGACATTTTTTATAGCAATTTCTTTATAATGTCAATCGAATGTAACACCTCTTTTTTTGTCCATTGTATACAAAATCAATTGCATGTAATATTTGACCCTGGTCTTCCTCAAGGCTAACCATAACAGAGATATTGCACGAACTTATAGACACTGTTTTAAAAATACAACTAATTAAGTTAAAGAATTTTAACATCACTTTGTGAAGTACGAAACAAAATACCAAAATATCAGAAAGCAACTGTTGTATTACAAAACCCGTACAATATAAACAGTAAACAGACAATAATACGAATACATTTACAAGCTTTCAGAAGCATCAAAAATTGAAGTGCAGTTTAAGTTTATAAGCGTAATTACAAATGTATTTTTTTATTAAAAATTAAGATAATATACCTTTCAACAATATGAAATAACAAAATATTTTAAAACTCTAAGATATTAATTCTCTTTTAACCCTTTAAAGAAAGCATGTGAATGTACTCCTTCGAATGTTCACAGTGTAGTGTTGCAGTGTGTGTATATTCATGTTTTGAGAATTTTCACACAAAGAAAATATACTAAAGCAAATTATTTTTCATTATGTTTTTACAATAAAATAAATGAGTTTAAAAAAAAAATCTCCTTTGCGACAGTTTTGATATTAATATGCTACTCACACTGATCTTAGTTCTAAATATGTAAAATGACGTCTTTACTCATCAAAGTATTAAGCATGATAAATTTTAAGTGTTATACTTACAAATCAATTAATTTTTTATTTTGTGACTTTAACTCTTGCAAGATGTTCTCCTGATCAAGAAGCTCTGTTAGTGTTAAATCCTGGGAAAAAAATAAGTGTAGATGTTTTATAAAGTATCAAAAATCTACTGTAAATAATAAATAGCAAAGAGTTTTAATAAACCCAACATAACCATTCTTACCTCTTTATAAAAAACTGTATCAATTTGCGGTGAGTTTGAAAAATCAAAAAACATTTTTGCATCGATGTAAAGACGTTAAGGTACCTGAAACAATGTTTTTTAAAAATCAAGCATAATTGAAAAGTTGTTCATAAATCAATCTTATAATTAATTTGTTAATATTTTTTAAACAAAGAATATTTTTTTTCCACTGGAACCACATACAGTTCTAAAAATGATTTGAGATTAATTATACCAATATTAAAATAATAAAAGTTTGAAGGAAATTTCTATGATCTCATGTAACACCTATTTATGAATAAATAAGATGAACTAAATAACATTTCACATGTAAATAAACAAAGAAATTATTTATCATGAACTGAAACTGAAATAGGCAGCAACAATATTAGTTACAATGCCAAATATTTCAACACAAAATACAGTACTGTATATTGGTTTTGATACATAATTACAAAAAGTAGTTTTGTTTACATTTTGCTGTACTGAAGACCAGGATTAAAGACTGTGATGTATTTAACTTAAAGATAAATAATAAGAACAGTTTCTGTGTTTACTTTGATAAGCAGAATTATTTGTGTAAATACCAAGCGTGTATGGCCTTGGTGGCAAATGGGATATTTGCTTGCTTTCCTGTTTTAGGTTTTACCATGATTCCTACATTTCTTTAGATAAATCTGTCTGGTTACTGTTGGTCTTTCTTTGAAGTCACTTTTTACGAAAATATAATTAATTCAAACGTTAAAATACATAGAAAAATAAAAATCACTTGAAAGCTTGGAATCTACTGAAAATTTCAACAGTTAAAAGTTCTAGTAAGCAAAGCCTTATTTTTTATGTAGGCCTAAACGAAAATAATTGTGACATCTGCAGCCTATGTCTAGAGCTAACTTTATAATTTTTTTTTAAGTGTCTTATATTTTACAAAAATCTGTATAGAATTCAGTATGGAAAATTTTACAATAGGCCTACTGTATTTAGAATTGGTGTGATTAAAAAAATAAAACACTGAAAATCAATAATGTAAGCTCAATACTATTTATTAACATTGCTTTGAACAACTAAATAAAAAAGTTGAAATTCATGTTTGTTTCCAAATATGCAAAATCAGCTTTAAAATTTATTTGTGATGTTAAAGTAATATTACAGTACAGTGCTATACATTACCATCACTAGAAGTATAATAATACAATAGGCTATTTACAATTTTCTACTAAACTGTAATTACTCAGAGTATAATAAAACTTGGAAATGACCTGGTTGCAAATTGTTTGCATATAGTTGTCTGAAAATATAACTTGCAATGATGAATAACACTAAAATATTGAACTTATTTTCTGATCACTTTAATTTGAAGCCTGTTTCTGATCATTTTAATTTTTAAAATGACTTTCTACACAGCTGTTTTTTACTATATCTGACAGACACATTCTTAGAATAGTCTTAATATTATAAAATCTTGCTTTGAACTTTCTTTTCTATGATGAGTTTAATATTCACCACCTCACATAATCACATAATACTGTGTATTAAAAAAAAATAGTGTAGAATATTCAGTATTGTAGTATAGGCCCATAGAGTACAGCCTAGATATACTTTTGAAAAAACTTTTTTACTTTAATAAATGAGTTTATAATGTGTCATTTTTCCGTAAGTTCATCTCAGTTAATACAGACACTTGGTTAGACAAGGTTCTACTTTATTATAAACTTTGAGTAGTATATTTTTTTCCAAAATTTGTAAAACTAACCGAACAAAGGTCAGCCTACTGCTATTGAAGCCAATATACACTTATTTAGCCATACTGTATTATACTTAAACCACCTGCAATAATATAGCTTAAATCAAAGCTCTTATAAGGCTATACTAAAAACACTAAGCTACATCTTTTGAATAGTTTATTGGTATAACGCAAATGGACATATGGAACAATAAGAGATATACATATATTTTATATGTATACATAAAATTTTGCATAAAATAAGATGGGCTAATAAATACAAGTTATGGCTTATAAAATAATATGCCAGCGCTTACTGCTGTTTACAGGTACTCTTGTTAATACAACCTACGATTAAGTAAAAGTTTATAAAAGAATCTGACTAATCTAAACAATGAGCATGCTGACAAACTTAAAGCCAATATGAAAACATCAATCAGAAATATATTAAATGTTTACAGCAAAAATTTCTTCAGAAAACATTACTAATAATATCATATAATACCAATACAATTTAAATAAATTTTCTACACATTATTTTTCCGTAAATAATAAACTAACACAAGTTTCATATGTTATACTTTAAAACTTAATTTTAAGCAAAAATGATGCGAGTGGCATGTTTATAAAAATGAATAATAATAAATAGATTAAAGACAATAAAGCCCCTAATTAACCTTATGAAAAATCTTCTGAACAAGAAATACATTGTTTTCTAGCTGTTAACTCTTGTTTATTTATCAATAAAATCTTTTAATTTCTTAATCTACATCTCTATACAAAACTTTGTTAGGTTAGGTTAAGGCCTGCGGGTGCTACTTTGTTTTTTATCATAAACTAGTCATATTATTTTTCATAACACAATGAATTCTTACTAATGAAAATAAAAGCTACTGAAATTTGTGATGGAAAATTTGTTCCCCCATTTTGAATGCAACTATTTTTTTTAAATACAGAGGCAGTTCATTTTCATAAAACATTTTGGGTAAAATCACTGGAGACATTCCTTATTAAAACAGAAAATTTCAAAATATTTTTATTTTTGGATCTCACACTTTTGACATGTACTTGCATTTTTGTATATTTGTTCTGGTATTAGATGAGATTAGTGTGCCCACTGTTATTCATTTTGTCAAAAAAAATATACATTATTCTGAATATTATTGTAAAAAAATTTTTTGTAGGGACTCCAAAATTGTAGCTATAGTGATTTTTTTTAAAATTGCTAGTTGTATGGAATAAGATAGCGATTTCAAAATTGTTTTCTTTGCATGAAATATTTAATTTATATCAGATAAAACATAAGATTTATCACTGAATAGTGCAAATTTTATACAACTATATTTTAGCATTATATAAATGCTATATAGTCACTGTTTATAACACTCTAATAGCAATTTTATGACTTTTTTAAATATTTTACAAAATATTTTTTATAATATTTTACATAAATATTTTTAACAATCTACTTTGTTTACATGTAATGGACTATTCCCTTTCTTATTCCTGTTACATCACTAAAATAAATAAATATTTACTACCACAAGCAGCACACAAATGCAACCAGAAAGCATGTTTTTGTAATAGATATTTTTAAGTGTAAACTGGAAATGTACAATACATATATATATAAAACCATGTTACGTTTTTCACAACAACCGTGTCAGGTTTTCATACACATCCATGTTATATAGGTTCTGCGTATTCAATTTTGTGTTTGATAGAAAACTGTGCTAGTTAAGTTCTTAGTCTTTTTTAGAAAAAATGTCTATTGTTTTTTTATTATGAATAAAACACATAATTTTTATGATGAAAAACATATTACCTACTTTCACACAGTACTAATTTTAGACTATGCGAATCACTTTTATTTTTCAACATCCCATAGTTCCTGCATTTTCATATTTTGTATAATTACTAACAGGCATGTAATAGTGTTTTAGTTAGGTTCCTAAAAAATGTTGTTAAAAAAATGTTTCTACTGTTTTTATTGAAGACTTATTAATTATTAAAGAAGGAATGAATCGCAAACAAGATAGACTTTAAAATAATTTGTAAATATACATCAAAATAAAAAAGGTTTTACAAATTTTAATGAAATAAAAATCATATTTAATGCAAACAAAATTACAACATGTTTAATAGAAGTGAAAAATAATAGTTTATGTAATATTTTTACTACTCAGTGATAAATCTTACATTTTATCGGATATAAATATTTCATGTAAGGAAAGTAATTTTCGAAATCACTACAAATTTTTATTACTTTTCTTTTTATTATGACATTTGTCCTAATAGAGATTTGTAAACATGAGTAAAATATTTTAAGTTCTAGGTTTAATAATTTTCTAATTAAAGCTATAAGAATATTCAAAAAAAGATCAAGTTTGTGTGATTTTTATATTATTCAAAATTAAATTACCTAACTCGAAAACTAAATGTCCACAAGTTCAAAAATAATATTTTTTTTTACTTTTGATAGAAAAAAAAGAAAATATACAAAACAATCATGAGAATTTCAGATATTGAGTACTTAAGTACCAGACTATTGGTTGCTTTGATGTGGAATGACCCTGCGCTGTATTAGGGGATACTTATAAACAGAAGGTAATGATAGTGTTAGCCTACATGAAAAACCAATACAAAATCAGACGTCTACATGATCTTAACCATGACATCAAAACCTAGGCTACAATTTGTTTACAAAGTGATACAGACAAGTAATTTTAAATGCCTTTCTTTATTTGCATATCTAGTAATTTTGTGTCATTTTTTTCTACAAAAAAGTATTATATTATTAATTAGGAGTGTATAAAAGTTAGGTGAGCCGTTTCGGTCGCCTAGTTGATAGCATACTGGGCTTTCACCCCGAGAACCTGGGTTCGAGTCCCGGCCAGGGCTTGGTATTTTCGTATGCTATAAATCATCCCATCGTCTGCATTAGCCCAAGTGTGCACAATAGTCGGACATTAAACAAACAAACAAAAAAATAAATAAAAAAAAATAAAAATTAGGCCTATATCAAAATAATGTATCAAAAAAACTTAGTAATATTATAGATGAATTTCAATATGTTAACAAAATAACTGGTATATGTGGCAAACAAATTTTGTAAATATAAATATATATATATACTCTAAAACACTTTACTACATACCACTATTAAAAATTAATCTCACACGAAATATGGTAACATGTTTTTCATCACAAAAAGTTCAATTTATGTGTATTATTAATTATAAAAACAACATAAATGGTTTTTTTTTTTTAAAGACTTACAAACTACCTAATATGGATTTTTATGAAAATAGAATTGCATGAATAACTTAATATGGCTTTATAAGAAAGTAAATAAACATACATGAACAACAGTGACAACAGCAATAAATACTAAGTGACAACAGCAATGACATCATACTTCATGAAGTAACATGCTCCATGCGATGTAAATAGCAATGACATCACAATATAGTTCTATTAAAAATAGCATAAAATCATAAGTTATAATAACAAATTTAATCTTTCGTGGTGAATATCTCTAAATCTGATAACAAAGTACATAGTAAAAGAGACAAATATTGGTATTTATTTAGATACCAATATATATTGGTATTAATGCAGTGTAGGTAGTATTTTGCTTTTATTATATACTTTATCCAATACAACACCTTCACCTTAGGTGTTTATTACGCACATTCACCTTAGGAAAATATTTTTTTAAGATTAGCTACAATTTTAGGCTGTTACCTAATTTTTTTTTTTTTTTTTTTTTTTTTTTAAACGTTTGACTATTGTGCACACTTGGGCTAATGCAGACGATAGGATGATTTATAGCGTATGAAAATGCCAAGCACTGGCCGGGAATTGAACCTGGGTCCTCAGGGTGAAAGCCTAGTCCCTGCTCATGCACATCATCATTTACTACAACATACTGCTCATGCACATACCTTATTCTAATAGAATTAATTAATCTTAATACTTATTACTTTGTTCATACTTGTAGTGAAAACATTGTCAAAATGTCGTAGACAAGAATACGATCAAAAGATGCCAGCATAAACTTCAACGAATGATCCCACAATTTGGCATTAGGTTTTTTATTCACACTCTTGTTAGGTTCTTCACCCAACAATAGTATCAATCTTTCATTACTTAAAAAAAAAAATATTTTTTATCGTTTTAGCGATAAAAAACATGTTACCTACTTTAGTGCAGTAGCAATTTTAAGTGGCTAAAGCATCAGTCAATCTACTTTGTCACTCATTTGTGCACATTTGTGCAACTCACTGTGCACCGAACAAGGTTCTTGTTTGAGTCGCAGTTGCTCCTGCTGCTTTTCCCTTATTGTTAACACTGGTCCTCATAAGTATAACTGGCACAAAGTATGACTGTTAAGCATAAAAAGCAGTTTTGAAGTTATGCCAGTAATTTTATTCCATTTTTATCGTCCTTCCCCATCTTTCCATGTTTTTATATTTTGGATTACGGTATTTATGCAGTATAGCCTGTTCTGCATTTTTTAAATTTTATTTACTAAAACGCTTTATTACATGGCCAAAAGCAATAATCCAAAATATAAAAGCACGGAAACCACGATAAAAATCGAAAATAAAAATGAACAACATAACTCAAAATTGCTACCATGTGAAAGCCACTAACGTGTTGTAGATCGGTAAAACAATAAAAGTACATCTAAAACGGGTTTTGCATAGGCCTAAGACGGTGATACTTGAATATAAATGACTGTTGGAAGGCTTTATAATTACCTTTCTGACAATGGCTTTGTCCCTCTCATGGTCAACCACTTGGTTAAATTTCGTTGATTATGAGACAGGTGCTCACACATATACGATCGAAAGATGAATTACCTAATCTGTATCAGTTAGGTTCACCATGCAAGTACCGTGTCCGGTTATTGAGTATTCTTTTTCTTTTTTTTAAAAAAAGGTTTTCTTCATGCATCACCGTGTAAGGCTTAACAACCGTGTCAGTTAGGTTATGCAGTATTCTTTTTTAAAGAAATAAAAGGTTTTCTTAACACATCACCGTATTAGGCCTAACAACCATGTCAGTTAGGTTATGGGGTTTTTTTGTTAAAAAAAAAAGTTTTTAATCACGCAAAACCCGTTTTAGACATATATTTTTATTATTTTACCAATCTACAACACGTTAGTGACTTTCGTGCGGGTAGCAATTTTGAGGTTATGTTGGTCACTTTTATTTTAGATTTTTATCGTACTTCTCGTGGTTTCCACACTTTTATAATTTGGATTATTGCTTTTCAGCATGTACTGAAGCGTTTAAGTAGAAAAAAATATCGAAAAAGGAAGAACAGGCTACACTGCATTTTTACCTGGATTACTGCTTTTGGCCATGTAATAAAGCATTGTAGCAAAAAAATTACTGAGAAATCGAGAACAACCTACTCTGAATTTTTACCAAAATATTTAAAAAATCATTACTTTAGTAAAACTGGTTTAAAGTCACAAATACCAAATAACTGGTTATATAGAGAAAATGTACCCATAATAAATGTACATGTAAGTACAGATATGCACTAAAGTCAGACATAATCAATTAAAATGCTTAAGGTTAGATATTACAAGAATTAAGAGAATTATTGATGTAGTAAGCTTGGCATACAGGGCTCCTAGTTTTTAGAAGACAAGTAACAAATTTGAAAGAAACATTAGATGATGCAGCATGTAACACTTAGTTATTATTACATGTATAACTTACTACTACTAATCAAACAAAATACCTTTAATTAGCGAATATCTTTCAGAATACTGTAAAAGTAGCAGTTGAGGTTAACTACACAAAAATGACAAAATATTAAAACAAAATCATTCACTGTGTACTTTTATAAATCAGTTTTGACTTCGAAAAAGCAATAAATACATATTCACTACAATATTTAACATTCATATATTGTAAAAACTAAACAATATTTTTAACAATTTTAAGTTAATCATAATACAATGGCGTTGCTGTTAAACCCTTCAATGCTTAAACTTCAATATTCATTTTCTTTATGTATGAAAACCAGAATCAGGAATTCGAGGAAGACTTCACGATCTAATTGGCATAGTGTTCTACCTCATTGCTTTTGCTTAATTTGGATTTTAATTCTAGCCAATATCTGACGTTTTTATATAACTCATTTAATAAAACAAGTCGAAAATGTTGTTTTAAAAAACTTCAAGATTTTATAATAAATGTAGTTTAATAATAAGTTAAGGCATTTGATTTTATGCAATTCTTGATAAAGTGTTCTTTATGAGCGATATAAATAAACGATAAAAGAAAAACTAATAATAATAATAATTTATATTTTGTTAGTCTACGTATATTATTTATTCATTTACTTTCGTTATATAATTAAATATGATTTAGTTAGTATTGGTACTGTTGACTTCACTCTTAAAAGAGACTCTGATGAAAGACCTTCGCATCTCCCCGAGAGTCACAGAGGGTCCCCCATGAGAATGTATTAATCACGAATCGGAAAATTTCCCTCAAAAAGTTACAGAGTAGACCCAAGACGTTTATTATATGCACTACCGGAGTTACTAAAAGAAAATGAATTGCTCTGATATCGAAATAATTGACAATACCGTAAATCATTTAGAGATTCTACTCAAGATTTTAAGAGTCTGTATTCACTATGGATACCACCGTAATTTAGAAGAAGAAATAAGAAATAGTACGCAAGGAAAAATTAATCCGCTATTTTTAGGTTACTTAATCCACATTACTAATGAGCTTAAGAGGTAGTACTAAACATTTTTACTCAAATATTTAGCTGTCCTTAATGTACATTCAAAGCAGAGGTTTTGAAAGACTTTCCGAACTTCAAAAATTAGTCGAGGAGTACGAAATTCTTCTCTGGGAAAGAAATTACTATAGACTTCCTCCAGAGCCGGTCAAAGTACTGACAGCTAAAACAGTGCACTATCTCCGAAGAAGCATTTTAAAGACCATCATAGTATTTTCATAAGTAGTTTAAAAACTTGGTTGACAGTGCCAAACACGAAAATAGTAATTCACAAATCAGGAAAATATATGAGCCTTTCAGGCTTCCAAAAAATACAAGGAGAATAGGAAACTTTTCCCGAAATAATTATAAAACCCATAGTTCCTATTCGAATTAACAAATTCTACTGACTCCATGAAACACGAAACGTTCCAGTTTAACACAATTCTATCAAGAGGGCAAACCCTCATTGAAAAAAGAGAGAATCCTATCGCCTAGTAGTATCCCCGAAATACATGGTACGAGATAACAGGTTTAGCCGAATAACTGGAAACCCGAAGACGTTCAAAATTATATAATCAGAAAAGAGCTATTATTTCATCATATTTTACCAAAATATACTAGTCTATATACCATAACAACTAGGGTTAGACGTAACATTTACGAGCTCGAAGGAAGTTGGCAGGTCACTCTCATGTCAAAGATTTGAAACTTTATCAGACTGTATATAAAACAATTTTTGCGCATTATATTTAGCCCATTAAATACTGTTGACAATTATTAAGTAATAAAAACATATAGCTTCATTTCAATTGCAAGTAGCAATAGCATGCAAAGATTAGGTTGTACGTCAATTAAATTTGTACAACGTAACCATAAGGTGTAACGTTCATATTTAACGTACGAAACAAACTGATACAAAGTTTATTAGTACAACAAACCTATTTCTAAAAAAAATACCACCTTAAAATATCTTAAATAGTTAAGTGTTGATTATCTTGTTTACAAATTTTATACAGTAACTTATCCAATAAATCATGCGTTTATTCCAGTGGAAGGAAAAATTTTAATTTATGAGAGCATAGAACAAGTTTTAAGATGTATTTCTACTTTAATTAGACTAATTAGTCAGTCGACAAACTTTATTTTTCTGTAGAAAATAAAATATGAGTGTTTAGTTTTGGAAAAATATTTTTTCTCCTTTTTTTCAAGAAAGTAAAAATGGAGTTAACAGATTAAAATTTAATCGCGCAAGCCGTTTAAAAAGTGGCTGGACTATAGATCAAATATCTACTTGGGTGTATTTCTTGACAATGAATTAAATTGGTAAATACGTTTGTCTAAGTTCGGTAGTATTTTAAGAGTGTTTTATTTTGTGAGAAATTTGTGTCTTAAGGATGTATACTCATGATTTGCTTTTTATTTGTTTAAAGTAGAATAGAGTATGGCTTGTGTTATTGGGGAGGAACTTAAATTTGTAATGTAATTCCTGTAATTAATATTTAGAAACAGTTTATCTGCATGATTTTGAAAACGGATAGGTCAGAACATTATTCCATTATTCCTTTCTTACACATTTTACCCTTAATATACTAGTAGATTTTCAAAGTATTTAGATTATTTTGTTATTACAAGAAGAAATAAACAATTTTCTGAACAGGTTGTTGGGCGGAGAGTACGGTTAAGAAAGTGTAGAAAATATTGTAGCATCAAAACCCTTTAAAACGTATTTTATAAAAACATTTTGTTTTCTAGGGGCAAAATTGTTTAATATTCTGTCTGTTTAATAATGCAGTTTCACTGTTATTGTTTATGTGAGAAAATAGTATATATATTTTCTTATTAAACCTAATATATATATATATATAAACAGTTTTTGTACTCTTACTATAACCTTTTTTTCGCATCGCTATTAGCGACAAACTATGGAACTAAGGTGACTTGAACACAATCTTGCGCCGTTTCCTGTACATCGTGTATTGTGTACAAGTTGGCAATCGGCATTTATTTTGGTAGCTGTATACCAACAGCTGTTTTGTAACGTTTTAATGTAACCTATAACCTGTAATCTTTAATTGTATAAAATAATTTACTTTATCAATATAATGTTCTAGAACAGAAATTAATTTAAGAATGCGGTTTATATAATCAGTATTTATTAAAGAAACTTTAGTATTTCAACATACTAAGAAGAGCTAAAATGGTAAGTTTAATCTACAAGAGTAACAAGACCAGAACTTAAAACTTTTGTGATACGACTAATTACAAATAAAACATTTTTAGTAAAGACCTGTACATGTCTTTACGTGTTAGTGTGGGCCTTTACATGTTACGTTTATACGTGTAACTTACATAATGCACTTAAATAGAAAATATCGTATTACAGTTAAACTTTGCTAATTTAACCCCGCTAATCGCAAAAACTCGCGGAATTCGAAATGAGGTAAAAAGACATCAATTAATTAATAGATTTATTTAATGTAATTAAAAGACATTTCAAAAATATTTTCCTCCAAAACGCATTATTTAACTTATATAGTGAAAATCTAATGTTTCATTTTGAGGAAATCATGGGAACACTGAAAACAAAATTTTAATTAACATGGTTTTGTATAAAAGTTACTGATATTGTGGTAAAAATGCACTTTCGAGTTTTTTATCTATTTTCGAAATTTTTGCGCCAAGACACTTTTATACATGTCCAATAGTACAAAATATGAAAGTTTGGATACTATGGGAAGTTTAAAAAAATTTACCTGCATAACCTATCAATAACTACAGTACAAAAGTAGCTAATTTTTTTTTTGATTATGAAAACGATTTATTTAATGCATTTAATTTATAACATAAACAAGATAAACTTAAAAAAAATATTTTATGGACCTAACAACACAGTTTCATATGAAAGTATTTTGCTATTGCATGAAAGTCAAACCTTATAATTACTGTTGTAGAAGTAATAAAGCAGCCACTTATTTTTTTAAAATGGCTAATTCTTTGACTATAGGTTATTTAATGCATGTAATTAATAATAAAAAACAGCAGAAAATTTAAAAAAAAGTATTTTAAGAACTCAGCTAACACAGTTTTGTTTGAATGTAGTATTATGTGAAAGTTAATAACCGTAAAATAACTGTAATGATGCAATACTTTACACACATGAATACTACCTAGGTAGGTCACCTTTGCATAGTAAATCTAATATGTGTCATTCAATATAAATAGCAGTGACATCATAATATAGTTCTGTCTTAATTGAATAATAGTATAAAGTAAAAGAAAAAATATTAATTAATTAATTCATTAATTTTATGAAACAAGTGAAACAGCATAACAACCAACCTTGTTATTGCTTCATCGACTATAAACTATTTTGCTGAATGATATTTGTATAGTAAATCATCCGTGTTCCATGCAATATAAATGGTAGATTGGTGTTACAAAATAGTTCTATTAAAAATTGCATAAAATTGTAAGTTAGTAATTGTTCTGCAGATTTTTTTAAAAAAAGTTTTTACTGTCCGTCAGCTGTAACCTTTTTGTGTTCTCCTTATAGTTCACCTTAAACCATTGCTTTTGATAAGCTCCAGAATCTTGTATAAGTTGTCCTTGTGAAACTCCTTGTCTGGTTGTTGAAGCCTGAAGAGTTTCCTTCTTTTGGGCTCAAGGGCCTCACATTAGAGGAGTAAGTGTGCTGTGGTTTCAGGTTCCTGCATGCACAGATGATAATCAGGTGAGATTTGTGGTAATCCCACCTTTTGCAGATGATTCCAGATGTAGCTGTGTGTGATAATCATGGTGATGATCTGTCTTAGCAACCTCCTATTGAACTGAACAATTCTCCTTTTCAGTGTGTGAGATCTGGTCCTAAGAGAAGTTTTCCTAATCATTGCCCAGGGAATTGCCTCTTGTTTGATGCAGGCTCTGGTACCACAAGTCGAGCAGCAGCTTTATTTTTGGCAATCAGATCTGCACTCTTGTTCCTCTCAATCCCACAGTGCTCTGGTACCCATCCCAAGTGCACCATTTTAGCATTTGACAGGACAAAGATTTGATTATATGAGATTTCTACAGAGCTGAGAGCCTTTATTACTGCTTGGATATCTGAAAGTATTATAATGTTTTTACCTGCAAGTCCTTCTGATACTTGATCACATGCTGAGATTGCGTAAATCTTGACTTGGAATACTGTGAAATACCTTCCTAGGCTTGCATCAAATTATCAGTGGTTTCGCAGTATCTTCCATACCCAGACTGCTGATTGTGCAATGATCCATGTGAATACTAGATAAGCTGACTTGGATAAACGGTTGCTTGCCATCTTTCAAGTCCTCTTGTGAATGGAAAAAAACTATGAAAGGTCAAGTGAAGACATACTGATGCTATCAGATATTCCTAATATCAAATCTTTTAGAATTTTTTGATGATCTTGAAGTGCCCCACTGTAAACTAAGAAAAACTGTTTTAAAATGTTATTTATAATTTAATTTCAACTAAGCTAGGTTCATGCTTTAGTACATATTTTTTCACAGAAATGGATGGTAAAAAAGGCATTGGTCATGCAAATCCATGGAACAGAAACCAGAAGAAAAAACAGAGGCCTGGAATTCCGGATTTTAATGCACACCCACAACATGTAAAACCCAACAAATTCTTGGAAGCTCAAAGTCGCTTGCAAGCATCTGTCCAGAAACATTTATTAACAAAAAATGAATACGAATCATCTTCAGAAGAAGAGGATTTGGAAAGTGAAAGTATTTTAGGTAGGCTTAAATAATTTATTAATAAAATTCAGATTGAAAATACTGTTAGGTCTCTACAAGATATAAGAGGGATTTGTGCAATGGATTTTGTAAGTTTTGAAGTTTAAACTTGATAGTAAATTAAAATCTGTAATTACAGCCATAGCCAATACAAGCTATGTTTCCCCTATTTTTTTCAAAAACAGACTGATTATTTAATACAGTTTTGTAAAAATTTCGACAAGAAAAGCTTGGTTGTAAAGTACATCTTGCAATTTGTAAAGATCTATGGACTTACTAAATTTGTTCTAATCAGCTGCCAATTTGCTCACAGTAATACAGTCAAAAGTTACACTACTATTGGGTGGATACTATAATAATGTTTACAAACATTTAGGATTTTTCTATCTTGCTAAGTAATAACATTGTATCTGAAAAATCTTGAGTTTTACACATCTTGAGTTTTATATGTAAACTGGCTAATGTTTTCTTACTGTTAAATGATGCCATTAAAAATGTTGGATCTACAATAGTGTATTAGATATTAAAACTTATTTTGCCAGTTTGTTATTTATAGTTTATATTGTGTAATTTAATTGGCTGCAAAACGTGGAGTGTACTTATTACAGTGTACTTATTTACAGTGTATCCACTAAGTTTCTGTTACTACAGAATATATTCACTAAGAAGTGAATATTCAATAACTGTCACTCTTGTAAATATCAATTGTTTTTAACCATCAATCAGAGTCTGTTATTAAAAGTTAATTACAGTGAGCTTTATTTTATAAAACAAGTAAGTTTTGAAACAACTGTAAGTAAAACACTCAGTCAACTCAAGACCTTTTTGCCTTCAGTTGAGGGTAATCCTTTTCATAGAATCCTTACTCTTTGGTTATGTGTGTGATAGATGCAAGTTAGCTAGTTTGGTATAATACATATTTATGCCTGTATTGTTGGTCTCCTATCTATTAATCATTCCTTTACAGTTTATTAATGTGTTTGTTTATGCATGTCTTGCATCAGAACTAAATATAAACTGTATACTATACAGTACAATAGGATACCCATTTTCTAAAAGAAGTAATCAGGTAATATAAATATTATGAATAATGAATTTGGTACTGTATATAGTTATTTGCCACATATTATGTGAGGTATACACAATGTTAATTTAAATTTTATGATTAGTGTTATTTGCGTATTTTTTACATTCACAATGATCCTAGGTATTTAATGTATATTGTGTTTTTGTAATATTTATTTTTTTCTTTTCTATTCTGATTAGAAGTAATTATCAGCCAAAAAACTGTTGTTCATGTAACCTGCCTAGGAGACACGTACAACTTATGCTGACACAAGCAACTTTAACTCCTTAAAAAATGGTCCTGCTTAGTAAGTATGATATAACTGAATTATCAAACCACATGCTGAAACACAAAACTAAAAACTATAAATTTTAAACATCTTCAACTGAGGAAAAAAGTATAGACATATAACAACTAATAAAGACTTTATTATGTTCAACATAAATCTTAATTTTATTGAACGTATAAGTCAAAACAAGAGATTGTATCCTGGATAATATTGGAAATTATTAACAGCTAATATCCAGCAGAACATTTTTTACAAACTAAAAATTTAGAAAAAGAAGATACGAATTTTTACAAACTGCTCAAGATTAAAGGATAACACAGAAACAGTAAAAATGTTTACATTTTGCTGTAAATGCAAATGCAACTTTCACATTTTAACCAGGCATCTGTTCAAACATCTGCGCAACTTTCATCTGTTTAATGAGGCATTTTAACAGATAGTAATTAGATCCTGGCTTGTTAGCAGAGTAGAATTTTTTAGTGGATTTTAAGTAAGCTCCTAAAGCAATAGCCAGTAAAAATATATCCAGAAATCTACATATACAGAGTTATTAGAGACAGTTACAGTAAGGACTCAGGCAATTGTTTACTATGTGATGGACAAGGACCTCCTTTAGTTCATCAGTGGATTGGACAAGAAAACAATCAAAAAGAGACATGGTTGGCTTATACTGTGAAGCAAGAGCCAGACCATGAACCATTAAACAACAAAACAATATATAATATAAAATACATGTACAAAGGAAGTAAGCTCGTAAGTTGCATACATACAGTACATTCATAAATATGCTTTTTTATTCATTTATTGGAATGGATTGTTGTTTAAAGTTGTCCTTGTATCCTTCTATTTGATTCATCGTTATGATCCTATCTCAACCCTGGTATTTAATTGAAGTTTCTTTGTTTATCTATTTGTCTGGATAAGTCCGATCTCTAATTAGTTCAGTTAGTAGTTTTGCTATAGGCTATGTATGTTTTGTAATTTTATTTTTTGTTTTTTTTAATTGGTTTGTTTTTTAAGTATTATAGTTATTTTTTCTCTTATCAGCTAAACAAGTTTGAAAATATATTTTGCGGTCAGTATTTTTTCAGGTCTAATTCGAATTTGCTTACAGGTACAGTTTTAAAGTCATATTCTCAATTTGGCGGCAAATCTGAGGATCTCGGAAGAACCCAAAATTTCCTGGAAGATGCATTTCAGTCTGGTGCTGCTACTTGCCTTATTTGTATCGCATCTGTTAAACGTAATGAAGCAGTAAGTTCCTTTTTGTAAATTTTTATGTATCTGTTAAAAGTAATGAAGCAGTGAGTTACTTTTTGTAAATTATTTCTATGGTATATCTTTTGGATTTCACAATTTTTTTTTATTTGTGCTATGCCAAAAGTGACATCATTGCTGTTTGTCACCCGGTAGTCCCAGTTGTGTTCATGCACAAGTTATTTCTTTCTTGATCATGCAGTAGTGTTCTTTCTTGTTATTTAAGTACAAATATAGCAATTATAAACAAAAAAATTACTATTTCTACAAAGCAGCAGCTGCTTTATATCCATCGCAATAACACACGTTACAAAAGTATACCAGTACCAGTGCTAGGTTTACAAAAAAGTAAAACTTTGTAAAATATTTTTGTCTCAGATTTGGAATTGTGAGGAATGTTACTGTTTTTTCCATCTGATGTGCATTCAACGCTGGGCTAAGGATAGCATCGCTCACCAGAAAGCAGCACTCGAAGACCGCCCAGCTGGTCAATCTTTACCTTCTATTGCATGGGCATGGTAAGTGTTTGCGTAGTTTACCTAAGCAGGTTAGGTAAGCAGTATTTTCATTGTATAAAATTTAAACAGATTAGGTTTTATAAAAAAGTATATTCAGTATGCTTCTAATACCACCTTGAGATCTATTGTTTGAAGATAACAGTGGAAGAGCAATAGCGGTAAGGCCTGAGTATGTGTGACTGTGCTGAACATTTCTTCCTTACCAAAGATAACATCCGTACACTCGTTATGGTATCAGCAAATACGACTCTTAATGCAGACTGTTTGACATTGTTTTGAGGAAAACAACCTCCATTACCTGTAAGGTTTTCAAGGGATGTTAACCTTATTTCTAATTTCTTTTTGCCTAAAAAGTAACAAAAATTAAACTACACTAAAAATATTTTTTACAGAAAATATCTGTATAAATGTAAATATATACATTACATATTCTATTGTAAGAAATTATTTGTTTTAGAGCTTTCAAAAGAATTTAAAAAAACACTTACATGACTACAACTTTATTTTTAGAGTTTTGCAAATTTTTACAATTTATTATTATTGCAATGCTGTTTTTTATGATTAGGCTTGTTTGTGGATTATAGTGCTAGGTTTTTTGTGGATTATAGTGATTTACTATTAATATTTAATGAATTTCATTAACAAAAATGAACTGATATGTCAGCCAGTTCAGTAAACTAAGAATTCATGACAAACATCAAATAATCATGTAGAACTTATTTTTAGAGGCTATTCACACTCACTCATGTATACGCATACAATCTAGCATTTACATTTTTATTCAATTTTTTCCCAGTATTAATAACAAAAGCGCTCTAATTTAATAGCTTGAAGTAGCCAGTCACCCAGAATGAAGTTAGCATTTATCATCTTTTACCATATTATACATTGATGGTTCATACTTTTGAAAAATCAATTTCGTCATTAATGCTAAATTGTGTAGAGTCAAATTTATTGTTATTTTCTCACTAACTTCATACTCTATTATAATTGGCAACTAAGAAAAACAAATTTTAAAAATTTATAATTTTCCAATGCATTTTTGTTAAGAAGAAATTTTTTTTAAATTAATGAGGTTAATTTTAAGTAATTTTAGTAGAGGTGTTATCAGTTTGCATTACAGCTATCTTTCTATTATAGTTTTTTCTTACTAGTAACCCAATTTTTCCCTATAATTGTTACTATACTAGTAACAATAAAAGTATAGTATTTTTCCCAGTATTAATAACAAAAGCGCTTTAATTTAATAGCTTGAAGTAGTCAGTCACCCAGAATGAAGTTAGCATTTATCAACTTTTACTATTAATTGATCAATCAAGGGATGTATTCTTGTAATTTCTTTAAGTTAATTTAAGTTCTGTTAATAATCCTTAAAACATATTTTTCCTGTACAGTCCAAAGTGCCGACATGATTATTCTTCTCAAGAGATCCCTGACCGCTACTACTGCTTTTGCGGACAAAAAGAAGATCCAGAATTTCATGCATGGTTGGTGCCCCACTCTTGTGGTGAAACTTGTAACAAGCCTCTGGTTCCTGCGTGTGGACATAAATGTTTACTGTTGTGTCATCCAGGTCAGTTAAGCTAATGAAGAATGCGGCTTTTCTATATTATTCTTAGTGAAGGGCAGCTTAATTTGTCAAGTACTTATAAGTAAACTTGTATAGCTTTCATATTGAAAGTGATATTTTCAGATAGATTTTATACATAATACTAAACATTCAAAATGTTTATATGTACATCTAGAGGTACCATAGATCCTATTAACTGCAGAAAATGAAACATTATATTACTATCAAAAAAATTTACCAAATATATTTTAAATTTCAGTATATTAGGAATAGTTATATTTTTGTAATGAAATAATATAGTTATATAGTAGAAGTACGCTAATCTGACACCTTTGGGACTGTGACAGTGCTGGATTACCGGAAATGCCGGATTGTTGAGGGCTGCCAAAAAAAGCGGTGAATGGAGAGCGAGGCGGAAGTTAAAGAACATTTTACTCAGAGATTAACAAAAAAAACTTTATTGCTTATATTCTATACAAAAAATTCTAAAATTTATTTTGAACTTTGGAATAACTTAACTTTACTACATTGGGTTAAAATAAGACCTAATGTCCTTTTTTTTTAATAATGTTTTTTCTTTAAACAGGAAAATGCGGACAGGAGGCGTGTAGTAGTCTTTAATTTTTTTAAAAAAAACCTATGCGTAATGCTGAATTATTGAAAGTTCTGGACTATAGGATGGACTATTAGAGGGCTTTTACTGTGTATTTATTATGTAATGAAAATTATAATAAAACATTATTAATTTAGGTCAACTAGATTTATGCATTAAGATAAAATACGATATTTTGAATGTAGTAAGCAGCGAAGCTCACCATGTTCATCACAATAACCACCATAAAAGTAACGTTATTTTACAAATAGAACCCGTCCTTTGCGATTTGGTCAATATAAGCAGTTGATCGGATTAACCAGAGAATTCAATAACTGGCAGCTGCTATTAATAAAAACGTTATTTATAGGAATGATATGCAATTACAAGGGGTAGTAAGGAATTGAGTTTCTTACTTAGCTATTAAAAATTAGGACAAAAGGCAACAAAAACAAAAAGCTGAAAAGATGAAAGTATATTTTAAAATAATCTTGATCAAATTGTGTGCTCATTTGAAGGTTTATGAGCACTTAGTTGCCATTTACAGTAAAGCATGCACCATATAGAGCTTGTACCATAAACTGTTATGGTACAACAGATTTTTTTTAGTTTGAAACTTTTAATATTACACTGTAGGGTTAATATTACACTGCGACCTTATAGATCTATTGTTTTCACTTTCTATATTCCAGAGGTGCTCAGTTATAGTGCCTTATCCAGTATTAATCTCTTGATAAAGTTTAGGATTTGGAGAGGTTTCAAGGTGGGTAGTTACCTCACTTCTAATTGGTGACTTCCCAATTCATTATTGAAGTACTTGCAGATGCTTGCTCTGCTAATTGTCTTGCAATTTCCTTATCAGTCTTGACCCTTATCCCATTTGCCCAGCTTTTTGTCATGCGGTGAGTTCCTGCTCATTCTTTTTACTTTCTTACACAGAGAACATGAGTAGCTAGGGAAATTGTGTCTGCTCACACAGAGCTCTTCTGCATGAGTAAAGCTAATATTACCAGGTACTCCAGGGCTTTATTTGATACACAGTCTGGCTGGTGTCATACCATCCATCAGCACTGGTCACTTTACACTGTAAAGTTAGCCAGTTTATGTAGAGTTGTGAATGATTGCACATGTGTGTCTTGAGTAGATGAATGAGAGTAGTATGAGCTAGAGGTACAGTGAGATCACTAAACCCATCAGCTGCTTATTTCACCTGCCTCCGCCGGAAGTTTGAACTTTACTTACACTGAATGTTGTATTGGCATTAGTGTAAATATACAGGCTTTGTTGTTCATATGGCAATCTCTCTGTTCTTATTAGTGTATGTTAGTTGTTGTTAAAGTGTATTAGGTTATAGTTTTGAATCATGTTAATATAATTACTATTTTCGGTCAAAAATTCCCAGAGAAATAAAAAATAATTTTAGTGATATATTTGTACAAATTCATCAGTTTGAGAACTTAAAATAAGTTATTCAATTCAATTATTTTATATACTTATTTATTTAGTAATGAATTCATTAGTAACTAAATAGACTACATAGTAATTAAAAAAAGAAGTAAATGTGATTTATAATTATTTTATGTTCATGTCACAGAAAACTGTTCTACAGGATTTCAATAACATTGTTTTTTCCTAGATACTACTTCTAATTGCATCTTCATTAAAGTGTTTATATTTCAGGTCCATGTCCACCATGTCCAAAGACAGTTACATCATCTTGTCATTGTGGTAAAAGTGTACCTCGACCTCAGCGGTGTAGCAACAAAGTGTGGTCCTGTGGTAAACCATGTGGACAGACATTGGAATGCAACCGACATAAGTGCTCCGATCCATGTCATATAAGCAATTGTTCACCTTGTCCACAACGCTCAAAACAATCATGTCAGTGCGGCAAGAGTGTGATGACACGTGAGTGTGCCCAACCATCTTGGCAGTGCAAAGAGGTTAATATAGTAAAATGAATTCTATTTGATTATTTATTTGAAGCCAATACTGTACACATTTTTTTAACATAGTAAAAGTTAACAGATTATGGAAATGTTCAAATAAACCTTATTATATTATTATTATTATTATTATAGTTATAGAAAGATTTTGCTGTATTTATTTATTTATAAATTTAACAGAAGTGTCAAATGATATTCCATCATTTGATCATCAGGCTTGGAACTTACGGCAGTCACATCACATGTCAAACAAATGTAGTGTAATATAAGGTAACATATATTTTAAACCTTCAACTTAATTATAAAATATTCCAGGTATGTGGAAAGCCGTTGTCATGTGGCCACCATGTTTGTGAAGAGATATGCCATAAGGGTGATTGTGGAGACTGTCCCAGAACTCAAGCTCGGCAGTGTCCTTGTGGGAAGGCTACATTTCTCCTTCCTTGTACACAGGATGTTCCTACTTGTGGTGACACTTGTGGACGTACATTAGATTGTGGTGTGCATTCCTGTTCACAGAGATGCCATAAGGACAAGTGTGGAGTAGTAAGTTTTCAACGCTTATTTTACTATGTTTTTCTTTATTCATTATATTATCATAGGATCGTTTGTCTGT
Source organism: Callitettix versicolor (assembly GCA_022606455.1). Lineage (NCBI taxonomy): Eukaryota > Metazoa > Arthropoda > Insecta > Hemiptera > Cercopidae > Callitettix > Callitettix versicolor. The sequence continues at coordinate 40,590,321 of CM040183.1, read as the reverse complement.
CAGTATATTGTAAAGTCAAAGGATTTTGAAACTTTGTTGTTTGGTTTTAATACCCAACAATTTTTTTTCTTTAATCATATTGCAATTTTTTACTTTAAAACACAAAAATAATGTACTGTAATTAAAACATTACATAACATCTAGTAAGAGCTTTTAATATATAAACTCAGAGTGTCTTACTTCTTGGTAGTAGCAGGGTTGCTTGTGATTTTAAAATGAGGGTCACATTTAAGCAGCTGACAGCGTAAACAAGAAAACATACCGAATAACATTTTTATCATAAAATAAGAATCATTTCTTGAGAGTAAAAATATTTTGACAGAAGTGCAAGCTAAGATTACAGACTTATTAAACAATATCATAACTTATAAATTCTATTTAGCTTTTCAAACTAATTTTATCATTTAAACTTTCAATTCTACTATTATTTTAATCAATATTTACTTCCTTTTCTGGTTATAAATACTCATTTTTAATGGTTTAAATCAATGGCTAATATCTAACCTGTATAATTTTCACTAAGTCCGATAATCAAAAAGGAAAACATATTTTTTCTCAAAAAGATGTCAAGTAAGTCCTGATGTTTTAAACTAAAATTCCTTTTTTTCTATGAAAATCCTCCAAGCTGGAATATACAAAAATTATTACAATCCAGGCACTCGTAGTAATGATTTTTTTTCTCGCTCTTTGTGTATCGTACCAACTTTTTTTACGTTTTCACTATTTTATGTTTCCTTGTGTATTTCTTTGGTATTGGATGAACAAAATGGTTCCCAGGTAGGTGGAGTGGGTGCTTGTTGCCACTTGATTCCAGTGAGCATTATATATATATATATATATATATATATATATATATGTGTGTGTGTGTGTGTGTGTGTGTGTGTGTGTGTGTGTGTGTGTGTGTGTGTGTGTGTGTGTGTGTGTGTGTGTGTGTGTGTGTGTGTGTGTGTGTGTGTGTGTGTGTGTGTGTGTGTGTGTGTGTGTGTGTGTGTGTGTGTGTGTGTGTGTGTGTGTGTGTGTGTGTGTGTGTGTGTGTGTGTGTGTGTGTGTGTGTGTGTGTGTGTGTGTGTGTGTGTGTATATGTGTGTGTGTGTGTGTGTGTGTAATTGTAAAATGTTTCAATAAATAAAATAGTTTGTATACAGCTCTTTAGCTTCATTCTAACATACCTTGCACTGTTGGATTTTTTTTATAAATATCAAAGGTGTATGATGGATTGAAATTATCTGTTACCTTTCCAAGTGATAACAAATGATAAAACTTGCCAGCTGGCACTTAGTACCTTTAACAAGAGAAAGAACTTTTGATGTTTGATTGGAAGGAATTAACACACATTTTATACATCTCCTTCCACTAGCTTTTTATGGTAGACTGCCTTTTTGAACTCCTCTTTGTTTCTTTTCGTAATACAAATCAACAAACAATTATACTTAAAGAGTTACATAGATTAGCAATAAAGAACACATTAAATATGAAGTTTCAAAACATCATACATTTAAGTATGTTTTGTCCATGATGTTCCAGAATATTATTTCAGTCATTTTACAATATTTTATGAAAAGTTCTTATCAGTCAGTTTTATGAAAATGTTAAATATTGTAACTGATTTTTTTTAGTGTTTGGAGCGAACAGTAAAGCAATGTAGATGTGGATTACACACCAAAGAAGTTCCTTGCCAGAAAGACTATATTTGTGACACCAAATGTAAACGTATCAAAGACTGCAACAAACATCCATGCAATCGCAAGGTAGGCTACTGAACTGTGTTCATAACATTGTTATTACTAACTTATTTTGAGAAATGTAAACATTGTTTCGGTGATAAGTTTATTAACTTATTCACCTACTTTGATGCTCTCCATTCATAGCTTCACAGACCATGCCATACTTTGGATAACAGTAATATCAAATGACATCAATCAAACTAATAAACAATAAAACAAACATCTGTTTATAATACTGCTATTCATATTATGCTTAGTTTTTTGTTGCAATTAAGTCACAGATATTTATGGAAATTATTGATGACAATGGTTTTTTTAGTTAGTGATAATAAAGTCTTGCATGATAAAATTAATTGGGGTGTTTTTCAAAATTACAAAGAATTTAAAAATGAGGAAACTTAAATTCTGACATATTCATTAGTATAGAGGTTTGGATAGGCTTATCTACACCAAAGAACTTCTCATGCCTTATACAGGGTGGTCCACAGGAAATGGATGGTTTTGAAAAAAATCACTGCTTTGTCAGTTCTAAACACAGATAATTTTTATTAATGCAGAAATGAAGGTAAAGTTATGCTATTTAAAAGAAAAATTACATTACTTCAATTTTAAAAAATTACATCATCCAAATTACATCATCCAAATGACGGCCGTTGTGACAAACGCATATCTCCAGTCTTTCTCAAAAATTTGCTTCTACTCTGCCCAATAATTGTTCGTTGATTAGCTCATTTTGGTTTCTTATTGCTTCCTTCAATTCTTCCAGAGTACATGGCTTTTCTTTGGAAATTTAATGTGAAGTACATTAGAGTCTCGCTAATCTGACCTAAACAGGGCATGGCCAGGTCGAATTAGCGGGAAAGTCGAATTACCCTACAAGAATAAATTACACACATGGATAGGTCGGGTAAGCGTGGAGGCTATGTAACATCACCAAACCGTGAGATTACTAGCTCAGGGAACAACGCTCGAACTGCAGCCATAGAAGCTCAGGCCGTATGAGCAGTAGCTCCATCTGGCTAGAACCATACCTGATCTATGTTGATTTCTCATCTTTCGAGTTCTGGCCTAAAAATGTCTGTTATCATATTCACATATCCATTAGAAGTCACAGTCACAGTAATTTCATTCTCGCCAAAGAAAAATGGTGAAAAATTCCATACTTTCCTATAGCGCACTAAACGGTCACTTTTGGACTGTGAAATGATCTCTGTTGTAGCACACGAGGATTTTCCAAAGCCCAATAACAATATTTCTGCTTATTAACAACCCCATTCAAATGGAAATCAGCTTCATCACTCATCAAAATTGTCAGTTCTTCATAATCTTCAAACATGTTTAACATTGTCTCAGCAAATGTAAGACGTTGTTGATGATCTGCAGCATTTAACTCCTGTACAATCATAATTTTATATGGGTGTAACCTTAAATCTTTGTGTAAGATATGCTTTACTGTGCTCTTACTCAGTCCAAGTTCCATTGTGTGATGCCTAACAGAATGGCCGGTACTGCGCTGAATTGCCTCTCTCACTCTATCCAGAGTGAGTGGGACCACCTGGCTTTGTTTTCATAACAGATCCCTTAGATATAAATGCATTCACCCACCTTCAGATGGTATTGCGATTTGGTATTTCACCATGGCACCCGATAAGAAAGTGATTGAAGTATCGTTGAGTTTCTACCATGGACTCACCACTTTTTATAAAAGTATCGTACGCAAACACGCGATGATCTTTTATCCACAGTGGCATATTGGCGACTAAATGGCATGAAATGGGGAAGTTAAATGATGTCCACCACGGGACTCACCCTCCACCAGTTGTCGAGTAAAACACAATTCAAAAACGTCCATTTCCCGTGACCACCCTGTACAATAAAATAAACTGACTTAAAGCCATTAAAAGCTCTATAAATAAAATTTCAGGAACAGTGTACAATATCCCCATGAGATTGCAGCACAATGAAGTAGTACCAAACAACAATCACCAAAACAGCTGATTGCTAAAAAAATATTGTTGAAAGTAATATTTAAATTATTATTGTATCCAAAACTTAAATAATTATTGGTTTCATAATAAAAAGGTTTTAATTTTCTCAAATTATACAATTGTTTTTTTAGCATCTTATGGTTTATTTAATATATAAAAAAGCATAAATCAGCATTCGCAATGTACAACTTGAATATTCAGAATATGCTCAAATATTAATATTCTCGAATATGCTTGAATATTCAAATATGCTCGAATAAGTGGAGACATTGTTCACTTCTTATTAAATCAGAGGTTACTGTAAAATGTAATAATACTAGAGCTTTTTTTTACTTTACATTAACTACCATATACTAATATAGTGTTGAAGCAAAAAAAGATCTCCATATATCAGATAGAAGCAATATGCCAAAGAAGTAGTAAAAAAAATTATCTTTAATCTGAATTTTTTAATCTCAATGAGTACTTCATCTTTTTGCTGCTCTGAAATACTCTGTTAACTTTATTTGATACTCCAGGATGAATATACTGGAATTGCAAATCAAAGAAGTAGCCATTAATTTAGGGGTCTGCGGGCCAAGTTTTTAAAGTTCGGGTTGGGTTTTTTTTCGGCACTTGGGCTTTTCGGGTCAGGTTGAGTCGGGCCGAACCAAACGGTTAAATGGGAAATCCATCACCTTTTTAACTAGTTGATATAATTGGCTTTTAAACTTTTTGAATACCGCCTCGGGCTGATTATATCGGCGTGCAAAAGTTGGGTGAATACTGCCACAGGCTGATATAATACAGGCTCTGTTTGTCTCACAGCATACCGCCATGGACCGATTACATTGGCGTGTAAAAGTTGTGTGAATACCGCCATGGGCTGATTTGATCGGCGTGCAAAAGTTGTGTGTATACTTCCACAAACTGATGTAATACGGACTCATAGGATTGAATATTTTCATGATTTTTTTCTTTGAAAAAATTACATCTTTTAATTTAGTGACACAATCATGAAACGATATACATTCTGAAAAAAGAATATCTGCAGATTCTCTGAACTGATTGTTTGCTATTGTCAATCACACACATATCTATTTGACAAGGCAGCATGTTTACTCTGCCAGACAAGGAAACTATATTTGTAAACATGCACACTCCACTTGGTCCCTTCTCACTGTAGCATCATAATATATAAAACGACTAACTGATAATATTGCACTCACTGACAGGAAAACAATTGGCTTTGTCCAGTAAAACAAATGGATTAATTGTAAGTGGTTAGACACTTGACCTCCGTTGATAATTAAATTGTTCTTTGTTTATATTATTTGTATATTATATATTTTGGTAGTGAAAATATGTATGCATATTGAGTACATTATTGCCTAAAAATAAATGCTAATATTTACTTGGCTCGTCTTTGACCTGAATTGTAAGCTTTGCGCATACAGAAGTCGGACTTTTCAATTGGCCCGACCCGACCCAACCAGTAAAATTCGTGGCCCCGCAGACCCCTAAATTAATTAGATTACTGAACTTACACCTCAAGGTCGTCTGTTTGACACTTGCAGCAGTTACTGCTGAATGCTTAAGGTCTACCCTTTCTGTTAATCTCAATTTCTTGTCATCATTAGTCTAAATGGCATAAAGTAGGGATGTTATGAAAAAAAAGATTACAGACCAGAATATTTGAAACACATGTTAAATTAATACCACACATTTTGGGGCAAGTCATCATAAACAATCTATGAAAATTTACAGTCTGATGATTAATATTTTCTTTATCATAGCGGCAAAGTTATGCAATGTACAGAAACTACTGTAGTCCTGTAAACAAATGAAAAATTAAGCTCAACAAATTTTTCAAAGCTCAAATATTGAAAAATATTCAAATTTTATGAATATTTTCTTGCAGTGTTGTGATGGTGCATGTGGTCCTTGTGAAAAACCATGTGGACGCACTCTTCTTTGCGGCAACCATAAGTGTGCTTCAGTTTGCCACCGTGGACAGTGTTATCCATGTCCCCTCATTGAGAGAGTTCAGTGTTTTTGTGGAGCAACAACAATCGTTGTTCCTTGTGGACGAAAAAGGAAAACCAAGCCGCCGAGATGTTCGAAACTTTGCAAGTGAGTGAAAAGAGATAGTAAACTTGTGCTACAATTCTTTTGTTTATAGTTTCATCTGTATTACCGTACATTGATGCTGAAATTTTATGATTAAGTGTATTTTCATACACTGATGTGAATGTTTTATGAATGAGTGTATTATCATATACTGATGTACACTGATGTACATTTATAAAAATGAATTAGTGTATTGTTATACACTGATGCTAAAATGTTTTATGAATGATTGTGTTATATTATATTATATGATATAATAATATTTATTTACAAATCTAAACCCCCTAAGCGGTTTTTTCTTAATTTTTAAGTATTTTAACATAGACTTAGGCATCCAGGCTTATGTTCTTGAAATCAAGAGTTGATCAGTATTTTTGAAATGTCTTGTATTGCTTTATATACACAAATCCCTGCAGGGGTTGCAGACTAGCTGCACCTATTAAGAGGATTTAGACGTCTCTCACGGTACTTGAGTCTAACATACTTACACTTACAACACTACACTTACGACTTTAACACTTTACACTCACACTTACATTTAGGGAGGCGATAATAGCCTCAATATGCTTTTCGCCTTAAAATAACAACAACAAACAAATATATACACAAATGATGGCAAATGTCCAATTAAACTGTAATAATAATAATAACATAAAACAACATGTTTGTTATTTCCATAAAATTAAAAACAACCAATTAATTAGTTTATTGATTACAGCATTTAATGTTGTGTGCATTTAGCTTTTTCTTGGTTTCAGAATTGCCCCAGATTGTCATCACCCATCAAGGGAACCACATAAATGTCATTTTGGTTCCTGCCCGCCTTGCAAACAAATCTGTCAACTATCACGAGACACCTGCACACATATTTGTAAAAAGCCTTGCCATTCGGCTGTTATTGTGGACTTGCATGATGGCATGAAGGCGAGTGGACCTTGGGAGAAGGTAAATATGATGACTTCAAGTTAATTATGTCATGAAAAATAATAAACACAAAAAATTTTATAACAGAGAAAAAATTTTAGTGCAGGACAAAGGAAATTATGTTTTTCTAAATGATGTTTATACATCTTTAAATTTAAGCAAATATGCCCGAGTTCTCATGTAGAAGTGACCTTGAGCACAGATTTAATTGTATATTTTATTTGCATTCAAGATTTTAGAATGTAAAGGATCAATGAATGTATGATTGATATTGTTCTAGATTACACCACAGCTAGAGTTGGTAGCATTGCCTTGTGGGGACTGTCAAGATCCAGTGCCCATATCGTGTCTAGGTGGCCATGAGATTACGCATGTTCCTTGCTACCGTGCTGTGTCCTATCCTTGTGGAAGACCTTGTGGTCGTAATTTACCTTGTGGGAACCATTCTTGTGTGTTACCATGTCATCAAGTAGAAGGAGCTTCTAATCCATTGGTAAATAAACTGCATGTTTGGCTTTAAAAAAATTAATTAATGGCTTTTATTCAAATCTAGGTAATTAACAGGTACACATTGTCTACTCAGTATTTATGAAATAGAGAATATCAGAGCAAAAATAAGCACTTATGGAGAGATCGGTGCGATCTTACTGATTTTGCATTAGATTAAGTTAGTTACTTAGTAATTGTTTTTGTTTAGTTGGATTGACAATTATTTGTTACTTTTTAATTAAAATTAGTCTAAAGAAACATTTTGTACAGTTTTGTACAGTAGTTTTGCATAAGTAATATTTTTCTTCTTAAATTACTTATAGGATAGTGGCACTAACTGTGAGCCTTGTGAGGAACCATGTGAATTCGCAAGGCCTCCTGGGTGTACCCATCCTTGCCCTAAATCTTGTCACAAAGGTGAGTGCCCACCTTGCTCTGCGATGATACGTCTGCGTTGTCATTGTACTCTTAACCAGCTGATCCGACGTTGTGGGGAATGGACTCGTGCTGATGATGAAGAGAAAATAAAATTACAAGCATGTGGTAATCAGTGCCCCAAAAATGTAAGTTAACTTTTGCAACAGAGTTATAGCACATTCACGACTGTTAGTTAATCATATTATAATCCAGCCCAATCTTGATAACAGTACCAGATGATTAAAAACAGATATCTGAGGGAATGTTTGATTAACTACCTTCAACTTAATAGTAAACTTAGTAATACTACTTGGTGTTACATAGGACTATTAATTTGATGCATTGAGGCACTTTTGTAGACATTCTATAATGTACTGTACAATTTGTCATTTACTTTTGATATCAATGCAATAATTGCAGATTTTTACAGGATGAAAAGTTGAAAAATTTAAATGCAACCCTGCATTTGAATTGAAATGTAAAGGAAAATGAATAATAATAAAAAAGGTATAAGATATGAACTTTAAGAGTGTGCAGTACAACAACAAAGCAGTGTGCAATTTTTATCAATGAATTTTGAAAACAAGCAGTTACAGTTGCAGTGTTCATTAATATTCCATCTATAGTTTGTTGGTTATAATAATTGTAAAATATTTGTTAGATAATGATACAAAAAGAAAGAAATTGTTAATTTTTCTTGTATTGTTTGAAGGCAAGAAATTGTCTTCGTCCACCAACAATTTAACTAGTCATTCTAACAATCCATATTAATTCATTGCTGCATACAAGTTTCCACTATTCAAGCAGTGCTGCAGGTCATTAAGTGTCAACTTGTTCAGTAAGTCTGCCATCTGTGCCTTCACCTCTTCTACAGGCTGAAAATGTTTTTTCATACAAAAAACAAAATGTTTTCAATACACTTTTCCTTTTGGAAACAGGTAGAAGTGCGAGATCTGGAGAGTACAGTGGATGCTTGAGCACAGTAATGCATTTGTCTGCCAAGAACTGTTTCACAAAGAGCGCATTGTGCGCTGGGGCGTTGTCTTGGTGCAAAATCCATGAGTTGTTTCTCCACAGCTCTGGCTTTTTCTTCCTCACTCTTTCTCAGAACCTCAATGTAGTAATGCTGGTTTACCATTTGACCTTGATGTGCTCATTAAATCATGATGATATCATTGATATTGGAAAAAAAGATGAGCATGATCTTCAGTTTGAACTTGTTCACTCAAAAACCTTCCAACCTTCCGAAAATTGTTTGTGCCATTCAAAAATTTGACTATGTTACATGAATTATCTCTTCTTTAACAATTTAAAACATTCAATTGAATTTTTTTTTAATTTCATGAGGAATTTCAGTATTTGTGTGCTACTTGATTTTTAAGCTTAATAATAGGGGCACTTCGACACAACGACGTCTTACTCAGACAAGGATGAAAAACAAACTGAACTAGATAGAGGGACGGAATAACATGCCACCTGCACCGGAAGCATCAAGGTTAACTACATTTTCATTTCCATTCTTTCACACCAAGCCTAATGGCTAGGGCAGGCTCAGTCCAGTTTTTTGTCACACCTCGTACAAGAGTGCTTTGAACATTTGGGATCTTGCATATTCTACTCAATAACAATAAAAAAGTTAATAAAACTGTATTGCTGTATTGTTTTTGCTTATATTCAAAACAGTATAATATCATTAATTGTTGTACCTTTTTATGTAATACATCATATAAAAATAATTACAAAAAATTAAATAAAAAAGCTTAAATTGTTAAAAAAGCAGCGTACAAAAATAAATAATACAATAGAAAAATTTATGGTTGTAATAATTCTGCCACATGTTTACAAGTACATCATAGAGTGTGTAAGATTTTTTTATAATGAAAAACTTTAATGTTTGTAATGTAAATAAAAAATACTGCTAGATATATTATTACATTATCAATAGCATTGAAAAACGAATTGATCATATCAACAAACTGTTACACATTTGTTAGGAAAAAGTCGAAATTGTTCAAGCAGTTATTGTTCTGAGAATTTGCGATTGTGAGGTACATCAGTGTACCAAGCAGAAATCTGTTTGGCATCTCAAGCTATGAAATAATTTGTAAAACAATAATAAGGTATAAAATAAATAGATTCCTAAAAATTACCAAAGATCTATAAAGCTTGATTTCGTAAAACTGTTTTACATACTTTGCTGAAATTTTACTTATGAATAAATCATAACTTAAGTCAGTGTATACAATTTTAAATAAAGTAAGGATAAAGCAACAGAAGTACAGTGCTAGAACTAAGATCCTTAAGGTATGCAGTCCAGAGATGCAGCAGGCTGACCTGTGCTTCAGCCACATTCTAAAGCTTGGGTGGAAATGAGACAGGGCGTGCATTTCGTTATGCCACCTACATAACAGTAAATTTTGGATATTGCCAGCACTAAATATTGCCACTTTGGGATGGTTTCATCAGAATGAGTTTTTCATCCACTAAAACGATGAGGATTTTGGATGCTCATGGCCATCCCTAACCACTAAACCCTCTCTTCTTTCATCATAAACACTGAACTCTTTTCTGTTCTAGATTTGCATTTGAAAATATGTTACAGATTGGGTGACAGTTGATTTCTAGTTTATCCCATATAATTTAGTGTCCTAATATATGTTCTCTGTAAATGTGTAGTCAGTCAAAGCTGGTTCCCCAGGTTGATTGTAGTAAATGTCTTGATTTTGGGGGTGAAGAAAAATCCACAAAATTGTAAAACACTACTGTACTGGTGTATTGGTGCTGTTGGCGTGTTGTCCCGGCTGTTCCTCGTTTTAGTTAATCAAACCGCTTGACTACCATATTACTTTTAATAACTTTATTTCATTTATTTGGAAGATGTATTGGAAGTAAATTATCCAAGTTAGAAAATGGAAACCTTAATATTTTTTTTACTTGAGGAAATTTTTTCTAAAATTTAACTAAAAAACGGAAAAGTTTTAGGAATAGTATAAGTAGTAGTTTACCAAAATTGTCAAAGGCAGTTTCTTAACAGTTAATGTATTCTAAATTGTATGTATAGTTTATTATTTATTTATATTTACTGACTATTTAAAAACCCATACATTTTTTACAGGATACGTCACCTATGAGGTTGTTGCAGTGATATTTTTAATATACTAATTGAGAACAAATAATGTTACAGTACAAGTGTGGACATCGCTGTAGTCACGACTGTCACCCTGATGAATGTCCTGATGAAGAACTTTGCCGTCGCAAAGTCAAAGTTACATGTAACTGTAAACGTTTAAAGAAGGATTTTCAATGTATAGTTGTTCGTTCTGGTGAAGCAAAAATTGCATGCGATGAAGTGTGCTTTCAAAAACAAGAAGAAGAAAGAAAGGTATTTGTTTTAACTCTTTGTATTTAACCCTTTATGCTCGGAGGCCCTACTGTGTATGCCTATTGATGATCTAATCAGATTGGATAAAAATTTACTGCAGCATACCCACAACTTAGGAAAGCTGCTACATGTAGCTTGCACTGTTTTGGTGTTAGGCATGTCGTGTGTCATGCCTAGTGCTCAGAATTAAATTATATAAGTTTTGGATTTATTCTTTCAAATCAAGAAATTTTATCAATCAATATAATAGTTATTGGATAAAATTTTGGGTATTTTTGCTTTAACGGTAGCCACATAATATGTAAGACTTCAAGTGATTCAGCTAGGTCATAATACATATACATATAATTAAATATAATGCAGCTAGGAAGTATTAGCTAGCTGAATTTTTTTCATTAAAACTCTTTATTACATGCCCAAAAGCAATAATCCAAAATACGAAAGCTCAGAAATCATGAGAAGTACGGCAAAAATTGAAAATAAACCCCCCAACTTTGCATAACCTCAAAATTACTACCGTGTGAAAGTACATCATTACTACATGTTTTTGATCACTAAAATGATAAAACCTTTTAATTTTTTTTTTAAAGTACTCTAACCTAACTGACATGGTTGTTAGGTGGTGAACCTAACTAATATGGTTGATGGGTGATAAAAACACCTTTATTTTTTTAAGAAGAGTACTCAACAACCTAACTGACAGGTATTCCTGGATGGATTGCAGCAGTTATTAAGTATATGGTTCTATCTAGAATTTATAAGAAAAAGTAAATAGTACTGGAGTATGACAGCCTAGCTGTAGTTGAAAGTAATAAGAGCCACTACATGTGGCTTGTCCAAGCTGAGATGATTGACAACCTCTTACTTAACATTGACAACCTCTTTAGCAAAAATGCAATAGCCACAAAGGGTTAATAAACTTTCTACAATATCACTATATAAATCATTAAATATATGGTGATTATGATAAAATATATCTTCAGATTTTGATTGATATATCCATTTTCAGGTTCAGTAGGCAAAAAAAGTACTTTTGCCACTAAAATAGCCTCAAAAATAATTGACCAATTTCAGAGAAGTTTGATTTGTAGGTCTGGTTTGCCTTAGTAGTTTTAATACAATTTTAATCAGATGCTTAATACTAAAATACTATTAAAATTCTACTTCATAAATACCTAGTAAAACTTTGATGGTCCCAAAAATCTTATAGGGCATCAAAAAATTTGCCTAATTTATCAAAATTGGTTCTTTATATTTTGCTTTTTCTTCTTGTCATTATGATGTAACAAATTCAAAAAATTAAATAAATAAATGAAATAATCAGTGTAACAAATTTGAAATTAAAAAAAAAGTATATGTGTGGAACTTGAGGAGTTGCCAACAGAAGCGAAGCTTTTGTTAATGATATTTTTGCAGAATATATACAATTACTTTGAAGATATGTTTACAAAAATTGTGTTTAAAAAACATGTGTGTTAGATATTTACTCTAGTTATAGTAAAAAATCAGTTATTTTATGTTACTTTGTAATGATAAACTGATTTCATTGAGCAGCTGATAGGCTATAATAAGTTTTAGGTTATGTTGTTAAAAAGTGTCAGTACTAACAACAGTTATACCGTTATAAATGTTATTATATTATACTGTTACAAATGTTATTATAAACATTATATTAATTTTTAATGTATTATAAACAGTTACAATTTGCATGAGCTCTTCAATTAAGGAAAAATACCTAAACCAAATAAACACAAAGTTTTCATATAATACGCATGAACTGTTATCGAAATAGTGGAAGAAAAAGAAAGAAAGAAATCTGTTTGCTCTTTCATTCCTTACTTCTGTTACATTTTTTTGTTTGGCAGACTTTTTTCTACTCACTCCTCTTGTCAAACCTAACATTAAAAGCTTTGTTTCAAAAAACATTTGGCTTGCGAAATGATTTGGATTTATTTTAAAATTGGATTTATTTCTTATGTGACACACTGAATGGATTTAATAATTTTCATAATATATGACACAATATTTGAGCATTATTTCATAAACAAATATTGTGAAATTAGGTCGGTATTCCAATTTTAATGTGATGGCTTTCAAACCAGATTGTATAAAAAGTAAGATAAAATATAAGATTGTATATAAAAGTAATGTGTAAAATTTTTGTACCATTTAATTTTAAATTGACTATATAAATCATGTTTTCTCTTTTTTATTAGAAAAGAGAAGAACAGGAAAAGACCAGGAAATTAAAAGAAGAACAACGCAACAAAGAAGAATTGGAAATATATGAGAAAAAATTACAAGGACGTAAGAAACATCGTGATAGAAGGATTGTTGAGAACGTTGCTAAGCAGTCCTTCTTAAAAAGCTATTGGATGCTTCTGTTATGCATCTTCATGGGGACTGTAGCTGTGATTATAGTTTTTTTGATGAAGTAGTTTTGTTCAGTGTATTTCCACTTGGCAAACAAAAAGAATATAGTTAATGAAGTACATTAGAGTCTCGCTAATCTGACCTAAACAGGGCATGGCCAGGTCTAATTAGCGGGAAAGTCGAATTACACAGAGAACCATTAAAAAATGTTTAAAGTATTGCATTGAATTTATTACATAAAACAGCACACAGAATCTCATTACAGTAATAAAGAGCAGTGCTTCAAATTCATCAAACTTGATGGAAAAAGTTTGTAATTGTTCTTTGTTTACCAACTGTTTGAAGTTTTCTCACCACTACATCTCACAATCTTTTACTTTTACTTTTACTCAATATCTTTCACTTTTTAGAAAACAGAATAAAAAAAGTATGTGAAATGTTACAAAACACATAAGCAGAATGCATTCTAAATGTCAGCTCTTCCACGAATCTGAATTGATAGTACAATTGATAAAAGACGGAAATAAACAAACAGAGCAGGTTTAAGGGTGGTCAACAACCTCTTTCTTTTGAAGAGTATGTAGGTCATTGGCTGAGCGCGTGACATGTATGCATAAAGGCCTGACACGAAAGTGGCTTGCGGGCATTGTACATTTGGTTTCGCTACAAATTTTTTAAATTGCTTGAAATATTGTTCTTTGAGGCTAGGTAAAAGGTCAGATAAGTGGGACTCGACTGTATTTGAAGATAATTTTGTGTATGATATATATGCTTTGATATCTTTATTGTATTATTATTGTTAAATTGCCAATTTGTCATAATTCAGTTAATTCATATATTCAGGAGACATTCAGAATTTCTGATATTGGTGCTTGTTTCAAATATAATTAATTATTAAAACTTAAATTGCACTTGCTCAGTTATGTGTTCATCTTAAGGTCTGTGTAAAATATTTTTGTTTGAATAAATATTTTAAATGCTAATTTAATCAAATATTTTTTGATATATTTTAGTAACATGTATTAAATAACAATAATGTGTGGTCTGCTTTGTACACTATTGTGTTCTATTACATGTTATTAGCATTATGTTTATAACAAAATATAAAGACTTGTTTTTGAACAAAATGTGTGTTTTTAATACTTTTCTTACAATAAAATCACTATATTTCATGAGTATGCTTTATTGGTTTATTTGTATTTTTTTCAAAAACTTTTTTAATTTTGACAAAAAAGTCTTGTGATATTTTAATATCTTCACACTCATAACTTACAATTATTGATTGATGATTATACATTGGTAGGTTAGGCTGTGTAAGTTACAGTGTGTCACAAAGTTGTATATATTGCTTTTAATCCTACAACTGGCAGTCATTGTACAACAAATATATTTTTTTAAGCAATCCTTCTGTTCATTACCACCTGGTTTTCTGAAGAATTTAAAACAATACATGATACATTTAGCAATTAACTGTAGAAAGCTAACATGTGTAAATAGTTTTATTAAAGCTAACAACATAAAATTTATAAGGCTGTATGAATGAATAAATGAGTTTGCATGGTTACTATTGCACTGCAACCTTATAGATCTATTGTGCCTCCTTTCTATAATCCTGAGATACTCAGTTACAGTATCTTCTCCAATCATAACATCTAGGATTTGGAGGGGATTCAAGGTGGTAGCTCCCCTGCTTCTAATTGGTGCCTTGCAGATCGTTATTGAGGTGTTTGCAGATATTTGCTCTGCTAATTCACATTCAAAATGTTTTTCTTTTGATATATATATTATAAAGGTTTTGCTCCATTTGGTCAACCTTTTTGTTGTGTAGTGAGATCCCGCTCATTCTATTTTACATTCTTATGGAAACACGAGTAGTGAAGGAAATGAGGTCTGCCTGTACAGAGCTCTGCATGCAAAGGTAAGGCTGAGGTGCACTATAAGCTTGACAGGGCTTCGTTTGATATACCATTAGGTGTCATTCATTCCATCAGTATGGTTGCTTTACACTTGAGAGTTAGCCAAGCTATGTAGGTTGTGTGTATATGTGTGAGTACATGAATGAAAGCAATATGAGCTAGAGGTGGGATTGTTAAGCCCATCAGCTTCTCACTTCAGTTGCCTCTGTCGGGTTATGAACATGAATTTGAAGGTAAACAATTTATTTTGAAACCAGATAATATAAAGTTAAAGTTAGGTCTAACGTATTTTTATTTGTTAAGTTTGGGAGACTCAAGAAAAAATCTAGTCAAAAATATTTCTCTAGGTCTGAATGTGACTGCCTTTCTAATGATCAACCTGAATGTTTTTTTAAAAAAATATTTGTCTTAAAATATGTATACAATTGTCATACCAATCAGTATATATCTTGAAACATTTGACTCACCTAATAATGCCATTCGAAAAATTGATCACGAGGATCTTGCAAAATAATTGTAACTTAACTGTTCATTTATTTAGGTTTCATGTGCTGGAATTAAGGTAACAAACTGTTATTATTATTTAATATACTAATCAATTAAGAATATGTACTTGAAAAATTATCAATTTATTTACTAAATTATACATTTGAAACATTCATTTATTCACTGAATTTATTCTTATTTTAATTGTTTTTTTTTTAATTCTGGGCTTAAACTTATCTTTTAGTAGTTGGCCCTTATCTTTTAGTAGTTAAATTATACATATATATTTAACTAGCATGGAGTATATGCATTAAACAAAAATATAATAATACTGTGTTTGTCACCCTGTACTCCTTAGGTTAATACAATAGGCAAGTTTGGTTTCCTCACTTAGTTTATACACAACTGGATAAAAAAAAATCAGATTATAATAATAATTCTATATTTATAATCATATTAGCAAACAACATTTAGCTAATAAACTAGGGAAATTAATTTTGATGTTAACAGTCATAAAAATTCTACAAACTTTAATAGAATAAAAGAAGGCTAAGTTACTTCAGTAGCTCAAGATGGAATCATAGGGTTTTTCTTCTGACCTCAAAATGAGATCTGCCAGAAATATGTTTATAGTACTTGATTAGTAGTGTGTTTGTTACACAATTTTGGCCAAATGAATTGAAGGATTGTTTTCAAATTTAGTACAAAGGTACCTTGTTCAGGATGAAGACAGAATAACTTTTGTGTGAGATTTTTTCTGATTCACTTCTATTTAAAGAAGGCATATCTGATTTAAGAATGACGAGTGTATGAAGTTTTAGCCAAATGCATTGATAGATTGTTTTTAATTGTGGTACAGACACCATCTTTAAAGCATTATGTATGTATAAGATTTTTCCTTTCACTTCTGTTTCAACTGATTTAATGGTAATGATTGTATGCAGTTCTGGCAAAATGCATTGATCGATTGAGTGTTTTGAAATTTTTTTATGGTGTCTTGTATAAAGCAGGAACCAAGTATGTGTAAAATCTCTTCCCATGCACTTCCATTTCTAGATCGCATTTAATGATGATGAGTTTAATTGCTGGCTGTTTCCTGTAATACTGGCTGAATGGTAAGTCCTACAATAATTTTTACCACTTTGTGGAGAAAGAGCATCAAATTTCCAATGAAGTTGGCTCAGTAACATTTTTCTTAAATATTACACTTACTGATTAAACTGGCGGAAAAGGTTACAAGCAGTTATGGAGTCTTGGCCAGACAATTAAGAATATAATACGAAGTTGAGCTACTAGTTAAACTTTTATATCAAAAAAATTAAGTTCTAATATTTTTAAATAATAATAATATGTATCTTTTATCTTCTTATTTGCATGTGCCTAAATTAAGTTCCTATCAACATTTTTAAAACGAAATTAAATTCCACTTTGAATAAAAACTTAGATACATTATTATTGTTATTAATGCAATCTGGAACAGACATTATTCTTCGTAAACATAAGCTGATAAACTTAATAATGTTGATAAACTTGAACATGCTATAATTATTATTATGATGTTATATCTAATGGTAATATTTAAGGGAAGAGCTCATATGACTAAAAGTTCATTCGACCAAATTATAGTTAAATATTTTGGTTGAATGAACTTTTGGTCATATGAACCATGTTTTTAACAGAGTGGTTCATATGACCAAAAAATAAAACAACCAAAGGTTCATTCAACCAAAAATGTGTAATAACTTAGAGATTTATTAACATCGAGGTTCGTATTTCATTTGAAGGAGGATATTTTGTAAAACACTGTTTTTTTATTATTGCGTATAGATTAGTGTCTTTAGTGATATTTAAATTAATAATACACGCCATTACACTTCATACCCAGTCCAATCATCACTGTAATGTTTTAGATTTTACAGTTAAATATATTGCCAATACGTTGTACAAAACAGTTCTTTTATTATTATATATGGTTTCAATATTAAATAGCTAAATAATAAAACACGCCATCACACTACATGCCCAGCCTAATCATCACTATTTTGTTTTAGAGTTTACAGTTGAATATATTGTAAATACTTTGTACAAAACTGATTTTTTATTATTATATATAGGTAAGTAGTATGATGGTGTTTAAAATAATTTAAACATTTATTATTCACATGTACCAATATATAATAAAAGTATAAAACGTCACTGTTATAGCATTATCACTTGAATACTAAATAATTAAGTTGGACTGGGTAAGTAGTAGGATAGTGTTTAAAATAATAATAAAAACATAAAACATAATAATAATAAAAACACGCTTCATATGACCAAAAGTTCATTTGACCAAAATATTAAAATTTAATTTGGTTGAATGAACATTTGGTTATTTGATCTTTTGGTCATATAATCTCTCTTCTTAAAAACACGGTTCATATGACCAAAAGTTCATTGGGCCAAAATATTAGTATAGAATTTGGTTGAATGAACTTTTGGTTGTTTGATCTTTTGGTCATTTGACCCCATTGCATATTTAATATGTATCCTGAAATGATTGTATATTCCATTTTTTAAACAATTTCTGAATCTGTGAAGTTCTGGAATTTTCAGTTTATCAAGAAAATCCTGTTAATTTCATGTTGTATTAAACAAACAAATTTTTATGTATCCCTATTTATATGTGCATATAATATCAACAAAACTTGTGATGTATTTTTTCACATCTCTCTATCTTAAAGCTTTTTGGTTCATAAATTTAAATTAATAATGTTTCGAAAGACGATTTTTACTTATTTAAATGGGGTTTTTAAATGAATGAATACACTAGTAGTCAGGGTAATCTAAAAAAATATGTCCACAATTCCAGTTGTCCTGTAAAAAATCCCTTTAGATTAATTAAGTACTCGAAGCGCCTTCGTGTTTATTTTCAAATTTTGTAAAATTATATAGGCCTAGATTTTATTTTTTTAACTTTTTATTGTTAATTTCTGAAGTAATTTTAAAACCTAAATAAAAGAAGCATATGTAACATCATTCAACAACCATAAAACAATACTAAAATCGTTTGTAGAGCACCGACTTTCCGTTCTAATTGAGATTGAACCCGGTCCGGATAATCGGAAAAGCGTCAGAACAGTATAATTTTATACATTACGTAAAATTGTACACTAAACAATAGTAAAATTATTATTTTTTGTAGGCTTTCTGTATTTAGAATATTTTTGTATGTAGAAAAAGTGAGTTTTTGTCATGTTCCAAGATATAAACCACTACAATGAGCTATAAAACAGCTTTCACCCCGGGGACTCGGGTTCGATTCCCGACCAGGGCTTGACATTTTCATACGCTATAAATCATCCCATCGTCTGCATTAGCCAAAGTGTGCACAATAGTCGGACGTTAAAAAAAAAAAAAAACAGTTGTACCCGTACGAAGGAAAAGTCAACTGCATTGCCGAGGTTTGCTTCTGAGCGTCAAGTCTCTCGTCAGCTGTTAACAGCGGTAGCGCTAATAAATGTGCGCGCGCACTCACTATACACTGTTAGCGGAATGGCGAAAACTCGTTGATTCAAAATTTTTCACATAAAATTTTTCTTTTCTGAAATATTTATCCGGTTCATCGGTCTCGTGATAGTCGGCAACCTACTGTACTTATTCAATCTTATTCTTGGGAAAGTGTCCTTTGATAAATTTGTTTTCACTTGGACCATAGTTTTGACAATATTTTTGTGTGTTACTTGAAAATTTTTTATGATCCCTAATTAATTGGACAGCATTAGACCGTAATTCGATATAAAATTAAATAGTGAAAGAATTTTTAAAACTTTATTTTAAATTAATGCATAACAAATTTGAAAGCAAATTAAACTGTTTTAATTATTTGTCAACTATTTAATGTAAATTTTTCAACTGAAAAAGTCTCTCATCGTTTGTAGATAAAGACATCTTCATAATTTTTAAACCCAAATTTATAGTAACTGTTCTTAGTGAAAGTTTCACAAATTTAATGAACATAACGTTTGGGAACAAAGTAAATTATGAACGTCCATCGGGCAAAAAATTATGAACGAAAGAAACTAATTAGGGGACATAATTTTACTCCACAAGCCAACCTTGCTTATAGCTGCGAATTTATGGAATATCAATAAACATAACCTTAAAATCAACTAACGTAAAAACAGCTGTTTAGTGATGACAAAATCATCAGTTGGTAAATTAGTCAAAGAAGTGTTTATATGATAGTTGTTCATTTGACTCATGGTTTTTATGAAAGGATTTTAGAAAAATGTTAATTCCATACTTTTCTATTAATTTGTTTATTGTTAAGTAATATTTTTTAAGAATATCCAACCTTTAAATGAACATAGTATGTTTTTTTCTGAATAATTTTGGCTTATAGAATTACAAAAAACAGGTATTAATTTAGAATTGTTTTACTGCAATGACAATTTTTAATTATTGCTGTGTAGGCCTAATGCAGATTAAAAATATGTCTAAGGTGCATTACGATGATGCAGAGATAATAAAATGATCAATACAATATATATTTCGAAAATCTTAAAAAATTCAGTTCCGTTTGTCGCTGGCTGAGTTAAATTTAGAGCAGGCCTATGCGCGGCGCGAGCTAGTTTGGGTTAGTCCTACCAAGAGTGTGTTCGCGTTTAGGTGTCAAGTGATTTAGGTTTTTTTGTTTTTATACTGTATCAGATTTTGTCAACATGACCTAAAGAATGCGAGACAAATTTACAGCATGTCGTCATATAGGAACTATGTAAGTTGTCAAATATTACATTTACAAAATTGGTAACCTACTTGTGCTAGATATACTTACCTAAATTTACTGGTACTAAATTTATTTGTTTTAACCTAACACTAATGTACAAAAACAAAGGTTTTGTTTCATTTTCCCCACAGATTTATAGATTTTTGTGAATTCATTTGATGACAATTTCTAATTAGGCCTACAAAAATTTTCAATAACTTGACCTACTTTGGCTACTAAAAAGGTATTCCCGATTAACTAGACAGTACTTCATAAAATAAACTCGAGTTTTTCTAAAATATATAATAAAATTGTATTTCTGTATTTTAAAGTTAAATAATTTACTTGCAAAATCAAATATTTTGGTCAGGTTTACAAAACAAATTATAAATGTTTTAATAATTTAATAATAATACGCAAATCGAATTAATATTATCGCAAATATTTCATTACCACGCAAAGTGGGGCCTTATAGTCATTATTTTTTTAAAAATGAGACCAAAGTTTAATAACGGACAGGAATGAAAATTTACTTTCGATAGTAATAAATAACATCAATTGGTTTGAATTTATTTACTGCTAAGTCCTGAAAAATAACAATATTGTTTTTAATAATAGTTATTTAACAGTGACCAACCATAATTACACTTCGTAAATTAATAATATTGTAAAAATCACTCTCTTGAACTACTGTCTTAGTTTATAGAATGTTTTGTTGTGTTGAAGTGAAAATTACAATCAAGCAAATATACTTAATAAACACAACAAATGCTTTAACGTTGAATTGTAAATCCTGACAAAAACAAACCCTCAAACATGTCATTTAAATTTCGACTAGCAGAAGTAATTAATTTTGCTTTTATTTTTTCACTATAGGCTGCGAAGTAGAAAGAACGTTTGTTGGTCATGAAAAATCGATCTTATTCTTTTTTTTTATGTCTTCTAGGTCCCAAAAAGTAGACCTACTTTTCACTTTGATGATTGTTCGTTTGCATTTTTATAAGCCAATTATTGTTATAAAACAAGAGGCTAACCTATAATTGACTGATTTTAATAAAATTTGGCATGTAAGCTCAAGATCTGGTTGTCTATCTTTCAGTACTATTTTTTAAAATTACAATAAAAAAATGGAATACGTAGGTCTATATTTTGTATTAATGTTCAATTGCTTCATATGCTTTCTTTTAGTGGAATATTTTCCACAACTTGTTTATTGTAGTAACTTATTACTAGTTCAAAGAACAGTAGACCTCGCAGTATAGGCCCTATTCTTAATCAATTTTTTGGCAACCGCCCTACTACAGCGCTCTGACGCCCTCGTAACATTTTCTACCAATTTAACCAGTCCCTAATCGTAATATTTAGGAAAAATATTACTTGACCAACTTTATTGAAAATTTTATGCTCATTCTGCATAACGCGAGCAAAATTATGATAGGTCTTAACCGTTCAACCAGTACACAAGAAATAGCCAACTAATAAATTCGTCATCTTGAAACGGAAGTGAATGGGGTCGGGCTTTATAGAAGGTATTTTCGTACCAAATTTTAAAACAATCGGTTAATGCGTTTGGCCAAAACTCAGCAACAAACACACATACGAAATACCGATCGGTTGAGTTTGAAACAGTAACCTCGTGACTTTAGCTACCATAATAATAGTTATGGGCAAAATTTGGGGAATAGTGAATGATAGCCTATACGGAGGACACTAATTAACGCCTAAATGTTCAATTGAAACATTTTTAAAACTGTTAAGTAGATGTCCAAACCCACATGTAGTAATTTATGCATTATGAGAAATAAGAAAAAACCAAGAGTTCAAAAATACATTTCTCTAAAGTAGCTTGTTACGACTAGATTTCGAAAAAAATCTACTTTTCAAACAATGGGCTACATTTTTGAAAATGCAAACTTAATGGCATAAAAAAAGAATAGTTAGATACGATTGTTTTAAGGCGAAAAGCACATTGAGGTTATTATCGCCTCCCTAAATGCAAGTGTGAGTGTAAAGTGTTAACGTCGTAAGTGCAGTGTTGTAAGTGTAAGTGTGTTAGACTCGGGTACCGCGAGGGACGTATAAATCCTCTCAATAGGTGCAGCTAGTCTGCACTCCCCCCTGCTGGCAGTTAGATATTAAAAACTATGTGGTATTAATAATTATAGTAAAAACAACTTGGTTTCGACCCAAACGAATAACCGTAGCAACATATTTTCTTTGCTTCATTCGCAAATTTTCTTTGGAAAATTAGTTATTGAAGGAGAGATCATGGTAAAATCCAGGACCTGTACAGTATGTACATTGATGTTGACGTCCAAGTTTAACATTTTCTTAAAAAAATCCTTTTGAATTTACCCGAATGTTGGCATCTAAAGATTTTCCCCAAAAGATATGCTTATATTAAGTTATTTCGGCATATTCATTTTTTTATAAAAATAATCAGCTGACTTTACTGTAATATTGTATTCTTTGCATATTAACAGCTGTTCTTCATATTTTGCTGTGTTAATAAATAGGCTTAATGAAACAGGTTATCAAAATGGCAGTAAAACCAAATATAATGTACAACTTACGAACAATATGAAATACGGAACGGATGAGCAAACGAATTTCGTCTCTATATTTCTGTTTCTTTTTCTTCCTCCTTTTAGATAACAGTACACGCGTACTATATGAAAACGTTGTGTTGCTGTGGTTTCTATATTGCTAGTTTATAGCACCATAACCTGAAATTTATTACAACCTATCAGCTGTTCAATGAAATCAGTTGATCGTTACGAATTAATATTAAACAAATGATTTTACTATAACTAAAGTAAATAATATCTAAGCTAGGTTCACGTATTTATTGATTTAAACAAAACAAGATCTTTGTAAACATATCTTCAAACTAATTATATATTCAGCAAAAATAGCATTAACAAAAGCTTCGCTTCTGTCGGTAACTCCCCGAATTCCACACGTGTCTTTTTATTTTAAATTTTAGTAAAAAGTTGTTGGCAAAAAAATTGAATTAGTTAAATCTAGGGTACTGAACAATTCTATCTCTATTTCAGCCTCGATTCAAAAGGCATCTTGCTTGTAGGGGCCTAGAACTACTTTGTAGGCTTACATTCTTGTGTAAGTTCTAAAGCACGTTCATAAAAAAAAAAAATGGATTTTTCGGGTATAGTTCAATACAATACTTATGTATTTGAGATAACGTTGTTATTGTTTACCATAGGCTACAATTTATTTATTATTATGGCGACTGTACTTTCTGCTCGATCTTGTGGACGAGCCCTTTTTTTCACTATACGAGAAAATCTGTGTTCTTCTCAAATGAGTTCAAAAAACCATGGTGTCATCATTAGGCGAATCAGGAATCTAAGATTAGTAGCAAAATTGGATATACGGAGACGAGAAACATATTGCTAATGACATAACACCAGACTAAAAATAAGCTGTCTAAATCTTTTATTGACTCTTGTTTTGTATTGGATTCTTTTTAACAAAGTTTAGCAATATAATTCATTCGTTTTACCTATAGATAAATCACGAATATTATCTGAAGAATCACTTCTTTTTTCAATGAACCTCGAAATATTAAAACTATAAAAAAAACTCTGCCGTATTATTTTCTCTGACACGTTACGTTTCATAAAAGCTTATGGCGTCAATTTTCCCGTCTCCATTTCAAAGTTGTAATCTCACAAAATGCCATTGCCCAAGAAATGAATCGATAAGTGCCTCTTCTAATGAGTCAGAGCCATTACAGCTTGTTGTATAGCCTAACTTTGCCATATTGCTCTGAGTTGACTCATAACATTCTGCATAAACATGTAGAAGTTATTTGGCACCAAGATTTTAATTTGCTAATTAACCTTTTAGTTAATGAGGCTAATCGAAAATTAATTATGCACGACTAGTGCAAATAAATAATAATAATAATAATATATATATATATATATATATATATATATATATATATATATATATATATATATATATATATAAAACATGAAATCATCATTTTTATATTTTGTGTAAGAAATTAAATATATTTCCTTTCAAGTATTTTTCCAAAAACTTCAGTTTGGAAACTAACTAAGGAAATGAATACTTGGCCTAATTTCCAAAAAATCAGATTTTATTAAAATTTGTTAAGGTATGAAAAACATAACTCAACCGTAAGTAACAAAATTTAAATAATTACGGTTTCAGAATAAATCGTAAAAAACAAAGCTATAAGGCAGGGTTGATTTTTAATTTGTTTTTTCGATTATCTTCTAAATAGTAAATTTAATTTACTAACAATTATTGATCATTTGGTAAAGCATTTTTTCCTCAATGGACCTGAAATCAGGTAAGATTCATGAAAATCCCCAAAATGATTTTTCACCATCAATACAACTTAATGGTTGTATTTTTAATGGTTACAACTTAATGGTTACTTTTACATAAAAAAGTAAAAAAAAACATAAAATGATTTTTTTTATAATTAACCATTTTGTAGTTAATTGACTACTAGTTGGCTAACGTTTGTAGTTTGTAGGTAGGCCAAATTTTGTATTAACTATAAATATTATGTAAGAATATTTCAAATGTAGGCCTACCAAAAATGTATTTTTTAAACATTAATAGGATGAAGTAGTTATACGAGTATTTTATAGGTTTGATGATAGTAAGCATGTTATGTCATGTGAAAAACCTCCATTAAAAATTAGTTTTTAAAAAACGCGACAGCGTCGAAGTTGAGAAAAACGATTTGAAAATATCATCCATTTATTCCTCCTTCTTCAACGTAGAAGTCTACAGGCTGAACTAATGGGCCAATTTTGATCAATAATGACTCGTTTTATCCGTTCTGGATGCATAATGTGTTATCGCATAAAAACTTCAAAAATGAATAAGTTAAATATTGTGAAATTGAACAAATCAGTAAAAATGAGGGAAAATGTAATTATCAACATAACGTGCCTACAGCCTAAACTACTGATCCAATTTTCATCAATGATCACTCATTTATTCGTCATTATTGCAGTATTTGCATTTTGTACAAAAGTTTTAAAAATAATTAATTTACAATTGCAAAATTGCAATAAACTACTAAAATAAAGGCAATGTGTACAAGCCTACCGTTGCAATTTTCCACTATGATTCCACTATAATGTAGGATCACTACTCATACATGGTGAAAATGAGCACTGGATAGGTCACTGCAAACGATGAGACCATGGATAGGAAAAGGTTCAAAAGACCAAGTGTTGCTCTTTAACGAGTCATAAGCCCACATCATGACTTTCCCCATTAGTAAAAATATCTTTCTAAGATCTCTAAAATTCCAAAAAGAATCAGCTCTCACAACCTTGGGCTGTAAGCAGTACAAATGTAAGCAATACAAATTTTTTTCAGCAATATTGGAAAATTAATTTAGTTTATCATAATCATTATCCATAATATTTGGCATCATCAACACCCCTACAAAAATGATCCCAATTTAGGAGAAAACCTACAACGTGGTAAAAGGTTTTCCACCAAGTTTACATTTAAAAAAGGTGAATTGTTAAATCACCTTTGAATTTCGCCAAGAACCAGTCACAACTTACGTAATTCACTGGACAATCAATCTGCGCACTTGGTGGCGGGGTGCCTTTCATGCTATCCCTCAATACCACCTATAATAACAATAGTGTTTTCAATTTTCTTCCCTATGTTCAGCGTATTGGCAGATATAAATTCATTAGATTATTAACCTTCAATTATGAACTTACTCTTTTTCAAACTATACAATTTACATTGTATCAAACTAATGTTAACATATGAAATGAATCGTTAATTTAATTTTGGTAGTTATATTAAAAGATCAGTTGTTTTATATTAATTCGTAACGATCAGCTGATTTCATTGAACAGCTGATAGGCTATAATAAGTTTCAGGCTATGTTGTTAATAACTAGCTATATTGATTTATTGTGTTTTCGAAAAAAAAGTAATTAAAATAACAATTAATATAAAAAAGTACAAGATTATTTAATAAAAAATATAGTACATGTTATTATAACTTTGAAGTAAAAAAGAATACAATTCTGTTATTGAACCAAAAATAAAAATCTTGTGTCGTGTTTTCGAACAAATTATCCTAATTAAAATAAAAGGGAGAAGAAAACATGATACGTGATTTTTAGTTTTGGTTCAATAACAGAAATTTTAATGTCCAGTACTCCAGTAACTTAAATAATTTGGAATAACCCTTCTTATGGAATTCATCCAATCAGTCAACTTTGGATTTAGTTGTGTCCAGCTTCCACGATTTCTGACCTTCGAGCAATAAATTTCCGAAGTCATTAGGCTTGCACATTTAAGTTTACCATCTTTGTTTTCCCGTGACAAATGTTTGACTTCAATACAGAGACACCCGACAAGCAAAATGAATTGTTTGAAGGTTAAAACCTGATGGTATTCAATGTAAACTTAACAATTTCTTACATGAATTACTTGACTGTTTTTTTTATTGCAAAGATTTTTTGTCACATTATAAATTGTTTAAAACATACAAAGTATAAATATCCAGTTTTACGGTAAATTGTCATCAATATGCCTACCCGTATTTCTTATTTTACCTCATACCATACATATAACTTTGAAACCAAATAAAATTGACAATTTTTCAACTTAAAAAAATAGCAAAACTTGATTTTAGCGACGGTCCCAATGATTGTCAGACAACTCTTGCAGTTTATTGCCAAATTGGAAACCTGCCTACGGCCTAATAGCTAATGAGCGAAAAGTAAAGCATTTCAGAAATAATGACTTTCTATTTTCAGTCATGAGTTCGAATTAAACAAACAAAACTGAATGCATGTCTGGTGTACGGTAATGTTATGATTTATACGCGGAATATGTAAACATTTTGAAACCTCGAAGCCACTGTCGTATGTTATGAACTGAGACTAGTTACCAACTTTCCAAAAATATTAGTATAAATACAAAACTTGGACGTGAAAAAGATACTGTAGTATTTAGATAATCGTGTTTTTAATGTCTTTTTTAATGTTTTTTTAATTTTAAAGCATATTAGCTTTTATTTTATTCTTTTTCAGGCCTACTTAATAAAAAAAATGTTTGTGTGTGTGTGGGTGTAAAAATTACAAGCCCGCATAGGGTTTCATTACTATGTTTAAAACGATTTGGTTAAAACTTGCCACAATAACCTAATTTAGATTTAGCTTTATTAAATGTTGAAGTTTGGCATGTAGGTGAAGTTAAGTTTATCTACAGTCTATATCAGTAATAGTGTTTAATTAAAAAAAACATATTTTTTAAAATTGAAACTAACGGAAATAATTTTTTCTGATGTTGATTGTTTATATATAAGCTGGAAGTAATCTAAACAAAATTTATAGGTAATATATAGGTAATCGTCCCAAAATATCTGGTTAAGAGAGCTATATATATATAAAATAGGCCTAATTTCTTCAAGTCGATTCATCAAATTTTGTTCAAATTTTAAAGAAATTAATTTAATTCTGAAATTTAATTTAAATTAATTAAATTAAATTAATGTAAATTAAATTAAATTTAATTAAGAAATTAATTTAATTTAATTTAAAGAATTAATTAATTCTGTTCATATCAGTGATCCAAATATGTAAGTGAGGAAATTTATAAATCGAAGTAATCATAACAACAAAATAAATCCTAACAACTGGTTTAGCTTTTTCGAATTAACAAAATATTTTACCGTAAATTTTGATTAATTTTGGAAAAATAATTGATACAGTTTTGTTTCGGTATTTAAGGCCTAAAATTGAGTAAACTTTTGACAAAATAAAAAAATTCCATTTTAAGAAACTCATTTTTTAAATTAGTACTGTCTTTTTTTAACAAAACAGCTTAACAACCAAAATTTCTGAAAAATTAAATAGTGGTTTCAAAGTAACATATAGGTACAGCACATAATAAATTTGAACGAAACCTGTACACACACACACACACACACACACACACACACACACACACACACACACACACACACACATCGCGCGCACACATACGCAAGCACGCGCACACACACACACACACACACACACACACACACACACACACACACACACACACACACACACCCACACACACAGGCACACACACACGCACACTCGTGCACACATACACACACGCGCGCTCACACTCTCTCTCTCTCTCTCTCTCTCTCTCTCTCTCTCTCTCTCTCTCTCTCTCTTATATATATATATATATATATATATATATATATATATATATATGTAAAAAGGAAAAGAATAAAAATATTTACGTGCAATCTATAAGTATATAACAATATATTTACGTGTTGGCTCGAATTACTAACTTTTTGTTACCATTACTAGATTTGGAATAATTTTGCCGCCCTGGCGGTGGCACGGGTTGTCCTCCCTATAGTTGGCCCTGATAGATGTTTGATTCGGCAACCCGTTGCACTATATTATTAACACAGGATATCAATACATATTTGTGTATTATTTTAGGTGGTGAAGCGATGTTGTCAGACCGTAGAACACCGGATGCTAGGCCTAATACGCCGGAAGTGACAATGAAATGAGCCGGCAATTGGTTTAACTACTTTATAACTTCCACGGCGCACTTCCTAGCTTAGGCTAAGCAAAATAAATGCGTTCAAATAAACACTTTTAACTTTGTACGGACACAGTTTTTAAGATATAAACAGAAATTAATAATTCAATATTATACGGTTGATTTTAATTCAAATGACGCTCAGCTGACTTGGTGACGTGATGAAAACAAATTTTCAACAATTATTGAAGCGAAAACTTTTATGGTCGCGGTTGACAAAACATGGGCAAATGTTAATGATCCTTTTGCTGCCTGCTCAAATAGTCTACCCCCCTACTTACAGTTGTAATGAATTAGAATAGCTGACTGTCATTGTTTCGACTGGTTGGGCAATCCATATTATTAATAACATTTACTAAGCCTGGTGTTTTAATTATTAGAAGTAAGAAAAATACGTAACATTGCTAATTTTTCAAAAAATAGGTGTTCGATGTGGTTAAAGCACAGGTCAGTCTGCTGCGTCTCTGAACTGCGCAAATTAAGGTTCTTAGTTCTAGCCGCAGTTACTCCCGTTGCTTTACCTTACCGTTTACGTTGTTTCCCTTGCGTCATCATTAGTCTAACTGGCATAAAAAAAAACCAGGTTGTATTCTAATTTTTATGATACGTTCAGTATATGACTTAATTATATCAAAACATGGCTTAGAAATTTTATATTAAATTAAGTTATACATTACGAAATAATCTGGAAATACTAATCCATAAGTGAATCATGATCATCGTTAACAATATGAAACTGTACACCAGTGTCAGTAATGATTATGTTTTGTATCGAATTTCGATTTCTGAATCCATTTTGGGGGGGTGGGGTTTATACGCCTACCATCTAAACTTATTATAGGGAGTTATTAAGAGTTGCATAGGATCTATTTTAAGCAAACTCATTGAAATATTTAATTATAAAATTATTATTATTATTATTTAACGTCTATACTTTATACCAGTTAGACTAATGAGGACGAGGGATCAACATAAACGATACGGAAAAGCAATGGGAGTAACTGCGGCTCGAACTAAGAACCTTAAAGTGCGCAGTTTAGAGACGCAGGAGACTGACCGGTGCTTTAGTCACATCAACTACCGAGTCCCCATAAAATATTAAAAGCACAAAATACAGGTGAAATATACCATAGTACCAAATTTTGAAAAAATCGGCCGTCATTTTGTCCATACAGTTTGTTTTACTGTTTGATTGTAAGAATGTTTGCTCTGTTATGCGATTCAAATATAAGAGGGGCTTACGCACTAGAAAATTTCCATTCACTATGATACATTCAGTGAGATCAGATCGATGATCACGTGACTTCGCGTTGTGGGCTACATGAAATCGTCGAACGTTTTAAAACACGCATCGTGGGGCAGAAAGTTTTCATAGAACCGATTGTTGGCGCAGAGCCACGCGGGCCAAACGATACGCGACAAGCTGACGTAAGAGCTGTTGTGCCATGCGATTTCTTGAAATTCTGCCAGGCGACTTGAGAAAGCACGCTTCTTTTATTTTGGTAATTTAAAATAATTATCACTGCTAACCCATCAAGTGAAAGTCTTGTTCAAGGGGGAAACGAAACATAAAGACTGTTGTGCAGCTGACGAGGTCACAGGTTGGTGTCCAGCTAATACGGGACACAGTTTTTTGATCAATATATAGAATGATTTCCAAAAACCCAGGCTCTCAAATATTCCATTCACTTTATTTCCTTCTTTTTTTAATGTATATGTCCGGTAGGTTTATAAACAACGAAGTGTTTTCGAGTGAGTATCTATCTGATGCTTTCCAGCTTCTTAGGCTAGGTGGCCACCAAATGCGGAGCGGAGTTGCGCTGAGCTGAGACGAGCGTAGCGGAATGAAGATAAACGGCAAACATAAGCGGAGTTCAGTCAGTTTAAAGATCTATCTGATGTTTTCCAGCTTCTTAGGCTAGGTGGCCACCAAATGCGGAGCGGAGTTGCGCTGAGCTGAGACGAGCGTAGCGGAATGAAGATAAACGGCAAACATAAGCGGAGTTCAGTCAGTTTAAAGATCTATCTGATGCTTTCCAGCTTCTTAGGCTAGGTGGCCACCAAATGCGGAGCGGAGTTGCGCTGAGCTGAGACGAGCGTAGCGGAATGAAGATAAACGGCAAACATAAGCGGAGTTCAGTCAGTTTAAAGATCTATCTGATGCTTTCCAGCTTCTTAGGCTAGGTGGCCACCAAATGCGGAGCGGAGTTGCGCTGAGCTGAGACGAGCGTAGCGGAATGAAGATAAACGGCAAACATAAGCGGAGTTCAGTCAGTTTAAAGATCTATCTGATGCTTTCCAGCTTCTTAGGCTAGGTGGCCACCAAATGCGGAGCGGAGTTGCGCTGAGCTGAGACGAGCGTAGCGGAATGAAGATAAACGGCAAACATAAGCGGAGTTCAGTCAGTTTAAAGATCTATCTGATGCTTTCCAGCTTCTTAGGCTAGGTGGCCACCAAATGCGGAGCGGAGTTGCGCTGAGCTGAGACGAGCGTAGCGGAATGAAGATAAACGGCAAACATAAGCGGAGTTCAGTCAGTTTAAAGATCTATCTGATGTTTTCCAGCTTCTTAGGCTAGGTGGCCACCAAATGCGGAGCGGAGTTGCGCTGAGCTGAGACGAGCGTAGCGGAATGAAGATAAACGGCAAACATAAGCGGAGTTCAGTCAGTTTAAAGATCTATCTGATGTTTTCCAGCTTCTTAGGCTAGGTGGCCACCAA
The DNA here is from genome assembly GCA_022606455.1 of Callitettix versicolor. Lineage (NCBI taxonomy): Eukaryota > Metazoa > Arthropoda > Insecta > Hemiptera > Cercopidae > Callitettix > Callitettix versicolor. The sequence continues at coordinate 40,558,435 of CM040183.1, read as the reverse complement.
ATGCGGAGCGGAGTTGCGCTGAGCTGAGACGAGCGTAGCGGAATGAAGATAAACGGCAAACATAAGCGGAGTTCAGTCAGTTTAAAGATCTATCTGATGCTTTCCAGCTTCTTAGGCTAGGTGGCCACCAAATGCGGAGCGGAGTTGCGCTGAGCTGAGACGAGCGTAGCGGAATGAAGATAAACGGCAAACATAAGCGGAGTTCAGTCAGTTTAAAGATCTATCTGATGCTTTCCAGCTTCTTAGGCTAGGTGGCCACCAAATGCGGAGCGGAGTTGCGCTGAGCTGAGACGAGCGTAGCGGAATGAAGATAAACGGCAAACATAAGCGGAGAAAGAACGGGTTTCTTTTAAATCTCAATATTTACGTCTACTTTAACGGATTCTAGGAACTATAATGTTTAAAAACCGTCACGTAGACAACGAGACATAATTAGTTTGGAGGCGTGGTTAACGTGGTGGGGAAGCGGAGTCAACTTGAAAACCGAACAAGACAGACTCAAAACCAGCGACGCCGCTTGACTCCGTTAGGCCGGGCGGCCACCAAATGCAAAGCGGAGCTACGCTGAGCTGAGACGAGCGTAGCAGAGCTGAGTGGAATAAAGTTGATCGGAAACTAGAACCGGACTTCAGTCAATGTGAACAACGCGTTTGTATCTTTTAAAGCGAAATATTTAGTTATACTGTAACGAATTCTAGGAAAGTACTATGCTTAAAAACCGTAACCTAGGCAACGAGAAATGATAAGTTCAGGGGCTTGGTCAACTGGTGGGGGAAGAGAAGTCAGCTTGAAAACCGAACCACAATAGAGTCAAAGTTCAGCAGCAGCTTCACTAGGCTCAGTTTCGTTACGCTTTCAGTAGCCGTAATTGCATTAAAAATGCATTCAATAGGTTAGGTTTTGAATGCGTAGTCCGCTCCTATGGCCTAAGATGTTAACAAGAAATTTGACAAAATTATCTCGTGTCGTGAGTTTAATATTAATTTCTTACATTAAATACTACGTATTTTTTTAGAATTTACGAAAATAATAAAATCGTCAATAAAATCGCCACATAAGTAAACTTTTCTCCTTATGCTATTATGTTTTTTTAAAAATTAAGTTTCGAAAATACTTATATGTAAACAAAATGTATTAATATAAAAAAAATATTCAGTTTTCTCTAAAGATTAAAATCATAAGCACTAATCATGCAAGTCCGTGTCTGGTCATTTAAAACATAGTTTATTAAAACAAATATGTTGTATTAATATAACTCTATTAATATAACTTCAAATGCTTGATTTGTGTTACCAGTACATCTATTTTATAGGTATAGAAACATGAGATGTAATATGCAACAGAAAGAAAAATTGTAACGTTATTTTCTGCAGAGGGGCAATATTACCTAAATTACTAAACTACTTGTTGCAGCGGAACTCTTACGACGTTTTGCCCCTATATTTTGCTACATGCCCAACGGATCGGCTTCTCTGCGACAACTCTTCTTTAGCACCATCTCTTTATTGAACGTTTTTCTAATCTTTTTCCAACATGCTATAATTTATCTTTAAATCCTTTTCGTTTGTGCATTATATTTTCTTCACGAACTTTTCATTTTATACACGTACTCTATACAATGTGAGTAAAACAGTTCTCTTTAAGGAAAAGAGGTATTAAATAATCTTTAGAACAGTTAGCAATTTTCCTATTCATTTTGTTTTGCGGTGTTCTTCTATACTGAAGCTTGAATTTGATTGAAGGAAAACTAAAATATTTTACTCCGTAATGTGCTACTTTTTTTATCTGGCAACTTTTTTTATCCAAACCCTAACTCCAAAAAGTTAAACTTTAAAGTTTTAATTTTTATTTATTTATTTATTATCATTATTATTAGGTATTTATTGTTAGGCGTACATGGACCAACGTCTAGTAATCATGTATAGAAGTTTTATGTATATATTTTTTCTGTAATGATGGACTAATCATTTAGGGTCAAAACCAAAGTACGTCGTAGTTCGTCCTTAGTATTACACTATCTAAGAAGAACACGTTTATGGCTTCTATATGTACTGTAGGCCTATTTAGAAATTTTTCAATTAAGTGCAAACGGGAACAGAACACAAGGCAGTTGGTATACTCCATTTTAACATGGGTATTAAGACACAAATTTAATTTAACGAGTTAAATTTAATTAACCAATTAGGGCCTAGTACTGCACAATTTTGCATTTTAATTTAAAAAATTTCAGTTTGAAACAAGAAATGTTAGTAATAGTGACAAGATTCATTTTCATTTACGCTTATGTGCGTGTGTGTGTATGTGTGTGCGTGTGCTTATATATATATATATATATATATATATATATATATATATATATATATATATGTGTGTGTGTGTGTGTGTGTGTGTGTGTGTGTGTGTGTGTGTGTGTGTGTGTGTGTGTGTATGTATATATATATATATATATATATATATATATATATATACGCAAGCACGCGCGCACACACACACACACACACACACTCCTTAACGTCCATACTTTATGCCAGTTAGACCAATGAGGACGAGGGTTTAGTGTTAACGGTAAGCGAAAAGCAACGGGAGTACCTGCGGCTGGAACTATGAACCGTAAGGGTGTGTGTGTGTGTGTGTGCGCGTGTTAGAATATCTATATGTTTGTTTGCGCGATGTTATTAAATATTGTTATTTTTTCACGATATCAGCGAGTCAGGTTGGTCCTACGATTGCTTCGTAACATTTTTAATGTGCTGATCACTTTACACTAGTGGTATTAAAAACACTATCGGTCAACACTAATTCATTTGTTGGATGGTTACAACATGTTCCTGACAGATGTTTTCTATAGCCAGGTGGGTGGTTGCTAATTGCGATGTATTAGGCCTACGTAGTTTGCGCTAACTGTATGCTAGACTTTGTCTTTCGTTATTCTAACACAAGCGAAAGTCGGCCGGTGAATGACAGCAAGTATCAACACACTTCACTTTTTGCTGCAAATCGTCAGACTTCAAAGTGGAATCATCAATAAAACTCGGAAGACAAGGAGAAGAACGGTTTAAATTAATTGGCAGCTACTCCGCGACGGAAATAGCGCCGGGCTTCGAACCCTAGCTTTTAGCCAAAAGACACTGACCTTCGACTTCTGTCGAGCATCTCGGTTGAAGGGCGTATCGATTGTTAAGGGAAAATGTACGAGAGATATTCAAGTAGTCGTGTCAGTCAAAAATCCTTAGCATATTTCCATTGGAAAATGAACTAGTGTAACAGCATGGCAGTGTGAAATGTGCAATGATCCTTATATTTACAACGTATTTAAGTGGTCATTAAAACTTTTATGAATTCGTTACTGCTTTAATCGTTAGGTTGGGTTCAAACTTTGCAAAAAAACATCTTTCTAGTGGTACATTCAACGTGATCGTTATACTGCACAATCACTTCAAGAGGCGAACATTCAATATCTTAAAAAAATGACGCATTTTTATTTTTATCAGACAAAAATTTATTCATGGTACGTAAATAGTAATCGTGGCATACAGCTGTTTCGGTGAAATAGTTGCTAGCATATCAAGTCAAGAGGCTGTTGCTGACAACCTATTTCACTCCATTAAGTGAACTGAAAATCTGAAGCAGTCATCTATTTTAAGTTCCATTTAAACTATTAAATAATTTTGTACTTAGCTGTAGTCCTCAATAAAATTTTAAGAAAATAATAATCTAAGCAGTCTTTTTACTAAACTTTAAATAGTTTTACATTTACAAATACTTCTTGAATCTTCTTTACTTACGCTTCCAAGGTATTACTTACTTTGTTATTTATTTTAGTAAATTGTTTCTTAGTGGTCGTAATTATTGAACAAGATATACAAGGCAGTCCGTTTGTCGGTTTATCTTGCTGTCTCAGTGCAAGTATTGTATTCTGCATTCACTTGCTACAAAAAATATAGTGTCTGTCTGTTCGTGAACGCACCGTAAAGCTAGTGTCGTTTTATAATTTCATTGTCAAGAATTTTGCCAAAATATTACACAACGTTCGAAAGTATAACCGGTACGAACGCTACTAACAAAAAAAAACTGAAAGTCATCGAAATTTCTCAAAATCGGTTAATAAATTTTGATTGTATTATGTGAGTATGCACAATTCAATCATGTTTAGTGCACGAAATTTAAAAAAATTAAAGTCTGAGTGTAAATCGAAAAAACTACTTGACAGTTTTTTGTGTTTTTCCTACTTCAGAAGTGCTAGACTAACTTCCTTTTATATTTTCTTACACACACACACATATATATATATATATATATATATATATATATATATATATATATATATATATATATATATATATATATATATATATATGTGTGTGTGTGTGTGTGTGTGTGTACCTCAATGCGGGTTCTGTAGGGAAACCATGACAGTAAGATTGCTCTATTGCGATGGTTTCCATAATATGAGGTGTAGGTGTAAACTGGGAAATTGTTTACAGATGATGGGAGATGATGTCTCGGCCATCGACCAGACTTTAGACTTCCTTCATCGTCTTGAGTTATTTAATAAAATTTAAAATTTACGAATACAACATTATTGCATCACTTTTTTACAGCTCTGAAATTATTTGCGTATTTCGATTATTTTATTTCTTATTTATTAGTGTTAAGTATGTTTTATATTTCTTTAATGTATTATTATTATTATTGTAGGGCCCATTTACAGTCTTACAATAATTTGTGTTTGTTGTTGTAAGATATATTATTGTTAATTAGTACTAAATAAATATCTATAATTGTTATTATATTTTATTTATTTATTTTAACTTTTATTATGTATTTTTAATTATAATTTTTAAATTATTTTGTTCTGTCATTTCAAATTTGTGTCATGGTGACGATAACCTTCACGTTTTTTTGCAGGAAAAAATATTGTGAATCTCTTTATAAGGGAAATCTCTCTATAACGGTACAATGTGTTGATACCATCCTATTGCTATACATGTAGTATCGTAACTTTCTCTACTGAGACCAACAGAATTGCAGTTATCTCTTCACAGAGGTTAAACACGTGCACACTCTTCTACCCTATTTGTCAACATATCATTTGAGTGTTAAAAGCAGTGTGTAGTGCGTCAAATGAATCTAATATTTTGTGACTTGTGCGCGCGCATCAATTTATATATATATATATATATATATATATATATATATATATATATATATATATATGTGTGTGTGTGTGTGTGTGTGTGTGTGTGTAACGGATTTTAATAAATTCGGCCTGTTTTTAGTTTTTATGATAATATGTGAATCACATTTTAAAAAATATAAGTCGACGATTTTTTTACTGTCATTATTTATAATCCATCCAAAACAGCTATTTTATTTTCATTTTAATTCTTATTACTCTTTTAAATTTATAAATTCCATTTTTTTCTTGTTTTTGCACTTTAGAAATTTGATTTCAACGTTTCTTATTTACTTTAATACTAGTTACAACAGTGTACAAATTTTCAAGCCTGTTTCACGTGTGGAAGTAAGAAATAGTTTGTGCCAGTTAGTCGGTCAAATGAAGGTAGGCTGCATAGATATGGCAGATGCTGGGGACTTGTCTTAAATAATGGGTGAGACAGCTGTGACTGGCTGTGACACTCTATAAATACCAAGTCTGCTTAGCCTGGACTGGATTAAGCTGTTGTACGAGAAGATAGCGAAGTTAAAAAAAAAGAACTGCAGGAACACTGCACATGAATATCTCGTACTTCTTTATACAAAAACTTTTTGCGCGTCTTAATCTTACGTTATTTAATTTATAATCTGGAGGTTGCTACAGACTGAGAGTAAAGAAAAATGGTGCAAAAATGTTTCACTCGAGAGATTTAAATTATTTTTCCAAAAATTTTGTTTCGATAGCTACTAATGAGAGCTAAAAAAATCGGACCACTTTAACCATTCATTTTTTTAAAGTGCTCATTTACGAACAATTAAACTCGAGTCAGTGTTTTAAATTTTAAACAAAAGATACAGATTAAATTTAAGAGAAAATTTAAAAGTATGACAACGGTCATGATCATTTTTTGTTTATTTTCAGAATCGTCAATGCATATTATTTTCAATTTGTTACACTGAATTGAGTTGTATGTCTTCAGATATAACTAAAATTTGAAGGATCTCTGATGGACAGATTTAGAAAATATTAAATGATTTTCCGGGGTTTTTTATGGCCTCCTAACAGGATTTTATGGATCGTTCCATTTTGTTTGCGAACCTAAATACTCGTATTATTAAGCATAATTTGATTAAAATTTTGAAAACAGGTTTTGAAAGACGATTTTTTACTTTTTTTTAAGCCAAACTGTTTTTTACGAAACTATTTTGCGACGTCATGGCTGTTTACATTGCACGGAACATACTGCACTTCCTACATCCAATTACTGTTCACGCTCATTAACATTACCTTCAACTTACTGCTCATGCGCGTTATCACATTCTAATAGGCATTACTTAATACTTTGTTCGTTCCTGAAGTGAAAACGTTGTTGAAATGGCGTCCATTTAATTAAATAGATTTTTCACCCAGCAACAGATTTTGAAGTGTAGCAATTTTGAGATTATGCGGGCCAAATTAATTTTCGATTGTTGTTGTACTTACCGTACTTTTCGCGCTATTATACTTTTTATTATTGCTTTTGGGCATATATTAAAGCGTTTCAGTGAAAACATTACCGAGAAATCGAAAAAACTACCACTCATACTTAAACTACCTTATAAACTTTCTTAATATTAAAACTGTCCTACGATATGGACATACTAGTCCTATATGCCAACTTTTTAAAAATCAGTCAGTTTATTCTCTAGCAATGTATACAAAAACACAGAAAAACTCGCAGAAACACAAAAACTGACACACTCTTAAACATTTTTTAGAACAGTCATTAACGTTTTAATCCATAATTATAATTAATCTTTAATTAAGTCATTAATTTCAGTTTATAGAACAACCACTAACTGCTAATCGAAAATTAAACTCTTATAAATTTAATGTGTCAATATCGGTCAATTAAATATTTTAATTATAGACTAATAATTATTACTATACCAGTTGACTAAATTTACAAAGTTGTCAACATTTTATTTGTGATTCTTGTTGTGTTAATTTAAGTAACAGTTTCGAAATTTTGTTTAGGTTAATATTGTATGTGATTTTATTTTAATGGTTAAATTTTATTCCATATATTTGTAGTGTTCATAACTTTTTCTTCAAATTATTTATTGGCAATAACAATATGACATTTTAAGTCTAAATTTGTTTAAATTATCTGTCCAACACTATTACTGCTTGGAGTGATCCTTTTTTCCTAAAAAAAAAATAATAGATTACAGTACTCAAAAACTTACAGCACAATGTAACCATTTAAAAAACAGTCAACATAATCTAAAAATTACAAAATATGTTGATCATATGTTTGAAAACAATAATTTTGTCTCTAATTAGTCATTCTTTAAGGTTAATTAGAGATTAGGTTAACTAAAAACTCACTGTCAGACACTTTAGTACAAACTGTTAACACTAAATGAAATTTTAAACAATATTAAAACACCTAAACATTTAAAACAATGTTAATTAGGTTTGTGAGACAAACACGCGCAGTTTCTCTTGTATTTACACGGTATCAGTATCCAGAAGCACTGCTTACATTCGGGAGATATTTTAAGAAGCGCCAAAGTTCTGGTTATTAGAACGTAAACTATTTCGGACGGGTTGTTAGAGCAGCAATGCAGACCTTACAGATATAGGCCTATAGCGCTATTATATTTACAGGTTGGATTTATTTAGAACCGCCGAATTAACTGTCTCGCTATACGCATGATATTTAGCCTAGATTTTAGTCAATAAATGAGCAAAGTTCGAAACAAGGAGTCTGTTTCAACTCGATCTTCGGCATTTGGTTTGTGTGTTTGTTACGCAGTTTCGGCCAAGCACACTGACCGATTGTTTCGAAATTTAGTGTGCAGTACAGTTTATAAAGCCCAAAATACATATATGAAAGATTGTTTCATTTATTTCAGTTTCAAGATGGCAGCATCTGATTTACAACAACGAGTGTAGTTTTAGCCAAACAAGATAACCGATTGTTTTGAAATTTGACACGAAGATACACTGTATAAAACCCAAATGACTATGTGTAACATTCCCCCCATTTAGACTTTTGTTTCAAAGGAACGACCTCTGAACGATGACGAGTGCACGCAATTTTAATCAAACGCATTAGCCGATTGTTTTGAAATTTGGTACGAAGGTACCTTGTATAAAGCCCAAAGATGTGTAAGATTTTTTCCCATTCTTTTCCGTTTCAAGATGGCTGGATCTGATTTAAGATTGAGAGTGCAGTTGTTGTTTATTTCCTTTATCACTGAATTGCAAAACCTTTCATACTTTTTATCGCTTCACGGAGAAAGAGCACACAATTTCCAATAAATTTGGACTAGTAACATTTTTCGTAAATATTACGGTTACCGGTTAAATTGGCGGAATAGTTACGAGCGCTGTCGTGGAGAGCTCTGTGTATTAATTAAGAATATACAGCGAGGTCTGCTGTTCTTTCAACTACTAGTATACACATTGTCTTATGAGGAGGCACATGCTTTTATTTTCAATAAATTGGTTTTTCCTCAACCGGATTTTTTACAAATTTCACGTACTTTTAGAAAAGTTAACAAAAATGTTGCACGAAAATTTTAACACACTCGTATATATAGGAACCAATTGGCAGCAACAAAAAACAAAATCTGTATTCCTTTACTTTTATATACCTTTTACACTTGCGGGTTCAAATAATTGTACAGCTGTTCTATTCAAATTAAAAACAACAATTAACTTAAAATAGAAATGAAAAACTTAATATTGTCCTTTGTAGTTGCAAAATGTTTTCTAAAGTTTTGAAAAAAATGAAGTGATACTCGTTGTCGTTGGGTGTCAGTTGGAATAAATAAATTTGTTAGTCTTTAATTGTTTTTTTAAAATTAATTATTATTTTTTAAAAGGAAATTGTGTTTGCAGTAAAAGTTTTTTTCCAAAAACGTAACAAAACTACACGTTATTTCAACGGCTGTTTTTTGCCATCGTTTTGTTATTATTATTTTTGGTATTTTTATTAAAAAATTACGTAGAGTTTTAAAACAATCTGTTGTGGAATTAGCAATTAACAGGAAATCGAATCGTGTGACACTCTGAGACACTTTGTATATGAAGATTCATCTCATGTCGGTAAAGAAAATTTGAATAAAGAAATTTACGGTTTTTGAAAGTAAAACTGAACATTGAAAATAAACCCTTACCGCTGTCAGGATTTCTTTTCTTTTAAAGGAATTTCTTTCAACACAAAAAAATACGAACTTTAAATATATCACATAAACATTATTAAATTTTATGACTTAGGTCAAGCTCTTAATCATCTAATCTGATATCAAAATGTCAAGTTAATTTTAAAAAATTGCTATAAAATATTTATTGGCTTGAAAACTCAAAAATTACGCCACATTGCTGAATGAGCCACGTTCTCTGTGAGAAAACAAGCTAAACAAGCAACTCACTCAAATTTGAAATACCAGATAGTGAGGCTTGAAAACTACGTTCTATGTGAAACAAAATTTTATTTTTTACAACCGAAATTCGTGCAGGGAAACAGTAAAAAAGGAGACTTTCAGTGAGACGAATAAAAATAAACATTTTCTGCTTCGCTGGTACAGGCAGATATTTAAAAACAATTTTATTTACAAAAAACCGAGCAACTTCTCAATGTTTATATTAGAAGAATGTTCGCGTTACAGATGTAAATTTAATGCTTCTGGATTTACATCCCGCAGACCTTGATTGACGCCAAAACATAGAGCAATAATTGCGCTTGGCAAGGCGAGAACTGAGCTGGTGTTTCCCGAAGCCTGTCGCCAAGTGTGGCCCACGCATTTATCCCTCCTTCCTGGCCTTGTTTTGGACGTTTTGACAGTAAAACTGATTTCCGTAGTGGCGGGGTATAGAACAATCATGGACAGTTGTACTAAGAATGTCATCGCCATTGCAAATATAGTTATTCTGGCAAACAATGACCGTGAATCTGTCCGTATACAAGATTAGTCTATTTTCAGAAATATATGATTATATTTTTACTAAAAATAATTATTAACAAAATGTATTAAATAAAACAGGTCTAGGACCAACAATTAATTTACAATTTAAGAACAATTTAATCAGTTTAACCTATACCAGCAATATCTTAGTTCATCCACTGATTTTTCTAAGTTTTCTTCTTCTATCTTGTCCGAAGATCTTTCCTACTCGCGCTAACACGCTGCGCCATTTGTAGGAATCGTCGCAAGCTGATCCAATCATAAACCAGATCAAAAGTCTCAGTTCTTTTTATCCTTCTAACTAAATTGTTGTCAAGCAATTTCTGCATTTATATGCTGATGTAGCCTAATTTCATGCTTACCAGCAAACTTTCTGATTTTCTCAGCTGCTACAGGAATGCCTAGATCTCGATGGATATCCTGATTACGCACAAACCACGGAGCGTTTATCATATTTCGCAAAACCTTATTCTGGAAAGTGAATTTCTCTTTCCACCTTAGCACAACCCCACAGTCGGATACCATAAAGCCATATTGTTGACTGTATTATATCTGATTTTTTCTTCTGTGTACGGTGACCTTCCAGCAATGTTTGGAACCAAGAGTGATTCCGAAATGTTTGGCGTTATTTTTACAAAGACGGATTAAAGAGGGGTGAAGGGGCGACCGCCCCTCCCGAGACAAAAGAAATAAAACAAAAAATGTAAAAGATCCAATTTGACTTCCTTAAAGTGGAAGTATCGCAACTTCGAGGATAAGAGTCAAAAAGCTTCTGAGGGTTCCGAAACCCGTCACATTATCCCGATCTCAACTTTGTATGTAGAGGACGTTTTATCCGTATGCACACATGTACGTTTGTGCACTTTGAAATTCTTGTACTGAGGGTGAGAACGAGGTTAATTAATTAGATATTTTATGTTGGTTCTCTCTTCTCTTCCTGCGTTAACTGCAACAACGGAAAGATCTTCTCGACTCTAAAATTGACCAAAACTTGTTGAGAAACTGTTGTGACGCTTAACTGGACTTGCTTAGGCTAATGATGACGGGGGATCAGCGTTAATGGTAAGCGTAAAGTAACTGCAACTATATATATATATATATATATATATATATATATATATATATATTTATTTATTTATTTATTTATATATATATATATATATATATATATATATATATATATATATATATATATATATATATATATATATATAAATATATATATAATTATAAATGGGTATATTGGGAAGAGGGGAAGGTATGTAAATAGAGCAGTTTTGCAAAAGTTTTAAACATTAGGAATCTAAAAAAATTAAGTGATTTTTTTGTCTGAAGTGGAGTAAATTTGTACACTTATTTTATATGCGTTTTAAGTCTCAAAACAGATTAATAGTGCTAGTTTTTGAAGATACTATTTCAAAAAATGCCATCCCCTAGACGGCTCTCTTTTTCATCCAACCAACCGCCCCCACCCACAAAATTGTATTAATCCGTCAGTGTATTTTTACATGGCACTACTTTGTAAGTGCTGGAGGATGTATCATTCTTTCAGCAGTAAAATTGATATGCAGAGATTTAACAGCGCTTAATTTAATTTTCCAGTGTGTTGTCCACTTGTATGTTTCATCAGTTGCTTTTTGTAAAGTAGAAGCAATATCAACAACCTGTGCTACCGCTGAACCCTAACCATCACTGCTGTAGGACTATAACAAATAGAGCACCGGGCCCAGCACACTTCCTTGTGGTACTCCTGCCTCCACTTCTTTGAGTGCTGAATACACCGTTTCTTGTTTGATTCTGAATAATTTATTCGAGATATACGGAAATAAGAGTCACTGGTAATATTTTATTTAACTTTGTAGTTTAAGGCTTTGTGCCAAATAAATGTGAAATAACAAGCTAAATATTACAACGTTTTTATTCGAAACTTTGATTCTGATTTAGATAAAACAATTTTGAAAAATAAGTTACTGGCACTGTGCACTGTGAAATGAACACCGATCATTTGCTTTACAAACACGTTTTGGTAGATTGTTTAACATGTTATATAAATTTACATGTGTTTTCACTCAAGCGATCGTGATTTCGTTACTATATGTTTCAATATTACATTGATTTTGGCAATTGTTCGACATCCAGAAAAATCTGTTTAAACATTTAAAAATGGCGAATATTCCGAAACTTAAAAATAAACTTTATTGTTTTATAATTTAAACACAAAAAATCTGATTCCACCTTTTTTACCATATTGTGTTACGATTTTCAATGAAATAGAGAATGACAATTTATGCAAATCTTAACGCATATTACGATATAAAATTTACGTTTCAGAAAAGTGTACGATAAAAATATTATATGACCTTGATTTTTAGGTTTCCGATCTCAATTTCATATTTTTAAAATATACCTATTAATATGTTCGTGTATCTAAATGATAATTTGTATAACGTTAACCAATTTTTTTAGTTTTTAAAAATCTGTTTTATTACTTCATTAAGACGGCATCGATTAGGCTACTTTTATACCATAAAATAACGAATTTTGTAATAAAACTGTGTTCTTCGTTATGTTACATAAATACAGCGTTAACTTCACTCTTACCATTCTTAACAAAAAATGTAAATACTAGAAACAAATGTATTTGTTAATATTATTGAATATATAATTACTTTGAAAATATGTTTACAAATATTTTGTTTTCTTTAAATAAAATTAATACGTGAACCTAGCTTAGATATTATTTACTGTATTTATAGTAAAGATAGTTTTTAATATTAATTCGTAATTACAGCTGATTCCATTGAAAAGCTGATAGGCTATAATAAGTTTTAGGTTATGTTGTTAAAAATAGCAATATTAATGACAATTATTAAAAACGTTTATATTAATTTCGAATGTATTATAAACGGTTACATACATAATTGCACGCATTCTTTTCATGTAATACGCGTGTACTGTTATCGAAAAGGAGGAAGAAAAAAAGAGACAGAAATAGAGAGACGAAATTCGTTTTCTCGTTCTTTCCGTTACATTTTTCCGCTCGGTAGATTTTTTCTATTCACTTCTCTTGCCAAAACTAACATTAAAAGCTTCGCTTCAATAAACAATTTCAATTGAAACACTACTATCGAAGAATCATTTTCTGCTGTGATATCAGCTGCTTAGGTGATATTTCCTCAACCCTTGTTTCGCAATAAGTACAATATTTCATTGGTTACTAGATTTTATGCTTTTACATTTATAGAGCAGATATGTGCTCGCTATATTAACACCTGAGTTAGCTCATATAAAACAAAGGGATAAAATACTTGTATTAAAAACAAAAATCATTTTCGAATATTTAATAATTATAAAATAATACAATACATTTTTCTACCTGAAGAATAAATTGGTTTGCAAATGTATAAAATATTAATGTTGTACACCGCCTAAATTAATTTTAAATGTGTTACAAAATATTACAATTAATGAGATTTTTTAAAATTCTGTTCAAAATTATGTTTACAACTGATTATTACGTAAATTTGAAATACACATTTACTATTTACCAAAATCAATATTTAAACTTAAAATTTGATCAAATGTTTGTTGATACTTCTCAAAAGACGTTTCTGAATGCAGTAGCTTGAGGCACATTCCGTGATATTGTTTTGAGACACATTTTTTCTTGCGGCCAATAAAATAACGAATCATTAAAACCCGATCTACTTACCGAAGCAATATGTTATGCGGGCGTATCGATGATGTATTTATAACCTGTGACGTCAGTAGGAGAACGGCTGCTTTAGTCTAACAAGCAGAACATAAACCACTTAACAAAATATCAACAAATCTGCAAACATTTATAGATTAATCTGGCAGTGGAGCGGAAAACAATAACGAATTCGAAACAGCAAGAACCTTGTTCACACAACCTTTGCAACACATTTGTCCGTACTTGGATCTCAAGAGTCACCAAGGTTTCGGCTGATGCCAAGCTTCAGTTAGGCTTCCTTTAATATAATTATGCTTTTAGTTTTTGTAGCTGTACAAAGGCGGTATTTGTAAAGAACAATAGTGTCGCAGCAGGACAAATGTGCTGTCCGACTGCGTTTAAACTTTAAGTACAGTGACGCTATGCAGTTTAGTTTAATTTTCGAACACAAATATAAAAAAAATAATTAGTGCAAAAACAGTATACAAACTCTCGAAATTCAATGTGGCAGTTGTGGAAATGTCAGTCATTTCGTTAGACAATTACAGTAAAAAAAAAATTACCAAGATATTTTCAGTGCTGTAAAAACTCATTTTTTTCAGCATAATTCTCAGCAGCATCTGAAAAATATAGAATTTCTAGAAGAAAAATATTAATAATTTTGTATAGCCTTCTTACTTCGCCATTTAAAAAGACTGGTTAATTATTTACAGTTTAAAATTTTTTAGGCGTTGATAAATACAGTTATAAATAAATAAACGTTTATATTAATTTCCAATGTATTATAAACGGTTACAACGTGCACATGTTCTTCAACTAAGGAAAAATACCGAAACCAAAGCAACACAATATTTTCATATAATACGCGTGTACTGTTATCGAAAAGGAGGGGGAAAAGACAGAAAATAGAGACGGAATTCATTTGCTCCATATTTCCGTTACATTTTCCCGTTCGGTAGACTTTTTTTCTATTCACTCCTCTCGCAAAAGCTAAAATTAAAAGCTTCGCTTCTATAAACTTAAACATAAACTTGTTTAAGAAACAAAACTGTTTAGTACAGTGGAATAAACATCCTACTTAATTTAATATTTAATACGCTCGAACACCCAAAAGAAACTCATAGAACTGTTCACAAAATTTTCACTTTACGCCATTGACAAATACCTGAACAGTGGCAAAAATATTTCTGTTACTGAACCAAAAATAAAAATCGTGCATCATGTTTTCTTTTCCTTTTTTATTTTAATTAAGATAATTTGTTCGAAAACAAGACAAATTAACATAGCTAGTTTTTAACAACATAACCTGAAACTTATTATAGCCTGTCAATGAAATCAGCTGATCGTTATTAATTAATATATAAACGAACAAATTAACATAGATAACTTTTAACAACATAAACTAAAACGTATTACAGCTTATCAGCTGGTCAATGAAATCAGCTGATCTTTACGAATTTATATAAAACAACTGATCTTATAATATAACTACCAAAATTAAATTAACGATTCATTTCATGTACTTAAATAGGTCAAACGTCTTCGTAGTTTCCGTAGGGTAATGGTAATCATGCACGCCTCGCATGCGCAAGGTACCCGGTTAGATCCGGGGCGGGGGGAATACAGTAATTTTTAAGTATAATTAATTTAATATGAGACGCGACGCGCAAAATATGCTGTTATATCGATGTAAACATGTTCCTTGAATTACGCGTCCCGCAAAATCCATCTCAACCAGCCCTAAAACATATTACTTGTTAAAACGAATTGTAAAGTTTAAAAAACTAGCATTCCCGAATTGGCTGCAGTTATTACCATACGTGAAGATTAAAATTTCATAGTAGGATACTAAATTTAAAATTTGTAAAACATTGCAGTTTAAGATCAACTCGAAAAACACAAAACAAATCCCAAGTGGTAGTAATGTAGTGTGATTTTCTGAATTTTTATTGGAAATGAGTTATTGGCGCAATCATGAAGTAAGACTATAAAATGACAATCGTATTGCCTAAGTTTTATAATTCGTAAAAATTATATATTACATACATACATTTGTGTGTGTGTGTGTGTTTTGCGATGCCAAAAAAAAAAATGGAAAAAATCTTTTATAGACTTCCTGGGGTAGGGTACCGTCACTACCCCAAAGTGTGGGACTCAAATTAAGTTCAAACTCAAGTTAAGATATATTGGTAACAATGTAAACACTAAAAAAACCACAAAAAGCATTCCTCCTTTTCAGTAAACCCCCCACACGGAACCGCCGCCAGGCATTACTTCGTGAGAAATGTGGACTGGCTGACCGCCTACTCTTCTACAGCGTTGGCTCTCCTTTCTCGATCCTCAGCCCTCGACCTCTTCATGACCACTGCAGCGAATCCCGCAATCTCTCCAGTTGGCCTCTGCAGCCACCATTGTGGCAATCAGACTTTCCGGTGTAATGCTGCCTCGCAGATAAGTTTGCAGCTTCATTCTTTCCTCGTCAAATCTCCGACACCGAAAAACACATGCTTCGCATCTTCCTTCACTGCTAGAAGACAGAGGGGACAAGCCGAGTCTGTTTCCAGCCTGAAACGGAACAAGTAAGCTTGGAAGCAACCGTGCCCAGTGAGAATCTGTGTGAGACAGAAATCCACCTCTCCACGATCCCTGTTGCACCAATCCTGGATGTTACCTATAAGTTGGTATGTCCATCGTCCATATGTTGATTCGTCCCACTACCATGTCTCCTGGATCCGATTTCGCTCCTCTGTAATTGCCATTGTATGACTATACCGCGGCTCAGCACTTCGCTTGTGCCAGTACAAACTAGCTCTTTCATCAGCCATCAGTTAGACTGAGGGTTCGCCCGCCACTACGCATGCAGCCTCGTAGGAAACTGTTCGGTAACCATTCACAACACGCAGCAAAGCACGGCGGTGCACCGCACTAACATTTGCGCATAGCTCGCGACGTCATAGCCTGGCTCAAAATCGGTGCTCCGTAAAGGAGCTGTGTGTGTGTGTGTGTGTGTGTGTGTGTGTGTGTGTGTGTGTGTGTGTGTGTGTGTGTGTGTGTGTGTGTGTGTGTGTGTGTGTGTGTGTGTGTGTGTGTGTGTGTGTGTGTGTGTGTGTGTGTGTGTGTGTGTGTGTGTGTGTGTGTGTGTGTGTGTGTGTGTGTGTGTGTGTGTGTGTGTGTGTGTGTGTGTGTGTGTGTGTGTGTGTGTTTTAGCATTCGAGCGTTCATAATTTTAATTCGAATTGCTTCAAACGAGGAACAAAAATTTAATTTAATAATACAAATTCGATTTAACTTGATATTTAAACTTTTGTTGCCCAGCTGAGTTTATTAAATTATTTCAAAATTGTTGTAATAATAATAATAATAATGTCTTTAAAAAATCTTAACTTTTATTTAACATTTTTCTTCAAAATTTAGTTTGATATAGCCTAATTAATCAGTGTTATATTGATGTTAAAATATGCATCAATTAGCATTTTAAATTTAGCTGCAATGTTTTTATTTTTTGAAAAGTTGTTTCTACCAGTTCAGCGTGACAACCAATACTGAATTAATTGTCATAATCTTGATATTTTTTCAAACTGAGTGGTCACTGTACAGTATGACAGCCGAATTTCTTGAAAGTGTGAAGGGAAACTTTTTGTGGTCAGACAAGTGATACAATTATAGTAGGCTTGCATAAATATTTAAACTGGTGTTATTTTGGGCAGCTGCTGGCGTATATATTAGCCTACAGTATATAGGTCACTTCTTAGTAGGCTACAGTTGTCACAATGGCAAGGCAACGTCTATACATGAAGTTATGTGTAATTAAGTAGTGTACCTTCACAATACATGTTTAAACATACTTGTCTGATAGAGCTACTGTAACTAAGTAAAAACATTTCTGTTATGGAACCAAAAATAAAAATCATATATCATGTTTTCTTCTTTTTTTTTAATTTTAATTACAATAATTTGCTAAAAAATACGACAAATTAAAATGAGTAGTTTTCAATAACATAACCTACAATGTATCAGCTGTTCAATGAAATCAGCTGATCTTTACGAATTAATATAGAACAAGTGATTTTTTAATATAGCTACCAAATTAAATTAACGATTCATTTCGTATACTCAAATTAGACTGTTCAATGAAATCAGCTGATCTTTACGAATTAATATAGAACAAGTGATCTTTTAATATAACTACCAAAATTAAATTAACAATTCATTTCATATACTCAAATCGGTTAAACGTCTTCGAAGTTCCCATAATGTAGTGGTTATCACGTTCGCCTCATACACGGAAAGTCTCCGGTTCGATCCCTAGCGGGAACACGGTAATTTTTAATTATAATTAATTTAATATAAGACTTGCGATGCGCAAAATGTACTGTTATATCAATATAAACATGTTGACAAAGTAAAAACCGGTACTATATTTTCATGTGTATTTAAATTGCTTCAAGTAAAATTTAATTAAAATTTGTGAGGACATTTATTTGTAAAGATCAAATTGAATATTAATACAATATTAATAGTAAGTGCAACTAGCTTTACTGTCCAAATGCTAGACAGTAAAGAATCCAGCCAGATTTCTTTAAAAAAAGAAATCATCTCTTAATTTGTTATAAGAGAAAGTAGACAGTAAGTAAAAAGCTTACAATTAGCATTTTTTTTATTAATTTTGCAAAAATTAAATTGTTTTTCTAACAACTTATAATTTGAGTACAACCGAAGAGATATTCGTTTTATTACTTTGTTAGTGATTACTGAAAATAGCCGTATACATAAACACAGACTGTAGGCATTTGTAAAGTTAGTTCTACCTTTCGACAGGAGATAGCGCGCTGGTACAGTTTAGTTAATTCATCGATTCGTTGAAAGATAGCGCGATAGGTTGAAGTTTTTTATTCCATTGTAACATTGGTTTTGTGTCCTAAAATGAAAATAATTACATTGTTGTAAGATTTTCGTAGCTTAACGCTTCGTAAGCCTGTTTTAGTTAAAATTTTCCAATATCTACAAAAACCTGAAACAATATTAAGAAAGAATGGTTTAATGAATAGGTTTAGATAATATCTTGTCTGACAGTTGTTAAAAAATCGTAATGATTATTAAAATTTAACGATAAAAATAAAAATACAAAACCGTTAACGATAGTTATAGTTTGTTTTTTTTTCTATTGCGAAAATATAAGATAGTGTGCATATGACAAATAAATACATTTTAATTTGTGCAATTTCAGCCTAATTATAGTAATTTGTACTTTCTCATTACAAGTATAGCATATAAAAACTTAACAACAGTAACATACTTAAAAAGAAAACATATTGGTTCTTATCGACAAAAAATTTCGTTCGGGAGCTATTAATAGAACGAAAATTATAATTAAGGGAATTTTAGACCTATAAAGACTTTGCTTCTTAATAGGTTTTGTAAAGCTTTCTAAAATGTTAAATGAAGGCTCATGACTTATGTTAATGCACAAGAAATCACGTATAGAAAAATATACTTAAAAATAAAAAATCGAACACATTTTATCATTAAATTGAAGAAATCAAAACAAAGAAAGCATGGTACAATTTAGCTGTATTACCATAGAGTTGCGGCTTATCTTAAAAACTGTTGGGTAACTTATGTTCCAAACGGAAAGCCCAACTAGAAAAAATACTTGTAGAGGTTATAAAACTGTTACAATTTCAGCAAAATCTGTTTAGATGGTAAAAAAAATAAGACAGAAATTATTTGTATTTTATTTTATTGTCGATTTTAATGGTAAATTAATGAACAGATATTTTTTTGCATTTTTAAGAATACAGTCACACAAAATCTTTAGAGTTGTTTTTCATTATTTTAAACAAATGAAATAAAACTTATCTGTAAATTATGGTGTCTACCTATAATTTCTTTTTAAATACTTCGTTATTTTCAAATAATTATGATAAAAATGATCTGAGTTACAAATTATTTTTATTTAGGCTTATAGTAAGTGACTTTTTTTAACACAAATTAAGTGTTTTCGTACTTAAAAGCTATTCCCAAGTAATATAAATTGAATGTGAAAAAGGATGTAGCGTGTTCTTGTACTATTTTGTGTTTCTTTAATCCAAAACTTGCACAAGTTACTGAACATTTTATAATCAGATGAATAAGTCATAACAAACACTTTTCTGTTTTTGTTCCAGCTGGACCGCACCAGTAGATTCGGTTCCACGTCCACGAGCTCAAGCAGTTACCGACCCACCAGTAGCAGTTACCGCTCAGTCCCCACTGTCACGTCTGTGCGCGAGAGAGCTGCGGCAGTAGAATCAACGTCTTCTGCTGAAAAACCTTCTTTACGAGAAAAGTATGCGGCCAGGACGTACGGTGCGGGCGATAGCTCGTCGCAGGATACGGGTAAAACACAGTCCACCGGGACCTATAGGCGGTTCGGCACGACGACCGAGACACCCACTCTTCGGTTCGGGAGCTCGACCAGATTCGGCGGTCAAATCGCACGGAGTCCCATCTCCGAGAAGTCACCGACGGTTTTCGGTGTTTCTACCCCGAGCGATAGAACGATTAAAGGAGACGAAAAGAAAGACGATGCCGAATCGAGCACGATGATTCTCGTGACCAGAGGGACTTCGCCCACACCGCCACCAAACTCTGTGTACTTACGAACGAGACGAGCCGAGATGGAGAGAACTACGCAAAAGACTGTACCTAGACCAAATACAAAACCACAAACAACAACTAAAGAAGTACAAACCGACGAAAAACAATTAGCTGCCAACAAAGAAAACAAACCCGTTACATCTAGTAGTAGCGGTATAACCTCATCGAGATCCCCTACGTCCTATACCTCCAGATATACCTCTAGTAGTAGCGCATATACACCGTCGTCGTCTTCCATTTCTTCGCGGTATTCTCCGAGAGCATCAAGTTACAGCTACACTCGGCCTACTGATCTTCCGCTCAGGTCTTCTTCAGTAAGTAGGAATAGTAGCCATGACGATACCAAAACTACACCAACGGATACCGCTAAAACTAATGAAGAAAGTAAAAAAACAAAAATAGAAGGAAAAGATACCGAACGTATCGGCGGATTTAGTTACGCTAGACCGACAGACCTGCCTTTGGTATCGTCGTTGAATAAAACGCCAACGGACAACGAAGAAAAGACAATAGCTACAGCATCCTCGCCTTTAAAGAACAAAGCGAGTTACGGAAGTAAGGAGTCTCTAGTCAGCTCAAGTGATAAGTTAGCGAAGAGTAAAACTAACGAACCCACAGTCGAAGTAACAACACCGGATAACAAAGTATCGCCGCCTTCCAAGGCAGCAGTGTTGCCTAAAGTACCGCTGTCTCCGACAAAGTCATCTACCAAGCTGGCGTCTCCAGACAGAAACAAACTTCCGCCTCCAGTTCCAAAAATAGATTCTCCAAAGTCCGTCGTTACGAATAAAGACTTCAGGAAATCAATTCTCAACATGGATTTGACGAGCTCATCGGAATCGCTCGACAAAAAGAGCAGCAACGAAGGAATGAAGCCTTTGGCAGGAAGTAAATCGTTATCAAAGTTGAAATTAAGTTCTTCGTCATTAAAACTATCACCAGTAACAAAAGGATCTGCTGAGAAACGTAACGATCCCGAATCCAGTTCCGAAGAAACCTCTTCAAGCGAAAGTTCTGAAAGTGAAAGTAGCGAGAGCGATTCCAGTGATGAAGAAAACGATGCTACTAAATCAAAAAGTATGGTAACTGCGGGTTCAGTAGTACAGAGCAATAATTCTTCTAAATTATCTGGACTATCTTCACCAGACGAAACGTCAGTATCAGTCGATAAGCCTCCACGGCTGCCGACAAGTCCAAAGTTGAAAACAGGTGAACACCGAACTCTGGAAGCAAAGAAGGTCGTTGCTAGAGCTTTAGCTCCAGTCACTGGAGGAATTATGAAAGTAAAGTACTCGGGATCCAGTACGGATGAGCTTTCTGACAAAAGTACAAAATCTAGCAAGGACAAGGAGAGTGATAAAGATTCTTCTTCTGGCAAAGTGAAGAAAAGCAGTTCCTGTGTGTCGGTAAATAAAAAGGGATTCAGAATACAAAAAGTTGATTCGGGTGAAAAAGCGTGGTGGATGAAGAATAGCAGCGATAATATTCCAAACATTAATAACGAACAAAAAGATTCAGACAAAGAGAATAAATTATACAAGATCAAAAGAATTGAATCGGGAGAAAAAGCGTGGTGGATGCAAAGCAGTGACAATGTACCAGGTATAAAGTCTAAGGACTGTCAGTCCAACAGCCCTTCAGAGTCTGAATCCACGGGTTCTAAATCAACTTCTCGAAGTGAGGACGGAAAACCTTTAAATTCTAAAACTAGTAAAGAAAGTAATACAACTAGCCTGGCTAAAATAAAGAGAATACAGTCAGGAGAAAGAGCATGGTGGCTCGGCAGTAGTGGCGATGAAAATTCAGGTGGTGAGAAGTCGAGTGATAAGGAAAAAAACGTGACGTTTAGCGGAGATGTGAGCGACGAACAAAGCGGAGACAAATTGCCGACTAAAAATACTAATTCTATGTATAAGATTAAAAAGATAGAGTCGGGTGAACGAGCTTGGTGGCTGAGCAGTAGCAGTGACGACCAAGGAAGAGACAAACCTCCGAGTAGTAAGTCCAGCGACAAAGAAAAAAGTGTCTCGTTCGACGGTAAAATCAAACGAATCGATTCAGAAGAAAGACCTTGGTGGCAAGAAAGTAACAAGGACATTCCTGGGGCATTAAAGAAGTCCCTCAGCAGCAGATCTATCAGTAAGAGCAGTAGCAAATCGTCCATTCGACAGACAAAGAGCGGAGACAACACGTCCAGCGGCATCGAACCTGTTCCGTCGGACAAGGAAGGGGGATTTCTGCAGAGAATCAGAAGAATCGAATCGGGAGAAAGAGCGTGGTGGATGGACAACGAAAGTGATAAAGAAGGGAAAGAAGAATCACCGAAACAAAGTGAATTTGTTTTGCGAAGATTTGATTCGGGTGAAAGGGATTGGTGGTTGGATAAAAGCGAACAAGTTCAGGAGGAGGAGAAGCCAAAGGTTACGACAAAGAACAGGAAACGTTCTAAGGATTTACCGTTGTTTATCGGTCGGCATACTAATATAGATGATCTTTTGGGCACAGAAGCTCCTCCTCCCGCAGCGTTCAGGACACCAAATAACTCATCCTCTGATGAAGGTAGGCCATGTATATTTTTTGTTTTATTACATTTAAAGAAAATATTTTATTAAGTACTAAAATAATTGTCAAAGAAACCCGTTAAAGAACTAAAGGCTAAGATTAGGAGTTAGATAATTTCTCCTAGACTTATATTGCTTTCGTTTTCCAACAAAACCGTTTTATAAATGACTCAATTATCTTCCAGACATCACCGACAGGCCCACGAAGTGAAAAATAAATCATGAAGGTTATCTCTACAGAGTACGCCTAAAATATGTATACCAGTTATTTATAAGATTTAAACAAATTAATTGGTGGACAATTCTATTCGAAGACATGTCTTGCAGAAATCAAACACATTACACAATTTACCAACAATACGCAGTTCGGAAGAAATCGACTAAAAACAAAAAAAGTAATTTCTCAAAATCTGTTCGGTTTGTCAGATTTTGATCATATTTTGATAATATACTCCATACATACTATCATCACTTGATTGTTCTTGTGGTCGTCACTCGATAATAGGGACTTGGACAGAAACAACGAAGTTCGCCTGCAAGTGTAAAGACTGCAATCAGCCACAACTGTGGCCAATTAATTGCCTATTGCGAATTTTACAGGCGTAACATTAAAAAATCTGTATTAAATTATTCTCATCTCAATTTCTCACAAACCAGCAGGTCCATCACTGGAATTAATTCAACTAACTAAAAATAACCGTTTAAAAAATTTACAAAATGTAATCATCTTAATATGTTTTAATTATCTAAATGGATTTAAATTTTTTAAACTAATATTATAGCAAAACAAATATTTAATACATTTTTAAACGCGTTACTTTTTGTTTGCAATCGTAATTTTATTAGTTTTCGTAATAAAAGATTTTAATTTTATTCATTCATAAGAAAATTTACATATGTTAAATTCTTACATCGAAAAAATATTTCTCCGAGTTGTAATTTTAAATGTAAACGCTATCATATTTTTTGTTGATCTTCCGGCGCAATTTTTAAAAATGAAAAACAGTCGATTTGATTTTGTAAACACATCAAGTTTGTACTCTTGCATTTTTCTCTTTAAGTCCGTATATTTTGAGTAATTAAAAAAAAAGTCTACGAATTGGTTAATATACTTACATCTTAACTGCTTTATGCATTTTCGGAAAAAAATGTAAACAATATTTTTCTCTTAGGAAATACGTTATGAGATTATGTAGGTTTTATTTACTTTTTAAAAAACCATTAAAAAAAGAAAGTATAAAAGAAAAAGAAGTATAAAAGAAAAGAAAAAAAAGAAATCATTAAAAAAAAGAAACCCTGTGTGAAAAAAGAAAGTATAAGGACAGTAAAGATTTTGATGTACGTATTTTATAAAGCATATTGCAAAATGCTTCAATTCGTGGTTGAAAAACTTTACTTTCTACAATAATAAGGCCTATTAGTGTAGAATAAAAAGTTTTTCTCAACGTTTGGACAATAAATAACGAAACCATAACCATTCAAAGCTTAACATATTTTTGAAAATAAGTTATTAAGTGATACCATCATTTTTAGTTTCTACTTTAAAACATACAATATTTAGTTTCGACTTTAAAACATACAATATTGCAATCTGTAACTGACATTTTCCTCTGAACTTTGCAATCTAAAACTAAGTAAAACTAACAAGTACTATAATTCTTTGACTTACTTAGCCTACAAATTAAAACAAAACTACACTAAAATAATAATAAATCTTGTTTTAAATTTGAGCTTTTTGATGTCTTCGCCAACTTAAATCTCTCTTGGCGCAACTCAAGCGCTACAATTTGGTTAAAATTACCTTGTGTAAAATTTGTCTTTGATACAATTTGTGTAGAATTAGAATTTGTTGTCGGCTTACAAAAATAGGAAGTTAAAGTTATGGACAAATATTTTTAAGTATCTTATTTAAGTTTAATAAAAGGTACTCATAAATTTGTAATTTTTAATTTATATCTTTAATATACATTGTGATTGAGAATAACCTAAGTTTATTTGATTAATACACCAAATACACGATGCATTTTTGTATGAACTAAACAATTTTTCAGCTTAATTTAATGAAAGCCTCTACTACTTTATTGGATACCAGCTATACCATTGTTTTTCAAGAAACTGTTGTACGATCATTTGATATAATTTATAAAAATAGGCCTACAGTCTATTCATTATTATAACAAAACACAGAATCACAAACACGTATGTAGGAACATTGATGTTACTATGGCGATTAAGTTATACACAGAAACATAAACAAACTTTAATCAGCTGATAAATTAATAAAATATGTTTCATTTCTCCATATGATGAATTAATTCCATATGACTCTAGGGCTACTATTGCACTGCGACCTTGTAGATCTATTGAACGCTTTTCTATATTCATGAGATAGTCAGTTACAGCGCCTTCTCCAGTAGTATTTTCTACATAAAATCTAGCATTTTTGGAGGATTCAAAAAGAGCAAATACCTCACTTCTAATTTTTGACTTCCCACTTCATTATTAAGGTACTTGCAGAGCACTTGCAAGTACCTTAATTGATGCTTCCAAGTACCTTAATTAAGATGCTCTGCTAATTGCCTTTCAATTTCTCCCCCTTTTTGTTGTGCATTAAGTTCTCGCTATTGTATTTTACACTCTTGCTTATGAGAACATGAGTAGCTAGGGATATTATGTCCGCCCACACAGAACTTAAGGCTAAGATACGAGTACTTTGAGAGGTTTGCAGTATCCAAAGGTTCCGGTTGATACACCATTAGGCCGATGTCATACACTCCATCAGCACAGGTCGCTTTACACTATACAGTTAGCCACTTCATGTAAAGTAGTGAATGTGTGTGTGTCTTGAGTAGATGAGTGAGAGTACTGTGAGCTAGAGGTACGGTGGGATCGCTAAGCCCATCAGCTGCTCATTTCAGCTGCCTCCGCCGGATTGCTCAAATGGTAACCATAGAAATGTAGCCTACTAATTAATTAATGGTACGAACTGTAAAATTATCTAAATGTATACATTTTTGTAATACAGCCAGAAAATAACAATGTATTGTATAAAACACATAGTAGGCTATATACAAAATAATAAACTTATAGGCGTACTTTTTCATTCAAAACGAGGAAAATGTAATTATTTTTTTCGGTTAAGATTTAAAAAAGAAGAAAAAGTAAATTATTGTTGTTATCAATTGCCTTTCTGTGCAATGGAAACCATTTTCCAAAAACTGACAATAATTAACGTAAAAATCATTGCAAAAACGAATATTTTGGTACAAGAAAGTTTAATATTAAAACATTTTCGTTTTTAATAAAATGGCGGATGTTCAAGTTCTTTAAGAAAATCTCAACTTTTACCTTAAACATTTTTTTGAAATTTTGATTTCACTGACATTAGGTTCTTTTTCGTATTTTGTGTCAAACTTAAAATCCTGATTTGTGCAAATTTTAACGCTCATTACGGTGGTCAAATAATATTTTGAAAAGAGTAAAATTTCCGTAACTTCCAAGGTAATTTATCAATATAAATATTTGCGACAAGTTTGAATTAAATCGGACTATCGAATAAACGTTAGAAACGTCTTATAAAGTAAACAGCACACGTTGGGCTTACGTTCACTTCAGAACGGACTTCAAAAGTTAGAATTTAATTATTTTTCGTTTACTTGTATCGCGATAGTTATATCTAATTGACCGAGCTAAGCGAGGCCTCTGTTTCAACTCGACTGTTCGGTATTTGGTTTCTGTCTTTCTGTGTTTGTTAAGTATTTTTGGCCAAACGCACTGACCACATGTTTTGAAATTTGGTACCTTGAACCCCACCCCCACCGAACGACGTATTGTAAGATTTCTTTCCCGCTCACTTCCGTTTCAGTTGGCATCGTTTGATTTACAATAATCGAATATACGCAATATTTACCTAACACATTGGCCGATTGTTTTGAAATCTGGTACAAAGACACCTTGTATAATGACAAAAATGTGTAAGATTTTTTCTCATTTAATTCCGTTTCAAGATGGCGGTCTCTGATTCAACTTTAACTGTAGTTATTGGTTATTTCCTGTAATACTGGCTGAACAACAAAACATATCATAATTTTGACTCCTTTATAGAGAAAGAAAGTAACATTTCCAGTAAAGTTGGTCCAGTAGCATTTTTCGTAAATATTACGGTTACCAGTTAAATTGGCGGAAAAGTTACGAGCGCTGTTGTGGAGATGAATATACTGTTATGAATATACTGCGAGATCAATGTTTTTTGAACTACTAATAAGTTATTTTGCAATGAAAATTCTTTGATAACATAACAAGTTAACAAAAATGGCCGATGGCTGCCATAAGCCTCTCTTCGCCAGAAGACGGGAGTATTTTACATTCCTCTAAGAAATAGCTTACTGATTGACCGTTACAAAGTATTGTACGTCAAGCATTGAACACATTTCAGTCCGACACGGAGTCCAAATTGGATCTTTTGTTGCACGTTTTGGCATAGTGCCCGATATTACACATCGGCTCTCATAATACTAGTCTGGTGCATTACTTGAGACTTGTCGCAACACGTCTGGTCTGATGATATTAGGGATCCTAGGATAATTAACGCGACTCGCAAGAACGGTCCGATGAAAAATTATCTCTGCTTCTTTGTGCAGCGGTGCAGGAAGGGACTTGTTAAAGTGTTGCTACTTTAAAGTAAAAAGTCGTTTTATTAAAAGTACTGACTGTAACTGCCGTAGTAGTGTTAAACAGCAGACCTCGCAGTGTATTCTTAATTGATATACAGAGCGCTCCACAATAGCGCTATTAACATATCCGCCAATTTAACCGGTGACCCTTATATTTACGGAAAACGCTGCTGAACTAACTTTATTGCAAATTTTATGCTCTTTTTTCACGAAGCGGTAAAAATTATTATAGGTTTACCCGTTCAACCAGTATTACAGGAAATAACCGCCAACTACGCTCTCAACTTAGAGCCCGCCATCTTGAAACGGAAGTCAATGATAAACTAACCATACATAAGCATCTTTCGGATTCATAAACATGAGCATAAAGCATGGAAATATAAACATAAAGTTTCAAAATTTCAAAACAATTGGTCAATGCGTACACTCGTCACCGTAAAATCAGAGGTCGCTATCTTAAAACGGAAATAAATAGGAAAAACTGTTACACGTACATCATTTGGGGTTTATAAAAGGTACCTTCATGTCGAATTTGAAAACAATCGGTCAATGCGTTTGAGCAATACTGCGTAAAAAGCAAACACACAAACCAAATGCCAAACAGTCGAGTTGAAACAGTGACCTAGCTTCGCTCGATCGATTAAATTATTTATATTATTACATTCATTCAATAAAATTTAGTTTATGAAAGTAAAAAAACCCTCTTGCTTTGTATATTTATTCACTATAACAAAGCAGATAAAAGATATCTTATTATTATTTATTTACATTAAGTCTTCTAATGAAATAATAAGACGTATGACAAAAAAACTGAATAAACTCTTCAACGGAAGATAAACTCTTCACCCCGAGGACCCGGGTTCGATTCCCGGCGAGGGCTTGGCAAAACTGAATAAACTCTTCAACGGAAGATAAACTCTTTAACTTCCTGATCTAAAATAAAAATCTAATCGTTCACTGGTACTATTAATAGCAACCAGGTGGCCCGTGCGAAATTTCGCATTATGAAAGTTTTAAGTAAACACTGCCTTTTGAATAAGAGTAGTCGTTGGGGTGAGGACGATAGTTGGAAGGCAGAAAAACAAGTTTACAAAATAAATCGAAAACCGATCGATTAACAATAGATAAATGCACGATGGAAGGAGAAATCACAAATATACTTGTGCAAAAACAGTGTCCAAAACATGTGTTTGGTATTCAAAGTGCTTGTCCAGGCTTGTACAACAGGCAGGGATAGGGGATTATCAGTAGGGTCATATAACCTATAAGTTTAATGACTTTTAAGTCAATATTGAATATATATATTGTTTTAAGCACGTTATGCAAAAAAATGGCATTGTCTATTCGTGATTAATACGAGTAAGTTAGCTTCGTAAAATATACAAAATATTGTCTGATTTGTGTTGCCGCGCATGCTCATGCGAGCTGCGTATCCATGATTCAGTTTTGCCTGTTTAAAGTGCTTTTATGTTAAAATTTTCCACAAACAGTAAGTTTTAGCGCAAAATCGTTTTGCAATGTCAGAAGCCGGTTAAATAATCTTTCTAAAAATACCTTATTTATGCCTGTACGAATAGTATGTGCCGAGAAAAAGGGATGTTGATTCGAGAAATAATATATATATATATATATATATATTACGTTTTAATTGTTTGTTTACGTTTACAATCTTTAAAATGTTAATTTTACGTTTACAATGTTTGTTACATCTGTATTAATATATTCTATTATAATATATGATATATATATATATATATATATATATATATATATATATATATATATATATATATATATATATGTATGTATTTTGGCATAGATACTCCACATCGCACTGCACTTGGTAAAGTTGGTAAAATTCATAAAATAGCCTAAAATCAGAATGTCTATTTGCAGATTCAGGCTCGGATGACTGTCTGGAGGTCGGAGTAGATCAGGTGCGGATACACGACAGCGTCGCCCAGACCCCTACTACGATCGTCAGGCGCCGCGGCATGATCAAGGTAAGCACTGACCACTGCAACTGTCACGGAGTGTGAATGGTTCTAGTATCAAAGTATTTCTAAAGCTTATTCAGAAATTGAAATAAACATGAAATTTTGTTCACTTTGAACATCTCACAACGTATCATAAAATTCTAGAACCCCAAAACCGTATCATCCAATAGCTACCTAGATCTAGGTCAGGTTTTCTATCTATATATGACAACAACAAAAAAATTAAACAGTGCGGGACTGGTGATAGAAGTGACTACTTCTTTTGGCATGCCTAACTGTATACTTGTTCACTATTAAGATTTAATCATTCTTGTAAAAATATAGATGCATGCAAGAAAGGGAAACTCATGAAAATTATTTTCGTATTAAATTTCGCGTGTGTGTAGATACACTACTTAAAAATTAACTTGTCAAGACTATGAATTTGAGTATCTTTTAGAAAATACACATTTTAAAAATTAATAAGAACAATATAAAAACCACAATTAAAATGACATTGAAGCTATTGTGCAAAATAAGCTGTTTAGAAGAAGTCACAAGATATATACAAGAACAATACATGCTGTGAGGTATGCATTACGGATTCAAGCGTGACGGATTCAAGCAAATGTTTATACCCGTGTTTTGCCGACCGCGACCATACAAGTTTTCACTTCAAAAATACATTTTATTATTCACTAAACAAAAAAATGTGTTGTAATAATGTTTGTAATAATAATGTTGTAATAATAAGTTACCTAAGAGATACAAAACGGTCAGCAGCAAGAGCAATTAATATCTTCAATTTATTTCCAAATGAATTAAAAACTATAAACAATGGGTTTGCAAGAAAAACAAAGTTAAACTTATGGGTTGCATCAAATTTATAGCAACTCTCAAAATTAGGCCTATATATTACTAGAGTATAACTATGATAAAAAAATAACAAAATTTATAATATATATATATATATAATATATTTACTTTATTATATCTTTTGTATTAATAATTTATATTGTTGTACTTATATATTATTTTAGTTTAGTTTTAAGTTTTGAACCAAGCCGTGAACAGGTAACGTGATTACCTCTGAGGGATGCATGGGATTGTTTGTAATTAATTACTTGTAATTTTTATGTATTAATTAATAATAAATAAATAAAATACTACTTTATGAGCATTTTAATCCTCAGTACACAGTGAAATTACACGTCTAAGATGAAAATAATGATTACAACGTTGTCAGTATCTGCTATTTATAAATAAAAGAATTTTGTAACAAAATTTTATAATCTAAATTTCTCTGCCAGGTGTAAGTTTCGCTTAACAAAATTAATTATTGTTTAAGTGATATTATTCAATTTTGTTTTTAGAAAATTCGTTTCCATCACGTCTGTTGCTTGTCGTGATTTTCCGTGTTGCAGCTTAAAAATGTTGGATAATCGCTTCATATCTTACTTATTTGACTTTGCTAATTAATGATTTTAATGATCTTTTATCAAGCACTACTGTATTATTGTCAATTAAGGCCGATGTTCAAGGTGCATACTTGGAATTTTTCTATAATCTATATCTGACAACTGTAGGCTCATAAATTATAATGAGTTTGGGTCGATTTAACACGAAACGATATTGCGTTCAATTAAAAAATAAATCCAAGCAATTCTGCATGGTTTATAGCCGCTGGATTGTGATAAGTCAAGGTTGCTCCAGTGCTGACCTAAGCCTAGAAATCCTTACAACCCCACTCTCTGTACTTGTAGTAGCAGTAGCAAAAAACAGTTTACATTTTCCACTGCCATCTAGAAAATTAAAATTATTTTAGGAAATAAAATTGTTAAACAAACTGTAACTATATATAAAAATATTGCTTTGGTAGGCTTTATAGGTAAAAGATTTGATTTCCTATTGTTCAATTCTTACTGCTATATCTCCTTGCTACCATTGTTAAAAAATATTTCTTATAACTAAAAAAAAATTTAACAACTCATAAACTATAGTTACTATTATTATTTTTATAAATAGGCCTATACGTTTTATTACAGGTTACATTATCCGTTTTGATTTTACAAATCTCTCACTATATAAAGGTGTAAAATATAAACAATATTTTAGAGAGAGAGATTTACAACCTTTTTGCGTGTGTGCGTGCTTGTGTGTGTGTGTGTGTGTGTGTGTGTGTGTGTGTGTGTGTGTGTGTGTGTGTGTGTGTGTGTGTGTGTGTGTGTGTGTGTTCGCGCTCTATTTCGCCGATTTGAGAAAATTAAAAAAAAACTTTTTCAGTTTTGCCCGAATCTCGGGACCACTTTATAATTTAAAAAAAAATATTTTTTGAAGCCCATTTTCAGTCAGAAAATTGATAAAAATCGGTTTTTTCAAAATCGTCTCTAACGATAAAATTTTGCTGAAGTGTAGTCCACAGCTAAATAAAAAGCGCAAATTGCTATAACCACGAAAATGTATTTTATATTCAGCTTAATTTCTTAAAATAAGCATCCGATTTTGTTCAAATTTACTCTCTCTCTCTTCACACACTCACACACTCACACACACACACACTCACACACACACACACACACACACACACACACACACACACACACACACACACACACACACACACACACACACACACACACACACACACACACACACACACGTCATATAAATTTATATGACATGCTTATAATAATATACGAAGCTTATATAGCAACCATTAAATTCAGTGAACTTATTATACTGCATTATCAGCTGTTTATTAAATCAGCTGTTGACGCATAGAACCTCTACTTAAGTGTTCAGTAAATAAAACAATGAAAATAGTAAATCTTTCTGTCAACTGAATAATTTTCATTTATTAAATGTATTTCTTTTGCCAAAAAGTTTTCTGATATTAGTTTTTTTTAAATTACTGTTGATTATTTCTGATTTAGTTGTAATATCCTTGAATTTATTAATTTCGTGCTTATCAAGTTATACAGGACGTTGTTATCCTATAACTTTGAAATTCACCATTTGATAGAATATTAAAAGAGCTAAATTATTTATCGTTATACATTTTTTACAAAAAAAACCCTTTTAAAGGTGTTTTCATTTTAATGGACTGCATTTTTAAACAGAAGATTTGTTTAAGGTCATCATTATTTTCAGGAATTATTGTTTTTACCTAATAAACCCTCGTACTAAGTTTCAGTTGAACATTATGGAGGTATAATTTATTTATAAAACAAATTACGATAATTGAAAAAATATTCGTTTTTTGACATGCAATCACTGATATTTTTTTTAACATATACAATCCGAAAATGAATTAGCCATTTTTTTTTGTTACATCTGTATATTTAAAAACCGATTTTCATTTGAGGTTAGAGGTAGTATTTTTGCATAATTTATTATTATTAAAACATACTTCCAAATTATTAATAATTACTGTCATTAAGCGTTTTATAAAATACTGTTTGTATACATGAAATTTCATATTCTTAATAATTTCACATTCCTTGAAAAGTTTGAACAAGAACGTTTGCGTGTTAATTCTATATTTGGCTACTAGATAGTGTTAGTGTTGTAATGACAAATCACAATCAAATATGAGGTTTTAACAGAAAAATATTATTTACCTATAACATATTTGTATTTGTGTTTTAATAATGTTATCTATATTTATTTAAATTATTACATATTAATAACAAATTATAATTACAGTAATTATGTGATTTTAATTTGCATTTGTTTCACATACTTCCTAATATAAGTAGTAACTACGAAGACCGATTTACACATCTAATTTGAAATATAAATATTTTATAATCGTAAATTTATGTCAGAACGGGTGACCATCAATGTTTTTTTTAAATAGAAATACATTTATTGTTGTAATTTTTAATGACTCACAACGGTTATGTCACTTAGAGAGGTGACATGCTGACCGCAATAACTATTTATAACTTTAAAATGTATGAAAATGTTGCCAAATTTTGAGTGGAAGATATTGTGTAAGATAGCCTACGTCGGAGTTACCAAAAGCTAGGCAGCTTACAAAGATAACCCGTGTAAATATTACATAAGAACGCCAAAATATACTCTCGTTATCTACGGCATAAACAAACACAATAGTTAGTTGTGTAAAATCCAATATAAACAACGTAGTAAAGTAAAAGTTAACATCTCGAGGTGATTCCATTGTTGTTACCGTAGTTGTTTGTTTCGCCGGTAGATGACACTGCGGTACCAAGCCTGGACTTCACATGTCAGTTCAGTTGTTGTTGAACAGTGCGAGAGTGAAGGTGTTCGCAATGGCTCTGACCTGTCGAGTCCAGTACCTTAACGATATAGATCCCTTTGAGTACACGACTAACTTCCCGGAACCACCGAGACCGCCAGTTCATACCTTTAGCTGTTCCCTGCCTTTGGTGAATCAGATAGCTGCGGTTCATCGACTGTTAAAGGCACCTCACCGGGTGAGTTCAAGGTCCAGAACTGCATTCCAACACAAAGCACACATAACCTCAACAGTCGAACGTTAAACATTTTTTTTCTTATTGCAAAATTCAATTTGTGTAAAACACGATAAAATTTTAGAGTATTTAATAGATTCTGATAAAGTAGGCCTATTCATTTAATTTGAAAACTATTGTTTTTTCCAAATACTAAAACGTCCCTTAAGATCTTTGTTCTTTCCTCTTTCTAACTTTTTTAATGAGCTGAAGAACTAAATTTAATTAAAATTTTAAGTAATTTTCATTTTTCATTTGCGAATTTTGCTAAAAAACCTAATTGTTATAAAGATGTTTTAGAAAACATTATTTATTATTTAATAGTCTATGTTATACTTAATTGACTTTGGCTTTAGCTTAGTTTTTGTGGTTGTATTACCAATATAGTATACCTGTTTCCCCGTAGTGTAATATTATAGCTGAAAATACGGTAATAGTGGTACTAACTCACTCTAAAACGAAATGAAAACTAATTTTTAAAAATGTCGTTGAACAACATTGCTTAGGGTAATGTGACACAAAGAACATTTCGGTACGCAAAAATTGAACTTGGTACAAAACTTTAACTAAGTAATAGCTTGGAAAAATCCGTTTCTGATTAAAATCAAAATGGCTGCCATTCAAAATGTTAAAAATCTTAAGCTACACTTTAAAAAAATCACCAACGTAAGCTGATTGTAAAAATCTGCATATTAATGTTTTCAAATAACAGCAAAGAACAAAAAGTAATACCGATGATTAATTTTCAATAACATTTTAAAATTAAAAATACTAATCTATGTACATCGCTAATTACGAATAATATTTTCAAAAAAGTATAAAATAAAGAATTAAAATTTTTAATTGCAACCCTTTTAATCACTTTATAATGGATTTTGCTGGGTAGGCTTTCGAAGGTATTAAACAATTACTGAAACCAATTTTTAAGTCGATTGTGCATCAAAGACAGTAATGACAGCTGTTTCTGCTACTTTTTAACTTTCAGTATAGATACATGAGATTTGTTTGGTAAACAATCGAGGGTGATCCAACAAGCACACAGGGTGTTCGCTACTTATAATATATTTCTGATCTATTAATTATTAAATGTTATCTGAAAGTATAACCCTTACAGACAATAACGCAGTCATTTGAAACCGATTACGTCTAACAACTTGAGACCGTGTAAATAATGCCTGATTACCTTCACGTATCAGCTACAGCTTGGGGGATAGTCGCAGCAAAGTGCGTGTTACAAGATCCTACGCACAGGACAATGGCTTCATTACACATTCAGGCCCGTCGCTTTCTTTAAAGCTATATTGTTTTAGCGAGCTATTGTTAGAGGAGTTATTGAACGAAAATTAAAGGAAAACAATGAATTATCTCGGCGCGATTCGACATGAATATAGATGACGTTTCTGTAGAATGAGACAGTAGTCTTCTTGTTTACAGAAACTTTATTCCTGAAGGAACAGGAAAGAGTTATAAAAAACAAATAATACAAAAAAAATTAAGTTAATTCCTAATTACGTCAACAATTTATTCCTAAATTTATATCCTGCTAAATATCTTATATAAGTGAAATTTTTTCTCCTATATAAAACTAAAATTAATTCATTAAATTTAATTAATTAATTAATAGGCATATTTGAAAAAACTGTATTAACATCAAGTGTCATCCATTACAAGTTTTAAAAAATGTATTTGATCTTGAGTGAATGAATAGAAAGTATTTTATTAACGATTGAAAATTTGAACAGGACAAGAATATTCTGTTCTCTTTTCTTAAAAATTCGGCTTACCAGCTTCGCTAAAAATTTTATCATTTATCAAATTTATAATTCAAACTTAAAACAAAGAAAAATTACGGTAACTTAAATAAAAATCACTTCTTTTGACACGCAAGACCTGAAAACGGTTATATCGAAAACATTTTATAGATCGCAATAATGTCATCCAATAAACAACAAGTGTCATCCAATAAAAATAACACCTAGCAATAAAAATAATAATTATCTCATATAAGTTTCGTTAAAACTGTCAAAGTGGAATGTTTTGTTTGTAATTTCTAAACAAAATCGTGTTTCTAAAAAATTCTCAGAGAATAAAGTCGACTTACACGTTAAATTTTACTTTAGAAGTACATATTTTGTATTCTAATAATTTGACAATAACTCATTCTGTACTTTTTGTTCAGTTTCGGTTAAATCTGGTCAAATCCAAGAAAGAGACAAAGGTGTATTAAAAAGATGACTAACATTGTCAGGGCTTGAAAAAGGTATTCAAAAACGGTTGAAAATAAATCAAATGAACTGTGAAATCTGTTCACCTGCCCCGTGTTCCCCATCTGTCGATCCTCTGTGTGGATGAGGGAGGACGAGGGGACGGTAAAAGTCTGGACTGTTTTTAAATCATAGCGTCTGTCTGTCTTGCACCCTCAGTAACTTAGAGAACGTTTGTCTCAATGCCAGAGCCTAAACGACACAAACAAGCAGTTTTTTAAATTATATTTCCTACTAAAATATTTGTAAAGTATATGCTTGTCAACTGTAAACTATATTGTTAGGGAATTTCTAAATATATTATATCTGTTTTGAATTTACTTGATTTAGAAATGAATTAGTGGCAAGAAAAGTGGTTTAAATAAGGCTAATGAAAATTTCAAGAGGTGTAACAATTTAAAGAGTCATGCTTTAGGAAGCCACGTTAGATACGTAAATGGGAAAATTCCGTTAATTTAAGGCATCTTTCCAGATTTCCTTCTATTTTTTTATGGAAACATAATATACTAAAATACGTTCGCTGTCACGACCTCGTGCGCTACTATCCTAAACATTTGTACTACGCAGCTGCACGTTTATATTTAGTTTTTTTACTCCTTCTAACAAGAAGTAGTTTTGTTATTCCTTCTAAGAAGAAGTAGTTTTGTTATTCCTTCTAACAAGAAGTAGTTTTGTTACTCCGTCTAACAAGAAGTAGTTTTGATATTCCTTCTAACAAGAAGTAGTTTTGTTACTCCTTCTAACAAGAAGTAGTTTTGGTATTCCATCTAACAAGAAGTAGTTTTGTTATTCCTTCTAACAAGAAGTAGTTTTGGTATTCCATCTAACAGGAAATAGTTTCATTATTCCTTCTAACAGAAAATAATTTTGTTATTCCTTTTACAAGGTGTAATTTTGTTATTTCTTGTAACAATAGTTTCTTTATTCCTTTTAACAATAAACAGTTTTTGTTATTCCTTCTAGAAGTAACTCATAGAGCTTGGAGCAACAACAAATGTAACTTACAGATCGGATGAGAAATATAGCGAGGTTCGTTGTCATAACTGAAGTGATTTCCAAAGACCAACAATATAGATTATACAAAAATCAAACCAATAAAAGGATTTTCTAAAATAATAATGTGGAAAATTCCGTCAGTCAACAAAATACTTAAACAAAAATTACTACTATTCAAAATCGTTGAAAATGTAAATGATACAATTTTCGGAATACTGATTTAACCATTGTAACACTGTTAAAATCAAAACATTACCCGTTAAAATCATCTGCAAAAATTCAAACTTTTTAAAATTTCATTAAAACTCAAAAAGAATCCATTGTCGGGTTCATTTTTGTATTTGGATAAATAGATTTTGATTGTAAGGAGTTTGGCAAGGTATTGTTTCAGTGTGACAGGGCATTGTCATGCAACACAGACCAATCGTTCCCTGCCCATTTTCCAGGTCGTTTTCATCTAACTGCATCTCGTTTTACAGTTCTTTGTAAAATTTTTTCCTCTGGAATAAATTCGTAGTGACTCAAGTCCTGGTAATAAAAAAAACCTCCAACGTAATTTTACCTCGGCTTCTGTTCAAACGAGATTTTTCCTTTCTTGGTAATGTTTTCGATTTCCATTCAGCAGACTGACGTTTCATCTGAGTATCGTAAAGGCAGCACCATGTTTTTTTAACCACCGGAGTTTTACCTGTTTCCAGTAAAATGACATTGTTATTGAAGGGGCATCGTTTTGCTGATTAGCGAGAGGCAATGGAAAATGCGACGAAACGACTAAACAAAATTTCCAAAAATGGCTTTCAGGAGTGTTTCCAACAATTGTATGAACGGTGGAAGAACTGTGTATACAGTTGCAGGAAGAGAGTAGGCCATATTTTGAAGCAAAATAAGATTATATAGTTACAAAGTTATATAGTTATACGTACTTTTAATACATTTTCTTTGACCAATTCCGGGAACTTTTTGATCCTACTTAGTATGACTAAAAATTTTAACAAAATCGATGAATAAATCAAATGTCAGTTTTATTTATCTATTTTGATTTGATTCTGTTATTTTTTTTCTGTCAATAGCTTCTGATAAATTTGTAGAAAAGTAACAAAACATGGATACTTTAAGGGGGATTTGTGTGTGTGTGTGTTTCGTTTAAACCTCTTTTAAAAAAATTTAATAGCGTGCAAAGAAAATTGTGCAGTATATTATGCACATTTGTTTTGAATACTTCCTTTTATTATTACATATAATTTGTAAATTAACAGATCGAAATGAACCTGTTTTCAGTGTACGAGTATAACAAATATGGACACGCTACGTTACAAAACATAAAGACTTGAATCTGACAGCGGTTACTAATAAACGTCCATCAAAGAACAGTTCAGCTATTGTGTGTTTGCGAATCCTATAATAGCCTAAGTGGTGATGGACCAACCGTCCAACCGTTACTTACTCGGGGACGCTGCGTAACTGTCTGCTTGTTTGGGTAACGGTGAGGTGAAACGGCAACTGCTATTACAGTATTTATTTACTAATTATTTTGTTTCACTGCTATCAATGAGTTAACGTGGACACCGTAACACGCCTCTAGCGTCCGAACGGTAAGGGGAGAATTTTGTTAAGAAATTTAGTAGTTTTACTTTAAGGACCCAAATACTGTAGGGACATATTTATAAAGTGGCAGAGTCAAGAATATAATTTCTTGTTTAGTGCAGTAAACAAGTAATATAAAAAAAATTAAGTCAATTCCTACTTAGGTTATGCGCTTCCATCACGTCAGCGAGCTGCGAGTTGCGATTACTAAAACTAATATAGAAAAGAACATAAGTGTTATTTAAATCAAATCCTATCGTATAGTCTGTAAAAATATGCGATATTAATATTTGACAAAAACTGTATTAATATCAAGTGTCATCCACTACAAGTTTAAAAAAATATATTTGAATTTGAGTGGATGAATAATAGTAGGAATTACCTAAGGAAATCCTATCGTATAGCCTGTACAAATATGATATATTAATATTTGAAAAAAATTATATCAACAACAAGTGTCATCCACTAAAAGTTTAGAAAAAATTTATTTGAACTTAAGGGGATGAATATAAAGTATTTTATTAAAGATTGAAAATTTGAGCAAGATATATAAATAAATATGTATAGGGAGAGTGTGAACTAATCGTAGGAATTGAAAAAAGAACTTGTAAGATTAAGGATATGATTTTTATTTTTGAAAACGGTGACCACAAAGAGCTTGATATTTCCTTTTCAATTTAACAATCTAAATTTTGAAACGATTCATAGGCCTATGTATACGAAATTGACAGATAATTTAAACCAAAAACATTACGACTCGACACTAACGAAGATGTACTGAAAGCACAAACCAGGATTCCTACATTCTAAAACAGATTGATTTGAATTGGCTTTGTTCTATTGTATCTGTACTTGGCTAGCAGTAGTCTTGCAATGCTTAATGCGCTAACAAAGGAAATTAGTTGAAGTTATAATTTCATATTTGTTAATCAAAATCGCGAAAATATTCAATACGCGGTATCCTTTAATAATTTCACAAATTTATTCACTTTTTACATAACTAAATTGTGATGGATGTGTGTTGAACCACTGAGTCCAAGAAGTGGCATTTCATTAATTAAGTTTCGTTGTGTTTGTCTACATCGTTGAAAATTAACAGAATTAATCAATTTCCAAGACTTTAACATTTAGGATTAATTTGCATATGTCTCGGGCCTCGTTTTTAACTAAATATTTTTGAACCATTTTTTAAATCCCTTAAAAGAACTAAATTACATTTTTTTTGAAAAAATTTCACCAAAATTCCGGTCATATCAGAAAACCTGTGATTTTACTTAATTTCGCAAAATCGGCAACATATTTCGCTCAATGTTTTCTACGTTAACATTCACATCTCGAACCACAGTTCTACGTTTGGAATAATATAGATTTATGACTGAAGTAGACAGAAAAAATTAAAATGTACAACAACCGCTTCGGTTTTTTGCGATTTTCACTCAATCAGAAAATGTCTTTTGTTACGAATGTTTTAATATCGCGTTTTTTCTCAATAGCTTCCATAACGGACAATTTGCGAGAATAATGTCACGTGAGAAAGTTTTAGTAATGTTAAAATAATTTATTTTAAAATTAATACTGTAATTTCAAAAATGCTTTTGTCTTTTAAAATCCATTAGGTCTATATTTTTTTAATTACAAATGAAGAAGTTTTCAAAAAAATCACAAATTATAAAAATATATGGTCAAATTGCAAAATTGTTCGCACTCGCCATATTAAATGTGTTGAAAGTTAAATTTATGTTCGTTATCAGCGACTTGCACGCTTTATATAACACTAAATTACACGTAATCTGTGGGTTTAACCGCCTCCCTTTTTACACTTTATTTCGAAAATAAATGAATACTGCAAATATTATATAAACTTTATCACTTACAATTATTTCCGGGAAATCCGATTCCGAAATTACAGATAAAACAAAGATAATTACTCAACTTTTCAATAACGGCACATCACATTTTAATCAAATTTTCTTATATGAAAATTTATAATTCAAATTACAACACCAAATGAGAAATACAAAAAAATGTTTTCGAAAGCCGAATTTTTACAAAATTATTGATAACTCTTTGGTTTTTAACGAATTTGTTATTGAACCAGAAGGCTTTAAAAGGTTTTTCGGTTTTTCCAAGTTATCGATTACTTTCACTTCAAATTTGCTATACACTGATTCAAGTTATGGCACTTCATGTTTTAGCCAATGTTTTAAACAAAATACGAAAACCGATTTTTAAAACGTTAAGGAGATGTTCTCGCTAAATCTGATTTTTGGTGGATGTACGTTTACTGTTTTGTTTGGATATTTTTTTTTATGACCTAAAAAATTGTATTCTCTTTATAAAAGTTAATCAGCAGAATTAATTGCTTATGTTAAATGCAAAATAGTGTTATAAATTATTTCAAAACATTACGATAAGTATTAACTTGCGAAAATTTACAATTAGACTACTATTAATCAAAAAATGAAAAAAAAACTTTTCAATAGTAATAAAGGTTGAACTGTTATAACTAAATAAATAACAAAAATACGACGTTAGTATATATATATATATATATATATATATATATATATATATATATATATATATATATATATATATATATATATATATATATATATATATATATAAAGTTAAATGTTTTTCGTTTTTTGAATATAAATTATTTTTTCATTCAATATATAAGCGTATGAATATTTTAAGAAATTTCAAGAACTAGTTTGACGATGTCTTATTACTACGTGTAGGCTAATTATGTCGAAAGGATGTCTTTTTCAGGTACAGGTAGATTTTAGGTCGGTTAGGGTAGACAAATATTTTTTAATCACTGTATAGCACCTCCTTCATGAGAAACAGCTTTAGATACCTAGACAGGACAGATCTTTGAGTTTCTCAGCTTAGTCATCGCATTGTTATTTACTCCGGACGGAATGCGAAGAGAAGGGTACATGAATCGTACTAGAGAAGACAGTCTTCGCAGATTGTACGACTTTATCAAGATCAAAACGATTAATGGGACATTTTCAACGAATATTTGGGTTTACGTTAATGTATAAAATTATTCATTAACGAATGTGTCTAGCATGTCTAAACGATTGTTTTATTTATTTATTTATTTATTTTTAAACATAGGCTTACTAGAAATATTTAAACATAACATATTACCGTT
Organism: Callitettix versicolor; assembly: GCA_022606455.1. Taxonomy (NCBI): domain Eukaryota; kingdom Metazoa; phylum Arthropoda; class Insecta; order Hemiptera; family Cercopidae; genus Callitettix; species Callitettix versicolor. The sequence goes on along the minus strand of CM040183.1, from coordinate 40,516,270 downwards.
GTGTGAAAAGTCTGTTAGAAGGAAACAATCGACAAAATTAATCAATGGGTCTACTTTATCAGATTTTGCTCAATTTTTATTCAAACGTAATTCATAATAAAAATCAGACTATCAAAATCGAAATGAAAGAAATGTTCAATTCCACAGTAATTTAAACCAAAAAAATGAAGAGAATTGAGTCATTTTTTTCAGATAAAAACACCTACTGCTGAAATATTTTTAGATAATTGTGGTCAATTTGTTGTTCTTGGGTAAATTGATCAAACCCGTTAGAGATGATTTCAAGAAAATCCGTTCTATGATCTAAAAATAGGCTAACTCGGAACTATTTTTTTTTTTTTTTTGGAAAATTAAATGTACTCACGAAAACTATACCTAAGTACTAAACCTGTATGCTGTTATAATGCGTCTCTAAAATTATGCATTGTATGTGTGTGTGTGTGTGTGTGTGTGTGTGTGTGTGTGTGTGTGTGTGTGTGTGTGTGTGTGTGTGTGTGTGTGTGCGTGTGCGTGCGTTTGTTAGGACACTCTTGACGGATGTTGTGTTAAACAGGTGCAGGGATTCACCTACGGCATTTTGTTCCAACATAAACTTTCCCGGCTATAAATATTAACGATTAGGCGTACATTAGTACCTTGTGCTATGTTAATTAACCGCCAATAATTAGTCAGAGTTAATTGCCAAGTGACAGAGTACACGCTACCTGTTGTGACGTCACAAGTGGCTGACGGCCTCGCTTTGCACTTCCTACTGCAACGGATTCCCTAGCATCTAGTTGTAGTGTATCTCGGTATTTTGGTAAAAATCTTCTTTTTTTATTCAGTACTACAACTAAATACAACTTATCTAGTAGTTACAACTGTAAATATGTCTGTCACAGTATTAGTTAAAAATCATTCCTATGAATGACTCCGAACAGTCTCCCATATGGTAACATATAATCACTGCACCAGGTCTTCTGGTCTTGTCCTCTTCAGTCTCCGCTCCACATTCCTGCTCGCAATCATCTCCCGCACTGCGGTGTTAACATGCTTGTGAAGCCTACGTTCATGCTTCACAACTATGGATCTTAGCACTTCCCTTACTGTGTCCATCTTAAGGTCTTCATGGATAGTATCATTCTTAACATACCATGGTGCATCAACAATCCCGTACAGATTCTTATTTTAAAGAGATTGTATTATATTAAGTTTTCTTGGTGCAACCCGTACATCCAGACTGCTTGTATAAGAGCAGTTTGTTTGACAAATCTAGTTTAGACTGACGCCCTATTAGCCAATACATTCGCTATATATGTCAAATCTAGTTGACGTTTTTTTTATTTTGACATGCGCTTTCCAATTCAACTGCGTCTAAAGCCATGCCCAAGTATTTTGCCTCCAGTTTAGACGGACTCACTCGTGAGTTTACATATAAGGGTGTATTTATTACAGTCCTATTTGCAAAATTAACGTGAGTAGATTTAGTGTCATTCAGCTTGATACGCCACTTGTTTGTCCCAGAACAAATGTTATCCAGGGTGTTCTGGAGCTTATCTGACGCTTTCTCTACAGTTTTGGTAAAAATGAACATTAAAATTAAACGTATTTAAAGTTTAAAGTTTAAAAATTTTGACGGTTAGCATTCATTTTGAAACAAGAAGCACATTATACTCTTTTAATACGAAATAATAAAATCAAAAATTTTATTCTGTAACGTTAATGATCGTGTGTGACTTACTAAAAATCAAAATACGTAAAATAACTAACAAATGTGAAGGTTTTATCCTAGGCATCGACAAACCTTGTAGCCTTATCATTATTACTTTTAGTAGATAAGAAACAACCGAAAACATTTATTAACCAACGCACTTTGCTACTTGGATAGAGTTTGCAGTAATTACTGAATTTTTTACACTTACTCTCATTTTACACACTTGTTCCTCAAAATAATTCAATTTATGTCGCGGTTTCATGTTTGAACTTCATATTATTTAAAATTTTAATACAATGTCATGACTTTATGTATTAACATTCCAAAAAAAAATCCTTAAAGTAGTTGCTTTCGAATTTACGTCTGCTGGTGCTTTCCACTTGCATTTTTTCGGTTTTAATCGGAAATTTTTGTGGCTACTGTTACTTTTTCTTACTGTTGACATCGCCTAAACAACACAGAAACAGTTACCCAACTTAGTTCCGCATACTAACACCGAAAAACATTCACGCTAAATTCAAACAGCCTACGCTCTCCCGGCTTTCAAACAGCCTACGCCTGCGAACCTAGTTGACAATTCTCCTGAAACCAATACTCGCTTCTGATTGGTTCGCAGTGATCGCGTATCTCGGGTCTAAAGTACGCTAGGTTATTATATTTCCGCCAGGGCACTAATGCAGGCGCGCCACATCGCATCTTCTGTTCACAGTAGCTTCATCCTGATTGGTGCGTTCTTTCTTTAATTAAACAGAATTTCGAGTATAAATACAGGTCAAAAATCGTTGTTCGGCAGAACATCGAGGAAGACCACCCACAACACAACAACCACACAGCAGTCTACCAACACCCGGAATAACTCTACAAGATGCCACAACTTGCTCGGAAGGAAATAGGAGGAATCCGGCCAACTTTAAAACAGACAAATTTGTTTCGCCGAACTGGAAGAGTTTTTCGCCAGCCCGCAGCCGACCTGGTAAACGCCCAAACCAGATCGTTTCTCCCGGAGACTGGAACAATGTTTGATTAAATTTCTGCCAAATTTAGTTATCACTGCACTACTGCACACACACACACTGACACTTTTAAGTAGTTTTAGAAGTGTCCACTTTGTAAATGTGAACACGTAATGGTATACAATTAAAATTGTAAAAAACTTTAAAGTTCAACACAATCTATTTAATTATTTAAGACTAAATTAAAAAACCGGAACCGATTAGAGTATCGTTTTTTCTCCATTTATTAAAACCCCGACGACCGAGATTTTAGCAAAATCTAATTAAATGTTTTTTTAAACTATGCCAAAGTTATGATTCTTTTTAGATAACACTCAAACACGAATTTTTCTTGAGATATTTAAAAATTATGTAAGTTTTTTTGAGCTAAAATGTAATCAAAATTGTTAGAACAAACTTTGAGAAATTAAATTGTTTTATGTGTTTAAAAAATGGATTAGTAGTCAAAATTGTTGATAAAATGAAAAGTAATCTTGAGATGTGTGTGAACTACAATTAAATATTAAATTTTATCGAAATTGATACGTCTAGTGATAACAGGCCTAAAAAAGTGCATGTGTAGAATTAATATATAGGCCTAATTATTTTGAAGATATGTTTACCTTGTTTTGTTTAAATAAATAAATACGTGAACCTAGCTTAGATATTATTTACTGCAGTTATAGTAAAAGATCAGTTGTTTTATATTAATTCGTAACAATAAGCTGATTTCATTGAACAGCTGATACGCTATAATAAGATTTAGGATGTAGTAAAAACTAGCAATATTAACAACAATTATTAAAAACGTTCATATTAATTTCGAATGTACTATAAATGGTTACAACGTGCACGTGTTCTTCAATTACGCAAAAATACCGAAATCAAAGCAACACAATGTTTTCATAAAGTACGTGTGCAGTTAACGAAAAAGAAAGATTCGGCGGGACACTTCTCTCTATTCACTCTTTCGCCAAAGCTTCGCTTAAAAAAAACATTTGAAAAAGAATACATCCATAACAATCTCAAAATATGTTTTTTATTATTACTGCACATTCTAGATTATTCGTATAGTGAATTAAAGTTTTTTTTTTTTAAAGTCCGACTATTGTGCACACGTTAATGCAGACGATGGGCTGATTTATAGCGTATGAAAATGTTTGCTATAAATATTTACGCAAACATTTATTTGCGTAAATAAACCTGGCGTAAAAAACAGGCGAGGAAACCTGGCCGGGAATCGAACCCGGGTCTTCGGGATGTGAATTAAAGTAAAACAAAATTTATTTATGGCGTATAATTTGAGAAGTAACAGTTTAAAGCAAACTATTTCTTTTTGTAAGTGCGCCTAATTTTCTGGTTCAAAACTATCATGTAGGATCAAGTAAAAATTACTTTTATAGTTTTTTCCCAAATATACCTACTTGGTATTTGTTACTAGTAATGTTTTACAGATTTATTTGTCTTATGAAATGTATTTAACAAGGATGTCAACCATTCCATATGATCTGGTTTCATTCATTTCTTCCGTTAATTAATACACCAACAAGGTAAATGCCTGCGTATTTCCTCACGCACCATTCATCGCATTGCAGTCCTGTCCTGACCAGTCATTTAATAAGCCCAGCTGCTCCATTCTTCGCCGTTCACACAATTACCACTGTGGATTGTTGACCTTCTGGTGTCTGCAGTGGATACTGTTGTTTTTATATAACTTGGGCAAGCTGCACGATAAAATATCGCTTGTCTCTAGTCGTACGCGATAATTATCTTGAATCAATTCAACTGAACACTGAAACGACACTACATTTGGTTACGGTTTTTTTTCGATAATTGTGATCAGTAAGCATGACAGAATTATTCAGTTAGTGATATAGTAAAATTTCATTTGGATGTATGGCCATACGCCATTAATGTCGTTGGACATTGAATGAACATTTAGTATTTAATAATATATGTAGTTTGATTATACTTTTGACCATTTTAAAAATGTTTTAATCTACTCTTGAGGGAAAAAATCTTTAATATATAAATGGTTTTAGTCTACTTAAAATTAGCTCTGACGATTTTGATAAAATTTTGCTCAAAATTGTGATACATTACCTAGTCTTTAAGTATTCAAACATAATGTAGGCTTACACGTTGCTATGTCTCTAGAAATTCATTTCGGAAACTACCGACGAAAAAATAGAAAAAAACATTATTTTTTTTTAAAAATCAATTTGAATATGCAATAATTGCGGTTATATTAAAAGATCCATAACTGAAGTAAGTGAACCAAATTTTGAAGTAAAAGATATTTGTAGTTGAAAAACAAATAGAAAAACGTAAACATTCCTATTTACAATTGAATAATAGATTTATTTATTTATTTTAATTTTTAACGAACAATACTTATAATCTTCATATGTGACCAAAATTAAACAAAATTCGATGAATCGATTTTGATAAACGATGCATATTTTTCGATAGCTGCTAAACCGTATTTTTGTGGAAAATTCCTTTCAAAAAATAAGTTTAATGTTGTTGCGTTTGTCTAACGTCACAGTATCGGTCACACTTAACTAAACAAACATTGTTGTAACTGATTTCCACGCAACAAGTGACAAGGCCTATTTGGACTCGTTTAATACACCAACAATTAATTCCAAGCAAATCCATGCTTGAACATTTTTATGCGGCATTACGAGTATGACGCCAGTCACGCTACCACCGCCTCATGAATAACAACAATGAGCAGTATTAATTACTAGGCCATGATAAGCCACATTAGTTCATCCTTTGTCGCTAAAATTTATGTAGGCTTTTCAGAGAAGTTTAATATAGCTGCAACACAGCATGATAAAGTTGATTTTTATGTCTTTGGGGTATTTAATTTGAATACCAAAGGACAAAACAATTTGTCGTCCCTCTAGACTGTTGGAGTAGCAATTGATAATAACAGCTGTTTTAAACAGATGGAACTGTGTTTAGATTGTATTAATTTTGCTTGTAGTTGTTACGCCTTATAATCTTTCTTATATTATTACGCTAAACATTCCGATCGGTTTTGTATCAAAAATATGGACCTGCGTTATTTAAACTGCATATACGAGGTATCTACAGATTCACTGAAACTAGAAAACTCTTACGCCTCATACTTTCCCATTTTAAGGCTTTACAATAAAGTAAAACCGGCTTAAAACTGATAAAAAGTATGTAAACAAAATTCCAGGAGCAGTATAAAGTGTCCTCGTGAGAATGCAGCACGATGCAGGAATAGGTGACAGAAATAATTGTGTGTGTATCAAAACAGCTGATTGCAAAATAAACATTGTTGAAAGTAATATTTAAATTTTTATTGTATCCAATACTTAAATAATTATTGACCGATTCATTTTGAAAGAATCGTTAAAAAAATCTAGGCCAGTTCTAATATGTAAATGTTATTAAATAAAAGACTCTGCTTTCAGTAAACATAAATACGTAGAATAATTTAAGTATGTAATGTAAAATCCTGTCATAGAATGTTTCATTTGAAAATATTTCAGTAAGACACTATGTCAGAATTCAGATATTAATTTTATACGTTATAGTTTTAAATACGAAAGTAGAACAAAGTAAGGCCTATTGAATTAAATAATCTATATAATGAATTACATTATTAATTTCTTTTTCCCATTGTTTGTGAAAGATCGTACAAGCTCACTAGGGGTGATAATAATGACTGTACTGCACTTTCCTGAACAAGAAAACATGGGTACGATTTCGACTTAGAATTTTAATCAATTTAGCGACAACTAACATGTTTAATTGAATGCAATATTGAAGTAAGTCAGTCAGCTTTTTTACCAAGTCATTAATTACAATTTCTCCTTTCAATGGAACAAAGAAATATCCATAATAGGATAAACACGTATTCTATAAACGAATACGAAGAAATAATTTCTCAATCAAAAAAATCAAATATTCTGGTTCACATTACTTTATATTTAATTATTCAATTTTATTCTTTCATTATTAACTGATCAGCTGTTTCCATGTTTTTAGTGAATTTCCATTGAAAAATTAGCTATTTGGAGCGGATATCGTGTAAGACACATTTTTACAATAAGTCAGAACTTATTTTTGTATTTCTGTTGTAAAATACAAACACTTTTAGTTATTTAATATCCGTTTACGTTATGTAATTAACTTTTATTTTCTAGCGCCTACAGGTGAAACAAAAAACCCTTATAAATTCACGGTCTGTCTGTCTATCTGTTCGCCCCTTATTCTTAAATGATGTGAATAAAAGGAGTATATTGGTTACATTTTGTTAAAATGATCTTTGTAGCGCGCCAAACCCTGGAAAATCTATATTTTTGGATTGAAAAAAAAAATATTTAGAAGTATTTAAAGGATAAAATCGTATGGAGTTGCAAACGATAAAACAAATTTAATATTTTTTTTTTTTAGATTACAGTAACAAATTTCTTTGGAATAGGGGTAAAAATAAAACCTTACTAAATAATTTCTTTATTTGATTTATTTTCTTTGTAGAATTCTTTTTCAATGTGATACAAACTTTGAAAAAAATATTTTGTTAACACCATGGACAAGTTCGTCACCCAATAAAGTCTGTTAAGCCTATTCAGAATAGGGGCAATTTAAAAATCTTTAAAAAATAAACTTTTAACTCACCTTTTTCACGTAAACAAATAAAGTCTAAATAAATTATTTGCAATTTCCAGTGAGATAAAACATTTAAAATTTTACGTAGGTCATGGCTAATTTGTTGTAAAAAGCAACAAAAAATGTGCAAATTAAAATATTCGTTCATTTGAGTGTTTTTAAAAGGAATTATTGCAAATAAATTCTCGTCATTTTAACCCCAAACACTGCTTCTGAACAAGTTTAATAGACAGAGACGTTTTTGAACTTGAATTTTTATAATAAACCGAAGTACCGATTTTTTAATAAAGTTTATGCTTTGTATTTCCTCTTGATACTTAGCACGCCCCCCCCCCCAGGAAAGCGGAAGGCCTACTTTTATCACTCCGTACCTGGCCACTAAGATTGTACAAAAATACCTGGTCGCATATCGGGGAAAATGATATCGCTATTCGCCGAGAGTTATTTCCGTCAAGTTGGCAATAACTTGTTCTGACTCATTCCGTCTTACTCATTAAAACTGTGACAACGAAAACTGGCTAAACAAAAGTTTCTTAATTAGACAAAACCTTAAATAACACAAATGTACTTCAAATACTAAATACAAATTTTAATTTTAGAGTAATTAAAAAAAAGCGGATCCTTTGTAATATTTGTGTTTTATTTTCCGATTTTTCCCAATTATAAATTTCTTTTAGCCTTTTCAAATTTTGGTTCAATGTCTTGAATCATGAACGTTCATTATAAATAAAACTTAAAGTGACTTTTTCCATTTTTTTCTCTGTTACGTCCTTTTTTTAGATACAGGTAACGGAATACTCATATGTTTTATTTGTACGTTGAAGACTTTATTTCAACTCATTATATTATAAACATTTAATTCTGTATGAGAAAGTTTGCGCTGTGTTTTTATGGTATGGTTGAGGTCGAAGGTAATTGACCCTTTAGTAGTTATATATATTTTTTTACCTTCCACAGGATGTGTGTGGAGCAACTAGTACAGCTCGGGTGTAATGGCCTTTTAATTTGATGATGACTGTTTGTTTTGATTATAAAAACCAATTATATAGTGTAATTATTTTATTATTTAATCGGATGTCAAACTTGCTGAAAAAAAACTTTCCAAACTGTTCCTTGCTGAGCTATTTAGCGCTATTAGTTTTGAACTGACTAAAGATTTACTAATTTATAAAAATAACAGTAACTGATTTTGTTTTTCAACAATCTACATTAAAAGGTGTAAAAAGTACAAGCAATTAGATTATATTCAAGCTATAGTAAAGGATAATACAACCCCAGACACTGCGATAGACTGACCTATTGTGCAACTAAACTTTTTTAATATTAGTCCAGCAGATTGGTGCCATTAGTAAGTTCCAACAATCCACTGACTAGCTCATTCTGCTGAAGATCCCTTGGGTTCTGAAAACCAAAACTCTAGCCTCCTGTTAGCAAGAGCCTCACAAACATGAATTATATATCTGCAGTTTCCTCCTCTTTCATGAACAATCTACACACAGTTTCTCCGTGGTATATCCTGTTCATGTGCACAGTGCTCAGTAATGAGCCTCATGATTTCCCTGAGGTGTGGTCTGCCCAAGACGTCTGCCGCCCCTTTAAGGGAACCTTGCTTAAGAGACTCTTTCTATGGGAATGTCCATGAAGGTCCCATCTTGCCTGGTGTTGCTTTTTAATCCACCTATTAATGACAGACCTGGTCAACGTCAGAGAAATCCCTAAAGCCGGCTCAGGTCCGATACATTCAGATGCAGATCCTAGTTAATTACTTTCTTCAACCCCGGCCTCAGGCAGTACACCTCAACACCAGTACCTGTGTTTGTCTGTTAGCCACCTAAATACCATACTATGTCTCCACAGTTTTCCAACACGATACCCCCTAAAAAATCAACCTGATATCAAAAAGAGCCTAGAAATCATGTATCGTTTGACCATGTGATCAAATCTCGTCATTAGAATAGGGTCGTGATCTTTTCTGTGATTCCAGCATGCCCCAAAGTTGAGGATAACCAGACACCACCTTCCTGAAGTCTATGTGCTGCCATAAATGCCTCCTCTACACCAAATATCAATGGAGGCTACAAGCAATTAAGTAAACATTAATGTACTCGTTTTTCAAAAATATTTAAAAAAATTTTTGTAGGCCTACTAAAAAATATTAAAAATAAAAAGCAGTGTTAGACATTTATTGATTTTCGTATATTAACTTGATTTTTCGTTTTTTTATCTATAACTCCGGAACCAGACTTTTTGAAGAAAAAACAATGTATAACTTGGAACTACATATACGAGTATTTAGGCACGTAAAGAGGCGAAATTGTATCTAAATTGTTAGGGCAGGTTACTAAAACATACATACCTGTAGGCCTACGAAGCTGTGTTTTTAAAAAAATGTACTTTTTTAAAAATCCTACCGATAAACTTACGGAAAAGTAAGACCACATTCCGTATTTAATACCGAAATCGGTCAGTTCTTTTATTCGTTATGTACAACAGTACATTCTGACTTGTTTGTGATGTGATGTGCACTGTAGAATGTTATACACGAAACGTGTTTCGATGCTGTTTGACTAATGAAGTGTTCCGATTCTTCAGTACACAATGTAATAGAGTAGAGCAAGGCACGGCTAGGTGTTATATCTGTCAAGAAATGAATGTTTTCTGCTGCCAAACAAAGGACAGCAGTCGAGTGTGACCGAGAGTATTTGTAATGCAAATGCAAGCATCACGTTGTCGAAAGGGCTCCGGCCGAATTAGTCTTATTAAGGTAAACCTCTCGACGAGGCTATGTTAAACAGTGGACGCTGGCACTGAAGCAGGATGCACATGACGTGGATTATTCTCACGCATTTATTGTGGTATTGTGGGCTACAATCCGGAGCCCAATGTGTAATTAAAGCACGGAGGTAAACAGAGTTCTGTGAAAGGTTTAATATGGGGACTTCCAGTAGGCATTCAAATACGTTTGTTTGTGAACCACTTATCTGGAATAATTAGGCTAAATTTATGTATGGGGTGTATTTTGCAAAACTTCGACACTTAATTTTGTATAACCTTGTATTAATTTTTAACACAATTTTAGAAATTGCTGTTTGTTTATATATATATATATATATATATATATATATATATATATATATATATATGTTTGATTTTTAAAAACGTGTATATAGAAATATTGAAACAGTTTTAGTTAATACGAGTTAGGTTCAGATTAGACACTAAATGTATGTATCCAAACACAGTAAGTTTAGAAGATAGAAATGGGAAAATTTGATAATGGACAATGGATAAGATAATAATTTCCAAAAATCGGCTTAACAGACTTCGAAACATTTTCATTATATACAAAAATTCTAAATTCAAGCAAGTGTACTAAATTTTTAATAAAAGAAAAGTTTTGATTTGGTAACAAATTAAAAAAACCCAAAATAATTAATCCTATTATTATTATAGTCTAATGATTATTCTTTTTAAATAAATTTATTATTTATTCCGTTATTGACATTTACAACACTAAAAACGAAGAAACAGTTTTCTTTGTATTAAAAACCATTAAAATGTTGTATTTCAAATTTGATGCACGATGAGTTAAATTTAGCAAAATACGTAGAGCCTACTCACGATTTATAAAGCACATTGACGATTGCACATACTACGTAATAACTTCAAAAATTTTATTTTCAAAAGCTCTAAAAACTGAATTTTTGGTTTTTTATATTCATGGTTATTTTTTGTTTGATTTAAAAGATATTTGTTTAAAGGATATTAACCAAATTTCGCTTAAAAGGCTACAAAACGTTTAAATTTGGAGTTATTTAAAAACTGGAAAATCGGCCTAATTTTTGAAAATTTAATAATCATGTTTTGCTAAAATCTTTATAATAAAAATTAGTATAGAAAGTAATTTTAAATAAAAGTCATTTACGTTTCTGGAATAAATTAATAAAAGCTATTAAAAAACTTACTCTCCAACCCGCAAATTTCTTTTTTTTCGAAATTCCGTACACTGATTCGTGTTATCAATCTTCATATAGGCTTATAACCAGTTTGAGCAAAACTCCGATGAATCGATTTTAAGAAATTTGTTAAGGCCAAGAAGGTTTTTTGTCAATAGCTTATGAACCGGATGTTTTGAGGGGGGGTTGAATAATTCAATCTAAATTACATTTTGTGATTTTTGTACTATACCTGTATATTTATTTAATAAAACCTGATAGTCCGTAGGTGTATAACAAATGCATTTTTTAAAATCTTAATGAATAATTGCAATTATTTAACAAGAAAAATAAAACATCAGTTTCTATAAGCCTTGTCAGAAGTTAATATAATTTAATTATTGCATTTAATGTGTGGACATTAATTGGATAAATCTTCAGGAACTCAGTTTTGTCTACGTTATGGCCTTTCGGTAATTATCTCCAGTTACAAAAACACTGAACAGTTTAATGGTTTCTTACAGTTTTCGGCAATCCATGATTCAATGGTCGCGTCTGGCGCATTGTACGTGCCTAATGAAGCGTTGAACTACGCGTTGGCCAACAAACAAGTGCATAAAGCGTTCAGCCGATTTGTAGACAATACGAGGACGTGCGTCGTTTTACGCGTGCTTCAAGAACATGTGACAAGAAATATAGTGTTTTGTACAAAAATGGGCGATTTACTGGCCAAAACGCCGTCCAGCTTATTGTCCACAATCACAAAACTTATCCTTTTATTTTGTATTTGGCAAGTTAGCATGCCAATATGAGAGGTGCTGCCCAGACTTTTGGGGAATTTCCCCATAAAAATAAAATTGCCTACCACAACTTATAGTTTCCACCTTCTCCTTCAAAGTAGCCTACTTACGCCTGAATCAGCGATCCCAGAGTTTTTCCGTGATCCCACTCAACCCTGGAAATCTGCAAGTGTAGGTGTTGAAACATGTCCTGGATCCCACTCATCCCTGGAAATCTGCAAGTGTAGGTGTTGAAACATGTCCTGGATCCCACTCATCCCTGGAAATCTGCAAGTGTAGGTGTTGAAACATGTCCTGGATCCCACTCATCCCTGGAAATCTGCAAGTGTAGGTGTTGAAACATGTCCTGGATCCCACTCATCCCTGGAAATCTGCAAGTGTAGGTGTTGAAACGTGTCCTGGATCCCACTCATCCCTGGAAACCTGCAAGTGTAGGTGTTGAAACATGTCCTGGATCCCACTCATCCCTGGAAATCTGCAAGTGTAGGTGTTGAAACGTGTCCTGGATCCCACTCATCCCTGGAAACCTGCAAGTGTAGGTGTTGAAACATGTCCTGGATCCCACTCATCCCTGGAAATCTGCAAGTGTAGGTGTTGAAACGTGTCCTGGATCCCACTCATCCCTGGAAATCTGCAAGTGTAAGTGTTGAAACATGCCCTGGATCCCACTCATCCCTGGAAATCTGCAAGTGTAGGCGTATCCTGCGATTCTGCTGCATTTCTTAATTGTGCCTTTCTATTTCAACTTTATTTTAAGGAACAGAAAAAGGTGGAGGTAAAGTTGGGGTCACCTCTTGACGCAGTTTTCAAATCAGTTCAGACAGTGACGCGATGATCTTCTTAGTCGATGCATCTCATGCCCAAATTGTCTGACAAGATGTATTGCACGGACCCTCACTTCATTCCTACTATCGCACAAACGTCATGGATTTGTTTTTTTTCGCGCTTCCGTGATGTTTTTCAGTGTTGTATTTGTCGATGGTCGTCCTGAACGCTCATCGATGTTGGCAGACGTTCGTCCATCTTTGAAGCGTTTGTACCACAAAAAAAGTTTTACTTAGACTTAGCGCTGTCACCAAATGCTTCCGAAAGCAGTTTTTTTACGTTTGAAGCAAAATTTGATGCAAGATCTTTACTTATAAAATCTGTCATTTACACAAGTTTAAAAAAATCGCCGTGCCACTAAACGCATGGAACTCAAGAATGTGGTCTCTCACCGTCACAGCTGTTGGCACACTGATTCACAAAGAGTACGGTTCGCCCAATCTACCGACAGCAGGTTATACCACAAACAGTTCGCGCGTGGAATTCAAATGCCCCGACGTTCCGGATAGCACCTCATACAGTATTGAAGTATCATGTACATCTCATACAACCGAAATGTTATCGAATTACGAAAAGTAATATGGATTGTTTCCATTAATTTCTAAATTGTAGATTCCTAGGACACAGATTTGTTTCCATACGTTTGTTGGGATGTTTGAAGGCTGACCTTGACACTCTCACAAATAATATATTGGCGACACGCTAATGAGACAAAAGCGAATTCAAACTTTTGTATTCTCACTTTCTGAAAAGTTATTTTCTACCCTGTTATGTCTTAAACTCGCTCTAATTTAAATTTGTAAATACCTTATAATGGAAAACTTTGTGTGCTAATTTTCATTGTCAATGGATATTTTGAAACTAAATAGTTTAACAAATCTTATAAAATATGTTTAATCTCTATTTCCCTCCCCTTACAAGTAGAATCTAAAAATATTTTTATTAATAAGCCCCTAATGCAAAAAGGAAGGGAACGGTAATTCATTCAGCGGCTTTGCATCGTGCTATAACTCAATAGCTCTTGGATAAGCTCTAATTGAAAGCTTCTATACCGTCTTATCATGGTGTTGCTGTGATAAGATGGTGGTTATTCTTATTTTCACCAAACAACCGATTTCTTTTACACCTGTTTATTATATTCGAACATATTACAAGATATTTTTATCACAGAGAGTAACCCCTTTAGTGAGATTAAATTTATTTAATCTGCGCAGTTGCCAGCGTGAACAGCGAACCAGTTGAAGATAACAGAGTTTTGTGTTACATTCTCCACGTGGATGTAAACTTGGCAACGATGCTCATAACATCCTTCACAATTGCTATTTCCAGTTCCACCCGCTCCGATCCGAACAGTCTAAAAATGTTGTGACATCGTTTCAGACGATATCAACAAGGTATATTGTAGTTAAATGATTCAGTACACGGTTAATTATCGTGACGGCGTCCCAGAATCTTTTGAAAATCATTTCCCACCTTAAAAGTCTAGCCATTATAATTAAGTAAATAGTATTTTATATATATTTTAACGTACAATTATAAATTTAATCGATCGAAAATATCGATATGGATCTTCTAAAAAATATCGATATATAAGTCAATTTTTAGTTCACCGAAATAAATATTTTTTTCCGAATAGACCGAACGATTTCGCGTGGTCTTAATAATTATAGTAAGAAAACAATTTATATATCCACAATGAAAACAAAATTTGTCAGCCGTTTTTGTGGAGTTGAATATTTATTTTTTTTTTTTGCGAGAACAGCTTAGAGTCTATTATGACCAGCCTCTCCCGGCACGAACTCGCGTGCTCTGATTTATCTAAAAAGAAATTACGATAAACCAGACAATCCTGTAGGTTTTTTTAAGACGCGAGCTACCATTAAAATTTTGTTTTGCTTCAGATTTTTATTTTTGCTCCATTAAAATGAACATTACGGCGGTGATGACTATTTTGGTTTTTTTAGCCGAAAAAAAATAAAATGAACATGAATTCGTGAGTTTATTATTTATCTGGGGGGGGGATGTTAAATCCAACTTAAAATGGCGGACTTTCAGTACATTGTGTTTTTAGTGGTGATATTGCAGTTAGTTCTGATAATGTATCACAACTGATAAGGCAATCAAGAGATGCGATAAGCTCAGGCTCAGGTGCGAGAGTAATCACTAAAATGTACGATAAGATAAAATATGATAACGTAAATCCCAAGTAACAAACAGCCAACGCAGAACAATGTCTTGGGCATTTGTCCAATTTGTGCATTTTGAATTAAATAAGACATATAATCCCAAGTGATAAGGACAGCGGCTGCCGTTCCGATAGCTCAATTTGTTCAATCGATATTCTCTACGTTAGGTAAAACGGTCATCCTCCAGTTTTAAAATTTTGTGAATAAATACAAGAAGATACATTCGAAGTTTTAATTGAAAAAACTCACAACGATGTGAGAGCCTATAATTTACATAAATTTTCTTAAATTAAACAAATTATTTAATGAAATAAACTTGTTCATAATCATCTTAGCGACACACACATACACATGCACAAATATTTCGTAATTAAAAATTAAAGCAAAATTGTATATTGATAATATTTATTTGTCATTATTACGGCCTACATTTATCATAAAAAATTGTAATAGACGTAGCTTTAGCAAATGTAAAGTTATGGAAGGAATACCTACAGTCCGAAATCGGGTTTCTTGTGAATCGGTGTTTTTTCCATCCACCGTCCTTAGTAGCATAAGAACGTTACATTATTTCCATTTTGTATTAAGGCTTAAGTTTTTATATTTATAAAATGCATTAAAAAGTATATATTTTTAATTTTTTAATATTGAAATTTTTTGTGATGAAAAAAATTAATTTAAAAAATGTTCATACTTACGTTAAATGTACCCACTTTTGTAAAATACTGTAGAAAACTACACACTTTTTTTAGAATCTTTTAACAAAAAAAAAAACAGAAAATGTATACAAAAAATATCAGTGTAACTTTAAATAGCCAGTTACACAAAAAACAATTAATTATGTATCCAAGTTCGTTTATTTGTTCTTATAAATTTAGCGAGAAGTGATTTGTACAGTGTGTCTTGAAACATCAAAACTGTTTTATTTCTCTTTTCTAATAAGATCACAAGTGCTGTAGTAATTAGATAAAACCGGGCCTGGATGTGGCGTACAGCAGGGCTGCCGTGAAGCCATTGAACTGGAGGAAGCCCTGCACACAGGTTGTAACCGATGTAAAATGCAGTTTTATCAACACGAACAAGTACAAGCAAATATCCCAACGTACAACAACACACTAGTACTTTACTACTTATATACTTAATAATATTACGGTTGACAGTCACGTTAACACTTAACAACACTAATAAACTCAAGCAAATACTTTCATGTTCAACAACACAATAATACTTCACTACTTATAGGGCTATACTTAGAATAATATTACGACTGACAGTTAAGCTTACACTTAACAATACTAATAAACTCAAGCAAATACTTTCATGTTCAACAATACACTAATACTTCACTACTTATAGGGCTATACTTAGAATAATATTACGACTGACAGTTAAGCTTACACTTAACAACATTAATAAACTCAAGCAAATACTTTCATAATCAACAACACACTAATACTTCACTACTTATATACTTACAATAATATTACGACTGACAGTTAAGCACACAAAACACACTTAACAACACTAATAAACTCAAGCAAATACTTTCATAATCAACAACACACTAATACTTCACTACTTATATACTTACAATTATATTACGACTGACAGTTAAGCTTACACTTAACAACACTAATAAACTCAAGCAAATACTTTCATGTTCAACAATACACTAATACTTCACTACTTATAGGGCTATACTTAGAATAATATTACGACTGACAGTTAAGCTTACACTTAACAACACTAATAAACTCAAGCAAATACTTTCATAATCAACAACACACTAATACTTCACTACTTATATACTTACAATAATATTACGACTGACAGTTAAGCTTACACTTAACAACATTAATAAACTCAAGCAAATACTTTCATAATCAACAACACACTAATACTTCACTACTTATATGCTTACAATAATATTACGACTAACAGTTAAGCTTACACTTAACAACACTAATAAACTCAAGCAAATACTTTCATGATCAACAACACACTAATACTTCACTACTTATATACTTACAATAATATTACGACTGACAGTTTTTACACTTAACAACACTAATAAACTCAAGCAAATACTTTCATAATCAACAACACACTAATACTTCACTACTTATATACTTACAATAATATTACGACTGACAGTTAAACACACTTAACAACACTAATAAACTCAAGCAAATACTTTCATAATCAACAACACACTAATACTTCACTACTTATATACTTACAATAATATTACGACTGACAGTTTTTACACTTAACAACACTAATAAACTCAAGCAAATACTTTCATGTTCAACAATACACTAATACTTCACTACTTATAGGGCTATACTTAGAATAATATTACGACTGACAGTTAAGCTTACACTTAACAACATTAATAAACTCAAGCAAATACTTTCATAATCAACAACACACTAATACTTCACTACTTATATACTTACAATAATATTACGACTGACAGTTAAGCTTACACTTAACAACACTAATAAACTCAAGCAAATACTTTCATAATCAACAACACACTAATACTTCACTACTTATATACTTACAATAATATTACGACTGACAGTGACAGTTAAACACTTAACAACACTAATAAACTCAAGCAAATACATTCATGTTCAACAATACACTAATACTTCACTACTTATAGGGCTATACTTAGAATAATATTACGACTGACAGTTGCTTACACTTAACAACACTAATAAACTCAAGCAAATACTTTCATAATCAACAACACACTAATACTTCACTACTTATATACTTACAATAATATTACGACTGACAGTTGCTTACACTTAACAACATTAATAAACTCAAGCAAATACTTTCATAATCAACAACACACTAATACTTCACTACTTATATGCTTACAATAATATTACGACTAACAGTTAAACACTTAACAACACTAATAAACTCAAGCAAATACTTCATAACACACTAATACTTCACTACTTATATACTTACAATAATATTATGACTGACAGTTGCTTACACTTAACAACACTAATAAACTCAAGCAAATACTTTCATAATCAACAACACACTAATACTTCACTACTTATATACTTACAATAATATTACGACTGACAGTTAAACACTTAACAACACTAATAAACTCAAGCAAATACTTTCATGTTCAACAACACACTAATACTTCACTACTTATAGGGCTATACTTAGAATAATATTACGACTGACAGTTGTTTACACTTAACACACATAATTAATAAACTCAAGCAAATACTTTCATAATCAACAACACACTAATACTTCACTACTATATATACTTACAATAATATTACGACTGACAGTTAAGCTTACACTTAACAACACTAATAAACTCAAGCAAATACTTTCATAATCAACAACACACTAATACTTCACTACTTATATACTTAGAATAATATTACGACTGACAGTTAAGCTTACACTTAACAACACTAATAAACTCAAGCAAATACTTTCATAATCAACAACACACTAATACTTCACTACTTATATACTTACAATAATATTACGACTGACAGTTAAGCTTACACTTAACAACACTAATAAACTCAAGCAAATACTTTCATAATCAACAACACACTAATACTTCACTACTTATATACTTACAATAATATTACGACTGACAGTTAAGCTTACACTTAACAACACTAATAAACTCAAGCAAATACTTTCATAATCAACAACACACTAATACTTCACTACTTATATACTTACAATAATATTACGACTGACAGTTAAGCTTACACTTAACAACACTAATAAACTCAAGCAAATACTTTCATAATCAACAACACACTAATACTTCACTACTTATATACTTACAATAATATTACGACTGACAGTTAAATACTTTACACTTAACAACACTAATAAACTCAAGCAAATACTTTCATAATCAACAACACACTAATACTTCACAACACTTATATACTTACAATAATATTATATTACGACTGACACTTAACAACAGTAATAAACTCAAGCAAATACACATAATCAACAACACACTAATAAACTTATAGCAAATAATATTACGACTGACAGTTAAGCTTTATCAACAATAAACTCAACAAATACTTTCATAATCAACAACACACTAATACTTCACTACTTATACTTACAATAATATTACGACTGACAGTTTTTACACTTAACAACACTAATAAACTCAAGCAAATACTTTCATAATCAACAACACACTAATACTTCACTACTTATATACTTACAATAATATTACGACTGACAGTTAAGCTTACACTTAACAACACTAATAAACTCAAGCAAATACTTTCATGCTCAACAATATACCAATACTTCACTACTTATAGGCCTATACTTAGAATAATATTACGACTGACAGTTAAGCTTACACTTAACAACATTAATAAACTCAAGCAAATAATTTCATGATTAACAACACACTAATACTTCACTACTTATATACTTAAAATAATATTACGACTGACAGTTAACCTTACACTTAAGCAATACTTTCAAGCAAATACTTTCAAGCAAATACTTTCATGTTCAACAATATACTAATATTTCGACTGATTGCAAAGGTTTATTTTTACAATAATAAAATGTAAGCAAACAATCTATATACACAACAAGAAAATAATACTGTACTTGTAACTTACGGAAAAGTTAAGATTTATCAACAATAACAAAAAAGTACTTAAGCGTAAGCATAATACTGATAGTAACAATACAATAGTAATACAATACAAACAACAAATATTCTTACGTTCAACAATACACTTATATTTTAACTGATTGCAAAGTTTTATTTAACAATACTAAAAAGTAAGCAAACATTCTAAACACACAAATACAGAGTTATACTGCAATTGTATCTGATGGAAAAGTTAACATTTATCAACAATAACAATAACAAAAAAGTACTTAAACGTAAACAGTACACTAATACTAACAGTAAAATTCAGATTTGCCAACAGTAACAAAACAAATAAAAAAATATTCTAACGTTCAACAATACACTAATATTTTAACTGATTGCAAAGTTTTATTTAGCAATACAATATTAAAAAATAAGCAAACATTCTAAAGACACAATAACAGTCTTGTACTTGTAAGTGATGAAAAGTTAATTAACAATACTAATAAACTTATGTATTATTAATAATAATACATAATAATAATAATAATAGTAATAATAATAATAAAAGTATTTAAATGTAAACAACACACAAATGCTGATAGTACAAAACAGATTTGCCAACAGTAACAAAACAAACAAATAATATTCTAACGTTCAATAATAGCGTAATATTTTAACTGTTGGCTAATGTTGACATTTTTATCAGCATTAATAAATACAAGCAAAATACTGTAATGCAATACAATACACTATTAACGGCAAAGTTTTAAGCCGTAACACGTTAACATCACGTTAAAACTTTAATCTTGTGCCAAATATTATCCAAGTTGAGGGAATTAATCATGCCACAGTCACTTCCTCAGACAGCTGGGTGCATTCTGCTGAAGAAAAGATTTCATAATAGTGTTATTTTTATCTGAAATTTAATCCGGAAGATCTTAGTTTGGAACTCGTCCAGTTCGGATGTGAACGAACTTTCTCTGACAATCGTCAATAGAGAATGAGAACGATTTCAATCTGTTCAGATCTGTATAAACCAAGTAAAACGATTAACAGCTGACCTTTCGGTTGAGTTTGTCATGGAGATTTTATCAATATTTACACTAACCCAGTTTTGCAAACTAATTCTTTTACCTATGTATACATACTACAATTAAGAAATATATTTAATTTTATTGGTATATTTTATTGGATTTAGCATTTTTTTCGATCTATTTAAGAACAACCTCATCTTCAATTGAGCGAAAAAAACAAATTTTAAAGTATTCTCAACGTCCTAATAAACTGGAATTTTGTGTGATTTAAAAATATTTTCTTGGTACAACCTAGAAAAAAAACAGAATTGCATTTCTTTGAAGTAAGCTTATTTTTTATATTTAAAAGTAAAAAAAAACATCTAGTCTTAAAAATTAAAAAAAAACATTTAGTCACTGTTAAATACACTGAACTCTTCTGTCCAACAATTCCGTGGAGGCTAGTTGGAATCGAGAAAGTGCCACTTAGGTAGTGTGGCTAGTGTTAGGAATTCTGAACATTATTCGCGGAAACCTTTTGGATCGGGTAGTACAATAGTGTTAATTATTGGATTCTTATGAAGTGTAAAAGTAGTTGAAACAATATATAAGATTGTAATATAGTTATTTGTATTAAAAGACATTTTTGAACAATCGATAGTTGAGTCATGAAAGAACCTCGGTTAGGAAATATGCCAAATTTCTAACAAATGGTAGATCGGCCGGGAAGAACCCAGGCAAGCATTCTCCCACTAAATTACCGATGCTATGTTTATTTATAAGCACATAGAAGGGGATGCCCTAAATTCAGTCGACTACGAAGAACATGACTAGACGTGGTGGACTGCTCACCACGTTTCCCTTTTGAAACTATTCCTAATCACGTGGATTTTACGCTTCACATTGGTAATATTAAACTTAGTCATTACGACGTACGAGGTAGGGTCAAAACGTTCCCGGAGTTGAAAGTACGTGTATAATATTTTCCTTTAAAATACTTTCCTCTTGTACACACTTCTTCCAAAGTTCACACACTTGTTGGAAACACTCCTGAAAGCTATGCTTGCAAATCACCTCTTGCGAATCAGCAAACCGATGTCCCTTCAGTGTCTTTTCAGTTGTGGAAATAGGTGAAAATTCTATGGTAAAAAATATGGTGCTTCCTTTACGACCCTTAGATGAAACGTCAGTCTGCTGAATGGAAATTGAAAATATCACCAAGAAAGGAAAAACTTCCTTTGTTATTGTATTGTTAGGAATTATAATTTTAATTATTAGTTTTAAAGATTTAAAGTGGGTACCAGAACTATTGACAGAAATGCAGAAAAATTATGATTCTGTTGACATACTGCCTGTTGTTATAAATAGCAGGGTATGTAGAACAGCAGATTAGATAAAAGCTTGGGGAAGAGGTAGGTCGGGATGAATCTTTTCGGGGAGGACCTGAGGGCGAACTATACGTCGGGAAGTGACTGATGCACCAGGAAGACATTCCAGCTAGGCTAGAAAGACATTCCAGATCGGAAATCTACGGCTAAATAGATAGTTTTACCAGTTCGTCCTTTGGGGCAAGAGTTTCCGGAAAGGATTTTGGAACATTATTTCGGGAAAACGTTTTGTATCGGAAAATACAATAGTGTTCATCCTTGGGTTGTTATCAAAGAAATAACTGAAACAGTATAAGAAATTATAATATAGTTATATAACTGTATTTACAGTCATTTTTTGAACTTTCCGATAGTGGATTCTTTAAATAATCCCGGTTAGGAAATATTCCAAATCCTTAACACTATCCCATAAAGAAAGCACTGACTTTCAAGAACGTACATTGTTCTTGGCTTTATCAAAGACGTAATTGAACTGAGAAACACTTTCATCGTGGACAGTAAGTTCACTATTCACTAATAACCAGTAAGTGGGTAAGTTAACTCAGCAAATTCTAGGCATTTTATTGATTCTGTAAAACACTTGTTTTACTAACTTAACCTTACCGTATTATTTTAAAACTTAGTTGCAGAATAACAGTTGGTAATGTCACTCACTTCCTCCACAGTTGCTCAATTCGCGTTCGTTTTGTGAGAGTTGTTTATTATGCGCTTTCGGTGTTGACTGAACAGGTGAGTATTGTTAAATTTCCGCGCTCGGGTGTTACGCCAGTTGAAGATCTCTTGGTGAGGTTTGGCGGTGGTTTCACGGTTGAAGGCTTACGTCTTCCGAGGAAGAGTTTCTCACGCTTCTGTCCCGTCGCTTTGTTCTAAAAGCAGCCACTTAAATACACCGAACGTGTGCTTTAGCTGACCCGTACGGTAGTTTGTCACTAAATCATTCAGATTTGTTACAACAATCGATTGTAGTAATAGCTTAAACATGCTTGTTAGTAAAATCCGTTCAAAGGTTTCAAAATGGCGACGATTTCGATTCTTTTAACAAATAATAATTTTTTATCTTACATTTTTTGAAATTCAACAATCATAATCGGAGTTGAAATCAGTATAAGTTACTATTTAAATTTTTCAAAATCCTTAAATTAAGAAATTGAAATGTCAGTGCCCAGGGTTTATTTTCATATATTCATTACAATTTGAAAGTTTAATGTACCAATTAATAGATCTACCGATTTGATTCAAACTTGTTACAAAATTTTCAGTGGGCTAAGAGCTTGGACAAGTCCGTTACTCAGCAAAATCCGATCAACAATTTCAAAATGACAGTCATTCTAAATTTAAAAGTCGAGTTTTAACTAGCACTTTTTTAAAATCTATTTCGCCTACTAAATAGCGTTAAAATCTGCATAAATTAGCATTGAATATGCAATATAAAATAAACCTGTCAGATGCCATGGTTCATTTTCTTATTTTCAATGTAATTTGAAAGTTTAAAATTCTAATTTAAGTAAATATTAATGCTGATTACAATAGTGAAACAAAGTTTTTGAAAAAAATATAACTAAAAAAATTGTTGGGAATCCGTTGTCACGAGACAGCTGCGTGACGCTATTATTTTCTTTGATGTTTAAAACATTTAGAACTATTTGTCTTATTTTCAAAATAAATGTGGTGAAACGTGAAATTAGTTCTGTTACTAGTGATCGATACTTAATAAAACCATCGATGTTTTCTTTCACGTTTAGACGTTGGAGCTACCACATATCATAGTGCAAATGCTCACACGAAAACAGAACGATCTTGGTCATACTTGTAGTTTAAAAAAAGTCAATATGCGATTGCCTTTAAACTCTGAAAATAAACTCAAAATACATAAGTAACTCAAATAAAATGTCTCATCAGATTCACAAACTGTAAACACTGCCAAGAAGAAAGCTGGAAATAGAATGTTCGCCATTTTGTTGTTATTGGTATTTTGTTATTGTTTTGCTATAATCATAATCGGTTTGAAGTTGTACTTGAAACAAGTAAGAATTTAAACTTTATTAACCAGCACAACCGGCGTAGCCTGTAGCATCATTTGTTGAAGTAACAAAATTACCTACTTCCGGTCTTTTTTTGTATAAAATCTACATTTATAATTTCTTTATAGTTTACAAAGTGAAAGTATTGCAGTCGTTTCAAACATTCAATAATTTGTCACTTTTAACAGATTTTTCGCGTTTCAGAAATAAGTTTTTACGTTAACGTCTATCTGGGTGAGTATGCGTGTTCGTGCGCGCGTCATTTGTTCTGTACTCCGATTTGATTCAATTAACATTAAGTGTTTCCGAACCTTCTCTTGAACGGTTTTACATTAGATATTTTACCTCAAGATATCTAAAAGAAAAAAAACAATCAGAAAATTCTAAAAAACAGTATTAATGGGGTTTTTTGTTACTTAAAAAAATTTATTTAACATTATTTAGTTGTTTTTGACCGAACGAATGAAATCTCTGTTTCAACTCGAAGGAAACCTACGGCCTTTGGTTTGTGTGTTTGTTACCAGTTTTGGTTAAACGCATTGACCGATTGTTCAGAAAATTGATACGAAGGTATCTTAAATAAAGCCCATATGTAAGATTTTCTCCCTCTTTTACTTTTGTTTTAAGATGGCGGCCTCTGATTTTACAATTAGGAGTGTACGCGATTTTAATCGAACGCATTTGTCGATTATTTTCAAATTTAACAAGGAGGTACCTTGTATAAAACCCGAAAGACGTTTGTAAAATGTTTTTCCATTCACTTCTATTTCCAGATAGCGGGCTCTGATTCAACGTTGAGAGTGTAGTTGCTGGTTATTTCCTATAATACTGGCAGAACGGTAAAATCAACCATAATTTTGACCGCTTTACGGAGAAAGACCATACAATTTTCAATAAAGTTGATCGAGTGCCATTTTCGTGAATATTATGATTTTCGTGAATTGACGGAAAAAGTTACGAGCGCTGTCTGGAGCGATATACTTCTATCGGTCAAACTTCTTCAGAATTTCGTTAATGTAATGATTATCACGCGCAAAGTCTCCGGTTCGATCCCGGGCGGAAAGAGTATTTTTTAATTATAATTAATTTAATTTGAGACTTGCGACGAACAAAATATACCGTTATATATCAACATAAACGTTCCTCGCATTCATGCGTCCCGCAAAATCCAACATCACAACCAGCCCTAAAACATGATACATGTTAAAATGGTGTAAAACTATCTATCAATAATATAGGCGACTTATTGACGTGTCAAGTCTAATACACATATTGTTACAAGATGTTGAGTGCCTGGGTGTGTAGGAGGGGTGTCAATCAGCTGACAAGCTACAGACCTTCAAGTTATTTCATCTGGATAAAATAGCCTACTTATTATATTATCACATTTAAATAAAACATTTTTTAAATATTTTTAATACCATAACTATTTTTTAACAAAATTTTGATGGAAAATTTGATAGCCATCATGGTAAGATACGCAGGACCTTGAAATGAGCACTGATCCTAAATTACGGGTCAAGTTTTGAGAGATCGACTTTTCCGGAGGGCATATCATTCTGTTTGAGCAGACTATCAAGTGTTTCGGATAATATTCTGAAGTTATTCATCGAGCAAAGCGAAATCTCTATTTCAACTCGACCGTATGGGGCACTTGTGTGTTTGTTACATAGTTTTGACCAAACGCATTGACCGATTGTTTTGAAATTTGGTACGAAGGTATCTTGTATAAAGCCCGAACGCCATATGTGTAAGATTTTTTCCCATTTTCAAGATGGTGGCTTTTGATTTACAATGACAACTGTACGCAGTTTTGGTCAAGCGCATTGAACGATTATTTTAAAATGTGGTACGAAAGAACCTTCTATAATGCCTGAATGACGTACGTGTAAGTTTTTTCATTTACTTCCGTTTCAAGATGGCGGCCTTTGATTTACGATGACAACTGTACGCAGTTTTGGTCAAACTCATTGAGCGATTGTTTTAAAAATTGATACGAAGATATCGTGTATAAAACTCGAAAGACGTATGCGTAAGTTTTTCCCATTCTCTTTTGTTTCAAGATGGCGGCCTCTGTTTTAAAGATGACGAATGCAGTTGCTGGCTGTTTCCTGTAATAGGCAGTTATAATTTTGACCTTTTCATGGAGAAAGAGCATAACATTTAAGTAGTCCAGTAATATTTTCCCTAAATATTACGATTATCGGTGAAATTGGTGGAAAACGTAACCGTTGCACCAGAGCGCTGAGGTCAAAGAAGTAAGGATGTACTGCGAGGTCTCTGTTCTTTGAACTACTAGTTAAATTAATTTCGATAAAGCTTGTTCATTGTTTTTGCAGCATTACGGCGGCACACGTTTGTTACAAAATAACTGCGAGATGTGGAAATAGCCCACGCTGACTTAACGTAGGCCTATACCTGCAATAAAGTACTGTATAGCGTGGCTACGTAAAGGCACCGCTCCGATAACAGCACAACTGGGACAGCTGATTTCGGCTTAGGCTTGTGTCACGCTTCTGGCTTCATTGCGCAAGTCCGGCACAGATCGGTGGCAATTAAACAAAAAAACATCCCTCACAATTATTTCTTCAGTCATTTTTATATAGATTCAAAAGTGTATAAAATAATGATGAAGAACTTTAAAATTTATGGTTTTGTTAGCGAAAACATTAACAGCTGTATGTTCGCAAGATCCTAACCAATTAAAGTTGTTACATTTCTTTTTTAATCCAATTAAATTTCGGAAAAATAAAAATTTATTTTCAAACCAGCAAAAAAATATAAACAATATATTTCTGGTGTTCATATCACAAAAAATCCTCGGTAATTTTATGTCCTGGAAATAAATTCACAAATAGGTTAAAAAGATGAGTAAACTAATAGTTCAAAGAACGGCAAAACTCGTAGTATATTCTTAATTAATATACAGAGCGCTATATGACAGCGGTCGTAACGTTTTACGCCAATATTACGGTCGTAAACGTAATATTTACGAAAAATTATGTTGAACCAACTTTTATTATAAATTGCATGCTCTTTCTTCATGAAGCATTCAAAATATGTTAGACCTTGCCGTTCAGCCAGTATTACAGGCAATAACCAGCAACGTTGAATCAGAGTCCTCCATCTCAAAACGAAAGTGAGTAAGAAAAAATCTTACACCCACATCGTAAGGGCTTTATACAAAGTACCTTCGTACCAAATTTCAAAACAATCGGCCAATGCGTTTGGCCAAAACTGTGAACCCTCGTCGTCGTTAAATCAGAGGCCGCCATCTTGAAACAGAAGTAATTGAGGGAAAATCTTATACGTAGGTCATTTACACTTTATACTAGGTACATTCGTATCATATTTCGAAACAATCGGTCAATGCGTTTGGTCAAAACTCGTTGTTGTAAATCATAAGCCGCCATCTTGAAATGGAAGTGAATAGGAAAGAAGAGCGACATATCCAGTTCGGGCTTTATACAAGGTAACTAACTCCGTACAAAAATTCAGAATTTATCAATGCGTTTGGTCGAAACTTGGTAAAAATCAAACTAATACACAAACCAAATGTCGAACGGTCGAATTGAAAGATATCTCGCTTTGGTCGGTTAGTAGTCATGCACGAACCAAAATAGGTCTTCTCAGACTTTTTTATTTATTTACAAACAAAACTTTTATTTAAATTTATTTGAAACGTAAAACACTTTAGTCATAAGATTAAAATTTTAAAAAATCTGGTTTCTTAAACAAATTTTCTGTTTTTGTCACATTAAGATCGACATTTTTAAAGACTGCGACTATTCATTCTGTTTGGATGCTTCGTTTTTGTATTTTTGTACTTAAAAAAAAAACGTAAAAAATTTGTGCTGCGTGTTCATTTTCCTTTTGGTCCAGTTAATTTTTTTTACCTTCATACTTTTTGCCAGTTAGATTAATGGGAACAAGGGATCAGTGTGTTAACGTTAAGGGAAAATCAACGGGTGCAACGATCAGTGGCTCGAAGTAAGGACCTTCAGAGACGCAACAGACTGACCGGTGCTTTACCTACATCGACACTGAACCCCTTGGTCCAGTTGAAGTAGTAGCCACCACTCTTACAGACAAGTAACATTTTACTTCCCGCGGGTCCAATCTCGTAACAATGTTAATGTTCTCAGATGTTTTTCACTTAAAACATTTTTATCCTCGTCTGTGTTATTTTTCAACAACGCCTACGTCTTGAATGTTTGCTACTCTTATCTAAATATTTGATCGCTAAAGATACTGCAAAAACGATATCCTGTCTCATGACGCGGACCAAATTGTAATGTAATGTATATCCCGTTTTATTTACCCTGCAGTGAGCAGTCAAGCCGCCCTAAACGTCAACCGATTGTTTGTTTGCTTGTTGCGTGCATGAGTCACGCCGCAAAATGAAATATGACGTGCCAAAAGGAAACTTTAGAAACACGTAGGAGAGGGGGGCTGAAAAATTATCTTTATCAGTATGAGCTGGTGACAACGAGCCACGCAGAACAGAACAGTCTGTGACGGAATGAAGTGACGTTTGTGTTTTAGTTTTAGGTTATTTGGTGACGCAGGGTTCAACCATGTTGAAAATGAAAGTAAGAATTGAGTTTAGTGTAATTGTGGTTTCTGAAAATTCAGTGGTTATCGAAATAAATTAACCGATCGATTAATTAACATATTAATAAAGGCTATACAATAGTATTGATCGTTGTAGAATTTTAGTAAAGTAGTATTTGAATTAATGATTTGGCGAATAGAACAAATTTTCTCGCAAATCAATAAATGTGTGAGTGTGAAATCCGCGAGTCGAACCTTTCGGAAAACGTGCAGATTCGGACCTTACGATTTCGGTCTCAAAATCGGTTCATATATTTCGCTAACATTTTAATCAGTAATATTTAATGTTATTGTTAAATGTAGAATCAGAACTCGTTAACCTGTAAAATATGCAATAAAAGCAAGTTAAGTAGTGTGGGTTTAATTTTGCTTTTGTCGATAGTTTTATAAAATTGAAACAGATTGATCAAAAACTGTGAAGTAGATTTTTTTCATAAATTTAATTAAAACCATTGATATTCCATTTTATTTGGAATGTACTAACTTTCATTTAAAAAATTTGGACCAAATTTGCGGTTTTGATTGTTTTTCATTAATTGTTGTCCTTAATCTTGGGAGACGTACTGTCCCAAAACAATTTCTGCGGGAATTAGTTAAATAACTAGTTTTAAATTTTAACCAAACCTTCGTAATATTGATTAATATATACACATTCAAAAATAGTACACAAAGAACTTAGAAATAAAAATAAACTTTACCTTCTGACGTCATATAACCGTGAAATTTACCTTTCGAATTTTCTAACAATTGCCATACTTTCTTTTTATATTATAGTGCAAAAATAGTTTCGTTACAAGTGTAATGTTAGGTCACTTTGTTTAACATAGAGGCATCACGCTCGTGTCCTTTTTTGTACTATCCTTACAAGGTGTACTCGTATCTACTGTAGTTCTGTTGGTTTAGTTATGACAATGCTTTTGCGCTGTTTCAGCTGGACGACACAGCGCTGCAACTCTACAAAGATGGCGACTACGGCAGTTATTTGGACTTGGACGCGTCCATCAACGAACAACAAGAAGAGTTTGAAGACTTCCAAACCAAGTAAGTTGTCGACGATAAGACACTCAAATCCGGTTGATGGCGTTATTAATATAACAGTGATTTCTTAGACCTGGGGAGTACCAAATGCGGAACGGAGTTGCGGAATGAAGTTGAACGCCATCTGAAAGCGAAATTCAATCAGTTTAAAAAACGAGTTTGTATCTTTTAAATTTAAATATTTAGGCCTCCTGTAACGGAAGCTAGAAAACTACTGTGTTTAAAAACCGTAACATAGGCAACTACTGAAATAATAACCTAGATAACGAAAAATAATAAGTTTAGAGGCGTGGTCAGTGTGGTGGGGGAAATGGAGTCAGCTTCAAAACCGAACTGGACAGAACCAAAGCTACGCGGAGCGAACTTCAAAGTACGTTTTCAGTGGTCACATTTACATTAAAAACAATAGGTTAGGTTTTGAACGCGTAGTCCGTTCCGTTCAGCGAAAGTCCAGTCCGCATTTGATGGCAACGCGGTCTAACCCTATTTAGATTTATAAGATTCAAAGGTTTTCTTTAAACTGATTGAATTCCGCTACCTGTTGTTTATTTCATTTCGCTTAGCTCCGCTTCGCTTGTCTCTTAACCTAACCTAAACTAACTTTACGACCTATCAAAATAAAGGTATTTATAAGTATAATAAGACATCTTGATTTGGCCAGAAAATTCTAAGTTAACCCAGTGGTTAGTCATACTATGTTCTTAAGCTAGTAGAAACAATGCTAATTCAAACCAGTCCTTATTAATACGCCTATGTACTCTTAATCTGTGGTTTCCACACACACTACGTAGATTTATTCATGTTGTGCATATAGGATTTGCTCGCGCTTAAGGCCTTTGATATTTACTAACCTACACTATATAGATATTGAGCAACCTAGCCTACTCTATGTAGATACAAATTGTTGTGTAGGATTAGGCTATTACACGGTTACATAAGATAAACATAACTGCTCCTATTGTTTGTAGCCAATTTGTTGCTTACTTAGCATAACTAAACAGAAATAATACAACAATAGGACTTCCCACTTATAAATAAATACAGTAACAACGATCATCATTAAACTGCTCCCAGATGTTTCCTTAGACTGTTCCGTAGTAGATTCGCAAATTAAACTGTTTTCTGGGCGTTTTAAAAACTGCTAATGAACTAGCTTTAATTAAATTTAACTACAATTAGCTGTTTCTCAATGAAAACAATATTTTTGCGGATTTAAAATAGTTATAAATTTTGACCGAGCGAAGCGAGCTCTGTTCATCTCTACCGTTTGTAATTTGGTTTGTTTGTGTTGTCACACAGTTTTGGCAAAACGTATTGACCGATTGTTTTGAAATGTAGTACGAGGTAACTCGTATAAAGCCCAAATGACGTATGTATAACATTTTTTATTTCTGTTTCCAAATGGCGGCTTGTGACTTAACGATGTCGAGTGTACGCAATGTCAATCAAACGCATTGACCGATTGTTTTGAAATTTGACACTAAAATACCTTGTATAGCCTAAAGCCAAAATGACGTATGAGTAACTTTTTTTTCAAGATAACGAGGCTCTGATTTAACGATAAGGAGTGTAGACAATATTCATCAAACGCACTGACCTATTGTTTTGAACTTTGGTAGGAAGGTAACTTGTATAAAGCCTGAAAGATATATGTGTAAATGTTTTCCCATTTACTTTAGGTTCAAGATGACAGGCTCTGATTCAACGTTGAGAGTGTAGCTGTTGTTTATTTCTTGTAATACGGCTCAACGGCAAGTCCTATCGTAATTTGACCGCTTCATGGAGAAAGAGCATAAAATTTCCAAACATTTCCAAAATTTCCAGGTTTTGTTATTTTAAGGCGAAAACCACAATGAGGCTATTATCGCCTCCCTAAATGTAAATGTTGTGTAAAGTGTTAAAGTCGTAAGTGTAGTGTTGTAAGTGTAAGTGTGTGTCAGACTCGGGTACCGCGAGGGACGTCTAAATCCTCTCAATAGGTGCAGCTAGTCCAAAATGTCGAATACAATAGAGTTGGTCCAGTACTATTTTTCTTAAATATTACGGTTACTGGTTACATTGTTACGCTGTCGTGGAGCGCTCTGTATATTAATGAAAAATTGCAAGGTCTACTATTCTTTGAACTACTAGTTATAGGCCTATAACTTGCTTTATGTTGAATTGTTATAATTCAAACATCGAAAAAAAATTATAAATTATTACTGTGTAACAAATACAGAGCACCTGTTTATAAGGATAAACATAAGATATTAGGTTGTTGTACAAGTTAAACCAAATTGCGTATAGGCCCTACCTACCCCATTCACTAAACTACTTGGTACTAATTGGTACTAATTTAACTAAAAAACTAATTGGTAACTAATTGTATTGCAGTAAAAGGTATCCTGTTTGCATTAGATCAAATCTTTGATATTCTCGTAAATTAATCACAAGAATACAATTTGCGCTGATTAAAAATGCATTTTAAATATTTTTTTAGTAAAATTTGTTTGCTAATGTTTTTTTTAATATTGCCGGTTTTTTTGTTGTAAATATGTCTTGAAAACTAATTACTTGTATCTATTGCGTATTTCAAAAAGGACTAGTGTAGGAAGTTTGAAATAATTTAAGTTTGGGAACAAATTGAAATAAAATCGTCATTGACATGTTTTGAAACGCTTAACCTACTAAGACGCTTTGTTTCAAGTATAAACTGTATACTAACAAGAATGGGTCAGCTGACTATCGTGTCTCCTTCACCGTCGCGACGAGGACTGTACCTCTTATACCAAACGATTTAAATTCATTTTTAAAGAATTTATTTGATGCACAAACATAAAAATGAGTTTTGAACCGTATTCTACTAACTTTTAATCACATTACGAAAGTAGGATTGTATTTTTAAAAAATCCTATAAAGTTGTTGGTGAATTCTTAAAAAAGATGCTTTTGTTAATCTCTATAAGTACATAAATATGTAATATATTGGAAAATCCGTAAAAACTTTTTTTTTATTCAAATTAGGTTCATAGATTTTTTTGAAATTTTAGAAGAGGTCCATTAGCCATAAAGCGCTTTATATATATATATATATATATATATATATATATATATATATATATATATATATTTGAAAAAAATAAAATATCTTTACCCTTAATATTTAATATAAATATTAATATTAACCAACAAAATATTTTGTCTTCACAAAAATATTTTTCTGCTTTCAGACCGCTACAAAGACCATTTTCGCCAAATTTTATTACAATCTGTCACTTAGTTTTCGAATAAGAATTGCATTACCGACAGACTGACGGACGGACACGCGGCACTCAAATGTATCCTTATTAATTCTTTGGCTTTGCCTACGAACTCTAAAAACCCAAATAAACTCTGACTGCCGTAATTTTTTGTTGTTTTCCGACTTCCTAACAAACCATAAATTTCTTTTATTTAAAATTCGGTATACTAAAATTATGAATTAAATATGAAAAGATATTTAAGCAATGTCTAATAAACGGATTTTCCGGTGTTTTTAATATTAGCTACCTAATAAATTTGTAGAGAAATTTTGTGAGAAAGATTTTGTAATGTGTGTACCAGTTTGGCAGCTCACAAAGGTTATTATTTAAAAAGAATTTGTGTTATTAGCAGATCAAAACGTGAAAACAAATTAAAAACAAAATTGTTTAGTAAACTTAAAATCAAACGATATTTACACTTCAGGCAAACATTTCATTCCATCAAAACTGTATTCTCTATTTCCAGAAATTACAGTTTGTTATTTACATGTAGTTTCTTTTATCTGCGTGTTGATTGTTGTGTTTCGTTGGTTTTTTTTTGTAAATCAAAATGTTTCACCTACCGAAGAAGTGAAGTTTTATTCTAAATTTAACTAGTTCAGTATTTTCCTAATTTAATTACATTACTTAAGCGTTTACGGAAACTTTCTTTTGTAAATGAAAACTGCTTTCCCACATTTTTATTCGATAGGCTTACAATAAAATAAATTGATAAAATTGTTTTAAAAATATTTTTTTAAATATTGTATCAAATCGTTCTATATATTGTTTTTGGTAAAGAGGTTATATATACATTTTGTACTTGTATTGAAGAGATTTATGTTTTCTTATTGCCAGAACACCTGAATTTTAACGTATAAATAAATACAAAAATTTTACTTATCAGTTTCAAAACAAACCTGAACAAAATTGATTTTAGTATAACCTTGTAAAAGGATAAATGCAAAACCTTAAACATTTTGAAATTATCGCTGACCGTGTCTCTTTTGTTGAATTCGCACAGATATTCGTAGAAATAATCGTACACAATCGATTTTTGAATTTTGCAATATTTTTTAAATTTAATTACAATTATTTTGTCTGAATATTAAGGATATTTATTCTGATCATTTGCAAAGCTTCGAATAGTAACGCTGATAACGATAGGGCCTACTGATATTAGATCTTCAAAAAATTTTACAAGAACAAAAAAGTTATGAATTTTACGATAGGTTATACAATAAAAATATCAGAATGTTATTTTTGTATTTTTATTGTAAAATACAAAAATGTCTTATTAAAATAAATGTTCGTTTGTGTGATATTGCTGTATGATTGAAGATTTGCTTTCATCACGTCGTGTCTTGAGAAGACAGC
The DNA here is from genome assembly GCA_022606455.1 of Callitettix versicolor. Classification (NCBI taxonomy): domain Eukaryota; kingdom Metazoa; phylum Arthropoda; class Insecta; order Hemiptera; family Cercopidae; genus Callitettix; species Callitettix versicolor. The sequence continues at coordinate 40,481,819 of CM040183.1, read as the reverse complement.
TGCGTGTCTTGATAATATTTTTACGCGAACATATTTCGGCAATATCTCTATAACGTCCATATAGCAAGTCTGTGAAAATGTATATTCGTTCCAAACACATTTTTATTTTTAAAATGTTGAACTAAAAAAAGTCTCAAAATTTTGTTGTATTTTGTATCGGATTAAATGCGTTCAAGAGGTAAAGGATCGACACATTTCAAGGTCCTGAACCTGATTTTAATGCGATGGTCGCTCCTTGTAGCTTATTTTCCAACGAACGTTCATTTAACAAGTCTGTTTTATATTCTGTCTTTACGTGTATACCTTGATGTGTGGTTTCAATACACTGATGGATTTATTTCATTATTATCTGTCAACAATCACGTTGGTTTGCCTTGATGACACGTAAACAAGCCACTCTTTTACCTTCGATGAATTGATTACCGTACTGTAGTCCGCAACGAAACAAAGAAGTTTGTGCCCGGGACAAATAATGCGGTCGAGTTGCTGACACTGGTCTAATCCAGTCCTTCGTCCGCAGAACTCAGTGTGCGATAGACCATTAAACTGGTAACGGAATAAAGATATTGCCTTCTATATCTACGTGATGTCTGATTTAATTTAAAAAAGTACAACTTGCATAAGTATGTCCTATAGCTAAAACATTAAGGCTTTTCCCGGTTTTCTATTTTTCAATTTTTTACTTTTCGCTGTGCTCTCCATAGAAAAATTATTGAGATTGTCCTAAAAATTATATGTATTAGCTTTCCATGTTTCATGAAAAGCCAAAAACATTTATTTTTGAATCTTAGTCCTGTGTGTGTGTGTGTGTGTGTGTGTGTGTGTGTGTGTGTGTGTGTGTGTGTGTGTGTGTGTGTGTGTGTGTGTGTGTGTGTGTGTGGTGCGTGCGTATGCACGCGCGTGTATAATTTTTTTAAAATTAACGCCAAAATTTTCCAAAATAACCAAAAAATATAAACTTCCTAAAATTTTCTTTGTTTTTGATCAAAATTTGTTCAAGCATATCCATCAAAAACCCAAATTATACTTTATTATTTTTCAGTTCAAAAAATTCTGCTACAGACGCCAGAAAAATTCAACAATTTTGAAAACCTTACAACTAGTCTCAAAATGTTTTTGAAAATTTTCATAGTCAACGTGAAAATTACTTCTCAACAATAACTGTGGTTTGACAACGATATCTGAAGAAATGTATACAAAATTGAGGAACTGCATTAGATGGCCATAAGTTCAAAAATTCGGTATCACGTTACTAAAAAAAATTGCTATTATCGGTAGAACAAATAATATTTTTTAAACAATATGCGACAGTGTGTTAAGCGAATCATTCAAATTACAAAAAAGTTAAATTCCAAGAAGGTGGAACAAAGATGGCTGCCGAAAATTTCAATGTTGTCGAAATTAAATGATTTTATGAATCAATATATGAAGTATTTAGAAAAAATATGATGGGGCATATAAAACTAACCCAGTATTGTTACTATAAGGCAAGGTGGCGACCAAATGCGGAGCGGAGTTGTCCTGAGCGGAGCGGACTACGTAACCTATTATTTTTAATGTTAAGTGCGGCTACTGAAAGCTTAACGGAATTGAGCCGAGTCAAACGGCTCCGCTCAGTTTCGATTTTATCTAGTTCGGCTTTGAAGCAGACTCCGCTTCCCCCACCACGCTTACCACATCTCCAAACTTACTATTTCTCGTTACCTAGGTTACCGTTGCCTAGGTTACGGTTTTTAAACAGCAGTTTTCTAGAATCCGTTACAGTATCCTAAATATTTAGATTTAAAAGATAAACGCGTTCCTTAAGCTGACTGAGTTCCGCATCCGGTTGTCTCAGCATTTGGTGGCCGCCCGGCCTTATACTATCTCACATTGTTTGAATTTGCGGAAAGTACACTCGATTTTATATACCGCGTGTTTGTCGATAATGAATTTTTTGAAAAGGCAAGTAATAAGATGTAAGAAACACATGTGTCATTTGGGAAGTTTTCTTATAAGGTTACGACTATATTTTAATAAAAAATCAAGAGTAGTACTGTAGAAAACAATTTTCTACAGTCATGTAATTTTAATGCAATGGTATAGTCGGTATAAGTATTCTTTATATGGTGACCTTGGCGACACAAATATGACGTAGGTACAATCGAGTAGGTAGCTTATTACATTGTGTGGGCCAGAGCTGGCACACTTCAAGGCGCTGAGAAAAGCAATATCCATTTTTAGATATCATCTGCATCTAAAAAGTCAATATGAAACAATAAAATAATCGACCGAGCGAAGCGAGATCTCTGTTTCAACTCTACCGTTCGGCATTTGGTTTATGGGTTCGTTTGTTACGCAGTATTAATCAAAATCACTGATCGATTTTTTTAAAATTTGGTATGAATATATCTTGTATAAAGCTCTAATAACATAAGTATAACATTTTTTTTATTTACTTCTGTTTCAAAATGGCCACTTCTGATTTAATGATGAAGGTGTATAGTGATTTAATCAACCTCATTGAATGGTTGTTTTGAAATTTAGTACGAAGATATCTTGAATAAAGCCCAAATGGCGTATGTGAGAATTGTTTCCTATTTACTTCCGTTTCAAGATGATGGCCTCTTATTTAAAGATGAAGAATGTACGAATTTTAGTCAAACGCATTGGCCAATTGTTTTGAAATTCGCTACGAAACCCGAAAGATGTATTTATAAGACTTTGCGTATTTACTTCCGTTTCAAGATGGCGGGCTTTGTTTCAACGTTGAGAACTACAGTTATTGTTTATTTCCTGTAATACTACCTGAACAGCAAAACGTGTGATAATTTTGACCGCTTCTTGGAGGAGCATACAATTTCCAATAAAGTTGGTCCAGTAACATTTTTCGTAAATATTACGGTTACCGGTTAAATTGGCCGTAAAGGTTCCGAGCGCTGTCGTGGAGCGCTAAGAATATACTGCAAGGCCTGCTGTTCTTTGAACTTCTAGTATTGTTAGTGTTTAAATAGTTCGCGACGACCTCAGCTCTGGGAATTTACAACATTACCACTGTATAAGAATATTAACTTTAAATAAATCCATCAAAAATAAATGTTTAGTGCCTAGAGGAACGTAACAGACAGAAGCACTAGGGAAGTTATTTACCTAAATATCTCATAAGTTATTTTTAGCAAAAGGTATAACCGTTGACGACTGTTAGCCTACTTTACGTATAACAGATGATGCTTATTTTTTCATGCGTGTTTCTGTTAGCCTTTAGGATGAGTGATGAACCTTACAGTTTTGTTAAGTGTCCGAACCCAAGCAGTTGCAACATTAATTTCTGCTTTACAAATCGGACAAGCAAAATTGAACGTTAAAAATCCTTCAAATTAAGTCCTTTATGCAGGAGTACCACAAGGAAGTATGCTAGGTCCGGTGCTCCGTTTACTAGTAGTTCAAAGAACAGCAGACCTCGCAGTATATTCTTAGTTGCCTGGCCACCGCTAGAACCTTTTCCGCCAATTTAATCGATAACCGTAATATTTAGGGAAAATGTCACACTACCACCTTTATTGGAAATTTTATATTCTTTCTCCATGAAGTGGTCAAAATTATGATTGATCTTGTGTTCAGCCAATATTATAGGAAACAGCCAGCAACTACACTAGTCATCGTTGAATTAGAGGTCGTCATCTTGAAACGGAAATGAATGGAAATAAATCTTACACATATATCGTTCGGGTTTCATGCAAAGAACATTTGTATCAAATTTGAAAACTATCTCTTTTTCCACGAAGCTGTCAAAATTATGATAGGTCTTGATGTTCAGCCAGTATTACAGAGAACAGTCAGCAATTACAGTCGTCATCTTTAAACCAGAGGCCGCCATCTTGAAGCGGAAGTAAATAGAAATAAGTCTTACACGTACACGTACACGTTTGGGTTTTATACATGGTTCTTTTGCATCAAATTTCAAAACAATCGGCCACTGTATTTAGCTAAAACTACGTACATTAGTAATCGTTAAATCATAAGCCGCCATCTTGAAACGGAAGTGTATGAGGGAAAACTTATACGTCGTTCGGGCTTCATATTGTGTATCTTCGTACCAACTTTTAAAACAATCAGTCATTCCGTTTGACCAAAACTTGTGGCCTGACGTCACCTTCCTGATTTTTAACACTACTAAATTTGTTGATCTTAGAAATGAATCTTGATCTTCTGAACTACTAAACCATCCAGGAGTTTTAGAAAGTAGCCAAACCTTTAAAATATATTGTTTTTTTGATGTGCTAAACAACTTATTTCATCCGTCTTGACTTATAATCTATTATTTATCAGTGAAAGTGGTGACCATTTTTTTTCTCGGTTAAAAACTAATATGATCATCATCGCCGTCACGCAAAATTGAAATAAAAAAAAACTTAACAAATTTAAAAAAAAATTAGGGTAATAAAAAAATGAATTTATAATAATAAAAATAAATAAAACAAAACTAAATATAATATCAGTTATAAATATATGCCTGTAAAATGATACTGTAACAATGATATACAGTAAGGTGTAAATTGGCCCTTCAATAATAACAATATAAATGAAAGAAACAAAACATAAACGTACCTAAAACTAATTCATATTGTTTGTCTCCCCAGTTCCGTGTTTCCATCGTATTGTTTTAGTTAGGATTTTTATCCTATTATTGCAGACAAAATCCAGTTTTGATGAAACAAATCCTATTTTAAAAGTAGCAAATAACTTTCTTGTGTTAGCCGTACTACCAACCCTTTTCACCATACATGTAAGATTGGTAAGTTGCCTTTGTACGATCGGTATCGTCTAGCAACGTTAGATCCTATAGTTATAATTTTATAATAATGTCTTTTGTAATTCATAAATCTTGCAGGAACATCCGATTAACAACAATCTAGCAACAACCAACAACAGGAACAACCAATTAAGCAAACAAACGACGATAACAGACAAGGATTTCATAATAAGATGTGAAAAATATCCTACTTTTTTCATTTTAGATTGGCTACACTGCCTTGATTTATGAATCCTCAAATGTGATTAACATTTAAAGAGCATAATCAGATTTCCAATTTTGAAAAATCTGACAGATTTTTAGAATTTTGCTTGTAGCTTCCTAAGTGGATTTTAGTAACTACAGAATTCGGTTTGTTTAGGTAATTTGTTAAGCTAAGGACTAATTTTAATCTATTTAATTTGTAGTCCAAAGTCAACAAAGAAGGCTTATGTTTTTAGCTCCTCAGTATTTGAAAGTAATTTGAGGTAATTGTTTTGTTTTCAGAAATTATTCTCAATAAATTCGCTTGAAAATAATATAATTATTTTCTCTTCTTCAGTCTATCGCTTTCTGTTCATCAAACGTTGGGTATTCTAAATATCCTACGTCAATCATTTTTTTTTTTTTTTTTGTAATTAGAAATTTTACAGTTTTCGCCGTTTTCTACAGTTAAAATTATTCCATTTTAAAAGATGCATATGCCATAGTACTCTACTTAGTTATGAAAATTGCAAATGTAAATTGTTAAACGTTGTTCACAAATTTTCAATACGATTATCTTTGGTCATTAAGCTGTAATAAATAATCTTGACACGCAACTGTTTCGCTGACGCGATAGAAGCGAATTTCCAAAAGTATTTTTCTTTGTCTTACCCGTTTTGAAATTCTGAATTCACTACCATAATTAGAATTAAAATCTGTATGTGCATGATTTTAAACTTTCATTAAGGTTTACCGATGAGGTATCATTTTACAGAATAAAAAATATAGATTTACAAGGCGTCATGAAAAAACGTTTTTTTTTTACTTCAAATAACTTCAACTATCCATGAGCAGAGTTGTCATAAAATAATACTGAAAGCATGAATTAATTGATAATATTGACATTATGGTTATTGCACATTCTTTCCGAAAATTAAAAAAAGATTTTTTTGAAGGATATTAGCCAAATAATATCGATGACATCGGCTAGTACGAAGTCACAGCTGTTGGAGAGATCACATGACTACCAGCTGAGAGGCTGAGACCCTAACTTTTATAAAATAACGGTGTGCCAAGCCGAGGCTAACATTTCATTAAGTTGAAAAACAGTGCAAGGTCAATGAGATGGCTCTGACCAGACGCAGCGCCGAAACTGGTTTCCCCTCCGGGCCTCGTGTAGTCAGCGAGGCTTGTGGAGCGCATCCCCGATGGCTTCCTGCAAAACGGCCAGGAATCTCATTTATCTGCAGTTATATAACTATGTGTATCTTCTTTTTAATAAATCTATATGCATTTTCGTAAAGGTAATGCCAACGCTGAGACTGTCCTAACAATGAATACCAGAACAAAATATACGCGTTAATCAGTAATCATGTTTTAAAAAATCAAATAATATAAAAATGCCGTAATGGAAACTAAACAAAGATCATTGTTATACTAGCTTTTAAGCAAACAACTGATATTTTATTGTTAGTAATAAACAGCTGACCATAATACTTGTTACTTCATTATGATAACTTTGAGGTTATGTTTATTATTTTTTTAGGACCGCTAGCGAAGCAAATTTGAGCCTGTGAGCTGGGTAATTATGTAAATTTTAGTATTTGTTTGAGTTATAAAAACTGCGAAATTCAGTTCAAATAACTCCTTAAATGACGCATTGTCCTTTGCGCAGGATCATGCGACTGTTAAAATCATCATATATTTTACTCGTAACCTAATTCAGTAGATTAGATCATCAATTCCGATGTTTACTAATCTATTCAAATAATTAACAACCAAGAAATAGGATCTACGTTTTAAAGAACATTATTAAATTATTTTTCAACAAAAGTTTTTAATGTTGATGCGGCTTGTTCAATTTCAATATAATACCGCGGATTACAAAATATAGGTTACAAAAAATGGATTGATAAAATGAAAATTGAAATTTATCTTACAGGCTTAACACTGCATTGTGCGTTTAATACTTTCTTATACTTTAGTATTAACTGAAGTTAATTAATAATTTTTTTGCTGTATTTTTCAAATGAATCCGGTAGAAGTTTTGATACCGGTAGCATATAATCGAAAGTCACAAATTATTGTTTCACATCGTATGACCTCTGGTGTATCCTTGAAAGCTAGAAAGGGCAACGAAAGCAAAAAAGAACTGTCAATACCTGTAAAAAAACTGAATTGTCAAAAAATTAGTAAAATTGAACAATTTTTTTAATTGGGTTATCAGAGTTTGTTCCGATTTTGGTCACAGAAGAGGATTCGTCATATATAACTACTCAGTGTGGTAAATTTTGAAATAGGAGAAATTTTTGGTTCGTAGGTAAATAGGAAGTAAACAAACGACGATAACAGACAAGGATTTCATAATAAGATATGAAAAATATCCTACTTTTTTCATTTTAGATTGGCTACACAATCCTCATATGTGATCAACATTTGAGGAGCAAAATCAGATTTCCAATTTTGAGAAATTTGACAGATTTTTAGAATTTTGCTTGTAGCTTCCTAAGTGGATTTTAGTAACTACAGAATTCGGTTTGTTTAGGTAATTTCTTAGGTTAAGGACTAATTTTAATCTATTTAATTTGTTTTTCGATTTTTTTACTCCGAGCGGTTCTTAATTCAAATTTGCTTCCCTAACTTGAGTTGTGCATGTTTAAATGTGATCAAAATTTCAGCAACTGATTCTTATAAATCAACAGCGTTAATAATAAAGGTAAAATAACAGGAGCAATTTCGGCTCCAACCCTGATATGTGCAGTTTAGAGACACAGTAGACTGATGTAGCTTTAGCCAGGGTTACTGCGACATTTGTAGATCTATTGTACCCCTTTTCTGTATTCCTGAGTTGCTCAGTTATAGCGCCATCTTCAATCCTAGTCTCTCCATAAAGTCTAAGCTTTGGAGAGGATTCAAGGTAGGATCCTCCACTCCTAATTGGTGACTTCCCAGTTTGTTATTTAGGTGTTTTCAGATGCTTGATTTGCCAATTCACTTTCAATTCCCCCCTTACTTTTGACCATTACCACGGAGGTTGTGATCCGTTTGGCCATCTTTTGTTGTTCGGTGAGTTATCGCTAAGTTCATTCTTACTCATGTTGTTACCATGAGTGGTTAGAAAACGATGTCCACCCACACAGAGCCCCAAATGCTTGGTTAATGCTAAAGTACAATGGGAGGTTGTCATGTATCTCAGAGCTCCGTTTGATACACCATTAGGCCGGTGTCATACACCCCATCAGCAAAGTCGCTTTACACTTTAGAGTTAACCTGTTATGTACGGTAGTAAATGTGTGTATTTGTGTCTTGAGTATATGAGAGTAGTATGAGCTAGAGGTACGGTGGGATCGCTAAACCCATCAGCTGCCTCTGCCGGAAACAAAAAAATCATTATTAATTGTATTTTAATTGGCAATACTGAAGTATTTATATGTTTGACTGTACATTTTTTGAAGTCTAACACATAAATATTTCAGTGCTGCAAATTAAAATACCATTAATAATCTCTTTTTTGTTATTTATATACATCGTAAATAAATAAAAACGAGAAATAAGCTGTCCAGGTGATAATACCTCGGTACTGTAAAGGTTTCAGTGCTTGGGAGGGGAATTTTTAAAATTACATCCCTGCAATGCTCCATCGTGAAATGCTTGAATCGATCAATTCATAACTTTGCTTCTTAACATTTTAATTCAATGTAACTTCAACTCCAGGCTAGTACAGATGCCTTCTATAAGTTCTGTCCAGGCAGTATTTGCGTGATGGTGGACATTTTTATGAGATTGATTTCATATTCTCCCAAACAAGAAGAGTAAAAAAGTCATAGAATTAGTGGCTTCTGAGCAATTTACAGTTGAAATTTTATTTGTATTTATGTAAGGTGTAAAAAGTATCACACAAAAAATTATTATATAAAAACAAAATTGATTTGAAAACTGTTTTAATCGTTTTGGAGAATCGCGTACCTTATGAGGAATAATTCGAATTAGTAGCCACAAACAAAGTGTAGGTGAATAATCGAAAACTTTGAGTGATTGGCTTGTATTTCCTGACCGAACTTAAGCGAGGTCTTCGATTCAACTCGACCGTTTAGCATTTGGTTGTGCGTTTGTTTATTGCGCAGTTTCGGCCAAAGTCATTGACCGATTGTTTTGTTTGGTACAGAGATACCTTGAATAAAGCCCGAAAAACGTATTTGTAAAATTTGTTTTCAATTATTTTCGTTTCAAGATGGTGGTCTTTGATTTAACGATCGGTTATTGCCTGAAACACTGGCAGAACGTTTCACACTATTACAACTTTAACCTCTTCACGGAGAAATAATATAAAACTTCCAATAATGTTGGGATAAAGTAAAAATGTTTGTAAATATTACGGTTGCCAGTTGATCCTTGGAAAGGACACGAGTGCTGTAGAAGAGCGGTGATCAGTCTGCCATTTCTAAAACTGTATTAATGCCAATATAAAGGTGTTTATTCAGTGTGTAATATAATGGATTTTTAAAATTTTGCTCCTTTTACTAATTTATTTTACTTTTATTCTTTTATATGTTACAAACTTGTACATAATTAAACTCGCATATTTGATATAACTAACATATGGTTGAATGAATGTCCAGTGTCACTGGTAACAATGCTTTTATTTATGACACAATGCATTAGTTAAACCCTTGCGACCTACGAACATTTAAAGAATATACTGCGAAGTCTATTCGCAGATCTTGGAACTACTACTTCAATTTAAAATCCGTCAAGATTTTCAGAAATATTGTTTTAACCCAAAGTGGGAAACGGTTACAGTGGCCAGTGGGCGCACATACAATGCCATCGGTGCGGGTGCAAGACTCAAGAACCGGTCCCGTAGTCAGACATTTGCATTCTATACTTGTTTCACAATACGAAGGCGAGGGGGGTTGATGCCGAGTCGCACGTAAATACGCAGACCCAAGGACCCAAGGACCAGTGTGCTGATCGAAAAACGGTATTTTGTAGATAATCTCATACGCGTAGTAATATTACACGCTTTTTCTTAACTTGCTTCCTCTGTCTGTATGTTTCATGGTTCAAATCTTGTAATCGATGCTTCATTGTGCTCTAATTAATTGCATATTGAAAATTAGTTTTAGCGTTGCTCAATAGATTGCGTTAATTTCTTCTAACACTTTTCACATTGAAAGCTGTCGGAAGAAGCGAGTTCGAGTATAGTTTTACTTTTTCACTAAAATATAATATATAGTTATGGAGATAAAAGTATATTTTGAGATTTTTATGGATAAACTATTTCAAACATTGTGGCTTATTTGTATTGTTTGTTGTACGAGTAGATGTCGTGACTATATATACATCGCTGAATACTAAAAGAGTTGACCAATTTTGATGAACACGTAAGTGTTGTTAAAACATTTTTGGAACTTTTTATTTTTCAAACAAACTATTTTTTGCCAAACCTTCTTCAAAATTGGTAAAATTGAGGCGGATTTTCTCAAATTACGCTCTAACGATTTACAAAAGGTTTTGCACAAATAAGTAAACAAATGTTTTTTTTAAATCGTTTTATCAAATTTTGGTCAAATAAGAAGACTTACGACTGAATTTTGTAAATAAATATTGCTATAGATCCTTGTCGTGTGGGGCTTCAGGATGTACTTAATTTTTCTCCCATCCTCCCGGACCCCTCTCGTACGTCACTGCATGTCTACAACCGGTACTTAGACGGATTGGTTGATTGTTGCGCGGATCAGGGAACAGTGGTTGACTACAAACAAAGAAAAGTGTTGTTGACACACTTTACCTCCCTCGCTAGCCTACTGACCGAGAAGTAGGCTCCATCTTCAGTCTTCTGTTTCAGTCTTCCTGCCTTCGGTATTTGTATGGTATAGAGTTTCATATAAAACTGTTTAGTAATAGTGTAAAACACTGACACACAACATGAGTACGATCTTGTGTAAATCACGTGTGAAAGTTGACTAAACTTCCGTGCTGGCATCGTGTTGGAAGAAGCAACAAAAAAATGTCGGCTTTCAATTAATTAAGAATTAATTCAAAAAAGAATTAAATAATTAGGATTACGACCTATTTTTCCGTCTAGTGTTCTATTTACTCACCTCCGGATTGTAACGACATATGAGCACATATAGTTTGGCCAAACCTAATTTTATCGTTTGTATTTTAATCGTGTAATTGTGTTTAGTGTTTATAACTTGTATTTTGTTTAACTTTTTGACGACCTCTACAGAGGGATATGACATATTGTATTGCGACCTGAAGATGAAACAGTAAGGTTCCGAAACCACGGTAGTCTTTACGAAGTGAGTGAATAGACCACTAAACGGAAAAATATGTCCTAATCCTAATTATTTAATATTTTTATTTATTGAACATACAGCCTGTACTTGATGCAACTCCATGATATCCAGGAAAATTAGAACACTTGTATAGTCTCACAAAAATTCTTTTATTCAGTGACACACGTTTCGCCGTGAGACATCTTCAGACATAGTAAATTAAAAATTATAAAATGTACTTATGCACTGACACAGTTGATATTAAAACTGGGATAGAAGTTAAAGGAAAGGAGGTTTGACAATATAAAAAAACCGGTGATGAGCAGCCTCATAGTCTAAGAAATGGTTTCGAATTGTATGTTTGTCTATCTTTGCCTGTGGATACCGCTAAAGACCAATTTAACCAATTTTTACGAAATTTGGTGTGTAGTTCATGTTTACCCTTGCGAATGAATGAGATTCACGAATTTTAAAATAATTATTTCACTATACCATTTTAATTTAATCCTTTTAATTTAAATTTCTTAAATTTTTATTAACGCTGTAAACTATTTTAAAAATGAGATCGGTAGCTATAGAAAGAACTGGAAAATCGCCTAATTTATTTAAATCAGTTAATCAAATTTTGCTGAAATACGTAACTCAAATCAGTTTTGCGAATTGTAAATAAAAGAAAAATACGTTTTGAGAGGAAATAACAAAAGAGAAAATAAACCTTGACCATTGTCATGTTAGTTTCCCCCCAATTTATTCTCCATCTGCAAATTGCTTTTATATTGAAATCGCCGTCGATTTACACGAGCCCTGAACCACTTTTATTTCGACTTTAGTGCACTGAATTACTTATTTTCACACAGCATGTGATTAAGATTTTAGCAAAACTGACCAACCAAAGTAGTCCAAATTTCCGGTTTTGTTGTCGGTTGATTTTCCAGAGGATTTTCCAGAGGAAAATTCTTTTGTAATGTTGGTTGCATCTCCAGAGCCAATGCATCTTTTGCAATGCAGCTCCTAGATCACAAATACATCCACGCACGCGCGCGCGCGCGCGCGCACACACACACACACACACACACACACACAGTGCAGCCATATTGTATTCCCGTCGGTCGGCACCATATTATTGTGTGTGCATTTCACACTTATTTCACTGATAATCTTGCCCAAGCTTGTCTAACGTTAGATAAACAATACGGGCTCCAGTAACAATGCATCTCCCACTGACAAGACAATGGACAGACAAGCTGTAAGAGTTTGTAAAGCACATGCCAAGTATCTCCAGGACTTTACCAACATAGTATATCCGAGTAAATGATATATTTATATTGGATACATCCAGCCGGTAGATTCTAACATAATCGTGGCAAGCAGATGTTTCGCTGACGCGATGGAAGCGAATTTCCAAAAGTAATTTTATTTTAATGAAGCGTTAATGTTAGCTTTGGCGAGAGGCGTGAATAGAACAAAAGTCTGCCGAACGAAATAACGTAACGGAAATATGGAACGAACGATCAAACGAATTTCGTTTCTATTTCTGTCTCTTTCTTTTTCTTCCTGTTACAGAAAAAAGAATTTGATAGTCCTTATTATACAGGACTTATTGTTATAACAAGTTCAAATTGAACTTCGTAAAAATAAAAACGTTTAATGGTCTTCTATACATTAATATTTCAACTTTTAAACATGTTTGGTGTTGATAACGATGTGTTTCGATCATTTATTCCGCTAAAAATATTTTTTATTGTAGTATATGCCTATGCGAAATTAAATTTAACTTGTTAAAATGTCTTGAAATGGACAACGAGTTGGTCCAGCTATTGAATGTTTCAGTGAATTACCACAAAGGGTGAGATGTTTGCTCAGTATATGAGATGTTTGATTTATTTCTATTCCGTTATTGTTTTCTTATTTATTATTGATACAATTTTGGATTTGTTCTAAGGCTTGTGTACTTTTCTGTTACAGCAGAAAGAACTCGATAGTACTTCGCACCCAACTGTCAGTCCGTGTACATACAATTATAGGTAAGTACGAACAGAGTTGAATGTTGAATCATGTATGAAATCAGTAAACATTTCAAATAAAAGCGATAGATGGCGGTTCCGCACACAATGCCATTAATATGATAAGATCACATTAATAAAAAATAAAAACTATTTATCATATTTTTTCTTCCTTTTTTATTTTAATTACGATAATTTGTTCGAAAACACGACAAATTAACATAGCTACTTTTTAACAATATAATCTGAAACTTGTTATAGCCCATCAGCTGTTCAATGGAATCAGCCGATTGTTACGAATTAATATAAACGACAAATTAACATAGCTAGTAACAACATAACATAAAACTTATTATAGCCTATCAGCTGTTCAATGAAATCACCTGCAATTTACGAAATAATATAAAACAAGTGATTTTTTAATATAACTACCAAAATTAAATTAACGATAATTTCATGTAATTAGATTTTTTATCACAATCATAAGGACTAAATAATTTAATTACTTTAACGTAAGCAGTAATTTTGCAGATGAATAGAGACAAGTCGTGAATAAACAAGGCTACAGTGTTAACAGTATTGCAGGCTAAAATAAAATACAATACAAAGTAAATACACAGGTCTGTGACCTCTAGGACTATCCAGCTGCAAAGCTGCACGGTTCTCCGTGACCTTGAGGCTCTGGAGATAGTTAGCGCGATGATATTGTGCAGTAAATCATTTGGCGTAGTTTTAATTAATTTATTCAGCTACAAGAGTCACGCTTAAACTTTTTTTTAATTCATTGCCTGTTTATAAACATTTAACCTATATTATTGTGGCATAATTATAGTTTCTGTTTCTTTATTTTATGGTCAGTAATTGATTGTTCCCCCCCCCCACTATAACCAGTTAATGGGGAAAGTTTTGTGAGTAGTGAAAATCAGTGTGCAAACACATTTTGTAAGCTTTCAATTAATTATCAATTAATTATTCATCTTAAAATCACCGTTCGTGAAAACACTCACTTTAAAATCCCTAACTTGTCAAAATCGGTTTATCAAATTGCAATCAAATTTTCGCCATATTTTAATTAAATTTTGGCCATATATATGAAGATTAATAACTCAACTTAATATATAGAATTTTAAATAAAAGAAATTTACTGGTCGTCTTAAAATTTGATAACAGATTTTCTCAATTTTCTCAAATTTATTACATAATTTTGGTCATAAAATCGGAAAAAGCAAGCCAATTTCTGGATTTATTTTTGTAACTGATTTTTGAATATATATTTACTGGACGAAAGGTTTTATTTAAAATTCGGTAAACCGATTGTTTTAATATTTATTTTTACTCACAGTTAGCTTCTGAACTGAAACTGTTAGCAAATAGCGACCCATGTTTTAGTGTTAGACTACACGAGCAAAACTTTTAAATGTTCTTGTTCTTTAACTTTAAACCATTGTTTTTAATGCTCATGACAGGAATTTCCAAAAACTTTTGAATAACCTCGGCGCGCAACTGTCTCGCTGACGCAATAGAAGTGAATTTCTATAATTTAATAACATTACACTAAAGGACATTTTAATATTCGAATATTTTTGTGTTTTACAATCAAGACAAAAATTATATCCATGACAGTCGTAAACTTACAATTTTTAAAAATTTTACATTAAATGAATAGCTTGGATGAGTTTTTTACCGAGAAAACTCTGTTCAACCGATTTATATGCCACCATTCAAAATCTTTAAAAAATTAACTTTTAACAAACTTTTTCTAAAATCTGTTTCAACATCGTTAAAATCTGTACACATCAACTTTAATACCATTGAAAATGTATAAGGCTAATTTATGCTGGAGGTCAAAATAAATGCTCATTTCATGGTTCTGAGTTTGTATCATATGTATATGATGGCCATTCCAATAGCTCATGGATTACCCAATGGAAATCCGCTAATATCTAGGACGGTTCAGCTACGTATAGCTCATTAACCTTCAAGAGATCTCACTGCATTGGAAATTGTGACTGAAAATGAAGAACGCTAACTATCAGAAGGGAATGAACCACGTAGCTTTTGAGACCACAATTAGGTTATTTGTTAATGTATGAATCACTAATGACATTAATTAGAATGTTAATCGAGTGTAAGATAAATTCACGTCACTGCAGCAATTTCTAGACTCAAGGATGGTCAGGTGGTAGAAAAACGGGTTCAGAGCGCTCTGGTGTCGGCTCTTGTTTCTACGTGCATTTTATTTTTCATTTTGGCATCCTGACTGCCTGTTCCAAATTAAAATAAACGAAAAATGGGTTAAATGTACTGTTTCCATGACATCCCGTTTTAAAAACTTTTATTTTAAATCTTTAGAATTGTAATGGATCCCATTCCTTACATAGAAAATGATTTGAAAATGCCTCCCATTCACTCATTTTTTAACATGTATCGTGTTTAGGGATGGTTGTGATGTTGGATTTTGCGGGACTTGTAATGCAAGGAACATGTTTATATTGATATGTAACACTGTATTTTGCGCATCGCGAGTCTCACATTAAATTAATTATAACCAATACATTACTGAACTACGAAGAAATTTGACCGATTCATTTACATGAAATTAACCGTTAATTTAATTTTGGTAGTCACATTAAAATATCACTTGTTTTATATTAATTTGTAAAGACCAGCTGATTTCACTGAATAACTGATAGGCTATAATACGTTTTAGGTTATGTTATTACTATCTTAGTTAATTTGTCGTTTATGTTATTTCACCCCGAGGACCCGGGTTCGATTCCCGGCCAGGGCTTGGCATTTTCGTACGCTATAAATCATATCCCATCGCCTGCATTAGCCCAAGTGTGCACAATAGTCGGACGTTAAAAAAAAAAAAAAAATATATATCGTAACGATCAGCTGATTTTATTGAACAGCTGATAGGCTATAATAAGTTTCAGGTTATGTTGTTAAGAACTGGCTAGATTAATTTGTCGTGTTTTCGAACTAATTATCATAATTAAAATAAAAAAGGAAGAGAAAACATGATACATGATCTTTATTTTTTGTTCAATAACGACAATTTTTCTTTATATTTTTTTCAGGTATATGAACCACAGCCAATTAGGTCAATTAGGATAGGAAATAAACCGAATTTGACAAAGTATTATTTTTAAAATATGAATGGGCATTGAGAAAAATGATTTCTAAAATTTTCGTACGATGAATATATTACCATGAAACTTTTAAAATGAAATTTTGTGTTTAAGAAGGCCTATAGTAATAATTGCTATAATACTATGACATTAACGTCTCTCAGCAATTTATATTGCTTTATATGCATCTGCCAACTTTTAATTAAATAAAAACAACTCGAACCAACCAAACTCTCTCCCTCTCTCTCTCTCTCTCTCTCTCTCTCTCTCTCTCTATATATATATATATATATATATATATATATATATATATATATATATATATATATATAGAGAGAGAGAGAGAGAGAGAGAGAGAGAGAGAGAGTGTGTGAGAGAGAGAGAGATATTAAAAGATCACTTGTTTTATATTAATTCGTAAAGACCACCTGATTTCATTGAACAGCTGATAGGCTATAATACGTTTTAGGTTATGTTATTACTATCTTAGTTAATTTGTCGTATGTTATTTCACAAATAAGAGAGAGAGAGAGAGAGAGAGAGAGAGAGAGAGAGAGAGAGAGAGAGAGAGAGAGAGAGAGATTAAAAGATCATTTGTTTTATATTAATTCGTAAAGACCAGCTGATTTCATTGAACAGCTGATAGGCTATAATACGTTTTAAGTTATGTTATTACTATCTTAGTTAATTTGTCGTTTATGTTATTTCACAAATAAGAGAGAGAGAGAGAGAGAGAGAGAGAGAGAGAGAGAGAGAGAGAGAGAGAGAGAGAGAGAGAGAGAGAGAGAGGAGAGAGAGAGGAGGCTATTTTATTTATGTACATATTGCTATTGCACAGATTAAAAAAATACAGACGTTAATTAATTTACTACCACAAAATATTACCGGTTCAGGAAAACGAAGGTGTTGCTTTCAGAAAGTGGGATATCTGTGTCAAACGAGTTTGTAAATAGAGGAAGAGATTTTCCTCCCTCTCGAATCAAAATGTAGCCTACAAAATATAACAGGTCGAAAATAAAACAGTATGGTGTGGAAATAGAGATGCCAAGGATTAGACTGTTCGGGAAAATAAATTGGTTAAGCATTCTGACGTTAAGATAGCTCTAACAGCTGTTTTCTAGAGATAGTGTGACAGCTGACAAGAGCCTGTCATGTTCCTTTACCTTTATACCATGATTCATGGTACGGATAACTACCTTCATACGTTTATTAAACAATGCTTCATATTGCTGTTTTTGATTAAGTCTTTTGAGGCAAACACCCCGAATTTGCGAAAGGAACTTTAGGCCGGGCGGCCACCAAATGCGCTGAGCTGAGACGAGCGTAGCGGAGCAGAGCGGAATGAAGTTAAACTTCAACCAGAAACGGAGTTCAGTCAGTTTAACGAACGCGTTTGTATCTTTTAAATGTAAGTATTTAGACCTACTGTGGTGGATTCTAGGAAACTACTATATTTAAAAACCATAACCTAAGCAACGAGAAATAGTAAGTTTGGAGGCATGGTCAACGTAGTGCGGGAAGCAGTCAGCTTCAAAATCGATAGGACAGAGTCAAATCTGCGCGGAGCGGAGCCAGTGACGCCGCTTCACTTTGCTCAGCTCCATTACGCTTTCAGTGGCCGCACTTACATTAAAAACAATAGGTTAGGGTTTGAATGCGATCCGCTCCGCATTTGGTGACCACCCGGCCTTAACATTAAAGCTGTTGTTTAACAAATATGCAAGACTCATAAGGTACAATTGTTCTTTAAAAAATGGAAAGTGTAAATAAATCGAGAATAATTAAGTCTTAAGATTATTCAGTTGCACGGAACGAATTAGAAAAAGCAAGTGTCACTTTCACACACACGCAAGTAGTGTTTAATGTCTACATCGAGAATTTCGGGCACGCAAAGCTACATGGCTGCATCGCTGCGAATAACAATGACAGAATAAATAGAACTACGAGCGTAGAAGGAAATAAAACTTCCAAGAATGTCCTGAAACTACCAAAGTATAGCCAGTAAGCTAGTATAGTTCGAAAGTTCTCATAGCTGATTATACAGGATGAGAATCCTCTTTACGTTTTCAACACTTTATTCAAATATTGCTTATGAAACATTCCTGACAATAAGTGGAGTCAGTAGGTTCAATGAATACAGAATCTTTGTATTCATTGGTAGGTTACTTTATTTTGGCAAAGATGGTATTTACGGCCATAAAATGGAATTAACGTATTTTTATCAAAATTACATAATGTGATACATTATTTCGGAATGATATTTTAAAACTCCAAATGAACTAACGTTATTTTGAAAACATATAAGATGTTTTTAAACGGTTTGCGGAATTGAGTTCAGTATAAAAAATAGTCCAAAATTATGTGTTAATACCACGTTCACATTTTTAAAAAGAAGAATTCATTTCAGCATGGTGGATCCAAAGGTAGCGACAATTTTTAACTGTATTAAAATTACGTATTGCAAATTCAACAATGATTGGCAGTGACTAAAAAACAATATGTGTAGAAATGTGTAAAATTAAAGAAAGATCATTTAAAATGTAGTTGATATTCAAAAACATGTGATCACGAAAAATTTGTAAGGTTTAAGTTTTCATGTCCAATTTTAAAAAAATATGTTTAAAGGTGGACATTTAAAAATTATTTCCTTATTAGGTACAAACACTTTTACTTCTCGCTACAAACCACTCACTAATTAAGGTAATTATACAGAATGTCTTTAAACTACGTTCCGAAACGTACGAATAAAGGATATGTAGCCTACAACTGGAAATTGTAAAATACCTTGTTCATTATAGAATTTTCTAAAAATTAAAACTTTTAGATACTAAACGGGAATTGCTGATAAGACACAAAATAGGATACAAAGTAAACTTTTATTTTAACTATAAACTATCTATAAAAAATCCCTTATTTATTGAATTCCAATTGAAAGAATTGCCTATTTCTAAAAATCACCAAAAGCATGACACGGTTCATATTTTTGTAATTTCAATTTGCTTCATACAATTAAAAATTCTATTTTTTTTAAAGAAACGCATTTTTTTATGTTAGCACTGTCCAATTTTAAAATAATTTGTTGACTTTATTCTTGTTTGTTTCCAGAAAAGCTGCTGAACTCAGAAGGGCGTGAGTTAAGAAGAGCATTGTTTTCATTAAAACAAATTTTCCAGGTGAGATTAAAAAATTAATGGATTTTTAAAATATATTTTGAAGCATTTGAAAGCTTCATTTTTAACAACCTTGTTTAAACAGACCCAGAGGCAAACTTTTACATGACACTGTATATGTAAATATGTATAGTCAGTCCTAAATACATATAATAAATACATATAGTGTATGTATGTATGTATGTCCTAAATATACATGTAGTTCAGCTATAATACACAGTCATAGAAGTTTTACACATAAGCACATAAATTTACAGGTTATCAAAATCTGTATTTTTTTAAAATAACAAGATGTAACACATAGGAAACTAAAAATGACTCAATTCCTTTTCCATATTAAAATTAGCATATAGTAAAAATTAATGCAAATAACAACTTGAGAGTGAAAAAGAGAAAAATAACTGTAGTTTTCATTATCATTTAGTAACATAGGCATGTGTATGCACAGGTTATGGGGGCCTTGCCTCCCTATAATTTTCAATTTAATTAATTAAAACATTTTATTGGATAACACTAATTGTAACTATGATATAATTTATTTGAGTTTGATTGTATAGCTAACTTCAAGTCATTTAGGCCTAATATAAGTTTTATATTAAATGGCAAAAATGTTGTATATGTGTTTATTCTTTTTTGTAGTAAGAGGGAATTATCAATATTTGACTGTTCTTACCTTTATTTCCACACAATGTTTTTTTTTAATATTTCATAATTTTCACGTTTTATTTCTGGTATTTTTAAGGATTTTTATCTTTGCTCTTTGACAGTTTCAATTAATGTTACATTATTTTGTTTGAAAGTTGAAGCATTTAAAAACCTCAAAATGTTTGTAATCAAAGAAACTTCCATATACCAAGATGGAAAGAATTAAAATTAAATTACTGGACCTTAGAGAAATTTATTTATGGAAAGAATTATATAATTATATATATATATGGATATATATATAAATATTATTATATATAAATTTATTTATATATATATATATATATATATATATATATATATATATATATATATATACATATTTGCCTAACTGGCATAAAGTATGCATATTAAAGGAAGAAACCAATATCATATAGTAGGAAATTTCACAGTGAAAAGATGTTATTTAAAGTTTTTTAAATATGTAAATTCTGTGTCATTCTTTAAAATTGTTTAGAGAACCCCTTTCTACCACTGAAATATTACTAGTCTTCAAATCCCCCAAAGCTTGCCTCTGCCCCCTGGAAAATATTGTTCAGTGCCTTTTTGTAATATTAATTACACAAGTACAGTACTCAATTTTCTGTTAGGGCTAACATAATGCAATAAAAATATAATAATAAAATCTGATCGAACACTTAATTTTGTCCACTAAACATGTTTATTTCTGATCATATTTATCAGTACAATATTTGTTTTTGTTAATACATAAGCATAAAGTTTTTCCTTTGGGCTCAACAGCAGTATGAGATATATGCAAGTCCCAAAGTAGCACAGCTTCTTCAGAGGGCGGTTGTCCTTTTTGGTATTCTATAAATATACCAAGTGCAGCCTTTAAAATTTGATTTAAAAAAATTCGTTTTGTTAATGTTGCAGGAGGACAAAGATTTGGTACATGAGTTTGTACAAAATGAAGGCCTAGCCTGTTTAATCAAAGTTGGATCAGATGCTGATCAGAACTACCAGAACTACATCCTGAGAGGTACGTTTTACTTCGCTAACAGTAGGCTGACAAATACCACTCTAAAAATACATTTATTTACTACTCATTAACCTTAAAATGGATATATCTAACAAAACATCAATATTAACTTGAACCTTTATTTAGGCCTGTTCTTTTGTGTAATAATATTTACTGCATTGTACTGCTGGATAGGTGTTACTCGCACTATCTTAGGATCTTTTTTTTACCTCAAAAACTGTTAAACAAAAATAAAACATTTATTCCATATTATGTTAACATAATCAAACTTTATAATGTAAAGCTACACTAACATTAATAACTTACTTTTTTATCCTACTATACACTATGCTTAAAGGTTAGTATTTAAGATATTACGATTTTTACAGCAAGTTATTATAAAACAGTTCTAAATAAGCACATTGTTATGAATATTTACAAATGTAAATTACTTGATATTCATTAATGTTGACTAACTCTAATTGCATAAAATACAAAACATTTATTATTTTACTTAAACTTTCAATGTTTACAATTTTCAATTTTGCTACAATTAAAAATATGTTAGTTTACCACTCCATACCCTAATAGTAAAAATTAAAATACTAAAATTCAACTGTGAAATTATTCTTTTCAGCATTAATTGTTTTTGTTATCTCAATTCATAATCTGTGTCCAATGATGAAACCAAATAGTGAATACATTTGCTTAAAAATTGCTTCTGTTATTAATACCAATAACTAATTATTGTAGTATGTTATTTCCCACTTTAAATGAATTTCTGTTGGAAAAATGAGATATTGGAGAGGTCATGGTGGTAAGACCCAGACAAGAACCTTGAAAGGAGCACCAATCTCCTGACCTCTAGATCACTTTTTAGTGTGTGTGTGTGTGTGTGTGTGTGTGTGTGTGTGTGTGTGTGTGTGTGTGTGTGTGTGTGTGTGTGTTTAAGGACATTCACATTCACAATTTTAGTCCAATGATTCTCACTTGGCACACAAATTGATAATCATAATAGCTTTAATTAGTTTGTTAAGCAGCAAAATTCATTCAACAGTTTCAAAATGCCATTTAAAAATCTTTAAAAATTCGTAAATTTGTTGTATTAAATGTTTTTGTAAAATATAATTTCACAAAAGTAATTAGTATTAAATACTGCATAAATCAGTGTTTCATATTTTCAAAATCTGGTGAAATTAAGAAACCGTTTGATGGCAGTCAGGTTCATTTTCGTATTTTGAATGTTTAAAATGGTATTACATATAGTTTTTAATGTTGATTACAATGGTGAAATCAAAATTTCAAAAATGGTAAGATAAAGAAAAATACTTTTGGAAATTCAATTTTATCCCGTCAATGAGAAAGCTGTCTTCTGATATTATTAAATATTGAAGTTTAATTACCTTAAAATTTAGAATGTAGGCATAATTACTATGCTTTTCACAAAGAAGACATTCCTTGTACATTTCATTTGCCTAGACATAGGTCATGACAACATTTCGAAGGAATCTTGTTTCTGAATGCAAATATTATTCTTTTGTTCCATCATGGACCCTACCATACCACTAATAACAGTCCTTAACAGTTCAAGGTGTGTCAGTCTTGATGTGATGCCTGTTGTTCAGATTTATTTATAAATAAGTCTGCAAATCTGACAGGATGACAGTTTAATTGCTAGTAATGATTCTGTTATTCTTAGCAAGAGCAGGTGTTTCTTTGATTCAACAGTTCCTTAAACTGATCTCTTGTATATGTTGTAATTACTGCCAATTTGTAACATGCGAATGTAAATTACTGATTTTGTGAATGGAAGAAGTACTAATTTATTTTCATCTTCCAAACAACTGAAATAATTAGAATATATAATTATTAGAATTGCCTGTCCTCTTCATAAACATTTATTTTTGTTTTGTTCTTTAACATTCTTACTCATGGAAATTTCTTTAGATATGTTAATAAATACAATATGTTTTTAAAAGACTAAATAATAACAGTTAATAATAATAAAAATACTGTTTTGGTTTAATAATTAGAAATTTTCTAAAATAATATTACTTGTAAAAGTTTATTTAAGGCTGTTTTCAAGTTATTTTTTCAAGATTTTGAACACTTGAGACTATAACCAAAATAAGATAATCTGTGGTAGGACAATATTGGGATCTAAGTGCAACAGACATTCCTCCACCTTTAGACTATTTCATAATAATCATTTATATACACAAATTTTTTGAAAGAAAGTAAAAATTGATTTAAAAATCAACTCTATGTAGATCTGTATATCACCCCCATCCTGAAGGGGTATGAGGGTTTTTAACCAAGCCTTTCACTTTAAAAGGTAATTAACCCATCCACGATTTCTTGTCTATTTCAGCACTGGGCCAAGTAATGCTGTACGTTGATGGTATGAATGGTGTAATTGAACACAGCCCCACAGTCCAGTGGTTGTATAGCTTAGTATCATCAAAATTTCGTTTGGTCGTAAAGACAGCACTTAAACTTCTTCTTGTTTTTGTGGAATATGTGGAAACTAACAGTGTTTTGTTGGTGAAAGCGATTCACACAGTTGACAGCTCTCAAGGTGGGTATCCAATGTATAAATCTTCAGTTGTCTTCATAATCCATAAAATATTGATTGTATCAATGATAAGTTTGTATTGCTAAAATTTTTATAAATAAAATAAGAAAACACCTTTACTACAAAATGAAAACTAACTACTTTGATATGATAAGAATTAATAATAAATAAACTTGTTAAATTACTTTGTCCTGGTGTATCCAGATGTTTCTGTAACATCTTCATAGGGATACCAAACCGAAGTACCTAACAGTTATTTCTCTTTGGCATATCTCTGAAATGTAAATAAGGATAAATTAATTTAGATAGTTTGGTATTAATTCTGTTCATATAAAAGTAGTTCATTCTCATTTTGTGGCCAAAGGGTTTCCTTTGTTTTATTTGTATGTCATGCTAAGGTGCTCCATGCATGTTTATAACAAATTTTCTATCAAAAAAATTGTAATAACCTTTAAAATATTTCATATATGAAAATAAATATACAATATTTTCAAAAATATAATTAATAAAAAATAGATTTTTTAACAAAATTTGTACTTACAAGTATTTATTTAATAATAATAATAATAATAATATTATTATTATTATTATTATTATTATTATTAAAATTTCTATTGCTTGAAATCAAATAAATATTTTAATAACATAATTACGAAAATACTTGTTGATTATTAGTATGTAATACATTAAAATATATTTAATAATTAAACTA
The DNA here is from genome assembly GCA_022606455.1 of Callitettix versicolor. Classification (NCBI taxonomy): domain Eukaryota; kingdom Metazoa; phylum Arthropoda; class Insecta; order Hemiptera; family Cercopidae; genus Callitettix; species Callitettix versicolor. Next base: position 40,457,300 of record CM040183.1, on the reverse strand, counting down.
TATTATTATCTACTTATCTCAGATGATACAAATTATATTTCGAAAAAACATTTTTGAATGTAGTTTCTGTAATGAGAAATTTTAATTTTTTTCCTGTTTAGGCCATTAAAATGTGTTATACTTGAAAAAGGCACTTTCCTGTTTTAAAATATTTGTCCTATTTCTACTCCTGTAAAAATGTTTTACCTATTCTATATGTTGAATAACATAAAGCAAATTTTGATAAAAAAAAGTTACAGAGAGTATTTAAATGTATTATATTTTCTAGGAAACAATTTTCAAAATCAAATATCATATATGAAATTATAATATTACATAAAAAAATAATAAACTTTTGTTTTATATGTTTGTTTAATTGACACTTTAATTTAGGAGTAACGCCATGGAGCAACTTGATGAAACTCCTCAAGGAATATGATGCAGCCGATACAGAACTGCTTATATACGCAACATCATTGATCAACAAGACCCTCAATGGCCTTCCAGACCAGGACTTGTACTACGACCAAGTTGATGCATTGGAAGAACAAGGGTTTGAATCCATTATTCGAAGGTTTGTGTTGTTAATCTTCCAATAAAATTTACTTATTACTAATATGAAAAAGCTTTTTTGGTATGTTTGAGTCTCTAACTGTAATTCACAAACCAAATTGACATAGTAGAACATATACAATTATGTAATACCATTTTACTACACATTATATGTTGTGTTATTTTCATATTTATATTTTTTTTAATATAGGTACATGTCCAAACAAGGAACAGACCTTGATCTTTTGAGGCAGTTTCAAATATACGAAGCTGTTTTGAATCATGAAGATGGAGAAGAGAAAGGAACACCTCTAAAACAATTGGATGAGACTATTAGGTACACAATAATTTTTGTTTATTTGTCCGAGAAATATTTCTTGATTAAAGTTATCCCTTCAATGGAAAATATGAATAAAGTTTATTAGGGTTGCTAAGTGAAAATGGCTTCACTTCAAAACTAAAAATCAATTTTCGACTACATAGGAATAATATTTCAGTATGTAAATGGTACACCCTCCCATCCTAAGGCAATACAAAAAATATAATGGACAGATAAAAAAGAATTTTATCAAAAATTTCAGTATTTATGACTGATTCATTGGTTAAAAATCCAATGCAATTTAATTGCAAGTTTTTGTCTAGGATATTTGCTATGTTTTATTTAATATTAATTATTTAATCATAAATTTGTTTTTCCAGGAAAACTTTGAAGCACAGAAAATGTCTGACAGCAAATTTAAACCAATGCGAACGACGCAAGTCAAGAAGACACTCTACAGGAACATCACCACATGCGTTAACACTTAATTTAAATCGGCCAAATGCTTACAATCAGGACTTGAATTTACCCCCTGACGATTACCATAATGGTAAGATTCTCAAAGAAATATGTAGATATACAAATTGCAGTATGACATTTCTGCTCATAAACAAAATTGGCTTTGATTATTCTAAAACTGTTATGGATTTTGAATGCCTGTTTTACATGCTTTTCATTTTTAAAACTTTTGCCAATTATGTTTATTATTTAACAAAGTTTTTTATTTTTAATTTGTTATTGTTAAACTTTTATTAAAAGTTTAATGTTGATTGTACTCATACTATAATGAATGTATATTTTAAAATTAAAATCATTAATATATAAATTTATTTTTATTTTCATACTGTACAATATTACGCTGTCATTTCCTTATTAAATTCAGTTAAATGAATAAATTAGTCAAGTAGAATAAAATATTTCTTTATATACAGTATTAGTAAAACTTTGGAAATACTATGTAATATTGTATTCAGTCTATTCAGTCAAAAACAAATTGATTCTTTTTAACATGTTTTCATTGAGTTGTGATTGTGTGAAATTTGGTTTCTTTTTTCGTAATAGACTGCTTGTATTTCTTGATTTCACAACTTTTTTACTATTTCCTCTTTACTATTCTTTGATTTATATTTCTTTAAAATTTTCATATAAACAAGTTAGAACTTAGAATCAGTATGCAGACATAAAACTTTCAATTATGATCTGCAATCCCAAAAAGCATACCTACTCATTCAAAAAGTGTACTTAGGTCAGTTCTAAGAAAGTGCAACAAAGCACAGTTGGTTTCAAAGGGAATAAATTTAATTGTAGGAAAGAGTGGGGTAGCTCTGATCACTTAAGGGAGACATTCAACATAAAATGACAGTTTTACCTGAAAAATACGTAATGATTGGAAAATTTAGCTTAACTATTCAGCTATTATATATATATATATATATATATATATATATATATATATATATATATATATATAATTTTGAAAGTTGCACTAAGTAAACTTCTTTTATAAAAAAAAAATAAATAAATAATGTTCTTTAATCAGTATTCCCCCCACCCTAATCACAATGGCGATCACACATTTCTTTATTTATTTATTTATTTTTTCTTACAAAATCGTTTTTTGAGGTTTGCTATTCAAAATATGTGAATGCTTTTTAGGAGGTCCTTTCCTATTATTTTGGGTTTGTTTGCTTTGATCCAGATGAAGGCAATGGAATCAGTTCTTTGTCTTAGGCCTATATTTATTTTTAATGAGTGAAAGCACACTAGGCGCAGGCACTAACTTTGGACCCCTAAAGTTGTTGGCAAGCTTGTTAAGTAAAAATGTGCTTCTTCACTTAAGTTTTGTTAATACTAGAAGAGGTTGTTGTGGTGGTTCTCATCATTTTCAATGCGAGTAACAGGAATCCCTTGGCTTGTCATGAACATTTCAGAGAAAAAAAAATCTTCCTCTGTAAACACATTTAGATTCAAAGGATAGGCTGTGATGCCTGTGGTTTATATCAAAAAACTGCATTTCCAATAGTTAAGTTACAGTTGCAACTTCAATGTAAGCAGCACTGAAGAGTCCTGCAGTACCATACAGTGTTATTTTTTTTTCAAAGCAGTATATTTAATCTTCAAATGACATATCAATGGAAAGCACATTTTGAATGACCAAAAAGATAACATCAGCTGAATTCGATGTGAGCTGTGGGAGGGAATAGAAAACATGGCATGTGGGATTGTCAAAAATCAAAAGCACTTTGTCAGACTTGCCTTAGAGTGTTTGATAAAGTGCTGTAACCATTCAGGAAAGACAGTTTTGCTCAAACATCCATTGTCAGTGCAAATGTACACAGTACAAGCAGGCCATTTGTTTTTTTTTTTTTTTAATAATGAGCATTCATTTCCTTTTAGTAAATAAATATTGGAGGAATGTTAATTATTTAACTGTTAATAACAGTAACTATTTTCTCCCTTTTCCAGTTAACTAATGGTCCAACCCTTTTTTTTCTCTTTTGCTACCATGACGGTTCCAGGATTTTGAACAGTTTTATCCACATTAAATAAACAATTGAGAGAAACTTTTCGTTGGTCATTTTGTTTTCTAAATCTTCATAGAATCGCTTAAAGATCCTTGTTGAAGGACTTGATATGGTTGATACTGATAGTTTCTGCCTTCAAACAGTTAGTTGGTTTTGTTTTAAAAACCCATTGAACCAATCTTTTTCAGCCAACTGTCCACCATTAGAATAGGTATTTTCAACTTTGTTCATTCCCATATACTCAAAAGCAACATCGAACCTCAAGCAGATATGTGCCAAAAAACAAAAGTTCTACAATTTTATCCTCTCAGCTGAATGTTTCTCTTGCTGTGGTGTGAATATATATTGTCTTCCTAGAAAAGGCTTCGCTGTCAGTCTATTTAATTTTTTATCACAAAGAGTGGTAAAGAGAATTTTGAATTGTTTGCTTGTAGCTCTCATTATGATCCCATTATGACTCAATAGCTTTTTGCAGCTGTTTCTCAGTCCAGCTTTTTTGATCACTGGGACTTTTCCTTGTCCTTGGCATCTAAAAGAAAAAAAGTGCATATTAACCACAACTTCAACATCAACTACTTATTTATTAAAAACAAGTTAACACTTAAAAAATGTGAGGTACACCAATTTAACATTTAAACCAATATGGGGGAGCACCAATCACGAGTTGGGGGTCCTTCTCACGCTCATGATCGCCACAAGCTTGTTGAACATCAAAACACAATCACAACCTACATATGTGCACACTCTATCAATATGAATAAATATATTGATGTAGAAAAACATACTATCCATATATATATTGATGTGAAAGTACTATCCACACATTAAAAGTAAAATGAATTTAAAGTAACTATGCCACTTACCTTTCTTTAAAGTGGTCAAAATTAGAAAAATAAGGGTTTAAAAAAACAGAGCAAAAATATAAAACATGTTGGCAAAAAACGCACAAAGGACGACTGACTTTGTGTACACCAATTTGAGGTACACCAATTTAACATTTAAACCAATATGGGGGAGCACCAATCATGGGTTGGGGGTCTTTCTCACGCTCATGATCGCCACAAGCTTGTTGAACATCAAAACACAATCACAACCTACATATGTGCACACTCTATCAATATGAATAAATATATTGATGTAGAAAAACATATTATTCATATATATTGATGTGGAAGTACTATCCACACATTAAAAGTAAAATGAATTTAAAGTTACTTTGCCACTTACCTTTCTTTAAAGTGGTCAAAATTAGAAAAAAGGGTTTAAAAAAACAGAGCAAAAATATAAAACATGTTGGCAACAAACGCACAAAGGACGACTGACTTATATCTTCATAGAATAGTTCTTATGATGGCTTGTAAGGGAGCAGTACTAGTCTGGCAATGGCTATAGACAATTATGAAGTCAAAACAAGTTTGATCCAGGATACCAGCTGATCAGTATCAACCCCACTCTCCCTTATATCTAGAGCAAACCACAAATATTTTAACATTATTTTTATTTTCTTTGGTTTTTGTTGGCCTACTCATTTTTTGATGAAATAAAGTAGTAGCTGCTTATTAATTAGTATTTAGGTCTAAATCCGATATTTTTTTAAAAATCAAATAGGAAAATGCAAGTAGATTACATAATGCATTTTAAACAAGGATACTGAATATTTGCAGTTTAAAAATAGCACAAATGCTTTCTGGCTGTATGGAGCTATACATCAGAAGGAATTTTTAATGTGAATTTTATAATATTTATCTTCTGAGTTTACACTTTGTACCTGGAGCATCTTAAAGTATGAAAAAGTAATTCATTGTTTTCCCAACAAACTGTCAACAAAATTTCTTTCAGTATTGGGTTATAGTTACTTAAACCGTGGAATTCAGTTTGCTAAATAATTAAAAAATCGAAAGTTTTCAGAATTAGATTTCTTATTAATTCTTTCTTTCCACTATATTAATACTTTCCTATGCTTTGCTTTGCCGTGTAAATATTGAGAGATTTGCATCTCTCTGAGCTTTTTGGAGTGAACTAACCTAATTTTACAGAAGCAGACGATGCGGGTGTAACTCCAGCATTGAGACGAAGAAGAGAACGTGCTGAACGACAAAGAAGCTTCATAAGAGAGCAAAGAGAACTGAGGGCATCTCTTAGCAGTACAGACCAGTCTGGCAGTGAAGACGGTATTTTGTTATACAAATTTTATTTATAAAAAGCATAGGAGTAGGTCACCACCTGCTTGTGTTGTGTTGTAAATTATAAATTTTAAAAAAATGTTTCTTAGCTTTATAATTAACTGTATAAAGTTTAACTTAAATACTACTATTTATCAAAATTATAGTTTTTTTAACAATAATGATATATAGATAAATGTTTGTTATTTATTGTGGTATAAAATAATTGTTAATACTGTTTAAGTATTAAGTATAATTTTCATATAAGTACCATTCAAGACTATAAAGTCAGACGTAGTGTAATTTATTCTACACCCATGCATAATGAATAAGTTGTGCATCATATATGTTTTCTATTATTTGAAGCTGAGTGACCAGTCATATGATGGGGACACTCCAGTATCTTTCATAGGTCCTATAAATTATTTTAAAATGTTAGTCATATAGATATATTCATCTGTTTTTAAAAAGTAATAACTTGTTCTTTATCTAATTTATTAACAGTTCTTTCGAAGTTTACTAATTTTTTAAAATTTGTACTGTATTTTACAACTTGTTCTAAGTTTTCTATTTAAACAAAGATTAGTTACTTATAGTTTTATGAACCTTATTTTATTTTAGTACATATGTTATTAGTAGATGTAGCACTAGCCTATATGTAATGTGACTAGTAATGTACTTACATAAAACTTGCTAACAAATATTTGCTACTAATATTTAAATTCTTACCTTTTTTATTTCACTGGATGTTGTCCCCAAAAATCATAACAATATTTCAGCTGTCAGCTTTTAAAAATATTTTGTTATCACATAAAAGAATTTTGCAAAATTAAATATATTTTTAGTTATGTATAAAAATTTCGCAAAATTATTATCAATTAGTAGCTTGAATCAATATTCAGATTGGAAAGCTGAATGTATATGAAAATACAAAAAATACAAAGCCCTAAAGAGTAATATTATGTTATTTATTGATAGATAAAAATAATTTGAGTATTACTTAGTTACTTGTTATATATGGTACAAAAATGTAAAATAAAGAAGGCAATATTTTGATATTATTAATATGTACATTTGTAAATATTACTTTAATACATAGTGTATCAGAATTCTTATCATAATCTTTGTTACTTATAATTTTTACACAGGTGGTGTTACTCGTAATGGTATACACTCTCGACTGCAAAATGGTGGAGATGTGTCACTTTGTATTAATGAGTCATCGCCTCTTAAAAGAGAAAATACAGTTAAAGATCTTACACAGAAACTAGCAACAACATTGGGAAGTCCTATAGATGATGGGAACAAGTCAAACTCACCTTTCAGTGACATGAAAGGAATAATTTCAAAAGCAAAAGAAGGTAATTGGAGGATATGACAAACTGTACTAACTTCCTTACAAATACTTAACTGCGTGGATTATCTGTTAACAATTCTGATTCACAAGCTATTGACAAAAAAATTGTAATAGTGAAAATTTATTTACGAAACCTGAGTTTACAAAACTGGCTAGACAAATTTTTAAAAAAGAAAGGTTTTACATTCAAATGATAACACACAATTCCATATTTCATACTTTTATAAATTTAAAAATATAAATATAGCTCCTAAGAAACATATGTACACTACATACAAAAAGGTGACATTTTAAAACACATATAACAAAACAATATTTCAGTAATTTATTTGTTATATTTTTTTAATCTGAAAACAAAAATTACCTAAAACTGAATTGCAATCTGATTATTTTATTTGTTTTTAGGTTTAGCAAAATCTCAATCACGTGGAGATATGTTGAAGAGTCCAACTACTGAAATACCTCCTCCAATCCGTCCACCAGAAATAAAGAAAACAGAAACTGAATTGCAATGGGAAGAGTTAGTTAAAAACTCATCAAGGGATCTAACACTCTGCGATCTTGATTTCACAGACTTATGTAGTGAAGACGAGCGTGATGTTCTCGCTCCAGCATTTATAATGAATGGCGGTGCTCCACCTCCTCCACCTTGTGGAGTGCCTCCTCCTGTTCCAATGATGGCACCCGTAGCTCCAATAGCACCTACAGCACCTCCTCCTTTAAACAACATGCAGTCAACAAGGGTGTCATCACCTGTGCGGAAAAATAAAAAGACCGTCAAGTTGTTTTGGAAGGTAAATTTTAAATTATTGAAACTTAATTAATTTTATTTTAAGTACAGTAGGATCATGACAGTCCAACAGTTGCCAGTTTGACAAGGCTCTTAAAGGTTGATTTATATTATATACTTAGAGTATATTATATATGTATACTTTTTACATGTAACCTACATATGTACTTTTTGTAAATAGTGGAAGAAAACAGTAAAGAAGTTTTGTATTGAAATATTATAAACTTTAGGTATATTAAAATAATATGTCCCATTTTCATTGGAAAATGAACTTTTACTTTTTAATAGCTTCAAAGCATTCATTGACATTGTTTTTATTTGTCCTCTTAGTAATAATAATTTTGTAATTAGTAATTTTGTAATTAATAATAATAATGTTTGGTCCCATATCTGTTAGATTATCAAGCTTCTACTGCATTTATAAAAAATAAAGAATCTGTGAGTCATAATAATATTTTATTAAAAATCTTACATTAAAAAAACATTTATTTTAATGAAAATATTTAAGAACTTAATTAATAGCAGTAAATCAAATCAAGAAGTCTTATAGTTTCACTTGACTGAATGTTTCTGAAAATCTCTTTTAGTAATTTATTTATGAATCAGAATGAAAAATCAGTGAATATGAAACCAAAAAATTGCATAATGTTTACGAACAAGTGTGGCTGTAAAAAATATGCAGTAAAACCTTCTTAAACATCAGCTATGCTGGCATGCATCAAAGATAAATAAGATTAACCTTTTACATAGAAACATTCTTTGAAACTAAATTCGTACTGTACATAAATTAGGTAATTTAGGTAAACTAGGTTATTTAATAAAATTCCACATTTATCATAATTTCAGATTTAGCAATTGTTTTTAGATTTTAAATTCTGTGATGTAATGAGAAAAAATAAACTGCAACAAACTTGTTTTACTTACAAATACTACACACAGTTAATATAACTGATTATAACTGACCATCATATTTTGAATAATCTTTAGTTTGAAAATACTTAATCACTAATAACTACCAATATCTCTGTCAATATATATCATGGTTACAGTAAACAAGTAGTCGAATCATTAGGGGCAAGACAGGAACCATTTGAACTGCTATAGCCAGTACTGCTGGCCACGCCCACTCTCAGTCAGGTCAGAATATTTAATGCATCGACAGTTTGAAGAGCTTGGATGACTAGCCTGAGCTACAATATTCATAATTAAAATACATTTTTAACAAAAAAAATATAACGTTATGATACAGTTCATAAAGCACAGCTGTATTTTTACGTTTTACATATATTAATTACTTCTTATAAGTATATTTAATATTGAATACTGTTTTGTTTGTAACATTGTTAGAAAACACTACACTGACTAGATTGACACTAGAAAGCCTAATGCAGCTGACAGAGTACAGTCGAATGTGTCTTGTGCTGACAACATACAGAATGGAGATAATAGAGGAATCGGTTAGTTGAAGAGTTTTCTGATAGGTTACAGCAAAATCCAAATAAAATCAAACAACTAAATTAATATAAAAGCATAGTATTTTGTTTCAACAAAAATCCACACATTCGACAGATTTTAACTGTTAGCCATCCAATCAGAGAGGGACGTAACTTGTGCAAAAATTCTGGGCTGACAAGGAAATAGTTACAGCCAGTACTCAGAGGACATATTTTAAAAATCGTACCCAACTGCAAAGGGTTAAAATAATAATTATAAAACAGTAATTTTCTGAAATTTTTAGGACAATGAAAATTTAAATTTAAAATACTGTTTATTTAACTTGCCCATTTAAAGATTTTATAAGCAAAAGTAAAAAATAAATTTACTTTTCAAAAATAAGTATCAATATATGAAACATAAAAAAACATCTGAAAGTTATAATTTCTTATAATTGTAAAATTTGACAGGAGGTACGTGATGATCCTCTTGCATTTGTCAAGATGAATTCCCGCAGTCTGATATGGGACGAACTGACACCCGTAGTCGTGGATACACAGAAGTTGGAACACTTGTTTGAATCTCGAGCCAAGGATCTCATAACAAAGGTATTTCTGAGCTGTAAAACAGGTACTTTGCTATACTTAACGTAGAGTACTCATTGTTGCTCAAATTTGTTTGACTTAAAAGAAGTTAACCTGAGAATAGACATTTTATTTAATAACACATTAACTTATAATTTATATTTACTTCTTTCATTAAAAATTAAAAAATTAATTAATTAAAATTAAAATAAAAAATTAATTACCAGGGCAGTATTTCCTATTGGGCCAACTAGGCTTAAACCTACAGTGCAACATTTTCAGAGATGCAGAAACAAATCTGTTTTTTTTTTTTTTTTTTTTTTTTTTTTTTTTTTTTTATTGGTGCTTAACGTCTGATTATTGTGATGATTTATAGCATATGAAAATGCCAAGCCTTGGCCGGGAATCGAAACCAGGTCCTTGGAGTGAAAGCCCAGTACGCTATCAACTAGGTCACTGAGGCAGCTAACAAATCTGTAATAAACAAAGAAAATAATTAAGAAATAATTATAACAGTAATACAGCAAACAGGAGACAATAAGTATTATTGCTTCATATCAAATAGAAGCATATAAATTTTTAAAAAATTATATTTAACTACCAGTTCTAAAAAATTTTAAGAACTATCAGTTTCTTAATTCAGGCTCATACATGTTTAGGCCACTATTATTAGTTTATATGTTTCATATTGCATTGTCAATTTTTTTTTTTTAATGTTGTATAGTTGTAATGAGTATTGATGAATAAAACGTTTTTTTTTTAATTCTTGGAAATGAAGGGGCAAATTATTTAGACTAGAGGAAGTCGCCTGCTAGTAAAAGTGGCTACAAGCCCTTAGCACCTAAATGCAGCCTGACTAATTACTTTAATACCATTTTAATTTTTTTATTATTTAAAAAACTCAAATTAGCCCATTATGTCAGTAATTTGAAATTCAGTATATTTAACTATGTTTTTTTATAGCACTTGCATGCAACTGAATGATTTAATAAAATTTGTTCTTACTTCATTTGAAATAGGATTAACAAAATATGGTACTTTGTGTCTGTAAAATTTATTACAACAGTCTATATTTGGGATACTGAAATTTATATATATTCAGTGGCGGATCTAAAGCATTATAGAACACATGAGCACAACATGCTATAGATAATATATATATTTTTTTTATTACTTCATGCAATTATTTAAATTTTTTCATTTACTAAATTTACACTTTATATATTATATTTTTGGCCATAACATTCAAAGATTAAAGGGACTTCCAAACACTGTTTGGTGTTGTCATACCTTTTATGAATTGCATAAATAAATGCTACAGTTCTACTACCCCAGTAGAATGCCAAGCCCCTATTAGACCCTCATCCTCATACAGCCTCATATAAAAGAAAATATTTCTTAAATTTATTTTATAAAATATTTTATGTGCAAAAAGGCATACAATTTTTGTAGTTAACAGTTTTTCTCCCCCCCTCTTTGCTGGGAGAGAGTTGCTTCTGACTCTAATCCTCAAGTTAGCCTTCCCATTGTGTAAGTTCTACCACTGTAATATATATATATATATATATATATATATATATATATATATATATATATATATTACTTTAAAAATTACACCAACAAAATCTTTGCAATGAATAAAGTAAAACTGAATGATTTTTTAACTAAATTACTTTTACAAATATTGTAAGTTACATATTAGCATTAGCATATTGCATTAGCAATTAGCTATATCTGCTTGACTAATTGCATGAACATGTCTTAATTTAACATAGGAGTTTATCATTATTAGTTTCTGCTTTGTCTATTACTTAAAAATAATACCTACTTTAGATTTCCTAGAATAGATTTGATTTAACCAAAAATTTTGTGCATGTTTTAAGATCTGTAATTCTTTTATTGCTGCTAAGTTGTTTGTTGCATGTAATAAAGGTTGCTCAAATTTATTTCACAAAAAACCATACAAATAATGTGTTTTAAAGTTGTTGTAGATATATGTTGTAATTTTTCACTATAACATTTCTAATTATGTATTACATTGAGGAGATTATTTGACACTGAATCATTAGACGAATCTATCTAACAGTATTAAAGCAATTAGTAATTACTACTTTATTCATGGATGAAGAGAAATGCCGTACCTACTGTATTTTACAACTGAAAATGTAATTTTTGTAAAAAAATCTTTTAAGAATTACAAATCATACTTTTTAACACATGACAATTTTGCAAAACACAAAAGGTGACAAGCATAAGTTAATGTCTTTTATTTCAAATCAAATCTTTTAATTAAACCTTTTTAATGAAATAGTTTTATTTATGCATAAAAAGATATTAGTTTTATATATTTTGTATTTTTAATGTGGTGTTTTCTTAAACTTCATAAACATGATTTTTTTTAAAATATTAAAAATCTAATGTTCTAGGTAACTATTGAACAATTAATTAAAATATGCTAGCTAACTAATGTTTCATTTATTTAAATACTTAAATACATATTTACTTATTGACTTGATCAAAATATAAAATGAATGTGTATGCATGTTTATTTATGTACTGATCCATTATGTGTATCATGATTTTATTTTAATCTTAACCCATTTTTACAATATCATACTATTGTATGATTATCAAACGGAAGGTAAGGGGCTATCCTTCTAATAGTATAAAACTTTTTAAAAATAATGTATAATTGCATGTGTAGCCTAGAGCCTAGTAGGCTAGTAGCGAGGTGTAGTTAGTTCAATTTTGGAATTCTTTTATAATTTTACTGATTAACTATAAACTTAATTATATTGTTTTTATGATAACATATTTGTTTTTTATTTCATCTAATAATGTTATTTCTTTTGTTGTTGTTATAATATAGTAATAGTGAATAGAACAAATATATTATATCAGATAAGAAAGATTATTTCATAGCAATTAGATTAGATGTAGTTTTATAGTTTGAAGCATAGCATTGTTTTTGTATTTTATTAAAATGGAATTAAACATTTATATATACAATGGAAACAAGCACTGAATTTTAAAGTAGTTGTGATTTGTAAGTATACTTCATGGCACTGAACACATTTACATTTTAAACTATCAAGACAGTATAGTACAGTACCTAACCTAATCTTTATTTATTGGAAATAATCTAACTTATTTTAAACTTCTACATTCCCAATAATAGACCAAAACCTATGATAGTCAATATGACTTTCCTCTAAATTAACTGAATAAACTACTGTTATTTTTAGCAGACAAAAGATAAGTAATATAAAAATACTGTAGCTACTTCTAGGACGCAAAAGACTTGTGTGTGTGTGTGTGTGTGTGTGTGTGTGTGTGTGTGTGTGTGTGTGTGTGTGTGTGTGTGTGTGTGTGTGTGTGTGTGTGTGTGTGTGTGTGTGTGTGTGTGTGTGTGTGTGTGTGTGTGTGTGTGTGTGTGTGTGTGTGTGTGTGTGTGTGTGTGTGTGTGTGTGTGTGTGTGTGTGTGTGTGTGTGTGTGTGTGTGTGTGTGTGTGTGTGTGTGTGTGTGTGTGTGTGTGTGTGTGTGTGTGTGTGTGTGTGTGTGTGTGTGTGTGTGTGTGTGTGTGTGTGTGTGTGTGTGTGTGTGTGTGTGTGTGTGTGTGTGTGTGTGTGTGTGTGTGTGTGTGTGTGTGTGTGTGTGTGTGTGTGTGTGTGTGTGTGTGTGTGTGTGTGTGTGTGTGTGTGTGTGTGTGTGTGTGTGTGTGTGTGTGTGTGTGTGTGTGTGTGTGTGTGTGTGTGTGTGTGTGTGTGTGTGTGTGTGTGTGTGTGTGTGTGTGTGTGTGTGTGTGTGTGTGTGTGTGTGTGTGTGTGTGTGTGTGTGTGTGTGTGTGTGTGTGTGTGTGTGTGTGTGTGTGTGTGTGTGTGTGTGTGTGTGTGTGTGTGTGTGTGTGTGTGTGTGTGTGTGTGTGTGTGTGTGTGTGTGTGTGTGTGTGTATGTGTGTGTATATATATATATATATATATATATATATATATATATATATATATATATATATATATATAATAAATTCTCATTATTAAAATTGTAATACTTATATAAATTTCAGTAATTTGTGAAATTGAAAAAAATGTTTAAATTTTTTCATGGTTTAAGTAATTATTTTTCTTATATATTACTAAATAGTAATTAATACTACTGGATTCAATACTTCCTGATTTCTGTTTGAAAATATTTTATACAGAATTTAATTTTTGTTTAAAGAATTAGCACACCTGAATGGGGGCAGCAATATAACTATGTTTTACTCTAATTATCTCTTTACTGTCCGCTGTGTTTATATAAAACATTCACAAATATTAAATTTTAAGGACCTATTTAGTATTTTGGAATCAAGATAGAATGCCAATTTTTAGTAAAAGAATTTTAGATCAATCTCTGATATTTTTTTAACTGTATAAAAGTAATTTAACCTAATATATTAAACTTTGATGCACATGGTTCACATTCAGTAAAAAATGACAATTAAACATTTTTATTTAATAGACTGTTTAGATCTTAATACTAACACATACTGAAGTGAAGTTATAACTTTTGAATTCATTTTTTAAAACTAATTCATGTGTAACATAATTTAAAAATAATAATAATAATAATAATTTTAAAGCTTACTATTTACTAAAAATTATTTTTTAATATTACCAAATTTACAAATAGGCTACTTTTTTAATGCTTATACAATTTTTAAATAATACACTTTTGAATAACTTAATTTTATGCACAGTGAACATTAACAATTTAATAGCTGCAGACAATACAGATTTAGTTTTCTATCATTAATACTGTACATATATGTAACAATTGTTTCAATTATAAATCTACTGTCATAATAGCTAAGCATTTTAACACTGGTTGAATAACTTAAAGTTGTAAAAACCATTTAAAACAATGAATGAAAGCCAGTTATGAATTCAACTGTACCTATATTTCAAAAAAGACAGTGTTTCAAGAAAATTTGCTTCAACTTTTATTTAGGTATTAGTTTCATAGACAACATAATAATTTCATTTTTACCAACTGCCTTAAATTTTGATTATTTTTAAATAAACTTTTATCTTCTTCAATTGAAACACTTAAACATTAGTTATTGTTATTAATACATTAAAAAAAAACACACACACAAAACTTACTAGGATTAGCAGAAAAATATAGGCCTACTCACAATGAAAATACTGCATTATGTATAACCTCGTTTTTCTGAAATAAACAGTTAAATCATTAAGAGAAACAGTCTTAAAAAATAATGTAATTGTTGGACCATTTTAAGAGTGTTGGCTGCCAATGGTAACATTGGGATTAATGGCACTTAAATTTAATTTCCCTTCATTTAATTTATCAAAATTATCATTAAAATCATTAAAATTATGATTTCGAAACTTCTTCACAAGTTTTTACTAATGCATTCATAGGCTTATAACTGGAAAGTGAAACTTACATTTCCAATTCATTTGATCAACTATACAATTTCTAAAAATTTGACGCTATTATGACAGTAAAGAAAAAATATGTAAATATGGTTTGTAAATTTCAGGCTTGTATTAGCACCTGCTTCTCATAATACTAATCTTATGTATTTTGTCTTTGTTCTTCGATGGACACTTGCTGCAATATAGGAGGTGAGTGTTAGTAATAGACATTGTGTCTTGTCTATTTAGTAAGTATTATTAATCATGACATTAATTTTATCAAGACTAGGGCCTACCTCGTGATTTATTTGTTTGATAACAAAATTAAGAAATTGACTAAGTAGTGGTATTTAAAAAATTATTGAATATGTATAATCGAATGTGTTTTATATATATATATATATATATATATATATATATATATATATATATATATATGACATCATATTATAATATTTGTATGTCCATTTATCATATACATATTATGTTTTACATAACTCTTTTTCATTTTTGTGAATTTCATTAAATTCTTGAAAAAAAATAATTGGTATTTTATTTTGCACTTTATTATTAATACTTTCATTAAAATATGACAAAAAAGTATACACATTTAACTTTACAGATATATTTAATATGTTTGTATTTAAGCTTTTTTTATATCATAAGGCAAAATATTAGTTAAAATGAAACTACCAAATAAAAAATAATTAAAAAATCAAAATATTAAAATGTTTTTACTAGTTTTTAATGATGTAGCATAATTTATTAATCAATGTTTGTTGGCCATACAATGTCCATCAGTTATTTTTACTGGCTATTTTATAATTATTCTCATTTAATTGTTACATTTAACAATGTTATTTTGGACTTATGTAACAAAATTAACCCAAGAACTATGTGTTTTTTTAATTTTGATGTTTTAAATGTAACACATTACTTTTGTTCTTTTTAATAAATTATAGAAATTATTTTGTTGTAATTTATGAATAAATTCAGACAAAATAAATAATTTTTTCCCTCTTAAGATAGTATACACTTTGTATTAAGAACAAATCCAAAAATGACACATCCTTAGGATATTTTTTTACTCATTTCTCAATGTTTGATTAAAATCTATTAAGTATTTAAATAAGTGTTTCAGTTATAAATTATAGATTTTTAAAACTACAATACATTTTTTATGGCTGCAGTATAATTTCTTTCTATACTTATTTATGCATTTATATTTATCAAACAAATATGTCACATTCATTGTATAATAATATATATATAGCTTATATAAATATTTAATAAGGATATTTATTTTTATATCTACAATGGAAAACTTAATTTGTTATCAATTTCATATTGAGTGTATTTGTTTACACTTGGGGGTGGAAACTTCGAATGCAATGGTGTTGGAATCTCAGAATGTAGTGTCATGTACTGGATGCTTTAGAATTACAAAAGAATTAGTAATGTGCACAAGAAATGGTTTGAAAATTCTGGCATGGAGCATGTTGGTGGTGGAACATATTCTTCTTGATGTAATTGTAGTAGAATGAAATGCAGATGGCAATGAGTTTATATTATAAATTTAAAAAATATTTAAGCAAGGAAATAAAATGTACAATGGGCTACATTTATATAATATTCAAAAATTTGATGAACTTTTTATAGGGTCCGTGCCTATTTCATACTTTTCATATTTTGACCCCCTTTCTCTTTGTCAGCTGGCCATAACCCCTTCTGTGTCACATCATTCTAAATGATTTTTTTCTATTCCAAAAGGCTTTTTAAATTTATCTCTGCATGTTTTTATAATACTAAGTAGATAACAACTAACTTAAAATATTTTCAGAAATTTATGGTAATTTTGACCAATGAGCATTTTACAATAATTTTAATTTTTATAAAAAATCCTTAAAATAATTTTTATTTTTATTTCAAATGATCCCAGCGAACTCTTTCTTGTAGGTCATTTGAAATAGGGACATTGTTGATATCATGTTGGTTCCCCTTCATCTTCTAGAACTCAAGATGCTTCTTGAAACTTCTAATATTAAAATTGATTCATCAAAGTTACAGCAAGTCCTTTTTTATTGACAATAGACACATCATGACTTCAGAATTGCAAAAACAACTAAATAAACTAAAAAGGGTTCTAGCTTTTAATGAGTGCCCATTGATATTTTTTATGCTGTTGCTTCCATCTGTCCTATAAATATCAGACATATTCATCACATGTTCAACCAGCAAGATCTACTTTAACTGATGTGGAGTAGAAGTCAGAAGGGACATTTTCAAAGTTACTCTTCTATTTGGAAAAGTTTGTTATAAATGTCTTCTTTCTTGTGGCAGTGGAATGTAATTCCTTAATGTTTTCATCAATTGTCTCCTCAAAATTTTTGCTGTCGTTTAAGCACTGTTTAAATCACTGTTTCTATCACTCATTGTTGGTTTTCTGTTTTACTTTTTTCCAAAGAGATCTGGAGTACTAAAAAGTCCTGGTACAGTTTGTTCTATAATCAGTTTTTATTTAATAGCACATACAAAGCTTAAACAGTCAAACTCATTGCTATCTATAAATTCCTATAAACCCACTGGCACGCACCATGAGAGCTTAGTACTAATGCAGAATTTTCTCAGTTTTATATTCCTGTCACACTTTCTCCTAGCCTCTTGGCCTCATAATCTTCACACAATTAATTTGTTAAAACTGACATATCGAGTCAGGCCAGTCACTCGGGCAAGTTTTCCATTTCAAAGATTATATGCACTACTTATGATTACAAAACTTTTTAAAATTATGTCTTCTTGTTAGCAAACATTAATTAAACATAAATGAATGGATTAAATTTAGTCATGTTTTTTTTATAAACAAAAATCTGTGTAGGTTTAATTCCATACAAACATGGAATTATACATCAATTACAACACATTCATACATAGTTGTAAGTATACAACAATATAAAAAATAGCCCTACACAAATTTCTTCTAAATCTGCAAAGAGGAAAAGTGTGATATTATTTTTTTTAATGACTCAGGAGCAATTTGCTTCTTTGCAGCGATATAAGAAAATATCTTCCTATTACTGTATAGGATACCCTAATTTTGTATTTATTGTAATAGGAAAAATTACTTGTTAAGATTATGTTCACATATTATTAGTTCATATAAATGTTCAATGAGGACACATTTATATAGTAAAAAAGATAAAAAATATTGGAAAAAGTCATTTAAAAAATACTAACAAAGTATTTATAACATTTCATGAAAAAATTTTGTTTGTATCATTTCATGTATCCCTTCAAAATTATTTTATAGATTTTCTTAGGAAAGTTGCAATTATTTTTGTTTAAATAGCTTTAATTATTTTAAAATCCTAAGAAAGCTCTATATATTGATAATCATGTTATGTTTCTTTTTTCTTGGGATTGGCAGAAACAACAAGAAATGAATAAAAACAAAGAGATAATAGTTCTTGATCATAAGCGTTCCAACGCCATTAATATCGGGATGACCAAGCTTCCACCGCCACGCTCTATCAAGACTGCAATTCTCAAAATGGATGCTACAGTCATGAATAGAGAGGGTATTGAGGTAAGAATAAAAAATTTTCTTTATATTTTTTAAATCATTTTTAATCAAGAAAGATTTTCTACCCATGCCACTATTTTTCATTTAATACATTATTCAAAAATAAAATTAGGTTTTTCCATGATATTGGCCACTCATTTTTCCACCATCTACTTAGTTATTATTGTGTTATTCACTTTTCTTCATATTATTCAAAATAAGATATTCTAGTTAAATTCAATGAATTCAGTTGAAGCATAGGTTTACATAGGTTGTCTTAGAAAAACTTCTATGATCCATTTTCTGCTACTAGCCCAGGAAACTTGAAATCCCCTTTGAGTTACATCCCTGATTTGTCCAAAAGACACTATGCATAGATTATTAGTGTATTTCCATTGAAAAAATGATATATTGGGGCAGCCATCATGGTAATTCCCAGACCTGGAGCCTTGCACCAATTCTGACCTCCAGATAACTTTTTGAGAGGTTGTTAAAATTTATATATATATTTTTTTTGTTTTTTTGTGTTTAACATCCAACTATTGTGCACACTTGGGCTAATGCAGACGGTGGGATGATTTATAGCGTATGAAAATGCCAAGCCCTCGCCGGGAATCGAACCCGTATCCTCGGGGTGAAAGTCTAGTATGCTATCCACTAAACCACCGAGGTGGCTTATATATATATATATATATATATATATATATATACACACACACACACACACACACACACACACACACACACACACACACACACACACACACACACACACACACACACACACACACACATATATTACACACACACACACACACACACATACATACATACATTTTAATGATCTCTGTGTGTGTGTGTGTGTGTGTGTGTGTGTGTGTGTGTGTGTGTGTGTGTGTGTGTGTGTGTTAGCAAGAACTTGGCACACAAACTGATTATGGTAATAGTTTGGGCAAGTTTACTAAACAGTGAAATTTGTTCAACAGTTTTTAAAATGACAGTCATTTCATATCTTTAAAAACTGTTGAAATTAAGAATTTTAATGGCGTTCTGAGTTTATGTTTGTATTTTATATACCATGGTAACAATCTAGCAACACTACTTAACCAGGACTGCCCTCAACAGATGTATTTAAATCACTAATACTGATACTTAGATATTTTTTAAGTCCATACTTTACGCCAGTTAGACTAAAGAGGACGAGGGATTAGCTTTAATAAAAGCGTAAAGCTGTCAGCAGTAACTGCAATATATGAACGTGAGAGACACAGCAGACTGACCACTAGCTTTAGCTACAGATTAGTCTGTTGCGTCTCTGAAGTTTACTTATAGTTATACTGTATATTGCATACTTATACTGAAGTATACTTGTACTTAGAAGCATCAACTTATATCATAATAATTATTCTGCTATAACCAGTATGTTTGCACTGATATTCAATTTACCTTACATGAATTAATAAACTGTCTTGCCTTGCTTGTTGCTTACAGAAACTTTTAACAATGTTACCAACAGAAGAAGAAAGATCAAAGATCCAAGAAGCACAAGCTGCCAACCCAGACCTCCCACTAGGAAGTGCTGAACAGTTCTTATTGACTCTTGCATCAATATCTGAACTTCCAGCTAGATTAAAACTTTGGGCTTTCAAATTAGATTTTGAAATAAGTGAAAAGGTTTGTTAATATAACTAATAATCTGTATATTAAAAACTTGAATGGAACTTTTTACAAGTCAGTCCATCTACTCTGTATGACGAATTTGCTTATTTCTTTTTTTTAGAGTAGGTATTTATGCACACATATGTCATCAGGTTTGAACTGTCATTTTTCCCTTAAGGCTTCTCTCCCTTTGCTTTCAAAGTTCATGTGTTAATTTTATGGAGAAAATTTTATTTGATCAGGTGATTATTAAAACATTAAACCAAGGAGTTCATTAGGTTCACCTCAGAATGCAGCACATAAACAGCTGTTTATGCTACACAGATTTTTTGTGAGGGAGGTTCTCATACTGGGTAAAAACTTTAACTTATAAATATTTCTAGTTTTAACTAAAAACAGTGTATCCTTAACTATTAACAAATATTTATTTGTAATTGCCTCTTAATTTGTTGTGGATTGTGGATGTAACAATCTTATGTATGTTGAATGCTACAAACACATCCTGAGGTGACATCCTCAGGTTTTCTATTTATTTTAAATTTTCTCAGCTTACAGTATGTAGTTAGTTACAATAAATCCAACCAGGTTGGAATTGCATATTGTATTGTGTAATATATATATTATTTTAAGGCATAAAGCACATTGAGGCTATTATTGCCTCCCTAAATATAAATGTGAGTGTAAAGTGTTAAAGTGTAGTGTTGTAAGTGTAAGTGTGTGTTAGACTCGGGTACCGTGAGGAACGTCTAAATCCTCTCAATAGGTGCAGCTAGTCTGCACCCCCTGCGGGGATATATACATGCTTAAGTTTTTAAGCATTTGCTATTATTATTTGTTTCATTTAGTGACAGATAATACAAAATATGTAGGATTTTTAAATAGGAATACAATTATGAATAACTGTGTCAGTAAAAGTCAAGGATGCTGCACTAATGCCACTTTAGAAAATAATCAATTCTGCTAAGGGTTGTCATGCATCATAATGGATTAACATTCTAAGTATAAAGTTTACGTAATTATAGACTTCATTCAGAGCTACAAGTAAATACTCGTAAATACAGAACCGGTAAGCAAGTAAACAATATTGTGAATCTAGAGCTTGTAAGAAGCATGCGATTCAGGGTAAGGTGAGGTGTAGAAAGTAGAATGAGCTGATAGCTGACACATTGAACTCCCCCCCAAAAAAAACAATATAAAATTGGAGATTGATAAAAACCTTCAGTTATTTCTTACATACTTGTAAGCAGAACCAAGGCCTTCATAAACAGCATTCTCCATCCCTCATAATCAACTACAATTATCCTATATTGTGTGACTTCTAAAACCATCAAATTTCCTTCTAATTGTCCATCCAGCAGTGTGTACGCCTCACAAAACAAAATCATAAGTTTCAGTATTTTAAAAAGTTCAGATATTTACTTTATGATATTAAAACAGAGTTTTGTCAAAATAGAAATATGTTATTTAAGTCTACTTATTGGGGAATCAATTTTTTTAAGTTTACTCTTATTTGAGGACAATATAATTTTAGTAAAATTTAAAATTTATGTGTGCAGGAAATAGCTGAGCCTCTCATGGACTTGAAGCAAGGAATGGAAGTTCTCAAGACAAACAAAACTTTCAGAGCTATTCTTGGCACACTACTGTCAATTGGGATATTTCTAAATGGCAATGAGGTAATTAGATCACATTACAGGTAATAAAAAACTTATCTAAATTTTATGTCCATTATTATTTATTTTAAGAAAAGAACATTTTGGTTCTGCATTTGTCTATCAACAAAATTTCGTATTATTTGTAGGCCTAAATATCACCTCTTCTAATGAATCCATAAATTGTGTAATTCTATGTAGTTACAGTTCGTACAATAAATGCTCTTGTATTTTTAAACTGAAGTTTATTCTAGTGTTCCCCGAACTGTGATCTGACATGGCACCTTGGTGTGCCTCTGAAATCATTCAAGGTTCTTGTGAGCATAAGTCAAATGAAATCAACAGAAAAGTTGTAATTGATTTTTGAGGAAAGCCTATATAGTTTGGTAGTAAGTAAATTTTTTACAATTTATAAAAATTAGTAATTAGCTTCCATTTCAAAATTCCTTTTACTAAAAAAAAAAGTTTAGGTATGATTTCTCATTTTAACTGAAAAATTTGTTCAACTCTTTTAGTATTTCATACAGATGCAGTACATTAGTTTATTTAGAAAGTAGTTGAGCCATTTTTAGTAATGGGCTTGGATATGATATGAGTGGCAGGCACATATGTGTACACCACTCTGTTTTCTAATTAATTAGTTACCTTGCAAATTTAAAAGCAGTGACTATAATCCCACATATACTACATACATTTAAGACAATATATTTTGCATATTTTATCTTCCTCCAACTCTGAACATATATACACTGACAAGTACTAACAAGACTGCTTCATATATTTCCCAGACAATATTTCTTTCATTCATTTAAGTTCTTTAATGACCGAATTACATATTGTAATTTTATATATATATATATACAATTCAAATAACACATACATCACACACTCATACACAGGAAAACTATATATTTAATGCATTATAAATATAGTTAAAACAGCTTGAACAAAATATGGATGTTTAATGAAACTCACGTTTAAGCAAGATCACATAATATTTTATTAATTGTTTTTCACATAACTAAAAAAATTGTTTTTCAAATAATAAAAAAATAATAAAGTTGAGACTAATTTAACAAAAACAAAAAATACAAGAATAAATGAAAAACTCAGTCAAATAATGAAGAAGTGAATATATCTCTTTGATATCTGTTGTGGGAACCACTTTTATTTTTAAATAATCTATATGAGCATTGTTATTTTGTTTTAGGTAAAAGGTTTCCAGATTGAGTACTTGGCCAAAGTGCCAGAAGTAAAGGACACTGTCCACAAACACTCGTTGCTGCATCACCTTTGCCACATGGTCATGGAGAAGTTTCCTGACTCTACCGACCTTTATTCTGAGGTAGAACTAAAATTTTTTGTGTTAAGTAGCCTACCACTCAACTGTTTGTACTATAATTATTGATAAATTCATTTTGTAATATAATTTTCCACAAAAGATTTTTTTCATATAAAAACAATTTTTGTATATAGTTTATGAAAATAATTCATTAAAACGTTAGTGTATGTTTAAATTTTTTCTAAAAATGAATCTACATCTTTAAGTAACCGCTATGATTAAATTCCCTTCTAACAGATTGGAGCAGTTACTAGAGCATCAAAAGTTGATTTTGATGAACTGTCCGGAAACCTACATAGAATAGAAACAGAATGTAAAGCTTCCTTCGATCATCTTAAGGTTATTGTTAAACACGATGGATCTTTAACAAATCTGAAAGTCAAGTAAGTAATTAACTTTTATAATAATATTTTTACTGGCAATGTAAACAACAATAATTTAACTTTATTCGCCTTTAAAATTATACAACTATTTAAGATTTTATTGTTTTTAAATTTAATTAATTTCAGAATGACTTAATATAATAATACAAATTAATAATTTTAATTTAGTGATTAGGTATTTTATTTAGGCATTCTTAATATCAGGTTACTTGATCAATCTCAGATGTATATCGACTTCAGATATATCGATCTAAATATATCTCAGGTTATCTCTCTCTCTCTCTCTCTCTCTCTCTCTCTCTATATATATATATATATATATATATATATATATATATATATATATATATATATCATAAAGTATTTTGATATTTTATGACCATAATCAATTAATCATTTACTCACACTGTCCCAGTTACTTTTCATACAATTGTCTAATCTAACATAATGTGCAGTAGCAATTTACTACTGTTTACCAATTTATATCTAGCTTGTAAGCTATCATAGAACTTACACAAAAATTAACTTTTCATTATAAACATTCAAAATTTATATTCTTCATAATTTAGAAAAAAATTCTCAAAATGTTTTCTTTCGGCAACATTCACAACAAAATATATAAAAATAATATTACTTTATTTCAGTAAATACGTTCAGTTAAAATTTCACTTGTAAGTTAATTAATTATTATTTTCATTTTGGATTTTGTATTTAAAATTTGATGCTAGTTTTAATAAAATTTATTCTGGACACTACTAATTTTACATGTTTCATCTTGGATTGATGATTTCAAATTGAAAATGACATTACATTTAGTGAAAATTATTCATATGCCATTCAAAATGAAATAAAAAGTTATGATTGGAACAGAGAGAACCCCTGTTCCATTTTTTTTAAGTAGGCATTTTTTTTTCTAAGAAACAAAGAGGAGGTTTCAATTTCTAACCATTGTTTTATAAGTACTGATCTTGAGCATGACACACATTTTGTTAACTATGTCCACAGGGAAATTACAAAATGGCTGCCAATAAATCATCCAGAAATAGATACAATTCATTATTTCACAATGGCTGTGTTAGTAGGAAAATAGGAATAGTTTTAAGAACCTATCTGAGCACTTAAAGAATTTTAGTATGTAAGTTGAACACTTGTTTTTTGTTAGAAGTCATAAGAAATCAGTATGCAATGGTCCAAGAGGAATATTAAAAACAATTTTAAGGAAAGTAAGCCTCCAGCCACCAAATGAAGAAATTATGACATCAAGTGCTATCTACAATGTTATGAAAAGAGCACTGAAAATATTCACTTTCATTTTATTGAAAAAAATGCTGCTTTACTATGGTTGGAACTAGAAAAACACTTTTCAACAACCTGAATTATTCCTGGTGATATTAAAAGTTCTCTTCATTTCAAACCACTTCAGACAAACAATGTTGAAATTAGTATTAAATAGTATTGAAATTATTGAAATTAGTAGTATAGTATTGAAATTAATACTGATAGTATTAACCCTGCACTAATCTTTTCTTGTCAAACTACTTCTGATCTGGTTTGTGTTCTTCAACCATCTTCAAATAACTATGTAGCTACGAATTATGATGGTAACTGGTGGTAACTGATACGTCAGACTAGTAAAAACTATCTTCATTGAAGAAGAAGATTCTTTTTTATTACCCTTCAAGACTAGCTGCACTTTTTTATTGACCTCAAAGAGAAGATTCGCACACATTGCCTTTATAAACCTATCTTCAGTATAGTAGACACACCACAATCAAGTGATTCCATAAGAATGTATTATTTCAAAAAAGATTGTATCAAAAAACTGGATGAAGTGAAAAAAGTATTTCAATCAGAAATATAGAAGTATTAAAATGACAAACAAATCACAATATTGAATGTGTATATTAAACAATAAATTCCTTTTAACTTTAAGTACTCAATCATCTTTTGACTTTTAAGAGATATTCTTATGTTGTGCACAATAATTAAACATATTATTATTATTATTTTGGCATGTTATAATTATAATATATAAAACTATTATATTATATTAGTTAGGATAGTATTATTATAATAAAAAAGCCAACTATATTTTTATTTATGTAACAACCTATAAACTTAAGAGTATTTTTAAACAAATATGATAATTCTAAATTGTCTGAAACTCTATATAATGTGATTTTTATCATTACAATAGTTATACAAAATTTCTCTAAATATAATTTTTTTGATTTTTTTTTAACAAAATTGTTCATTTCTGGTCTTCATTCTTCTATCCAAAAGGTGTTTTAAGACTCATTAAACATTTTATTTTATTTTGACTACTTCTAACCATCTGTCCACCTATCTGTCAAATTATTAATACATTTAAGTTTCCTTTCCTAAAAATTAAGTTATTAACAATTTATATTATTTTTCTTAATGAACTCATAACATATATTTTACACTAGTTAAAAAATTACTTAATAACATATTTATGACTTTTATTGCTATAAATATTTTTACAACTAAATAATTAATCTTGTTCTAAGAAATTTTTGGCTTAAACTAAATGAATAAGTATCACTAAACATAAATGTGTATATTGTTGCAGGATGTCTGACTTCTTGGCAGACTGTGCAGAACGTATTATAGTTCTGTCCAAAGTTCATTGCAGAGTCATCAACCGATATCACAAATTCTGTCTATTTCTTGGAATTCCCTTCCACAGAGTTCAAGCTAACAAGCCAAATGAGATGTGTCGTATAGTTTCAGAGTTTGCTTTAGAATACAGAACTACTCGAGAGCGAGTATTGCAACAGTTTGAGAAGAAAGCTAACCACAGAGAGAGAAACAAAACAAGGGGGAAAATGATTACAGAGGTGTGTAAAATAACTTATATTTCTTCAATAAGAGCATTAATTACTCAATATAACTAATATAAGCATTGTTTATATTAGTTATATATGTGTTAACTAAAAGTTAACACATTTTAAGACATACCTTCATACAAATTTTTTATTATATATATATATATACCCCAAACACATCAACAATCGATGAAAATGTGGAAAAAGTGAAAGAAATGGTTATGAACAATTGCCGAATCACAATTAGAGAGGTCGCTGATGATGTTGTCATATCGATTGGATCATGTCATGACATTGTTTCCAATGTTTTGTGTATGAAACGTGTGGCAGCAAAATTCGTTCCAAAACTGTTGAATTTTGAACAAAAACAGCGGCGAATGGAAGTTGCTTAGGAGTCACTAAATGAAGTCAACGATGATGCAGAATTACTGAAATGTATTATAGTATGTGACGAAACATGGGTTTACGGATATGATGTCTAAACTAAGGCTCGATCATCTCAGTGGAGGCATTCTGGCTCTCCAAGACCGAAAAAGGCTCGACAAGTGCGATTGAACGTGAATGCTCACTGTGTTCTTCGATATTAATGGCATAGTGCATCATGAATTCCTGCCACCAGGTGAAACGGTCAATAAGAAGTACTACCTACAAGTTCAACGCCATTTGCATGAAGCAATCCGAAAAAAATTACCGGATTTGTGGAAAAACAATTCATGGCTTTTGCATCACGATAATGCACCAGCTCACAATTCATTGCTTGTTCATGAATTTTTGGCCAAAAACATTACTGTAACGATACCCCAGCCTCCATATTTGCCAGACATGGCTCCGTGTGACTTTTTGCTATTTCCAAAAATAAGGAGAACCTTAAAGGGCCGTCGTTTTACAGCCATAGATGACATTAAAAGCGCATCGCTGAAAGAACTAAAGACTATCTCAAAGATCGAGTTTGAGAAGTGTTTCGAGGATTGGACCAGTGAAACTGGATTGGAAGAAGTGCATAATCTTCAATGGGGACATTTTGAAGGCGACAGCATCAATGTAGAAGAATAAATAAATATTTTGTTAAAAAAATTAAAATTCTCGTTACTTTCTGAATACACATCGTATATATATATTTATTTATTATTGATTATTAAGACATATCTAGCTATAATAATATGACTATTCCACCAGGTGGGGAAGTTCAGAACTCAGGAAGACAGAGCTGATGCAGAATTGCGACAGTTGCTTGGTAACGAAGCAACAGAGAATGATGCTTCCTTTACTGGCTCACTGCCTTGGAGAAGGCAACGAACAGGTATATCCTGCAATCATTGTTTGCTTTTTTAATAGATTTTATTGTTAAAATATTTAACAAAATATTTTATGTTAATGGCCTCTTAATTTACCATCTTTCTTGTTTAATCATTAGCAAAACTCAACAAAAAAAAAATTGGTGGTAAAAGACCAGATTAACGTTACCAGACATCATGTCAGTACGACCTTGCCTACCAAGTCAGTCATTTGTATGTCTATGTGTTGAGAATATTGATTTGTTTCAAAAATTTGAAATCATTGAGAATCTTTGAGTAGGAAAAAGTACACTTAGCATTGTGCCAGTTTATGATATAGGCCAAACAATTGTGAGTGGCATTAAGAGTAATGCCAACAAAATGAAAAACTATGTCTCTTAACTTCAGAGTTCTGACAGCAACACAAAAGGCCGGAAGACATTTAAATAAATCAGAAAACTCTACCTGTTAAAATACTGGCCTCAAGATTGCATATCAGTAATGGTTTAATTGAATACTTCTGGTTTGCATTTTTGTGTGTGTGTGTTTAACGTCCGACTATTGTGCACACTTGGGCTAATGCATGGGATGATATATAGCATATGAAAATGCCAAGCCCTGGCCGGGAATCGAACCCAGGTCCTCGGGGTGAAATCCCAGTACGCTATCAACTAGGCCACCGAGGCGGCTTTCTGGTTTGCAGCAATCACCCGAATTCATTGTGGTAAATTGCAAAAACTTGATTTATTTAAAAAGGTTAAAATGAAGGCACTGCTTGTTAACTCAAAAAGTGTCTGAGTGATTCAAGATACTTTTAACTCTTGGTTTAATGAGGTTTTTGTGTCCTTAGCTACAGCATATGTAAAGCATATGGGTGGGGTTGCCTGTTGAAACAATGTTGTTTATGGAAGTATCCCCATACAATACTTAAATCTGAACTAACAAGTGATGATGGAAAAATATCTTGCTATTTTTTGCCATCCAATGCAATCACTTTTATTGAACCTATGCATGCACAGAGTAATTGCAAGCCCATGAGTGAGTTTTTAATATAACTCTTCATCCTTTCCAATATATAAAGTTCCATGTGTTGAAATAAATTATAAATGTGTGTATTGTTAAAAAAAAGAACTGTATGCTTTAGTGTTTAACACAAGATAACTTTATTTGAATATTAGCATCCTCACCACATTAACATAAGAAAATAACACTATCATGTTTATAAAGCCTTATAAAGTATTGTATGATCTATTTTGAGGTATTTTCAACATTTCAACTAGCACAAAATATAAATCAGTCATAATACATAACAAAATGAAACAAACAAACAAAATAATTGTTATCAATATGTACTATACCTAACTGTGCAAGGAATTTAAAATATTTTTCAGAACTTACACCTTTTGTGAAAATATATGCAAGCAATCAGCTGTCTGTAAATATTTAACTTTTATTAAATTATTATTAGACATTGCTTCTCAGAATGTATTTATTCCCTATCACTTTTTCTTTTGAACACCTTACAACAGTGCTTTGATTAGGAACACCAACCAACTCACAAGTTTCTTGTAAGCAGCAACTCTTTTTCATTGCCTTGATGTACGTTTTACTATTTGGTCTTGACAATGCATCTTCTACCCGAGGCAGAACATTCGAAGTTGATTTTTTTTTTAACAAAGGTACCTAACATAATCTTCAGATGCCACCGGCCAGTCTGCTGTATCTTTGAAATGTGCATCTCAAGGTTGTAGCTTTGATATACAAAGAACTTGGAATAAACCATGGTCCTAGGAAGCAAGAAGAGTAATAATATAGGGATTAATGACACTGACAATGAGGCTATAGTATTTTACATTGTTGCAAGGTTATACCAGTGGGAGAAAACATTCAAACTATAATTGTGATTTACTGAATAAACATGGACAATTTTGATAAAGGTTTTGAGTTTCTAATTGACAACAAACTCATTCAGCAAGAATTCAATCTAAATAAGACAATGACAAAAGTGTCCTAGCATTCAGGAGGCCTACAAACCTACAAAAACAATCTGTCATGTAGAAGCAAATGCTGTTACTTAGTTCTTACTGCTAGAGAAGTACATGGAGAATTAAAATTGTAAAGTACATGAAAAAGTAGAAATTTACTCAATTTTTCAAAAAACAACAATAAAAACATACATATTACAGGACATATAATAGGGACATTCATACTGTTTTTAGTGTTAACAGTTGAACTTATTTTCTAATAAGTTCAATATAATATGTTTAATAAAAAAATTGAATAAAGTACTCTTTTGTGAACATTTTTCCTTCCTTGCTAACCTTTTCAATTATCCATTAATTGTGATGGGTTCCAAGAACCTAATTATCCAAGATCCTGTGATGGGTTCTTCGAACCTAATTAATCAGTTTCACTGTACTATTATTTTTCCTGAGTTATGAAATAAAAACAATATTGTTTGAAAAAATAAACTTAATGATTTAGAATGTAAGAACATGAACAAGCCTGTTGCACCTAACAAGTTCATTGCAAATACAAAGAAAATAAAACACTTTCCTTTATTGATGGTTCTTAAAAAGCTGATATTCAGTTAAAACAAGTAATTACAACAAACTTCAAAGAATGGCTATACAAGTCATGTTAAACTTATGAAAATTTTAAATCAAACATGACACTTTTATAGTCTCTATAAATATGATTGTGACTTCATAATCTATAGTTCCCATGTTAATAATTATTGAGACTAAGAGTTAAAATAGATTTTAACTCCATTTATATATCTCATAAGATATTATCTGCATTGCTAATAAATCAAACAAATTGCATTTATCTTCAGTTTTTAATGTTAATATTGACATAGAAAAGTATATATTTTAGTTTACTCTTTACTTCCTACATTTTGTACATTTTACTTCTTATGTGATAGGTCGTTCTTCTTTGATACGAGGAGACGGAACGAATGGTAATCTAACAGATGCCGATGACGAAATTATTGAATCTTTAGTTAAGACTGCAACTAAGTCTCCATCTACTAGAACCGCGCCTAGAGAAAGGAAACGAACACGTCATGCAGATCGAAAGTCACGTAAGTATTGCACAACTGTTGTTTAATTGGATGGGTTGCGGTAAAATATAATGTGGTGATGGGGAAACTAGTCATTACATTTCAAGAAAAAATATATTGTATTTGATTAAGATAGTACATTAGTAAGGATTTCTTACTACACATTTTGGTTAGAAGAAAAGAGATGAACTATTAAAAATGTTTGATTTACTTTTACAAAACACATTTACTTATTTTTTTAATTATTATTTTGAACAAAAATCTATATAATTACTAGGTAGTAGCAACAAACATTATTTTCAAAATTTAGTATTAATAATGGAGTATATCTAAAAGATCAAGAATTGTTTATCTTGTTTCTGAATGCATATGTTAAGTCATGTTTAAATTAGTGATTAAGTATACTCAATAATAAAATGTGTTGTTAATTTTTTAGGTATGAACTGTACATTAGTACTATTTCTAATTACACAAAAAAAAAGGAAAAAAATTAATTGTTTTTAGCAAATATGTGGTTTTCATAAATGTTAATTGCTGACATATTTTTATTTTTAATGATGTAAATTATTCTGAGTGTTGGTGAATTAAATTATTGTCACTGCTATAACAAAGTAGCAGTTCTAACCATCATCTTTTATTTATTATTATTTTTTTAAAAGTTAGGTAGATTTATTTCTTGATTAAAATTCTTAAATTATTTGTATATTGCAGTTGTATCATTAAATAATAAAATTTAAATTAAACATAAACTTAAATTATTATATAATAGAGTACAATATATTGAAAATGTAAAATTTATGAAATTATGTAGCATTTATAAACATATTTTTTTCCAAAATTATAATAAAAATGAGTTGCTGTGGATACAAAGAGCAAACTCAACATCAGTTCAAAATGATTTTTGTTCGCAAAATAAACCAACGACTCTCATAATATAGTCTCATATAATTTTTATTCATAGTTACTTTACCAGACTGATTGCATAGAATGTTATGATGATATGAAAGATGGACTTCTCTTCCTGGATACTTTTTGTCTCACTCAATACACATGTAGCTCCTTTGACCTTCTACTCACAGTATCAGTAAAGAACAATACAGTCCTTTGTCTACTTAATCATAGATCAAGTGGATCATGATCTGAATTATCAAATATCTCAAGAATTCCCTGTCACTGTTTTTAGCCAAACACAACCCTCTGTCTCCAATTTTTGACAAACAACATCCTATACCATCTTCACATACTGCAGCAATCTCATTCCATCTTTCTTACCTCCTTTCGTTATATAATATCCAAAAACTATTTCACTACATCAGATATTTTTTAAAGTTATTTTACTTTTAATTTATTGTTTATTTTCAGTTTTCTTATCGTATAAATAATACAACACTGTTTCACTGAGGCATTGGAGTCCAGTGTCTGCTACCCATATTCGTTAAAGAAGGGAAGAATGAAGTTATTTAATTGAAATATTTCTGTTAATACTGCAGTGACTTGAGTTCATTCTTTGTATCCATTCTGTCTCAATTAATTTGTATGATTTATACAATACTTTATTATTTTAGGACAATAACACATTGGACACCAAACCTGGAGACAATTTGTTTGGTTTACATTGTCAAGGAAAAGTAAAACAGTACAAAATCATTTAGGTTCTGCATGAAGTAATAATAATGATTTAAGATGAACAAATTGTATATTAACCGCTGAATTATTTTAAATTAATGTAGTTAGGTAACTGCTAAATGTTGTTAGGTAAAATTAATAATATTGTTCTGCAATATTATACTTCAAAATAATAAATATAGCTGCTAGCAAATATTTAAATTTGAGAGAAAAGAAACCATTAAAAAATATAGGCCTAGCCAAAACGGGTGCAAAACCCAAACTAGACCTCCGTAATTGTTTCAGTTTACTCCCCCTCCTTGACCTAACGTCTTCTCTTGATGCAGTCATAAAGCGGTCCCGCACACGGGACAACGTTCCTGTAGAAGACAATGTGAATGAGTCTTGATGCTACGGTAACTTCACTTTCTGCCACCTTTACTGTTTTTTACTAGCTTGACATTTATCAGCTGTACAGATGCTAATTAAAGATGCTAACAATAAGGTGGGAATGGTAATTTTTTTGTATAACGTTTGACACTAATATGTTTTTGTACTTTGCTTTTTTAACCATATAATTTTGTTTGTTTAGTAATAATAAAATTGTTAATCAAGATGATTTTAATAAGTACTTTACACATATTACATATTAATAAAAGTCTGTTAAATATAAGTTCACTTATTAATAATAAAAACATAATAATTTTACATCATTCATTAAATGATTATTTATATTAAAAATAAATTTGATTTGCATTTTTTTGTATGTAAGTCACAATTCAAATACTTAATAACTTTTTGTTACCCTATTTGGTTTTTCATGTGACTTCTTAGTCATGATTCAACATGTTTCATAGCTATAACTTCATCATCAGGGAGTTTTAGTCACTCAGATGACTCGAACATTAAAACAAAGTACACATATTACACAACACAATCAATTTTCTGTATTACATGTTAACTGACATATACATCAGTATAGAGTCTTTAGCATTTCCACTTTTTTTTGTTATTTTAAGGTGAAAAACACATTGAGGCCATTATCGACTCCCTAAATGTAAGTGTGAGTGTAAAGTGTTAAAGTCGTAAGTGTAGTGTTGTAAATGTAAGTGTGTATTAGACTGGGGTACCGCGAGGGACATCTAAATCCTCTCAATTGGTGCAGCTAGTCTACACCCCCTGCGGGGGTTTGGCATTTCCAATCACAGATTCTAGAGATTAAATGAAGCTGCTCTTTCAATTGTTATTGGTCCTTAACATAGGGTGGTTGATAGCCATGTCATACAGATAATGGAAATTGAAAGACAGTGGCGTTAATGAACGCCACAGAAGAATATAACATGTACAAAAATAAACCATATGATATTTTAAATGACCAATTATCTTTTAATGTCCATTACCTATATGACACGGCTATCAACCACCTGAATAAGGTAAGGAATGATAACAATTGACAAAATAGCTCTACTTAATCTCAACAGTCTGTGATTGTCCATGAAAAAGTACAAATCTATATGGATGTATATGTCAGTAAAAATGTAATATGCAAAATTTATTGTGTAGTGTAACATGTATACTCTATTTTAATGTTTGATAATGTCTGCAGAGAGATTAACAACACCCGATGATGGAGTTAAGGCTCCAAAAAATTTCAAATCTCAACTAAAAGGTCACATGACAGACCACATAAGGTAACAAAAAGAAATAAAATATTAGAAATAAAGTTTAGGTTTGTTTAATTTTAATTATTATTCTCTTCATATTTATTAGTAAAAGTTTTTATAAAATAATGTACTAATTTGCTTCTCTTTTTTATTTGCATAAGTAGGACTTCTTTATCAGGTAATTTATTTTCTATTAAAAGCCTACTGTATTTGTATACCAATGGCTACAATATTTTTAACGACCTTAAATCTTCATTGATATCTGGAAATTAACAAATATTAACTTATGCAAATTTTTATGCTGATTATAATGAAATCAGATTTTCAAAAGAATGTAAAAAAAGTTGTAAATTTTATAGCAATCAAGGTTTGTATCAATACATTCACACATCAAACTGATTGTTTGTGTAACATTATTCAATGTTGTTTTTCTCAAAATTTATTTCCATCACCAACAATGTAACTGTGTACTGTTTCATTTTTTTGAGGATTCAATTTGGGCAATCTTTTTTGGTTCTGCTTCACTGTTCCATTAGCAAACCATTTTTTTTATCAACTCACTAGCCATAGACTATTGTAGAAGTTGTAATTGAAAATATAGTAATTACTTGTGTTTTGGGGGATCTTTATCATGAACTCACAAAGTTAACAACAAGAGGAGCCAAACACTTGATTAAAACAAACTGAAATGTCATATTAAAGTACATCAATTATTTTTAAATATATACAATTATAATAAATAGAAAAAAAATTTAAACCACTAATTTTAACACTAGAATTAACAATATTTTGTGAAACATAAGCAATAAAACTGCTTATCCATATGTATTCTATATGTAAGCTGTCACACAGATACCTCGTTCTAAGAAGTAATGGTTTTGTGATCATTATTTTTGTGTTGATATTTTCATAGTAGAGTATGCCTGTTTTTCAAATCAAGAGACGACACCAAAACAAGACTGCTTGATGTGTGCGCTTTATGCAAATTCTATCGATAGATTTATTAGATGGCAACCTGTTTTGGGTACTGGTGTATTTTTTCATTTTTTTTCAGTGAAAAACCATAATGGTAATCATCACTGTGTCATGAAAATTATCAAAAGGTCCCAAAAATAAATAAATAATATAATTATAAATAAACTAGTTAAAAATAATATGTTACAATAAAACAACAAATTACACACAAGTTATTGAAGGGTAAAATTGGCCTTACAAGAGAAAAATAAAAACATCTAAAAATAGTTAACAAAGAAAATTGTCTTTAGGAAAATAACAAATTAATTGCAGAACTATAATAAGGCTCTACAACAATATCAGTTATACAAATTTTGTTAAACAAATCCAGATGATAATGTCAGTATTCAGTCAATGGCCAAAATGCTATCTCCTAACATCATCTGAAAACAATCGCCTAAGTCACACATACATCAAATATCTTTAAAGCCATCACACTCAAGCAAAATATGTTTTATTGCAATAGTTTCTCCACAAAACTCACATTGTGGTTCGTCTCTACCTCCTATCATAAAACC
This sequence comes from Callitettix versicolor, assembly GCA_022606455.1. Taxonomy (NCBI): domain Eukaryota; kingdom Metazoa; phylum Arthropoda; class Insecta; order Hemiptera; family Cercopidae; genus Callitettix; species Callitettix versicolor. The sequence continues at coordinate 40,421,594 of CM040183.1, read as the reverse complement.
ATGTATTAACAAGGAATGTCCAGTCTGAAGATGGGTAACAACCACCTCTTGCCCATGATGCATGAATAGAAAATCCCCATGGTTAAATAGTATTTCACCCAGATATCACTTGCCAACACAATACCATTATCTTAGATTATTTGGATAGAAGTTTGTTTTAGTTACAATCAGAATCAGTAAACAGTGAACAAGCCTAATATTGAAGTATTAACTATGGCAATCACTTTTTAAGTGACATTTTATATTTTAGGATCTTAAAGAAGACAGGTATTTAGATAGATATAGATAAAGATTGCAAATATTGAGTGACAGATATTAATGACGGTACACATATATTATACATATTAAATAATATAATAGCCTTGTTAAAAAAAGCCTCTTTTTAATAAATTGTATTTTACGCATTCATTTCTTTCAGAATTCTATTTAAATAACCTTAATTCAATGGTATTAATGTAACTAGTTACAAATACAGTGTTGTGTTTGAATTTTGCTCACCAAAAATCATACTTTTTGAGTTACAAACTTTTCTGTAAAGTCTATAGATCCCTCACAAGCATCCATAGATGTTGCTGAAACGACATAAAGCTTTTAAACATTCCATAACTGCTTAAAGTGATTATTGTTTTTTAACTTACTTAAACTTTTTTATTGTTATCCTTCAAGTGTTAAAAATGTTTATAAATATATATTTGTTTTATAGTTCGCAGGACACTAAGAAATGGTTTGTCAGAGGAAGAAAGGAAACATCTTGCAGCTTACATCAAAGGCTACTGACAAATTTGCACATTTGTAGAAATGCATTTGTGCTCGTTTTACTATGATTCCTTTTTATAAATATGTTAATTTAAAGTAGCAAAGCAAGCCAAATGATTTTATATAAATTTATTTCTAGTGCTGATGTTTGTTGCTGATAATGAGTCAAGTAACAAGCATAAAATAGGCAAGATTAGTTTAACTGTGGCTGTGTTTTAAACAAGAACTAAAATTATACTGTGATATAGAAAATTGGAATTATATATTTATAATGTAAGTATATTTTAATAAAAAAATAAGATTGCAATAAATGAAGCAATCACAAACAGGCCTATATACAAACACTAAACTTTTTTCCAATTTTTAAAGCCAGATTAATCTTGTTTGAAAGCCTATAGCAGCTCATTTGCATTAAACAGCTTTTATTTAGCAATTACTATTTTTAGTTTGACTGGACAATATATTTTTTTTATAAAGTTTAGCCCTCTACAGAAAATAAAACCATTCAATTTTTAAAATCCATGTGTTAAATTCAACTTAAATTTAAATGTTAAATGATACGTAGCACAGTAAACTTTTATACTAAATCCATATGATTAAAAATAGTTTTTATTAATAATAAAAATATTATAATTTCTTCTTGCATAATACCATGTCAACTTTAGCTTACAATAATTTTATAAATTACTGTATATTTAATTAAGACACACATTCATCATCAATTTCATTAAATTATTAAAACAATTAATACTGATTATTTACCTACAGTGAAACTTCAATTAATTAAGGTCAGGACAAGCCCATCCCATTTATTGCACATGAACAAAAGATTTTAAAAATGCATGCTTATATACTAAATATGCATATATTCTGCCATAAAATAATTTGTAAGTGCTTCAATCACATTTTTTTATTCTTCTAATTAAATGTCTTAAATCGTACGCTGAAACAAACCACTACACAACAAATAAAGTAAACAACACCAAGCACTTCAGCTTATAAACCACAACTGACAACAGGAGCGGTAGTTCATAGTAGGTGACCAAAATGTTACTAACTCATCAATAAAACAAAAATGACCCCATTTACACCACTCAGCAATAAAGTGAATTATTTTCCCTGGCAATCTGGCTTTGTACATATTATACATAGAGCATAATATGTATTGTAGTACTAATTATAGTTTACATTTTTAATTATTTTTTTTTATTGTCTCTAAGCACTATGAAAAAAAATATAGTACTTACAATAATATTTAATAGTTAATTAACTTTTAGTAACGGACTGACAGAAAAAGTGATTTTTAATCAAAGTTTCACTGTACAAGTATAAAATAGTATTCAACTATAGTCTGTTTGAGTTTTAGTAAAACTTAGCAGAAGGCTAAAAGAATTATTTATTATCAGAAGTAATATGTTAATTTTTACAAATACTTGTTTTTAATTTTAATAGCTTTAAACTTATATTTGGGGGGGTAATGGTTTTTCATTTTGTATACACCATTTTTATAAAATTCACTTGAAAGTTAAATTTATTATGGAACGCAAAATTCCAAAGTATTTGACAAGATTATAACTCTTCTAGTATGTGTTTACCTTTGTCATGATTTAGAATGTAATACTACATAAGTAGACTATATCCGTTTAGAAAATAATATGATGACCATTGTAAAGTACCATACCATAAAATGTGTGTGGAGTGTATAAACATAAACTGATATTTGCATCATTCATTTTTGTATGAAGGATCTAGAAATACATAAGTTAGAAACACAGTTTTAGCTTGTTTAATATTATTGTGGACTATAAATAGTTTGTCAGTAAAATGTAATTCTTTACTTTGTGTGTTAGAATTTTTTAATTTGTGAAATTAGTGTGCACCTAATGTGCAACTCAGGAAATATAAAAGTGAAATAATATAGTTTGTAATGTTTTATAAATAAAAGAAAATCAAATTTATTGGTAGTCTGTAAACAATAACAGCTGATTTTGTGTGGGGTACTTTACTGTGTAAAACTGTTTTATTTCAGTGATAAAGTGTGAGCTAGTCTTTTTTATTATAAGTAAAATTATTAAAAGACGATTAATAAATAGCGCAAGGCCTTAGAACATGTTCATCTATTATAGGCAGTTGGTTTAGTTAAATTTAAAATTGTAAACGCATTTTAAAATCTAATATTATAGATAATTCAAATTTTTTATGGTTGAAATATTATGTACAATTATTGTAAATTTACTGTTCAATAGATATAATTACTAGGATTGTAGCATAGTACTTTAAGCTTATTAATATAAAGTTCCTTACATAAGCAGACTAGTATTGTACTGCTCACATAGGCCTGCCCGATGCCTTCAGTGTGTGTAAAAATTAGAGTAAGGTGTTTATATTTTGTTTTGTATCAAAGTGAAAATGACAAGAATGATTCCAAAAGTAAAAAAATATAATTACAGAAATGGTTTAATTTGTTTCAATACATACTTATTCCTAATACCTATAATTAGTATACAGGTTGATGTAAATGTGTTTGAATAGCTTTATATCTTCACCCTTATTTGACATTAAGGTTAATAAGCTTTAAGGCATTCAACTTTACACACTTTTTTATAAAGTGTGAAGACTGTTTAACAAAATACATTTGTTTCAAAAATGTATAAAATAATGATTTCTTTAAACTTTTTAATCTTAAAGCCGAGCGGCCACCCTCGCTTTAATCTTAAAGCAAGCGGCATGGAATGAAGATGACCAGCAACTAGAAGTGGACAGCAGTAGACCTGGCAACATTGCCGACTGTCACAATTACAGCATTTTGTATACTATTGAAAAATCTTAATAATATTATTGATCTGAAAGTTTGTGTTTGTTATTCAATCACGTGTTAACTACCAGACAGATTGAGATGAAATTTGGTATAGACACGGTTTAATACCTGAGATAAACATAGACTTATTTCTGTTTTAAAAACTACCATTGTATATTTACCCAATTTAACATTTAGTTGTCCCAAATAGATATTGAGAAAGTCTTTAAATTTCTCCTTTACTGCACAAAAGTATGTACAGCATGCACACAAAAATACTCTACAGTATGTAATTTCAACAAATTTTTGGTAAGCATGTACATTAGACTCATTGTTCAGTATTAATGCTGCCTCATTACCTTGCTTTATAGGGTACTAGCAGTTACCCGTTGCGGCTTTGCCTGCAATTATAATGTAAGCAATAAAATTTATAGTCAATTTTCAAAATCAGAATAGGTCTGTTCATTTTAATATATTGCTATATACAATATTATATGATTTATGGTTTTCGTCAAAGACATATAAATTGTTGCTACTCGATACGCTAAAACAGGGTCATGTAATATTTTAATAAAATACAGTATTATTAAAAAGTCATTATTATACAATTAAACTGGAATAGTATTGTGTTTATCTCAGATACCTAAAACGTGTTCACACCAAATGTAATCTCATTTGGTCCAGTAGTTAAAGTGTATTTGAATAACAAACAAATAAACAAAAACAAACTTTCAGAAATATAATATGATTAGCTGTTACCCGACACGGCTTTGCCCGCAATCATAATATACATTAAAGATCATGCATTACCGTATTAGGACCAACAACCGTGTTAGTTAAGTTTTGGAGTACTCTTTAAAAAAATTAAGGTTTTTTTCCTGCATCACCGTTTAACCCAACAACCGTGTCAGTTAGGATTGGAGTACTCTTTTTAAAAAAAATAAATAAAGGTTTTTTTAATCCTTCACCATGTTAGGCCTAGCAACCATATTAGTTTGCTAATGGAGTATTCTGTAAAAAAATATAAAGATTTTTCACGCATCACTATGTTAGGCCTAACAACCGTGTCAGGATATGTAGCCTAGTATTTAAAAAAAAATATATAAAGGTTTTTTGACGCATCACCGTGATAGGTCCAACAACTGTATCAGGGTATGTAGTACTCTTTAAAAAAATATAAAGGTTTTTTCACGCATCACCGTGTTAGTTAAATTATGGAGTACTGTTTAAAAAAAATATAAAGTTTTTTCCATGCATAACCGTATTAGGCCCAACAACCGTTTATGTTGAGTTAGGTTATGGAATACTCTTTTGAAAAAAATAAATAAAGGTTCTTTTAATGCATCACCGTGTTAGGCCTAACAACTATGTTAGTTAACTTATGGAGTATTCTTTAAAAAAATATAAAGATTTTTCACGCATAACTATGTTAGGCCTAACAACAGTGTCAGTTAAGGTTTGGATACCCTTTAAAAAAATAAAGGTTTTTTTCAGACATCACATTGATAGGCCCAACAATCATATCAGTTAGGATATGTAGTATTCTTTAAAAAAATATAAAAGGTTTTTGCACATCACCGTGTTAGGCCTAATAACCGTGTCAGTTAATATACTTAGTATTCTTTTACAAAATTTAAAGGTTTTTTCACACATCACCGTGATAGGCCTAACAACCGTGTCAGTTAGGATATGCATTATTCTTTAAAAAAATATAAAGGTTTTTTTACTCATCACCATGTTTGGCCTAACAACCGTGACAGTTAGGATATGTAGCCAAATAATCTTTAAAAAAATATAAAGGTTTTTTACGCATCACCGTGTTAGGCCTAACAACCGTGTCATTTAGGTTATGCACTATTCTTTTAAAAAATGGGTTTCCTATCATCCAAACCCGTGTTAGACGTATTTTTATTGTTTTACTGATCTGTAGATCAGTAAAACAATAAAAATACATCTAAAATCAGTACAACACGGTACCGATTTTCGCCGGTAGCAATTTTGAGGTTATGTTGGTCACTTTTATTTTCGATTTTTATCATACTTCTCCTGCTTTCATATTTTGGATTTTTGCTTTTGGGCATATAATAAAGCATTTTAGTAAGAAAAATATCGAAAACTCCAATAGATGCTGCACTGCATATTTACTATTTTTTCATATAATGTAATTACACAAATATATATACTACCTTACAATTAAAGTATCTTAATAAAATTGTATATAATATATATATATTCTGCACTCTGTTTTACAAACATTGAATAGCCTTAAATGAAAAATACCAGATTGTGATTATTAGATGAAAATGTAACATTAAAAACAATAATTTTGCAATAAATAAAACATAGATTAAGATTTGGAAAATGGGATTAGATCTATGTCCGTCTCAGGTGCCTAAATCTCATGTTCAGTAAACAGTAATTAAACCTAACTATAGTTAACAGATGTTACAAAACTAAAAACTGATAATTATTTTGGGCTGGGTAAGTAGTATAATGACGTTTTGTAAAACGGGAATAGGCCTATATGTATCTCTGATACTTAAACCATATACGTACCAAATTTCATCTCAATTGGTCCAGTGGTTAAAGCGTGATTGAATAACAAACAAACAAACAAACACACAAACTTTCAGAAATATAATATGAATTAGATTGTCTAAATCAGGGGTCTCCAAACTACGGCCCGAGGGCCACATCAGGCCCGCGGACAGATTTTGTCCGGCCTGCGGAGAGCTAGCAGACTTTTTTTTTCATCAGTGGACTATTTCACTTTTTACCACCGGCAACAATGATAATATGGTTTTGGCCCTCGGAACTTACTGGAGTAATCAGTATGGCCCTAAGGCTGGAAAGTTTGGAGACCCCTGGTCTAAATAATTTGATATCACTTGCTAACAGAACAGTTGTAATTTTATTCATCTTATTGCTATGAAGATTGTTCGAAGCTTGATGTGATATTTCAAATTTCCAGCTTAACTTCAATAAAAGAATACTTTACAAAGCTCGGCTTCAGTCTCAGTTGCACATTTTCCTTCGAAGCAATGTGTCTTTTTTAGTGTGTAAAAAATCCTATTTCACAATATTCTTTTAAAGAAGTGCTTATATTCATAGCGTAGGACAGAGCATTACATCTGTCCATATCAGCATCGTAGCTAGTACACATTTTTTCCGGGTCGAGTATATAGAAATTTTCCGATTTTAAAACCTGCAGTAGATTTGATATCTTTGATTGTATATCAAATCTTTTTTGTATATCTTTTTCACTTCCAACAAAAGCTTAGCGAACTTTCATTTTTCTAGAAGTAACGTTAATTTGATGTTTATCTCTATGAGTTAAAAGATAATGTGATCTGTATGAACATATTAAAGGATCTTTTTTTGCAATTAAAGATATTAAATTTGCTCTCTTTCTCTGAAAAACTGTTTCATATAATTTTGAATTAAATTTAAACTTATTCAAAAGATAATTTTGTCCTAAAACCTGTGAAGATTCTTTGTTTATTCCTGGATTTTGTAACACTTTTTCCTGTTGCCAAAGTTCTTTTTTGTAATAAAAATCAAAATAGTATATACAAGGCAGTACCGATGTTTTTGAAAGAGTTGGAATTCTTACAGGTTTAACCATATTTAACATACTATAAAGAAAGTTCTTCTTTCGTATTAATAAAGCAATCAGTTCTTTTCTTTCTTTACTGTTGTTCGGTTTTGAATTTATCTGCTGAACGTCTTGCGAATGTGGTAATTGTCTTACAGTAAAAACAGAAATCTTCCTTCCTAATACATGTTTTAGTTATTTTGTAATTATCTTCAATGGTATTTCCATACTGAGTAATATCACTTTTGTTTTGAGTTGCCTGATTCTTAAATGGTAAATATTTTTGGGATAAATCTGGGTTCTTTTCAACCAAATTTTTTTTGGCTCTACTTTCTAGTGATATGTTGGGACTTTTTGAGTGTTTTTGTGAAGTTGGCCTTATTTCAGGTTCTGTATTGCTACCAAAAACATATTCAGGATCTATAGCCTATCCGAATCATAATAATAAATTATCTACTTACTCAACTAACATTAATAAGAAGAAATAATTTATAATAATTTACTGTAACTAAAACAATCTTACAAAAATTGCAAACAAACTTTTTAATGACAGATGAATTAAAAATAAAACATTACAGTCATATTAAAAAAAAGTTTAATCTTGACTTAAAAAAAAGTTTAATCCATATAGGTTTGAAGAAAGATTTATCTATGCTCACTTATTATATAACAGAGCCTTGGGAAGAAAGAAAAAATGCTTATCATTCCAATTTTCTATACACTATATTCTACTTAGGAAGTTTTTTAATTTTTCCCGGGAATTTTCTCCTTACTCTATCGATTAAGCCTATATTGAGTATTCGAAAAATATGACGAGGGAAAAAAACGACAATTAGAAAAAAAATTACAGATATCAGATAACAATTATACTGATTTATAGATATATAAAAAAATATGTCATATTCTACATAATGTATGCAGAAAAGATATGACACGAAATTTAAAAAATGTACTTATTTCTCAGTTTTATTAAATTAGTAAATCTCGTATGCTTGTATAACTTGTTTTTAAACTATATTTGAAATCATTTTAATGAAAATTATAAATGTAGATTTTGTGACTTAACTGAGGGGGAGAATTCTTTCTTAACTTTTTTTTATTGTCGCAACAAACTTAATAAAATTATAAATCTATATAACCGGCAGTAATTTGCACTGGTTATATAATTTAAATGTACAATGGAATCTCAAATTACAATCTAAAAAAATCTATAGACAATTAATTTGGATTCATACAACAATACATTAAAATAATTATTTACAAATATTTAAAAACTAGCTGTTACCCGTCGCAGCTTCGCCCACAATTATAATATGCAGGTAACAAAAAAATTTATAATAAATTTTCAAAATCAGAATAGGTTTTTTCAATTTAATATATTTTTATATACAATATTATACGATTCATGGTTTCAGCTAAGACATATAGATTTTTGCTACTCGACACTCTAGAACAAGGGACATAACTGCCCGTGGAAGAAGCACGGACTTCCCAAATGTATTCCTGCTACTCTTAACATATCACCCTGCAACTTATTAACTGTCATAGTAAATGCCAACTTCAATGGAAACTGTAATCTTTTAAAGTGGAAACACAGGTTCTTTGGAATTATAGGATTTTTTTAAAAATTTTCAATCAAAATCATTGCAAATGTAAGCTTATAAACAATAATTTTATAATAAGTAATAACAGGGATAGGACTTTTAAAATGGGAATATGTCTATGTCCACCTCAGGTACCTAAACAAAGTTCATTCCAAATTTCATTTCAATCAGTCCAGTAGTTATGCGTGATTGAATAACAAAGAAACAAACACACAGACAAACTTTCAGATTTATCATATTATATTAAGAAGTATAAAATATTATTCAAAAACGTCAATGTTGTACAGTTAACACATATTACAAAACTAAATACTAAATAATTAAGTTGGAATGGGTAAGTAGTATGATGGCCTTTAAAATAATTAAAATATTTATTATTCACACCTACCGATATATAATAAATATATAAAACGTCACTGTTATACAGTTAATACTTTTTTTTACAAAACTGAATATTAAATAATTAAGTTTGACTTGGTAAGTAGTATTGATAATGTTTAAAATAATTTAAGTATTTATTATTCACACCTACCGATACATAATAAACGTATAAAACGTTACTGTTGTACAGTTAACGCATGTCACAAAACTAAATAAAAAAGTTGGACTGGGTAAGTAAACAGTTGGACTGGAATGGCGTTTTTTAAATACAGGATTTGGTCTATGTTCATCTCAGGTACCTAATGATTGAATAACAAACAAAAAAATAAACAAACTCAAAATTTTTCTGAAGTAAAAATATGATTAAGCTGTAAAAACTAAAATAAGGCAAACTTGATGTATTGGAATCCAAGAGGAAATACTTTGTTCTGATCTGGTAGAATTGATATGTAATACGATTTATGCCATAGACTCCATCTTGATTCAAACATTCATAGTAGACTAAATAAAGAAAACTAAGAACTAAACACAGATAAAAGTTGCAACACGGCCAGCTGCCCCAATGATATTTTAGTAGTTTAACAAAATATTGCTGCCATAATGTTATTGTAATAAAATAATATACATTGCTCTCATATTGTTAGTTAAGTGAAAAGCTGCAATAATGATACTGATATAGTTACTTTTTTATTTTCAAGTTTTATCGAAATTTGACTTCGCTAAGGAGTTATAAATTCTATAAAAGAAAAATATATGTCATAATATGTTAATATACTCAATTGTTTCAAGTAGCTGCTATATTGTATAATAATGAAAAGCTGCTACAATGATAGCAGGATATATATATATATATATATATATATATATATATATATATATATATATATATAGTATTATCTTGTTTGCCTACTTCACAAAAAAATAACATAACTGCAGTTCTGCTCAAATGTTATTATATACAAGACTCTTGATCATGATCTATATATGTATAGACCGCATTTAGATAAAATACCTAACAAAGTTTTGAACACAGTAAGCAGTGAAATCCACCATACTGATTACAATAACCTCTATAAAAAAATGTTAACTTACAAATGCAGTCCTTTCTTTGTGATTTGTTCAGTATAAGCAACTGATTGGATTAACCAGTGAATGGAATAACCAGCAACTGTTATTAAAAAACTGTAATACAAACTTTTAATAATATTTAGTTGGATCTTACAAAGATATTAAGAACATTTCATTTGTATTACTTATTATATTTAGCAAAAAAAAATATTTAAATTGAGCTACAGAATTTTTTAATGACAGTGAAATAAAACTACAGCCACTTTATACCGACTTACATGTTTCCAGCCTTGAGAATTTGGAAAAACAAGTAAATTAATTTTAATCATTTGCAGTTAAGTTTTGAATTACAGTGGAGACCCTTTTAACCGTTACATATTATTAGAAATGATCTATCATTATCAGAAATGACCGTATATTCTCATTCGCCAAATTACTTCTCACGGCAAAAAAAGGGAAAAAATGTGATTACATAACAGGTAGCTCACTGTATCAGTTTGTGTATGATAACAGCAGACACTTTTGTTTTGTTGACCAATAATATTAACTGATTAGTTGTTCTCTTCCTGTTATTATATGGGTATTATAAGACACAATTATAGTGTGTCTTTGTTATAGTTATCAATTGTTTTTTTATAAAAAATGAAATGTTTGGTAAAATGCAAAAGTTATATCGACTATGCAACAGGAACTAAAAGTAAAAGAATACTTATATAACAACAATTAAGGACTGGCACTGAAGTAAGAAGCCATTCACTGTTATTGCACACAAATTAAATCAGAAAAAGTCCTATTGTCACGTACATTAAAAAAAACCTACAAATGCACTAGTCGACAATGCATTGTGGTTACGATTCATTCAAGAAAGTCACTGGAGTACAACTATAAGTAGAAAAAAAAATTTTTTTAATATTTTCGTTAGCTGAACTGAGTTTTTCATTATCCGATTAGGGGGGAGGTCAGTTAAGAAGAAACAGTATACTTCTAATTTTGCTATAATAAATTAGGTATTTAAGATGATTAAACTTTGTTAACACGTTTGGTTTTATCTTGCAAAAGTGTTATTGGAGTTCATCCAATATGTCTGAAATTAATGCTGTTTAAAATTTTTTGTTGTTAATCACTTTCTGATTTGTTCAGTGAAGTTAAAAAAACTGAAAAATGAAAATTTTGAAAGAAATCTTTGGTAACATTTTGGAGGTATACACATTAACATACACGTTTTTAAAATTTTAGTAAACATTTTCCTGTTTGAAACAAAAATCTTATATTTGCAATAACCTCAATATTAAATTTGTTCCTCTCAATACATACAGTCCAAAAATAGCATATAGTTTGATTGCTGGAGTTACATATACATTACACATCCTTTAAAAACTGAATTTTTAATTATTTTCACCTTGCTTCCAATTTTAGGTCTATTATTTATATTTTTATTGCTTTATCTGTTATCTTACTGGTTATGATGTGTTAGTACAAAAATAACTACGCTAGTATATCACAATTCACTAATTTTAATATTTCTGTTAAAATGTTTTCCATAATGCATTATGGTGTCAAAAATATTTCTCAAGATCAGATTATTATATGAATAGCTAGACAAGAACTACTGATACATTCTCTAGAAAAAAATTGCATTAGTATTAGATTTACTAACATTTATTTGAACTATCTGGTTATTCATAATTTGTGAAATATTAATTTTAAAAATCTGTGCCACTAATAAAACCTATCCTCAAACAACAATAAATTCTTAAAGTATTTGTTTAGATTTCCATCTAAAAGTATTTTTCACCCCCTTCCCTATAACCAAATTTATAACAAGTTAATGATTAGCCAATTTAAGAATGTTTAAATTCTTATTAGCCACCAATTGTCAATATAACTACATTGACCAATCAACTGCAACATGCTTTCTTTATATCATCAGAGAAAAATTTTAACTAACTTTTATAAAAACTTCCATGTGTCAGTAAAGCACTGTAATAATTTTGTTTTTACTAATGTAAAAGTTTTTTTCAATAGTATTTATTTAAAATATTTCATATAATTATGAATAACCACCATTAAAATATATTAGTTTTCCAACTGTACTAAATCTAATCTTGAAATCTTTTTGATAATGTAAATACAATATGTTTAATTGAGACCATTAGAGAGAAGATATGTTTGTAAGTACATGATTGTGTATCTCTTTACAAATAATACAGTTCCAAAATACATAATAATAATAATAATAATAATAATAATAGCTAACAAAAATAACATGGAAAAATCCTGTTCTGACATTTTTTTTTAATATCCATTTTTCCTCAAGTACATTGTCTACTTGTGTCCGTTTTGTTCATTCTATGCTGATAATGTGTCTTATATAATTATGGACACAAAAATTATAATAATTAACATAATTATTGTAAGACACATTGTCAGCATAAAATGAACAAAATGGACACAAGTAGACAATGTACTTGATTTTTCTATCAAGCTTCTGTACAGAGAAAGAAATTTAAAATATATTATAAAGTTTAGTTAGTTGCAGCATTTATTTAAATATACATTTTCTAACTTTCATGAATTTTCTCAGCTCAAGTAAGTTTTCACTAAAATTTTAAACAAATTACTAAATTTATACTGTAGAGACATGCTTTAACTAATATGATAAAGCTGCCTATAGATTAGCTATGTTAATCCACTAACTTACAATTACCATACCATCTCAAACATTATTACTAAACACAATTTTATTAGAATGCTAGATTTTGAACAAATGTTTGAATTAATATTACAAAAATAAATAACAAAGCAAAGAGTGCAGTAAACATATGGTAATGTAACATTAACAAACAACAAAGAAGTTTACAAATCCAAAGGTGATTCCTACCTAAACATAGCAGTTGTTGCTTGCCCTAATCTTATTAGTTACTTGACAATTTGTTTTCAAATATTATTAGATATAAATCAACTCAATAAATGTCAAAACAAAAGCTGTCATTAATTATTTTTTACATAATTTGTTTCATTGTAGCTTTAAAACAATTAAAACCCAAACAAAAGTGTAATAATTAAATCTACAGCATTCAAAAACATTGAAGTTCAGAGGTTGTACAATGTGCAACAGTAATATAAGACGAAATTGTCTCAAAATAAGCCAATTATGGGAGATTATCAACAAAAAAGTTAAAAAAGTATGTGCAATTTCATGTTTAATCAAATTCATAGAAGAAACAAAATTATTTGTTTATGATATTCCAGAAGAAATAATACAATGTATATAAATGATATAATGTTAACAGCTTAAACTAAATTTTTTAAAACCTTATTGTATTTTTAAGAACCATTTTATAATAAGAGAAATTTTATTAATGAACATAACTTTTAATAGAAATGAAAATAATTATGAACATTTTTTACTTTTCAACATAGTCTTCATTAATATCTAAACACTTGTCATGACACAAGCTTTTAAATACCATCTTCTTCAAAAAAAAAAAAAAAATCTGCCTTGTCCAATTAACCACTCGGTAACAGTTCCTTTCAACACGTCATCATTCTTTAAGCACTTTCCTTTAAGAAATTCCAAAGTTTAATTAAAGTCTGAATGTGCACATTTATTTTTGATAAACATGTCAAAAATGAAGCACCAGTTTTGGCAAATTTCATCAATGTTTTGTGTCAACCTTCATTCATTAGAGTAGGCTGTCCAGATCATTCTCCATCGTGAAAATTTGTACTTCCTTCATTATAAAAAGCCTGATTCTTTGTCAATTGCGATGATCTCAATGACAGCGTGAATGCTCAACCCTTCTGATTAAATTTCCAATTTTGTCAATGTTCTCATCTGTTAATGACATCAAACAAAGGTCGTCCTTATCACTCAAAAACCTGAGTGTGATAAACATTCATCACTGTACACTTGTTTCAACACAGAATAAGTTTATGCTCTTTTTTTCTAGAATAAGATGCTAGACATTTTTTAAACAGGCAAGAAATACACAGGCCAATACAAACGAAGGCTTACAGCCTGACTGAGGGATCAGTACTGCTGGCAGGAGTGGAGAGAGGGGATGTTATAGACTTGGCAATGTAGCATTTGACTTTGGTGCACTTGCTGGTTCTTTAGAAAAATCAGTCTAGTTAGCCACACCTCATGTGTGTGTGTGTCAGGCTTGCTAAAAAAATATGTATACAGTCAAAAAAATCTGTTAATGGTACATTACCAAATGACTGATAGCTGTACTATCAAATGTCACTGCTTTCAGTTTATAAAAATTTTAATTTATAGTCAAGTTGCCTTGAATAACAATAAACAATCATATTTAACTTATTTTTAAATAATTAGTTTTATATCGCTAATTACTAAACATACAAGATAATTAAAATAAAATAATACTTTTTACAACAACAAATAAAATTAGGACTAGAACATTAAATTCTCAACAAAAAAGCATAGTTATATGCTACACTATATTTTACAGAGTGTAACACCTTTCTAACTCTTACACATAATGTGCATTTACATTTAGATACGTGTAATGAAAGTTCAGAACAGAAGAAAATTGCCTACAATGCCTGCGAGTCCAACAAGAACAATTAAACATTATAAAATCATAAAAATTACAATTTAAAATTATCTGACAATCTAAATATATTTAACTGCTTCAACACTAGTATAATTTATATAACTATTTCTTTTGTTAGCATATTAACAAAACAAAATAACAATGAAAATATGGAATATATTATGGCATTAGAAGGAAGCAACAGTAGTTGTAATTATTACAGTTTCAGAATAAGGGATTTTGTAGGAAATCTTACTGGTTAAGAAGCAATATTAAAAAAAAAATAAGGCAGCGTTTGACACAAGCATATGATGGTTAAAAATTTATAAAATTAGAAAAAACTAAAATGCAATTATTGACACATAAATAATTGCATGTTACTTCATCACATTTTCTGATTATCAGATTTTATGTTGTTTAAATTATGAAAAACAAAATTATTTGTTGATACTGTTACTGGATACTGTCACATGAAACAAAAATATTGTTGTTTTTTAAAGAGGACAGCAGCCAAGTTTAATTCAACCAAATAAATTATGAAGTTAATATTAAAAAACCCTAAAGATCAATAATGCATAATCCATTACTTTCAGAAAAGTTATTAAAATACTGCTTGCATAGTTCAACTAAATTAGAAAATGGTTTGCTCTAACTTCCTTTTGTCTATTAACTGACTTTAACATAAATAACTTTTACATCAAATGCAAATCTCTCTTAATTTTGATTGAAACAATTAATTATTCAAATTAGAAGGAGCAGTGTAGCTCAGGTGGTTTGGCTGTAACTCCTGAAAGACAAAAAAATTGTATGTTCGAATCTAGTTACCAAGTCGATACCAAATCTTTATTACTTTAACTGAAATAAAACACTGTATAAATACATACATATTAAAAAAAAATAACCTAATTTATAAACAAATTTAAATGAATATATATATATATATATATATATATATATATATATATATATATATATATATATAAAACATGTGTTGCCACTTAATACTAGTTTTAATGTATAAACTAAAAAAAAATTTAGGATACAAAAAATTTAAGAAATTGAGCTACATATTATATCCTAAAACTTCAAACATTGACATGTATATTGGGATCGTGTAATTATTTTAATGTAGATAAGTACTGTGTTTAACATAAACTATTGATATAAAATATTGTATATCAAATACTGTATGTCTGCTTGGTCACAATACAAGCAGCAGGAAGAGAGCAGTGACAATTTTTATGTTTGTGTTGTTTGGTTTCATGAAGAACACATGCCAACTGCTGTGTCTAAACTGTAAGTATGTTTATTATGAATGTGGCATGACACAGATCACAGACATTACTTAGTTTTCTGATCACTCTATTGTCCTCCAAATGAAACAGATTTTTTTAAGCTCCTAAATATAGTAAAATATTCACCAAACTAATATTTGTTTATGGTGGAAATGCCTTAATGTCAAAATTAAGTATCATATGCTATGTGTCTTAAAAAATTGTTTTTACTTTTATTGCACACACAATTCCACTGAACAATTTGAGTTCCAATATTACCACAGTGTGTATTGTTGCCATCATTTGTTAATAGCTAACCATACAGCTACTCAATATCTGCTGCTTGTACAATGGCAAAAGCCAAATGGGAATAATTCCAAGTCCTGCTACCAATGTAAAAAGGTATTTATTAAGCATTTTGTACTACTTTATTAAACAATACACTTTAAAAAAGTGATAAATGTTAAAGAGAAAAGTTAATTATATATCTAAGATACAATAATGTTGGTGGGCATACCATTATCCGGAGCTGCGTTAGAACTTTCTTGTAGTCCTAACTATACTAATTCGTTGTTGGAGATGTCAAGGCAAGAAAGCTTCAATTAATGTCAACTGGGCGTACACTATATACCTTAAGACAAGCCTAGTATGGTAACTTTACCAAGATAAATAATTTTCCTTAATTCTACCTCTACCAGAGATTGAGATTTCTTTTATTGTCGAAGATACATGGAAGTCCAAAGTCAGACGATCAGTCTAAGTAGCAACGAAAGCAACACATTCTGTGATTCCTTTTCTGAACACTTCAACAAAACAAAATAATTATTCAGATTATTATCTGATCTTCTGCTTTAGTCTTATTTTATTGGCAGTACCGCAATAATAGTACATACATTATTACAATATCTCTAACTTAAATA
The DNA here is from genome assembly GCA_022606455.1 of Callitettix versicolor. NCBI lineage: Eukaryota > Metazoa > Arthropoda > Insecta > Hemiptera > Cercopidae > Callitettix > Callitettix versicolor. Next base: position 40,404,640 of record CM040183.1, on the reverse strand, counting down.
TAGATAAAATAAATCTAAATAAATAGCATACACAAAAATAAGATATTATTTTAAAGTTAAAATCCATCTCCAAGTTCCTTGAATTCAAAAAAGTGGTGTTTAATTGAACCTGTGTTTACAAATTTTTATTAATACAATTTGAGCATGAGACACATTGCTGCAAAATTTGTATCAAGACTGCTGAGCAGTGACCAAAAAAGATTACCACGTAGTTGTCTGCACTGAATTGAAAATTGCAGCAAGATATGACCCCCCCCCACACACACAACTTCATCTCCAATGATGTACCTGATGATGAGACATGGGATTACAGTTATGACCCTGAAACTAAGCAGCAATTGTTACAGTGAAAGTCACAATTTTCACCACAGCCAAAAAAAAGTCAAGTTCGCAGCAATGACTTTTTCCATGTTTTTTGACACCAAAGGCGTTATCCACAAAGAATTATCTTAGTCACTGATAATGGAAAATTTTATCATTAAATTTTGAAACTGCAATGTGAGAGCATTAGGTGCAAATGTACAGAACAGTGGGAGAACAAGAGCTCAGTTCTCCACCATGACAATATACCTGCAAACTCACTGTTAGTCGTTCATAATTTTTTGGCTTCCAAAAACACGGTAATGATTCCTCACCCACTCTATTCACCTAATTTCGCCCCATATGACTTTTTTCTATTCTTTAAAATAAAATTGAAAATGAAAGGCTATCATTTCCTTTTCATTCTTGTTATACTTCCGAAACATTTTCTAACAATAGGTCAAAGAAGTTTTGTTCATTGTGCAATAAATTGCCAAATGAACTGAAATTTTTGAGTTTTAGGGATAAGGCTTTAAAGAAAAAACTTATACATTTTTTTAGAGAATTTAATATTTAGTAATAAGTTATAATACATTTATTCAAATATCTTTTTATTTTCATAAAATGAATATTGCTATATAAAATAATGTTTGCAAATGTAAACCACCCTTTCAATAATATTTATAATATGATTGGATAAATGTATAAGTATATAATAAATTATCCTATTAGTATTAGGTATTAAGAATAACCTATGTACGGACATTTATATCTCCTATAGTCCTTTATATAAAAATGTAAAGGAAAAATTGGTAATAATAATAAGTATTATTATTATTATTTTGAAACAACTGAGGAGATCCAAACAGATTCACAGGATGGTGTCACAAACACATATGGTTATTTTTTCCTTGGTAAGACTGAAAACAGACACAGCCAGTTACACTGTAAATGTTCTTAGAGTAGTTTCATTTTGGTTGGGTTGCCATTACACGTGGTATGAATCAAACTTAAGCATTGATTCATTGCACATTTCATGCAAATCTTCTCGTTACATTTGTAGTGATGGGCAATAAATTAAGGTTTTAAAAAACTAATGTGTAAAGTAAATAAAGAATGATTCTTTGATCACTGAGAACAAGAATGATTTAATATTAGCCACAAATATAAAAACTATGATTATCAAAACTTACCAGTTTATTTCTGAATATCCCAGTTCAAAAGGTCATCAAGAATAGCTTCCATGTGTGGATTTCCTCCTAATTTTTCTATTTCTGCCCTAGCATCCCTGTCCAATTGTAAAAGAACTTCCCTAGTGTATGAAAATGAACCATATTTGTCCAACAATGTGATGAAGTATCGTTTCACTTCAATATCACGTGTTCTTTGGCGCAAAATATCTGCAGAAACTGCTTAAGGAAATACAATTATACACATTTCACAATCTTTTCTAAATTTTTTTAAAACTAAAAAAAATTTATGAGTACTGTGAAGAAGTTAGACACAAAGTATTTAAGTACAATAGTTGCCGGTTACTGTGATCACACTGGAGATTGCATGTTTTGTACGTAATAAGTGTTCAGGGATCATGATAAACGCGGGCATGTTTAGATGTGTTTTTAAGTTTTTATATGATAGTTTAGTTTTTTTTATATAATGTATTACTATAGTTACAATTAGAAACAGTATAATAGTATATAAACATTTCACATACAAATATCACACATAAAAGCTAGCCTATAAAAAATGTTATTTATAATATTACATTTAACATTTACAGACATCTCAATTACCCACAATCACCGTTTGGACGTGTTATTTTAAAACCCTCTATTAGTGCATGATTCGGTCAAAGAGAGCTTGCTTAATCATATTATTAATAGTAATGCATCATCAACAGACTGACTTTTCCTTTTCTGTTCCTTTTCCAATCGTTAGGAAGCTGAAATAAATTCAATAGTTTTAAATGTAATTTGTTACATTTTCAAAATTTTAATTTTTAAACATTTAAATTACTTTTTTTTACAAAAACCGGACATTTTAAGCAAACTTATAAAGTATGCTGTACTATTAATACATTAATATGCATACACTAAATGCATATGATCAGCAATCATTGCTCATACAACAGTCTGTATAAACTATACTGTATAAAAATTAAAACAATATGACTTTTCCTCAATAAAAACCAATTTGCCATTATGCCATATTGCTAATAAAGATCAGTGTTATTAGAAAGGTAAAGTTTACAGCAGTAAGTGCAAGTCTTTCAACGGTAAAGTTTAGAGCAGTACCTGAACCCATGACCTTGAGGTGCGCAGTTCAGAGACACAGCAGACTGACCAATGTCTTAGCCACATCAACCACCAAGCCTTTTAGACCAGGGGTTCCCAACCTTTTTGCACCTGCGTACCACTTGACTTTTTGAGAAATTTTAGCGTACCACCAGACCTAAATATTTTAATAAACATATAACATTTACTCTTCTAAAAGTGTTCAAAGGCTTTTTGAATTAAATTCCTGAGAAAACTTCATATTTAATAATTTGTTTATTTATAACATGCTTATAATAAAGGAGAAATAAGAAGATGAAAATGGTATTAATTTACAGTTTTATTTATTATACCCACAGGTCTAAAAACATACAAATGACTCACGCTTTGACTCACGCGTACCACCTGAAACATTCCCGCGTACCACCGGTTAGGAACCCTTGTTTTAGACAATGTGAAATAGTACTGTACTGCACTGTACATATATGAATTAGTTAACCAACACAATGATGTCTTACTGACTGGTAACATGAAAAGAAAAATAATGTTGCAAAGCAAAAAAATGTGAAAAAGCTTATTTATGACTCTTATTATACTTTGTAATCAATATATAGTCTCTTATCTTGTTTGCCTACTTCTCAGAAATGTAATCAGTTACTGCAGTTCTATTCAAATATTAATATGTGCAAAAAATCCTTTAACATATATTTTCATGTATAAAGGACAAATTTATTTAAAAGATCTAACAACATTTTGAACACAGTAAGTGGCAAAACCCATCATTAAAATAATGTTTACAAACAGGATCCATCCTTTGTGCTTTGATCACTATAAACAACTGAACGGATTAACCAATGAATGCAATAACAAGCGACTACTGTACTTAATACCAGCACAAATTATACAACACTTTTGCTTTTAAAGTACAAAGTGAGAAACTTATGCAATGGGCCTAGAGGATGAGCCATGTCTATTCCCTACAAAACAGCAGAACCAACTATATTCAAACTTTGTATACAAGCCTTAAAAGGAATTTTCTTAAATGTAACTAATGACTTTTTTAAAATTAAATTTTGTTTAAATAAAGTCCCTAATCATCTAAATAATCATAGTTATGAAACTACTGACAAAACACTCGAAAATTGATAATGGAAAAGACCAGGAAACATAATTTTTTTAGATGTGCTCAACTGATTTTGTTTAAATTTTGATTATAAATAACGATTCACAATAAAGCCAGTGTGGCAAATTTGAAATTTACAGTTCACGAATGAAAAATAAATTGAATGGAGATTGGTTGTGGAGGAAAGAAGAAAATGGAAGAGGCTGTGTTAGTCGAACCACTTAAGACAACCACTTAAATAACCTTTTCAAGACAAAGTTACTGTGAAACTGAATTCTTGCCTAAACATTGTTATTTTACAAATGTTATCTTACACTCACTGGGATTAAATAATTTTATTAATTATCTGATGTATACTTTTTATTTCTTATATTATTATTATTATATAATAATTATAATAATATATAATTATAAAATATACTATAATGTATATAATATAATATAATATAATATAATATATATATATATATATATATATATATATATATATATATATATTAGAAGGACACACACACATGACACAGTGCACACGTGACACACACACACACACACACACACACACACACAATTACATACACACACACACACACAATTGTCACTAGAAGATTTCCTTTCACATTCTACATCAGACAACTTAGTTTACTTGGTTTACACAAATTTTGTGCTATCGAGAAGAAATAAATCTCTAAGTTGACTACAACAAACAAGCCATGTTAACTAACAGAGCAACATAATCTAGTTTTGGATCGCTTGTAACATGTATTTCCAGCTGTATATGCAACCTATTAACAATGGTCTGTGAGGACATTTTACTGCTGCCACATAAACATGAAGGTAGTTCAAAAAAGGTTTAATTTTTTTCCATGTAACCATGGATGACGATGAGTAAATGAAAAATATTTAAAAAATATTTACAGTTGGATTTATTTTAGTTGTTGTGATATTTTTTTAAATAAACAAGTGATTTAACATTAAAATACTCTGTTTAAATTAGGGGTATGCGGGCCGAGTTTTTTAGAGTTCTGGTTGGGCCGGGTCGGGACGGACCTAACGGCTAAATGGGGAACCCTCACATATTTAGCTAGGCCTAAGTCAAAAAAAATTGTTTATATTATTTGTATATTATGAATTTTGGTAGTGAAAATATGTATGCGTATTGCATACATTATTGCCTAAAAATAAAAGTTAATATTTACTTGGCCCGAATATTCAGATTTTTTAACCGAATTGTATGCTTGGCCCGAACCAAAGTCGGGCTTTTCAATTGACCCAACCCGACCCATAAAATTCGGTGCCCAGCAGACTCCTAGTTTAAATATCGAAGAGCTTCAGCAAACTGTTAGATATTTACAAGTTATTTGTAATAATATGAAAATCTGATCGTACTAACAAACTTACAGATATAATTGTGGGTAGCCAATTCCTACAAGTAATTAAACAAGGTGAGATAAATGGTAGTAATAAAGGCAATATTCACTTAAAATTCTATTTTAAAAGAAAAAGATTTTTAAAGGATACGTATAACTTGCCTATCCTCTGGTCGACTTCGGATAGCATGGATTATAGGAAAACTAAACTTGCCTTCTGTCAAATCTTCACAGAAACTCTTGTGCTCAGAATACTAAAACATAACAAAACTGATTAATTTGGTTTTTTTATAAACATTCTGTGATTCAACATTCTTTTAGCTTTAACTCATCAACTTATATTTGCATGAAAATATCCAGAGACTGTTTTGTATTTTTGTGAACATTTTTTATTGCAATAAATACAAAAAAATGAAATATTGCAGTTTTAGTTAACAAAAGCTTTAAAAAAAATTAATTCAAATGTAAAAGGAAAACAATATTTTGTTTGTAGAATGATTATTGTTTAAAACATTGAGCATTTATCAACATCAGAATTTACACAGCCGTGACAATCAAAATCAAATTCACTATCAGCAAAACATCAAAAAATATTACAGAGTAACACAACACAACATAAAGCTTTTACTGCCGACATAGAAAATCAATCAATACACATTTGATTACAACAATTACATAGTACAAAAATGATGTATTTTGCAAAATAAATTATTTTCTGCCAAAATTTAATTTAGTAATTACTCCCTATTTAGGAGTAGAAATTACTTGATTAGAATTTTTAAACACAGACAACACAAAATAATTTTTGAAATACCTCTTGTAAGCAGAGATTGCAATAGTCATCTCGAATTTGAAAATAAAGTCCAAGAATCCCTGTTAGTTTGGTAAAATCAGAAGTGTTTTCACTGAAAAGTTGCATCAGCCTGATAGCCAGCATGAACAGTCCTCCAGTTTCTAAAAATGAATTAATATAAACTTTATAACTAAAGATAATATTTATTTATAAAGATAAATTATTAATAAAAATCTTGTAAAGTACAAACTAATTTAGCTATGTAAAGAAAATGTACTAAATACATGTTTGTTTTAGGATTATTTTGCATTAATAACAGACTGAAATATGATAACACTTATTATTTATGAATGTTTGGTTATAATTACATCTCCTTAAATTGTTACTTATTTGACTTAAATCTACATCATGTGATCTCCCCAGAGAAATGATATTGTGGTGGGTCGCTGAGATGCATCACAAACCATGCATTAGCAAGCTCTGACCAATGTGGAGGCGAGTAACTATCACTTTTTCCCTATGACTTTCACTTATTGACAACCCCCAAGGATGAACAGTATTTTTAATTACCCTCAATTTGTTACTCTTAATAAATGAATGACCATTCATTTTCACACTGCAAAAAATTTAAATGTTTTGCTTGACTCAAGAAGTCTGAAATAATTACACACTGATTGTGTGCATGTTAGCAAGAGAGTTGCTCCTTATCTGCTCTAGTGTTCCTGTCCTGACTACCCTACAATGACTAACCTACATTAGCAGAAGCTTCTTTATAGAACCTAACCTTGGCAGCTTCTTTATAGAAGCTACTAAATCTGCTCTTCCAACAATAGCTTTATTTATAAAGAAGGATGACACTGTAGACAAGCCTGCTCCTTCCTCACAAATTTTGATTAAAAATTTAGGAGATGGAAACTGAAGATAATGATGAATGCTCCTCCTCTCCTTATCACCATTACTCTCATTACTTCCACCAGAAGTCAAAAAACAATTTGATGAAGCAAAATATCTTTCTTTCAATTGTAGCTACAGTTGTAGAGGTAGGTATCCATTATGTATTTTGTCCTGCACTTTATGGTTGAGAATAGCACAACCAACAAAAGAAGATTCCCCGAAATAGCATTAACTCAGGCGAGTTCCCAATTTAAATAAACCAGAATACATCCTTCAGACACTTCCTAACACTTAGCAGTGTCCTCCAGTATGACAATGAGGTTCCTCACTCCCAAGACCTACTAACACTACCAACAGGATCTGACTGTAACAGAAATGGGTTCAGGCGCCAATAGTCCCATCTTCCAGTGCTTGTCAAGCTTAATCAGTCACAATTAAGGTGGCTGATTCCAGAATTCGCACTACTAAAAGTCATCAGTAGAGCTAAGCCACACATCATGATCCACATACTGGGATCCTAATATGTAAATGTTTATGTGTAGAAATGTAAAAAAAGGTGTGGTATACAGTAATGGGGACAATGACATACTTATAGCATGGGAAATCAATCCCTGACAGTAAATAAAAAATAAATTTTCGCAACTGGAAAAGGGAAATGTAAATCAATTTGTAAGATTCTGATGAAATGTTAGAACTTTACAAAGTAGAGATCTAAAGAACAATGACAAAAGTAGAAGAGCGAAGAGCCCGGTACAGAATATTAGGTAGAAATTGAACAAATTTACATGCAGGTCATTGTAGAAGTGTTTTCCAACTGAAACTAAGAAACTGAAATAGAGAAAAAGTTACGTTTTTCTTTATATCTAAATCTGATATCTTGCTAAATTACTAAAGCTTAACAAAAAGTATAATTAAATCCAAAACTACCTACTGCGAATGGTCATAATCCTGTAATCTTCTTCCGAAGGACACTGAAAGTTATCTCTCCAAAAAATCTCCATTCCCTGACCCCTGTGCAACTCAAGTAGCTGCTCAGTGTATACTTTGGTTGCCTGGAAATGTAATCATTAACTTTATTTACAGCATGATTTAATTAAAACTTAACTTAATGTTTTTTTCTGTAATTTTTTAATTTGATTTTATATTTTACGAACAAGAAACAGTAATAAACATATTTTAAAATAGAAATTAATGTCAACATAATGCTGTTGTTTTACATTATTACTTTCAATAATTATAGCACCAAGTTTACACTAAAATGTACAGTGATACTCTGGTTTAAGGTCGACCTTAACAACGGTCATATCGGACAACGATCTAAGTCACAGAATGAAAAATGACCCGCATAACAGTTCAGGTTTTGGATAAAGGGCTAAACATACAAGAGTGTTTTCATTTTGTTAAAATATTTCTAAGCACATGTGTAAATATTTGATTGATGGGTGGTTTTTGTAGGGCAATAACTTACACAATATTACTTAGTTATCTGTTCTCAGAATGCCCACTCCTATTCTCTTTTCTATCATCGTACCTAATTTTACTTAGTATGTCATTAACTCTTTTACTGTTTGTTTAATTTGTTAGCTCATTAAGAAATCGAAACAGTACTATCGTGTTACATACACGTGTTGATTTTGTGTTGATTTTTAAATTTAACAAAACGTTAAGTGTCTTTGTGTGCAAGTTTCAAATTGTTGTTTAAATCCTGTTTTCAATTTTTGAACAAATTAAAATGTTTTCAAAGACTTTATTGATAATGCTGACTCGCACAGCAGTCTGCTCAGATAACAGTCTTAGTTCTAGAACATTTCTTTTGAACATGGAAATTTGTTGTTTGCTTTTTTTATTTTTACTGCCCAGTTGTTAGACATAAGTATTTACATTATTTATAGATCTTAATCAAATAACAATTAATTTAAAACTCTGTTATATATAGTCCACTTAAAAATTACTCTCATCATACATTAAATGAGTTATAACCCACTTTTAAACATGTTACATTTAATCAACTGTTTTCAATGCATTTACCATCATAATAAAAAAAAATACCATTAAAAAATTATATGTTTTACATAGCATGCGTAAAAACCATTTGAATTGTTTATAACAACTTATTGTTACAATAAAATAGTAAACACTGTTATCTCAAATTTCTGTAGTTGATATTTATAGTACAACTGCATGGTACAGAATTTCAAAATAAAATAACAAAATACTCAATAGATTTTGTAATTTCCCAGCTTACAAAGACATGTTGTCACAAAAAAAATGTCAATTTTTAATGTGTAAAAAAATCTCCACCTTTCAAATATAGATGGATTGAATCTAAAATTTCTTTAATCCAACCTAACATCCTCATTAGTCTACATGGCATAAAGAATGAAGATTACGAAAAAAGAGGGAAAATTAACTATTACTGACCAGTTATTATTTAATGTGATAAGAAATTACTTTCATACAACTAAGAAGGAACCAAAAACTTCATTTTTGTACATTTTTTTGTAACATTTTTTTTTCGGATGAAGTTATTAAACGTCATTAATATTATTAATGATCCAAATATTTTTGCTATTTATCAGTTTGAATCCGTTCAAACATGATAATGACTAAAGAGTTAGTTTAATGTAAAGAGATGTATTACAATAGTACAATATTGCTACACTTTTCATCAATCTTAGCTTGGTAGTGCAGACAGTTGAACCAAAAATAGATCAAACAACTGCATTAGCTAAACAATTTGCAGATGGTAATTGCCTCATCTGTTTTTAATCATAATTATTTTAGAAAGCAATTCTCCCTTTTCATAACATACATTTACAACAAACTTGAAGAACAGAAACTTCAGATTTCTGTTCTAAAGAAATTACAGTAGAGAAATAGAACTACAAATGAAGATCGAAATATAAAATAGATTATTTAGCATGCCTGTAGATCTATATGTCAAGCAAAACAATATTAGAATTTAAATGATTTAAAAAATTGTCAAAAAGCACTGATTAAAGTGATTCAAAATGTGTGTAAATATTCTATACAGGTCAAGTATAACTTTCAGTTATTTTAAAAATATTACCTAAAGAGTGGCCAAGATGTTCGTATTTAAGTATTTTGAATAGTAACACCATCTTGAATAAATATTTACAAATATCATTTAAGGGTTTTTAAAATGAGAACAATGGTGCAAAATATGTAAAAATGATTACATTTTTAAAAGTCGATTTTCTAGCTTCATAATACCTCAGGGTGATGAAGACTCAAAACTTTCTCCAAGGCAAGGAACAAAACATAATTTGCAGCATTTATAGTGCTGGCCACTCCGTAGATAGAATGTGCCACTGGTATACCTCGTCGCAGAACTGAATTGTCTTGGATATCATCAATTCTAAAATCAAAGATGAAAAAATAATATTAGTTTTAGGTTGCTTTCGTTTTGCTGATATACAGTTAGTGTATATGACAATCACATACAGGAGCAGGACTGTAACAGAATGACAGTAATGATTAATGGTAACATATATAATATAAACTACAATCCACGAGCCATGAGAGTGAACATGGATTTGTTTCCCATGTGTTTTGCACAGTATCTGAGCAGTAGAAGTCATTTTAGCTCCACACTATTAGCATGTAGTTTTTAAATTATAAAAAATGGGTTTACATCATAGTTTCTAAGTTAGAAAAATTAATTTTCACTTTGATTGTCATTTGATTTTATAAAATCCATGAAATGATATTTGATTCAAATTTCCAATTTTTTAAATTTTTAGTTAAACTGTTTGCATTATAATTTTTCTAGTAGCTTATAGACTATCATTTGTTTTAACAGTTTTAGGCTTATTATAATTTTTAGTATGATGTTTTCATTGCCGAAAAAGTTTAACAATTCAGCAGAATTAATATTTTTATTAGTTATTGTGCCATACAACAGTGTTAAATTTTTTTTTAATAGAGAGAAAAATCTACACCGCAGACAACAGAAGCACAAGATCACAAAGTTCTGAGAATACAGTACTGCCTTACGTGTGTGATCCATCAATCCAATTGAATTGGCTACAAAAATCAAACATTTTATCAGATCACACAACACATCAGGAAATATGTCATTATGGGCTCGGATAAACAATATTTAAAGCAATTTTGACATTGTCATTGACCCTAAAATCTAATCTTCAATCATGATCAAGAGAGCAACAGACGCCCTGGGCTTAGCACATTAGTAATGATGAGAATGCCCACAATGCTTAGTTAGGTAAAGATTCACATTCACTCTCCTAGTTCACAGACTATAAACTGTTTGCAAGATCATTATCAGTGAACATTTTTCCTTACTTTAAATTCTCTGATACTGGTAAAAATTATAATGAACTGGTAGTATACTAATCTGCTGAATGAGCTATTGTTGCCTCTACTGCACTAAAGAAAGAAACTTGCACACCTCAAAGTCAAAGTTCAAGACTACAATTACTGCTGTAACCTTTTGCCTTTCCCTTAATATCAATCCCTTGTCCTTTATTAACTTGTCATATGTTTTTTTTTTAACATTCATACATTATACGGATAGACTAACAAGGATTAGGATCACGTTAACTGAAAGGGTAAAGGTACAGCAGTAACTGGAGTTAGAACTAACCAACAGGTTTTGGTGTTTCAGTATAAAAATACACATGTTTAACTGTGTGTATTAAACATTTTTAATAACAGTTTAAACTGTTGTTAACTAAAAAGTCATTATTTTGTAAAACATTTTTAAATACCAATTTACAGAAACTTAATATTTATTAAAAACATGTCCACAGTTCTTGAAATTTTCTGAACAATTGTGCTTTATATTTAATCATGGTTTTGATAGTAATCATGTAATATGTATACCTAATTATACATTTCTTCATCCTAGAGCTAACAAATATTTTTGATTTGATAAGCATAGTCTTGCTGCTTTTGTCCTACTTATTGTTTAATGAATATCTAAGATTGTAGTGCATATCTAAATAAAATTTCTTTGATATTTTAAAGAGAAATTATTATTCTAGTTTACTATATTTAGTTTCATCTTTATCAATAATGTTATGAAAAATTAATAAGCTAATATATCTGGGCACTTAATGTAGTACAGTAGAACCTTGATAATCCAATAGTCCGAATGCAATAGGCATAAATAATTATAGAAATAATAAATAGGGGATGTCCTTAAGATCTTGGCTGGAAAAAAATATGCACACCAGTCAATAATAAATAGTCAATACTTAAACTACTTGTCTAAGCATTCGAATCTGGTCAAGGAAGGAATAGTTCCATTCAACAGAGCCAATAATATTTGTTCTTATTGATAAAGACAACCTAAATAGAGAGCTAAATTACATTCAAAAAGGCTTTTATAACAATGGGTATCCTCAGTTCATAATTTCAAAATGTATTAAAGCTAAGGGTAACACTAAGAAAGGTAAAACAAAAAAAAACTTTAACATTTGCTACGATCCCTTATGTGCCTTGTTTATCAGAAAAGGTTAGGCATATTGTTAGCAAATATAAAATCTGAACTGCTTTTAATACAAAAACACTGCTAAACAACATCTCATCAAAACAAAATCGTTAAATAATACACAAGAAGACATTAAAAACTGTATTTACAGTATAAAATGTGAATGCTATAAGCAATACACAGGCCATAAAATTTCTAAACATAAGAAAAAATGAACACAAAAAAGGAACATGCGATTAGACAGATAAATAAAAAAACTGCTGAACATATAGTCTGAAAATCATAAATTTAATTGGGAATAGGTAAAAATAATATACCTTTGTTTCTTAACTTCCATACTTTATGCCATTAAGACTATAGAGGACGGGGGATCAGCATTAAAAATAAGGGAAAAGCAAAGAGAGCAACTGGGGCTAGAACTAAGAACCTTTAGGTGCGCAGTTCAGAGATGAAGCAGACTAACTTTAAGAATGGATACTATTTCCAATAAGACAGTGGAGGGTATGGAATAACCTCCAGCAAAATGGTAGATTCTTGGACATTTTTGAAAATTTAACACTCAAAAACAGTAATTTAAGACACATTTAGACTAAAACTTTTGTATTTAAAAAACAAATTGTTTTTTGTTAGTTCAGAACCAGAATTTCAATTAGGCCTAATAGTAACAGCAATAAATAACATTACAAGTACCCTAAAGTAGTTGTATTTTAAGTATTAGTAACATACACAAAGTTACAAGTACCTTATGGTAGTTATATTTTAAATAATAGTACGAGGGTTGATCAAATATAAACGAGACTGATTTTTTTAAAAATTTATTGCTTACTTACAAATTATTCTTGATACAACTTATTTTTCTACATAGTCTCCTCATGACGAGTAACACATTTTTCCCACCGGATTGGAAGTTTTTAATTCCATCTTCGTAAAAAGTTCTCGGGTGTTCATTGAGCCATTGGAGCACGAAGGTCTCCACCGCAGAATCGTCTTCAAACGCTGGCCTCCAAGCGCCTCTTTGAGTGGCCCAAACAGGTGATAGTCGCAGGGTGATAAATCTGGACTGTATGGGGGATGTTCCATTGGTTCCCAGCCAATTTGATCGAGTTTAAGCCTCGTAGCGTTCGCCGAATGTGGTCGGGCATTATCGTGAAGAAGAATGACGTTTCGCCGGTTTAGATTTCCTTTTTCTACTTAAAAGACTGTTTTGCAGCCTCTAAAACATCGCAATAATATTGTGCATTTATTGTGCGTCGTTGATGGAGGAAATCGACGTGAAAGGCGCCTTGATTGTCGAAAAATACAGTGGCCATTACCTTCCCGGCCGACGATCGTGATTTGGCCTTCAGGTTTTCTACTGCTTCCTGTCCTTTGGCGAATTCCTTGTGCCAAGCAAAAATGCGAGGTCTTGACAGGGTCCTGTCCCCGTATTGAGCCGTCAATCTACGAAAGATTTCAGTCGGATTGACCCCCTCCTTGGCCAAAAACTTAATAATAATTCTCTGCTCCACGGAAACGTGCACTTCACTCTCACTCATTGTATAGTTTTATACTGGAGGGTCCGAACGGAAATGTTGCCCGTCTACGCCTGTCCCAAACCTCCCAGGCTACCTGAAACCCCACCCTTTAGAGTTCAATGTCCAACGGAAAAGTTTTGAGAAAGTCGGTCTCGTTTATATTTGATCAACCCTCGTAGTAACAATGTTACAAGTACTTTATGGTAGTTGTATTTTAAATAATAGTAGTAACAATGTTACAAGTACCTTATGGTAGTTGTATTTTAAATAATAGTAGTAACAACATTACAAGTACCTTACGGTAGTTGTATTTTAAATAATAGTAGTAACAATGTTACAAATACCTTATGGTAGTTGTATTTTAAATAATAGTAGTAACAATGTTACAAGTACCTTTTGGTAGTTGTATTTTAAATAATAGCAGTACCTTATGGTACTGTACCTTATGGTACAGTACCTTATGGTATGAGGGTTGATCAAATATAAACGAGACTGATTTTTTAAAAAATTTATTGCTTACTTACAAATTATTCTTGATACAACTTATTTTTCTACATAGTCTCCATACGAGTAACACATTTTTCCCAACGGATTGGAAGTTTTTAATTCCATCTTCGTAAAAGTTCTCGGCGTTCATTGAGCCATTGGAGCACGAAGGTCTCCACCGCAGAATCGTCTTCAAACGCTGGCCTCCAAGCGCCTCTTTGAGTGGCCCAAACAGGTGATAGTCGCAGGGTGATAAGTCTGGACTGTATGGGGATGTTCCATTGGTTCCCAGCCAATTTGATCGAGTTTAAGCCTCGTAGCGTTCGCCGAATGTGGTCGGGCATTATCGTGAAGAAGAATGACGTTTCTCGCCGGTTTAGATTTCCTTTCCTCTAAAAAAGACTGTTTTGCGGCCTCTAAAACATCGCAATAATATTGTGCATTTATTTTGCGTCGTTGATGGAGGAAATCGACGTGAAAGGCGCCTTGATTGTCGAAAAATACAGTGGCCATTACCTTTCCGGCCGACGATCGTGATTTGGCCTTCAGGTTTTCTACTGCTTCCCGTCCTTCGGCGAATTCCTTGTGCCAAGCAAAAACGCGAGCTCTTGACAGGGTCCTGTCCCCGTATTGAGCCGTCAATCTACGAAAGATTTCAGTCGGATTGACCCGTCCCAAACCTCCCAGGCTACCTGAAACCCCACCCATTAGAGTTCAATGTCCAACGGAAAAGTTTTTAGAAAGTCAGTCTCGTTTATATTTGATCAACCCTCGTAGTTGTATTTTAAATAATAGTAGTAACAACATTACAAGTACCTTATGGTAATTGTATTTTAAATAATAGTATTAACAACATTACAAGTACCTTATGGTAGTTGTATTTTAAATAATAGCAGTAACGATGTTACAAGTACCTTATGGTAGTTGTATTTTAAATAATAGTAGTAACATTACAAGTACCTTATGGTAGTTGTATTTTAAATAATAGCAGTAACAACGTTACAAGTACCTTATGAAAGTTGTTATAATAATAATAAAAATAATAAAATGTTCTCCTTGTATTTTATAATAACTTCTTAATTATTCACAATTTATAATAAATTATATTAATCTTCTTAAGGTTAATATTATTTATTATATATCATTAAGACTTTAGAACACAATGAGAAAGTTTTATTATTTTTAAAAAAACTATTACAAGGTACCAGTAATATTGTTGCTCTTACTATTACCTAAAAGTCGAGTTTTGAAACAAGTTCTAGTTACAATAAAATTAATATTTGAAAACAACATAACAAAAGAAATATTATTTTTTGTAAAATTATTTTACTTTTATACAACTGGAGAGGGAATGCCCCTATGCTATTAATCTGCCAATAGCACTAAGCTTATTTTTTGCATCTAGAGAAATATAATATCAATGCTCCAGAATGTCTACTAAATATGCTGTTAGGTAATCATAACTAAGAACAGTTAAAGGAAGCAACAAAAATTTGTTTTTAAAATATTCCAAAATTAATAACTTATTTTTAGTCATAATTAGTCATAATTAGGCAAAAATAATAAACAAAAAAACTTTTTTTAATATTCTTCAAATCAAGATTATTTTTTTTTTTTTTTTGCAAAAGACTGTTAAGGTTATTATCGCCATGAAGGTTACAATATACAATGAGGAATTTTTCACACAAACAACCCAGATATCTTGCTTGACAGATGAAGAAATTACAAAAAAAGATATTTCGTTTGCACAATTAAGACCAAAAAAAGTGAAGTGGAACGATATATATATAATGTACAAAGTTATAATATACAAAGTCCCATATTCATTTACAACACTCAAAAGTAATATTGTTTCACTTTTTTGGTCTTGTTTGTGTGTTGGTGCATACAAAATATCTTTTTTGTAATTTCCCCACCTATCAATCAAAATACCTGAATTGTTTCTGTGGAAAATGATTCATTGGATACTGCTTGATGTTGTTTTGTGTTGATCTGTGCAAAGGTACATTTTCAGTATCTTCTTTTGACTTTTAACAATAATACACCTCAAAGATTTGCCTAATCATCAATAACCTAAAAATCTAAGTGGCACTGAAGTGATATCTTAAGTGGTGTTTTTGCACAAATACTCAGATTAAAACATCATGTGAATACCATGTCACTTTATCTAATCATCATCAAACCATGCCTACTTCAGGCTTATGCTTTTCAAAACTGAAAACTTTGAACATGATATCAATATATTCATCACTCCCAATTAAGACAAAAAATTGAGAAAATATTTTTTTGACCATTCCAGAACAGTGGTGCAGTACCCTTTAGTGATATTTAGCTTTATTTTAACAGAGTTAAAAACTGGAAAGCAGTGGATGTTACAAGCGCCTTTTTTCAAGAGTATACAATGCCATACCTCTCTTTCCACAATTAAGACTGTTATTAGCCACATTTATGTTTCATAATATGAACAATTTAGTAATCCAAATCACCTTCAGTTTTAATTAGTTTGGATTATCAAGATTCCATTATAAATGTATTCTTTTAAATGTGTGAAATAAATACAATTTTGAAACTAGTTCATGATTTCAATTATCTGTATACATAAACAGTAATGTTTGTATGTATATTCTCTATAGACATAAAAACTAGTGGACCAGCTTTGCTGAAAATTTCACAATTTGTTTTTATTAATGCCAGGAATGTTTAGAGAATGATTTCACAACCATATCTCTTTTCTTACCCACTCCCTCATTACTCTTTTCAGTAGCATGTCTGCATATAAACGTTTGTGCTCCTAAAACTCTCTGGGAGCAAACCACATACACATTTGTTTTAAACTCTGTTGCTATAAATTTCAAAGTTGTTTGCTATAAATTTCAAAGTTGTTTGCTATAAATTTCAAAGTTGTTCTTATTAGTACTACGATTGTTTAAAGAATGATTTTACAGGCACTATCTCTATTCGTCAAAAGTTATTTTTCATCAAATACTATGTTTAGACAGTTGTTTGAATTAAATCCAATAATGACATTAATTACATAATTACTCCATAATCTACAAACACAAAAGATAAGTTAAAATTACTACACATTTTTTTACTTAAAAACTTAAAAGTTACGCTTAAAACCCCTGAAATTTGTATTCCCTGAAAAATATCGTAGCGAAGCATGAATACATAACTAGTGTGCATATAAATCAAATTAAATTTCACTAAACTTTCATCTTTCTTCAATTTGACACTTATTGAACAAATTATAATTTTAATCTTAAATAGATGTCCAGCAGAACTAAATAAGTAGAACTACCATATGGATTATGAAATCAACTGGTACTAGAACCCAAATCATAGTTGTTTTTTTTTTAACGTCCGACTGTTGTGCACACTTGGACTAATGCAGACGATGGGATGATTTATAGCGTATGAAAATGCCAAGCCCTGGTCGGGAATCGAACCCAGGTCCTCAGGGTGAAAGCCCAGTACGCTTCAACTAGGCCACCAAGGCGGCTAACCAAATAATAGTAAATACACAGGGAGAAATACGATAAATAATGTTCAACAGATTAACGTTAAACAATAATGTTCAACAACTTATGTGCTAAATGAAAAATAAAGAAAAAAATCAACAATAAAAAATTTGCCATTAAAACAGTTTTAATTCAAAATAATTTTTTATTAAGAAGTTAATTTACTTTGATTTAAAATGAATTCAAACTGAAAAATAATTCTGATAACTGAAGGAAGAATTACAAAAAAATAAAATAAAGTAAAAATAAGTATAATACTTAAACGCAAAGCATGCTAAGAATAGCTTCGAAAAGATTTCAGTTAACAATTACCAGTTTTTTGCATTACACTATTTAAATTTTACAAAAAAAAATAAAGGAAATATCTATTTTATAATCATACTTCTATTTACAAAATAATAATTCAATTTAACTTGATAAGTAGAATTTTCAAATCTAAGAAAATGGTTTTTTTCTTGTATTTTTTTATATTTTATATTTTTTATATTTCTTATATATATATATATATATATATATATATATATATATATATATATATCCCCATATATTTTTTCCTACTCTATACACCCTAGCTGTTGAATACAAACATACTAGAAAAACACCACCATTATAAAAAGCTTGCTCAATATCAGAGCATAAAACCTTTAAGGTTATCACTGCCGAACTTGTATAAATTCAATGCTGTTGTAATATCTCTTGTATAAAAGTGTACTTAATGGAGACTGTAAAAAGATTTTCTAAATATTCAAGGTTTTCAGTACTTCACTCTCTATAGTCTACCTTCACTTATTTAGCATAATGTGAACAATGAAAACTATTTTCCATATTATTCATCATTTTCTCAAATCCAACCTGCAGTGAATTTATATTGCCAAATAAAACTCTTATACACAAAAATGCACAATTACATTCAAACACACTAGCTTAATTAGAAATAAGTTATTTTTAAATTAAATGTCAGTTAATTTAACTATCGTCATGATTATCAAATACCAAGAATTAGCCACATATTGTTAGGAATAAATTAATAATTATATTGTAGTTATAGATAAAGCATTACATCTGAAGCATATGGTACGTTAGGTTGGTTTGGTTACACATTTAAGGTCTGTAACACTTTCCAAAAAAAACACAAAAGCTTACGAGGAATGAAATCGAAACTTTGCTGTGTGTAATGGTTTACAAAGTTTAAATTTCTTTTAAGGTTGTCGCAAACTACATGATTATATACCTCTTTGAAAACATTACATTCTCAAGCCGCTACTTAAGATTTAATCTGAATATTTACATTGAAAACATCTGATGAAGGTTAGGAAGTGAAGAAGCAGCCCCAATTAACATCAAACAGGCAGACATTTTGTTTACACATTTTTTTTACATACCCAAGAGAACCAAATGTAATATCGCCATCAATCTTTGACATTCTTTTATGAAACCTGAAATGCATTATTTTATTTACTTCAGGTTTTTGGTATTACTTAAAAAAAATATTTAAATATTTAAGTGTACTTGATTTAAAATTACAGCAGTAATGAAAACAAAACATTGCATTATTTACTTTACATTACATTATTTTTTTTATGGATGTCAAACATTTTGGCTTCTATTTTACAAGTGTTAATGTCTATACATGAGCTAATTAACCTACTGTATTATTTAAACAACACTAATTATCTTATATATTTACATAACCTAATTTAACAAGCTACTAGACAAACATAATTTAGTTACTGTAATTATCTCACCTTACTTGGTACATAATGTTTATAGGATAATGTAGTGGCACAAAATGTTGTTTTGTTTTGTAATACTAAATGCTGTAATACTAAAAAACATGAAATTTCGACTTTAGTAATAAAAAATCAGAACTTTTTTATATATGTAAATGAACTTTGTTACTGGGTATGTAATTGGGCCTTTTAATGTTCATACTTTACGTGTTACACTAATGATGACCCATATCCCTTAGTACATCAGCTACATGGACTGATGCACTCCCAATGATGACATACTGGCCTTAAACATTACTCTCAAGATCTAAGAGTCTATAGGTTGTCAAAATTATCCTACGGAATGATCAGTCCTCAGACCGAATTTTAAAGATTCTATTTGTTCTTGCTACAAAAACTTATATTTCAGGAGCAAATGTTCTGCAGTCTCTTCCTGCAGTCTGCATTCCTACACAGAGATGGTCTGTTGAATATAGCCATCCTGTGCATATGTTTCCTAAAACAGTTATGTCCCGTACTCATGGTTATCACTTCTTTAAGATGTGTTCAAAGGGTTCAATGAAGATTAAGCTCATTTTCAGTTAAGCTATATTCTTCTGTCTTTTTTCATGCTTTCTTTAAGCCCAAGTAAATACAGCCTACATAGCCACCTTCCTTGATATACCACAGAATGGTTCAGGACCTGTGAATTTCGATGCTGATGCTCGGATAGCCAGCCTATCAGTTCTCCATGAATCCCAACATGCCCTGGCACCCAACACAATATAACATTCTTAAGAATTCCTAGTTGTGCCATGAGATTCATGCAGTCCCAGACTAGCTTTGACTTAAACTCGGTTGAGTGTGATGCTTTTATAGCTGCCAGGTTAACACTTTAAATTTTAACAACCTTGTCTATATGCCCAAGTGTGGGATACCTCCCCATGCACAATGTGCTCTGTAAAAGACACAGTGTACTGGAATTTGTCACCTTAATACTCTACTGAGGACAAATAAATTGCATATTGTCTCCATCTGGTGCTTTATGCGGATAAAATATCCCTACAGCCCAACTGATACTGTACTTAATATTACTACAGGCTATTTCTCACTAGAAGGTTCTGATCCTTAGGAACTGGTTCCATTCTAATCCATATGCTTACCACTATTGCCAAGTTGACATATTTATATCTACTTTGATATTATTTACTATAGTCCCTCTAACTATTAAAACGAGTTTATTAAAACGAATTAAGACTATGTAAATTATTTACCATCACTACATAAAAATTGCAGCATTAGATACAGCTTAACTAATCAAGAGTGATTATTACAATTTCTTGGAATTCGTGAAACATCAGCGATTGATGACCAACCTGGCCAGTCCAACACTGCTACACTATTTAAACAAATTTTATTCAGTTAATGTTTTTCAATCATGTATTTATTAGTAATATCTACTTCGTTTATCCTAAGCAACATAACAAAAAAATTTTCATATATAATAAATTTCAAATATTTAGGACATAAGAAACTGCAATCACCTATAAATTGATGTCTCAAACAATATCACTTTGTTAAAAAAATATTCGTTTATACCAAATAAGGTATTTTACTTTTATTTTTTAATTCATGATTTCAAAAAATAAAAAAAGTCAAATTTTCATTCAAAGTTTCATATGCAATTAACTATGGTGGTTAATTTTATTTTTCATACAAAATGGATGATAGGCCTGATCGTATACATGCAGAAGTAATCACTGGTTAAGTTGTGAATGTTAGGTTAGTTAAAGTTATATATAAGATAAACCAATAATTAAAATTTTTATGAAATGAAAAAATGTGTGACTTTTAAAGAAATACCTCCACAAAAACAATGAATATGTATATATAGTAGTAAAGTCAAATAATAAATCTAGTTGGTGGCCCATATTTGATTTCAACATTTTAATTACAATGATCGGATAATGCAGTGTAGCAACAAAAGGAAAAAGTCAGTATTACTTTTTTTAAATAAGGAAAATTGCTAAAAATAGTCTTCTTATAATTTACAATTTTATTACACTGAAGAATTATTGAAATTCTATGACTATTAATTAATTAATTAAGATAATCCAAGTCAGCAAATACTTAATGCTAAAATTCATGGTAGTCACCACATTTTGGGATATACATAGGATTAGGACCAAGGACCTTTACATCCATAGATATCAGTAGTGCACTTTTAATGCACTACAGTAGTAGTTTAACATCACATAAAGATCAACACACAGTCATACACATGACATTTAACTTAAAACTTAATTTTTTAGTAGGCCTTTTGAAACAAAAAAATCTGTTGAAATATTAAGTTTATAAGAATACAAATTAGGCTATACACAAGCCAATCCAGCTATCAAAAGTTGGTAAATTATTAAAACTTCATGACTTTATTAAGCCTTATGTATAGAAAAAAATATTTGTGTAAGTAGAATTGAATTATACTTTATTAAACTAGAGAGTAAAACAAAATGTTCAAAATCAATAATATAGGTATTTAGGCCACACAATAAGCAATTATGCCAAATTTTAAACAATGAAACATAGAATTCAAACCAAATCATGAGATAAACCAAAACAGAAAAATAGCAAAGGGTAAAGTTAAAATTAAAACGTTTTTTTGTTATTTTAAAGGGAAAAGCACATTGAGGGTATTATCGCCTCCCTAAATGTAAGTGTGAATGTAAAGTGTTAAAGTCATATGTGTAGTATTGTAAGTGTAAGTGTGTGTTAAGACTCGGGTACCACGAGGGACATCTATATCCTCTCAACAGGTGCAGCTACCTTGCAACCCCCTGCTGATGAGCAATATTAACTATTTGATATTGAGGTATATACTACTTTTTTTTTTTTTTTTTTTTTTTGCCGACTATTGTGCACACTTAGGCTAATGCAGATGATGGGATGATTTATAGCGAATGAAAATGCCAAGCCCTCGCCGGGAATCGAACCCGGGTCCTCGGAGTGAAAGCCTAGTACGCTATATCCACTAGGCCTACTACTTAATTATTAATAAATATGGTCAAAGACTGAAAAACATTTTCAAACGGTAAATTTATTAACTTAAAAACTACTCTTCTTTATGATCATACTTTGTTGATTATTTTGTAAATGAAATTAATACAACAATTTATATAAAATACAAAACACATGATTCATTTCATCACAGATATGTTTGCTTTAATTTAATCACTTCTAAAAAATTTAGTGATAGTCTACTACGAAAATGTTTACACATGGTTGGACAGCTATGAACTTGACCTATAGGAGCAAGATAACTAATAAACATTTGACAAAGCTTCAAATATTGATCACAACAAAAGAATATGGGTAACTTAGTCTCCATAAGCAATTAGGTTTTTACATCTTTTAATCTGTTATTTAGTTTACATTATTAGGCTAATACAAATACTTTTGTATAAACATTTTTCAGGTTATAAATTACCATTTTAATTTTTTTCCATAGCAAAAACATAATTTCAAGACATGTACCCAAGTAGCCTACATTAATTAGGTGTACGTTTATAGCAATATAACCAAGTACACAGAAGGTTAATAAATACACTCATCATGTGACACAACCAGCCCGTTAAGTTCATAAATTAAGATAACTTACAAGAGGCTCGAGTTATGAAGCATCTGTACAATGTCTCCAACCACAGCAAGTTTGTCCGCAGGAATGTTCAGCCAGTAGTTAAAGGCATGTGCTAATTTAGCTCTGATCTGTTTTCCTGGCACTTGTAGAATATATGTAAATGGTTGTAGTAGTTTCTAAAAATGCATACAGATGTAATGATATAAAAATTTCGTACAACAATATCATAAAGTAAGCCAGACAGTTTACCAAATAAATTTAGTAATGACCAATGTCAAGGAAAAATTTAATTTTAGGCTTGATAATTACAATAAAATTATATCTATCTACTACAATTTATTATAATTATTATTATAGCCCTATTCAGAAGGATTACAATCAATAATTTATTTTTTAATTCATCAAAATTGGTTCTAATGATCTGCACAGTTTTATTGAATTCATTAATAATATTTATATTAATAGAATACTGTGAATCAAGTTGATTTACAATATAATTTTGATTATCTCTTTGATATTATAAAGTTTTTTTTTCTGTCATATTTTTCTTCATCATAAGAAGATAAGATTACCAGTAAT
The DNA here is from genome assembly GCA_022606455.1 of Callitettix versicolor. Classification (NCBI taxonomy): domain Eukaryota; kingdom Metazoa; phylum Arthropoda; class Insecta; order Hemiptera; family Cercopidae; genus Callitettix; species Callitettix versicolor. Next base: position 40,380,971 of record CM040183.1, on the reverse strand, counting down.
AAATTTTATAACATATTAATAACATACCTCTTTTAATTCTTACATTTTTAAAATACAATCATTTTTAATTTTTCTTGTAATACACATCTGGTATGGTTAATATAATTCAAATAATTCACCCTATCTCTTACTTTGTTATACCTCTGGTATCATGTCTACTTTTTTCACAGTTTTGACAATGCAAAAATAACTTCATACATTATAATAATGTTCACAATTAAGCTGAATTATAACTCTATCTAAATTAAAATTATGGAGGAAGGTATGGGTAGGATGTTCGTAATTTTACCATACCATGCCTAATTGGAACTGCTCGTATGTTTTTGGTAATGTTCACAATTTCAACTGTATGTACTCTGTACAGCGTAAGGTTCCTGGAACACAAGGTGAAGATTTGGTGTTAAGAATTTTCCTCTTCTTCGTAGGTCTTTTAATATTTGACAAGTGATTTTTCCTTTTTGTATTATGGTGTCTGGCTTTAATTTTTGCAGTTTTTCTTTCTTGAAAAACAGAAGTGTTTTTCTTCTTCTTTACTATTTTTTTTTTTTTTTTTTTTTTTTACTTTGTTTTTGTAGCATTTTAACATAAACTTCCTGTAGAATTTCTGAAGTGGTTCTTTATTTGCATTCTTTTTATTTTGAATCTTTTCCTTACTTTTATAATGTATTTCTTTTATATGTTCATACAATCATACATGTTCATACAATGTTTTTCCTTTATGTACGTATAAAATCACAATTTATTTTCTAGATTTACATCTAAAAGTGAATTTGCGTTTATGTGTCCAAACAATACTTGCATAGATGTTAGTTTTGTTACAAAGTGGATTGTGTTATTATATGCAATAAGAGCATACTGCATTTTTTTTTTTTTTTTGTGATAAATGTAATTTTTAAACTCAGGTTGTTTAAAAGTCTAATATGTTCAAGTAAAGTAGAATGAACATGTTCGCATAATCTATTGGATCATGGATGTTGCGTACTTATGTAGTGAATCTTTGTCTTGTGTGTAAGTCCATTCATTAGCTCTTTAATAACTGTGTTGTTGAACTCAGTTTCATTATCAGAAATGATAACTTCTGGTATACCATAGCTGGTAAAATGGTCTATGAGTTTATCGCTTATCTCTGTTGCATGCTGACTTAGAATTCTGTATATCTCTAAATGTACTGAGAATGTATCAATGACTGTTATGAACTCTGTTTTATCAAAGGTCACTGATATTATTTCTGTTTGTCTTGATGCTGTAGGTGTAAATGCTAATTCCATTTTCATTAGAACTCTTTCATACTTAGCTTCTAAACATACTACACAGTTATGAATATATTTCTGACATTAGGTCAATAATATTTATGCCTTATATGGTTATATGTTTCTGTAACACTTCTATGGTTTGTTTTGCTGACATGATAATTATTTATGACTTCTTGAATTTCATCCAGAATCGGTTATATCTAATAATTTCACATTATATTTAACTAAATACAATTGTGAACTTCTAAGTTTTGAAAAACACATGCTGTGAATTTTTTCCTAAAAATCATTTTCAAAGTGCAAGTTATATTTTACATTAGGTACTAAATATTCCTTATTAATATCAATTAAATTTTGTTAAAAATTATTTTTGAAAATTTCAACAACAATCTCATTTACAAAACTCCAAATAATTTCTGTATTTTTATCTTGTTTTGGTTGATATATAACTACTGGTAATATAATTTGTTTTTTCCAAAATTCACTGGTTCTTGCAATATAGGAATTTCCATCTGTGAATTTCCTTCTTAATTTGAATAAATAGTTTGACTTATATATCTGACTTCATCCAAATTAACAACTATTGATTCAATGTCATCAAATTCTAGAAATTAATGTTGAATTATTTCTTCACTTATTTTATTATATTTTTCCTTGCAAGTTTTATTAATTTTACTCTGATCATTTATTGATTTCTTCTATGTTTATTTTGTTGAATTCTTGACAATGCATCCAAGTTTTCTTCTTTTGTATTTTATTTAATTCATAAATTCTTCTAATATTAAGCATCATCTTAAATTTAGATTTTTGGACTTTTACAGAGAATAACCATGGTAGTGGTTCATAATCAGTACATATTGTAAATTTTCTTCCAAATAATTTTTTTAAAACTAATTTTCTTCCAAATGGTCTAAAATATTTTGTTGCCCATATGATTGCTAATAACTCATTCTTAATTGTAGAATAATAATTTTACTCTGATTTAATTTCTGCTTGCACATGCTATTTGGTAGGTTTACTTTCCAGCAATGAAACCTTAATGGTTTTTTCACCGAAAAAATTCCTTTTTTTCTTAACTTAATATTGCTGCCCAACAAGAAGTTACTTGTGCCTGTAGTTAAAATAAGTTCTTTTTCGAAGTATGGATAGTACACTATAAGTTCATTGCATAATTTTACATCATTCAAAGCAGTCAATGTAATATTACTTATTTATATCTACTTCAGCACCTTCCTTTAAAGTAGTAGTTCAAAAAACAGTGAACCTCATACTATATTCTCAATTAACATACAGAGCACTCCTCAACAGTGCTCATAACCTTTTCCACTCATGCAAACAGTGCTTTGGTAAAATTTTCCACTCATAATATTTTCGTAACCGGTTCTGCCATTTTCATAACAACCAATAACCTATTCATAACAACCAATAACTACAATATTTAAGAAGAAATTTATTGGACCAACTTTATTAGAAATTGTGTGCTCTTTCTCTACAAAGCAGTCAAAATTATCATAAGTTTTGTTGTAAATTTTTATTGTATATTACAGGCCTCCATCTTTAAACGAAAAATGAATGGAAAAATGAAAGCGAGTTGGAAGTACTTCATACCAAATTTCAAAAACAATCAGTCTATGCATTTGACTAAAACTGCATACATTCATTATTCTAAATCAGATGCTGCCAACTTGAATAGGAAAAAAACTTACACATATATATAGTGAAGGCTTTAAATTTAGGTACCACTGTACTACATTTCAAAACAATCAGTCAAAGTGTTTGACCAAATCTGTGTAACAAACAAATAAACAAACATACAAATCAAATGCCGAACAGTCGAGTTGAAACAGTAAAATGCCGCTTTGCTCGGTCAACAATTAGTAAAAGGTTTTGTTATACTTGACAAACCTTTTATAAATTTTCAATAATATCCTACAAGTCTTAGAAATCCTTTTTTTTAGTAGTTCTAGGTACAGAACAGTTTTAATATCTTTAATTTTGTCTGGATTTTTTTTTGTGTTTAACGTCTGACTATTGTACACACTTGGGCAGATGATGGGATGATTTATAGCGTATGAAAATGCCAAGCCCTGGCCATGAATTGAACCCAGGTCCTCGGGGTGAAAGCCTAGTATACTATTAAGTAGGCCACCAAGGCGGCTCTTGTCTGGATTTAGTTTAAAGAAGCGCAGCATTATAGGGGGTATAATGGGCCTGGGGATACCCCCTAGAGCATTGTATATCAAAGCTATTCAATGAAAAAAAAACCTTTAGGTATTACAATGTGTTCCAAATATGCTACTTCTTTTCATTTAATTTTATCTAAGTGCACTTTAAAATTCATTTTTTTTCAATCTATTAAAAACTGTCTTTAATTTATGTGTTCTCTTAAATTTGTTCAATAAATTACAGTACTATTTAAATATTGTTAATATTTTTCATTTTATATGCCCATAAAATATTATTCATCACTCTTTTAAAATGTAGGAGGGCTGTTTTTTTTTAGTCCAAACTGCATTTTTTTTTAATTTATGTGACCATGTACTTTTGAAAAGGCTGTCTTTTCAATACTATCTGCATCCATTTCCACTTGATGAAAACCAAAAGCTAAGTCTAGTGCTGTAAGGTATCTTCCTAATTCGTTTAAAATATCTGTGATATTTGGCAAGGGAAATCATTTGTCGGTTGTCTTCGAATTGAATCCTCTAAATCAATAACTAAAAAAAAAATTTGTTTTCCTGAAGCATCAGATTTCTTAGGTACAATCCAAATTTGGCTGTTATAAGGGGATTTTTAAGTTTGAATTTTTGTTAACATATCTTCAATTTGATTGTTTATTTCTCTTTCATAGATTTTTGGGTATCTATAATTTCTTGTATTAACTGGAATTTCCTCTGTCCTAATCATGTTTCATTTGGTTAGCAAAGGCTAAATAATTTTCCTCAATGTTAAAGATATGTGAATATTATTTTATTTTGCGTTTTTCTTCTAAATTCATGTGATCTGTCCTAATTTGAGTCAGATCCAATATGTTTTTCTTATGATTTATAAAATTACAATTTGTATTAGTTTTCTTTTCATCTGTTAGTGTAGGTTTTAAGAATCTCAAAATCACTCAAAGGTTCAATTTGTAATAGTTTTATTTTTATGTCTTTTGTCATATTATTAATTATGGGACAAAAGGTTTCACCTTGTTTAATAGTTACTATATATTTTGGTATTTCTAATCATTTAGTAGAATATATGAGGTGTTCAGAAAGTAACGAGAATTTTTAAATTTCGAAAGTTGGAGAGTCCGATAGTCAAACATTTTTTTATTATGTTTGTATACATGTCCTTGAAGTATGATAAAACTTTCAGCTGTTTTCATTGTTGACTTTGTCTTTGACAGCCACTGTTTTTATGAGCTCGGCGATTTTCGTTTGTTAAAAGAAATAAATCAAATAATTTGTATCAAATTTTGCGTAAAAAATGGAATAAAGTGTAACAAAGTGTGTGAAATGTTAACAAAGGCCTATGGTGAGTCTGCTATGAATAAAGCAAGAGTTTACTAGTAGTATAAGCGTTTCCAAGAAGGCCGTGAAGACGTTGAAGATGACGAACGCCCTGGATGCCCCAGCACATCAACAACCGATGAAAATGTGGAAAAAGTGAAAGAAATGGTTATGAACAATCGCTGAATCACAACTAGAGAGGTCACTGATGATGTTGGCATATCGATTGGATCATGTCATGACATTATTTCCAGTGTTTTGTGTATGAAACGCATGGTAGCAAAATTCGTTCCAAAATTGTTGAATTTTGAACAAAAACAGTGGCGAATGGAAGTTGCTCAGGAGTCACTAAATGAAGTCAAAGACGATGAAGAATTACTGAAACGTATTATAACAGGTGACAAAACATAGGTTTACTGATATGACGTCGAAACTAAGGCTCAATCATCCCAATAAGGCATTTTGGCTCGCCAAGACTGAAAAAGGCTCGAAAAGTGTGGTCGAACATGAAGGTTATGCTCACTGTGTTCTTCGATATTAATGGCATAGAGTATCATGAATTCTTGCCATCAGGTGAAACAGTCAATGAGTACTACCTGCAAGTTCAACGCCGTTTGTGTGAAGCCATCCGAAAAAAAACGCCCGGATCTGTGGAAAAACAATTCATGGCTTTTGTACCATGAATAATGCACCAGCTCACACTTCATTGCTTGTTCGTGAATTTTTGGCCAAAAACAATGCTATAACGATGCCCCAGCCTCCATATTCGCCAAACATGGGTCAGTGACTTTTTCCTATTTCCAAAAATAAAGAGAACCTTAAAGGGCCGTTGTTTTACAGCCGTAGATGACATTAAAAGTGCACCGCTGAAAGGACTAAAGGCTATCTCAAAGATCGAGTTTGAGAAGTGTTTCAAGGATTGGAAGAAGCACTGACACCAGTGCATAATCTCCAATGGGAACTATTTTGAAGGCGACAACATCAATGTAGAAGAGTAAATAAATATTTTGTTCAAAAAATTAAAATTCTCGTTACTTTCTGAACACACCTCATATATAAGGTATTATTTCTTGATCATTTTTCATATTTGTTATATTAATCTTAATTATTTATTTACTGTATGCTTGCATGATATAACCTTATATTTTTTCAATAATAAGTTTATTATTAATTTTAATATTTTATTTACAATTGCTGCTTTGGAACTTCCATGTTAAATTAAAGTATAAAGATTTTCCTTCCTAGCATGCTTAATTTTCTGCTTATAAAGTTAATGTTTATCTTTAACTCTGTCATGTTGTCTAAAACCAACAATAAGTTGAGATCTTTATGAAAATCAAATAAGTAAAATGTTGTTTCTTTTTTACTAATAATGGTCATTTACAACTATAATGTTCCTTTAAAACACCGTGTGCATTTGATGCTTCAAATGGTTCCTTTTTTTAATATTTTTATTTAATTCAAATGCTAAATTATTTCTTATGAAATATGTTGTACTTCCTGTATCAATTAATATTTTTAAATTAGTTTTTGTATCGATAATATAAGGTAGCTCATTATTTTCATTACTTCAAAATTTGTTCCGAGGCCTGTAGCTTCTAATAAAATATTGCCTTCAACTGTGATATCTTCCTTGTCTGAACTTACCTTATTAAGCTGTTCTTGAAAATATTCTGAGGTTTATACATTTTCCAAATTTTTCTTCATATTGGTCAAAATTTGGTAAATAATCTTTAAATATTTTTTTCTGTGGATTTTCTTGTTGATTGGTACATTTTAGTGTTTCTAACAGTGTTATCAGTTTGTCGAGTCAATATATACAATGGTGTAGGAGCATATTGTGTCTGATTTTGGTTATGGTTTACATTAGGCTTTTGTTGATTTGCATTAAATTGATGTCTTAATTGCAATTTTTGGTAAGGTTTATTATAGTAAGGATTTTGAAAGTTTTGCTTAGGTCATTGTTTAGCTTGAAAAAATTTATTTTGTAGGTTACAGGTTTATTTGTTTCTATTGGTTTGTTTACAATAGGTTTGTTATTTTAGTACAGCTTCTTATTATTATTATTGTTAAACTGAAGATCATCTATTAGATTTAGGGAACACATACTAAGAATTAAATTATCTACTAACTTGGCTTTTGCATATAACATCTTATAAAAACCATAAATTCAAAGACACCTACCCCACCATGAAAATATTACATTTATGTAATAAAAGCAATTTATATGGATGCGATTGAAGAGTTTAAGATTTATAAGAACAAAAGATCAGACCCCCATAACATCCTCAATGACAAACTTTCATTTAAATTCAATTTAATATATGACATGGCTCTAAGGATAACTGATCTAAATAAATAATATAAACCAACAAACACCGCAACGGATAACGCTGATGAGTGCACTAGTACCAATGAAGACTTCACAGTCTGGACTGTAACTACATACGAGTTGCAGAGTAGTGTTTGGCAAAACCAAATTTTATCATTGTATGTTCTAATAAAAATTGTGTAATTGTGTTTAGTGATTGTGACGTGTTTTCAATGTTTTGTTCACTTTGTGATGATCTTGATAAGATGGATTTGACATTTTGTATTATGGCCTCAAGATGAAACAATGAGGTTTCAAAACCGCAGTAGCCTTTATGAAGTGAGTCAAATGATCACAAGACAGAAGAAAATATGTGGTCCGGCTGCTATGTTGCAATAATGAAAAGTGTTTCATTTTCAGGAATAAACACTACCCTAATGTAATTTACTCTACAGTTTCACACAATGGGAATAACACATAAGTTCACTCATTTTAAGTACACAAACACCTGCCTGTCATTATAAAATGTTACCGTAATGATGTTGGATTTAGATGAAATTTTAAATTCTAACCTCTGCAGTGGAGACTAGAGGTGTTGGTGTTAGTTCAGATTGTTTCCAAACCAGTAACAAACTATGAAACGAAATGTGCAAACTAATAAACTATAGCACTGTTTTAACACTTATGGCAACCTGCCGCATTAGTTTGTTTAACCAAGCTTCCTATTAGCTCAACTTTTTGCTTGTATAAAGCTTTAATTTTTAAACGATTTTAATAATAGGAAAAATGGAGTAACTTTACGTTACAGTCCTATTTGTAGGATAAATCGTAGTAGTTTTCCAGTATTTACATGTGGATCTTCTTCAACACAATTTAAAATGTTTTCCTCTAGAGCAACTGTTCTTGTTTGTCTTTGGTCTTCCTCTGTCCTCTATTTTGAATGTGCAGAGTTCCAATCTCAGAATGTTTAAAAAAATTAAACAAAATTAAACTGCATGTGTTTTGAACTGCAGTTAATTTCCATATGAACTGTACATGGAAATGAAATATAAATAAATTAAAAATGACCCAAAAACAATAATATTTTGTTAATATCACTTAATATGGATTCACCTTTAGGTTTAGATTACTGAGATTCTGAATCAATGCTCTTTTGAAATTACTTACATCAATATCCCAATTTATATTATATATAATGAAGAAATCATAACTGCCAGAATTCATTAGACGACTGCTTTACTTTTTATTTTTTTTTAACATCCATACTTTATATGAGTTCAATTAATAAGGATGATGAATCAGTGTTAATGGTAAGGGTAATGAATTTTTTTTTTAACGTCCGACTATTGTGCACACTTGGGCTAATGCAGACGATGGGATGATTTATAGCGTATGAAAATGCCAAGCCCCCGCTGGGAATCGAACCCGGGTCCTCAGGGTGAAAGCCTAGTACACTATCAACTAGACCAACGAGGCGGCTAAGGGTAATGAAAGAGCAATAATTACAGCTAGAACTAACAACCTTGGGGTGCACAGTTCAGAGATGTAGCAGATAAATAATCTATAACCAGTGTTTGAAATAAGCAGTGTCCATTAATTTCAAAAATACCTTTATATACTTTTATACAGTTTTTATTTACACAAATAAAACAATTATTTTTTTAAAATTATATAATAAAAAGTATTAGAGGCCAAGATATTATGTTAGTTATTTTATTCACATAGGCTAAGAAAGAAATATCTTGTTTTCCTATCAAAACATATAAGGTATTTCTGCACTCTTAGGTATTACGCTGAAGTAAATATTTTAACAAAATTTCTTGTTTTATTACAAACTTTTATTATTAAAGTACACACATTCACTTGCGGAAGATTCAATTTATTATGATTTTAAGCTCTTTTTAATGGAACTATATTGTGACACCACTGCTGTTTACATGGAATATGCTAAATATACTATGCAATATTACTACTCCTACACTACCCAGTGAGGTACTGCTCATGTGCATTACCACATTATAACTGAATTGAGTTAGTAAACATACAACAACCTAGTCAAGTTAGGTTCTTAAGTTTTTCTTTTTAAAAAAAAGGTTATACTACACCCAACAATTAAGTCGTTAGGTTCTTACTTTTCTTTTTTTTAAGTTAATATTCTTTCCATTAATAATAACCCGCATTTAATTGTCTTCGTGATAAAAAAATGTTTATCTACTTTTGTAGATAAACTTTTGTGCACTAGTCATCTACTTTTGTGCACTAGTCATTTTGAGGTTATGTTTGTTGCTTTTCTTTCATTTTTTTCTAACATCCAGTTGTATCTGCACTTTTACATTTTCTTTTATTATCTGGATTATTACTATTAGGCATATAATAAAGTGTTTTAGTGCAAAATTGACCTAAAATTACAAGAGGCCCAAAAGTGCAGATTTATCATAGCAAAATGTAAGAAACAACTAATTGCTAATTTTTAATAAGATTGTTCAAATTAAGGAAGAAGATGAAAATAAGAATAAGCTATTAAATTTATAAAATTATTTCAGATACAATTCCACAATAAATTAGACTGAAAGTTTCATTTTACGACTATCAAAAGTTAAGCTTTGGTTGGAAGGTAGTCTATCGTTGATAATTTTAAAAAGTAAACAATTTTTAATGAGACCTAAACTTAACCTACCTCGTCCAGTTCCTTATCACTTGACTGTTTAAGCAAGTTGCCGTTATCCATAACTGGTAACTTGCCGTTAAATATCGAATTTATAGCCTACTCTATTACTACTATTTATTCTAAAAAATATTTAACCAAAATGTTTCTAATAATAAAATTACTATTTATAATAGTACAGACTGTACACTACTGCAAACCTACAGCAATTGTAAAATCAATAGATTTAACGTTAGAGGTGAGACTGTGAATACTATCACTGCATCACTGTTACTAAAAAGTGAGAACACTTTTCTTGGCACTGAGCAGTGAGTGTACTTGTGATTGCCCTTGAAATATACTGCTTCTTTGCTCTTTGCTCAAGAGCAAAGAAGTTTCTCTTCTAAAGAAAAATTTAATTTTCTTTCTTTTTTTCCTAAAGAAGTTTACTGGCACAAAGCTAAACAGTTATTAAAGTTAGTTTTAACATGTATCATGTTTTATCCCTGGTTGGGATGGATTGTGCGCGAAGCATGATACGAGGAACATGTTTATTGACATATATAATAGTATATTTTGTTCGTCGCAAGTCTCATATTAAATTAATTATAATTAAAAATTGTCTATGTTTCTGTCAGGGATCGACCGTCAGGGACTTTGCGTGTGAGGCGCATGTCATAACCACTACACTATGAAAACTTCGAAGACGTTTGACCTATTTAAATATATGAAATGAATCGTTAATTTGATTTTGGTAGTTATATTTAAAAAATCAGTTGTTTTATGTTAATTCGTAACGATCAGCTAATTTCATTGAACAGCTGATAGGTTACAATTACTTTTAGGTTACGTTATTAAAAATTAGCTACCGGTATGTTAATTTGTCATGTTTTCGAACAAATTATCGTAATTAAATAAAAAAGGGAAAAAAAACAAGACACATTTTTTTCAGTAACATGAATGTATTACGTTAGTTAGTTAGTTTTAGTTAAAGCAGTTAATTTTATTTTATCTAACTTTGAGTAGTTTCAAAGTATCCTGAACTGAAAAGGAAACTTTAATTAACTTAATAACAAAATGTTTTCCTATTCTATTTTCTATTAAGTGAATAGGAAAATGTTTTACGTTTTTTAATTGAACACTGTTTCAAGTTTTTAACTATTAAATTTTTGGAATTGTTTTTTTTTATTATTTAAATGCCTTTCTAGGAGTTTCAGGAGTTATATGTGCAAAGTTTGTATTTATTGCTGTTTTACATAGACTACTCTTGTATGATCTATAAGTTTTTTTTATTATTTTATTTTTTAATTACAATAATATTGTAATTGTTAAACAAAATTTCTGTTAATTCATCTGATTTGTTGTTTTTTTTTGCAAACAGAAAAACTGCTTGCACTTATTTTACTAATTTTATAATTAATATCAATTTTCATTTTAAAATTTTGTAATAAATTTACAGGCGCAATAAACAGCACTGAGCAGTGAACACAAGTCAACAAACCATTTGCAGTACACTCTTCTCTGATAAACTGTGAATAAATCACTGCTACTGTTCACTGCTGATTTATGTAACTGCTCAGAGCATTTACTGCTAAGAGGAAAACGCTCATAAGTTCACCACTAGAAGACAGAATACCGGTTACGACTCATAAGTCGACTTGTATTTATACCCGAAGTCGATTCATCGACTGACACTAGGCAACTTCGACTCATTAAGTCAGTGTAAGGGAAGCAAGTTTCATCAGATACCATCGTACGCTTTGGACCGATAAAATAAGTAGTGATTTGAGTGCATTACCTAAACTGAGCTACTAATTATTAGAATTATTTTTATGGACTCGACTGAGTCTAAACGATTCAATGGTTATGCGTTTATTAGTTCTGTGCAGTGTGCTTTCAGATTTACGCTGACTAAAATATTGTAGCCGAATGAACTTTATAAATACAAGATCAGTAATAATATTTCATTATGCTAGTTAAGATAAAAGGTAATTATTTTTTTATTTTGTTGTTGCTTAAAATGAATATACAGTATTTCTGTTATTTTTGTAGAAAAAATAATAACTTATTAATATAATACACTCCATTATTATTGTAGCAAAAGTAGAATTTGCACTATTGTAACAGAAAAAGGTTTAGATAGAAGTTTCCAGGAATATATATCAACCTTCTTTTTTACAAGAAGGACCGTAATACGATTTACCTAGTCGTATTAATTTCAGCTTTTTGATAGCCGAACTGTAACAAAGCTAACATATGTTTTAGAAAGCTTATATAATTATGGCTCAAGGCACATTTGACTTGCATAATTTTCGACTTGACCTTTAGCTTGATCGATTTGTTCTCATGTAGTGGACTGGCAAGTCAATTGACATTAAAAGCTTAAGTTACCATCACTTTTTTCTACATATTCTAATTTATAAAATTTCTAAAAATATCATTTGAGATTTATTTACTGGCAGCTAAAATAATGACATTCACATTACTAACTATTGTAGTAAAATTGTCTTATCACAGTAAGGTGATAATAAAAACAAACATCAGGATCTACAGTGCCAGTAAGCACCAGAACAACACCAGGATCTAGTGCTGAGCGTGTTTCCTTTTAGCAGTGAATGCTCTGAATACTTACGTAAATAAGCAGTGAACAGTAGACTATTCACATTTTATAGAAAAGCCTATTAATAAGACATTGTGATAACTTCTTATTGCTCAGTGTTGTTTATGATACTAGTACGAAAAATACTTATTACAAACTTTTAAAATAAAAATAGTTAATTATAAAATAGTAAAATATGTGCAAAAAATTTATATTTTAGTGGAAAATTATATATAATTAGAGACTGCATAACACAATAATTTATGTATGTGTCAAAGGAAAATAAACTGACTAAAAAGGATTTTGTAAAAAATTATTTTAATAAAAAACCAGTTGATTATTAATAATTAAAAGTAAAATAAGAGGAAAAATTTGTATGTGTTATCACATTAGTCTATGTGAAACAACAATAATTCAAACTCATAAAAAAATTAATAGCACTCGAAACAGTGATCAATTAATAAAAGTAGAAAATTGTCATATTTATTTAATAGGAAATAAAAATGAATAAATAAATATGAATAAATAAATAAATATAAATATTTAATAGGAAAGCATTTTTATTTATAGGCTTGGTAGTTATAGTGAAACAAGCAATATGTTATTAATAATACATTAAAAATAGATTAATCTTTATTCCATCTAACTTTCAGTAGTCTTTATTACCGATTTGCGCACGTTAAATTCGAACGTACTACCTTCCCTTTCAAAATGAATAACTTGTTTGTAATTTTCTTATTTCTCATTAAGTACCTGGATGTGTTGGTCATGTTAAGTGCCGCTCTGACACAGGGGCTGTTACTTGGTGATACTGTATGTGTTGATAAGAAATTAGAAATAACTGAGAGAATCTCACTCTATAAAAATTAATGTAACAAGGAGATTGAAAACTCTATCTCTTTGACAAGTTTCAGCGAACCAAGCGGTTGTATATGGAATCATTTCACTACAACTTTTGTTAAATGAAGTACGTTGTATAACATTATTACTCACTACAGTTTAAATTAATACAATTTTACTTACGCCAGGTGAAATAAATCATTAAACATTTGAACAATATAATTTTATTAAATTTTTAATCAATTTTTCACTTTTCGGTGCTTTTACTCAATGTATTTTGAGCGATTTTAAAATTACCTTTCTATATTTGTTTATTTACAATTCAAAATTAATCAATTTAAACAAAATTTTTACATTATATTTCATATTATAATTTTTGTAAATTGTTGTTTAAATTCTTAATTAATGTTGCATATTATTTAATAGAAATATAGTTTTAAAGTTTTCTAAATATATACTGAATATAGCTCTCAACTGAATAAAACACCAATTGTTGCAATTTTCGCACAACTATTGCGACTGAAACGATATGTGTATATATTAATGACAGTTAAGTAATAACACTTATTCAGATATGCCTTAAATACTTTCTTTTTGAACCATTTGACCAGATGAGTATTCTAAGTATATTTTATATATATTTAAAGTAATTTTGGTTGCCAACTTTAACCAAACAAAACTATTTTTTTTTTAAATCCACAAGAGTGAGACCTGGAGTAACTGCGTAACTGGCAGTAAGGACAGCTTTGCAGTTTATCATAAGTTGTTAAAAATTATGTAAATAAGAGAAAAGTTTAAACTTACATAAACTGTATTCCACATGCGTTATAAATATTTTTACTTTAAACTTTTTGCTTCAATAGTGGATATCTGCAATTATTTGTAGGCTGATTTACTGTTTTTGAGTTAAGAAATTGTGAAGCTAAAAAAAACCAAAAACTGTATTTAGTGCCACATATTACACTTTTCAGGAATTATGGTGAGCAATGTCAAATAAATCAATTTTTTAAATTTATCCTCTAACAAATTACGCAATTGTTAACATTTAAAACTATAAATCCATTATATTGAACTTTTTTCATTTATCGTACAGGTTTAGATATTAATAAATTAACTTGGGAAATGAAAATAAAAGAAATTTGTAATGGTATGTGTTGTGGGAAAATGGGGCATTATTTAGAAAAAATAATAATAATGTTTTGTGTGTAGTAAAGAAGATTTCTTTATATCTGTATTTAAAAACGCAAGCACTAGTTATTATTCTGACAACAAATTAAAGAAAGTAGGTGAACTTAATTCTAAAAAGAAAGGTTTTAGTAACTATTTTGAGAGCTGTGAGGCTATTACTGTAATGCCATTTGTTCAACAGTACGTTTAATGATAAAGACACCTAAACACCAGTTCTCAGTTCTCAAAGACAGATCAGTACAAGTAACTCCAATTAGGCTGAATTAATGTATTAAGCAAATAAATCAGATTGTACAGCTACAGATATACACCGACATGCAAACTCAATTTCAAACCAAGACATAAAACTACTTTTTGGTCTTCTGGATTTTTAGGACCTGTCATGGAATAAACATTACATAATATAACTGGGAGGGGGGGTTATTACTAGAGGACATTATTATAATTGGTTATAATAATATCTGAGCAGAGTACAAGAAGTTTATGAATATCTTGTAATTCAGGCATAGTAATTAAAGTTAGTGAAAATTAATTAAATCATATCATATACAATAGAAATATTAGTATTAGTCTTGACATTATCCATTACACTGCCCTTATATTTAATAAAAATTAATTATGTTTATGAAAATAAAAAACATTTCACTTTACAATTTAATCCTCATCTGAGAATTGTAGACCAACGGGCAAGAAATTCGGATGTAGATAGCCTAATACAATTACTAACCAAATATTTATAACTACAAAACAAGCTGATTAAATTTAAGGGTTGGGTTTTCCACTTAAAAGCTAATTTAAAAATATAAAAAGATAATGCTAGACAAAAAATGCATACTATCTAAAATTAATTATTGATGGTATTTTTACCTAAATTTTTTTTAAGACGGAGAATCTGGTCTCAATGTTGGACATTCAGCATTACCCAGGGTGCACCACAAGGAGGCGCCCAACTTCACACCTCCTACAAAAACAACAATTTTTTATAATATTTATAAAGTATTTATATTTTGTTTATGAAATTAAATAAAATGATGTCATGATTTTTTGTTTCAATAATATTTATAAACCAATCGCTGTAACACCATTGTCTTTAACTACTTTACATACACCTGAACATAATGAGGGGGAGAATGATCCCCTTGTAGTTACACCACTGCTATCACCTAATAAAATTAACTTATAATTAAATATTAAAACAGCAACAACAATCTAGAAAAGTAGTGTAACATCTAAATCAGTATAATTTTTATACAAATTACAAAGCTTTATTGAGTACATACATCTGCCTTTCCCAATTTCAAAGATTTTATGTTCATTGATGCATTTCAGATACTTCAGTATCAAAAGTTTTTGTTGTACCGCAAAAAGCATTACATTAAAAATTTCATTATAAAGTATTTGAAGGAAACTCATACTTACTAGAGGGCTAGATGAGTGTCATTTTTAGTGTCATTCTAAAATGAGTGTAATGCAAGCAAAAGGTTTGTGCAGAAGACATGCGTCTAGAAAGCAATATTAAAGTGCAAAGCATTAGTTTAGCAATGTTCAAAGTTGCATTAAGCATACAGTTATTGAGTAACAACACTAAAACTGTACTTACATTTTAGTAAACAAACGACCAGAAACTTTAATGAAAACTGGACCCTCGATTGCAGCATGTAATCGTGTGTTATGTACTGGATCTGAAATCAAACAATCAATAGGTTATGTAAGAATTAAATTACAGTTTAAAATAATGTTTATGAAATAGTTTTTCATTCAAATATATTAAAAAATATAGCATATTTTAAAAATGTGTATTCAGTTCATGTGACAAATGATAATAGTGTAAACAAATTGTTCAGTAATTTAATTACAATAATTTTTGCAGTTTTAAATCCTCTTCCACATGTAATCAAAAGTAATAATCTACTTCCCCTCCCTATCAAAATTCAATACAACAGAATGGCAGTTTTTTTAGCATACAGTTTGTCTAAGTTATGTAAGCATATTTTATGGATGTGCAGAGAGTCATTTTTGTGTCATGTAAGCATGACAATTCATTATGCGACTAACTATTGTACCCCCTCCACTTTTTCTTGTCGGTCTGTTCTGAACCATTGACAGTAAAGCGTTGATTTGACATGTGTGCCAATAATTGTTGAAATATGCCTTAACCAAAGTCAGCATGTCTAATAGGCAAAGGAGTAGCATTAAAAAAGCCAAACTAAATGTGTTATTTCACATTTCGCCACAAAAAATCAAATTAAAATATTTCAAATTACACAAAAAGGTGTAACTTTTAAAATTCAGTAAATTAAACAAAAATTATTATAACTTATGATTGGTATCATAGTAATTATGATAAGAATTAAAAAAAGTAGTCTATATGTGGACCTTGTAAATTAAGCCTGTGTTATTTTAGTTAAAGTAATGTTTTCTACTGTAAACACACTGTAAGCGTCCACACAGCAGAGGGACTGCACATTCCCCCTCTTTGCTAGTGCTTGCCATCTCCAAACCGTTTTACCCACCCTCCACTTCTCCTTCATGCACTAACACTACTCTTACATAACTTAGATAAACTGTACATATTTATGCTAAGGGATTGCAATAATTAAAAATTGTTATGGCATTAACTGCAAGTCCTGAACTCATGACCTTGAGATGTGCAGCTCAAATATACAGCAGAATAACTAGTGTTTTAACTGCACATCTACCACTGAGCCCTTATTTCCCTTCTTGCTACTTGCATGAAATCTGTTGGCCTAAAAGAGTCAGTGACTACAACCACTGAATACTGAACAATATATATTCATTGTATATTCAATGCTACAATTGCTAAGGACTACAATATAAGCTACCCTAGAATGTATTACTTTTTCATTAATTTTCATTTATTAAATTTAATCTGGTTTAAAAAAACTGTTATGCTTAAAATATTAAAAATGTAATGTTGTT
Source organism: Callitettix versicolor (assembly GCA_022606455.1). Taxonomy (NCBI): domain Eukaryota; kingdom Metazoa; phylum Arthropoda; class Insecta; order Hemiptera; family Cercopidae; genus Callitettix; species Callitettix versicolor. Next base: position 40,363,705 of record CM040183.1, on the reverse strand, counting down.
TTTCATTTCTTTATATACACAATAAACAAAAACTTTTTTACAACTGAGAAAGAAGACAAATTTTAAATTAAGTATTTATTCCTGCAGTTTTTGAATTTTTCAGAAAAAAATGCACAATTCTAATTTAGAGAAAACGGAAGATTTTTCTATAATTATACTGTTTAATATCTTCTTTTTTAAAGTATAAATGTAATCACTATTTTTAAAATATGTTTTATGCTTAAAAATCCGTCAGCTTTATACACATGAAGCATCTCAAATTGATAAAAAATATTGATCTTTGAATCTTTAAAACAACTTGCACTGATTTAATACAAAGCATAGCTTTGTTGAAGTACCTGAAGCTTGAATAAAAATTATACATCACATGTTGAATATTAATTATAGAAAGTCTGTAGTTTGGAAAAGTACTCATATAATATATACAGTACTGGGGAGATTGGGCTTTGCTCAGTTTCACAATTTCAATAAGACTTTTTTTTAATGAAGTTATAAATTTGCTTTAAAATAAAACCTTGATTAATGAAAAATTGAATTTTCTCAAAAATAATATCTCGACCAATAAATCTCTCATACAGAAAAACCCATAATGTCAAAATTTTAAGCCGTTTCGGACAAAAACCTATAATTAGGCAATTTTACTTCAGAAAATCAGGAAAAATAATTTTTTGAAGACTTTGGTTAATGAGTTTCTTGTACTGAAAAACCCAATGTCATAGCCTCAAGAACATCCCTCAGGCCATTTTGGAAAAAATGACAAATTGGTAAGTACTTTTTGAAAAAGCAGGAAAATGAATTTTTCTAAAAATAAAGTTTGACCAATAAATGTCTAGTATTAGAAACCTAATGCCAAAGTTTCAAGAAAATCCTTAGTACCATTTCCGAAAAAAATTTAGACACACTATTAATTATTGCTACTTTAATATTACAGAATATTGTGCCTTTCCCTACCTATCACTATCACCTCCTCAGTTTGTAGTTCAAAGTCTACGCAGATCCTGTTGCCAGAAGTTGCCAGTTGAGCAGTTTGTAGTTCAAGGTCTACGCAGATCCTGTTTTCTAGCACTGTTGTTCTCGATAAATGTATTTTGTAGTTTAATGCAGTACAAACCAAGAAATATCCTAGTACAGAAAGTACATTTAATAGATTTCACAATTACATTACACATTAAATTTACTTACCATTAAATTTATCCAGTGCTTAATATATCTTCTTAATTCTTTTCTCCAAAATCTTCTTTACAAAAACCAATACAAGATCAAAGTTTTGTATCTTGAAGACTTCAGTTATAAAAATTTTATTTTTAATAGACTGATATGATACGACAAAACAAACAAAAACAACTTAAAACTAAAAGAGCCCAAAATGCTGAAACAGAACATATAAAATCATATTTCAAACAATAAATTTTTTAAATAAATATAATTACCTTAAATTTTAGTACACTACAAAAATTAAATAGACCTATATTCTAACTTATTCTTAGATCCTAACAGGGACCACGGAACTATTATATAACCCCCAATGCTAATCCAGACATAACAGCTGGGATATAACTAACAATTTGTTAGCTATTCTCATACTGCTAAGTCTGGTGATGGACCCAACAGGGAAACTAGGCGCCACTGTTGAGCCAACTCCTGAAAGAGAAATACAAGTTATTAGTCACTCACCTGCAAAAATATATTATGTCGAAAGTGCATACCATGAAGATCAACCTGAAAAACTATCAAAATAAATGCATAAGAAACCCCTGATTTTATTTTAAGTGATTGTGTTTCTAAAATTAAAATTAGCTATGCTTTGAATTTAACTATAAAAACAATTTATCAACTTTTCCTATATATTTTCTAATGTTTTTTCAATTTAAAAATGTAATTTTTTTAAAATTTTAAGCAATCACTTTACTTTGTATTACTTAACAAAAAAACATGAATCAACTAAAAAAAAAATTTTTTTTTTAAATTCCACTTTTAAAAAATTAAATTTTGAATTATTCATTCTCATTTATTGAAAAGAATATGTATTACTATTTTATGGAACAATTCCTTAACTTCTAAAGAAAAAAATAAAATGTTAAGTAGTTTAAATAAATTTAATTCCAAAATTTTAACAAAAATTCCTACATGACTTCCCTATTCTTTAAAGACTTTACTCAGTTACCAAGGTGATGAAGTGTTGCAGAAGAAAGCATCGTTGTGATGATGAAGGTCTATACGATGAAGATCAACCTGTAATTTTATTTAAATAACGCATATAAACCCCTCAATTTATACTTTAATGGAAAAAATTTAATTTAAAAAAATCTTTGAACTAAACAATTTTGAATAAAAATATTCTGTTGAATTTAAATAATAATTTCTGTACATTACTTTTAATATAAGAATGCTATTTAAAAATAATATTAAAAAAATTCTATTCTAAAAAAAAATTTATTTCTGTTACCTCTGACAGAAATATATATATATATATCTTCTTAGTATATAAAAGAAGAAGTTGTGACTGACTGACTGACCGAGATTCATAATCAACGCGGAGCCAAAACTATTTTAGCTAGCGACTTGAAATTTTCAGGGTACATTTATGTTACCATGTAGGCGTGCACTAAGACAGGATTTTGCAAAAAATTGATTTTAGCGCCATTAAACTACTTACCCAATCCAAATTTAATAAACAACGTACAGCTAATACTATTATAGCTAGAGATTTGAAATTTTCAGGGTACCTTCTTACAACAACATCAAGATACACTAAGAAAGAATTTTGCAAAAATTTGATTCTAACGCCATTAAACTACTTACCCAATCCAAATTTAATGATCAACGTACAGCCAATACTATTATAGATAGAGACTTGAAATTGTCAGCGTACCTTCTTACAACAATGTCAATGTGAATTAAGAAAGTATTTTGCAAATAATTGATTTTGACACCATTAAACTACTTACCCAGTCAAACTTTAATAATCAACGTATAGCCGAGACTATAATAGCTAAAGATTTGAAATTTTAAGGGTTACCACCACATGTAGGGGTGAACTGAAAAACGATTTTCCAATATTTAACCCCTAAATAGGTAAAAATGAGGTACAAAAATTTATATTGGAAAAATATGTTTTCCGTCTGACCTTCTTAAAACATAACATAGTCACTCTTAGATATAGGTAAAGAAATATATTTTTCACCATTTCCCAAAACTCATTCCTTAAAGAGATTGAAAGGGGTAGAAAATGTAAAAAAGGGGTATACAATTTTTCATTTAAAAAATATTTGTTTTGGATCGTATATTCTAGAAGTATGCTATGAAACACAAATAATGAAACACATATTTCAACATTTTTCCGAATTCATTTCCTAAAAATTATAAATGTAAAAAAAGAGGTATATTTGGAGAAAAAGTATGTTTTCATTGGAGAAAAGTATTTTTTATCGGCTTTTCTTAAAAGTAAACAAAATATTCTAAAACACAAATTATAATACACATAATTCAGCATCCTCCCCGAATTCATCCCCTAAAAGGACCAAAATATAAAAGAGGTATTGGAGAAAAATATTTTTTATCAGATTTTCTTAAATTCGAATGGAACACGTTTGAACAAAACAACATATTCATGTTATAATATTTTTCCATATTCACTGTAAAATAATCACTAGTTTACATAATCATGCTTTTATTAATATATTTTTTTATGTTTCTAAATTATTACATTACTTAAACAGTTTAAATTTCGTGGGTGAAGCCACGACGGGTAATGCTAGTCTTAATATATAAAAGAAGAAGCCCTGACTGACTGACTGACTGATTCATAATCAATGCAGAGCCAAAACTATTTAATTATAGCTAAAGCTTAAAATCTTAAAAGGCTTATAATGCTTTTCACAAAATTGGTTGTTTTGTTATTAATTTTAAAATTAATTATATTACATTTTAGATAAATTAAATTCAAGTGTTCTTTTCTTATATATTTACAATTAAAAAATATAGTTGATGACATTTTTTTAGCTCATTTTATAAAGTTACTTTAAGTTTACTAATTATTACTTTTGAATTAATTCTCTTTAACATTACATATTTTTTCTTGGATTTGTTTAATCTTCTTTATTCTAATATATACTGTATTATTACTGTGAGTTTCAATTAACAATAAATTCTTGCTGAACTCTATTATTTTCTTGCTACGCCTTCAGTACACCATTCAAAAACTCAACTAAATTATTTTAAGAATACTTGTTCTCTTTCGATTGTTAGCATAGGCCTTCTGCATTTTATTGTTCTTTATATTAATCTCATGTACAGTAGTCTATCTATGGCTTACACTTAACTCGTGTAAATTATCAGTTCAATTCAATATCTGTTATTGACATTTTATTTGCTTCTGAACTTTTGAATCAGTCACATGACAATCTGAAAATGTCTAATTACTTCTCCGACTGTATATTTTTATTACCCTACAAAGTCTTAAACTACCATAAATAATAAGATAGGCTATTGTAATTTTGTTTTTAACTAAACTATGCTATTACACTTTTTGTTCTCACCCTAATTACTTGGCAACAATCCAAGCATCTTCAAACAACACTGAACAATCTTAATTTACATATCTACTATTTTATAACCACAAACAAAATAAAATAAACAAATAAGGACTATAGTCTTCAAAATCAATTTCTTTATGAAGTTAGTCTTTAAATGTCATTACACTATACTCCAAAAATTTAATATATGGTTTTTAATATTTAATGTGTTTTAGGATTAGTTGTGATGGATTTTGCATATCGCGTGATTCCAGGAATATGTATATTGATATATAATAGTATATTTTGCGCATTGCAAGTTTCATATTAAATTAATTATAATTATAATTTCCTGTGTTTCCGGCCAGGATAGAACCGGGAACTTAGCGCGTGTGAGGCACACGTCATAACCTATACACTACGGAAACTACGAAGAAGTTTAACCGATGTAAAAATAACTATGAAATGAATCATTGGTAAAAATGCAATGTAGCCTGTTCTGCCTTTTTCGATATTTTTTTTACTGGAGCTCTTCAGTACATGCCCAAAAGCAATAATCCAAAATATAAAAGCGCGGAAACCACGAGAAGTACGATAAAAATCGAAAATAAAAATGACCAACATAATCTAAAAATTGCTATCGCGCGAAAGTCGCTAAGTTGTTGTAGATCGGTAAAACGATAAAAATATGTCTAAAACTGGTTTTGCGTGATAAAAAACTTTTCTTTTTTTAAAAAAAACCCCATAACCTAACTGACACGTTTGTTAGGCCTAGCACGGTGATGCGTGAGGAAAACCTTTTATTTCTTTAAAAAAGAATACTCCATAACCTAACTGACACGGCTGTTAGGCCTAACACGGTAATGCTTGAAGAAAACCTTTTTTTTGAAAAAAAAAGAAAAGAAAAAGAATACTCAATAACCTAACTGACACTGTACCTGCGTGGTGAACCTAACTGATACAGATGATGGGTAAAAACCCTGTTAAATTAAAGTAGTATTAACCACCGTGAGATGGACAAAGCCGTTGTCAGAAAGGCAATTGTAAACATTCCAACAGTCACTTATATTGACGCATCACCGTGTTAGGCCTAACAACAGTCTCAGTTAGGTTATAGGTTTTTTTAAATAAAGTTTATCACGCAAAACCCGTTGTAGACGTATTTTTATAGTTTTACCGATCCGCAGCGGTAGCTTATGTATTGTGTATTTGTGCACTACTTGAGTTAACTTTCCTGTCGAAACCTGATCTCCCCACTCCTCAATGCTGCACTTTGATTGCCTGCCGCTTTGCAAAAAACAACCTTATTTTAAACAATCGATTGTAACTAAATATACCAAACTATATATATAAATATACCAAATTATATATATGTATATATATATATATATATATATATATATATATATCGGTAACTAAAATATACCAAAGTTTTAATGTTTAAGTGTTGAGTATATTATGTTACTATCAATGCTATCGAGAACACTTCTTGGCACTGAGCAGTGAGCAGTTGTGATTGTTCATCAACTACCCTGCTCTCTGCTCATGTTGTCTTGTTTGCTCTTTGTTTTACAAGGAAATTTACGAATTCAAAGCGATAATAAAAGAATACTAAACTACATGAAATAAAAGTTAGGTTATTATTTATGTTTACAATATCGTTGCTTAATAAAACCAGTTCAACTGTTTGAAAATATTGCCCATTCGAATTTAAAAAAAATCATTACTTGTTATTTTATACTTTATTCAAAAAGTTGACTTTACCTTCGTAATCATCGTAAATTACCATTAGTCCAGTCAACGACGGTAAAAATGAGGCATTACCTTTGAAATCCTTAGGACTACTCGGACTTCATCAAAATTTACATACAAGCTCATCTTACCCACCAGAACAAAAGATATATTGGGGTTGTACGCTTTTTATTTTGGGGGGGGGTGAAATCCAACCCTTATGATAAAAAATTAAAAATTTGTAAATGTAAGCTTTTATAATAGTTTAATTTTTATTAAATATTTGTAAAAAGTACGGTTACATGATTTCTATCAAAATGCATGTATGTTGTAATATTAGCCTATATACAAAGTTACAACCCCTAAAAACTACCCCTTTTAACAGAAAATGGTGAAAATGAGATTATTTGTGGCTTTTAACATTTTAATAACATATCTTTCTACAAATTACATTTTAACTAAAGCTTTAAATATTATTTGTGGGGCTTGGCATTTTCATACCCCATAAATCATCCCATCATCTGCATTAGCCCAAGTGTGCACAATAGCCGGACGTTAAACAACAAAAAAAAAACCATTTTTACCCTAAAAAACCCCTTATGGACAAAAAATTAGGTATCAACTGCTACAAATCATTTATGGTTATAATTGACTTTATTAATTCGTAATCAAAATTGTATAAAATTTATAATACATTGCACCATTTTTACTCTTAAAAATCACCCCTAACGAAATAATTGACAAAATATTAAGTTTGATATGTTTAGAATTTTTTGCAGGTGTATTTAATAAATTATAATTTCAATTTAATTCAATTTAGATGTTCGAATTCGAAGTATGCTCGATGATGCTCCGGTTCCTTTCCATTCTATAACATATCATACCTATCCTCTGGCTCTCTCTCTCTCTCTCTCTCTCTCTCTCTCTCTCTCTCTCTCTCTCTCTCTCTCTATCTATCTATCTATCTATCTATCTATCTATCTATCTATCTATCTATCTATATCTATATATATATATATATATATATATATATATATATATATATATATATATATATATATATGTGTGTGTGTGTGTGTGTGTGTGTGTGTGTGTGTGTGTGTGTGTGTGTGTGTGTGTGTGTGTGTGTGTGTGTGTGTGTGTGTGTGTGTGTGTGTGTGTGTGTGTGTGTGTGTGTGTGTATGTATGTATTTTTTTAAATTTTTAGCCCAACATATGAATTCTAATATATTTGAAATTTAAATGCTCCAAAATGACTGAAAACGAAAAAATGTGTGTGCTTCTAATTCAGTAAATCAGTGCATTTGGTTTTTCACCGATAACTTCCTTACTTTTTGAGATATTAAAAAGATAAAAACCTATTTAATAGGTACTTCTTAGGGATATGTGCTAAAAAAAAGTTGAACCCATTTAGACCTTTAGTTTTTGAAATTTTCAAAATCAACGGGCTTCGACAAGGTCATCTTCGAACTAAAATATTAGCTTTAAACAGTTATTTCCCACCCTACAACAGTTATTTCTCAGTTAATTCCCACCCTACAAAGATAAACAAAAAAAGTAAAAAAAGTGTCGAAAAAGAAGCTATACTCGTATTTTTATACCCTAGCACGTTTTACGTATCTTTTCTAGTTTTCCAGTTATTTTAAAAGTAAGACATTTTTTAGAAAACTTAATTTTTTTGTTTATTAAAATCGAGTTTTTTTTAAAACTACAAATCCTAAATCCATGAAACATTAGGAACATATTATTAAGACTCAAACTGATAAGTTGGTTCATGGATATCATTTATTTTTAATCCTGGTCGAAATGGTACAGGTCATAATGCCGATTTTTTCGCTGATAAAGTAAACAGTCAACATTATTTTGACCATAACTCTATAAATATTCTTACAAAAACCTTTTACAACCGCTCATTTTAAAGGATTTTCTAAGTTCTTCAAAAAATGTTTAATTGAATTTTCCCCCAAAAATGCTTCGTTTTCCCATTATTTGAGGTTAAACAATTCAATTCCACTTGATTTTTTTAAAAAAGGTTTTCTTTAACTAGCTATAACTAAATTTCTAATGCATATAAAAATGTTTAAAAAACATCAATCTCTTTATTTTTTAACAAGATTCAATTTTGCTACCCTTTTTCCGATAAAACGTACGGTTTTCGAGTGATTTGTCAAAAATCGTTTAAAATCAAGCATATTTTTGACGAAAAACGAGCATTTTTGATTGCTAATAACTCGAAAAGTTTTGACTTATCAAAAAAAGCTTATTGAACATTTTTTGCTTAGAATTTGTTCCTCTATCGATTTCTATAGTTATTTTGCATATTATAATTCTCACCCCCGAGAAGGGGAGGCACCACCCCCTGGGGTTGAAGCGTACAATGGCAATATATAACTTTTGTTTCTTATACCTTCGTGCATCTTCTGTCAAATTTTCACACCAATCCATTTAGTCCTAAGGATTTCGGAGCGAAATACCATCGTTGACTGGAATACATTTCAATTTTTCAAATTTTGTTAAAAATACGATTTTTAACTTGACGGCGGTTTGATTTCATTCAATTCCTACTCTCTCTCTCTCTCTCTCTCTCTCTCTCTCTCTATATATATATATATATATATATATATATATATATATATATATATATATATATGTGTGTGTGTGTGTGTGTGTGTGTGTGTGTGTGTGTGTGTGTGTGTGTGTGTGTGTGTGTGTGTGTGTGTGTGTGTGTGTGTGTGTGTGTGTGTGTGTGTGTGTATATATATATATATATGTGTGTATATATATATATATTTATATATCTTGTTCAAATTTTCAATCGTTAATAAAATACTTTCTATTCGTCCCCTTAAGTTCAAATATTTTTTTAAAACTTGAAGTGGATAACAATTGATGTTAATACAGTTTTTTCAAATATTAATTTATTATAGTACTTGCCCAGGCCCAAAAGTGATATAAAGTATTTACTTTATGCATTACTATACCATTCATCAGATCGTAATGAAACTTTGAGAAATTGTTGAGTACACTCCCAAAGGGTTTTTAATGTAGTAGTTTCAACCACACGCCATTATAATACTTGCCCAGGCCCAAAATTAATATAAATTATTTACTTTATGCATTACTATACCATTCATCAGATTACCTTGAAACTTTGGGAAATTGAGTATACTCAATACTCCCCGCAAAGTTTTCTGCATAGTAGATTCAACCACATGCCATTACAATAACTGCCCAGGCCCAAAATTAATATAATGTATTTACTTTCTATGCATTACTATACCATTCATTAGATCAACATGAAACTTTAGAAAATTGTTGATTATACTCCCGCAAAGGTTCCTGGTAGAGTGTTTTCAACCATACGCCATTATAATACTTGCCGACGCCCAAAATTAATGCAAAATATTTACTTTCTATGTATTACTATATCATTCATTCAATCACCATGAAACTTTGGGAAATTGTTGAGTACACTTCCGCAAAGGTTTTTAGTATAGTATTTTCAACCACATTCCATTACAATACTTGCCCAGGCCCAAAATTAATGTAAGGTATTTACTTTATGCATTAATATACCATTCATCAGATCATCATGAAACTTTGGGAAATTGTTCAGTACACTCCCACGAAGGTTTCTGATAGTAATTTCAATCGCATGCCATTACAATAACTGCCCAGGCACAAAATTAATATGAAGTATTTACTTTCTCTTACGTTCAAATAATTTTTTAAAAACTTGTAGTGGATGACACTTGATGTTAATACAGTTTTTTGTCAAATAGCAATATCGCATATGTGTACACATTATACGATAGGATTTCTTAAGGTTTTCCTACTATTATTCATCCACTCAAGTCCAAATACACTTTTTTTAAATTGTAGTGGATGACACGACCTAAATAGGAATTGCCTTTCAAAAAAAAAAAAATTGTATTACTTGTTTTCGTATATATTCATTGTAATAATTATATAAAATGGACTTTGGTTAAACAACTCTGAGAAACTATGTTCAGTATAATGATCTGCCTTCCCTAGCTTCGTCAATTCTACTTTCTTTGACGCGTTTCGGAGAACCTCCATCTTCAAAAACTATATCTATACTGGTCGCCAATATTATGGCCCGTCCAATTTATAATTTTCTATCTCCACCTCGTACACCTCCTTCTGATTGGCTCCTTTCAAACATTCTCTTCAACGGTCGTCCCTCCTGTTAATTTTTGAAATTTTTTTAGATTTTTAAACGTAATACCTGCTTGCGACGATACCTGTTCATTTATTATGTTTCTCCCTTTAATTTAGATTTTAAAATTTTCAATTCTCTAAAAAAAAATTGAAAGAAGCCAATCAGAAGCGAGCGAAAACGTATGATTTTGAAGAGCCAATCAGAAGCGAGCACATCAGTTTTAATGTACACGTGTTTAATAGAGGAGGGGTACGATGTTGAGATAGAAAGTTATGAATAGGACTGGCCATAATATAGTATAGATATAGTTTTTGAAGATGGAGGTTCTCCGAAACGCATCAACGAAAGTAGAATTGACGAAGCTAGGGAAGGTAGATCATTATACTGAACATAGTGATAATAATCCTAGCAGAAAAGAAGAAGAATATAAAAAGAATTTCAACTCTGAGAAACTATACGTGAAATCTTACTGGCTTTTACAGATAGCTTTGGTTCACACAAAGTATTTTAAGTATAATAAAAGATAGTGTAACGTTTTGAATTTTCCTATACAATAAATTTCAATTATTAAAAATGTAATAATTTCACTCTTTAGATTTTCAATTTTGAAGATTTTTTTAGTTGTTTTTCGAAATTCTTTAGCAGATACAGACCATTCGTTTGTGCGATTCAGTGGTTCATTTGGAAAGTTATTATTTAATATAACGAATAGGGGAAAGATTGTGCAATGTTTTACTCCATTTGTTTTCCTCTGAAGAACATTTACATAGGTCAATGGACAAAAGAGGCCTTTTATAAGGGATGAGGGAGTGTTGGTTGTGTATATCATCAGAGACTGCCGCTTATAATAAACTTCCCAATATTTATCTTGTTCGCCTGTCACCACTGCCACTTGAGACTGGCGGAAAATACACAATATGTGTTTACAAAATATTATATGAGGGCTGGACCAACTGTGTATGATATCATTTTGTAGTTGTATTTATTTTCCTTTAACGACAAAAAATATTTATTTATTTTGTTTGTCATCAGCTCTGACGTTTGGAAAACTGACGGTTCGTTAGGCATTCTTACACGACACTACTTCTGTACAAACTCTTTAGAACATAATCTTAAAAAATAGTAGGCCCTACTTTTCATATCACTATGCAGTGGCGTGCGCAGCGTGGGTGCCGTGGCACCCCCAAAAGCTCCGAAACGGGCGCCGAAATGCCAGAAAAAAGAGGGAAAAGGGAAAAAAGAGAAAGACGCCACTGTCACTACACATACACTTTAAAGCTGTGCACAGATGGTACTACAAGATGCAAACAAGTTACTGTACGAGACTGCTAATGCATACAAATTACTGCCGAGACTGCTAATGCACACAAATTACTGCACGAGACTAATGATGCAAACAAGTTAATGTATGAGACTACTGAAGCACACAAATTACTGCACGAGACTGCTAATGCACACAAATTACTGCACGAGACTGCTAATGCACACAAATTACTGCCCGAGACTAATGATGCAAACAAGTTACTGTATGAGACTACTCAAGCACACAAATTACTGCACGAGACTGCTAATGCACGAGACTAATGATGCAAACAAGTTACTGTATGAGACTACTGAAGCACACAAATTACTGTACGAGACTGCTAATGCACACAAATTATTGCACGAGACTGCTAATGCACACAAATTACTGCACGAGACTAATGATGCAAACAAGTTACTGTATGAGACTACTGAAGCACACAAATTACTGTACGAGAGTGCTAATGCACACAAATTATTGCACGAGACTGCTAATGCACACAAATTACTGCACGAGACTAATGATGCAAACAAGTTACTGTATGAGACTACTGAAGCACACAAATTACTGCACGAGACTGCTAATGCATACAAATTACTGCACGAGACTGCTAATGCACACAAATTACTGCACGAGACTAATGATGCAAACAAGTTAATGTATGAGACTACTCAAGCACACAAATTACTGCACGAGACTGCTAATGCACACAAATTACTGCACGAGACTGCTAATGCACACAAATTACTGCCCGAGACTAATGATGCAAACAAGTTACTGTATGAGACTACTCAAGCACACAAATTACTGCACGAGACTGCTAATGCACGAGACTAATGATGCAAACAAGTTACTGTATGAGACTACTGAAGCACACAAATTACTGTACGAGACTGCTAATGCACACAAATTATTGCACGAGACTGCTAATGCACACAAATTACTGCACGAGACTAATGATGCAAACAAGTTACTGTATGAGACTACTGAAGCACACAAATTACTGTACGAGAGTGCTAATGCACACAAATTATTGCACGAGACTGCTAATGCACACAAATTACTGCACGAGACTACTGAAGCACACAAATTACTGTACGAGACTGCTAATGCACACAAATTACTGCACGAGACTGCTGATGCAAACAAGTTACTGTATGACACTACTGAAGCACACAAATTACTGTACGAGACTGCTAATGCACACAAATTATTGCACGAGACTGCTAATGCACACAAATTACTGCACGAGACTACTGAAGCACACAAATTACTGTACGAGACTGCTAATGCACACAAATTACTGCACGAGACTGCTGATGCAAACAAGTTACTGTATGACACTACTGAAGCACACAAATTACTGTACGAGACTGCTAATGCACACAAATTACTGCACGAGACTAATGATGCAAACAAGTTAATGTACAAGACTACTGATGCACACAAATTACTGCACGAAACTATTTCTGTTGTTGTTATTTTAAGACGAAAAGCACATGAAGCTACTATCGCTTCCCTAAATGTAAGTGTGAGTGTAAAGTGTTTAAGTCGTAAGTCTAGTGTTGTAAGTGTAAGTGTGTGTTAGACTCGGGTACTGCGAGGGACGTCTAAATCCTCTCAACAGGTGTAGCTAGTCTGAACCCCCTGCAGGGTGTACGAAACTAATGATGCAAACAAGTTACTGTACGAGATTACTGATCCAAACAAGTTATTGTATGACACTACTTATACAAGCAAGTTACTGTACGAGACTACTGATACAAACAAGTTACTGTATGACACTACTTATACAAACAAGTTACTGTACGAGACTACTAATACAAACAAGTTACTGTATGACACTACTGATGCAAGCAATTTACTGTACGAGACAACTGATGCAAACTAGTTAATGTATTTCGGCTCGCATTAATATCTGTCGAATCTCAAAAAAATTAATTTGGCTCGCATTCCCCCATCCACAGAATCTCAAACAAATGTATTTCGGCTGGTATTAATACCCATTTAATCTCAAAACTAATGTATTTCGGCTCGCATTAATACCTAATTAATCTCAACACTAACGTATTTCGGCTCGTATTAATACCCATTTAATCTCAAAACTAATGTATTTCGGCTCGTATTAATACCTATTTAATCTCAAAACTAACGTATTTAGGCTCGTGTTAATACCCATTTAATCTCAAAACTAATGTATTTCGGCTCGTATTAATACCCATTTAATCTCAAAACTAATGTATTTCGGCTCGTGTTAATACCCATTTAATCTCAAAACTAATGTATTTCGGCTCGTGTTAATACCCATTTAATCTCAAAACTAATGTATTTCGGCTCGCATTAATACCTATTTAATCTGAAAACTAATTTATTTCTTCTCGCATTAGTATCTATCGAATCTAAATCTAAAATATTTCTGCTCGTCAAACCCACGTTTTGAGATTCTTGGATTCTGAGAAACATTTACCAAGATGTAAAGGTATATTTTTTTAACGACCAACATATTTTCTTTATGCTAGCACAGCGAGATGTTAAACGCCTCCGTTATGTTCGTTTTTCTAATTCAATGCAAATTTTAAATCCTAACGTATGCAGATTTTAAAACTGATTACGACAGGCCTGTTTTGTTTTAAAAAATTTAGACTTCAAATGGTGCACATGGCAATTCGTAAATTATGGGGCAAAATATGCTTCGATACTAAATTTTAGCGAAATCCTAGCAGAATTTATTCAGACATTAAATAATCCATTATTGGACTCAAGTCATTTGAGGACGGATATATTCAACTACGTAGGCCTAATCCATATCGTTTTGTGTGCGACCGAAACGTAGCTTCTATTTTTAAACTGTTTATAGTGGGACAGTTAAAAAGAATATCAGCAATTTATTTTTTAAAGAACGAAGGAGAAATATTCCAGCATCCCTTAGAGCTTGAAGGGCAGGGTGGGGGCTACAGTATTGATCTCGTAGGCTACAGTATAGCCGACGTCTGTTGCGATCGGCTCTGTGGTTGTTTGGCTGTGTCGGTGTTGGCTGCTCGACAATACACTTTGGTAGTGGAAAGTCGATAAACAAACAGGTGCGTAGTTTGAGCATGTAAAAAGCACGTGGTGTTTGAACATGTAAATACAAAAGGTTAATACAATTTAAGTGATTTTCTTCTAAAAAACGTGTATTATTCACGCATTTTTGTACTGTTCCACGTGAACGTTGCAAACATTGCGCAAAATTGTAATTCCTGAAATTGGTATTTTCGTCTATCATGAAAAACACCGAAACGTATTTTAGTTAATTTGTATAAGTAAGTCATGTTTAATTAGAGCTGATTCACAGGCTGTTAACTTAAACGAAATATATTACATGAAATAAGCCTATCATGTACGAACATTTCTAAATGCTGTTATCATTCACCAGCTGTTCTCGTTTTCACAATCGATCCTAGTCGTTATATTGTTTTTCCAAGTAAATTTGTTTGCGAAATGTTTTAGCTTTTAACCACTAACGTGACGTGCATTTAGATTTCCTTGGATAAAGGACTATAAAGATCAAATGGCTAGAACATTTAGCGAAGACTTTCGTGTTTTTTTATGTACGATACCCAGAGTTGTACTAAAGAGAAATGATCTTCGGGTATTGTATTAATACGCATACACATTAAATTTAAACACGTTCACTTAAGCAGTTTTGTGTGAACAGAAAAATAGACTAACAGTAAAATAATTTTTAAAAAATATGTATTTTGGATGAATCAGGAAAAACTAAGCGGTATATAACCTAAAAAAATATTTATTGTAAGAAGAACATTATTCATAAAATGAAAATGACAGCAACACTCTACTACTCAAAAGTCTATTCCTTTTCATTTCAATTTTTAGTGATGTGAAAAAATTCGCAACTGAAATCAGTGTAATAAATTTGAAATAAAAGAAATTCATTGTTCGGGAATGAAAAGAAAACGTTGAAAAAACCGTAACAGAGATATGCGTTTGTTTAAATTTCCATACGATTAAGTTTCTAGAAAAATAATTAAAACCCTCGACTGTGAAAAAATCATACTTTTTTAAAATTATTTTACTACCTTCTTGCTCAGCGTAGTAAAACGTTCCGTGAGGGAAAAACAATTTTATCGAAGCTTTCAGTGAACTATAGGCCAACTTAAGACCAAAAAACAAGCTGTAGATGCGCGCAATAAAAATTAATATGTAAGCACTTACTGGATTTCGTCATGCCTTGATCCATTAACGTTTCGAAAACACGTGAAAACGTACCAGCGAAAATTTTATAAAAAACGATTTGAACGGTATCAAATAAATTTAGTTTAAGATTAATGTGGTAGTATTTAAATAATCGCGCACGCATGGTGTCTCGCTGACGTGATAAAAGCGAATTTTCAAAAAAGTTACATCTCATAACAGCAAAATGTATTTTACACTTTCGAAAGACCTAATTTTACTACAATAAGTTGCATAAATTAACATTTAAATTTTGAAATCACATTGAAAATGCAAAAATAAATCCTCCCCGCTGCCATATTATTTGGTAAATGTAGTTAAATTTGAAATACAGAATGCTAATTTATGTCGATTTTAACGCTGATTACTATGGTTAAGTAAGATTTTCAAAAAAAAATAGTAAGTTATATTTCTTTTAAGATCTGGAATGTCCGATGTTTTAAAATCGTTAAACGAATTTTTCTAAATAATAAATTTGTCCAAACTAACGGTAGAGTTCTAAGACACACACACGCACGCACGCACGCACGCACGCACGCACACACACACACACACACACACACACACACACACACACACACACACACACACACACACACACACACACACACACACACACACACACACACACACACACACACACACACACACACAGAGAGAGAGAGAGAGAGAGAGAGAGAGTACACAGAAACACAGAATCCTTGAAAACTGGTATTTCATCGGAAATAGTTTTTATTCATGATTACCATGCTTTCTACATACTGGATTTCTTAAAGTGAAAAAATAAATGTTCTATCGGGACATTTAAATCTGAAAGCATGTAATTAATTTGAAAATAATGTTCGCTTTGAAACTAATAAAATATATTTGAACTTATAAAATACAAAATTTGGAATTTCATCTTTATAATGTATTATTTTCCTCTGTACTTTATGCCAGTTAGACTAATGAGTACGTGGGATCAGCTTTAACGGTAAAGGTAAAGCGACCGGGAGTAAATGCGGCTCGAAATGAGAACCTTGGCATGCGCAGTTCATAGAAGCAGCAGAATGGTAGTTGCTTTTGCCACATCGACTACAGAGCCCCACGCCTTATCATATAATCGCTAGAGAGTATTATTGAAAGACACAAACGCGAAAATTCTTAGACACTTTCGGATTAATTTATTAAGATGGTTGTAGACAAATAGTTTTAAGAACTGATTATAATTAACGTTGCACTAACAAACCATTTGTGTTCTTTTTACAGTCTCCCAATGAGGTGAGAAATTAGTTCATGAAGCCACAGTACGGCCAATCATCACAGAAGGACAACTACGGGTAAATAGAATTAAAAATCAAAATAATACATTTAATATTTACTTGGCAAATTTATTAAAGAAACACGTACGGTACTTTTATTTTACCGTTCAAGACATCTTCCCTTGATAGCGGTTCCTTCAAGTATTACTTTCCTTTCAGAAACTCCTCTTTTTCACACTATTGATTCCATCTCCATAGTTGCTGTTTTTTTTACCTAATGGGTGATCCTTTTTTTAAGACATCGGTGTTTTGGTGGTTCAAACTACAGTATAGGTTACAGGAAACAAATTGAGATCAAATAGAAAAGTTTTTAATCTGTCACGACGACAAGAAAATGTACACCGGCATTGTTCCAAGGGCATCTGGAATATACACCTCAATGCCAAATTTTCGAAGAAACAGTATTACTCAAATATTTATTTTTGCTGAAATGTTTTAAGTGATACCAGATGATCCATCTTGTACCCTCATGACTATTGTACTAACGTTTCAATGGATTTATTCAGTAAAATGTATATATAGTTTCAATACACTTAAGTTCAAAATATGACAAAGTAGCTGTGACCAAAAACGTTTAGAACTTTTTTAGTTGGATAAAACTTCTTGCAGTTTCCTTCGTTCTAGAGCTGAATTTTCATGAAAATCTGCATTTATAAAGTCCACAACATACAATTGTAGACAGACACGTAAACTCTACGCCTACACCAGACTTCGAGGGAAATGCTTTTCACAATTCTCCCAGAACAGAACGCTGAAGATTATAGCGGCTGAACGTAATGTTGGTACAATGACCAATTTTTTTTTTTTTTTTGACATTAACAAATTTTGTGTGTTTGGGAATGTTTAGGGACGACATGCAGAAGAGGGAAGATGAGAATGGTCCGTCTACGCAACCCTCACATTTCTCGGCGAGGGAGGGGAAGATGCTGGACCGGGGGGAGATGTCTTCGATTGTTGCCTCTAATCTGCATATTCCTCATTGTTGCAGCTCTTGGCATTCTTGCAATTTCAGAAGTAAGAAGTTTAATATAGTATTTTTAAGTGCTATTTAAACAAGGAATGGTTATTTTTATTAGAAATTATAGCTATACAGTAGTACGTTACTCCGACTTACGCTACCCCTACACGCTATTTCGGACTTACGTTAACCGACTTAAGTTCTCTCTGACTTACGCTACCCCGACTTCGCTACCCCGGACTTACGATACATCGACTTAAACTACCCCATACTTACGCTATCCCGGACTTACGCTATCCTCGACACGCTATCCTGGATTTACATTACTCCGACTTACGCTACCCCTACACGTTATCTCGGACTTACGCTACCCCGATATACGCTATCCCGGACTTACACTACCCCGACTTACGCTATCACAAACTTACCATACTCTATCCCGGACTTACGCCAACTCGGACTTACGCTACTCCGGACTTAGCTATCCCGGACTTACGCTACCCCGACATACGCTATCCCGGACTTACGCTACCCACACATACGTTATCGCACACTTACCATACGCTATTCCGACACACTATCCCACCTCGGACTTACGTCATCCCGGACTTACGCTATCCCGACATACGCTAACCCTACTTACGCTAACCCGGACTTACGCGGATCCAGAGTTACGCAATTTTTGAATTGCACACAAAATATACGATAATTTTCCCTTAAGGAAATTATAATCAGGTAATCGGAGGTAATATATTACGTAACATTTAGGCATGGATACTGATTTATGACCCGGGTTTTCCCATCAAGTATGTAACACCGGATGTTTCTTTGTTTAATTACCATTTGTTAGTCAGTATCTTTTCTTTTGTAGTACTAAAAAAAGCAAGTTCAGTTCGGTTCAGTTTAGTTTACGCATAACTGCAAATTATTATTTTGTGTTAGTGTTATTATTTTATACTGAACATTTTTTAATTCAAGCATTATTCGTAAACGTCACGGTATTATCGCAGAGATGGAAACAATGTTAAAACTACGGTGTGATAACGAAGTAAGTGTGAAAATTGTCTTGTTGGTCAGAACACGTTTATTTTGCTACAAAACAAAAAATTAAAAATTATTAGCGTGCTACGAGGGAATTTTGCGTGGAAGAAAATACCGTTGATCCGTCAAACGACTGTTTGATTTTATAAAACTTTGGTTTATTTATTATGATAAACTTTGGTTTACGTAGCTGCAATTCATAACATGTAATATAATTTGTTGCGCTTTATTATATAAGATTTTATCTTATAAATTATTATTTTGTTTAGTCTCGATTCCAATTATACATAATTTTAAGTATTTATATCAGAATTGTGACCCAACTTACACAGTATCCCTCTGTTATACCTATCGAATAAGTTCGGAATATTACAAAATACAACAGAATTTTCAATATAAACTTTTGAATACGTATATTTTAGTGCATTTAAAAAAAATTAAATCGAAGATATGGTAACTCGTCTTTTATTCATCTCCTGGCTGTGAAATTAAGCTGGAAGAAATAGTGCTGGTTTCATATTAGTTGGCGACAAGCGGAGCGATCGAAGTTTACTAACCAATGTGCACGAGTTGCCAAAGCTGTTTCTGTGAACATCATTCAGTAAAATTTGATTGTGCTTTTAAGTGACAAATAAACTTATAATAATGTTGTAGAGTTTTTACGATTTTAAAAATCTTAAAGTTTTCCGATCAACGTCCTCTAACCAAAAATTTTATTTCACGATTTTTACACGACTGCCAAAAAAGAAGTGTTATGTTTTTCGTGGCTGGGTATGTATGTATGTATGTTTGTTTGTTCCATTATGACGTCGTAACGGCTCGTCCGATTTGGATCTACTACGGCTCGTTGATTCCGCACTTTACCAGGAGTGTCATACGCTACATAACTTTCATTCGAACGACCCCCAAGGGGTGAAATAGATAGGATAAACTTATAAGTAATTTCAGATAGAATAAATAAGTTGCTAGGATGAAATCGTGAATACTTAAGTAACTAATGTACTCATACATTCTTAAATAACTGATGAACCACGGATTCAACCACGGAAAGCATTAGAAAAACACTAACTTCGGAACAAAGTGAGGCTAGAGTAACCACTGAAATTTCAGCTGATTCAGGGCGTTTGACTGGGAAAAATGTCACCCTGAACACAAAAATCGGCCAAGCCAAATCGGAGAAAAATCAGAGGGAATGTGAAATAAGCTCGCGATAGGCTTTGTCCAAAGCTCAGGCTCTGGGACGACATCAGATCTTCAAATTAAAGTAAATAGTGAACAACATTTAATCGTCGAAGAGACAAAAATTAAAAAATTCGAAAATTAAAAATCACAAATAATTGATTTAAATTGAAATACAAATATTTCACTGGCATACATCCTAACTCCAGTCGGCGTATGCCGTTACATGGAGACAGGACTATAACAGGGAACACAGACCAGCGCCAGGACCTCGCAGTGACTATTTTGCAGTTTTGTTCTTTTTTTAAATGTTTGCGTTACTTTAAATATTTTTATCAAACATATGCTGTGGTTATACAAAACGTGTACCTTTAATATCAGTTAATTTTCGCGAAACTAAATTTATATTACATTGCAACAATACTGCTGATTGCATAATCATCTTGAATGAAAGCACTATGCCTCGCGCCCTGAATTAAGAGTTTAATTGAACTTTTTTACAATACTCTATAGAGACCCAACTGAAAACAAGCTCATTCTCTCTTAGCTGCCTATTTTGGTGTTGCCAACTATAACTGAGGACAGAACATTAAACAAAAAATTTAGAAAAAATCAAACTGTTATCGATGTGTGATTACAATTAATTCAGCAAAATTTTAAGTTGCGTTTTACTTGCGAATAATCTTTAGTCTGAAAACAAATATTGATTAAATACTGTACATTATCAAAAAATTGCCTTAATCAATATTTTTTTCAAAGATACTATTAATCTTTTATTATTTATAGCTTATCAAATTAATCACTGTAAACTTTTATAAAGCTCCCTTAAAAGACCGCCTTCCACAAGAAATCTAGACTAAAAAAATACAATTCACAAGTTTATGTTTTCAACTATGACATATATACACCGTACTCATTTCTTTTTTACCCAACACTTAAACGTTGCACTTTTTAGATGTCGCTGGTGCAGAAACGTTCTATCACCACTACGGGAGGAGTGACTTCTTCAAAGATAGTGCCCAACAAGGCTCAGCCCTCGTCACACCCTCAGGTAAGAGATGACCTCAACTGTAATTAGGATCCCACTAGATACAGTAATTATCGTCTAGCTGATACGCGGAAGACCGGGATTCGTTCAGTCCACGAACAAGGGGGAAAGTATATTCAGGCAATGATAATACCAACCATATGTGCTTTTAGTATTAAAAAAATCAACCGCAACTATATGAGTTGGATGAGTGTTGCCAAAAAAATGTAAACGTATGGAACTTGGGGAAATACAGACAAAAGCTAAGCTTTTGTTAATTATCATTAATTGTTAATTATCATTAATTGTTAATTATCATTAATTGTTAATTATCATTAATTATAATCATTAATAATTAATTGCTGAGTATATAATTAGTCTGAAGATAAGTTTACAAATATCTTTTTTTAAATAGATAACGTGAACCTAGCTTAGATATTATTTACTGTAGTTATAGTAAAAGATCAGTGGCTTTATATTATTTCGCAACGATCAGCTGATTTCATTGAACAGCTGATAGATTATAATAAGTTTCATATGTTGTTAAAAACTAACAATATTGACAACAATTATTATAAACGTTTATATTAATTTCGAATGTATTATAAACGGTTCCAACGTGCACGTGTTCTTCAAATAAGATTCCGAAACCACAGCAACACAACGTTTTCATATAATACGTGTGTACTTTTATCGAAAAGGAGGAAGAAAAAGAAATAGACAGAAATCGAGAAACGAAATTCGTTTGTCGTTCCTTCCATATTTCCGTTATATTCCGTTCTTCCGCAGATTTTTTTTATTCACTTTTATTGCCAAAGTTAACATTAAAACCTTCGCTTCAAAAAAGAAAAAGAAAGTGATACAATATGACTCATTATTAGCATAGAAAAAGGAAGACGATTTTTTTGTACGGATAGTAGGCTATAGTCAGACCAATTTCTTACAGTTAGTAAATAGCTGGTCGTATCACTGGCGGATCCAAGGGGCTGGAGGGGCTGTAGCCCGCTCTTTGGAATTTGAAATAATTTGAAGAAATATGAATTTATTAGTTACCAAATTAAGTAAAATAAAAATGCCAACTAATGTCATAATTTTTCTCTTTTTATTAAAATGGGGGTTCTCTGAATCCTGCATGCATACGACAGAGGAACAGGTTAAAGTTTAACTTATCCTTGAAGAGAAGGGGGGAAGAAGGAATAAGTTCGTGCAAAAATTTGTTAACCAGGAACGGACGCGTGAATATGAGTGATAACAGAGAAATAGTGGACAAAATCGACCCAAAAAAAATTTTTGATGAATTCGCAAAGTTGCAGAACAGAAAGTTAGACTTCGTTATCTGAAGTGAATTACCAATTATAACCCTGACTTAGTAAAAATGTTTATAAAATGTATTTTTATGATTTTGATTTATATTAATCTCTATATTTAATTGTATGTATTCCATGTAACAGGGACTGTCCAAAAATTAACCTATATGTACTACAACAAATAATATATTTTTTAAAATTCTATCATAAAAATTAAATTTGTTACGCTGAAGTAGATTTAGTTGAAGTAGATCAAGAATGTACTTAAGCCTATATGGAATTATTACATATGTGCGTAAAACTGTTATAAATTATAACATGGATGCCTATAGTACCACTCTTTCCCCCTCCATTCCACTGAAAGTGCGGACCCATATTATTTGCAAAGTATGCCTTTGCAAGTATGCTCTTGCGCTCTTGCTCTGCGCATGTCGTTGGCCTTCACATTAGCTGTTTCCCGCGTTCACTAGAGTGTGCGTATGGATGTGCTAGAGCGTTCCGTGACTGTAAGGCGTTCCGTGACGGCAAACTGAATTTTTCCCTGTGCAAAACATACACCCATAACCCGCGATAAGAAGTAGTCATACTTCAATAATATTTTATGAGTTAGCGGGTTTATCTTTGAGGCATCTCCCCTTTTAAACTGGCTGAATCCGCCACGGGTTTTATCAGCGTACTTGCAATAAAATTCTTTCTCAATAAGTATAAATTTCTGTTACCGCAACACTTATTTAGTTTCGGTAGTATTTCCAAGCCGCCATCGTATTTTGTATGTTAATTATTTACAGAAGTATATCTGTGAAAGTTTCTTGTTTCGAAGTGAATACAACTAGTTCTCCTTTTTTCTCTTTATGCCGACGATCAAAGTGGCGGAGGAAACGCGGTGATTATTAAATGATTTTAGGGGCTACGGAAATCTAATTTTGCATTGGGGAGCTTTTTAAACACAAAATTAGTCTAAAGTGAACAGTTAAAAGCGGCGTAACGGCAGATAATCAGCGGTTGTCATTACGATATGAATATTTCTTCTTGTATAAGTCTTGAAGAACGTTGCAGAAGTAGGAACGATTGATAGCATAGAGAACAACTTGCTCGAACCTATTACATAGTTCGTCTTATCCATACGTTTGTTTTTATTATATTTCTATGCAAAAGTTATTCTGTCGCGATGCTATCGATAGCACAAATATTTGTAATAGCTCATGCTCATTGAAAATTTACTAAGAACATTACCCACAATTATTGATTTCGTCTTCCGTCTTTTTTCTTTTAACATGTAACAATGTTTTAGGGTTGGATATGGTGTTGCATTTTACGTGATGAGAATGCACAAATTTATATTGATATATAATAGTATATTTTGCGCGTCGCAAGTCTCATATTAATTATACTTAAAATTTCCTATGTTTCCGCCCGGTATCGAACCGGGAATCCTGAGCGTGTAAGGCGCACGTGATAACCACTACACTAAGGAAACTACGGAGAAGTTTGACCGATGTAAGTATAAGAAATGAATCGTTAATTTAATTTTTATATTGGCAGTTATAGTAAAAGATCGGCTGTTTTATATTAATACGTAACGATCAGCTGATTACACTGAACAGCTGATATGGATAATACGTTTTAGGTGTGCGTGTGTGTGGAGGGGGTTCGTTACATGTTTGCGAATAAAGGTGTCTGGTGAGGCAGTAGTCATAATTTCCCAAACGTAGGATTTGTGGAAGAGAGAGAGAGAGAGAGAGAGAGAGAGAGAGAGAGAGAGAGAGAGAGAGAGAGAGAGAGAATGTCAGATAATAACATCGCTCCTATTACTGTCTCTTACTACTCTGCTTGTTCAGAAAAACCATCCAACGCTGTCTATCGGAAGGTGCGTCAAGTAGCGTTGGTGGACGAATAAAATGTTCTTTTTCAGGCAAGAAGTGTCCTTCTTACAGATTATGCATTAATTGTGTTTACGCAAAACTTCAGCTCATTTCGCACGACCTTTTCCGTTCTACTGAGCTCAGCTCGCACATGCCATTTGAATTCAAAACCGCCTGAGCCCTATTTCGCCCGCGTTGTATTTCTTTATTTTAGCATACCTTTAAAACAAGGCAATGACTATAACAGCTCAATTCGCTATGTGGAAATTAGGTAATAAAAAGAGAAGCGGTTTCTTTGGTTATTTCACAAATAACGACATTGCCAGGTTATAGGTCCCTAGTGGTCCACGTTACCGCACCACGCCGCAGTGCTGCCAACTTATGTGTTAATAAAGTTTTATTGCTCGTTGCCAGTACATGTAACTTGCCCAAACAGGGATTTTATAGTGAAATCCTGTACTTAAGTAGGTTATTGCAATTTTCTTCAGTTTAAACAGGTTTGTAAAAGGGTCCGCAAATAGGTAACGATATATTTTTATTAAACTAGCATAGCATCTCAAAATCGGTTTATCAGATTGTGTTCAAACTTAAGTCGGTGATTAATTTTATAATGTTTTTTTTTCTGTGTGTGACATACCTCCAAACCAAATCTAATGAATCGATTTTGAAAAGTTACGCAAATATTATTTTTTTTTCTAACTGTAGATTTTTGGCGTACAAAGCGACTTACACTTTTTTTAGCACATTTGAGGTAATAAAATTGGTCAAAATCGTTAAAGCTGATATAGACAAAATCCGATTTATAAACTTAAACATATTTTGCAAAAAACTATTTAATAACAAAAAAACACTTAGATAAAGCCAAACTAAAACTAGACGCCATATTTTAGATTTCTTCACAATTAATTACCAAACTTTCTTGTAATTAAGAAACTTTAATTACAAAAACTTAGGAATTTCAATTCTAAGAAAGTTTAATTCTTACTCACTGGAGTAATTTACTTAATTCCTTCAGCAGGTAAATAAAATAACTTGAAAATTTATTTTAGTTGCTCAAGTTATAAAATTTAATGAAAGCTTTAAAGGTTTACTTTTGAATCTCTTTAGTGAAATTTGTATTATAAGTGGTGGTATTAAGTGATGGTAATTTTTTAGCTCTGAAGTCAGTAATCTAGTTTTTGACAAAAACTGCTTAGGCCTAACCTAAGAGTTTGTCTTCTACTGAAGTTAATTTTAACACTCTAAAATCATGATTATCATTGTTCTAGCCATTCCTTAGGAACAAAAAGAATTTCAAACACTGCCCGATATTCTGAATATATTTTATCTGGAAAATATAAAAGTGTGCTTATTGTTCATTGTGAAGATAACTTCAAATAGGTCTTTGGTAATTGCACATGTCCTTTAGCAATTTTTATGATCCAGTTGTAAACAATCGTTAGCTAACAGGTTTCAGAATATAATTTTATTTTTCAGGGAAGTGGAACAGTTTTCAAAATCGAGCCACTGCTTCGCCGAAACGCGCCTTCCGTGGAACTGTCAGCTCAAGTCGCTCTCAACTCAGTGCGGGCCGCTATGATTGCACGGGTCATCACAAGAGAAAGCGATATCCAGTCGGTCCTTGCTGCCAGTCCTCGCACATGTCCAGTCCAGTTAGATGACTGTCCTAGCGTGCCTTCAGGGCTGCGTAAGTAAACCAGATTGTTAAAAACTAGCAAGGCACATGTTAAGAAAAGCTTTTAACGTGCAACAGGTGGACTGTTAGGGCTAAGAGCTATCTCGGTCAAAATACAAATTTGCTTGCACAAAGCATAAGTAAAATAAAAATTAAACAAAGCAACGGTTTCCTGGAAGCCCATTGGAGTTCGTAAACTCTAAAAAAGTAAATAAACAAGAAAACATCTTTGTTTTCATTGAAAAAGACAAAGGAAATTCACGGAGCGAATTAAGGCAGGAGGTGCAGACTAGCCGCACCTATTGAGAGGATTTAGACGTCCTTAGCGGTACCCGAATCTAACACACACTTACACTTACAACACTACACTTACGACTTTAACACTTTACACTCACACTTACATTTAGCCTTAAAGTGCTTTTCGCCTTAAAATATAAAAAAAAATTGACCCAAGTCTGCTGTGCAGATTATGAAACACTTTGCAATTTTCTTTGCCGATTTTTCTTCTGTTTTATATAACTGAAATTTTCATGAAAATATTCATCCAAGATTTTTATTAATTTGGACTACATTACAACTTGTTAAATAAATGAGATCCCTGTTTCAACTCGACAGTTTAATTTGTGTGTCTGTTTAATTGTTACGCAGTTTTGGCAAAACGCATTGACTGATTATTTTGAAATTTATTACGAAGATACCGTGTACAAAGCCCGAACGACAAATCTACAGATTTTTCCCCATTCATTTCAATTTCAAGATAACAGCCTCTGATTTAACGATGACAAAAACCTATGTTTTATCTTTAAAAATAAACAAAGTTTCAAATACGATAATTTTAAATAAAATTTTTTCGAACACACACGTACACACAACAATTTTTTACATTTTAACATGTTATAGTGTACAGGATTAAGTTCGCTGTTCACTATAAATAATCCGCATTATATTATATTTCTCATATCGTATCGAAAGAAGGTTAATGACAGCTGGTAATCATCGACAGCATTGACTATAAACATACGTTACGTACTTAAGGAGGGGTGACCTTGACATTGCTCTAACGAATGAAACCTTGGTTGGCAAGACTCAAATAAAACATTTGTGGGAGTACATAAACGTGTTATTATTTCACTAATATAATGGATTTCCACCCAGTACCAACGGTCTTAAGTATACGATGATTTAACTACTGTAAACTGCATAAACAAAGTAAATTATATTAGTTGTTATATTTAGTATTTGCAATTTTTAGTGCTTTATTACTTAGTATGTTATTAGCATTAATTTATATGGATAAATTATGTTTAAAATATTATTTAAATTTTCAATTTACATTGAAAATTATTATTTTTATTTTATTTTATATTAAAAAAATTTTTATAGACAAAAAAGTTATGATATTAAGGATTACATTGTCGTCATTTTTTAACGGTTTAATTAGCTGGTTAACGAACGAATTCAACAAATATATACATGTACGCATATTTGGCTTCTAGAAGAAACATTGTTTCGACGTTTCGTCAAAATTTAAATGGCATCATCAAAAGTTAATTTTTTTTTAAATAGAATTTTTTTGCAAAGAGAGCTTTTCAGTTCAAAAATTTATAAAATGTTTTGGGTTTGTGTATCGATTCAGTGAAGTCAAATAAAATTGTATATAGGTTAGTTTTTTCCTGTCATACTTAGAACAGTGTATAAATAAACAAAGATCTTGATATTAAACTTTAATGCAGCCTACGTTTCCCTTATTGTTCTAGATGGCGCCATGAATGTATCGTCGTCTCCTATAGACTTACCGGAAACCGCCATAGAATCTCACGTAGGGACTTTACACCCCGGAGGTTCGTGGTACCCACCCGACTGCACGGCTAGGCACACCGTGGCAGTGGTCATCCCTTACAGAGACCGTTGGGAACAACTTCTGACACTTCTCTATCATCTCCACCCATTATTGCAGCGCCAGCAACTGCATTATCGGATATACGTTGTAGAGCAGGTGCGTAGCTTCAACGCGGCCCAATTATCTGTTTCCCTGACATGACGGAAGCGAAATTCCAAAAATCATAAAATTTAATAATATTCTATCATATAAACGGAGTTTGCAATATAAGCTATTTCTGCGCGTAACAATGGAAATACAAATACCAACCGTGATCGTTGTAAAATTGTAACTTTTTAAATTTTGATTTCACTATGGAAATCAGCGTTAAAATCTAAAAATTAAAACTTTCAATTTCAAAATTGTATTAAAGAACATGAACGAACCCTGTTTGAATATTATATACTTTCAATTAAATGTGTTAACTTAAAATAAAAATGTGTGCACATTTTAGCTGATAGCGAAACCAGATTTTCTAACATTTTGTAAGTTGTAAAAGTTACGGATTTTTTAAGATTTTGAAACGGTTGAACGGATTTTGCTGGATCCGACCAGACCATATTAATAACCAATATGGTCAAAAACATATTAATAAAAATCCAGAAGGTACGCGGTGTTTTGTAGCTTTGTTAACTAAACATTCAACTATACCCTTGTTCTTACCTGACTGTATTCAAGAAAACCAAAGAGACATTAGAAACTGTAACACAGAAGACGGTTAGAGATTTGAAAAGTTAAAATGGAAGAGCTATGATTGGTTCACCCAAACACGACGTCTTGACAAAGTCAGAGGCTACAAAACTATAAAGGGACCAAAGAAGCAGTCAGTGCTCGAGGCTAATGGTGAACCTAAGAGTGTTTTCCTGTTAGCAGTGATTGCTCTGAGCAGTTAAGTAAATGAGCAGTGAAACAGTAGCAGTGATTTAATCACAGTTTAGAGAACAGTTTACTAATAAGACAACGTGCTGCCGTGCGCTAACTGCTCACTGCTCAGTGCTGTTTATTACACTAGTAAATTTCTGAGGAAAAATACTTATTATTATAAAAAAATTAAAATCAAAATAGAGATATAGCCTATTATCAAACTAGTAAAATAAGTGCAGACAATTTATTCTTGTGCAAAAATGTATATAAAATTATGTGCTACCGTATCTAATGTAATAATTATGTATTGGGGAAAACATTTTAATAAAAAAAATTAAATTATTTGACTAGAAATTATGTTGTTCAAAATAAAAATTATTATAATTTAAAAAAAAGTTAATAAAGTAATAACGTAATCAAAATGATAGGAAATGCTTTTAAATGTTTTCATAGTAGTCTGTGTGAAGCAAAAATAAATACAAAAATGTTCTGCAACTTGGCAGTTGAAATGTTCCAGAATACATAAATATTTCAGTATTAACAACTACATTATAATTAATCGTTATTTATTTATTACCTCAGTTTAAAACAATAATTTACCCCTCCCCCGCACACATATGGTTTATACTCAGACAGGGTTCATTATTCAACCCCTTTTTGCCTTTTCTTGCACTTGTTGAAAGCAAACTGTTACAAAACAGGTGTGTAATGATTGACAAAACTTATTTTTCACCTTTCATTTTGCTGTGACTTTTTGTAAATAAATCATTTTGTCGTAGTTAGTTCTATGGGTGGAACTAAAACCACGATTTTGTGTGTTGCAGTTTGGAAACGACACTTTCAACAAAGGGGTCCTGATGAACGCCGCCTTCCTGACTGCCTTGAAACAGTTCCCGGCTCCAGGCGTCATTTTCCATTGCTTTGTTTTCCACGACGTCGACATGATCCCCGAAGACGACCGCAACATGTATTCGTGTCCTGTACAACCTCGCCATATGTCTGTCGCTGTCAATGAACTGGATTACAGGTTAGGCAATGTTAAGTACGTCCTAGACGGTCAAACATTTTGATCAAAAGCTGGCGTCAACTGAATCAAGCATCAAGCAACCAAGTTTGACGGAAGAATTGACGGAGACTGATGGAGAGTTTGAATGACTCAAGCGGTTGATGAGGATGCTTGGACGTCTAGGCGAATTTTCATCAACATTGCATCAGCCGGCAATCATGGTTGCCATATCGCTCTCTCAAAACGCGGAAACTGATTTTCAAAGTTTTTAAAATTCGCAAAAAGCAGTGTGATTCTGAAAGTTTGGAGCGTGAGTTTATCAGTCTGATGATAGAGTTACACAGGGATCGCCCTGAACTGTAGAACGTGATGGAATCCTGTTCTCTATTTTGGGCCGTACTAATTCAGTAAAAAATCAAAACTCTCTTTGTCCATTCTTGTGAAGTTCCTGTAGTCTTCTGGTTCCGTATCGCGTAGAACGTTCAGTACATGTTCACGAGTAAAGCGGTTCCTCATTTTAACCACTCTTTGGTCCAACGTCGTTTCCTCACTTGTTTTTCCCGCTTGAAGACAACCAATGTCACCACAAGAAAGGCCAAATTCGATACAGTTCAAAACTGAGACACTTTCACGACACTCTTTCCGCGTCGGAAACTCAACTGAGAATGAGTTTTGATCCGAAGATTGAAGGTGTACAAGGTTGGTTGACGCGTGCGTGACTGACAGGTCTGAAACCGTTTTGATGAAGCAGCTTGATCGTCTAGGGCAGGGGTTCTCAACTTTTTTCTGCTTTGACCCCTTAAATATTTTTTTTATTCTGTAGGCCCTCATGTGTTTACAATAAGTTGCACAAATATCACCGTAAATAAAACTTTTATTGGAGCAATTCAGTAATAATTTTTTTAATAATTTGTATTTTGTATTATTAGATATACATTAAAGATATAATTATGTTTATAAAAGCATATATAAAGTATAAACCACATAGCCTAAATCATATAAATCACATAAATACATAAAATTTTTAATGAGATGGTTGCAGTTGATGTTCTTAGATTATTTTATTTATATCAGGTGGAAATATTTGTTATTATTAATCGTAAATCATCACGTTCTGATATCTTGAATCGATTTATTGTATTTCGCAATAAATTATTAACATAGCTAAATCCTGCCTCAACCAAGTAAGAACTAGGAAATATTAACAATAGTGTTTCGCTGATACTTGTTAATCTGACGTATTTTGTGCGAATATCTTTGTAACTCGAAAATATATACTTATTTTAAAGTTGATTTTGAGTTCCACATTCTCTTTAAGTTCAATCAGTTCTTCTTGTAGTGAGAAATCAATAACGGCCATGTCGCCTTTAAAAGGTTTTATAATCCAAGATGGAACATTTAAATTTTCTAAATCCTTGTAATTCAATCGACACCCTTCAAAGTTCAATAGGCTCCCGCTTGACTGACAAATATTGTGTATTTTACACAACACTAGCGCATGAACGGCGAACAGGGAAATTATAAAGCGTACAGTCTTTTTAGACTACAGTCCGTGTATAAATTAGGAAATATAAAGGAATTATGAGCTAATTTTAATTTTTAAACGTTAGGGTAAAAATGGAAAATCAATTAAAAAGACAAAAATAATTTGTGTTTTCAGTAGTAAACGAGAATCTCCTCCCTTGCGTGAAATATTCGCTAATGTAAAATGTAAACAGTCACGAATATTTGTTTAACGTCCATACTTGATGCCAGTTAAACGGACAATGACGAGGGATCAGCGCCAACGGTAAGGGAAAAGCAACGGGAGTAAATGCGGCTAGAACTAAGAACCTTCAGTTCAGAGACGTAGCAGACTGACAGGTGCTTTAGCCATATTTACCACCGAGTTCCCCAGTCAGGAATAAAAGTTCTATGTGCTGCACTCTTAGGTGAACCTAATAAACTCTCTCGGTTAATGAACATGTGTTTAAGTAATTATCTGATCAAATAAACTCTTATCCATAAGGTTAACACGAGAACTTCGAAAGCCAATGATTCCAAGATTTATAAGTAAAAGATAACTTAATATCCGATTTCTAAAACAGCCATTAACTTATTTAATCCATAATTGTACCTAATCTTTAATTAAATAATCAAATTTCAGTTTCTAGACAACCATTAACCATTAATCGAGGTTATAATCTTATTAATTTAATGTCCCAATATCGATCAATGAAGTATTTTAATTGTAGATTAATAACTACTATTCTTTTTTTCAGGCTTCCATACAGACAGCTAGTAGGAGGGGTATTTGCTGTAAAAACTGAACATTTCTTCAAAGTTAACGGTTATTCCAATCTGTACTGGGGGTGGGGAGGAGAAGACGATGACATGGGATACAGGTACACTAAGTCATTGAAAATATTAAATATTTTAAAATTTGTTTGTGCTGTATATACTTTCTTACTATACCCGTAGGCTACCAATGTACGAGGACAATGAGTATGAACGTACTAGAATGATGAGGATGGTGGCATCTTGCGGCAGAATGTTCAACTACAGTTAAATAGATAATAATACTGCCTATTTTCTTAAACGTATCCACCTGTCTTTGCAGCATGCAGCGTTTGTAGCGGCAGATATTCCAATTACTTGGACTTTAGCCGCTAATATCGAGCACGCTTTCTACAACAATGGCTTTACTTCTATTACGTTTATATTCAATGACAAGAAGCACTGTTGTGTGAGAAATACAATAATACAAAATCCTTAAACCACAAACGAAAACTAATTTAATTACACGAAACTAGATCAGTTACTTAACCTTGATGTGTTTTCATATCATGGCTAGCAGAATGTTTTATTTTAATAATTCAATAATGCTGAAACCAACTTTAACTGTATCACCGATTAGTTTTTTTTCTTTTTTCCCAGCGAAAAACCGTGAAGGTTATCATGGCCGAGGCACGATATTAGTAAATTAAAATTTAGGAGTATCACAAAATAAAAATTAACAGTAATTTAAAACAACATACAATAACAATTATAAATATTATTCCTAAAACTAGTTAACAAAAAATAGAACTACTAATAAATAAATAAATAAAACTAAACAACAAGGAAAACAAAGCAAACATTAACAAATTAAGATAAATAAATAGCCACAAATATACAACTTGTTGCAGGGCTGTAAAGAGGCCCTGCAATATTATTTCAAGTTAAATTTTATTCAACAAATTCAGACGATGAAAAAATTTCAGCGTCCGGTCAATGGCCGAGACACTATCTCCCAACGTCCTCTGCATACTATTCCCCAGACCACATACACGCCGTATATTTTGGAAACCATCACAGTCTAAAATATACGACAGTCTAAAATATCACAGTCACCGATTAGTTTTAATAAATCCCTTAGAAGATACAGAATAATCAGGGGAAACTTAATTAGTTTCGTAATAAAAAAAGTTTTTAATTAATTATTAATTTAATCTTATGTTAATAAATATAATTAAATATATAATATATATATTAGAATATTTTATTTCGTTATGTACGGGTTTTGTTTGTTTAATTGTATTTACAATACAGAATATATTTATTTATTTTATTTGTTTTTTAGTACGAAAGAACTGAAGGCTTGAAATGAAATACTTTGCTCCCAAACCAAAGTTACATGTCACACAGAAAATTGTAGTATATTGTAGTAGCAGGATCCGATATATATATATATTATGGATTAACCTCGCAAAAAAATCGATCTTGAGACTTTAACGAATACATCAACTTCGCTTACCCTGATTCTAAAAAACTACCCTCGCGGGCAACTACTTTCCTCATTTGAAGGAAATTATGTAAAAAAAAAAAAACAACTCAAAATCGATTATTTTCACTATTGCAAACTTCCTACGCATTTTTGTAATTTTCTTTGCGGGAAAATCAAACGAAAAATCCTTTTGAGGCGTACTGTATATGTTTTCATATCAAATGTTTGCAAAATGGGTTCGGATTTGTGATCTTTAGATAAGGAAACACAGTTATTATGTTAAAAAATAATAATTGTGTTAAAAAATATATACAACTGCTACACGATATCACTCTATTTCGACTTGCACGCCGCGGCTAAATGCAAACATTGATATTGTTCAGTGCGAAAGTAAGTGACTGGTTTTTATGAAAATTCAAAAATGATTTAAGAAATTTTAGTTGTAGAATTTGCGAGGAACATTATACCGTTTGGTGGATTCTGTTTAGATTATACTGACGCATTGTTCCTTATTCTTCTAGGGTAGAACACGTTCTGTCTACGATATCCAGACCTCCGGAATGGATTGCCCGTTATACTATGATAAAACACCAAAAACGAAAACCGTTAGCCTGGAAGGTCAGGGTAAAACTGCTGCGGACTTCATGGAGGAGGTACAGACTGGACGGCCTCAACACTGTTCAGTACCGGCTTCTCAATATCACTCAATACAAGTTGTACACGAAGCTATTGGTAGACGTAGGACATCCGCCTCACAACATCAGAGTGCTACAGCAGGAGCAAGACGCGCTCAACGAGGAGAAAAAAACCACTCCTGCCAGTTGAACCGCTGATCCTCAACACTCTAATAATTGTGCTGACTTGCTGGGTTAATAACCCTGATGATCGGTCGGTTTGATACTCTGTTCTTCTTTAGAAAATGCCCTTTATTCCGTTTTCGTAATACGGCCTTCGAGAATTTTCCTGTCCTGCACGATGCAGGATTCTGGTCAACGGTCCATCGAAGGAACAATGGAAAACTTTTAAGAAAAAAAAGTTATTGAACGACAGTTGTACAGACGAACGAACTAATCTTAAGTTTTCTAGCGACTTAAGCTAAATGACAAACTAAGTCCTCTGCCCCCCCCTCAGGGGATGAACTGCTTTCACAGCGTTTCCTGCTACAAAGGGAAGTTTTAATGCACTAATTTACTGTTTTTAATTACAGTAATCTATTTATAATTACTTTATAGCCAAGCAATATAACTTGGGTTTATACTCAAGTTTAACAATGTTTAACATCTGTTTAATAATGAAGGATAAGACGAGAGCGAAATTAATATACTATATTTACACAATTATTTTTCCGGTTTTAAATACAAACCACGTTTGATAAAACTTGACCATAAACAGGTAAAAGAGTAACTAATAGAACGACGTGTCATCACATAACAGGAGCCCAATGTGAACCTACCTGCTAACTATTCTTGTAGTCTAGTTCCTACAGGACATCTTTTTTATTTTATCTTTATGATATCACAGACCCTCACTTTTAAAAGGTAACCTCATGATTCCAGAGAAAAATCAATAGTTTAAGCATTCACAAAAAAATCGCCGCAGTTTGTTTGAATAAAAGATCTAATACAAAAAACTCTTTACTTCTTGAAAAAAAAACTTCTTGAGTTACTATTTGCCAGCGATAATTTGTTTCGTACTTTCAGACACACCATTTTGGGGCGGTTGGTTGGATGATTCCAATGAAAACAGAGCCGTCTAGGGGATGGCAATTTTTGAAATAATATCTTCAAAAACTAGCACTATTAATTTTTTTTGAGACTTAAAACGCGTATAAAATAAGTGTACATATTTACTCCACTTTAGACAACAAAAAATCACCTAATTTTCTGAGATTCCTAATTTTTTAAACTTTTGCAAAACTGCTCCATTTACATAACTTCCCCTCTTCTCAATATACCTACCTATAATTTTTTATATATAGCTGCAGTTACTTAAGTTTCTTTACCCTTACCGTTAACGCTGATCTATCGTCCTTATTAGCCTAAACAAGTCCAGTTAAACGCCACAACAGTTTTGAAACAACGTTTTGATCAATTTGAGTCGAAAAAATCTGTCTGTTGTTGCAGTTAACGCAGGAAGAGAAGAGAGAACCAACATAAAATATCTAATTGATTAACCCCGTTCTCACCCTCAGTACAAGCAAATGCTTGTAATAGTGCACGTAATAGAATGACGTGTCATCACATAACAGGAGCCCAATGTGAACCTACCTGCTAACTATTCTTGTAGTCTAGTTCCTACAGGAAAATTTTTTTATTTTATCTTTATGATATCACAGACCCTCACGTTTAAAAGGTAACCTCATGATTCCAGAGAAAAATCAATAGAAGCATTCACAAAAGAGTCGCCGCAGTTTGTTTGAGTAAAAGATCTCAAAGTGCACAAACGTACATATGGACAAAACTTCATGTGCATACAAGTTGAGATCGGGATAATGTGTCGACTTTCGGAACCTTCAGAGGCCTTCTACTCTTTTCCTCGAAGCTGCGATACTTTCACTTTAAGGAAGTCAAATTAGATCTTTTATATTTTTTATTTTATTTCTTTCGTCTCGGGAGGAGCGGTCGCCCCTTCGCCCCCCCTTCTAATCCGTCCTTGAGACACACTATAAACTAAAAATTCGGTAATGCCTCCATCACATTCTACAAAATTTAAATAAATTTTAAACATTTGAAAAAATAAAGCTTTTCGTAAAAAAAGTGTTTTTCTCGAAGGCCAGATTTTATAAAATTCTGAGTCAAAATGGTGTCAAATTTGATTTAGTACACAACGGGTTTCGAACGTGTGTTTTATTATAGTATTAAGTTTCAAGATGGTGGTTCGAGCAAACAAGTGTATCAAACAGTCTACATATAATTGGCTAAAAATGGTGTCAAACTTTTACAGTTGGTAATTTTTGTATCGCGTTCAAAACGAAGTTCGCACAACTTTTAAAAATACAACAAAACGAGCCTTCAACCTTCATCGTATGATGACATTGTCTGCTTATTACAAAAACAATGTTGTTCGATTAGTATCGCAGCGGAACGTACATTTTAATTTAAATTTTTTCTTATAAAAGTGCCAAAAAAACGTTTTGCAATGTGATAAAAGTGTAAATTTCTGTTTCACCTTCACTATTCAGGAATGAGTATTTTTTATCTACAGTATGTTATTTTAATGTAATTGTAAATGATATATTTATAACTATTAGTTTTATACCTTACACAAATAAACATGATTGAATGTATATAATTACGTGTAAATATGTTTACTTACATGCTTAATTTACTTTTGAAATATCACAATTTTTGCGGAAAATCAAAATCAGCTGTTGTTGCCTGAAACTGGTTCAACGTGAGACCCAAAACAAAAGGACACTGAAACACAGCACGTTTCGGTTTGAGGGTGTTCTGGATCTTACATTTTAAGGTTAGGACATGATTTATGTACTGGATTCTTTTGTCTTTCTAATATTATGTATGATCAATTAAGGAAACGTAGATTGTTTTTATTAATAAGGGTATAATAAAAACTTCCTTCATCCTTTTAACCGTCAGTATAATTCTATATCTGACATTTTTAAACAGTCTTTTATAGGAAGTACTTTCTAATAAATAATAAAAGTACTCTTTTGGACAAAACAAAATTATAACTGGACACGACATGTTTATAGCATAGACGATTGCAGCTGACTCTAATTGTTACCCTAAACAAACATCGATAATCGAAAAGTAAACGATGCTATCATGTAATGTAATGAGATGGAAACAGTTCAAATAGTATCAACAAATTACGAAAGAGTACATGAATGTTTCTATTGAAAGATAAACACTCTCTTACTATTAACGGTAATACCATTCAGCGTATAAGTCGATCACCTAACAGTCACGTGAGTACCCTACTCTAAGTAGTGCACAAGGCTCAATTGTTACGTGAATACTTGTCAAAAAGTTAAGTACGGATAATTTACTGTATTAAACAGCTATGTATGTAAAATTAGTATAATACATGATTAGATTTAAATAGAAAATGTAACAGTTTTACTACGTTTTACGAAATAATAATAATAAACCATTATGTGCTATAAAAAGAATGTGGTATGTTGTTGTAGATCGCCGAAAGTACGTGTGGTCTCTTTCTGTTATCCGTCACCCGAGAATGACGGTTAATCGAGAATCTACTTTATCTTTAAAAGCAACAAATATTTACGAAATGTAAAGAGCGGGCAACATTTTCACGTACAAAGCCTTTAAAATGATATATCAAGTATAATTTTATCTTAACAAACAACGGAGTAATCTGTAAGATCAACAACGCTATACTTACAGAAAATAGATTCAATATGGCCGATAAGATCTACAGACTTTCTCTTAACGAAAATCACGCAACACAAGTATTAATTGGCATTAATTTAATACGTATCCCATTTCACTTATCAACTATTTATATTTATTGTTACAAAATAAAATTTCAGTGCTGTTTGTTTTGGGCCATTCTAAATAATATTTTATTTAAAATATGTTAAAGGTAGCCTAATTTAAATAGTGTCAGAGTATTATGAAAAACCCTTTTATACAAGGTTTGTCCAATAAATACGCGAACTAAGGTCATAAAAACTTAATTTTACAAAATTTCATCTACATTGATTTTGTCCCCTTCAAAATACTCTCCATTCACTGCTATGCACTTATCCCATCTTCTTTTCCACTCTTCAAAGCACCCTTAGAAGTCCTCGGAAGTCAGGCTTTTCAGTCTCCTCGTCGTTTCTTGTTTTATTGTGTCCACATCTTCCCAATGCTGTCCCCTCATCACATTTTTGCATTTAGGGAATAGAAAAAAGTCGCAGGGGGCGAGGTCCGGTGAGGCGAACAATCAAAGCCGAATGTGCGGGTGCATTGTCTTGATGAAGAATCCATCCATCGTTTTGAGTCAAATGTGGTCGCACACGACGCACTCGATCTCTCAAACACTTGAGAACGTTAAGGTAGAACTCAGAATTTACCGTTTTTCCTCAGGAAGGAATTCATGATGAACAACACCTTTGATATCAAAGAAAACCAGGAGCATGACTTTGATTTTTGATCGGCTTTTCCTTGATTTTTTTGTTCGAGCTTCACCTGTTGCTTTCCACTCCATGCTTTGCGATTTCGATTCGGGGTCATACTCGAAAAACCACGATTCATCACCAGTGATAACCCTATTTAAGAATCCAACATCATTTTCCATGGAATTTTTCCAGTCAGTAACACATTCGACTCTTCTCAACTTTTGATGCGGAGTCAGCAGTTTTGGCACGATTTTCGCACAAACCTTTCTTAAGCCCAAATGCTCGGTTAAGATTGTGTGCACTGTTGATTTTCCTAAATTTAGTTCTTCAGCTATCATTCGGACAGTTTTTCGGCGATCAGTAAGGACAAGACGCCGCACACGATCAATGTTTTCATGCACACAAGAGGTTGAAGGTCGTCCAATTCTTGCATCATCCGTGGCGTCTTTTCGACCTTCTTTAAAGCGCTTAATCCACTTGAAAATGGCTGTTTTCTTCATAGCATTACCACCATAAACAACTCTCAACATTTCAGCAATTTCTTGGTAATTTTTACCAAAAACTTGATGTTAATTCGTTGTTCAGTGAATTGGTCAATTTCCATATCGACGAACAAAAAAATAATGCAAAACTAAAAATAACTCTACTCGCAAGATCCGCACAGCGTAACGTTCTGCCAAGCACTGACGGCTCATTGGGTCCCAGACAACACGTGAGGCCAGTGGGCGTGGCTTAACTCTCCGTAATGGCCACCATATTCGACCAGTTCGCGTATTTATTGGACAAACCTCGTATACACAATTACCAACATTTACGACCGTCATAAGGTAATTGTGTATACCGCATGTGCGCTTGCATGCTATTTTAATGTTTAGCTGAGGCGAGTTGTGAGTAAAATGCTCAAAGATTGAGATTATTCTTGAAACACCTCAGGGTATAAACTAACAAAGTTATAGACGGTAAGTCACATTAAAATAATATTTATAATCATAATGACTTACATATTTTTGAAAATTAATTTTTAAGTATAAGGGGTATCCACAAATTTACCTTTGTAATTTTAAACACACACACACAAACTAAACTATTCCCATTATGTTGTAAATTCAGAACAGCTGGTTTTGTACCTCAGCTCTTCCTACCGTTATACTATTTCAGTCGAAGTTATATTTATTGATATTGTTTACAATGGACATAAACAATAACAAATAAATTAAAATTAATTGAATTTTTAATTCATTGTAAATATTGAAACAGTTTAAGTATTAACTTCGAGGAATAGTACCTAAAGTGATTATTGTACGCTATCATTATTAGTAAATCACAAGAACAGAGCTTCAACAATCTGTATCATTTGGCTTGGGTTTGTAGGAATCAGCCGGCAAAATATGTAACTGTAATGGAAATCATCCAGCGAATTTAATGACATCGAAATTTCAATTACAGATAAATATACCCAAATCACCTCAGGTTAAGATATCAGAAATCACCGAGCCCTGAACTCACCTTAAAGAAAGAAAACACTCATAGCCCACTTTCATTCGCAGTGCATATTAAACTAAATATCATATTCATAATAATATTGTATCCATCATTTAGACTTCAGATACTGTCATATAAAACAGATCAATGAATGATCAATCTTCATCCAGAAATAAAGAGGAACCAATATTTTGTAGAGGAAGAAGGACAAAAGAAAAAAAGGAAAAACTCAACAATGAGGAGACCATTGTTAATTTTTATTATTCCTTGTCCAAGATTTTGAAGAGAGTTCAATTTTTCAAAAAAAGGAGATAACTAAGCATCAGTCATGAAATAATTAAGCACAGTCACGAAATAATTAAACATCAGTCACGAAGTAATTAAGCACAGTCACGAAGTAATTAAGCATCAGTCACGAAATAATTAAGATCAGTCACGAAGTAATTAA
The DNA here is from genome assembly GCA_022606455.1 of Callitettix versicolor. Classification (NCBI taxonomy): domain Eukaryota; kingdom Metazoa; phylum Arthropoda; class Insecta; order Hemiptera; family Cercopidae; genus Callitettix; species Callitettix versicolor. Next base: position 40,322,881 of record CM040183.1, on the reverse strand, counting down.
GCACAGTCACGAAATAATTAAGCATCAGTCACGAAGTAATTAAGCACAGTCACGAAGTAATTAAGCATCAGTCACGAAATAATTAAGATCAGTCACGAAGTAATTAAGCACAGTCACGAAATAATTAAGCATCAGTCACGAAGTAATTAAGCACAGTCACGAAGTAATTAAGCATCAGTCACGAAATAATTAAGCATCAGTCACGAAGTAATTAAGCATCAGTCACGAAGTAATTAAGCATCAGTCACGAAATAATTAAGCATCAGTCACGAAGTAATTAAGCACAGTCACGAAATAATTAAGCATCAGTCACGAAGTAATTAAGCATCAGTCACGAAGTAATTAAGCATCAGTCACGAAGTAATTAAGCATCAGTCACGAAGTAATTAAGCACAGTCACGAAATAATTAAGCATCAGTCACGAAGTAATTAAGCATCAGTCACGAAGTAATTAAGCATCAGTCACGAAGTAATTAAGCATCAGTCACGAAGTAATTAAGCACAGTCACGAAATAATTAAGCATCAGTCACGAAGTAATTAAGCACAGTCACGAAATAATTAAACATCAGTAAAACAAACTAAGAAACCAATTTGAAACTGCACTACAACATCCATTTTATTCAGAATTTAACAAAATTCAGTCTACAGAAAATAATTGTAACATAATTGTAAGCTTTAAAAAAACTTTATGAACAATATTTTTTAATACTAAATTCAAAATTCGACCAATGACTTTATTCATCAGATTTGAGAATACAATTAATACAAAAAAACTTACATACCTTTTTTATAATTAGTGAAAATTTACAAACTGTTTTAAAACCAACCAATAGCCTGAAATTAAAGTCATCATTTTATTTTGTTAAATCATCCATAAAACTCCTCAGATCTTTCGCACGCACACCACTCATCTATTTAAGTAAAATGAAATGTTAAGATAGTTGTAATTTTACTGTAATATTCCATAAAGTTTTTGTTTTTAATAAAGTTAAATGATTCTGTATTTGAAAGCTAGGACTAAAACCGAAAGATTTGTAACGTTATAAAATAAAATAAATTAATAATTTTTGTGCCCATACACATTGATCATACAATTGATTTTTATTTATAGAATTACAGAGCAGCTTATGCTCAAGTTATTCAGATAATGCTTGTGCTCATTTATTCAAATAATGGAAAAAATGAAGACACTAGAGATCTTTTAAAATACATAATTCAGAGATTAGACTAGTCAGTTATTAACAAAAACAATTAAAGAAATAAAAAGAAATATAAACAAGGCAGAAACTGTAAGAAATAATTACAATTTAGTATATTGTGGACGTTGTTGATTTTCTTTTCTCCCATTTTTTCCTAAGCCATACATTTTAAATCTCATTTTTGGTACATTGAATTCAATTATAAATTTGCATGTTTATATCAGAACTAAATAAAGTCGCCAAAATTTGAACAAAATCAGAAGTGACGATTTTCCTCATTGTCGTTGATAAGCTTCCGAAAAGTATATTTTTGTAAAGTAAAAATCCTTTTTGGGGCGAGGGATCGAAATGTACTTAAAGAACCACATTTTAAGTAAATTTAATTAAAATTCTTAAAATCAATTTAATAAAATTTTTCTCTTTCATTTTTAATGATTTTTTTTCATGTAAAAACCACTTACTATGATTCTGGAAAAATACAGTCAATAGAAAAACTTAATCCTTAAAAATTTCAAATCTACATTTTCACAGTGAGAAAATTATTTATTAATTTCGAATGCGTCTTGTTTAAACTACTGTATCAAAAATTGTCAACATTTTACAGATATGTTATATATACTGTGCTTATTCTTAAAAAATAAAAAAAAATAACAGCAATGTATTTATAATACATCACTTCATATAATGTTTTTGTTCTTTATCTTTTCATTGTAAGTTTCTTAAATAAAACCACTGATTTTATTGCTTAATTGTTTTGTGATAGTTTTATGTTTACAGTCCAAAATAATATCAAATAGATGTATGAAACATTGTTTACAACCGTACTGGTTTTAACTGTAACACTTGATTTTACGACTATTGACTGACTACTAATGAATACATAAAAAACTCTCTTTTAATTTTTTTAACTGTAAACAAATATTTGAGCGGCGTAAAGCTACCAAAAATATAAACATGAGTATTTTAACCCAACCTTGAAGTTTGTATTTTCTCCGAACTCATTTTATTCAATTTTTAATAATTATTAAATTTATTTTATACTTTCTGCGCTGTCACGGTGAATGCAGAATGTGACAGAATGTTGTTATAAATAAAGTTAATGTAAAATCGATAAGGCTGTGTTGCCGGAAACGGCAACGCCTTTCCCATCAAGAACCGGAAATAACTAACCTGGTTGACTTAATTTTCTCAATTCACGTTTAATATTTTCATCGAGCTACAAATAAAATTTGTTCTTCGCACCGCTTCTTATTACATAAAAGATAATATAAAATACTTTATATTAAAACATGGTTAAATGGTGAAGCGTTTCTAAATTTCTCAAATAAAATTTGAAAAATTCCAACAATAGTGCAACTAGTAAAAGACATTAAGACGTTAAAAATAATTACGCCTTGTAGTTCTCAATGAAATTTAGGAGCAAATTTCTAAAAAATTAACAATATTTTTTTTTAAAAAACACGTAAATCAAAATACGAAAATGAACGCTGTTCACCGTCGGGTCAATTTCGTATTTTAAATCAAATCTTACAATTATTTTAAGACTTGAGCAGTTCATTAGTAATTTAATACTAATATTTTCGACTATTACGATTATAAAATCTAATTAAAAAAAAAATTAAAAAGTATGGATGTTTTACCACATGTTCTTTTAATGGAATTTTTAAAATGTTTTCTAACCACATGTATAAGCTGTTTTTAAATGGTTAAACAAATTTTACGGTATCTTGTCTAAGTAAATACCGAAACAAATTCTTCTGCCAATTTTGAATGAATGCAGACCAAATTGAATTTGAATATCCTTCTAACACCACACATTTAGAGAGAGAGAGAGAGAGAGAGAGAGAGAGAGAGAGAGAGAGAGAGAGAGAGAGAGAGAGAGAGAGAGAGAGAGAGAGAGAGAGAGAGAGAGAGAGAGAGAGAGAGAGAGAGAGAGAGAGAGAGAGAGAGAGAGAGAGAGAGAGAGAGAGAGAGAGAGAGAGAGAGAGAGAGAGAGAGAGAGAGAGAGAGAGAGAGAGAGAGAGAGAGAGAGAGAGAGAGAGAGAGAGAGAGAGAGAGAGAGAGAGAGAGAGAGAGAGAGAGAGAGAGAGAGAGAGAGAGAGAGAGAGAGAGAGAGAGAGAGAGAGAGAGAGAGAGAGAGAGAGAGAGAGAGAGAGAGAGAGAGAGAGAGAGAGAGAGAGAGAGAGAGAGAGAGAGAGAGAGAGAGAGAGAGAGAGAGAGAGAGAGAGAGAGAGAGAGAGAGAGAGAGAGAGAGAGAGAGAGAGAGAGAGAGAGAGAGAGAGAGAGAGAGAGAGAGAGAGAGAGAGAGAGAGAGAGAGAGAGAGAGAGAGAGAGAGAGAGAGAGAGAGAGAGAGAGAGAGAGAGAGAGAGAGAGAGAGAGAGAGAGAGAGAGAGAGAGAGAGAGAGAGAGAGAGAGAGAGAGAGAGAGAGAGAGAGAGAGAGAGAGAGAGAGAGAGAGAGAGAGAGAGAGAGAGAGAGAGAGAGAGAGAGAGAGAGAGAGAGAGAGAGAGAGAGAGAGAGAGAGAGAGAGAGAGAGAGAGAGAGAGAGAGAGAGAGAGAGAGAGAGAGAGAGAGAGAGAGAGAGAGAGAGAGAGAGAGAGAGAGAGAGAGAGAGAGAGAGAGAGAGAGAGAGAGAGAGAGAGAGAGAGAGAGAGAGAGAGAGAGAGAGAGAGAGAGAGAGAGAGAGAGAGAGAGAGAGAGAGAGAGAGAGAGAGAGAGAGAGAGAGAGAGAGAGAGAGAGAGAGAGAGAGAGAGAGAGAGAGAGAGAGAGAGAGAGAGAGAGAGAGAGAGAGAGAGAGAGAGAGAGAGAGAGAGAGAGAGAGAGAGAGAGAGAGAGAGAGAGAGAGAGAGAGAGAGAGAGAGAGAGAGAGAGAGAGAGAGAGAGAGAGAGAGAGAGAGAGAGAGAGAGAGAGAGAGAGAGAGAGAGAGAGAGAGAGAGAGAGAGAGAGAGAGAGAGAGAGAGAGAGAGAGAGAGAGAGAGAGAGAGAGAGAGAGAGAGAGAGAGAGAGAGAGAGAGAGAGAGAGAGAGAGAGAGAGAGAGAGAGAGAGAGAGAGAGAGAGAGAGAGAGAGAGAGAGAGAGAGAGAGAGAGAGAGAGAGAGAGAGAGAGAGAGAGAGAGAGAGAGAGAGAGAGAGAGAGAGAGAGAGAGAGAGAGAGAGAGAGAGAGAGAGAGAGAGAGAGAGAGAGAGAGAGAGAGAGAGAGAGAGAGAGAGAGAGAGAGAGAGAGAGAGAGAGAGAGAGAGAGAGAGAGAGAGAGAGAGAGAGAGAGAGAGAGAGAGAGAGAGAGAGAGAGAGAGAGAGAGAGAGAGAGAGAGAGAGAGAGAGAGGTAGCCTATTGTATCCAATGAGTTTGGTTTCAGTACAAAAGACTTCACTAACAATATATCACGGTACAGAGAGAATACGCGTGCTGAAGTATCTATGAATAAGTGAATACCACCTCAGGAAATAGGTTTTCGTTGTATGCATACTGTTAACAGCCTTTCAAGGAAAACTATTTAATTTTAAATGCTTCTATGTCGTGTGGCAATGGGGTACAGAGCTAAGCCGAGAGTTTATGAACTTTGCAGTATACGAAGTACCTATTCATAGAACACAAGGTCACATAAACTATACCTTACTTTCAGACATGCGAAAAACATATATCCAAGTAAGTTAAAAGTTCTACAAACCAAATCTTTAAAATATAGCCCTATCATTAACATTATTGTATAACTGTACATAATAGCATGCAATATAAACAGACTAGAAGTACAGCCACCATTATAAAAGCGCGTTCGATATCAGAGGCTTGAGTCCAAGTAATTGGACTATTTGCCGCTACGAACGCTGTAAACCGCAAGGTCAGTGGGAAGACGTTTGAGGAAATAGTATTTTAAAATCTACTAAATGGTCAATTTTGACAAAGTATGTCAAAAAGGACAGTTTATTTTTGATAATTTCCGAATTTGATTTTTGGGGACAAACGATCATATGTTTTGTTTGGGTACTTCTCGTGAAAGAACTCTGTAGTATCGAGCAAAATACCGGATTCGAATATACGTAATTACAAATTAACTCGCTGTTAGTGCAATTCTCAATGCCTATAATAATAGCCTTGCTTATGCGAACACTTTCATTTTCTGAAATTAAACAAAATACATTCGTTAATTTATTAAAAAAACCATATACCACACTGTGAAAACTTTATTTTAATTTATGAAAACATACAAATTACATGTACTGTACAATATAACAGGCAATTTATGGTATTTTATGTTACGCTGGATGACCACCAAATGCAGAGCGGAACTGCGGGGGGGGGATGAAGATGAACGGCAAGAGGAAGCCGAGTTCAATCAGAGGTATTATATGCAAGCGAGTCGCTAGCACTCCACACAAAAGCGACCATGGAGGATATTTTGAAGGAAGAACGCAAAATCTTGAGGAAGATCCTTGGCCCGAGATTAACAGAAGATGGATACAGGTTGCACTCCCGGAAGGACCACAGAGAAGATATCGAACCTGGCAGCAGATATCAGAAGAAGGAGGCTTCGGTTCTATGGACACATCAGTAGACTCCCAACAACGAGACTTGCCAACAGAATCCTTAAATATATACAAGGTGTCAAATCAACAACGTTGTGGATCGCACAAGTAAAAATAGACCTACATGACGCAGAAATAGACTCAACAGACGTTGAAGACAGGAACGCATACAGGAGAAAGATGCTCGGTTGGAAGGTCCCAGAGAATGAAATCCCAAAGACAGCAGGGGTAAAATGGACGGAGGAGCGGAAGAGGATCCATTGGGACAGGATAAGGGAGGTGTGGAGGATTAGAAGGAGCAAGACATGAGTCGGAGTGCTTTGCGTGATCCAACAGGGTCTATACGCAGATAATAATAATAATATATAAAGTGTGTGTTAGATTATGACAATGTAGGCTACAAATTTAAGGAAGTTGCGCGTTGGCAAACTGGAAGTAGTCAATGTGGCAACAATGTGTCTATTTGGTCGGCCCATTGTTGAATCTCGTTATAATCAAATTCCACTGTAGATCCTATATCTCAAAAACGATTTTGAAAAATTTCATTTAAATATTAATGTTTCTTAAAGAATCTTTACTCAAGGTATTGCATAATATTTGGAGGGGGACGAGTTACAGTTAACAGTTTTACAGTATAAAAAATTAAAAAAATATATTTGTGTCCCTAAGAGCTACTTTTGACATAATTTTACTTAAAATTGCTAGAGCTAGCTTTGATGAAATTAATTTTATTTTTTTATTTTTTGTAGCTATTCTTAATTTTAGGACTACATTATTCGAAAAACCTCTCTGGTGAAGGAGCCTACATAGAGATGGATATCTAAAAAAGAACTTATTTTTCAACTAGAAATCTGTAAATAGAAGATCGGATTCTCTGTGTGGAGCATAGTGAAAGTAAAACAGCATTATGTACACAACATACCGTATAATGGGAAGAATTGAAAACACGTAAACAGTCGTATCGTATCTTATCGACTGTTTGCTTTAATCAAGGAGAGTGCTTGTCTACTTCTCCGTTTGAAAGCGTTATAAACAGCGTCGGCTAATGGTCAAGTACATTGGTTAGATTAAAATGGCCGTGGCTTGACTTTTACAGAACGGTAATGTGATGAGAAAAAATAACGGGGTAAAACTAAATTTAATAAAATGGTAGAACAGTAACTTTCTCACAAACCGTTGGTGGTCTTATAGTTAAAGTAATTATTAAATTTAGAGTTCGGAGGTATAGAAAAAAAATCAAATCTTCGGCAACGGGGACAATCTGAAAACCCTATTTTTTAAAAATAGTTTCGACAGATTTTGACTCAGATTTTAATAATAATTACACACGGAATCTTAACTCAAATCCGTGTATGAACCTGAAATAAAATAAAACTGTTGTTTACAAAAAATGCTAACGTACAGGATCATACTATTCGTTTTTTTAAAACCATATCGTGCTTTATTTTGCATGGGTGAGGAAAAACTAATTTATGTTATTAAATGAAAACTAAAAATCATATATCATGTTTTCTCTTTATTTTATTTGCGATAATTCGTTCGAAAACAGAACAAATTAACATAGATAGTTTTTAACAACATAACCTAAAAGTTATTATAGCCTATCAGCTATTCAAGGAAATCAGCTGATCGTTACGAATTAATATAAAACAACTGATCTTTTACTATAACTACCAATATAAATTTGTGCACTCACATCATGCGACATGCAAAATCCAACCAGCCCAAAAACATGATACATATTAAAAATGATTTCATAAGATATAAGAGGCTGCCGAGAGATGCTATTTAAATTGAAGAAACGCTTGCGCATTTGGTTATATCCAAATAATTTACTACCAAAATACGTTATTATTATTGTTTATTCAGACATTTGCCATCATTTTTGTATATAAGAACAATACACAACGTTTTAAGATTGTAGATCTACTCTTATTCTCAAATACCTAACTTAAAACCTAAACATGCAACTATACCGCTAAATGCAAGGTCCTATGTTAAAATATTTAAAAACTAAGAACAAAATACTCAGATCAGAAATAAAACTAAGACTTACATGTAATCAGGAAACCATACATTACCAAGAAAACAAAAAAAAACCGCTACACAATAGCTTACAAGTACCATATCAGCGTTATTACTTAACTACCCACTGTAGTGCCAAGGCCTTGGTTAAGCTCTTCCACTGACGGATTATTGCAGTTTTGTGGGTGGGGGTGGTTGGTTGTATGATTCAACTTACAAGAGAGCCTCCCTGGAGAATGAACATTTTTGAAATAATACCTTCAAAAATAGCACAGCTAAGCTATTTTGAAACTTAAAACAGATATAAAATAAGTGTAAAAATTTACTCATTTTAGAAAAAAATCACTTATTTTTTTATATTCCTATTTTACAATTATTATTATTTACAACGCCACTCATTTTGAATCAGAAGTGTACTAAATAAAGAAAACAACCTTTTTCTTCTTTCCCCTCTTCTCAATATTCCTTTCTGTAATTTTTTATGTACAGCCATAGTTATTCCGTTGCTTTATTCTTACCATTATCACTGATCCCTTGTCAACATTTAGTTTTTTTTTCAATTTTAAAGTCAGGAAAGATCATTCTGCTGTTGCAGTTAACACAAAAAGAAAAGAGAGAACCAACATAAAATATCTAATTGTGTGAGCCCATTCTCGCCCTCAGTACAAGCACTACAAAGTGCACAAAGGTACATATGTACATACAAAGTTGAGATCAGGATAATGTGATGGGTTTCGGACCCCTCAGAGGCCTCCTCGAAGCCTATGCATATACTTCCATTTTATGGAAGTAAAATAAGATTTAATTTAATTTTTTTCCTTGAACCTTTCTGTCCATGAATGGCCAAATACTTTACATCCAGTACTGGACATTGTTCCCAAAGGTCATGTGAACACAATAAATGTCGGCATTCCTATACATACCAAGTAAACAATGCTGACTAAATTCTCCAGTTGGACTAAGCTAATGAGGGTCATGATTGCATACATCCTACACTATTGTTTTTCATAAACAATTGCAAAACCAAACTGAAACAAACCAGATCTCTAACCCTTTCACAACAGAAATTATCCGAAACGTATATAATAAAATCTCTGTACAATTTGAAGCATTTTTTGAACACGTTAAAGCATTGAGATCTAAAAAATTCTACTTCGCTAAATTACAGCACCTGAACCCCTTTCTTAACCAAAAAGGGTTCCTATGAGGAGGTAGACTACAAAACCTATACAACATCCACTTTTATTACCAAAAAGGCACCACATGACATCCTTAATAATCAATGTACGATAAATGTTTGTTAGTGCAAATTATTGCTGGACGTTGTTAACTGACAATAGAAGTATGAGATACCATATAAACATAGCATAAAATTTTCAAGAGGAAGAAATTTTTACAATAAACAAAACTGATTTAGAAGAAGTGATCTTATTGCATGGTCGTTAGTATTTAACACTGGAAGAGTTAGGATTGTCACAGTCTGTAATGAAGATGAAGTAGAATGGAAATTGTAAAGCCAGAAAAACATTAATTTCAATTTTTCTATTAGCTTAACAACTGAGTGAACACATCCTCAAACTGGATCCTTCAGTGGATACAGGATTGTAGTTTAAAAGAGGCACTCAAAATTTATTGAAGCCTTATGAAAGAACCCATAAAGACATTGTCCAGAAGCAGAACAAAATTTCATTAACATAGTTTTTACATCAAATTAGTGTCGCTTTTTTACAGTATTTTATTATTTTTTTATGGAGATATTTCAGGTGTGTACTCTTTTAGTGTTAATTTACTATCCTGTAAGTAAGGACTGGTAAAACTGCCTTGAATTCATGTTTTTAAATTTCCTCATGGTTTTTTTTTTTTATCTGATTTAGATTTAGTTATCACAGAATATTCTAAGAACCTAACCACTGCGGATAATGAGGGTTTACTGTATATCAATATTTTCATGTTCAAAAAAGTACGCATACAAAACCTTAATAGTGTACAATTAAATAATATACTGTACCAAATATCCCATAAATATACAGAAATAACACAATGAAGTAAACCCTTGATTCTGATCTCTTGTAAATTGACTCCTTGCCTAATCCGACCCTGCTAACAATTACATTTTTTCCTTGTACATGCTACACATTTGTCTGCTTCGATCCTTGTCCTATCAGTCTCCATTGACTTGTACAGGCTTGTTTATTGTAAAAGAAACTTAACGACTTAGTCACTACACATTTGTCCACTCAGTCCTAATCTTATCAGTGACTGTACTTCCACTGACCTGTTCACATTTGTTTGTAATAAATAAAATGAAAATGACTCGGTTTGCAAAGATTCAATTGTGCAAATCGTCAGTACTGTTGCAATATACTATACATAATTGTCTTTCATCACTAGTGTTGTGAAAAATGTGTGTATATGTGTGTGTGTATGTGTGTGTGTGTGTGTGTGTGTGTGTGCATGCGTGCACCATGCTATTGTGTGTTATTATCATAATATTAAAACAAAAATATTAATATGTGTCATAGCCTTTCGGAAAAAAGTTGAAAGTTTTAGAGAGGTTAGAGACAAGAGTGAGTATATAAAAGGAGGGAAAAGGATTTAAAGTTTATAAAACACTTAAAAAGTCTAAATCTGAACTTTGTGGATGATGCATTGTGGTTATGATATGTACAATGAAGAAGAAGGAAACCCCAATTTATGGACCTTAACAAAAAAAAAAAAAAACAAACATTTTAAACACAAAACTGAAATGACAAAATGATGAATTTATCACCACTGAAGGATGGATATACTGCTAGAGAAAAAAAGCATTGAATTCATAATGTGCATATTTCTGGCAAAAAACTACATGCTGAGAACTCTTCTGCTATTGAATTTATTTTACAATTCTCCTCACAAAAACATTTGCTACAAAAATAGAAAGTGTAACAGGAGTAAAGTCTGTAAAGGAGGGATTAACTTTGCTATGTGCAACAATGCTAGTGGCATTGAAAAAGCTTTTCCTGTTCGTGATCAGAAAATCCAAATCTCTGAAGAATATTAACCCTTCATTTCTGCCAATATACTACCATAACAAAAAATCAGCACTGATGGGCAACATTTTTTAGAACACTTTTTTTTAAAACAGTATAAATACATTTAAAGAAAAATACTTCCTCCACATGCCACTTTTTTGCTAAATAATGAACTGTCTTATCAACTTAGCAAACAATGAAAAAGGGTGAAATAAGAGCATAATTTGACTGCATAATGTAACTTCCCTCATCCAGCCCACATAGAAGGTGTCATTTAATTACTGAAGAGAAAATATCGACAGAAATATATTGAATCAATTTTAGGAAAAACCGAAGATGGGTCTAACTTGTTTGAAGCTGTGAAAATTAAGATGCCGGTATACACAATAGCTGAGGCTTGGGAAAAATTACCAGTATCAACTCTTTGAAAACCACAGTATGGCCCAGAATTTGTGAATCTGGAAAGTTTGATGTAGTGCTAAGAGCTGATGAAGATAAACCAGCTATCACAAAAGTTTTGCAAGCAGACATTCAATTTAGTGACGTAACCAAGTGGATTGCTGAGCTGAAATTAACTCAATTAATTCAAGTGGATAACTTGAAATTAACTTCAAGTTATTGAAGTTAACTTAATAACTTACTCAAAATTAATAACTTGGTCACTAAACTAGAGAGAGGTGTGTTAAAATAATTTTTTTTAAGACAATAGTACCATGAAAATGACGATTACAAATTATTTAGTGCACTTAAGACTTTGAGTTTTGATAAACATTGCTCTGTCACAATTACACTAGTGAATTAAGTTTTCATTTTAATCGACTGTGATCAACTACTGCATGAAATGTATTGCACTGTATGCTAATTTATGATCTTTACAAAAATTCAAATACACAACTTGTTTTTTAAGAAAACTTATTTGTGCGCTTTTCAAGGTCCAGCGAGTTACTACAGTCAAAAATATATAATTAGTTTTAGTGAATTATTAAAGCAAAAATTTCACTTAATTTGAATAGCTTAAAAATAATACTACCTTTAGCCATACCTGATTTAGCCATACCTTTAATCTGCCTGTCAATGCTACAATAAATTTTGGTCAATGGTTCTGAAGTGGCAGAGAAGGGATAGAGGGAAGGAGAATCACTTTATCTTAATTTGCTCGGTCATGCATTGCAACCTTGATCGCAAGTTTGTTGCTCAGAACTACAAAAGCAAAACACCACATATTTTGTGAATGTATACAGTAAAAGTTTAGATTATTCTTTCATTATAAAAAAAACTAATGACTTTTAGAAAAAATTACTGCCTGGAACATTAGGAAATGTTTACAAATCTAAACTACAACAAAACCTATTAAACTATAGCTAAAAAATTTCAATATTTTAAAATTTTGTTTTAATTTTTAAGTAGGTTAAAGTTTACGAAAGCTAATAATTTGTTAAATGATTAACTTCTCAAGATAGCACACATCTCTGTGGTAACAGTGTTTGTGTTCCAGTCCATGTGATAACTGCTGTGTTATATCTCAGAACCTTTCTGAATTTGGATATCTTCTACAGCTCTCCACCAGCAATATTACAGTAGACAAACAGTCTAATTTCTCTTCTAATTAGTGCATTAAATGTTACCCTGTTATAAAACAACAAATATTCTAGTAAATGGACAGTGATAAGCTATTCTGTTTCATAACTGGATACTTTTCAATTTTGTTCGTCATACTTAACGAGACAACAGAGCTTACAAAATCCCATTCTTCGTATTTCCACCTAAGAGGTAAATATACGAAGAAACACCCAACCTGTACTAATAATTCATTCATTGGATCTACATGTTATAAGTTAAATATTGTGTGCTTATAAGCAATCAAAATCTAAGTAGTAAACAATGTATACAAAACATTCTGTGCACTGTGGGTGAACATTGTATAAAGAACCATCTGCTATATCATTTGTTAACTTTACTGAAGTTAAGCATCTACCAGCTACACCATTAGATGCTGCAACAAACTCTGGGATAAGCAAATGTGTCTGCTTTTATAAGATTCTGATTGTAGCCTAACGTGTTAACAAATACTTTCATTTATGGTCCTCCAGTTAACTACCAAAATCTTTCACGAATTAAACAGCACTGCTACTGGCTTCCTCAGCAAAAACTAAACCAAATACTTTCTGAAAAACAGGATGCATGGTAATAAAACAAAAATGAGTAGCAGTAGTATTACAACAGTGAGCATCATTAAGAAAGTATCTATATAATCCTAAAATCTTTGCTATAGTACCGGTCTAATTCTCACAGAGTTTTAATTATTAAGAAAACTTTAAGTTTTATTCAAGTAGTATTCTCTTAAACCAGGAACTGAACCTTTTTTAACATTCTTTCTTTACACTTATTGCACTAAGCTTGACTACATGAATGACATCATAGAAGAAACTAAAGAAAGATCACTTATTATTAATTTAGCAACAAAAGTGAATCAGACTAAGTTGAACAACTGAAATGCAGTGATTGAAGCTACGAAAAATCACAAACTGGTTTCTCCATAGCACAGGTTTATGAGTCCTAGACCTTTAAAAAAGAGTGATCACTGAAACAGTGGTGGAGGTTGGTGTCTTTCGGGAGCTTATCTCAAACATTCCACTGGCTGCTTTGTTTTAATTCAAAAGTAGAAAGAATAAATAATAATTTTTACTAAATCCTAAATATGTTCCTAAGGCTGAAAATATTTAAGTTAAAATGTCTAAAGCATTATTATTGGCCAGTTTAGTGTTTTAGATGTGAGCAAGAACATGAAAAAAAAAACTTTTTTGTCTATACAGAAAATGTGAATGGGACTAAAAGAGGTAAATGCGTACTAAAGAGTACATTAAAATGCTTTAAAATATATCCAAAAAGTAACAAAATATGAGAGGGAGCTAAAAAACCCCTGTTTTTTATTACAAAAATTTATTTATTAACTTTTTCACAAAATTCACCTTCAATTGAATTTGAGTCAATTGAATTGAGAGTCACCTTCAATGTACTCTCCATCAGATGTGATGCACTTGTCAAGTCTTTTTCCCACTGTTTGAAGCAGTTCTGGAACTCTTCAATTTTGATATCACCCAGTGACTTTTGTAAAGTTGTATTTACTGCCTCCACATCATCAAAACGCTTCTTTTTTAGATTTTTCTTCATTCTCCTAAACAGGAAAAAGTCTCACAGAGCTAGGTCTGGCAAATGAGGGTGGAAGATGACAAGCCATTCGTGAGTCACTTGTAAGGTCGTTGTGCGGAGGCATTGTTTTGATGAAGGAACCAATCACATGATTGCCAAAATTCCAGGATATTTCTCCACATACCTTCTTTCAGGGGTCTGGCCAGAGGGAACAAATTCCCAATGCATAATTCCATGAATATCAAAAAAGACAATGATCATCGTCTTCACTTGTCTTGCTTTCTTTGGTCTAGAAGAATTGGGAGTCTTCCACTGGCTTGATGCTTCCTTGGTCATACCCGTAACACAAACTATCATCACCTGAAATGATTTTAGTCAGAAAGTTCAGATCACTTTCAATTTCTATTTTTAAGCCCTGTCTCAAATTCAGTCAAATGTTTTTTTTTTTTTTTTGATCCTGTGTGAGAATGTGAGGAACAAATTTAGCAGAAACATGTCTCATTTGCAAATCCTCAGTCAAAATTCACTGGTAAAACCCTAATAGTGTAATGCAGAAAACAATGAAGTGTAATCAGTTTTCCTTGTACTGTGCATGGTAATGTTTGAAATTCAAATTCAAATATAATTTCTGTTTAAAACTTAAAGTGTTGTATATCATTTTTTTTCAGAAATATCTACAGAATTCAATGGTTATAAGCAAAAAACAAAATAATTTTTTAAGACAGTTATGACCTCTGGAATAGGAGAAAACACTGTTCATTAATTTAAAAACTCAACTTAGAGCCCCATGGAAAAATAGAAAAAAAATTTTGTAATTATTTTCAAAATATACAAAAGTTTCTAAATTTATATGTAAATAAAATTATATTTATAAATATATAAAATTCTTAAAGGTTGAAATGTGAGAAAGTTAAAATTATTCTTGGCACAAACGTCTGAAAAATACCTCTAAATATACAGTTGTATACAACAATATGTAAAATCAAATAAAACCACATAATGTATATACCATTTTGAAAACAATCATTGAACAACAATATATAACATAAGTATGACATTTGTTTGGAGAAAAAATTTAAAAAAATATATATATTGAGAAAGTGATTTTTTCTCTGTCAAATTTACAAAAAACTTGTTTAGATTCACCCAAAAATTAAAAAATAGTAAGCATTTTTTTGTAATTTTTTTCAAGATAAACAAAAGTTTCTAAATTTAATCCTGAAGAGAACAATATATTTTTTTTTCAATAGCTTTATAACTTTTTATGTTACGGTCGAAACAATGAAATTAGTACACATTTTCGGAGAGAATATTTTACAATCATTTAATGTTAGTATGGCCGGCGGAGGCAGCTGAAGTGAGCAGCTGATGGGCTTAGCGACCCCACCATACCTCTTAGCTCATTCTACTCTCACTCATTTACTCAAAATACACACAATACCCAGACACCCGCAGGGGGTGCAGACTATAGCTGCACCTATTGAGAGGACCTAGATGAACGGCGCGACACACAAGTCTAACACACACTTACACTTACAGCACTACACTTACCATTTAAACACTTTACACTCAAACGTACATTTAAGGATTTGCTGTTCTTGTTCTGTTATGTCTGGAAGTGGCAATACTGCTTGGTTTCCTTTGGCGGAGCCAAGTATATGGAACCTGATGTGTGCCTAGCATTGCCGAGGACCTCTGATGGGATAAATTCTGGGACCGAGCAGTCTATAGGCACTTGGCAAGCACATGAATGTTGAGTTATGGGTGTCGGAGCCCATAGCTGAGTCTATCGAAACAAGTGGTTGCATTCTGTGAGTTCATAGAGGGCGGCTGCCAGTGGTACTTGGGTTTGGGGAACCGTAACTTTGTAGTGGAACCCATTCCTAAGATTCTGGAGTGCTGAAGACATGTATTTCAGCTCCAGGATATTGGAGATCCTCCCCATTGGGAATTCTCACTTTAGTTCGAGTCTCCTGGGCTACTGGTGACATTTGGGTGCACCCTGTGCCACTTATTCGAAAAATCTTCGTTCATGAATCGCTCGGCAAAACTAACTATGGATTAAATAACCAATAATGCCAAAAATTTCATTGAAGAGACATCATTCAACTGTATCTGATGAGTCTACCAGTTCAGTTAGTCATGATGTGGAATCGTTGGCAGCTTCAATTTCAGAACTACCAACTCCAAAATTTTTAGTATTTAGCAACCAGGAGGAAGGGGCAGATCTGTCAAAGACGTCGCTCTTCCTTATAAATAAGGCAATTTTTGGTAGAGCAGGTTCTATAGCTTCTATTAAGAAGTTACTGAATGGAACTTTGTTAGTAGAAACAAAAAATGATAAACAGAGCCACTTGTTGATGAAAATGACCTCCTTCTTCGAACTGGTCAAGGTATCTGTGGTACCCCACAGGTCTTTGAACTCAGCAAAGGGGTTATTACATGTAGAGATCTTTTACATGTAAATCTCAATGAGATCAAAACGGAACTAGCATCGGAGTTTGTGATTGATGTGACAAGCATAATGCACAGCATTAGTGGGCAGAAGGTACCAAATCCCTTGTTGATACTAACTTTTGGGAAACCTACACTACTTGAATTCATTTATGCCGGATACCAACGGCTTTCAGTGCGACCATATGTTCCAAACCCTCGACGTTGCTTCAAATGCCAGTACTTTGGATATATGAGTTCTTCATGTACAAAGCCGGAGGTATGTGGCCAGTGTGGAAGTAAAGGCCATGGAAGTGATAGGTGCACAAATGACACCAAGTGTCCCAATTGTGGGGGCGATCATCCAACTAGATCGTTTAACTGCCCTAAAAATAAGGAAGAAAAAGCTATCCTCACAATTATGGCAAAGGATTAACTATCCTTTTCAGATACGAAAAAGGTTTTTAAGGTTTCCCAATCTCCAGTGTAAGGCAAATCATTTGCTGCTGCTACTGCTTCATCTAGCTCTATTTTTTTTTTTTTTAGCTCTAAGCAGTCATCCTGTGATAATTGTAACAAGCTCTCAAAAACAGTTAAAGCATTGACTG
This sequence comes from Callitettix versicolor, assembly GCA_022606455.1. NCBI lineage: Eukaryota > Metazoa > Arthropoda > Insecta > Hemiptera > Cercopidae > Callitettix > Callitettix versicolor. Next base: position 40,305,927 of record CM040183.1, on the reverse strand, counting down.
ATCAGATAGCTCAGCTGCTAGCCCTGTTTTCCTCTGGTTCTGCTCGTGCTCCTGCTTCTCCACCAGAGAAGACTGTCACATAGTCCTGACACAGCAAAAACTTCTAACACAACTGATGTAAGCCATGCTACAAAAAAGGCTGTAACAAAAAAACCTTTTCTGTCAAAGTCACATGTACTTAAGACTGTTGACAAGAAGATCTCTCCTGGCCTGGAATATTTTTAAAAAAGAAATCGAATACTGCTCCTCTGTCAGTTGGTTTAAAAAATAAAAATTCCAACATTGCAGTTAACAAACCTGTTGAAAAAATAGAAAAAAGTTTTAAAGGAGGTCCCACTGGTAAACCTCCACAAATTAAATCAAAAAAATCATCTGACTCAGACATCAGTCACAATAGTGATTCGATGTCTGTAGAGTATTATAGAGTAAATTACTATCTGAAAAAATCAAATCGAATCCTGTAATATATTAATCACTTATAATTCAATGTCTGCAACTTGAATGAAAAATAATATCATACAATGGAATATTAATGGAGTAAGAAGCCATATTGAAGACCTAAAAGTTCTTGTGAGAGCTTCGTCTCCTTTAATAATATGCCTTCAAGAAACGCACCTTCACGAATCTCACATCTTCAACTTTGGGGGTTATTCTGTTTTCAGGGCGGATTTCCATGCTGAAGAAAGAGCCAGGAGTGGTGTCGCCATCCTGGCTCATGACTCAATCGCATCAGTTCCTGTAAATATAGTAACTCCACTACAAGCTGTTGCCGTTCAGACTACTGTCCCATTCAGACTTACTATCTGTTACCTGTACCTGCCGCTGAGCTATAATTTTCAAAATTATGAAGCATATGATTTGATATCCCAGTTGCCACCGCCGGTCCTACTAGTAGGCGATTTTAACGCCTATCATACATCCTGGGGCTCATTATCCTGTAACTCTAAGGGAATACATATTGAGAGAATACGGTCTACTTTAGATTTGTGTCTTCTTAATGATGGTTCACCCACGCATTTGGCAGCATCCACCAGCAGATGGACAGCTGTTTATTTGTCATTCTGTAGTTCAGTTTTGGTGACAAAGTTTGAATGGTTGGTATTACCTGATTTATATGGCAGCGATCATACTTCTATTAATATTACCTTTTGTAACCTCCCTGTTATGAATCAACGTTTGCTGCGTTGGATTATTAAAAATGCGAACTGGGAGGAATTTTCAAAGAGATTCATATCACCAGGTATTGGATATCTTACGTATATCAATGCCATAGTAGACAATTTTACAAAACAAATTTTATGTGTAGCAGAGGAAACTATCTCCAAAACCTTCCCACATCCACCAGTCCCTTGGTGGAACGATGAATATAAGGAGGCCATACAGCAACGTAGTAGAGCTCTTAGTAGATTCAACAAAAGTCCGACGAGTAAAAATCTTGAACCATATAAAATTCTACGAGCCAAAGCACGTAGAATTTTCAGGCAGAGTAGGAAAGATTCTTGGACCCAATATATGTCAACAATATCTAGGACAACACTTCCATCTATTGTTTGGAAAAAACTCCGTTCTGTTTCTGGGCTTAGCCCATGTAATTTATTGATGGGACTTAAAACAGACAAACGGAGTAATATTATCTGATTGTTCCGATATTGTAAATCTTTTAGGGTCATCTCTTGCCAGTTTTTTTTTCTTCTACCGCCTATAGCAGTGCCTTTTGTCGGTACAAAAATAGAATTGAAGCAGTCCCGTTCACCGTCGGCCCATCTGGAGAAGCTCCTTTGAATAGCTTGTTTACTTTGCATGAGCTAGAATCTGCATTATCGTCTACCACAGATTCAGCTCCTGGTCCTGACAACCTTGTTTACTCCATGATTAAAAATCTTCCATTGGGTAGACTTCTCTCCTCGAGATATATAACCGTATATTCGAGAAGCATATGTTTCCTGATGCTTGGTTGGAAGCAGTAGTAATTCCTATCCTTAAGCCAGGTAAAGATAAAACTAATCCAAGTAGTTATCGTCTGATTTCTCTTACCAGCGTCCTTTGCAAGCTGGTAGAGAAAATGGTAAATCATCACCTGGTCTGGTACATAGAAACAAACAACTTGCTTTCCAAAGAACAGGTGGCTTCAGGCAAGGACGATCTTCTATGGATCAGTTGGTAATGTTAGAGTCTGCAATACAAAATGCCTTCCTCTTGCGTCAGATGCTAGTTGCTGTTTTTTTCGACCTAGAGAAGGCATACGATATGGCTTGGAGACAAGGAATAATAAACACATTAAAATCATGGGATATACAAGGGAACATATCAGCTTTCATAAAAAATTTCCTTGCTGATAGGTATTTCAGGGTGTGTGTTGGAAGTACACTATCAGATCGCTTCCAATTAGAGAATGGTATCCTACAGAGGAGTGTACTTAGTATAACTCTGTTTGCTGTTGCAATCAATAGCATAACATCTAATGCATAGTCCCCTGTCCGATGTTCGTTATTTGTGGATGATTATGTAAGCACCAAATATATGGCACCAGCTGAAAGAACTCTTCAACTGGTAATAAATAGATTGCAGTTGTAGACTAGATCTACTGGCTTTAAATCTCCTCCTACTAAAACTCAGTGTATTGCGTTCAGTCGTTGACAGATCCAAGCTCCTTTATTATATCTTGATGGTATACAGCTTCAAACCACTCCATCCGTTCGATATCTGGGTCTAATATTTGACGAAAAGCTATCGTGGAACCCTCACGTGTGTGATTTAAAGTTACGGTGTAACAAAATCCTTGATATGTTGAGGGCTCTCGATGGGGCGCTGATAGAACCTGTATGCTGATATTTTATCGTGCTGTAATTTGCTCACAAATTGATTATGGCAGCATTGTGTATTCATCTATATGACCATACATTTTAAATAAGCGAAACCCCATCCATTATACTGCAATCCGCCTTATATCTGGTGCATTACATTCTAGTCCCGTCGTTAGCATTCGCGCTGAGGCTGGTGAACCATCTCTCACTTGACAGAGACGTTATCTGCAAATAAATTACTTAAGCAGTATATTGTGTAAGCCATGGCACCCTACTTATAATACTATTTATAATAATAATTTGCTCCTACAATATGAAGCACATCCGCGTGCCACTGCTCCTCTAATCATTAGAATGTTCCAAGTGTTTGACGACTTGTGTATTGTACTTCCTCCAATGTCTGAGAGGTAGTTTTATTACGAACCTCCGTGGATCATAAAGTTGCCAATCTTCGATTTCTCACTATGTATGTACTTGAAACACAACACTCCGGAATTTGTGTATCAACATGAGTTTTACCGTCTAATTAACTCTTTTCCATGTGCTTTTTTTTTTTTTTTTTTTTTTTTTTTTTTTTTTTTTTTTTTTTTTTTTTTTTTTTTGGTGTTTAACGTCTGACTATTGTGCACACTTGGGCTAATGCAGACAATGGGATGATTTATAGCATATGAAAATACCAAGCCCAGGCCGGGAATCGAACCCGGGTCCTCGGGGTGAAACATTGAGTGGCTGGCATCAGCACAGTTGCTTCCTTTGGCGCTATATTGGCTCTAGTGTTCCCAACTATACTACAATGACCAGGTAACCAGCAAAATGATACACTAACACCTTGTAGTTCAAGACGATAAGATAGAAGGCAGAATATCCTGAACCAGAGGGTTTATCGAATACATATCCTGGATAGTCTGAAGTGCACTTTTCGAATCGGAACACACCAGATAATGCACACAATCGGATACAACAGAGTTCAGAGCCTTAAATATAGCAAATAGTTCAGCAGTAAAGACACTACAAACTGAGGGTAATCCATATTTATATGTATGACCTCTTGAGTAATATGCTCAACCAAAATTTGTATCTATTTTTGAACCGTGTGTGAAGATAATATCAGTACATAGAATAATAATAATAATAAAAAAAAAAATACTTATTATTCCATGTGCTGAGATTATCTTCACACACCTTAAATTGAGCATTTGGTAAGCTTCCGTTACCAATTTTTCAAGAAGGACAAAATTTCAAACACACTGTTTGTTCTTTTAAATCTGCCATAAAGACTTAGGAGATAATAAAATAACAATAAAATAAAGACTTAGGAGATAATAAAAAAATAAGAATAAAATAACAGTAAAAGAAACACAACACTTTACTCAAACGTTAACCTACAAACGGATCCTATCTGCAGTTGTTTCATAAAGGTCTCTACTGACCCCGTCTAGAGAGAGAACTCTCTATTATGTTTACAAATAGTAGCATGCTCTCAGTTCAATTTTTTTGGGTCCTCCCCTTGTAATACACTTTTGTCCATGTAAAAAAGTCCATGGGACTCAAAAGATTACATAGGCTACTATGAAACAATATTAATTAATAAATAATTGATAAATTAATAAGAGTACATATGAAGCTAATAATATTATAAATATAAAGGTTATTTCTTGTCCAACAACTCCAGCATTTGTCACAAGTCAATATATTTAGGTCCACATGTGAAAGAGCCTGTCTAAGCAATAATGATTGTAGGGGCAATGCTTCACTCAAGATTCTTGCTGAACAAAACAGAAGTGAATGCCCAGGGTAACAACTGACCAAACAGGCGCACATACATGTAATGTGAAAGAGAAGGAACCTTTCTCTCTCTCTCTCTCTCTCTCTCTCTCTCTCTCTCTCTCTCTCTCTCTCTCTCTCTCTCTCTCTAAACCCAGAAGGAAGGATGAATACTGAGGGGACATAGAAGAGTATGAAGATAAGGATTTCGAGTCAATAAAACAAAAGAAAATAGAGGTAGCTTGAAGTTATAATAAATTTTAAAAAGGAATACACTAGTTTTAAAATTTGTTGCACAAAAATGAACAAGCCCTGTTAAAATACTGTTAATATTTGTTTGATTTAAATTTAAATTAATGATTAAATGTTGCTGGACATGTCTACAGTAAATTTCCGATTAATACCAGTCACGATTCTCTTGACAAGCATCTCTACAAAATAAAGATACACACCTCTGACAAATGTACGGGATGGGTGTGTCATGGACAAGGATCACCTACTGATCTGCAGGGGTATGGATAGAGAGAAACAAGAACAAAGGGACTTTTCTGGACTTTTGTGAACCAAAAGGAGCTAACAGAGTTTGTGAGCCAAAAGGAAGAGGAGGAAGAAGAAGATGTCTGCAGGATAATGACTTTACTTTCTAGTTTATTATAACTTTTTTATTTCTTATTTACATTTTTAGGTCAGCTGAATTTGACTAGTTTAAATAATTTTATTTTTGATAACATTTAAATTTTTGCAGAAAACTTATGTAGGCTTATGGTAGGTCAAGATGAATAATCTTTTTTAATGTATCTGTCCAGTGTTTTTCTAGAAGGAAGATCTTAATCGTGAGAACATCAGTCATTTATCATGGGCAGGATAGTGTCATTAGTCCTTGCCTTATAACAAAATAAAAAACATAGAAACTTGTGTTTTAAATGTAACCTTTATCATTAACGTTTCCTATTTTAAAGTACATTTTGTTAACATGGTTACTATATTTATAAGGTTATAAAACTGAATTTAAATGAATATAGAAAGTTAAATTATTCTTTGACAGAAATTATGTAGATACTTTATAATTTCAATAGACCTTAATTATTTGATACTTGAATTCTTTTCTAATACTTGTAAGGTACAAATGTCTTGAAAAAGACAATCTAGACCAACAACAAAATTGTGATGAATGATGATAAAGTGTAGATAGTACAGTAAGTACTCTCAGATTTTGGTAATAAAGGTAATGAAATTGTTAAAAAGCTGGCAAAGAAAGGAATGTCAGTAATTATAAAACTATTATATTTTGAGGAATTTGTTCAGAAAATGTTTTTTTCAATAAAAAATTATGAGAATACAAAAAAGTAGCTAACAAAAAAAGAGTTTGTATCATTATAGATTATTGCAGTCATGTAGTTCAGAATATCTTAATGATTAAAGTTAGAGCACGAGTACATATGAAAGAAAGGAGTATTTAAAACTGAAAGAGTATTTAAAGTAAGTTCCATAAAAATATTGTATTAACACAAAATAAAGCTTAGAAATATTTTTTTTCTACAACAATTTTTTCAGAAGATATGACAGTTTGAAATTATGTACAACATTTCAATTGTAATATCACATTTTTGTGTACCTAAACGAGCAATAAATGTCTATTTCTGAAGAATCCGTAAGTAATGTTTACCCGATTACCTGAAATGGCATTTTTTAATAAAACTAAGGGACCATTGATGTTTTTAGTATATAATGTGTAAAGCTTAACATTTTCAATGAAAGAAAAATATTTAGACACAAGTTAAGACCAGCTGAAAATTTTTAGGACGTTAGTCTGGTTTTAGTGAACCTGTGGGCTCATTTTTCATTTATTTTATTTAAATACAAAGTGAGTTTACATGAATCACACTGGATTTATTACTGGAAATATACACCATCATAAGTAATATTGTGTATGTATATATGGATTTGTGCATGAATTCTCACTTGAGGAATTACAATTTTAGTATTTAAGCGTTCTTTTATCCTTATGTTTTCATATTTTATAGATTTAAACCTCAAAATCAAAATCAGTGACTTCAAAAACATACCTTTATGGATAATTAGCAGATTATTTGTAATACTAGAAGAATTATAAATTTTTAGTATTTAAGGGTTGTTTCTACTCTTAATCTTCTCTTCTTTCATAAGTGAGGAACTAATAATTATTTAGATTCAGCAAGCTCAAATCATAATTATATGAATTTTCAGCTATTTATTGATAATGAGTATTACAACTAAAACTGGTATGAGTTATTAATGTTTTAGGAATTAGGATTATGACTTATTTTCTTCCATCTAGTAGTTTTTAACTCACCTTATTTAGGCTACCCTTAATTTTATCGCTTTTTATAATTCCGTACTTATAATTAGTATATAGCATTACAATTATATCGGATTTTATAATCAGAATCAGTAACATCAAAAACAAAACTATATTGAGTTTCAAGAATTTCTTTGTAATAGCAAAAGATTAATTATATTTTAGTATTTAAGGGTGGTTCCAACTCTTACAAATAAAAAACAGGTAAAGGAACAATATATAGATTCTGATATATGTATTTTATTAAGCATATGGAAAAAAATTGAGAAAATTTCTTCTATCATTTTTGGGTCAAGGATTTTACCCTTTTTATTGTTACACTGACTGTGCTATAGGTTTTTTGTTGAGTTTGACACAGGCATAAAATATTGAAATCATTTTCATGAAATCACCTTTATGTCATTTGTCATTTTGCAGCTATAACTGTAATAATAATACATGAAGTTTTTATACCTGGTATTTTCTACAAGATTAGAAAATGTGCAGATTTAAGCTGCCTACTCACTATTTTTCGCTGGTTTAGTACTTTGTTTTGTTCTTGGCTCATTGTGCAAAGTTTTGTGGGTTTTCATGTGCTTATAACAAGCTGACATTTCCACGAATCCTACAAAATAAATTATTGCATTCATTATTAAATGTTGATACATATAAAGTATGATCATTTAATAATTATTTATTTACTTACATTTAATTACAACTTAAAGAACTAGTGGTGGACATGTCTTTTAAAGGTAGTTAGCAGGTTTTTCATACATAAAAGTTATCTGTACTGTACATCTGCAACAATACATATTGTTTAAGTAAGTACTACTTTTAAATGTGACCATTGCAGCACTGTGGTTGATGATCCTTGCACATGTGCTGAGTGCCATCACCTACTGGCTACCCAGACATTACAAGAGAAGCATACATTTGTCCTTATTTAAAATGTCTCAATTAATTGAAAATCCTGTCATTTGAAATATGTGTGTAGTGATTTGCTTGTGTGTATAAAGGATCTGAAAGCAGTCGAAAATCATTAGCAGGTTCATAAACTTTATGGCAAAAATACAATGAGTGATCGCATGGTATGAAAATAGGTTAGAGTATTATAAGATAGCCATACTAATGTTTATGATGTAGTACAAATAGACAACCATTTATCATGATCAAAGACGGTGCAGTCAAAGGTCATGTAGAATTTTAAGGAACTGACGTTTCATGATTTTGATTATCTAATGTGCCTCCTCAAGTTTCAAGATGTATCATTTATTGAATTCTTAAGTCTAAGAATTTGGATGCTCAAAATTCTTGAGTCTAAGGATTCAGGTGCTCAATACTCTTCAGCTTAAGGATTTGGGTGCTAAATCTTCTTCAGCCTAAGAATTTATGTGCTCAATATTTTCAAGGATTCGGGTCACTCAATATTTTTGAGCTTAAGGATTTAGGTCACTTAATATTCTTGAGCAGAAGGATTCAGTTGCTGAATAATCTAAGGATTCAGAATGCTTAATAATCCTTACCTTGTTATACATTTACCTACTTCCTGCATGAGTACCTCTTTCCTTGGTATTTGACGATAGACTAACTATTATGCTTGAATGGAGTAGCCAACAGGCTTCTCAATATTCTCAAGTAAGTCGATGAGAGACTGCTCAATATTACCAACTGTAGTCAGCAATCAACTAACTTCTGTAGCCATAGTGGCCTGCCCAATAAAAAAAATTGGTTGTATTTTTATACGCCCAATTACTGTGCATGTGCACAAACTAGTTTTTAGTCAGTTGCATCCCGGAGTTTGGGTTGATAAGTTGTTTGGGTTTCGCTAATAAGAGCCATAAAACTATTGTTTAGACAATCGTGGCCTGATCTTTGATATGGTTGACTGCCTCGCCTTAAGCTATTTAGGAGTGGAAGTGTGTTTATATAGACAATTGGTATTCTAGCTCTGCATCTGGCTCTTCATTTATTTACTGGCTAAATGATCAGGATACAGGTGCTTGTGAGGCTTTTAAAGGATTAACTAATCAAAAGGATTCCCAAGTTTATACAAAAAAAGGATTTATTTATGCTTATTATTTGATACATATACAATACATATAAAAAAATATTAGTTTTGGAATTACTATTTTATACTTAATGGCTATAATTGTATTTTAAGTGTTTCGATTTATTGGCTAGTACTCTTACCGCAATACGTAGCAATACTGGTTACAAAGGCTACGAAATATCTCCCACTAAACAACCATTTAGCAATCTGAACCAACAGTGTCAAATGTTGAGATTTGTATTTTATAGTAAAAATTATATCAATGTGTTTTACTTACTCCTAGGACAATGCTTGCACAGATATGGTTTTCGGCCATAATGTCTGTTTATGTGTTCGTTTAGAGTTTGTTGTCTTGTAAACGTTTTACTACAAAGCGTACAACAGAATGGACGTTCACCTGTATGGGTTCTTGCATGTCTCTCCATGTCTCCTATAAGTAACATCAAAACAATGTTGCAGTGTTTGTTTTTAATTAATATATATACAAATCAAGTTTAAATAAACACATGCTGTGCGGAGATCAATTTATATAAGTTTTTACAGCTAAAATATTGTGTTGTGAAAAAGACCTAAAAACTACTAAATTTTACCAAATATATTGTTATACAATATATTATTAACCGTTAACCGTCAGGTTAATTCTGATGTCTGAATTTTCAAAACAGTCTTCAATAGTAAATAACTTGTAATAAATAATAAAAGTAACCTTCTAGACAAAACACTGTAACTGGACACGACTTATTTATAGCATAGGCAACAATAGCTAATGCTAATTGCTACCCGAAGCAAACATTGATAATCAAAAAGTAAATGATCCTATTAAGTAGTGGAATGAGACAGAAACACTTCAAATAATGTCAACAAATTCCGAAATAGTGCACAAATTTTTCTACTGAAAAATAAACACTCACACTATTTATGATAATACCATTCAGTGTATAAGTCGATCATGTTACAGTCATGTGAGTACTCTAAGTGGTGTGTACAGTTCTCTCGCAAATATTATGTGCATTATATAATTATTATTCAAATATTATGTGCACAAATATTCTCTCGCACAGTATCTTTCACAAATATTAGTCAAAATGTTAAGTACAGATAATTAACTGTATTAAAGACATATGTACACAAAATTTGTATAATACATAATTAGAGTTAAATAGAAAATTTAAAAGTTTTACACATTTTCCAAAAAATAAGAATATAACATTCCATGCTGTAAACAGAATAAGGTATGTTATTTTTATTAATTTCCGAAAGTACAGGTGGTCTATTTCTGTTATCCATCTATTCTGTCATCCGTAACCACAATAGCTCTGAAAATAACAATTAATCAAGACTCTAATGCATTATAACATTATTAATTGTGTCCACATTTAGTTTACGTTGTTTCTGGTTTATTATTCAATTATACCTTTCGTGAGAAATTTGAAGTTACAATGGGAGCAGGAAAACCTATTAATTCCAGCATGCCTTTGTTCATGGAGTCGCAACTGTGACTTCTGTCTGAAAGCTTTACTACATTGACTGCATGCAAACTTTCTCTCATCTAAATGCATTGCCAGGTGACTTTGCAATATTCCGGACTGAGCAAATGACTTGAAGCAAATGTTGCACCTGTAATATTGGACAAAAAAAGTTAAAAATACAATATGTTTGATATAATTTTTGTTTTATAATTTCAGTGCCAATGACAGAAACATTAGTGATGCTAAATAAGTAAATGATTTTATTTAACATGTCTTCTGACTGGAATTTTTTTAATGTACTGAATTTGAGCAAAAGTAAAGAGAGAATCGAGCAAAATTTAATTTTTACATTGAGGTTCATTATAAAATATTTAATTATTCTTAAACATTTGGTTTTTTATTTTTTTGTAATTCCAGATTTTTGCCATTAATAAAGAAAAAACTGTTGTGCATCAAAAATATTTCTGTTAGAAGTCTGTTTTATTACTCTCATTCTGCATGTCTAAAATTGTCACAATATTTACACCAATACTCATACCAATACTACACAATACCAATACCTCATACCAATACAGGGTTGTCACAATACTCATACCAGACCCTTGAAATTATCACCGATCTTAAACTTTAGGTCACTTTTTGAGGGGTTGTTAAATTTTTATATATCAGGACCGTCTAAAATGTATATGACCTTTGGTCAGGAAAAATATATTATTTATATAAAAAGATTGGAGTCCTAAATAGGCTTCAATGTAAGCTCCTTACATCTTCACACATTTAATCCACCAATGCTTCCATTTCCGAAAATATGTCTGGAAAGCTTCTTTTGCAATGGCATTCATCTTTACTGTCCTGTACAGCATTATCTTCTCTACTCTCAAAACAGAATCCTTTTAATGGTGTCTTCAGTTCTGGAAACAACAAAAGTCACAAGGAGCCATGTCCGGAGAGTAGGAAGGTTGGTGAATTATTGGAATTCCATGTTTCCCCTGGAACATTGTCACGATGCAACTGCCAGTTTTTTGCTATCTAGAGGTCTGGTATTTTGTGTCAAACAGCTTCACGAATTCAGTAGAGAACTTATTGATAATACCCATTTGTTACTGTTTGTTATTCCAGTTACATATTCATGATGCACAATTCCATGTATATCAAAGAAAACAGTTAACATCACTTTGATTTTGCTTTGTACCTGTCATGCTTTTTTTTGGCCTTGGGGATTTGAATTTTTTGGTAATGACTACGCTTTTTTTCCCATGTTATACCCACACAACTGTAATTCTTCTCAAGTAATCATGATGTTCAAAAACTCAGGATTAGTGTTGGTAGTGTCCAGCCAGTTCTGTGCAATGTCAAAACACAGTTCTTTCTGTTCCGCCAACAGCAGCTTGGGCACAAATTTTGCACCCACTCTGCACATGTTCAAATAATCATGCAAAACTGCATGTGCAGAATCTTTACTAATTACTTCTTCTGCAGTCTGACATACAGTCACTAAGTAATCACAGTCCGTGTCAAAAGTATGCCTTCACATTAAATGCTGTCAAGTTACATAGATTGTGAGAAAGCAGAATTTGTAATAATAAAAGTGATATAAATTTGTGATAACAATTGTGATATAAAAGTGTCAGATTCTATTAATAGTAGACTATCACTGCATATTAGGAACTAATCAGTTTGAATAAACAAGTTTTTAAATAGTAGGGAACCGATATACAAATCAGAATACTGATGAACTGCCATCCAGCCACATGTGTTAAAATAATTCACAATTAAGTGGTATTTAGAGGTTTATGTCATAAGAACATCTAATGTGATAATGTATACTAACATATTGGGAAAACTACACCATTCCATTCAATTTTGGATTTACTTACTGATCTATAATAATTATATTTTCAAGTAGAAATTGCATAACTTTAAAAATCCTTTACCAAAGTTTGTATTAGGAATAAATTAGATTGCAAACTTACCAGGGCTTTACCATACACACAGGTAAAAGTACACAAAATATAGAATTATGGTTAATATCACCATTATTCACTTTGAACCTAATTTTTATTTCTTGCTGAACAAACTAAACTGTACAGAAATATGGTGATAGTGGCAAATAAGGATTTTGAGATTTTGATCAATATCTGTACATTTGTGCATGCACGCTTGTGTTTATTGTTCAAGACTACAAGCAAACCTGAAGTAATAGAATATTTGGGTTGAGAAATAAGTTGCAAACAAATAAAATCTGACCACCATCAGGATTTTTTTGTTTCACTCTCCAACCATAGAGTTCTATGAAACTCTGGTACAGTACTTGAGTTATTAACTTTGTATAAGGGCAAAATTTAAACGAACACTAATGAACCAATTTTGATAAATTAGTCTGATTTGCCAGTTTTTGTTGATAGTATGTAACAAATAATACCAACATTTTGTTAGGTATGTTTTATTAAAGTCTCTTAAATAAATTAATTAAAAGTGGGGAAACTTATACAATATTTATGCAAAATTTATTTTAATAAAGTTTGAATAATACCAATTTTTTTGTATAGTTTTTATTTGAGGTACATTTTCCTTATTAATTGTAGCTAGGTACAAAGCAATATTATGAAACGCACAACTGTGCTCATTGCATACGAGTTACTACTCCATTTATACAAAGCAACCTAATTTTAATGGTTGTTATACTAAAACTATACACTATTTAACTAAAATTGTAGCAATATATTAATATGATTTTCTCGAATATTTCCAACAGAATCTGTCTGAATGTTGCGTTAAAGGATTTTTTTAGATTGAGAAGATCAATGGTATAGGTCTCATTAACTGCAAAAACTCAGTTTTATCAAAAATAAAAGATAAAAAATTACACAAGAAATATAAACTTCCACCTAAATTCATTCAGCTTTGTTTGTTGGTTGTTTGATTTAAGTTGTCAGCTTATTTTATTTTTATAAAAGTTTATTTTTTCTTATTAACAGGTAAGCTGTTTCTAAGTTTTTAACAAATTTTTAGACAAACGAATTTTTGTTGTTATAATGGTTTTAAGCTATCACTTACTGATATGGCCTTTCGCCTGTGTGACTTCGCATGTGTACAACAACACATTTACGCTCAGAAAACCTCTTGTTACACACTGAGCACATCCATGGCTTCAGCCCTGTGTGCGTCTGTAAATGTCTTCTTAGATTGCCTTTGGTACTCAACTTTGCATCACACTTGGGACAAGGAAATATCTTCTCAACTGAATGACTTTGTACATGAACTGTGAAAAAAAAGTTTATACTTGTAGCTTTAGTTCTGTTTAAAAAGGGAAACTTTTAAATAGGGTTTAGAATACTTAAAATAGAGAAGCAGTCTTTGAAGTAATCTCAATCCATTTCTGTGTGAGTTGTTTTTTTTTTTTTTTTTTTTTTTTTTGATTGAAATAATTGAAGTTTACCTTCAACAAGCCCACTTCCACTATCTAAATGAGTGATTAGTCTACACTCCACCCTTACTCAACCTTTACAGGTTGAGTATCAAGCAGGTTGTATCAGCCCTCATAAGCATAAGCTAGTACAATTAAAATAAATAAATCGAGCGACTAAAACTGTACTCTCATGCCCAATGATAGTCAAGGTCTAAAATTCATGACAAGGGTCACCAAGGTAGTGGTTGGTCTCAGCCAGTATGTCAGTTGGTTAATCAGTTGCTGATAATCTTCCTCCCAGTCCAGTATGTATCAGAGTTAGTAAAGTCAGTTTTAGAGTATGTAACATCGACATGCGTGTGTTACTTGTCTGTTTGGGAACAATTATAAGGCTTTACAAACAATGCTTCAACCATGACGAGGCTTTGAAGTGTGTTAAGACTAACTTTTCTGGATACCATAACATTACTTTACAAGGACATACAAGTATTAAGCGTTGTTATCAGTGTATCACTGTGGAAGGGTTCAATACTAGTTTTTTAATTTAATTTTTATTCATTAATTTTAAAAATAATGATTAGTTCCAGATTAATAGTTTTTGTCAAAACCTGAAAACAGTTTCATTTCAACAGCTGTTTTCCTATAGGCAGCCATTTTATTTCTGTAAATCCTAGAAAGTTGATGTTTTAAACGAACATTTTTGAAACCTTTGTTAAAAATCTGCAAAAGATTTTATAGACAAAAAGTCAAAATCATTAACCTATTTGTGAGACACTGTATTTGCAATAATATTACTCATGCTTGTGTTACCCAACTGCTAAGTTGCCCCTGTGTGGAGAAAGTTTTATTGCAGCTATCACAAGCAAATTTATCCACATCTTCTATTTTAACGTTTGAAATTAAAATACTGTTTTCAAAGACATCATCACCAACATTTAGGTTTATATCAGATATGAGAATCGGTGTTGCTGAAGTAACAGATGCTTCTCCTTGTTCTACAACTGACGTTGAAGGGATTTCGCATGTCACCGTCTCTACTGCAAAAAAAAAAACAAAAACAAAAATCAGTAGGCCTAACTTATGATAGTATCACAAAACACAGTGACAATGAACAAAATATTACTTTAGAATCATAAAGAGAAACAGAAAGAAAGAGAGGGAACTAATTGGTTCTTGTCTGTTTATTATTATAAGGGTGAAAATTGGGACCATAAGGTCCGTTCTTCCATTTAACCCCATGAAAACAAAATAAAATATTACAAAAATAAAACAAATTAACAGTAATTAAGAACAAATAATATAGGTATCATATTAAAACAATAATAATAACAAATAGAAACAAAAAGTATTTTAAATAAACTAAATATAAAACATAACACAATAATTGTAACAAAAGGAAAAATGCATTCATACTCACATTCATACAACAAACAATAAACTACATTCAATTATGCCTCATAGCTGGGTCATGGCATTAAATAATTATTTTTTTATGCTACATTATTGTAGCAACAGTTTTAAACAATTAACTTACAAGTCATTAAAGGAGCATCCTCTGGGCCAGTAGTTTCTAAAGAATCATCCTGAACTGAAGAGGACTGTTCAAAGTCTAAAGTAAGGGCTTCAATGTCTGCTATAGCGGCTGATTGATCAACCATATCTTGGAGTTTTTGAGATAAAGTATTCCAATGAGATACTGCTTCCAACATGTCTGATTCAGTCATTTGTAATACCAAAGGAACTGCTTCATCAATCTTTAGAATTTCACAACACACACGTTATAAAACATTTAAATTTTAAACACAATCAATATAACAAGCTATTTATTATACTGAAACAACATTTTTCTTTTTTTACTCAAATATGATTTAAGTAATTAGATTATATTATATTTCAAAATTTGACTTTGATGAAACATACAAATTAAAAGTAGTAGTATATTATTTCTAATAAAAAGTCTTATTATAGGCCTTATTATTATTTTATGCAGACCTAACCTATTTCCTATGTCTAAAAGCAAAGTAAAATAATTATTTATTTGCTGAGGAACTACACATAAGAGCCTATAGCAAAAGAAAAAAAAACAAAAATATGTATGATATATCAGAAAATATTTTTTTTTACTTAAAATACCAGTAACAAAAAAAATTAAAAAAGAAGGAAACACACACTTTCTATTAACAGACTCTAGCTAAACATGGGCTCAAGGGTATAAAATACCCTCTGTATTTTTGATGTTCATGTACCTTTTTATGTAAGTAAACTGTTTCATTAAATATTAACACAATGTGTATTTTATGTTATATAATGACAAGGGGAAATTGTGAAATATTAATTCATTAAATACATTTTATTACAAATAGCAACAAAATATTTAATAAATATTGTAAATACAAATTGTCCTCAATTTATTTTTTAAAACAGCAAGAAGTACAAACCATGTAAAATAAAAATATTCATGGTTAACATAATAATTTCATGATTAACAAAAATTCTGTCAAACTACAAGAAATTGATCTTTGGGTCAATACAAGCAAAAAATGTCTTATAAATACAGGTCTCCTAAACCCAATCATTTCCTATTCCCAATCATTTCATTGTTAACTAAAAATCAAATTTTTCAGTTTTGTGTTTGTATCTAATACATCTTTTAACCTCCAATTAGTGAAGCTATTTTGATAAAACATACACAGCCAGTTAATGGACAAAATTTTGAAGACATATCTTCAGTTTTATTTGTCAAAATGTTGGCCTCCTCGATAACGTACTAGGCTTTCACCCCGAGGACCCGGGTTCGATTCCCAGCCAGGGCTTGGCATTTTCATACACTATAAATCATCCCATCATCTGCATTAGCCCAAGTGTGCACAATAGTCAGATGTAAAACACACAAAAAAAAAAAAAATAAATATATAAATTGTCAAAATGTTGACTATGATTTGGTAATTTCACTACAAAGATTAAAATTAGAAAAAAATGTGCATAAAATAATGTTCATATAATTTAGCATGCTTCCATATGAAAACTACCCAATCATTTAGCACACAAGTTTAACAAAATGTTGTAAAATTTTATACAGAATAAAATTATATCTAGACCATTTCAGTTCAATTACTACTTCAGCTTAGGCACTTTCAAGGCTTTTAAGACGGTATCTGGTATCTTCTTTTCAAAAATGGAAAATCTTAAATAAATGAAGGTTTGTACCCTTTGAAGAAAATCCAGGTTCTTCACCCCAGCGATAATATTAGGAGGTCAGAGTTTTGTCATTCAGTAGCAACAAATCGACAGTTGCTTAAGTTAATACTGTCACAACCACTACACTACAAAAACTACAAAGAAGCTTGACCAATATAAATATATGAAATGAATTGTTAATTTATGTATGGTAGTTATATTCAAAGATCAGTTGTTTTATATCAATTTGTAATGATCAGCTGTTTTCATTAAACAGCTGATAGGTTATAATAAGTTGTAGGTTACATTGTTAAAATCTACCTGTGTTAATTTGTCATTTATATTATTTCATAACGATCACCTGATCTCACTGAACAGCTGATAGGTTATAACAACTTTTAGGCTATGTTGTTAAGAAACAAGCTATGTTAATTTGTCATATTCTCAAACAAATTATTATAATTAAAATAAAAAGGAAGAGAAAACATTAAATATATGATTTCCATTTTTGGTTCAATAACAGTAATTTTTTAACAAATTTTTTAGAGATTTGTTTTAACAATACATTTTTTAAAGTTAATATACTTTTAACTGAAAGGGTGATCACAACAAGTCACAGTTACAGATGATTATCACAGGCCTACCAATCTCTTGATAATATTCATGTTTGTTCCCCTTTCTTAAAAAAAACTAACTTGTTTTAATTTCAAATTTTAAAAAAATGGTTTGGGTATGTAGAGATTTCTGATTAAAATTTTAGCAATATATGATGAGCCAGTTTTGAAAGGATTTTTTAAAATCTTTGTTAAAACTCATTTGTTAAACTTAAATGATAAAATCTTTTTTACTTTTTCTTAAGCTTTTAATCCAGAATTTTCAGGAAGACATCTGCCAATATATATTACTGTGGTTAAAAAAAAAATATATTTAAACCAATATTTATCAAAATAACTGTTACTTTTAAGAATTTTTTTAATTTTTGGTTTTTTATAACACCTAAAAACCAAAAACGTTTTGGTTTTTACCGAGCTAAGTAGTTACTACATTGTTAATACACATGAAGTTATGAACTAAATCAAGGAATGTGTTAGCATTTTTTCTGAAAAAAGTAAAATATTTTGAGTACACACACACACCAAATGTTGACCCATAAGTTAGAGTGACCTGGGAGTATAGGCCTACAGAACAGTCAGTGCCAATATACTGGCAACATCTATAATGCATTGCACTACTAACAGATATTGGACACTATTTGTATAGACCTATTATAAACATAACATGACCATATGCCAAATGTGCTGTGAATATTTACAAAATATATTTCCTTATCTGGCCAATTTAACATTTGATTAGTCAAGTAATATATATATATATATATATATATATATATATATATATATATATATATATATATATATATATATAAGTATGTACGTATATATGCTTCTTTAAACTAGTTTATTAAATCTTCATCCTACAACATATCGGTAATTGGCTACTTGGTAAATATGACTTTTCAGGTGGTATGGAAATTTTAACTTTTTTTGCACAAAAAGGCTTTATTAATGCCCATTAGTAGTAATAATACATAATATATAAAATATAAAAGTGAGGAAAATATAGGAAGTTCTAAAAAAACCTTCATAACCTAACAATTACTACTAAATGAAAATAGCTAACGTATTTTCCATTAAAAAAAAAGATTTATTTAATACATATAATTAATAATAAAAAACAACAGAAAACTCTTTAGAAAAAAATGACTTTATACCTAACAAGGTTTTATAGTAGAACTGCATCAAGTTACTAACATTATAGTGACTGTTATGAGGCATATAAAACAACTGCTGCTTTATAAAAATAGCATTTTTTTTGCTTATAGGTTATTTAATGTGTGTAATTATTAATAAAAAATATGGAAACAAAGAAAAATGAATTAACTTATCAAATCAACATAGTTTTGTATGGAAGTATTTTTGCATTGAAGTTATAAGTTATTAACCTTGTAATGATTGTTTAAGTAGTATAAGTACTAACAATTTACTGGAAATAATATTGTTATAACATGGTTGAATACTACCTAGGTGGGTGACCTTGGTGTAGTAAATTTAGCATGTTCTGTGTAATGTATATGACACTGATATCACAATAAATTACCAATAAAATTGCATATAATTGTAAATTATCATATGAAATTTAATCTTCTGCAGGTGAATATCTCTTAATTGAATAATAAAGTATGTAATAAAAGAAACAAATATTTAAAATATAAATACAAGCTCCTTTAACATAAGGATTTGTAGTCTAGGATCTAAAAAGTTAAAATATAAATTTGTTTACTGAAGAATAAGTAATCATGCAACTCGATTTTACTGTAAATGTAATTTTTAGTAGGCCTAGATATTTTAAAAAATCTCACTTTAATTAACGTTCATAAGTTCTTTGTAATAACAACTAAAATATTTATTATCTTACAATGTATATTGAAAAAGGGAATGTTTGTTTCAGTAGAAAAGCAAATAAATAAAATATACTAACCATGGCCTTGAAATTTGTTAGAAGATTTAAACTTAACTGTTCCATTACAACAAGTGTTATTACATATTTGCATATTCACTATCCTGTTTAGAATAATATATAAATTTCTTAAATTTTATCATTGAGAACTTCAAATTTAAAGTGAACATGGCAAAACTAATCAATCAATATTGAAATAAAAAACGAAAAACATATGTTACGTATGCCTTTTGAATTTGGCATTTGTCTTCTTCCTTTCGTTACCTCTATTTATGGTGCAGAATGTCATCAATTAAAATACTGTATAATAATCCTACTATATATCGCATAATATTATACCAATTTGCGTCTTATGCCCTAAAATAAACGCGTAGTGAGAATATAATTTTCCAGCCTTAAATACTATCTTTTCCACACTATATATATATATATATATATATATATATATATATATATATATATATATATATATATATATATACACACATATGTATACTATGATATTTTAATCTAAAAGACAACCATTTTTAAAAACAGTTATTAGCATTTACAATTTTTCATAGAGAATTTCTTTTTTCTTTTGAATTAAAAAAATACAATACAACATTATAAATTTTATTTCATTTTAACAGGCCGTTTTTAACATCTTAGCGTTCTTAATAGGCCGTTTTATAAGCTACTGACCTATAATAGGCTCCAGAATTGGTATTTGTAAACAATCAGTGGAATACTATCAGTAATAAACTATCTGAAGCATACTGAACTATCAAATACAGAATTGATCACAGCAATAAGAAAAACTGCATAGATAAACCATTTAAAGTTATACTTCTTAAATTTGTTGAAATGGTTATTGGTAGCACTGTCGTTATTTTGATGAACGGAATGGAATGGAATAATAGAATAGAGCAATAGAGACCAGCTTGATTATCGAAAGTTTTCGTTTATTGTTATGAAGTTATGATTTTTTTATTTATCTAATAATTACTTTGTAGATTTTAGGTTTGAACTGTAGTTGAAATGTTGAAAAAGAAACATAATCCACGCCATCTGCTGCAGAAGCTATATAACAGAGAGGTAAGGTAGTAATTTAGCTAAATTTTAAATTTCACCCCTTAGCAACATCCCTTAAAATTAATAATGTAAAACTTTGAATAAATCATTACTAATGTATGCCCTTGTATTAAAAAATAAATGTATAAGTAAGTACACACTTATTCCAGTCTCATTGTTTTTAAATATGTATTATGTCAATGAAATTCATATAATGCTTGCAAAATGTTTAATTTAATTAAAAAGTTTTTTTTTGTAAACTTAATCTGATATAAAGCACTATTTCTGCAGTCCTGGTCTGTTTTTGGTATTTTAAAAGATTCCTCTCAAGTAAAACTTAATTTATTTTTTAGTGGCCTAAGTTTCAGTTTTATCTTCTAAGTATAATTATTTACATTCTTGATTGATCTTTTATCAAATGTTCTTACAATCAATTTGAATGACCCAGTAAACCATCAGAATTCATTGGTCTGTCATTTTTGATAGAGTGATTATTATGTTTTTTAACCATTTCAAAGAAATATGGCTCTAATAAAAATATTACAAATTTGCTTTTATGGTTATTAGTTTTTGGTTTGGACAAAGTGTGTAGGAAAGTTTATAAATAGCCTGCTTATTTCAGAAAATACTCATTAATAATTTAACATAAAATTGTAATAGAAGCAAGAATACAAAAACCGTCATTGTAAAATATGATTTGCTAGAATAAGCCTATTTAAGAAGAATGTTTAATCAAAACTCAGTTTATTGATTTATGAGATAGGCTTGATTATAGATTAATTAGTTTTGTAAAAAAAAAAGGAAGAACAAAAAGGATCTGCAGTATTCTTTATTTGTAATTTTTTTGTAGTTAATTTATAATTATTAAGAATAATCATTAAATACAGAAAACATTAATCAAATATTTTTTTAAAAAGTATATGAATAAATCAGACCTTACAGCAAAGATCAAAAGTTAATAAAACTTACATTTAATTACTTGTTGGGCATTTCAGGTATGGTCATCATTCATTCCTCGACTTTCATCTCCACACAACCGAGCAAGACAATTGTTTCGAACGATACCTGACAGATTGATGTTCTATCTTCGAGATATTTTGCAACAAATTGGAAAGTAAGTAGGCCTTATGGTGCTGAATAGTTTTTCATGTCATTAATAGTATGTTGTATAAATATGAGTAGTCTTTATAGTGATGCTAAATTTAATAGACTCATAAGAAACATGTTATTTTTCAAAACCTATTATTATTTAAGAAATATGTTATATGTTGACTTTTCTTATTTATAGGCTTTTGTATAGATTAAGTAGTATGTTGTATGTATTGAGATTTAAGGCATTTTTGACTATCATGCTTTATTAGAAAAGTCAAGGTTATTTGTGTGAGTTGCTGCCTTTGAACACCAGGCCATCATTGCACTGCACTACCCAGTTCTGCTATAATTTTATACATGACTGTTTTAACACAATCACACATAAAGTAGTCCTAATCATAACTTACAAGTATGATAGACATTTATTTGAGAGTGAAGAGTTAATAAAAAAAGTGAGAGATGTTAGTGGTCTAATTATTATTTTATTTTTATTTTTTTAATAGTCATTGCTTTCCCCATAAGATTGTCATACTAGACCATGTGTCTGGACAGTCTCATTACTTAGGTTGCTGTTGAAAATAAGATAAATGTTTTATATTTTATTACCAGATAAAGAAATAACTAAACAATGTATAGACCTGTTATTCACAGTGCCTATGTTTTGGCTTTTGTAATAGGAATGTATACATTTTTTTATATAGCCTACACATTAGCTTAGCCCTTATGTACACACACCTCTAATAATGACTGTAAACACAAGCAGCACTCTCGGTTAACCGTAATTATCAGGGAGCAAGACTTAACAAGGTCCCCTGGCCTCTGATCCTTTGAACCCCATGGGATCTCTCGTAGCTCCTAAAGGGGAGTATACAAGGCTGCAATTTGAAAGTTAATCTTTTTTCACTTCCTTTTAGTGTTTAGCAATGGTGGGGTTGAATTAGATTTGGTTAGGTTAAAAACAAATATCACTAAATTTGAACGTTAACAATTTATTTAGATTTCTTGGTCCACATTGTGCTCTTTATCTGATATCTTTCATAACAGATGCAATGTTCTCATTTCAAGTCAGATTTTAGGTTTTACAAGTAAAACAAAACAATGAATAGAATACTGTATTTATTGATATATTTGAACATAGTGATGGTTGAATTTTTTTCTTTTTTTTCTTATTAATTTAGATGAAATTTATGTATGCTAATGTAAGTTTCTGTATAACATTTAAACAGGTAATGATTTGAAAAGCTTCTTTAGTTTTTAGTTTATAAGCTAGTTTTGTAAGTTTAGCTCTTGAGCACAGTGAAGTTTTTCTTCACTCTTTCAGGAATATGTATCTCCTCTATGGTGAGATATATTTTATGCTAAATAAATAAATATGAGAGTGAAAAAACTTATATTAATTAAAGTAAAATATCAGGTACATGCGCACGCGCATGTGTGTGTGTGTGTGTGTGGTAAGACACGTCAGCTATTTCTGTTCCATTATTGTAACATAGCCACTGGACCACATATTCAAATGATTAGGATTATATACCTATTCTTCCCGTCAGTGGTCTATCAACTCACCCCTTTCCGGCATTTTGGCAGAATTGTTTTTAAACCATATCGAAAATGAATTTTTATGGTCGGATAGGAACTACAATAGAGAAAAAGTAGTTTTTATTACAGGTATGTGGATGATATAATTGTACTTCTCGAAGGCAATAGTAGACAATGAACAAATTTCAATAAATTTCTCAACACAATACATTCGAACCTTCATTTCACACTGGAAGAAGAGACCGATAATTCATTAAATTTCTTGACCTATCATTTCAAAAGTAAACAATAGTTTCAAATAAGTATTTATAGGAAACCTACCACAACCAGCCAAACAATACATTCTTCATCCCACCATCCATACAATATAAAAATGACAGCTTACAATAGTTTGGTACACAGGTTAATTTCACTCCCTATGGACAAAGGAAGCTATGAAAATGAAGTGAACATCATTAAGTACATAGCTGTTTCTAATGCCGGCGGAGGCAGCTGACGTGAGCAGCTGATGGGCTTAGCGACCCCACCATACCTCTAGCTCATTCTACTCTCACTCATTTATTCAACATACACACAACACACAACATCCACAAACACACTCTCTCACACAAACACATACACACCCGCAGGGGGGTGCAGACTAGCTGCACCTACTGAGAGGACCTAGACGAACCTCGCGGCACCCGAGTCTAGCAGACACTTACACTTACAGCACTACACTTACGATGTAAACACTTCACACTCACACGTACATTTAGGGATTTGCTGTGCTTGTTCCGTTACGTCTGGGAGTGGCGATTCTGCTTGGTTTCCTTTGGCGGGGCCAAGTATGTGGAACCTGATGTGTGCCTAGCACTGCCGAGGACCTCTGATGGGACAGGTTCTGGAACCGAGCAGCCTATAGGCGCTTGGCAAGCGCATGAATGTTGAGTTATGGGTGTCGGAGCCCATAGCTGGGTCTATCGAAACAAATGGTTGCATTCTGTGAGTACATATGAAGCGGCTGCCAGTGGTACTTGGGTTTGGGGAACCGTAACGATGTACCGGAACCCATTCCTAAAATATTCTGGATTGCTGACAGACCATGTATTTCGGCTCCAGGATATCTGGAGGTCCCCCCATTTTTTTTTCATTTTTTTTTTTTTTTTTTTTTTTTTTTTTATTGGGGTTCTCGCTTTAGTTCGAGTATCCTGGGCTGCTGGTGGTCGTTTGGGTGCACCCTGTGCCAGTTGTTCGAAAGTCTTCATTCATGAATCGCTCGGCAAACTAACTATGGAAAATAACAAACAAAATGCCAAAATGAGTTTAAAGAGGCATCGTTTGACCTTGTCAAACGAGTCTGTAGAAAGTGATGTTAGTGCAGCAATAGGAAAAGAGACTACACCAAATGTTCAAGGAGATGGTAACTTTACGTTACCTTCTCCGAGATTCTTAATCATCAAAAATGCAACGGAAGGAGCGGATTTGTCCAAAGTCTCACCGTTTTTAATTAATAAAGCCATTGTTGGTAGGGCAGGCCCGTAGTTTCTATCAAAAAACTACAAAGCGGGACTTTACTTGTACAAACAAATAGCGACAAACAGACCCAGTCGCTATTAAAAATGAGTTCCTTCTTTGAAACAGTCAAGGTATCTGTAGAACCCCACAGAACCTTAAATTTTGCAAAAGGTGTCATAAGTTGCCGAGATCTTTTACATGTAGATCTAAGTGAAATTAAGACGGAGTTGACTTCAGAAGCTGTAGTTGATGTCTGCAGGATAATGCGAATGGAAAAGGGACAAAAATCCCCACAACCTCCTTGATCTTGACATTTGGAAAACCTAAAATACCTGATTATATCTATGCTGGTTATCAAAGGCTGTCGGTGAGGCCATATGTTCGAATCCAAGGCATTGTTTTAAATGTCAAGGCTTCGGTCATATGAGTTCGTCGTGCACGAAGCCTGAGGTTTGCGGAAATTGCGGTATTCAAGGTCATTCTGGTGAAGGTTGTCAAGTTAGCCCGCAATGTGTGAATTGTGGCGGTGATCATCCCGCTCGATCTTCGATCTGCCCCAAGTTTCTTGAAGAAAAATCCATTCTTACAATAATGGCCAAAGATAAGGTATCCTTTTCTGAAGCCAAGAAGATCCATAAAAGCTCTAAGCCTCTTATAAGTGGAAAATCGTTTGCTTCTGCTACAGCCAATCAAAAAATATCTTGCGTGAATTGTGATGAGCTAACCAAAACTGTAAAGGTTTTGACTGATCAAGTTGCTCAGTTGTTAGCTTTGTTAACGCCCAATGTCGCACAAATTTCGGTTCGGTTGTGAAGGAAGGCCCTACATTGCTTTCTCCTGTAAAAGTAACTCCTGAGCCTACTTTTAAAAAAGAGCTTAAATTTCCAGTGACCAAGCCACGAATGACAACGTCGCAAGTGTTGAAGCCTGTTGACAAAAAAACTACTCCAGGACTGGAATACTTTTTAAAAAAAAAATCAAACACTTGTCCACCGACTGTTGGACCTAAAAATAAAAATTCGACTATAGGGAAAAACCTTGTTAAAAAAAATGAAAAAACTTCTAAAGGAGGTTCTAGTACTAAACCTCCTGTAAACAAAACCAAAAAATCATCAGAGTCTGACATTAGTTGTGACTCTGTGTCTGTTGATTCTGACCAATCTAAAGCATGCTCTATTGAAAATATGAATCCTATCATAAACTAAAGTATTAATTTTCAATGTCAACACCTTCCATTTACAACAATGTGATACAGTGGAACATTAACGGAGCCAAAAGTCATATTGAAGATTTAAAACTTCTTGTGCGCGATCGTCTCCATTATTCATTTGCCTTCAAGAGACGCACCTTCACCAATCGCACACTTTCAATTTAGGAGGGTATTCTGTTGTCAGGGCCGACTTCATAACGGAAGAACGAGCGAAGGGTGGGGTAGCCATACTCGCTCGTGACTCTATTGATGCCGTTCCTGTGGACATAATGACTCCTTTACAAGCTGTCGCAGTTCAGACTACCGTACCATTTAAACTTACCATATGTTGCATTTATTTACCGCCTAGCTATGCTTTCCAAAACAACGACTTAGTTAACTTATTAATTCAGTTACCTGTCCCCTTTCTATTGATGGGTGATTTTAATGCTCACCACACATCGTGGGGCTCTACTACATGTAACTCACGAGGAAACCGAATTGACAATATAAGGACTACATTAGATCTATGTCTTTTAAATAATGGTTCCCCAACACACTTATCGTCTTCTACAGGTGGTTGGACAGTCGTTGATTTGACCTTTTGCAGTCCAATTTTGGCAACGAAGTTCGAATGGTTGGCGATGTCTGATCTTTACGGCAGCGATCATACTCCGATTAATGTTTCACTTTGTACATTCCACCGTCCGAATCAACGCCCTCCGCGGTGGATTCTACAAAAGGCACAATGGGTGGATTTCACAGAGCAATTTGTATCACCTGACATTGAAGATTTTAACTCTATTAATGAAATAGTACAAACTTTAACTGAAAATATTTTAGACTTAGCACATAAAACTATTTCTCAAACCTCGACTCATCAATCTCGTCGCCCCGTTCCTTGGTGGACTGAGGACTGTAAGAATGCCTTGCTTTTACGCAGACGAGCTCTAAGAAGGTTCAACAGATGACCAACGAGTGAAAATCTTGAGAGGTATAAAATTCTCCGAGCTAGAGCTCGTAGAATATTTAGACAAAGTAGAAAAAATTCTTGGACCCAGTATATTAACACAATATCAAGAACAACACCAGTATCAACTGTTTGGAAGAAACTCCGTTCCGTTTCTGGTTCATCTCCATCAACTCCTTTGATGGGCATCAAACAACGGAACGGAATAATAAGTTTTGATCCTCGAGTTATTGTTAATACATTGGGTTTATATTTTGCAGATTATTCTTCGTCTACTTCCTATAGCAATGGTTTTGTCGTTTCAAAAATATTCAAGAAGCAATGCCATTCGTCGTTGGTACGTCTGTTTCTCCTTTGAACGCGCCCTTCTCAATAGAAGAGCTGGAATCTGCACTGTCATCCTCTTCAGATTCAGCACCAGGCCCTGATAACCTTGTATATTCCATGATTAAAAATCTTCCAACATCGGGTAGAATTTCCCTCCTGAAGATATACAATCGTATGTTTGAGGAACACTCTTTCCCGATGTTTGGTTGGAAGCAACAGTGATTCCTATTCTTAAGCCAGGCAAAGATAAAACTGATCCAAACAGCTACCGCCCTATTTCTCTTACAAGTGTGCTATGCAAGCTAGTGGAGAAAATGGTAAATCGCCGTCTTGTTTGGTACTTAGAAAATAATAATTTATTCTCTAAGGACCAGTGTGGTTTTAGGCAAGGGCGATCTTCCATCGATCAGTTAGTTTTATTAGAATCTGCAATCCAAAATGCCTTTCTGTTACGTCAAACACTTGTTGCAATATTCTTTGACCTAGAGAAGGCATATGATATGGCTTGGAGAAGAGGAATACTAAATACATTAAAATCATGGGGTATACAAGGTAATATACTAGGTTTTATTAAAAATTTTCTCTCTAACAGATATTTCAGAGTACGCCTTGGATCTACATTGTCAGATCGTTTCGGTTAGAGAATGGCGTCCCGCAGAGAAGTGTATAGTGTGACCTTGTTTGCCGTTGCTATCAATAGTATAACTACTAATGTGCGGTCTCCTGTTAAGCTGTTCTCTATTTGTGGATGACTTTGCAATTTATGTTGGTGCTAGAAGTTTGGCCACAGCTGAAAGAACACTTCAGCTTACAGTAAATAGATTGCAGTCATGGACGAATTCTACTGGTTTTAAATTTTCTGCCGCTAAAACTCAATGTATTGCCTTTAGTCGCCGTCGACAGATCCGAACTCCTTCAATATATCTCGATGGTACAGAAATTCGGACCATTCCATCTGTTCGATTTTTGGGGTTAATATTCGACCAAAGACTATCATGGAACCCTCATTTGCGTGATTTAAAGTTACGATGTAACAAAATTCTCGATATGTTGAGGGTGCTTAGTGGTTCTCGATGGGGCGCTGATAGGAGTTGTATGCTGATGTTTTACCGTACGGTGATTCGTTCGCGAATTGATTATGGCAGCATTGTATATTCGTCTGCACGACCATCCGTATTAAAAAAAATAGACCCAGTCCATCACTCTGCAATACGACTTGTCTCTGGAGCCTTCCGTTCTAGTCCCGTTGTAAGCATTCTAGCGAGACTGGGAACCTTCACTCTTTCGACGGAGACAGAAACTACAGTTAACTTATGTAAGTAATTTATCATCTAAACCTTGGCACCCTGCTTTTAATACAGTTTTCAAAAATCAATTGGTGCGACAGTATGAAACTCGACCGAATGCTACTGCTCCTCTTGGTATTAGAACTTCCCGTATTTTTAATGACTTACGTATTGAACTACCCCCAATGTTTGAAAGGTCCTTTTGTCTTGTCCCTCCATGGAAAATCAATATGCCGACATTTGATTTCTCCTTGTGTGCATACCAGAAAGACAACACTCCTAACATTGTGTATCAACGTGAGTTTTTTCGACTGACTAGTTCATATCCATCTGCTAAATTTATTTTCACAGATGGCTCTAAGATGAATAACAATGTTGGGTGTGCATTTTACTCACTGGACAAAACGTATAAGTATGGATTACCCTCAACTTGTAGTGTCTTTACAGCCGAACTCTTTGCCATCTTAAAGGCTCTAAACACTATTGAATTCGATAGTTTGAATTACGTAGTTTGTTCCGATTCAAAAAGTGCACTCCAGGCAATCCAGGATATGTATTCGGTAAACCCTCTGGTTCAAGATGTTCTGTGTTCTGTCCATAGACTTGAACTACGAGGTGCAAGAGTATCATTTATCTGGATTCCTGGCCACTGTGAAATATTTGGAAACACTGTAGCGGATAATGCGGCAAAGGAAGCAACTTTTCTTCCGCCATGCACTCAACGTGTAATCGTGTCTGACTTCCTTTGTCACGTAAAACATTTAATTCATCTACAGTGGGAAAACGAATGGGCAGCTACAAGCAGTAATAAATTGAGGGTAATCAAAAGTACAGTTCGTCCTTGGGGGTCGTCAATACGTGCAAGTCGCAGAGAAGAGGTGGTGATCACCCGCCTTCGCATTGGTCACTCCATGTTAACGCATGGATTTCTGATGGAGCGCGGGGACCCACCTAAATGCGAGTTCTGTAGGAAACCATCACAATAAGACATATATTGCTCGATTGTGATGGTTTCCAAAAAATGCGTGTTTTGTGTGGTCTGAGCAACTGTTTGCAGACGATGTTGGGAGATAGTGCCTCGGCCGTTGACCGGGTTCTAGACTTCCTTCATCGTCTGAATGTTTTAAATAAAATTTAATTTATTATATTTGTAATTTCTTGTGTTATTTTATTTATTTATTTTATCCAAAAACTTTATTTCTGTTATGTTTATTATGCATACTTTTACGAATTGTTACTAAATTTTATTCATTATTTATTGTTATTTAGATCTATACCTGTTATCTAAATTTTTAATTTATTTTTACTGTTATAGTTTGTTGTTGTTGTTTTTTTCTTAAGTAAAATTTTGTTTAATTAATTTTTTTTATATACTTTAATCCTTCGTGACGGCGATGATAACCTGAACGGTTTTTCGCCGGGAAAAAAAAAAAAAAAAAAGCTGTTTCTAATGGATATAAAAGCTCCATTGTTGGTAGGCTTATTGTCAAACACAAAAACAAAAATAAAAAAATCGTTCCTGATAAAAAAAAACATACATCTCCACGGAATATGGTTCAACTTTAAGCCACACCCTAAAAAAAAGAATTAGCCAAAGAAAATATAAATGTCTCTTTCAGAACAAGTTGTCAACATTATTAAAGAAGCCAGTTGCAAATAAAAGTGGAGATAACTTTGAAAAAATTGGCATATACAAAATGAAATGTAGTGATTGCCTAAGCTTCTATATTGGTCAGACATCTCGCTCTTTTAAGAAAAGATTTAAAGAGCACATACCCAGAAGTGCATTATCAACAAACTCAGCTTTCGCAGAACATCTTATGGACAAAAACCATAAATTTGAAGACATCCATACCAACATGGAAATATTACATTTATATTATAAAAGTAGTTATATGGATGCGATTGAAGAGTTTGAGATTTACAAGAGCAAAAAATCAGACCCCCAGAACATCCTCAATGAAAAACTTTCATTTAAATCAAATTTAATATATGACATGGCTCTAAGGATAAGTGATTTGAGTAAAAAAAACCAACAGATGCACCGTAACTGATAACGACGGGCGCGCTACTAATGATGGAGACTCCGCAGTCCGGAATGTAACGACGTACGAGTCGCGTGTGTAGCTTGGCCAAGCCGAATTTCATAATGAATATTTTAAATGTGTAATTGTGCTTAGTGTTTGTGATGTATGTTTTAATGTTTTGTTTGACTTTGTGACGACCTCGACAGAGGGATTTAACATTTTGTATGGCCTGAAGATGAATCTATAGAGTTTCGAAACCGCAGTAGCCTTTATGAGGTGAGTTGATAGACCACTGACGGGAAGAATAGGTATATAATCCTAATCATTATTTCTGTTCCCCTTATACTTTACTTTAAATCAACTCCAGTGCCTTTAACGATCTCCAGAATGTTGTGGGTGTCGATGGAAGTCCTCGTTTGGTTGCTGAAATCCACAGTCTTTTTCTTTTGGATTCCAAGGCCTCGGCTCTCGAGGAGTATGTGTGTTGCGGTTTCAAGTTCCTGTAAACACAGAATTCATTCAGGCAAGATTTATGGTAATCCTACCTATGCAGATGATTTCAGATGTGGTCATGTTTGGTGATTATGGTGACATCCTTTCTCCGTGACTTCTTGTTGAACTGGAGGGTCTGGTCCCGAGAGAAAACGTTTTCATAATCTTTGTCCAGGGAATTACCTGCATTGTTTGATATGTTCTCTTCTAGCCCACTTCCTTACTGCATCTCACACATTTGCGTGATTTATCCTGTCTGTGGGCTCCGGTTTCATAAGTCAAGCAACATCTCCTTTTTTTGCTATCAGATCTACTCTTTTAATTCAGTTGGACGATCAAAACTCGTAACAGTCTTGCTGCATCTTCAAGATAATCCATCTCTTGGATGAATTCTCCTGAAATCATATTTGGTATTAGGAGCTAGATGATATGCCCTCCACTCATGGCTGTAATTTGCTACATTAAAAAGATGTTGAGTCTTGCTTTCTCAGGCACTCGACTTTTTTACTCCACCATTTTGCCCTACCTTTTACCTTCTTAGTGCTGATTGGGCAGTTGTCTTTATAGCAGTCTATTTAAGTATCTCCAATTTGTGATGCCAAAATTTTTAGATTGAAAAGTTTTTTACCTTGCCAATGACCATCCAGTTAGCAAAATCCTAATTTTAAGGACAGGTATTAATGCTTCCTATAGGTCCTTCTCATATGTAAAATTTTGTACCATGAAGGAATAAATGGAAATAATAATAATACCATCTTAATCTTGTTATAAAGGTTGGCGTATTGTCTACATTTAATATATATAAATTATTTGACATAAGGAAACAGAGTAACAACTCACCTTTGTGGTTTGTGTGTCTGCTTTCCCATCCTGTTTGATAGTTTGAGTTGGTGTCATAGCCTATTAGAAGCAGTCTACCTTCAGCTATACTATATTTTAAGACGAGCTCAAGTTTTCTTGTTAATGGCAGAGTTTTAACATATATGAAAAGAGAGAGAGAGAGAGAGAGAGAGAGAGAGAGAGCAATTGAGGGAGGGGGGAGAGAGAGAGGGAGCGCTCAAGCAGGTTCTCCATTTCACCCAAGCTTACCATTGGGATGTCTGTAGAACAAAAATCCATTTTTGGAAAGCTGTGTGTCCCTCAACCTACTATGATGCAATGTAAGTTCTCACGTTAGTCAAGGATTTACAATAAAGTAGTTTACCAGCCTTCTGACAGTGGCTTAAAAGTCCAGGCTGTGGTCATTAGTCTTTCATAGCTCATTGGAACAGCTACAATAAGTGTCCCCCTTTCCAAGTAGTAGCCTAAAAATTGTGGTAGAGAACCATCAGTGAATTTTTGGAAATCTCCCATTTTCTTTATTTGCAGGTTGCTACTCAATCAGTTTCTGACAAGGGTAGGGTATGGTTTAAACCACTCCTTATTTGAGGATAAGGTCTCACTTAAAGTTTGGATTTATGTATAGGTATGATCCTTCACTTACCTCACCTTCTGTGGCCTCATCCTTTGGGCGCTAGTTGAAGGAGAGATAGTGAACTCTTCTCTTCCTTCTTTCACCCTCCTTCTGCTGAGACTGCCTGAGAACTACTGAGTAGACCTATTTGTCAGAGAACTAGCTTGTCGACATTGTTAGCTGGTCTCCTGCTGAACCTGTGTGTGTTCCACCTCTTATGGTCCTATGCCTCACTTTCAGCTGCAAGTTTAGTTTCAATAGCTTGCTGCCTCTCAACTTGCCTTTATTCTCAGCCTGTCTAACTGTGCAGTTGCATTGTCGAGACGATATAAGACCTAGGATATGTTGATTAAACTTAACATTTTTGGTAAAATACAGTGAATATTTAAAGATATACATTTCCTTACAACATTGTTGGCATGGAAAATTCAGTTTAAAAATATAATAAAATACATGTCCAATTTTTGAGTGTCAAGGTTTTTTTTGTCGCCAGTATATTCAGAAAAAAACATTAAAAAACAATAAATATATAAAAATTACCTTTTTGGATAACAGTGGTTACACTAATCTAGACACTTATTACAAAATGATAATTTTACTAATATAGTTAAAGAAACAAGAATAATATGAAGTAAACTATATGTTACAAAAGTGTATTATGTTTGTCAAGATAAATATGTTAGAATTATAAGAATAATACAAATAAAACGAAATTCACATTGTTAGACAATACTAATATCAAACTAAAAACTAAAAGTTTTTTAAAAATTTTACTATAATAAAAACTTGCTTGTTCTTATAATTTTGTTAATACAGAAATTAATTTGTTCTTGTAGTCATGTTCTGATGGGAACTACTCAGTGTGGTCAGTTCTTGATCACATATTCTTACGAGACTGAACATCAAACCATGTTTAAGTATCGTTTACACTGGTGGGCATTTCGTCCTGGAGCCCCTGCATACAAAGTGGCAGAGGTCCAATTGTTTGACAACCATGAGATTAGTTCAGCATTGACAATTGGAATTGCACAGTGGCCTAACGTCAATAACCGACTTGTTGCTTATGGTTTTTGGTAAGTTTTTCAATTTTATCGTTAGGGTTAAATTCAATTAACTTAAATGGACAATAGAATTTGTATCAAAATTTCTGAAGTAATAATAGATTGATTGTTACTACAGTGATTCCTGATTATACTGCACCCAGATATACCATGGTATTGTTATGTAACACGGGTCGTATGATAACTCAAACAGATATAAATAACACATGTCAAAATAGAGTTTCTTGCAGACAAAGTTATGACCATTTCTTTGAAAATGCTTCCAAAACAAAATTATTGTTTATAACAAACATTGCCCCTCTCCTTCTCTCCCCACTCCCCTCCCTATATTCCTCTTACTCCCTCTTCTCCTTCCATCCCTCTCTCTCTCTTCCTATCTCCCACTGTTGTAATATAAACATACAGTCTAATAAGTCTCTTTTGTCTGACATAGCATTGTAAACATGCCATATTGCATCTGTTGCCTGTGGAAAGTAGAGATAAAGAAATAGACTGTAGTAGCCGCATAACACGTTTTGGTTTAGTGTATGTGATACTACAAGCTCCTCTATAGAACTTTTTCTTCATCTGATATATCACAGGTAGCAGAATAATGCAGGACTACTTTGTTAGTCAAAATGGGTGTTATAACCATGACCACCGTATACACTGATTCTACATTTATGTGATAATACATTTTATTTTTATTATATCTTTGTCTTCTACATGTAAAATGCTTATGCTGAAGGAAAAATTAAAATTCTTGAAGAATATGAAGGAAATTTTTGAATAAAGAATGAGTTATGATGTTTAATGTGGGAAACTCAAATTTAAAAAATCCAAACATTTAGGACCTACGCTTTTTTGAAAATCTGAATCGTAATCAGGTTTTGAGTGGCAGTCATTTTCAAAAGCTTGAACGGTAATGAATTTGTTCAGCCTACTATCGGACAAGTAATAGAATCTGTAGTTTGATTTTTGTGCCATGTTTGAATTAAATCGAATCAAATATTGAAGCATAAATGCGGCTGTCTTTCTCGGTTTTTAACTGTAGTTGATCACTGTGCCTCAAGGTGCTGCTAGCAGCGAGTGCTCACTTATCTCCCATAAGGGTTATAATTCTAGTATCTTTATGTCCATTGGTTTTACTATGATGGCAGTTTCAATAGCTCATTTTACATTAGAAATTCACTGATAAATAGGCTTCATTTGGTAAAAATGTGAATCGTCATTGATTCTCTGTGCACATATATATGGAATCTAAACAACAGATAGACCTATTCTTAATTTGACGAACACATGACTTTAGAAGCTTACAAATAAAATCATTTCTTAGAGGCGTATTCGCTATCAATGAAACGTCAAATTTCTTTGGTCAAAGCTCTTTCTTAAGTATTCTTTTTGTTTTAATTTATTCTTATGTTTAGAGTTCTTTTTGTTTTGCCTAATATATTGCATAGTACATTCACATTTTATATAGCAGATACAGTTTTTAGTGTTGTCATTAAAAGGTTTTTTTATGGAATATTGCCTAACAGTGTGTTTTTTTAGTAAAAGCAATTTTGATTTTATATGTTTTAGTAACACACCAATTTTTTTAAAATTTTTTTTTACACAAATTATAACAAATGTCCCATTAAAATAGTAATAAAAAAATAAATATTATATCGTTAAGTAATAGTTTTAAAAAAGAAGTAAGATATTATTTGGTATTTTGTTTTTATGCATTGTAATTAATATCACTGATTTAGACTAAGTTTATCTTAAGTTGATAACACCAGAACTATTTCAGATAAACAAAATTTGATGTATACCAAAGAGGCAATTTTTTACAATAATTATATTTTTATGAAAATTTAAAAATGTTAATAAATACAAAATATGTATGTTTTCTTACTGTAAATATATAAAATAGAACAACTAAAATTAAATAATAAGTGAATATGAGAATGTAACAAAAGATGTGTCTACTAAAATAAGCACTTTACTTTATAGAGATACTTAATATTACTTCAGTAGAGATAAGTAAATGTAGTAATGTAAGATAGATTTAAATACTAGCTATTTTTAAAACCTTTAACGTTTATAAATTAAAATTAAAATACTATTAATAAAGTAAGAAACTCTTTTAGTTATAATAGTCCAAAGCATTTTTATTTTTAAATGAATATAAGGCTAGATCAAACTATTTATATTAAATATAAAAATGTTGGTATAAAACAGTAACCATTACTATGGGGTAATATATAAAAAATATTATGTTGACCAAAACTACTAGATATTTAAAAATTTACATTATAATTATTATAGTAAACATAGTTAACAGTCTACAGTATTTAACTGTTATATTTAGAGCAGTTCAAGATGATGTTTTGTTTTAAAAATGAATAAGTGTTTATTATGGCAGCAGGATGAATATTTGTTATTACACATAACTTATAATAGTTAGCGCTTAAAACTTCCCACCATCTGCATTAGCCCAAGTGTGCACAATAGTCGGACATTAAACACCAAAAAAAAAAAAAAAAAAAAAAAAAAAAAAAAGTTTTTATTATACTATTAACCTTTTGCACGCTGAGTATAATCAACTTAATTATGCTTATCTAATTATTATTATTATTAAAGTTAATTTTTATATTGGTTTCTGGGGTTAAATAACTGATAAAAATTGCATAAACATTTGTTTTTATTAAATTTTACATTTAAAAAAATAAAAAATAAGTTCTAAAAAATAAAAATGTTAAGTCAGTTATGGTTAAGAAAAAACCAACTTCAAGAATCCAAAAAAACATTTTCTGTACCATTTCTTAGTTTGTCTCATAAATTGGTAGGACGAAATGAAGTGGTCACTTCTGTCTAAACCTCCTATGTGTTTAATGTAGTCAAGGACTACGATGGGTTTGTTAGTAGCAGATTTGTTTGGCCACATACTTGGAACGCTCGTCATATTGTTTTTGCTTACTTTGCTGTATGTACTCAACACGCTTGTCCTTCCGCTTGATGGCTGTGGATTCATAACTGTCACTGCAATTGTCTTTATCACTGATATTGTTTATAAGAATGTCATCATGCTCACTGCCCATATCTACATTGTTAAACACACTTGAAAATGTAATGAATACATCATTTACATCATATATTCATTACATTTTCAATAAAGTCTGTATCATCCGGTGTTTCCAAAAAAATATTCACAAATTATATACAAAACAAATAAAACTATATAGGATAAATTTACATACAATGCAGACAATGAAAATATTGTTTATAGGTATATCAAAGTTTGAATACAAATTACAATAACAGGTAACACTAACTAAAAGAACACAAAATAGCTAAATGTAATACACAATAACAAAACACAAAAGTTGGTATACAAAATATAAACAAAATATTATTTGCAGTCTGAAAACCAAACAGTAACAGCAAATACAAAAGAATCTATGTAAGCAGTACATAGACGGTCTGTGGGATATATCCATTATATATACGTTATGAAAGGCAAACATTACAGTCCATGCCCACAGCTTTGACACGAAGCAAAGCCCTGCCAATAAGCCTAGCCTTAAGTTGATGACCAATAAAAAACACAGACAACCCACTAGGAGTTAATGTTAAACATTCTCCTGATATCTATTGGGTCATTCACGAACTTAATGTGGTCTGTTTGAAAAAATGTAAGTGTATGGATAGATCCATTTGCCACGTGGGGAGGGTTAAACAATGATTTTAAAATAAACAGAAGATATAGATTAACTTAATCTATAACTAAAGCAAATATCTACAGTATATCTAATTTAAAAATTTATGATTTTTGTTGAAAAACTCCATTTGTTAAAACTTATCTCAATTTATGGACATTCGTTTTTTTTAACAAAGTAACCCTTTGAGTGCTGAATATGAAATGGAATGTATACATATTAACATGTAATTAGATTAGAAAAATAAAGTTCCTCATTATTTTAAGTTCTATTTGAATTTGAATTCTTAGTTACGATAATATAACAAATTAATATTTAAATAATAAACCACACAGTGTTTATTCTTTGCTGTTATAAAATTGTTTCAATATGTATTTAAGTCTTGTTAAAAATACAGTTTCATATTTTATACATAATAAAGCAAAAAAAAAAAAAAAATTAAAAGAAATATTCTATAAGTTTATATTGAGTTTTAAAATAACATTTCATTTTAATATAATCATTATAACAAGTTTCTTTAACTCAAGTCAGGGTAACTATGCTGGCTGACTATTCAGGGAGTTGCCTCTGTGGCCTAGTTGATAGCATACTGGGCTTTCACCCCAAGGACCCGGGTTCGATTCCCGACCAGGGCTTGGTATTTTCATACGCTATAAATCATCCCATCGTCTGCATTAGCCCAAGTGTGTACAATAGTCAGACATTAAAAAAAAAAACAAAAAAAACTTGAAAATTCAGTGGTAGAAGCACAATTAATTTATAGTTTGTTTTTTTGTTTTTTTAAAGAATAGAATAAAATTATATAAGATTAATTTTGAATACTTGTTTCATTATGCCCAAAAAATAGTCTTTTCAAGTATTTCAGCTATTATAGATATTACCTTAAGTCTTTTCCTTTGACAACACTGAGTTCAGTTGGATATTTTTGATGATATTACTTTTAAATTATCAAATTTTTATCACATTTTTTTTTTTACTTTAATATCACTTAAAAATGTATAGTATTTAATCTTCTATTTGTTGTCATAATTTAACTTTATTAATTTTAAAACTTTAAGAAAATTTCCTTAATTAACGTATCTTGCCTTTGTCGTGTCCAGGATGGTACTGAATCATTCAGGCTTCAATACTTGCTTTTTGTACATTAACAATAAAAAACATATTTGGATACGTTTGCGTTCTGCTCCTTGATTTAATTTTCACCTTGCTTATACCATTGCCTCTCTCATTGACGATTAGTGATTAGTCAATGTCTGCCCGTTTTGAATTATACGTTCCCCAACTATCATTTCTTCTAAATTGCATATTTTTATTTCATTACTTCTGGGAACAACTTAGAATAATAATTTTGGTTTAGTTTAATTTTCTCATTTACATTAATTATTTTAAGTATTAATGATAAACTCAAAAATTGGATTTGTTTCATGAAAAAAAATATATAGCCTAATTTAACAAATGTCACTGAATTTTAAAATAATTCTATTTCACTGTATTATTCATCAAACAAGTTGGCAACAAGTATCTTCGTAGCCATGATGAAAATTGTCATAAATATACTGAATTATATTAGACCTGAGAATTAAACCTCAGAAAATTTAAGTCTTTTAAAGGAACTGAACAGCAATTAATTATGGTGATGTTTTTTTACAGCAGTTGCGATAACTAAGCAGAG
This sequence comes from Callitettix versicolor, assembly GCA_022606455.1. Taxonomy (NCBI): domain Eukaryota; kingdom Metazoa; phylum Arthropoda; class Insecta; order Hemiptera; family Cercopidae; genus Callitettix; species Callitettix versicolor. The sequence continues at coordinate 40,267,085 of CM040183.1, read as the reverse complement.
GGAAAGTTCTCAAACTGTTTTATTCTTTGCCAAAATGAAATGTGCAAAAAAATATGAACAGAAATTGCTCACTGATTCTCACCTAGACGTATTAAAGAATGTAAAATGATAAACCTAATCTACCTTATATAGTTAAAAATTTGTCATGAGATCAACAATTATATTATTTTAATGAATATTGATTTCTGTAATATTATTTTTTTTTAAGTATGCTGTGCATATTCTTTGATTTATTTTATTTTAAAGTTTTATTTTTACTTTATTCTATTTATATTAGACATACTGTGTGAACTTCGGCCTAAGTAACATGCGGTCCCAGAAAAAAAAGTTGAGTATGGCTTATCTAGATTAACCTGGAATAGATTTACAGGGTTGACCCTGTATTTTTTACTAGACTGTAGACAAAATTATTCTAGAAACTAGAGTGATTTAGACGTTAATCCTGAATTTTTTTTATTATCCTAGATCCTCCATTATTATTTTTACATTATTACTACTTGTGTGTGTGTGTGTGTGTGTGTGTGTGTGTGTGTGTGTGTGTGTGTGTGTGTGTGTGTGTGTGTGTGTGTGTGTGTGTGTGTGTGTGTGTGTGTGTGTGTGTGTGTGTGTGTGTGTGTGTGTGTGTGTGTGTGTGTGTGTGTGTGTGTGTGTGTGTGTGTGTGTGTGTGTGTGTGTGTGTGTGTGTGTGTGTGTGTGTGTGTGTGTGTGTGTGTGTGTGTGTGTGTGTGTGTGTGTGTGTGTGTGTGTGTGTGTGTGTGTGTGTGTGTGTGTGTGTGTGTGTGTGTGTGTGTGTGTGTGTGTGTGTGTGTGTGTGTGTGTGTGTGTGTGTGTGTGTGTGTGTGTGTGTGTGTGTGTGTGTGTGTGTGTGTGTGTGTGTGTGTGTGTGTGTGTGTGTGTGTGTGTGTGTGTGTGTGTGTGTGTGTGTGTGTGTGTGTGTGTGTGTGTGTGTGTGTGTGTGTGTGTGTGTGTGTGTGTGTGTGTGTGTGTGTGTGTGTGTGTGTGTGTGTGTGTGTGTGTGTGTGTGTGTGTGTGTGTGTGTGTGTGTGTGTGTGTGTGTGTGTGTGTGTGTGTGTGTGTGTGTGTGTGTGTGTGTGTGTGTGTGTGTGTGTGTGTGTGTGTGTGTGTGTGTGTGTGTGTGTGTGTGTGTGTGTGTGTGTGTGTGTGTGTGTGTGTGTGTGTGTGTGTGTGTGTGTGTGTGTGTGTGTGTGTGTGTGTGTGTGTGTGTGTGTGTGTGTGTGTGTGTGTGTGTGTGTGTGTGTGTGTGTGTGTGTGTGTGTGTGTGTGTGTGTGTGTGTGTGTGTGTGTGTGTGTGTGTGTGTGTGTGTGTGTGTGTGTGTGTGTGTGTGTGTGTGTGTGTGTGTGTGTGTGTGTGTGTGTGTGTGTGTGTGTGTGTGTGTGTGTGTGTGTGTGTGTGTGTGTGTGTGTGTGTGTGTGTGTGTGTGTGTGTGTGTGTGTGTGTGTGTGTGTGTGTGTGTGTGTGTGAAATGACATAATTAGTATTTTAATATAAAATACTATGTCTTATTTATAAAACTTTGAAAAATACCTGGTGTTATTTTATTGTTTTAGTCATGATGATGAACATGAGGAACAAGAAGAAGGTTACGTGGAATGTCGAAGGTACTACTTAACTGTCACCACTCTTCCTTCATTGCATAACTGCAAGGATTGTCGCTTGGTCGCTGCATCTTTTGATGAAGAAGGTAAACAAGCTCAATTTAATCAGTGTAGCATAAAATAATTTATTAAACATTTGGAAACTTTGATAGTTATCAAAATGGAAAGCAATTACTATATATATATATATATATATATATATATATATATATATTAAAAAGTGTTCTAAATTTATATTTTATAACTATGAAAGAAATTGTGGATATAGTTCCGTAGAACAGATCTATACAAAGTGCTATTCAAATTTCAGAAAAGTTTCCCATAAAAATTAAATTGCTTACATAACTCATAGTTTCCACTATCTCCTTCAGAATAGTCCTCTTGGGCATGGATACAGCGATCAGAGCATTTTTCCCGTAATTCCATGCATCGCTGGAAGTCTGCAAGTGTAACTGTTCAAAGCATATCATGCGATTATGCTTGGATCTTCTTAATTGTGTCAAAACAACTGCCTTTCAATTTCAACTTTATTTTAACAGGAAAAAGTCGCATGGGTCAGGCGAATAGAGGGTTGGAAAATCATTACTGTGTGATTTTTTTGGAAACCAAAAATTCCAAATGACTAGCGATGTGTGTGCTAAGGTATGTTGTTATCGTGGAGATCCCAGCTCTGCTAGTTCTTTCACTGTTCTAAATGTTTGCACCAGAATTGGTTCACTACTGAATGAACCAAGTATCTCATTCGTATGTAGCCACTTCATCATAAAACTTTTCATGGACAATTTAACCAGGAGGTTGGGAATTCATTTTTTTATTCACTTTAATGTCAAAAAGACCAACATGGACTGCTTGTTGCTGCGAACTTGACATGCTTTTTTTGGCTGCGGTGAAAATAGCGACTTTGACTGTAATGACTGCTGATTAGTTTTAGGGTCATAACTGTAAATTCATGTGTCAACACCGGTTGTGCAACATTGGAAGTGAAGTTGGGGTAATCTTTCTATAATTTTCAATTCACTGCAGACAGCTACGCGATCATCTTGTTGGTCGCTGCTCAGCAGTCTGGTACAAATCTTATATCAATGTGTCTTGTATCCAAATTGTGTGATAAGATGCATTGCAAGGACTTGTACGACATTCCTATGATCACACAAATATCATGGATTGTCCGCCTACGATCTGAAAAATAGCCTCTTGCACTTTCATGATATTTCCCAATCAAAGTCAATGTCAGATTTTAAGGAACATAGAACTTGCATCAAAGTTTTTCTTCAAGCTTACAAAAAACTGTGCAGAAACCCATCGCATGCTTGTGGAAGCATCCGGTCACAATGCTATAAGTTAAGTGACTTAGCAGTTTTTTTGTAAGCTTGAAGAAAAAAATTGATGCAGGTTCTTTGTTCCTTAAAATCTGAAATTTACATGTTTCAAAAATTCATGCAAAAATAAAACAGTGTTAGACAAATATGTCACAGCTGTTGGCACACTAATTCACAATGAGTACCATACTTCCATTGTACCAGGAGTCATACCACAAACAGTTTGTGGGACAAAAAGTTTTGCGTAGGAACTCATACCAAAATTAAAGGCTTACCTTTTTGTTTATATTAATACAGTATAAAATTTCATTGTATATAGATAAAATTTGATCGCAATGTTTGTTACAGAAATGGCTGCCAATTGGGATTCATGTATCAGTGTGAGCTGCTTAAAACATGGCTTCACGGTTCATTCATTCTTCGAAGTAGAACCTCCTTATCCACATTTTGATATTAAAATTAGTTTGAAAATTGCTAACTGTATTATTATAAATACTGGCAACTTCCTTCATGTTCTGACCATTGACCTGGAAAATCCAAATTTAAAAATTAAAACAGAATGTGATAGCATAGTGGCTGCTGAAATCAGACATCGGTAAGTTAGAACTATCTAAATTTTTAAATTTGTGTTTGGTAATGTATCCCAATCATTGATAATGTAGAAAATTAAATCTATTTTCCATGTGTGACTTAATTTATTTATGTCTTATATGATAATGTTTTGGGATTACAATCCCATCTTAAGATGATGGGACGAGTTTTATATAAATTATAATGTATTAACAGCCTCCTAGTAGTGAGATTTGATGATTGGATTGTAATCCTGAAACCCATTATGTAAGATGTGTTCTATATAAGTCACGAATGAAAAATAGATTTAATTTTCTACTATCTACATGTTTCAGTAAATTTATTAAATTTGAACTTTTCAATAAATAAAATATTTAAAAAAAGAAAGTAAACAAGAATGTGGAGAGAACAGACCAGCAGTGAGAAGTTTGAGACTCGGTTTCCTTTATTCTCCCTTGTAAAATTTAATTGTCTATGAACAAGACATACAGTTTTATAGCAGTTTGTCATTCAGAAAAATGTTTATAAGCAAATCAGGGAAAATTAATAGAAAAATTTTAATGGACACTGTTTAGAGAAAAAACAAAATTTAAATATGTCTAAAATTCATTTATAACAACAACAAAAATACAAAATGTACAAAAAAGCAATAAACAAAAGTGTTTAATTTAGTAGGCCTACACACTATAGGTAAAATATTATTTTCAGAGTGTCATTACAGATGATCAAAAATATGGAAACTTGTCAGATTTATCTGTTAATAAATGAGTTTTAGAGACATTTTACTAGTATGGAAACCTGGAAAAATACTGGTAACTAATGAAATAGAATGCTCCATGTTATACTCGGGTTTAGCTTTAAAGTTTTAAATAATGCAAGCTACCACATCGATTGTCAATAATTTTGAAATTTGTTACAGAGTGGAAGAACCTCTATCACAAGCTGGCTTGTATTACATTTCCCCTTGGTCTATAGATGTTACCTATAAAATGGATCGCAATAGGAGCAACCATAATTCAGACACTGCTTCTGAGGTAGCTTCTAGAAAAAATCTTTTTTAGCATTAGTTATAAAAAATTATACTGGTTAATTTTTATTTAAAATAAGTTGTGATTTCAGTCATTGAATCTCCAAATTTAATATTAAAGATTTTTATTTTTACAAACAATATTAAATAAAAAGAAGTATTCTTGTAGCTGTGACAGTTGATTAATCACTTCTTGTAGACACTATTCAAGTATAATATCGTTTATGAAAACCTGTTGTTATTTGTTAATCATGATAGTGAGTTGTGAAAATGTAAGTCTTTTTCTCACGGACAAAACATATACGTTTCAGCTATAGTGTAAATTGTTGTTAAATCAAACTCAATTTTTCAAAGTTTCCTTTTTATCAACCTTTATATTTTGAACACTATATGAGTTGCCACCGTCAATAATTAAAATTTTTCCCTAGCCTGTTCAAGTATGAAATATCGTGTGGCGACTATGCCTGCTTAAATTATAAAAGAATTAAATTTATTTGATAAAAAAAGTAACCGTATGTTGCATTCATCCTATGTATCAGCAATTTCACATTTGTTTCTTTATAATTTCAGTATCCAGTGGTAAAACAAATCTAGCTAATAATAAATCTATGGAGTATCACTTTGTGGTCTTGCAAGAGCAACAAAACTTTCCAACAAATTTAAATTATAATCATTGTTTTTTTTTATAAATGTCCTTGATACTGTGCACTGCCTCAAAATATTTTATTCTCCCTTTGTATTTATTGTTATATTAGATTTTTTGATATCCGGCCTCTGATATCTGATCTGGTCTCTCGTTAAAACTGTTGTAATTGTTTATCAGTTTTAGTATAGAGTGTAAAAATATGCAAATTGTGGCACCTTCAGTAGCATTATGAAAAATAAAGAAGTAAGTTGATTTCAGTTTCTGTTGTGTGAAATTAGCTTGGTTATATCTGTTAGTTTTCCCTCGCAGAAGTAGATGATTCACTGTGGCATTGGTTTCAGTCTACAGTGTTATGTCACACTTTTGCTCGTTTAGACGGATGAGAAAATAACTATTAATTATATTTTTGATCTATTTAAATTAAAGGAATTATATAATTATATTCGTGAAATATAGTGATTGCCGTTTATACCACACTTGAATATATCTTTGTATATAATTGTTTAAGGACAAAGTTATCACTGGTTATTTGAAAATATTGCTTCCAAAGCAATATTACTGCTGATAGCAGATACAATATTATAAGATAATATTAATATATTCTAATGTAATCCTATTATAATATATAAACACACAGTCTAATAAATCACTGTTATCTAGTATAGGACATAAACATGCCAGGTTGCATCTTATGAACAGTACTAATACTGTTTACTACTTGAGAAGAGCAGAATTAAACAAATATTCTGTAATAAGCATTATGCTAACACCTTTTGGTTTAGCATACAAAACACTACAAGTTTATCTATAGATTTATTTTCTTCATCCCATATACCGGATCACTATGGTTACTACTTAAACGCAGGTCTGCTTTGTCAGCAAAACTGTGCGAGTATACTTTTCTACACATACTAATTTAAGATAAACAGTTAATGTTTTACTGGCAGATTTATCATTTTATGAAACATCCCTAAGCACAAGTTGTATTTAACTCCTTTATTAATATATGAGAGTGCTACACTTACTAATTCAAGATAAACAGTTAATGTTTTACTGGCAGATTTATCATTTTATGAAACATCCCTAAGCACAAGTTGTATTTAACTCCTTTATTAATATATGAGAGTGCTACACTTACTAATTCAAGATAAACAGTTAATGTTTTACTGGCAGATTTATCATTTTATGAAACATCCCTAAGCACAAGTTGTATTTAACTCCTTTATTAATATATGAGAGTGCAGTCACTTTAATGTCTAAATATTAGATATAAACATATTTTTTAAACTAATCATTATTATGTATATTATAAGAAAATGTAACCTATTCTCGAGCTAATAACACATTCCTATTTCAGACACATCCTTATATATATATAAATTTTGTACATAAGTTCAGACTTTTTATACTGAATTTTGTATCTTTAAATAGAGTGGAAGTGATGTGATGGACACCTCCCCGCGTGATCAATGGCTGTCGGAAGCAGCATCACTATGTTTGGAAAAATTCAAGCCAATGTGGACAAAACGCATACCTAAATTAGCTCCTAAGCCTCCAACTAAAAAAACTATGGACTGGTTGACAAAAATTACAGACCAAGCTGAAGAGGTATATTGAAATCTATGGATGTCGGTGTTGACATTGATCTAATTTATTTCAGATTAAATTGACAATTTAAGATTTCCCTTTCGTCTTGTTTTCAATTATAATATTAAATAAAATTCTTAACTTTGCTCTAAATTAATATTCTATCACTTGAACATATAGATCTCAGTGCAGCAAGTAATCTCTTAATGTTATACTTTAGGGCCTACTATTGTTTTTTAAGATGGAGGTATGTCCTCCTCATAGTTAGGCCATTATGGCAACTGTATTGATTAGTAGATCTTATGAAAATAATATTGCATTAGAAAGTAGTCTTTAATTTTATTAAATATGTTAAAATATTTCATGAACACTGCTCTGTTAAATTTGTTTCATTATTGAAGAGAAGGTTTTAATGTTAGCTTTGTTGAGAGAAGTAAATAGACAAAAAGTCAAGCACATTAATTTTTTCTCTATTTCTGTCTGTTATTTCTTCCTCCTTTTCAATAACAGTACATGTGTATTATATGAAAACGATGTGTTGTTTTGATTTCGGTATTTTTCCTTGAAGAACACATGTACATTGTAACCATTTATAATAATGGTTTATAATAATTGTGATTAATATTGCTAGTTTGAAACAACATAACCTGAAATTCGCTGTAGCCAAATCTGCTGTTCAATGAAATCAGCTGATTGTTACGAATTAATATAAATCAATTGATCTCTTATTATAACTAAAGTAAATAATAACTAAGCTAGGTTCACATTTTTATTTATTTAAACAAAACAAGATTCTTGTAAACATATCTTCAAACTAATTATATATTCAACAAAGATATCATTAACAAAAGTTTCACTTCTGTCAGTAACTTCCCAAGTTCCACTTTTTTTTTATAATTGTTTTTCTGAGGTAAACAGTGCTAGCAAAGTTTATAGTGTTCAGTGTTTTTAATATATATTCTTTCAGATTACATTACAGAATAAATTTTTAAAAAAATCATTTGTGAGAGAAGGGAGTTTATTTTCTTTATTTTTATATTTACTTTATTTATAAAATAATTCAATAACTTCAGAAAAGAAGAAACAGACCTATTGTCTTCTCTTTAATAATTAAGCATAACACATCTAAATTTAGCATTATAATCTCTTATAGCATTATGTATCTCTTATACAATGTATTGTATTATAAAAATATATTGTATTATAAATTAGTGATCACAATTTCAGTTATTTCAATTTTGTGTAGGCTTATGCATTCAAAGAATCAGATGATGGTTGTGAACCCAAATTTAAATGGTATCGGCGCCGAAGATTAGCAGACAAGATGTATGAATTCTGTAGCGATGATGAGGACATGGAAAATATCCAACCCACTCGTAAAATGCCCAGGTAATCATGCAATTATAGAGCATCTAAATTAAATTTTTTAAAAAAGTAAAATTATTAATTATTAAAAAAAACTTTTATCAAACCTCATTGTTGTTAAGGATTTATTTTTCATAAATAATTTTGTTTTACCATATTTAGTATATTGACTTAAGTTAGAATCTACATGAAATTTGAACAAAAAGTGTCCAATTGATTTTAAGAAATTAGGCCATTTACATATTCCCTATTGTTTGATTTTATGGAGATCTGTTCATAGTTTTTGAACCAAACTTTTTAGAGAGACATCTAAAAATTACTTTTGTTGATGAACACATAATGAGACATGTTCATTACTTTTGGATGCTTAAAGCTTAAATTTAATTTATTTAATCAACAATTTTTAGAATATCTGGTATTTTAATTAAACCATTTGATGGGTTTTTGAGTATAAAAGAGTGTAACTGATTGGTCTAGCAGTATTTTAACATGCACATTGCCACTCTACTAGCAGTTAAATTTCCAAAAGCAAAAAGTTTTGCTATTTTGTAAGTATAGTGATGTTTGTAATATTTTTTACAAACAGTTTTTATTGTTTAAAAACATTATGAGACTTCGTTATTAATATTAGTTGGATAGAGCAGGTAATTCTCTACAAGAAAACGTGTGTGTGTGTGTGTGTGTGTGTGTGTGTGTGTGTGTGTGTCATTATTTTATTTTAAATTACAAAATTACACATCAGGCAGTGTATAATTTTTTTTTATCAAATTTTATCTTAGAATTTAACCTAGAATAATAACAATGATACTAGTTAGTAATTTTAATTGAGATTTTTATTTGGGCACTCTTAATCTTGAGTTACTGGCCTGATTTTAGATATATTTATATTTAGAAATTTATAACTATAAGTATATACTCACAAACTCAAAATTACCATTCACACCATTATCTAATCTAATACAATAAGTTCTTTTATATAAAATTAATTTTTGTTATAAACTGTGGTAGTATTTTTTTAGCCTTTGAAAAAATTATATTTTGAAAGATATATATATATATATATATATATATATATATATATATATATATATATATATAATAAATTTCTACACTAATAATAATTTTTATAATATTCATAGAACTAAAGTTCAATGAAATAACCATAAAATGATACAATTCTGAAATCGAGATGTCTGCTACAGGTGCTGTGAACTGAATGCATTTACATATTTCTATATTGAGTTATGTAATAGTTGTCCATCGTCTATTTACTAGACAAGACAAGTGTTGATACAGCCAGATAAGGAACTATATTTGTAAACATCCACAGCCCACTTGAATCATAGTGACATTACGTTTATAATACAATAATACATCTATACAAATATTATCCAATGCAATCTGTTGGCAATGTATTATAGATGTTACCAGGTGATGTGGTTTGAACTGTACTACATACTCCTGTCTCACTGTAGCAGTATAATAAATCAACAGCATGGTCATGAAATATGTTTGTGTACACAATCATTCAAAAATAGAAGTTATATTTAGTTGGCACAACCCGTTTTTCACTTAAATTGTAATCTTGACACAGACCGATGTCAGGCTTTTCACACAGTGGCCGCAAAGCCTAATTCTGCTTTTGTACCCATGTAAACTAATTTTAAGTGGATACATTGCATTATTTTTTGTTACACTTTGTTTCTAATTGATTTATTTTAATTTTCATTTTTTTAATAGTTATTTTTATTTTAAAAAAATTTAATATTTGAAACATAGACAATAGTTAATGAATACAAAAATACACTTGTCTGAAAAAGGAGTTAATTATATACAAGAAACTTGACAAATATTACGGAATTATTAGTAGTTACACTTATCAAAAAACTAAATTTATGAACAAAAATTTAAAAATTAATATTTAAAAATTTAATCTGAGTCAACGTCCATTGCTTCGGCTCCGTGCAGACAGGGGTCATCTGGCTGTGATTCTTACAAATGTTCTTATTACATTCTTTGCAGACAATTTTAGTTTTGTTATATTTGTATGGTCCGTTAATATGACAAATAGGTCTACGTGTTAGTACTTGAGCCTATTGATTTTCTAACAACTTATATTTGCCCAAAAAAACTTGAAGATATTTTGGAAGAGTTAGAATTGTCGCTCTAGCTTTTAAGTGCCCACTCATCAAACTGAGTGCCAATTGTTTCAAAAAGTTGCGTCTTCGCTCAGTGTAATCCAGATAGTTGAATTTGTAAATTATATTTGCATTTATTCTAGCAATGTCTAAATGCCGATAAAAAAAGGCCATTGTCCAATGTCTTGTGCTTCGGTAGTCGAGTTACTGTCACACATTTGATCGACAGTATCAACATCACATTTTGTAGCGTTATAATCCAAATTTACAATAGACTTTTTGGAATCATCGTCAATTTCAGTGGTATCATGCATGGTAGACAAAAATATAACTTTTTTTGTGGACCGAAGAAGTCAAACAATTTCTTCCTGATAAAGAGAGTTGAGCCAACTTCTTTGATTTTTCTGGCTTGAAATTCTGGTGGAATTTCCTTTTTATTTTTCTTCTTCATACCTAGAAGAGTAAGTCCCTTGGTAAGTAAATTCTTAGCCAATGGATTTCTCGTATAATAATTGTTGTGACATTGCTTTCACCCTGAGGACCCAGGTTCGATTCCCGGCTAGAGTTTGGCATTTTCATACGCTATAAATGATCCCATCGTCTGCATTAGCCCAAATGTGCACAATAGTTAGACGATAAACACAAAACAAAAAAAAACAAAAAAATTTGCCGCAATAAATTTTTGTTTGAAGTATAATATGTTTTTGCATCATATACGGCATACATTTTTATCCCATACTTTGCAGGTTTATTGGCAATATACTGAATAAAACCACATCTCCCACGGTAGGAATAAAGCATTTCATCAATTGTGTAAAATTCACTCAAGCTGTAGTGGTCAAGACAATTTTTGAAGAAATTATTATAGAACTCAAGAAAAGCTGATAATTTATCATTGTCCTGTGGTACCCCACGGGTATCAATATTATCAAATCACAATGCCCATAATGGAAAACGGAAGAGCTTGTAATTAAAAAGAGCTTGTAACAGTATCATACCTGTGCCATCGGATTGCCAAAGTTCTTCAACAGCAGTGTGATTTCCTTTTTTCATTTCGATCAACAATAAAAAGAGCACGAATAAGAGCTTTCACCTCTGCTTTGGTAGTATCTTTGCAATCTCTTAGCCGCCTCGGTGGCCTAGTTGATAGCGTACTGGGCTTTCACCCCGATGACCTGGGTTCGATTCCTGGCCAGGGCTTGGCATTTTCATACGCTATAAATCATCTCATCGTCTGCATTAGCCCAAGTGTGCACAATAGTCGGACGTTAAACACAAAAAAAAAAGAAAAAAGTGCAATCTCTTTTTCTCAAATTATCAACATCATTTCTCTTTTTAGCAGTATACCTGTTGTTATGATTTACTATTTCATCAGTCATCTCTTCCGTGATAAACAAATGAAATGCATTGACACACTCGGGCGTGCTTTTGGCTCTTCCTTTTGGGCCCAGCAGGATTTTGATATTTTTGGATTTGATTTTACCAACAGCAGGGGTTTCACTCATCCACAGTGTTTCATTGTCTTGGCTGATATAAAATCTGTAGTTAGGAGTATCATTGAGGGTTTGGTCATTTCCATCACAGCCTTCCAACTCAGATTGCTCGGAATCACTAGTCTCAATTGAATCACTAGTCTCAATTACACATTCTTGATCGTCAAATTTACTGCCGGAATCTTCTAAAGAAACATCGGACAAAAGTTCATCTAGTTGATCAGCAATTTCATTAGGATTTAGATAACGAGCCATTTTTGTACAACAAAGAAATTTACAAGAAACAAACAGTCCATAAATCACTTATTTACGAGAGCGTATATAATACAGAAAATATATAGAATAGAAACACTAAACACAAAACTACATGAAGGGTAAAAGTGATTATGAATGCAAAAATATAGTCAGAATTACACTACAAAAGAAGTTACACGATTGGGCATGCTGCGGCAATTTGGACGCAGATGCAACTATCTCGCATTAATGCCTTATCTCCAGATGGACTAAAGATAAGGTAGTATTTTTTTTATACAGTTCATGTCCCTCATGGTGGTCTTGACAAATACTCAAAGCCTTGAAAACATTTCACCATCGTTACCTATCATTAGATGCGAAAATAAAAGATTGCGGCCAGTTTGCCGCAGGGTTGCCCACTTAAAGGTTAAAGAAATATAACATGTCAGGAAATAATTACTCTGCTGTAAAATGTTTTTGGCAAAGATAGTAACTCTTCTCTCGCCAATACCACTTACATGTTTGATTCCTATTTGTTTTTCCTTTTTCTATCTGCATGGAAACATTTATAACATAATAATTCAACTTTAAATATTTAAGAATTAATTATAATTCAAGTGAAATTATGAAATATTAAAATTGACGCAACTGAATGGTTGATTAAGAATTAAAAGAATGTCTTTTTGATAGATAGTAGACTATACTCTACATGAATAAATTGAACATATATGTCATTATTGAGAGAATTATGATATTTAAAAGCCGCCTCGGTGGTCTAGTAGATAGCGTACTAGGCTTTCACCCTAAGGACCCGGGTTCTATTCCCAGCGAGGGCTTGGCATTTTCATACGCTATAAATCATCCCCACCGTCTGCATTAGTCCAAGTGTGCACAATAATCGGACGTTAAACACCAAAAAAAAAAAAAAAATATGATATTTAAAATTGGCTAATTTGTAATTCGTAGTAGTGAAAATGCTACAATATACTACCTAATACTGTATGTTTATGATTATTTGCTATAATGTACTCATCTTGCTTAGAAAACGGCATGCTAAGAGCACCAGTGGAACAGAGAGAAAAAATGTGCAAGAGAGAGAGAGAGAGGTCGAATCCCCACTCCTCACCACAGCTCCCTCTTTTCCATTCACTATCGCTAAGTAACAGTTTGTAAATTCAGATTGGCATACTCTGTATCAGTGGACTGTTGGTGGGAGCTTGAGGGGAATTCTTCTAAATGTGTGAGAATTTCTCACACAGTCCATTTACTAAGTGACTGGAATATAAAAGCATTGCTTGTTTCCTTGAGACATGTTTATATAGGTGTAGGAGGGGTGGGAAAATTACGTAGAGCACAGGGATGCACAGTACCTAAATATGGGCAAATACCTAATATGTTGTTGTACATTACATGTATATTTTGCATATATATTCACACAAACACACACACACACACACACACACACACACACACACACACACACACACACACACACACACACACACACACACACATATATATATATATATATATATATATATATATATATATATATTACAGTCTTAATTATAACAGCCTCAGATGTATCATTTTTTGTAAATCCACTTATCTATAAAGGAAAAACACAATTTATAATGCAACATAAGGTAAATAAACAGATGAGAGATAAGTATTGCCACAATTATTACTGCTGACAAAATTCATGACTGAGCTATCAGAATTTATTATTCTTATAATTCTATTCTTATAATTTTTCAAGGCTGACCTGTATAATTACTCTATCCTAATTTACTTTGCCCCACAAACGATTGTGATTGGAAAATATTATTCTTTCTTTGGATGCTGTATTATTCATATTTTTTTATACACTTCTATTAAATATTTAATATAAAATGTAATATTAGAAATATTACATCAATGCATTGTGCAGTGATAATATTCGTTTACTCAGATTCCTTTCTGTTCTTCAAAATTGATTTCTTTATAACACATTCACAATATGAGAATTTTTATGAAGTCACTCGGGTATAACATCATTTTTTTTCTTTGATCCTTCAGGGACATTACAACAAAGTTAACCTGTATATCAAAATTACTTTTTTATTCATAATTTCTATATACTTTAAATAGCGATTTGTATAAAAACCTTTTTTTTTTGTTAGATAAGCATAGTAGGATTTAATTTAAAATGTTAAAGCAATATTAGTGTTTAAAAGAACTTTACATACTGTATATTTAAATGTATATTTGCTTCTAACTAATATCTACCTAACATTAATTTTGTCAAGCATTTATAACTTGTTTGTTTTTCCAGGCTTCGCTGTACTCCAGCTTTCATGCAGCTACGAGAAACTTTCTGTGAACGAATAACTAAATCAAAGTTTGCTGATAATTTCATTGATGTTGACAAAAGAGTGGATGAACAACAACTTGTAAGCAATAAAGACTGCCTACAGATTTCAAGTCCAGAATACGAAATAGTTGACATCAAACCGTCAGTCAGTAAAAGTTGTAATGAAGGACAAGATTCGAAGTGTCTTGTTGGCGGTAGTTTAACTTCTCCATATCATGTTTTAGAATACCAAGAAAAAAAACAAGATGGTGCTATTATAAGTAATATTGAAACATTAAGTCAAATCATTATTAGTCCTATGGAAAAAGATTTAGAAAGTTGTGATCATCGAAATAATATTAGTAGTAGTAGTAGTGGTGATGTTAATAATTTTATGCCTAGTGATAAATTCAGTGGTGATATTAGTTTATCTTCGACTATATTGTCCAGTGCCGAAGTTCCTAAAAACATTCCTGCTAACATAATTTGCTCATCTCCTAGAAAGACTCATTCTTTAAGTATATCAGAAAGTATAGCTCCTAAACTGTTTACAGAACTGACATTGAAAACTGACGATTTTACTAAACCGGATACAAGTTCAAGTAAAGTAATGAACCCAGATCTGAAGGCAATTATTGCCGATTGGGAAGCCGATTCTTTATCACCATCACCAAAAACTGATTCCGCAATTAGCCGAACAAAAGAAAGTAAAAATGAAGTGATTCAGCGGTTTTTAGAATTATTGCCAAAACGTAATAAGGTGTCTTCATCGTTTAGTTGTAAGAAAGTACATAGTGACAAAATGTATACTCAGGGTAATTTAAATGCTCAAGGTGTTGAAGACTGCAGCCAAGATAGTGTTAGTATTAGTTTAGACGATTCCAAGCAGAGGGTTTCAAAGTTTCCTCCTTTACGTGTTGCTTTAAAGCCACAGAATCGCAATAAAAGTCGAAATTTTATGAAAGTAAAACAGGATCTTCAGGAGGAAAAAGTTAAACCAGTTCTTAAAGAAAACAAAGGTAAGTGAAAGTTTTTAATATTTAATTTTTAACTAAGCAAACACTTTACTTGTTATTTTGTTTGGTAAATCCATAGGCCGATTTCATAACTTATTTTTTTTCCAAACATTTGCCATCACCTATTGATATGGTAACAGTATATGACATTTCAAGAGGCAGATGTCATTATGTAATCAGTATGATCATTTCATCCATTGTTAGCAAGCACAGCAATTAGTAAGTGGTTTGCTTTCGTCCAGCATGTGTTCCTGTTTTGCTAAGGTATTTCTCAGCTGTTGTAAAGCTTTTTTGTGAATTTTGGTTTTCTTAACACGTAAGTTGTAGTTCATAATTTTGTCCACTTTGCGTTAGTTTTTAATATTTTACATAGGTCTGCAGTTGTTTTAAACCATAGATGAGACAACATTCAGCATGTGGAGGCCTGCATGTGGAAGACATTGTTGCCAAATCTCCAGATCTTTCTATACATATAACAGGAATGTGGTTGTAATTATGAGAAATATGAGACATAAATAGTGTTTATTTATATTTCTTTAAATTTTCAAGCCGCTGTTAAGGAAAACTGCTGATAATTCAGTAAATGTTTGTTGTTAAAAATATTCTTGCATGCCTCAAAATTGAGGTTAGCCAGACTCCACTTTCCTGCTATCTGCAAGTGTCTCCCATGACATATAAATCAGCGGGTGGAGCTCAAGAACAGTCTCCATAACCGTTGTTGGAGTTGTGTTCATGGAGTCGGTTATACACAGACAGGCCAGCCTTTGGATTTTAAGAGCTACCCTGCCCCTCTGAAGTTTAGGAAGTTTTTAGACTTAAAGAAACAAAAGTTTTTTTTTATGTAGTAATACTGAGACAGTGTCTGTCTGTCCCTTTCTGATATGTGTTTCCTTCTCAACTGTCGCATGACCAGTAAATCTGTGTATGAAATTTAATGTGTTTAATGCAATGTAAACTGCAATGACGCCAGAATATTCTTCTGTAAGAACGGCCTAAAATCTTAAGTAATCTTAAAAAAAAATATTTTCCACGGGTGAATACGTGTTAATATAAAACAAAAAATATTCAAAAATCACTGTTTGAAAAAAACAACCTAGAATGTATAAATAACCATTGTGATGTGCTATAGAAATAAACATTATGCTGAGTTAACACAAACAAGCCAAAATTGATAGGTGTTTTGTTTATGTAAGACAGTAACTTCCATGATATTTCTTAGTTATCTCTTCTCAGAATATCCACTCCTATTCCCTTTTCTGTCACAGTACCTAATTTTAGTTCATGTGTCAACTCGTTTACTGTGTGTTTAATTTGTTAGTATGTTATAAATACATTTATAATATTATCATGTTACATACTTTTGATTTTTAAATTTAACAAAACGTTACATGTCTGTGTGCGAGTTTCAAATTATTACTTAAATCCTGATTTCAATTTTTGAACAAATTAATATGTTTTCCATAAGTCTCTATTGTAAACACTGACTCGCACAGCAGTCTGCTCCGATAGCAGTCTTAGTTCTGAAATGAATAGACCATAACAGGTACCACCGTATATATATATATATATATATATATATATATATATATATATATATATATACACGATACTAAATATAAGAACACTTCATAACAAAGATGACATATTCATTTCATTTTCAAATTAGCAAAGTTTATTTTTCAGAAATTGGCAATATTGCTCACAAGGAAATACATTGCTATATAATGCAGTGCTGTAGTATGAGGTTTAAAACAACTTTTGAAATCAAGGCTAGTGCTCTAGTTGCTAAGTTTGTTTGTTAGGCACTTGAGAATAATAGTTGATACATTAATCTCAAAACATGTATTATTTCCACGTACACAAATTTGGCAAATATTTGAATAAACAATATTAATAACATGGATATTCCAATATTAAATTACCTTAATTTATTGTGGTAAGGAACTTTTTTCTGTGTTACCAACACAGAGACTTTTTTCTTTGTAGACAATTTAAAAAAAACTTTGAAAATACCAATGATATTTGTTGGATTTTATTATTATAAAACCATTTTGTAATCTATAAAAATGCTTATAAACCTTTCAAACAAGGTTTTAATATGTCTAGGCCTTTAATAATGTATGCAAATATATTTTAAACAAAATAATTTCAAGACATGTTGTACTGTAACTAATTTTCTAGTATTGTTAATTATGTTTAACTTAAAAATTTTTTATTGTAAGAAAAATAATGTTTATAAAAATATTTTTTGTTTAGTGAAAGTCCAAAAAGAGATGTTGTTTGGTCGTCAAATAATTCCTGGATGTTCAGTTCTGTTTGACAGGAGATATATTGAAGAAGATGGTGAAATTATATCAATAACTACTGACATCGAAGGTAAGTCCAAACCAATTTTTTTTCATTGTGTTGAAAATAAGTTGTATCAAAAAAAATTGAACAAACTTTCTTTTACTCGATTTTATAATATTGATGTAAGGGTTCAGTGATATAGCCTCAATTTTAAAATCTGGGTTTCAGGTGGGAAGAATTTGTATATTATAGAACTTACCTTCCCCATAAATCAGCTTTACCCTAGAAGGTAGCTTAATTTTTACAACTAATTTCCTTTCGTATATTTTTTTGCAATTAAAACAATTTTGGTGATAGAACTCTTCAAAACGAATCAATAAATCTGCCCAGCATCCCCACAGTCCTCTGTGAATTACTACGGGTGGATTCTTTGTGATTGGTTACAATCCTACTTTCCTTCGTTCCCAAAATATTACAACCCAGGTCTACTTCTACAAATCCTCCAAGGTTATTTGCTCTCTCATCAGTCGCTAATGGGCTGTATCTGCCCAGCATCCACACAATCTGCTACAGTGCACAACTAGTGGATTTCATGGGATTAAGTACAACCCCAGATTCTCACACCTTCAAGTCCACTTCTACAAGTTCCCCAAGGTTTTTAGTTTCAAGTAGTTTAGTGTGTTTCTGTTTTAATTTAAGGTCCCACAATTAGTTAAGGAAAAAGACGTCAATTCATACATAGAGTCTGCCATGTATAAGTAAAGCTAAATTACAACTGTAGGTCATTGTGTCTAGAGTTTGCATACTAGAAGCTCCATTCTCTCTCATCCACATCAGTATATGCTGTCCCACAGTGACTTGGAATGAGTGTGCATCCTATGCTGTATTGATACAAATCCTTATTATAGGTCTGCATCAATTCATTTTCCACCCTGCACTGCATGGAAGCATGTAAGTTTGCTCTTTGAGTCTACACACGTTTCCCATTCCAGCCATCCTCTGAAAGGGTTTGTGCTGTAATAGACCAATGTTCAGGCTCTTAACAGGTCCGCAGCTTTTATACAGGGTCCACCAATGAAGTGGGATGATTAAATAAAATAATTGGTTGTTGGAAAAAACTGTTTTAATATTTTCTTTGTAAATAATTGAAAGTACAAGAATAGCTGTTATGGGCAGTAACATAACTGTTGTTACAGTACAAAAAAATGTTCTTTTCTGAACTCTAAGTCTACCAAATGTCCTCCATTGCAGTTAAGGCATTGCTAAAGCCTGGCTTGGAAGTTGTGCATGACCACTTGCAGCATGTTGACAGGTATTACCCCAATCTCATCCACAATTCATTGTTTGAGGGCCAATGTTTATGGGTGGATCTGCTTGAAACACTTTTGTTTTTTTGTATTCTTATTTCAATGTGAAGGGCATGTTGGAATGATCGGCGAGGACTTCTAACTATAGCTTATTGAACAGCTGTGATGTTTTAAGGTGTTCGAACAATTTTTACACTCCTTCCTCTTTTTTTAGACATGATCCTGTTTGCTCGAGGTTGTTCACCCATGTTCGAATTACATTATCTGACGGAACAGGCTGGTAATACAGTATGTTGAAATGACATCGGTTCTCCTTGTGTGCATACCTGAAAGACAACACTCCTAACATTGTGTATCAGCATGAGTTTTCTCGATTAACTAGTTCATATCCATCTGCTAAATTTATTTTCACAGATAGTTCTGAGATGAATAATAATGTTGGGTGTGCATTTTACTCACTGGACGAAACGTGTAAGTATGGATTACCCTCAATTTGTAGTGTCTTTACAACCAAACTCTTTGCCATCTTAAAGGCTCTAAACACTATTCAATTCGATAGTTTGCATTACATAGTTTGTTCCGATTCAAAAAGTGCACTCCAGGCAATCCGGGATATGTATTTGGTAAACCCTCTGGTTCAAGATATTATGTGCTCTGTCCATAGATTTGAACTACGAGATGCAAGATTATCATTTATCTGGATTCCTGGTCACTGTGGAATATTTGGAAACACTGTAGTGGATAATGTGGCAAAGGAAGCAACTTTTCTGCCACCATGCACTCAACGTGTAATCTTGTCTAACTTTCTTTGTCACGTAAAACATTTAATTCTTCTACAGTGGGAAAATGAATGGGCAGCTACAAGCAGTAACAAATTGAGGGTAATTAAAAATACTGTTCATCCTTGGGGGTCGTCAATACGTGCAAATCGTAGAGAAAAAGTTGTCGTTACCCGCCTCGGTGCGGTTTTTTTAGAGAAACCATCACAGTAAGACATATATTGCTAGACTGTGATTGTTTCCAAAATATACGGCATGTATGTGGTCTGGGGAATAGTATGCAGAGGACGTTGGGAAATAGTGTCTCAGCCATTGACCGGACTCTGAAATTCTTTCATCATCTGAATTTGTTGAATAAAATTTAACTTAAAATAATATTACAGGGTCTCTTTACAGCCTTGCAACAAGTTGTATATTTGTGGCTATTTATTTACCTGAATTTGTTATTGTTTGCTTTGTTTTCCTTGTTGTTTAGTTTTATTTATTTTTTAATTTGTAGTTATATTTTATTGTTAACTAGTTTTAGGAATAGTATTTATAGTTGTTATTGTATATTGTTTTAAAGTACTGTTATTTTTTATTTTGTGATATTCATAAATTTTATTTTATTAATATCGTGCCTCGGCGATGATAACCTTAACGGTTTTTCACCGGAAAAAAAATGAAAAGACATCAGAAAGCACATTGAGTTTGCACAAAACTTTTGCCATTTTGATAATACACTTTCACCGCATAGCCGCGTTGTTTACCCATCCAGTGATCCATTGTAACTAAATGGTATATAATGCAGGTGGTGAAGCGCCAGTAACCATCTTTCCCACTACCTGCAAACTTTGGTTCAAGGCCACCTACAATCACCCCTTTTCATTGGCGGACCCTATACATCAACATAAAATAATTTTTTTAATAAGGATTCCTTTTAACATATTAAGGCCGCAGTTCTGTGAACAGTGGGTACATTGGTATGTTATATTATGTTTAGTGTAAATTGGTCTTCTGCATTTTTGAATAGTATAGCAGTAACTGACTACTTTTCTGTGAAGTAGGCAAACAAGCTAAACAGTATATAAAGACAATATATAGATTTTTGTAAGCCATTAATGGAAAAGTTGTGTCAAATGTCACCAAGGTTATTAGCTTTAGACATTGCCTTGGATACCAAGCCATTGTTACAAGACACTACTTGGTACTACCACAGCCTATATGGTTAAGATTAAGATTAAGATTATTTACTAGAGGAAGGGATAGTTCAACCCCAGATACTGCAATCGACTGACCTATTGTGCAACTTATCTCTTAAAATACCTAGTTCAGCAGATTGGTGCCCCTAATAAGTTCCAACAACCCACTGACTAGCTCACTCTGCTGAAGATCCCTAGGGTCTTGGAAACCAAAAACCCCTAGCCTCCTACCAACAAGAGCCTCACAATGATATATTATGTGATCTGCAGTTTCCTACTCCTTCCTGAACAATCTACGCACGGTTTCTCTGTAATATACACCTATCCTGTTCATGTGCATCCTCAGACCACAGTGCCCTGTTATGAGCCCCATGATTTTCCTGAGTTGTGCTCTGCCCAGGACATCTGCTGCTCCTTTGATTCCTCCAGAAGGAATTTTGCTTAAGAGACGTTTACTATGGGAATGCCCATGAAGGTTGTCCCATCTTACCTGGTGTTGACATGTAATCCACCCATGTAACCCACCTGACCAACGATAGAGAAATCCCTAAAGCCGGCTCAGGTCCAATAAACTCAGATGCAGATCCAAGTCCAGCCAGTCAGTCTGCCTTCTCATTACGCTCAACTTCCTTGCCCCAGAACCCAGTGAAGAGTTACCCGGTTATCCCGGGACAGAAT
Source organism: Callitettix versicolor (assembly GCA_022606455.1). NCBI lineage: Eukaryota > Metazoa > Arthropoda > Insecta > Hemiptera > Cercopidae > Callitettix > Callitettix versicolor. Next base: position 40,245,507 of record CM040183.1, on the reverse strand, counting down.
GTAAAAGTTCTTCCAACACTCCTAGACTAACCTGGACTGTATTATAGGACCTGCAAGTGCTTTTATTGCTGCCTGACTATCAGTATGAATAAGAATATATGCTTTCTTGAAGCCAACGATCAAGTTCTCCTAAACACAGTCATTAATGGCCATAAATTCAACCTGAAATACTGTTGTATGCTGTCCCAGGGTAATTACTTTCTTTAACCCCAGTCTCAGACCTTACACCCCAGCACCAGTGCCTGACTTTGTCTTGGAGCCATCTGTATACCATACTATGTCTCCAGGTTTTTCCAACACACGATCTCTCCCCTCAAAGGCCAAGTTGACATCAAAGGGTCTAGATACTATGTGCCGTTTAACCATCTGATCAGTTTCCATCATCAATATTTGGTCAAAGATCTTGTCTGTGATTCTAGCATGCAAATAAATAGAGGGCCACCAGCCACCACCACCCTGCAGTTTGTAAGATGCTTTACGTGCCTCCTCCATGATAAAAAGATCAATAGGAGGAAATCCAAGAATGATCTCCATGGCTGCTGTTGGCGCAGTGTCCATACAGCCAGTGATACACAGGCAGGCCAACCTCTGCAATTTAGTCAGAGACTCTGGCCCCCCCCTCTGCTCGACTTTAGTCCACCACACCCCAGCACACCATAGGTCTAATGATCCCAGTATAGATAAACTTCATCATTCCTAGTCTCAGTCCCCATGGTTTGCCAACCATTCTTCTAACTGCCATTAAAGATTTATTGGCTTTCCCCATGATGAGCCCCAGATGAGCATTCCATGTTAACTTAGTGTCCAACATCAAGCCTAGATACTTCACCTCATTTGTAACTGGAATTGTCTCCCCAAAGAGTTCGAGTTCTCCTAAATGCAGGGTAATCCTCTTTCTAGTAAAAGGAACTAGAGTAGTTTTCCTGGGGTTAACTCCTAGGTTTTCCTGACTACACCAGGTTTCCACCAGTGATAAGGTTCTCTTCATGAGATCTACCACTGTGTTACCATGCTTCCCCCGGATTAGCACCACTAAATCATCGGCATATCCTTGGGTGTTGCATCCCTCTGAAGAGAGAAGATTCAGGAGTGAGTCCACCACCAGGTTCCATAAGAGAGGGGACAAAACATCCCCCTGCGGACAGCCCCTGACAACCTCCACCTCCACCTCTTCTCCTAGAGCTTTAGCTACAACTGACCTCCCATGCAACATGTCCCCCATCCAGCCACACACGGTATTATCCACCCCGCATCTTGACAGGGCACGAAGCATGTGAAGCGTTGTCAGAAGCTCCTTCAATATCTAGAAAGACACCAAAGGCGTATTCTTTGGTCTCTAGAGTCCCTTCCAATCTGTGAACCAAATTATGAAGTGCACTCTTACAACCTTTCCCTGATTGGTAAGCATATTGACTGACATGTAGAGGAATCATGACCCCTCTGACATATCTATCTACCAATTTTTCTAATGTCTTCAGAAAGAACGAAGTCAGCCTGATTGGCCTAAAAGCCTTAGGGTCAGCATAAGATGCTCACCCTGGCTTAGAAATAAAGACTATAAGGGCCACTTTCCACCCCAGAAGTACATACCTAGTGGCTATGCTGGCCTGGTACAATCTGCACAGAATAACAGCAATAGGCTCTCCTCCATGCTGCAATAGTGATGGAAAAATACCATCAGGACCACGTGACTTGAATGAGTGAAAGGTATTAATGGACCATGTCATCTTATCCAAGTCCACAACTTGGTTTGCGATTTTCCAATCTCCTCTACTAGGCTTCCTATAGGGAACATCAGACACTTTCTCCTTTCCTACATCCCTGACCACAGAGTCAGGAAAGTGTTCCCTGAGTAGGACTTTCAAGGTGTCCTTCCCAGTTGTATACTCTCCATTAGGACCAACAAGGATCCCCATAGGGTTCAAAAGGTCCAAGGCTATGACCTTATGAAGTCATGCCCCCTGAGAAGTACGACTGACCTCCCCACAGAACTTCCTCCCCGAGTCCCGTCTCGCCCTTTTTAATGCCTTATTATACTCAGTCAAGGCCCGCCTATAGGCCTCCCACTTACCTGACCACTTGGCTGCATTGAACAGCCTTCTAATCTGTCTCCTTTGCTCAGAAAGTGCCTGGGTCCACCATTTAACATTAACCCCAGCAACCTCTTCATAAAAGGACAATTCTCATGAAAGGAGTCCACAACTATCTCCTCCAGTCTTCCAGCTGCATACTCTAATTCATGCGAATTACTTATCGGCCTCCTAAGATCCCTAAGGTCAGCCCTAAGCTTTTCTTCATAGGCCCCCCCATCTAGTATTCCTAGGATTTCGATAAGTATTTACTGATCTATTTATAACTCCAAGATCCATGATGATATGCCTATGATCCGATATAGATGGCTCTTTAGACACATGCCACATACCCAATGCAGCGTGCACACCCTTGGTCCCCAGAGTAAGATCTAAAACCTCACTTCTCGCCTTCATTACGAAGGTATTACCTTCATTGAAAATATAAAGATTATGAGCTCACCTCTAAAGTTGGTGTTACTGCTCCCCTACACCGTGTGATGTGCGTTGACATCCGCTTCAACAAGCAGCTCAACTGCTCCATCACCACAGTGCTCCACCACCCTTCTAAAGCTGATGGGCAGGAAGCTAGCCATTTCCTCGTGTGGGAAGTAAGCAGAGGTCATGACAACTCTTCTGCTCGTAGGTCCCACACGTAACTCTGTAATAACTGCAGTATAATCCCTGAAATATAAAGAAGACAACACAAGTATCTCAATATTATTCCTAACAACTATGTAGGTCCTAGGCCTAGTGGCTGATCGGTCATATATTAACTTACCTCTGCCTATGGTCAGTCCTGCTATTCTGCCTCCCGTCACCCATGGTTCTTAAACCAAGGCAAGATCGGCTTCACCCTGCTCAAGCATCCTCCATAAGACAGCAGTTGCCGCCTTACTGTGATGGAGGTTGACTTGAACAACACTCATCCTTTTTGGGGGGAAGAGATAGCTGTTGCCTTTTCTCTCTACAGTCGGCGCCTTTGCGCTCCTGAAGAACGTTTGACAGCCCTGTTGTCTCCTAGGTCTACCTTTGCAGATCCCCCAGAAACACAACTACCATCGGAAACAGACACAGTAAGACTGCCTGGTCTTACAAAAACCACAGTCGGTTCCAATACAACACTGGTGGATTCAATGGGATTGAGTCCAACCCCAGTTTCCTCCTTTCCCAAACTCCCACACTCCAGGTCCACTCCTAGTGTGTATTAGTTAATTTTGATTGTTGAGTATCCATAAATGGTCCCACGATCAGCTAGGGAAAAAGAAGGCCACCCATGCAGTGCCTCGCATGCATAGGTAAAGCTAATTGAAACTGAAGGTCGCCTGGTATCCAGAGTTCGCATACTAAAAGCTAAGCTCCCCCTTAGCCATGCAGCCCTCGGCGTATGCTGTTCCACCTTAGCTTGGGATTCCCTAAATGTAACTGAGTGTAAAGTGTTAAAGTTGTAAGAATAAGTGTGTGTTAGACTCAGGTACCGCGAGGGACGTCTAAATCCTCTCAATAGGTGTAGCTAGTCTGCACCCCCCTGCGGGGAAGCCTATATGGTTGCTTTGATATAAGTACAGTTAAACAATCAACTTTGCAAATATTTATTATAGAATGATTTTTATTTTGTTTTCTTCAGAAATAAATGGACTACAAGTTATGTTCACAAAATCTCAATTTATTTGTTTCTTATGGTGTTTTTAATTGAAACAATAAAATCTTGTTTTTATAAGTAATAGTAAATTTAATACTATACAAGTATACCATAAATTATAACATTAAACCAAAGTTTTTTTTACCAATAAGTTAATCTCTAAAGTAAATGATATTTGAATGGCAGATGTTAGAAGTTAAAAGGCCCAAGTAACCCACTTGTACCCAATATAATAATTTTTCAGTGCAGGAGATTTATGGTTATCTTAGATTTTTTTTTATCCAGGATTAAATTCAGTCTCAGTTGACGTGACAAATCTAGATTCTACTATTTATTTAAAAACATAATTTTTAGTTGTTTGAGGAGAAAATTTAATCCTCATGTCCCATGCTGCTGCAAATTATAAAGAATCTGGTCATAACTTCTCTTTTACTTAAAATTCAACTTCACATATTGCATAAGTTTAATTTTAGACAAGTACCAAAAGTTTATAATTTATCTGACTTGTCAGGTGTGTATGATGGATTGACAGAATCTTTTTAACTTGGTTTGTTAGGTTTTTCCCACTTTTGGGCTTAGTACAACAAAATTGTATTTTCTGCTTACAGATGATGATCCGGGAACAGGTTATCACTGTGCGCTCCCACTTTCCGTCCACGGCTCGACATATGCACAGATGCAAATGATAACCAATCATAAAGCTGGCAAAGTGGTAAGAGCACAAATTTGATAAGTTTGAATTAAGTTTCAAATACATTGTAGTGTAATGTTCCCTGAATAACTTTGTTAAAAACTTTTCAGTGTCATTTGCTGAACTTACTGTTACAGAACGTTCCTTGTGGACTTGTGCGACAAGCGACTCTAGACATAGAACAAGTATGCTTCAAAGCTGCTGATATAATTTGCAATTGTGAAGGCTACAAGTTCTGGTTCTGCAGTGATTATGATATAGAAATCATAGACGTAAGTATTTATTTCTATATTCCATAACATTACTTAATGTTATACAAATGTTTTTTAAACAGTGAACGTAATACATTCTTGTTAGTATATAGTGTTTTTATGTTGATAATAAATGATTATTAAATGTATGTGTTACATTAATAATCAGTGTGAGAATAAAAATGTTTCAGTTTTAAAAATGATTTGTTCATATAATAATAAAAATTAAATACAATATGTAGAGCATATTTTGAGCTTGTTTAAGATTTTCACATTGTCACTTTTCTGATTTTTATCAATATCTTTCAAACTACATGACAACTTATATATTTTAATGATGGCATCCATTTTCATTTAACGCAGTAGCTACAATCACAAAATACAATGACAGTAAAGATGGAGACAGTACATTGATATAAGATTGTAAAAAAAAGTTCTTACAATCTTAAAATTAAGTCACCTGACATCAGTTAATGAATCTCTGATAGGTTTTGTTATCAACACGTTAACAAATTTTCTTAAACTTGATTTAAAAATGGTCAGTTTTTTTCATTTTACAGGTTGGAACGACCTGTAGCTTCCCCAACAACTGTGTTATAGTTTTGATATTTTAGTTATTTAAACTTATTTGGAATAAATTTTTAAGGTCTGCCCTTTAAATGGAGATATACTTGCACTTGTCTGTATGCGAGTCAACGCTGAGAAAAAGTATACACTACCAGAGAGGAAAACAAATAAATTAAGGTAATCGATTTTATATTTAAAATTAATTAATGCTCTGAGTGAAGTAAATTAGTTAATTTAACTAAGAGTCGAAGTTCTTAGCTTAACAAAACTAAGAATTAGCTGAATTATGCTAAAGATAGAATAACTTTTTTTACTCATATTTCACCAGACAAATTTAACTTTTTCTCCACTCACCTGAGTATTGCTTAGGAATGCAGTTTGGAGTGATCATTTTATACTCATAATGTTGCAGTCACGGTATATAGATACACGGTGGGTGTGCGCAGTAGACTACCGTGTGCGTGACGTCACTGAATCAAACTCTTCACTGCTTCCACCATATATACAATTCTATTTATGGTGACTGCTACTTTATGTAAATTCCGGTTTAACAATGCGATGTTCTGTAAATGTAGTTGGAGATTCGGTGTGTTTATGTGAGTGTTGTGTTTTAAGTAAAATGTCTTTTTTGTGTAAATAAAAGGTATTTTAAATAAAAGTTGATAATTGTGTTTTGTGGTTGAGGTTTAATATGTGTAAGAAAAGATTTAAATAGCCTATGTTTTGAATCCTAAAAAATACATAATTTGTTTTGTTTGCTGTTGTATAATTGTGTATGCATAACAATGACTGGTTGTGCTATTGCCAATTGCTATAATAATGATAATAATTGTAAAGGGAAAGGAATTACATTTCACAGAATTCCTAAAGACGAAGAACTGAGAAAAGTGTGGGTTCATGCGTGTAAACGAGCAGATCATTTTAATTTTGATAATGTTAAAGTCTGTCCACTTCATTTTAATGACGATGATTTCGAAAGGGATTTTAAATCCGAATTACTAAATATGAATACGAAACCTAAAAAGCAGCTGAAATCCAGTGCCATTCCTCGTTTTAACATTCCCACCATTGAAAATAAATGTATCGATTCTGAACGAGTTGCAAGGATTAAAAAACGTGAAAACCAAGAAACATTAAAAAAACTTATTGACGAGTCCGATGGAAATCTATCAGGAAAATCACCTATAAATAGAAATGACGTTGGTGCAATTGTAACAAGTAATTCTGTAAATGAAACCCACCCTTCCGTAGTCAGTAATTTTAATACAAATATCGTTTTAAATAATGCCTCTATAGAAGAAATGAAATGTTTAAGAAGTGAAAATTTACTTTTGAAGGAACAAATTCAACTTGCATTGTAAGAACTGGCCTCGGTTAAAAATAAAAATGTGGCTTTACAAAGCAATGTTACTAAATTTAAAAATATTTTTTCTGATAAAGAATTCAAGTGATAGAGAAAGGTGCATGCTCTAACTGGTCATCCGAGGATATTTCCAAAGCCTTCACCTTACGTTGCATTTCAAAGAAATCTTTTGACTTTGTAAGAAACAATCTGAAATATCCCCTACCCAGTGTAAGAACAATCAAGCGGCGGTTATCAAACATTGAAATATCACCAGGTTTTATTAATATTAGTTTTGATCTTCTGAAATCTCATGCAAATGTTTTTACTGAAGCTGAAAAAAATGTCATGTTAAGCTATGACGAAATGAAAATAAAATCTGACGTGTTACGATAGTGTACAAGACGTTTTAAGGGGACCGCACAATTATGTTCAAGTTATATATATATATATATATATATATATATATATATATATATTTGTGTGTGTTGAAACATAAGTTCTAAGAAATATGTATGTTTTATTTTACTGTTTACATAATAGGCATATGTCTATGTGCTATTTATTTTGTTGTTAATTTTTTATTTGAGATGTGCATTTTCACAGTCAACCACATAATTGTCACGGAAAATCCGTAATTCATGTGTGATGTACTTTTAACTTTCAAACAAAAAATAACCTGGAATTTTTCAAGCTATGGACCAATAATTTACTTTAATATTATGTAATATTGTATAAAATAAAAAATTTCCGTTTTGACAATGAGCGAATTCAGTAAGTAAAGTAATTAACAGTGTTCTTAATGTTAGATATAAGGAATTATTATTGTAATTACTATAAAATAGTTACTAACACTAACATTACAAACTGTTTTCTACTAAACACTAAGTCTGAGCTTGATCCGATGACATACTTCAGCCGGCAAGTGGTGGGGGGGACATGCGCGTGGCCCATACCGTGTATCTATATACCGTGGTTGCAGTATAATATATAATATTCAGGGTATATCCATAAAGTAGATTCCGTTGGTAACAAAAACAAAACTAGTACAGATACAGAAAAACTTTATAGCAATAATATCTTCAAACTTATCTTTCTACATACCTTTTGTAGGCACTTGTCATATCACAGTACAGGTTTTTGTATGCCTTTTTAAATTTTGCTGCTAGTGTTATCAACCATGTTCTACCATGTTCTTTGAGCTCATCATTGTTGTTGAAGTTTATAATAACCAAGAAACAATTTCCAGTGCAAAAGCAGGTGGAAGTCAGATTCCTAGACGGAAGTTGCTGAAGTGAGATCAGGGCTAGAAGGAGATCAAGGCTATATATATATATATATATATATATATATATATATATATAGAGAGAGAGAGAGAGAGAGAGAGAGAGAGAGAGAGAGAGAGAGAGAGAGTATATAGTAAAACTAGTTCCATTCAATGTCTTATAATAGTTTTTAGTTTTCATATATCACATTTGCAATGTGAAGTTGGCATTATATTGAATCAAAACATACCGTTTTTGGCACTTATTGTGTATTGCACAACAGAATATTCCTAAGTGACACAGTAAACATTTGCATTGATTGTTTCACCTCGTAGTAAAAAAATCCATGAGTAGAATGTCCATCGCAAAACACTGTGCTAGTGATTTTTTGAGTTTTCAAAGTTTTGCTTGCTATTAGTCTGTGCTGGTGACGAAATGTGGCTCCATTCCATTGATTGTCGATTCATTTTGATTCAGAGGTTACATAAATGACCCCAGTCAATATCTTGTTTAGAAAGTCATCGCCATCTTTGTTGCAATGTGTCAAAAAATGAGCAGAACATGTACTGCCCTGATGCTTTTTTTGTAAGAATTTTTGACAATTAATGAACACAAAGTTTTCGAAAACAGCTTTACAGGAACAACTTATGAAGACATGATCTTGAAATTTGCAAAAATTCTGTAGAGAGTACAGATATTATAAACTTACAGTTTTCCTTAATAGTTTCTTCTACTGCAATAAAGAATTCATCACTAATCAAAAGATGCCCACTTCGTTCGCCATCATGTACTAGATCACATCCTTCATTGAACTATCAGACCCATCTCCTTACTATGGCAAAAAGATGGAAAAAGTGACTTATTCACTCATATTTGATAATGGATAATCAAATCTATCCAAAACTGCTATTAAACTGAGTTTGACATTTTCTCATGAAAATGCAACCATTCAGACTTGTTTTTCAAAGAAAAATTGGTGGTGGAAAATTTATTTACACACAGTTTAGTTGCTCAAAGAAGAGTGGACAGTGCAGTTAGATTTTATAATAATATTCAGAAAATTCCTATTACACATACAATTTTGTCTAATGTTAGAGCTGCCCACAGAAGATATGAGAAAACCCTTAAACAAACAGAAAGCTCAAAAACAAGAAAAAGCAGAGAAAATACCATTTTCCTTAGATAAAAAAGATTTCACATGTTTGAGAAAAGAAAAAAGTTTAATTTTTTACTTTTTAGTGTTTGAAGAAAACAGGCTTGTAGAATATTAGCATAATTTTACTAATTGGCTAGTGTGTGTGTGTGTGTGTGTGTGTATCTTATTCATATTATATTTCTGAAAGTTTGTTATTCAATCACGCTTTAACCACTGGACCAATTCAGATGAAATTTGGTACAAAAATAGTTTAGGTATCTGAGATAAACATAGGTCTATTCCTGTTTTAAAAAACGTCATTATACTGCTTACCCAGCGCAACATAATTATATAGTATTTAGTTTTGTGGCATTTGTTAACTGTACAATAGTGACGTTTTATATGTTTAAATTACTGTTTACTGGACCTGAGATTTAGGCACCTGTGATGGACATAGGTCTAATTCCATTTTAAGAATCTTAATCCATGTTTTATTTATTGCAAAATTATTGCTTTTAATGTTACATTTTCAATTATTTTAGTTAACATTTTTGTCAAAACTGACTCTAATTTGTTACTTTGTGTTGAATTGTCAATATTAAATGTACAAAAATCCCTATGCAGAGTGCAGATTATGATACGTTAAGAAATATTTTCCCTTTTTGAAAGTCTGGTTTGCATTATTGTTTGTAGTTTTGTTATTTTAAGTTTCATTAGATCAAATAATCACAATCTGGTGTTTCTCATTTAAGACTTTTCAATGTTTTCAACGCAGAGTGCAGAATATATAACATATACAATTTTATTAGGATACTTTAATTGTAAGGTAGAATATATATTTGTGTAATTACATTATATGAAAAAATGGTAAATATGTAGTGTAGTGTGACCTGGATTTTTCGATATATTTGTTACTAAAAAGCTTTATTGCACGCCCAAAAGCAAGAATCCAAACTATAAAAGCGCTGAAGTATGATAAAAATTGAAAATAAAAATGACCAACATAACCTCAATATTGGTACAGCGCGAAAGTCGGTCGTCTGCATTAGCCCAAGTGTGCACAATAGTCGGATGTTAAACACCGAAAAAAAAAAGGTAACGTGTTATAGATTGGTAAACAATAAAAATACGTCTAACACGGGTTTTGGGTGATAGAAACCCATTTTTTTAAAAGAATACTCCATAGCCTAACTGACACGGTTGTTGGGCCTAACACTGTGATATGTGAAAAAACCTTTATATTTTTTTAAACAATACTACATATCGTAACTGACACGGTTGTTAGGCCTAACACGGTGATGTGTAAAAAAAACTTTTATATTTTTTTTAAAGAATACTACATATCTTAACTGACACGGTTATTGTGCCTAACATGGTGATGCGTAAAAAAACTATTTTTTTAAAGTGTACTCCAACCTTAACTGACATGGTTATTAGGCCTAACATGGTGATGCGTGAAAAAATCTTTATATTTTTTTAAAGAATACTCTATAAGCTAACTAACAAGGTAGTTAGGCTAATACGGTGATGCATTAAAAAAACCTTTATTTATTTTTTTAAAAAGAGGACTCCAAACCTAACTGACATGGTTGTTGGGCCGAATACGGTGATGCAGGAAAAAAGCCTTATTTTTTTTTTAAAAAACTATAACTTAACTAACATGGTTGTTAGGCCTAACACGGTGATGCATTAAAAAAACCTTTATTTAAAAAAAAAACACCAAACCTAACTGACACGGTTGTTGGTCCTAACACAGTGATGCGTGATCTTTAATGTATATTATGATTGCAGGCAAAGCCGTGACGGGTAACAGCTAATCATATTGTATTTCTGAAAGTTTGTTTTTATTTGTTTGTTACTCAATCACACTTTAACTACTGGACCAATTGAGATTAATTTTTTTATGAACGGTTTAGGTACCTGAAATAAACACAATACTATTCCAGTTTAATTGTATACTAGTGACATTTTAATAATACTGTATTTTATTAAAATATGACAGGACCCTGTTATAGAGTATTGAGTAGCAAAAATTTATGTTTTGGCGAAAACCATAAATCGTATAATATTGTATATAGAAATATATTAAAATGAATTGAACCTATTCTGATTTTGAAAATTGACTGTAAATTTTATTGCCTACATTATAATTGCAGGCAAAGCCGCAACAGGTAACAGCTAGTCATATTATATTTCTGAAAGTTTGTGTTTGTTGGTTTGTTTGTTTGTTATTCAATCACGCTTTAATCACTGAATTGAAATGAAATTTGGTACGAAAATGGTTTAGGTATCTGAGATAAACATAGGCCTATTCCCGTTTTAAAAAAATGTCATAATGCTTACCCAGCCCAACATAATTATATAATATTTAGTTTTGTGGCTTGTTTTAACTGTACAATAGTGACGTTTTATATGTTTAATTACTGTTTACTGGACTTGAGATGGACATAGATCTAATCCCATTTTAAGAATTTTAATCTGTGTTATATTTATTGCAAAATTATTGCTTTTAATGTTACATTTTCAATTATTTTAGTCGAAATTTTTCTCAAAACCTACTAATTTGTTAAATTGTGTTGAATTTTCAATATTAAATATAAAAAAATTCCTACACATAGTGCAGATTACGATATGTTAAAAATTACTATAATAATAAGTATTTTCTCCTTGTGAATGTCTGGTTTGCTTTATTGTTTGTAGTTTTGTTATTTTAAGTTTCATTAGATCAAATAATCACAATCTGGTGTTTCTCATTTAAGACTTTTCAATTTTTTGATGCAGAGCACAGAATATCTAACATTTAAAATTTTATTAAGATACTTTAATTTTAAGGTAGTATATATATTTGTGTAATTACATTACATGAAAAAATGGTAAATATGCAGTGCAGCATGTCCTAGATTTTTCAGTATTTTTGTTACTAAAACACTTTATTACATGCCCAAAAGCAAGAATCCAAAATATAAAAGCGCGGAAACCACGATAAAATTGTACGATAAAATTCTACAATAAAAGTGACCAAAATAACCTCAAAAAAACGTGTTATAGATCAGTAAAACAATAAAAATACGTGTAACACGGGTTTTGGATGATAAGAAAACCATTTTGTTAAAAGAATACTCCATAACCTGACATGGTTGTTAGTCCTAACACGGAGGTGTATAAAAAACCCCTTTTTTTAAAGAATATTACTTAACCTTACTGACACAGTTGTTAGGCCTAACACAGTCGTGTGAAAAAAACTTTAAATTTTTTTAAAGAATACTATATATATCCTATCAGATATGGTTGTTGGGCCTATCACGGTGATGTGTGAAAAAAAACCTTTATTTTTTTTAAAAGAGTACTCCATAACTTAACTAACACGGTTGTTAGGCCTAACACGGTGATGCGTTAAAAAAACCTTTATTGAAAAAAAAAAAGAATACTCTATAACCTAACTGACATGGTTGTTGGTCCTAACATGGTGATGCGTGAAAAAAACATGATGACAGTTTTTGCTTGCATCGTACACGGTTTCAATAAAACGATAATTTTTCTTTATTAATAATATTGCTGCACTTCGAAAAAGAATATGATTCTTTAAAGATGTCATGGTGAATAAGAAATTCTACAACACGACCGTAATTCCAACTAAAAACTCAAACAGAGGCAAATCGCAAAGTTCACAAATAACAGCGGCCATTTTAATGGTATTTCGTTAACAAGTACAAACACAGTAATAAATCATAAAATTTAGTAATGCCTGTCAGATTCTGTATTGTGCATGAGCAATAATAAGTACACGTACATAACAAGAATGCTCATGTCCGGTAAATCAGAGAAGGAATAATAGCATCTTCAATGCAATGTAAACAGTAACATCATGTGAGTATAGTTGTGTAAAAATTGGCTTAAAATCGCATGTATTCCTTAAAAAAAAATGTTTTCCGCAGGCGAATATGTGTTCATTATATAATAAGTTATAAAATAAAACGATATACAAAAATCACTATTTTAACAGGACATGCTACACTGCATAAATGCCTACAATTACCCAGTAAATTTCCCTTATATGCAAGTGTTTTTTTTCATTTCTTTACAGATTCATTATTTTACGTTTCATTAGGTCAAAATGCCAAGAAAATGAAAAACAAATTTGTTAGAAAGTTCGAGTAATGCTTGAAAAATATAAGCTCTCAGAGCAACAGAATCTTTAGAAAAATCTCATATTCGACGAGAGGAACAAGCCAATTTATCGGCTTTTTGTCGGCCAACATATCGGTAGGCCAATTTAAGAGCAGCTGAAACTCGAGAAAAATATCAAATTCGTCACAAGGAACAGACTCATCAGCAGGTGAGTTTGAGAGCTGCCAAATCGTCAGAAGAATATCAAATTCGATGCGAGGAACAAGCTCATCGCCAGCCCAGTTTGAGAACAGCTGAAAAGTCAGAAAAATATCAAATTAGACTCGGGGAACAAGCTCATCGGCAGGCCAGTTTGAGAGCAGCCGACTCGCCAGAAGAATTTAAAATTCAATGTGATGAACAAGCTTATCGGTAGGCCAGTTTGAGAGCAGCTGAAACGCCACAAGAATATTAAATTCAATGTGAGGAACAAACTCATCGGCAGGCTAGTTTGAGAGCAGCCGAATCGCCAGAAGAATATGAAATAGGACTCGAGGAACAAGCTCACGGCAGGCGAGTTTGAGAGCAGCTAAATCGCCAGAAGAATATCAAATTCAACATGAGTAACCATTTCATTTCACTTACGTATGCTTGTAATTCTTCGATATTGTAATTAAGCTCATTTACTATATCGTTAACTGTCCCTTGTGCTGAGGTGTAGGCAAACCAAATTCAGCTAATTTTTTCCCTGTGATTGAAATTACCTTATCTTTGATTGTTTTCAAAGCCTCGTTTATGACCAGATCATTGTTTGCTACTTGTAATCTGTGTGAGATATCCTCTTACAATGCATCTTTCTATTTGTCCCACATTTTATGTGGGTTAGAGAGTCTGCAAGTGCTAACTAAAATTGTAAACAGCTCGCTAATTTTATTAGTTGAACAAATAATCACAGCCTCCTCCAGGTTTCATTCCAATGGTTGTCATTTTCTAAAAGATCACGCGCCTCGCATGCTTCTCTGAATTTAGCAAGTTCTTTCCCATTTACTGCTTTTAAATATTGAAAGCTCGTTGGCACACGCACATGATGGAGCAACATACGCAAACAGTAGCATTCAAAGTTGTTAACGTGCACTGTGTATACATGACCTAGTGCATCCCCAATCTTCATTGAGAACCTGGCCAGTTCTCAATATTTTTTCCTTGAATGCGTTGCTTCCACTCTTTTTTGGATGCGTTCCATATGTAGTATATTGGTACTTTGGCATAGAGCAAAGTTTTAGTGAATTTGTCATTTCGGCAGAGGTGAAATAACACAGTTAGTGTTGTTTTAGGAGGTTTAACGAGTCTTCCATGGAAATTTTGCTCATTGAAATATATGCGTTCGCCATTGGGCAGATGAACTGCAAGATGAGTAACAGTAGGGTATCTCTTGTGCATTGGAAATCCCAGTATTCGCCAAGCCGCTTCGTTGCTACCCACACTTTAGCCGCCTCGTTGGCCTAATTGATAGCGTACTGGGCTTTCACCCCGAAGACCCAGGTTCGATTCCCGGCCAGGGCTTGGCATTTTCATATGCTATAAATCATCCCATCGTCTGTATGCACAATGGTCGGACATTAAACATCACAAAAAAAAAAAAAATGCTCACATACCTGCCAGCTACAAAAGTTTGAACTTCATCTTTTGGATCAATATTTGATCATATTGGATTAATATTCAAACATTGCCAGTTTGTTGAACATTGAAAATTGTTTGGTAACTGCCCTGGTTAATATACTTACAAATGTATTTAATGGCTTGCATGAACAGCAATACTCGACGTTCATGTGAGCACCAAATATTAATATAAGCAAGGGATTATAAGGTACCACCCAACTGTTGTCCACCTTGTTTATAATTCTTCGCTACCGCACAGACGAATAGTGATTGAGTGACCTACGTCTCATCACCTATATAGAGGGTAGTCATTTTCTTTTGTCTGTGTAGTTTCTAGTAACGCCCTAGGGTATTCTTTGTACACTTGCCGTCCTTCATGCACGTAATTGAGCGATTATATGAATCTCTGTTTGAATCATATGTTTTTGTCAATATGAGGGTTTGGAATTTCAGAACTAATAATGATGTCGATTTCATATAGGCGCAATTTTTCTTTAAACCAAAGTAACAATGTTCATGTGGCAAACCACGCTTCTGCCACTCTGTCAAGTACATACTGCACTGATGCTCTCCAAATATTTTTCCTTTAGTGAGCAAAGAAACTAATTTTTTCACTTTTATTGTAAATACTCTGGCAATGAGGTCATGCCAGTCAGTAGCCCTCTGACCAGGCATGAGATGGGCATGAGATACCTGGGGCTGTTTACAAATTTTGAAGAAAGGATCACCATATGTCCTATATCATTTGGCTAATGTGAATACATTAGCATCATTCCTAATGGCATCTTGCAAATGTATGTAGCTTTCTGCACACAGCTTTTTTTGATTTAATGATACGTACGTCAAACATTCGCTTTCTGTCTTCACATACATATCTACCCGAAATTGATGTAGAAGTTGTCTACAACGTAGCAGTAAATTAAAATCGTTGAGACACACCATGATGTGAAATGCATAAAAGTACATGCAAGAGATTGTTAATTTGTTATAGGTTGCCCAGACTGTGGATTAATTTGTGGTATTTCAAAGTGATATCCTTCTTGGCCTTTCCAGAAAATAATTGGATATTGAAGAGCATCGTAAAACCTGTGTGTATCAGCAATGTTCATGTGCATATCACAATATCTCGGTTTGTGGTCTGTTCGTTACTGATCATTATTATTACTTTATATATATATATATATATATATATATATATATATATATATATATATATATATTACTGTGTTTATGATTATTGTTATATGGTACCAGTAATGATAACGTTTTGTAGGATATTTTTTTAAACTAGACTCTAAACAAATATTTTCTTGTTAGTATTTACTTTGTGTTTTTTTAACTTAATGTACTACTCTTTCTTGTTAAAGAAAAAAGAATAGCATTGATTAGCTATAGGTATGGTGGTGGCGGCGAATAAAAAAATGTGTTTTTCTTTATGAAATGTTGTGCACACATTGTCAAGTGTGAGGGAAATGTGTGTGTGAATGATATGGATTCTTTCATGGAAATCCATATCAAAATATAAGCGTGAACTATGCAAAGCATAAACAGCAAACAGTGATATACTTGACTGTCATATTCAGCAACTAATGTAGGTATGCGAACTGTAATCACAGTGCTGCCATTGTAAGATATACAAACAGAACTAACTTTATGGATGTGCCTAGTAATTTTAGTAAACTTAGATTTAGATAACTAAAATTGGAACTGCTGTCAACAGGTTTGTTGACCCAAGAGAGTTTTACGCATGTCAGTGTATCTTTGTGTGGAATTCAGAGCAAGACCAGTGCTGGCTGGAGGTTTACTCTCCTCTCACTGCGGGGCCTTTGCCCTCAGCAAAATATGAAGCTGCTTTGATTAAATCGAAACTACCTCCTGACAGTTTGTTTACGTTGCCAACATCACCTTCCATGCGTTATTACACGCATAACATGTGGAATGGTGATAGAGTTTTAGGTAAGTATATAAACTTTTTTTTATATATAGGATATCATAAAATCTTATGAGATTTAATAATTATGTACATCAAAAGAAATAGAAAACGCTCTCTAAAATATTCAACCATTTTTTATTAAAAAATGCATTATGACACAAAAACTTAAGTTCTTATTTGGTATGCACATTTTAAATATTAAATACCTTTCTCAAAATCAGTTATTTTCCTAAAATATATGGTTTGGATACCAACAAGAAATGACGTCTCGTATCTCATTTGAAATATCGTAATTAAAGTCAGAGTACCAAATTTTAACCCTTCGCTGGGCCTACGTGTATCACACAACCGGGCGCGCCGCAAAGCCTAATTCCGCTTTTGCACCCATGTAAACTAATTTTGTAATTCTGATAGTGGTCAAAGTTTATTTTTTAATTTTCTTATTTATTCTTAACCATAACTTTATTTTAATTAAAATTGTCTACACTATTTAGTTTTTTTATGGATTGCTCTGGAACCATATTTTTGGAAAATTAGCAAACTCATATGTGTAGTATGAAGTTATGCGCAAATATTAAAATGACCAAGTAAAAACGCCAGCGGAGGCAGCTGAAGTGAGCAGCTGATTGTCTTAGCGACTCCAACATACCTCTAGCTCATTCTACTCTCTCATTTACTCCACATACACACATACACACACACACACACACACACACACACTCACACACACAGGGGTGCAGACTAGCTGCACCTAGTAAGAGGACTTAGATGAACCTCGCGGCACCCGAGTCTAACACACACTTACACTTACAGCACTACACTTACGATGTAAACATTACACAGTCACACATACCTTTAGGGATTTGCTGTTCTTGTTCCGTTATGTCTGGGAGTGGCAATACTGCTTGGTTTCCTTTGGCGGAGACCAAGTATGTGGAACCTGATGTGTGCCTAGCACTGCCGAGGACCTCTGATGGGACAAGTTCTGGGACCGAGCAGCCTATAGGCGCTTGGCAAGCACATGAATGTTGAGTTATGGGTGTCGGAGCCCATAGCTGAGTCTATCGAAACAAATGGTTGCATTCTGTGAGTACAGAGAGGGCGGCTGACAGTGGTACTTGGGTTTGTGGAACCATAACTTTGTACCGGAACCCATTCCTAAGATTCTGGAGTGCTGAAGACATGTATTTTGACTCCAGGATTTTGGAGATCCTCCAAATTTATTGGAGATTCTCGCTTTAGTTCGAGTCTCCAGGGCTGCTGGTGGTCGTTTGGGTGCATCCTGTGCCACTTGTTCGAAAAATCTTCATTCATGAATCGCTCGGCAAATTAAAGTATGGATAACTTAGTCAAAAACGCCAAAGGAGTGTTAAAGGCCTCGTTCGGCTTCGAATGGGTCTGTTGATAGCAGTGGACATGATTTAAATCCAGGAAATGAGGAGGTGCAAGCTGAAACTCTACAGCTACCATCTCCAAAATTTCTAGTTTTTAAAAACTTGGTGGAAGGGGCCGACTTGTCAAAAGTGTCCCCTTTCCTTATAAATAAGGCGATTGTTGGAAGAGCTACTGTCCTGTAGCTTCAATTAAGAAGTTGCAGAACGGGACGTTACTGGTTCAGACTAACAGCGATAAGCAGAGCCTATCGCTGTTGAAAATGACATCGTTCTATGAAATGGCCAAGGTTTCTGTGGAGCATACCTGTAAAGATCTCCTCCATATAGACCTGGAGGAGATTAAATCAGAGTTGGCAAATCAAGCAGTTGTGGACGTGTGCCATATTACGCGAAACGATAAGGGGCAAAAAGTACCTACTGCCTCATTGATTTTGACTTTTGGCAAACTAACATTCCCAGACCACATCTATGCGGGATACCAGCGCCTTTCGGTACGGCCGTACGTTCCAAACCCGAGACGGTGTTTTAAATGCCAGGGTTTTGGACATGTTAGCTCCAAATGCGGAAGGATCAGGTATGCAGTAATTGTAGCGGTAATGGTCATGATAGTGAGCAATGTAAAAATGTTTCAAAGTGTTTGAATTGTGGTGGAAACCATCCCGCTCGTTCCTTTGATTGCCCTAAGTTTAAGGACGAGAAAGCCATTCTTACTATCATGGCCAAGGATAAGATATCTTTTTCAGAAGCAAGGAAGGTTTTCAAAAGCTCAAAATCAATAATTGAAGGTAAATCGTTTGTTACTGCCACCTCTACTAGTAAAGCATCGTGTGCAAATTGCGAAGAGCTAACTAAAACGGTAAAAGCATTATCGGAACAGGTAGCTCAATTGTTAACTCTGATTTCTGCGGGTTCGCAGAAATCACTCCTGATTCGCTGTCTAAATCGTCTGAAACGTCTACCTCTGAATTGTCTTCAAAAGGAAAGGATACGCACCTTTCAAAAGTCGCTACTAAAACCCTTGTGACAAAGAATCCGAGGTCTGTAATTCCGGAATCAAATCCATTTTCTTCCAATCGAGGCTTAAGGACTAAGTAGCAAGTGTTAAAGTCATCGTCTAAGAAAGTTCCGTCTGGATTATCTTTTTTTTTAAAAAAAGCTAGCACTTGCCCACCAACAGTTGGGGCGAAGCACACAGGTAACAAACCTGTTAAACCTACAAATAAACAAGGGAAAAGTCTAAAGATGGAATCATTCCCAAGACGTCTTCATTAAAACCAAAACAACTATTGGAGTCTGACTTAAATGACAGCAGTGATTCAATGTCTGTGGATTCCGATAAACAATGTGTTGATAATAACAATGAATCTGATATTAATCCTTTAATATACTAGTATTTTATATTTCAATGTCTACACATTCAATTAACCATAATGTGATACAATGGAATATTAATGGGGTACGTTGCCTTATTGAAGATTTGAAGGTTCTCATGAGAGATGCGTCTCCTTTACTGGTATGTTTATAGGAGATGCACTTAAATGAATCGCACACTTTCAGTTTTAGGGGCTATTCCATTTTCAGAACTGATTTCATAACGGAGGAAAGAACCAAAGGTAGTGTGGCCATATTGGCTCATAACTCTATCGAATCGACTCACGTTAATGTTGTAACCCCTTTACAGGCTGTAGCCGTTCAAACATTCGTCCCATTCAAATTTACCATCTGTTGCCTCTACTTGCCTCCGAGTTACAATTTTCAAAATCATTAAATATATGATTTGCTGTCCCAGTTACCGCCGCCGATTTTACTGATAGGCGATTTCAATGCTCACCATATTACATTGGGTTAATTGTCTTGTAACTCAAGGGGAATACAAATTGATAGAATACAGTCCAATTTGGATTTGTGCCTTCTTAATGACGGTTCTCCTACACATTTATCAGCATCTACTGGTGGATGGACAGTTGTAGATTTGTCATTTTGTAGTCCAGTTCTGACAACAAAGTTTGAATGGTCGACATTACCTGATCTATATGGCAGCGATCATACTCCCATTAATATTACCTTTCGTAACCTCCATCGTGAGAATCAACATATACAGCGTTGGATTCTGAAAAAAGCAAACTGGGAGGAATTTTCAAAAAGATTTGTATTACCAGATATTGAAGAAAATAACTATAAACATAAATGTAAAAAACTTCACTCGTACAATTTTTATATAGCGAATGATGTTATTCCTAAAACATCCATAAACCCACCACGTCCATCTGTCCCTTGGTGGAACGAAAAGTGTAAAGATGCCTTGCGCCTGCGTAGAAAAACACTGAGGAGATTCACCAGAAGTCCGACGGATGAAAATCTTGAACGATATAAAATCCTTCGAGCCAAAGCACGTAGAATTTTCAGGCAGAATAGAAAAGATTCTTGGACCCAATATATCTCAACAATATCTAGGACAACGCTTCCATCTATTATTTGGAAAAAACTTTGCACTCCTTCTGGTTCTAGCTCATCTAATTTATTGATGGGACTTAAACAGACAAACGGAGTATTATTATCTGATTGTTCCTATATTGTAAATCTTTTAGGTTCATTGCTTTTCTTCTTCTACCGCTACAGCAGTGCCTTTTGTAAGTACTAAAATTGAATTGAAGCAGTCCCGTTCACCGTCGGCCCATCTGGAGAATCTCCTTTGAATAGTTTGTTTATTTTGCATGAGCTAGAATCTGCATTATCATCTACCACAGATTCAGCTCCCTGTCCTAACAACCTTGTTTACTCCATGATTAAAAATCTTCCAACGTCAGGTAGGCTTTCTTTCCTCGAGATATACAACCGTATATTTGAGAAGCATACTTTTCCTAACGCTTAGTTGAAAGCAGTAGTAATTCCTATTCTTAAGCCAGGTAAAGATAAAATGATGCAAGTAGTTATCGTCCGATTTCTCTTACCAGCGTTCTTTGCAAACTGGTAGAGAAAATGGGTAAATCGTCGCCTGGTCTGGTACGTAGAAACAAACAACTTGCTTTCCAAAGAACAGTGTGGTTTCAGGCAAGGACGATCTTCTATTCATCAGTTGGTTATGTTAGAGTCTGCAATACAAAATGCCTTCCTCTTGCGTCAGACTCTAGTTACGGCTTTTTTCGACCTAGAGAAGGCATACGATATGGCTTGGAGACGAGGAATACTAAACACATTGAAATCATGAGGTATACAAGGGAACATACTGGCTTTTATAAGAAATTTCCTTACTGACAGGTATTTCAGGGTACGTATTGGATGTACACTATCAGATCGCTTCCAATTAGAGAATGGTGTTCCATAGGGGAGTGTACTTAGTGTAACTCTGTTTGCTGTTGCAATCAATAGCATAACATCTAATGTACAGTCCCCTATCCGATGTTCGCTATTTGTGGATGATTTTCCTATCTATGTAAGCACCAGATATATGGCAACAGCTGAAAGAACTCTACAGCTGATAATAAATAGATTGCAGTCGTGGACCAGATCTACTGGCTTTAAATTTTCGCCTACTAAAACTCAGTGTATTGCGTTCAGTCGCCGTCGACAGATCCAAGCTCCTTTGTTATATCTTGATGGTATACAGCTTCGGACCACTCCATCCGTTCGATATCTGGGTCTAATATTTGACGAAAAGCTATCGTGGAACCCTCACGTGTGTGATTTGAAGTTACAATGAATAAAATTCTAGATATGTTGAGGGTTCTTAGTGGCTCTCGATGGGGCGCTGATAGAACATGTATGTTGATATTTTATCGTGCTGTAATTCACTCACGAATTGATTATGGCAGCATTGTGTATTCATCTGCATGACCATACATTTTAAAGAAGCTAGATCCCGTCCATCATACTGCAATCCGTCTTATATCTGGTGCATTTTATTCTAGTCCCGATCATCTGCATTAGCTCAAGTGTGCACAATAGTCGGACGTTAAACAAACAAACAACAACAAAAATATTCTAGTCCCATCGTGATTAAATGACTGGTGAACCATCTCTACTTGATTGCGTTATCTGCATGGCAAATTACTTAATAATATATTTATAATAATAATAATTTGCTACTATTAATATGAAGCGCGTCCGCGTGTCACTGCTCCTCTAAGCATTAGAAAGTTCCGAGTGTTTGACGACTTGCGTATTGTACTTCCTCCAATGTTCGAGAGGTCGTTTTTTTACGTACCTCCGTGGATCATAAATTTGCCAACCTTCGATTTCTCATGAAGATGTGTATACTTAAAACACAACTCTCCGGAAGTTGTGTATCAGTGTGAGTTTTACCATCTAATTAACTTTTTTCCATGTGCTGAGATTATCTTTACAGATGGTTTTAAAATAGATAACCATGTCAATTGTGCATATTACTCAAGAGGTCAAACATATAAATATGGATTACCCTCAGTTTGCAGTGGCTTTACTACTGAACTGTTTGCTATATTTAAGGCTCTGAACTCCGTTGTATCAGATTGTGTGCATTATCTGGTGTGTTCCGATTCGAAAAGTGCACTTCAGGCTATCCAGGATATGTATTCTATGAACCCTCTGGTTCAGGATAATGGTTCTGTATTCTATCCATCGTCTTGAACTACCAGGTGTTGGTGTATCATTTTGCTGGTTGCCTGGTCATTGTGGTATATTTGGGAACACTAGAGCCGATATAGCGGCAAAGGAAGCAACTCTGCTGCCGCCAGCCACTCAACATGTTGTTCTATCGGATTTTCAGAGTCTGTCAAAACATTTACTTCTCGTAGATTGGGAGAATGAATGGGCAATTACGGATAACAACAAACTGAGGGTAATTAAAAATACTGTTCGTCCTTGGAGGTCTTCAATACGTGCAAGTCGTAGGGAAGAGGTGGTGATCACTCGTCTCCGTATTGGTCATTCCTTGCTAACGCATGGATTTCTGATGCGAGTTCTGTAGGGAAACCATCACAATAAAACATGTATTGCTCGATTGTGATGGTTTCCAAAATTTCCATGTTATGTGTGGTCTGAGTAATTCTTTGCAGACGATGTTGTTGGGAGATAGTGCCTCGGCTGTTGACCGGGTCCTAGACTTCCTCCATCGTCTGAATTTTTTAAATAAAATTTAATTTATAATTTTGTTGTTTGTAGTGGGGCCCCTTTACAGCCCTGGAAAGATTATTTATATTTACTCTTTTATTAATTTAATTTTTTAGTTGTTTTTATTTTTGTTATTTAGTTTTAGGTACGTTATATTTTTTTTATTTGTCTTGTTATTGTTGTAGGACCAATTTAGAGCCCTACAATAATTTGTGTGTTGTTGTTTTTAGATATATTATTCTTAACTAGTTTTAGTCATATATCTATAACTGTTATTTTGTTTTGTTTTATTTATTTGTTTTTTTACAGTTTTTTATTTATTTGTTTTGTTATTTTATAGTTTGTTTTCTTATTAAACTTAAATCGGTTTTTCGCGGAAAAAACAAACAAAAAACTTTTTTCATTTTATTCATGTTCAAATATGATTTTTCGACAAATCATATCTTTTAAAATCATCAGTATTTTTTTTTTTTTGAGTATAAGGCAAAAAAGCATATTGATATTATCACATCGGTTTTGTACAGTGTTGAAGTCGTAAGTGTAATATTGGTAACTTAATTTTTCTTTGAACCACAGAAGGAAAGTAAAACCAATGTTGTTTGTCTTAGAAGAAGAAAAAAATATTTTGTTTTGCAAATAGTTTTTTCAGAAAGTTGGACATATTTCTTATATTTTAAAGACTACTAGTGAAAGTAGTAAATTATCATAACACAACATTAACTCTGAATTCTTATGTGTTCTTTGAGAATTCTCCCACTTAGTATTGGCCGTTGTCTTTTTCAGCTTGTCTGAATTGTTTTTTGCAGCTACATTTGTTCTAGCTCAGATGGGCAAGTTAAGATAATCAGGTTCTCAACAAATTCGCTCTTAGCAAAGTTTAAGTAACTATACCCGTTTTAGTTTTATTTTACTCATTTCTACTGAAGGTTAGAATGTACAATGTTAATTTGTTTAACATGTATAAATTTATTTGTTAAATATATTTTATTAGAATTTTAAAATATTAATAAATAATTATAAAATTGTGTAAACAATTATTAGAAATGAGAAGAAATTAATGATGAATTTTAAATGAACTTTAACTTCATTATTTATATTTTTAACTTAATAAATTTATTTCATAATTATAACTAAACAATTAAAATTATACCTATAAATAATAAAAACTATTCATTATAATTTAATATATTGCTTCAACCTATATATGTAGTGTCCAACTATCAGTTGACCTGTTTTATGCTATGGTATGATTGTCTGCTATGATATAGATTATGGCAGACAGTAAAATTTCTTTGTAGAATTTATGTTTTATTTATTTTTCATCAGATCGCAGCAGGCTGTAGCTCATAACATCAACCTCTGTCAAAGTCAGATGTAAAATGGTATTCTAATGGTAGAGTGGTAGAATAAATTCTCAAAACATATAACTAATTTAATATTGAATTTATATGTGCTTAAATAAGCACTTTTTTCAAAACTATATATATATATATATATATATATATATATATATATATATGTATGTATGTATGTATGTATGTATGTATATATATGTATGTATGATTTTCAAATTTGTAAAATAAAAGTTCACTTAACATAAATAAATTTTATTTATTTTTAACTAATAAATAGTTATGGATAATCATATTGGGTAATTTCCATTGATGTAATAAATTTATATTTTCAGTACTACTATTTTGAAGTAGTGCTGTACACTACAGGAAAATGGTTAATCTTAGTATCTAACTTTTATTTTAATATTTTTTAGCGGGTTTATTATATTTTTTAAAGATTTTTGCTAAAA
Source organism: Callitettix versicolor (assembly GCA_022606455.1). Classification (NCBI taxonomy): domain Eukaryota; kingdom Metazoa; phylum Arthropoda; class Insecta; order Hemiptera; family Cercopidae; genus Callitettix; species Callitettix versicolor. Next base: position 40,220,560 of record CM040183.1, on the reverse strand, counting down.
TATACTTGTAGTTTTATTACTTATTTGCCAAATGATTTTTAGGCTTCATTTTTGGATGATTTTATTTATGATTATAATATGCCATATAATCTATTTCATAACTAAAAATGATATAACAAATAACTTATTTAAAAATTATCGAAACTTTATTTCTTTTAACATTTTTACTAAGGACCTTCAATTTATATCTCTTCCCCCCCCCCAAAAAAACCACTGTTATATACTTCTATTAATCATTAGTAATCCATATTGTCTCCATATTTTTCTTATGTGCTATTGTAATTTGTTGCAGTTGCATCACTGGAAGTGATGAGGGATCATATGAATCTAATTGGTTTCCGTTTGCGGAGGTATCAAAGGGAAGTACAACTGGTCAGGTCACGAAGCAGGTCGCTCAGAGTTCATAGTCCTTCCTAGGTATTTACTGTTTCATTCCTACAGAAGTTCTAGGAATGTCCTTCGTTTATTTTACATATAATTTAGTTTGGCCTGTGACAATTTTGTGTGCGGTGACCAGGTCATTATCATTTTTGTTGAAGCTAATAATTTTCTAAAAATATTTCTATGATTAGTTGGTGATAAAATACAGTGATTCTAAGTATGTATTGTCTAAATAACCGATAAGCTTGATTATTTTAATCAGGTGGTGTTTAAAATAACATAAGGTTGTTGAAACCTTATGTTTCAACAAAAATTAGGCCATACAGAAAACGTATTTACAAATAATCAAAATTGGATGTTAAAAAAACGTACAAACTCCAATCTACAAGTTAGGATGTTGTAATTTTGAAGTGGTTTTTCTTCTGACTAGCTTCTGCTGAAGTGTAAATACCTACAATAAATTTTGGTAGAATGTACTGGAGTATAATTATGTTTGAGATGGAGCACTGATATGACTTGTTCTGGTATGGCCTGACTTAATGTTTTCATTACTTTATTGTGTGATGTATATTGTCCAAACAAAAAGCAATGTCAATTGAGAGTTATTAGATTTTAAGTTAACAGATTTGTTTACTAACAAATGCAATCATACTTGTAGTGTAGGTTTTAGTATGTAAACCAAGTTCTGTATAATTTCGAATTGCCTCTTAGTTTCAAGCTATGTTTGTTTTTTTTGCATAAAACATTTGCAGCATAATATATTTAACATAATGTTATTTTTTTCAAGTTTTTTATGTGTCATAACAAAATTGTTATTATGTCTTTATTTAAAATAACAAATAATCATTTGTAGCTATTTAATCTGTACATTTTTTTTCAAATATAAAATCATTGTCAGTTTATTTTAGTAGTAGCAATTTGTTTAGTGTTTCATTTTTATATTATTTATTTTTAAAACTAGTGTAAATGTTATTTATGTGCCCTTTTGCATGTGTTTTGTAGTGATAAGTGTTTTCCTGAAGTATTAAAAAAAATATATTAAACCAGTAAACCCCTTCTCTCTCAAATTTCATTAACAAATTAAAGCATTTTTACTTGGTTATTGACAAAACCAGAAAACATGCAGTTAAAATTGTTTAATAAATATTTTAACATTTTTAATGTTAATGTTCAGCAGCAAATTTAAAAACTACATAAATTTACTTGCATATACTTTTAAAAGGTAAACATTTAATTTACCTCCTAACTAACCTTAAATAACTGTTTAAAAAAATTTTTTTTTACTGTAACAAAAATATATATGTTTGGTTAGAATATCATTTAACTGAATTTAATGTGATTCAAGGTAATTCGGTTAATCAAGAATAATATATGAAAACATTGTTTTGTAACAATTTTACTGATGTAACACATTTATCTGTTACAATAATAGACACTATGTACTTGTTTAAACATAATTAAATGGGAAGTTCACTTTTTAAGTGTTAAGAATATTATTTTTATATAAACGATTTGTTCTGTCTTAAACCTAAAATATTTATAGATAAAAGAACAAAGTTTGTATAATTTAAACATATATTACCAGCACATTTTACCAAGCCTACAGAATATAAACAAACTTGTATTAAATTAGAAAAAAATAATAAGATGAATGAAAAAAATTCTATAAAAATATAGTTCGAACAAGTTTTACCTAGAATTATGGAGCATACATTTTCTTTACAAAGGTGTAGTTTAGGTATCTTAAAAAACAATCATTAATTAATCTTCTTTTGTATTATAACCCAGAAGTGGATCTTCCAAGTTATATTTTTCTTATACAATCATATATTTATTTATACCAATAACACTCATTGATAGTCTCCCATATTTTTTTTTATTATTCAGAACAAGTTTTTAGTGTTTTACTTTTTTCCAAGAAACTATTTCTATTTGGTTTATCCTCAATTGATAAATTTTTTATTGAATGATATTCCAGTGTAATAAATAAAGCTTACTTTCGTTAAATTATTTTCTAATTATATTTTTGATTCTGATATATTATAAACATTGTTATGAATTTAGTTGTCCCTTTTGGGTAGTATTAGATATGGTTTTTGTTATAAAAAAAATTGTCATTATTATAGTTTTTAATATTATTAATATTCATAATTCAGTAATTCAAACAACATACACTTAGCATGTTTTACATGGTAGAATCTTAATAATATGAACCCAGTATAAGCATAAATAATTTTTGCTACAATATATTCATAATAATTTTTAGCAGACAATTTTTTTGCGCTAAGCTTCTTTGTCATAGAAAGCTATCAAAATATGTTCTAATATATTATTTAATGTTTTTTAAAATGGATTTTCTGACATTTTGGACACTGTTTTATAGACCTATTATTTTTATAAACCCCATTTAAATACAGTGCAGTATGTGTAAATTTTATTCATAAGTTTTTAATTTCATTTCTATGAATAATAAACATAAATTATTAATTTTAGAACATTTTCAAATTATTTGTTCTACTTTTATGTGTACAATATGTACTTACTGTATTTTAAGATCATATTCAGATGTTTCAGAATGGCTACATTCCTGATGAGACAAAAAAAACTGCCAACATTTTCCGCTACTGTAGTAAAAATTATGTATGCCTACATTGGGTTTGGATTATCAAGGCACTGTTATTAGCCAGATTTATGTTTGATAATCCGACCACCTCCAATCCTAAGTTTGGATTATCAAGGTTCCACTGTAATTAGTTTGTATGGACTTAATTGTATATTTTAGAACAACATAGTCTACATTGCATTATTTTTCACATTTTCGATGACTGTAACTAATTTTGTGGATAAAGAATAATGCTTGAAAGAAATTGCTTTGCTAAAAATCTGTGTAATTCTAAAAATTTAAAACTGGCAAGTCTGGATTTGGTTAATCCAGAAATTTAGTTAATCAAATTTCAATTAAATGAGATTCCAGTATAATTAAGTTTATTTATAATTATAATTAAGTCATTATTTTTTGAATAATTATAATTTCTACTCTAATATATTGTAAACATTATGTGCTTATGTTATGAATTAGTTTACAAGAATTTTATATGAAAGATTTTATTTCTCGCTACCTGTAGTATTAAATATGGTTACTTTATTATCATAGAAAAGCATTATCAATTTACTACAGTCCTTAAAGGGCTTTTTTATTAACTTATCCTCTGTAACACTATGTACTTTATGTATATTATGATTATAACAATGAATAAGGTTTGATTATATATAAAATTATACTATACTTAAGTATACTATATTATATTGATAGTATAGTAGAGTGTCAAAAATACGGAATATCAGTAACCAAGATTAGTTATTGGAAAAGTTAAAAATATGTAACTTTTAATGAGAAGCAGTTGCAAAAACTTGCCCTTGTATGAGCTTTTGACTGAGTAAACAGAAAATTACATTCTCACAAGGTGCAGACAATACAAAAGTGCATGCTTTTGTGTGTTTGTCTCAGCTAAATTGAGTGCGTTTTATGTTTAACTGATTTGATAAAACGCTGACATAGCTGGACAGCAAGATGTAAACACAGGAGAGATAGAAAGAACTTTAAACTTTGAGTTGTCAAGAGAATTTCAATTCAAAATATTCAGTACATGTAATCTTAGTTCATTATTTTCTTACTCTATTGGCACTAGGCTTATGCCGTCTGTGCCCATGCTTCCCAACACAAGTCCCTTTGATGATGTTCTTCCTTACTGAAAACACTGCAGACTATAAGATGATCATTGTCTGTAATAAATGCTTGCCTTGCACCAGTTGGAATTTAAAATTTTGTTTAGATGCCTGGCAGTATAGTCATGCCTTTAGAAATTAATTATAGATATCTTTCATTACATTCCCCATAATTTCAAGGAAGTTCTGTTAGGATATTTTTTTAATATTTACTATTGTTGCTTGCAGTGATAAACTTTGATTCATGAATATTTTTTTTAGTTCCTTTATTTGCAAGCTCATCGGCAGCCTCATTCCTATAACAGTTGGGATCCTACTGCGTTATAATATTGATTGTATTATTTTTTATAATTCTGTTTGTTATTTTGTATATGTTTTCATAGTATAGTGAGAAAAAGGATTACTGTTTATTCCTGCTTCAGTTTCTTCCTGCATTGTGTATCCATCTGTTTAAGTTCTCACCCAGGAGTCACATGTCATTTAATATAAGGATTTCAGTACAATTTGTGATATCCTTTCTGGAATGTGAGTGGGCTTGTTTACAGGTTCAAGTAAGTTCAAGGATAGTTCATTTTTATGAAGTCTAATAAATTCTCATACTTTTGAAACTTTCCCTTTTGAAAATGTTCATCTGTTGACAATTAACGGAATGCTTAAAAAAATTTTGAGTTTTTAGTGTGTTGTGGAGGTAATGCATGGATTATTGTTTTTTATAAATCAATTTTTTATATAGGATGTGCGATTTCATATCGAACTCTTCCCTCCAATGGTTTATTGTTGTGCAGTCTTGAACTGAGAGTAATAGGTCTTTACTGCTTATGAATTGAAATATAAACAGTTGTATTACTGACTTATTTCAAGTTTATTTTTTGCACATTTGCTGGCTTTGGCTACCACCATTGTCAGGTGTGGTTTTAAGTGTGTCTAGTAGGTTTCTTTTAAAAGGTAAAGCTATAACTCATTTAACTGTGGCAGTTGCTTCAAGATACTTGATTTACCTACAAAATTTTATGAATATAACATTGATAAATTAATGGTCATTTTCATTCTTTCTAATCATTAAAACACTTGCCTCTGAAAAAAATTTTTAAAGACCAGAAAACTTCTTTAGATATTGAAATACACCTTTTTTTACAGTCTGGGCTATAAGACTGATAATTGAAATTTTATTAAACTTTTGTTTACTTAAATTTTGTTAGCCGAATTCATTAAAAAAATCTATGTGGTTACACATAAACAGCCAACCTCACTTTTCCAATACTACTGTCATTAATTTCATCAAAACATACAGTTAATTTTAATTAACACATCTGGTGATAAATTTCTGTAGCTAGGATGTTTCTTTATGTCAGAAACACAGTGGCTAGATCAGCAATTGTACTAAACATTTTAAACTCATGCTGTACATTGTACATGCTAACAACTGCTGTTAACTTGTGTACAGTGTATGCTACAGCATTTTCTAAGGCAGTAAACGATAGCTGGGGGAAATGAGTGATAAGTAATACAATCTGTATAGCTTACTATGGCAAAATAACCTTGTCATTCTTTTCTTTAGACACTGTGTTATATTCTGTATAAAATTCACAATTTTATCTGTCAGAAATGATATGATATGTTATAAACTGTGCAGTTTACTTGTGTATATGTATGTTACTTTCAAATTGGTGGAAACTTGTTTAGCGTAATAGAAGTAAGCTTTTCATTTTTACAATTGAAATTAATATGCTTGAGTTTTGTTTCAATAAAACCTAACGAATTAGCTGTTACAATAGAATCGTGATAATCCGAACATTAGTAATCGAAACCCAATATAGGCAAAAATAATTTTTGCTACAGTAGCGGAAAGTTTTGTGCTAAGTTTCTTTGTTGCATCAGGAGTATCTAAAATGTCTGAATATGCTGTGTTAAAGTACAATAAAGTATTGTACAACTAAAAGTAGTAAAAATGATTTCACAATGTTCGGAAATTAATAATTTATGTTTATTATTCATAGAAATGAAAATAGGAAAAAAATTATTAATAAAGTTTATTCAAATTAAAAAAAAAAATAACTTTTTAAGTGATACTCTCAAATCAAGGTTATATACACTTATATCCCACTTCACATTCACAATGTAACATGTTTTTTATAATTTTTTTTTCTTTTTCATCTGGGTAACTGGGTTGATCACATGTCACATAAGAAGTATTACAGATGCAGTGACTATTACTTAGAACTTCTTTGTACTGATAAGGCCAGTTGCATAGTTCCATTATCTTCTTCAATTACGTAATGCAAAACAAATATTTGCTTAATCAGCCGTAATCTAAAATCTAAGTAGAGTTTTCATGCAAACATTAAAAGCAAAACACTGGAATTCTGCCATCTGGATTTATTGCTGTCTGAAGTTTTTGTATTAAAGGGTCCTTTTAGACTGTCATATCAGTTCAAGTCAAACTGTCAGTTTTTCCTGCGGGTAAAAATTAAAAAATGAAACGGAGACGGAGAACTGTTGGGATGGATAGTCCTATTTGTTTCATTTCAGTTCTTACAGTTCCTAAGTGTAAGCAAGTGCATCATGCCTCCGTCCCTTCGCTCATGTCGGTTCTCTTGAAAACCTTTTCCAAGGGTCATGATTTTGTTGTCAAGTTCATTGAAAGTTATTAAACTTGTTTGTGGAACAAAACAGACGCATGCTACCATAATGGAAATATTAGGGAAGCTGTCTACACTCCCCTATTAAGGCTATACTAGGAATACGATAAATCAATAGCCTACAAGGAACTTAAAAAAGTTACAGTGAAAGAAGTGGAGCAAGAACTGGAGAAGTATGTAACTGAAATGAGTAAAGAACTGAATTGATCGTGTAAAAAGAAACCTTCTTCTGAACTGAAATGAAACAAGAATGGAAATTGAACTGAGAACTGATATGACTGTTGAAGGCACTAAAGATTAGCTGCAAACCACGCCTACTCCAGACTTACCCTTCTCAGAATTGAACACTTTGCTAATTATATATTTCTGCCACAACAACATTTCAAAGAATTAAATCAGAGTAATATTCTAATGTAATAAATAATACATTCTTTCTGTTAGTTTGTGGTACTGTATTTTGTAGGCCTATTATTATTTCTAAACCCCATTTGAGTACAGTATTGTATAGTTAACTTATTTTTAGCCACATTTATGTTTGATAGTCCAAACCTCCTCCAGTCCCAATTAGTTTGGTTATCAAGATTCTACTGTATGTAAACCTGCATGTATATTTTTCTACAAATTACCTGTAATATCTAAACAAATTATGCTAAATTTTATAATGCAAAGTTTTATAGTTATTTCATGTTATATTTCAAAATAAAACAAGTTTTTTTTATAATTTTTACTTTATGTTTTGTCAGCCAGGTTTTAGATATTGAAGTTGGATTGGAAAAAAGATTAATCTACCTACTTTGTACTATCCATATTAAAAAGCAAAACTTGAAGAAAAATAAATTAGAAATCCATTAATTAGGAAAAACCAATTATTATTCTTACAAAAAAAACAAGATATATTGACATAGAACTGAAATTGCTTACTGCTAAAACAAATAATTTAAAACATTTTTAGTTGTGAATTTAAAGAGCTAAGTTTATTTGGCTTTAATGATTTAATAAATTAGTGTAGGTATGTTATTTTAGAAGTAAATTTTGTAGGTCAAGTTATTAAGAATAAAATAATACTAACCTAGAATAAAATTTCAAAAATGAAAACTTAACAATTTTATGCTTTTCACTAAATGAGAATAATGACACTAAATATTGAACAAATTTTAACTAAGTCAGCGGTTTCCAAACTGTGAGAGCAGGCGGCTTAAAAACTTTTAAGTGTTTTCTCGACTGCAAAAAACAGAAAATTGAACAAATCTCAAGAAATATGTTCTATAATTTTATTTATATATATATATATATAGGGGTTGCAAAAGAAAATTTAGGCTCAAAGTGGGCTGCATGACATTAAAGATTGAGAACCGCTGGTCTGAACCATATACTTTTCCTTTCTTTTAAACCATATTCCAATTTAAGATTAATTTTGCTTTTAATTGCTAATATTCTCCAAATTTGTTGCGTATTAAGTACTTGTATATGAACCTTATCTCCAAATATTAAAATTTCAAATTACTTGCCAAATAATGAATAATATACAATTAATACCAAGTAACTTGATGCAGTTTAACTCCCAACTCTTTTAATGCCATATCTATTGTCATTTACGTGCAGTACCAAGTAAAAAAATTACAGTTGGTTTTAATGGTTAAAGCACATTATCTTGAAATTAAATTGACAGTTGCTGTTTTGTTGATTGTGTCACAAATAACTTAACTCTGAATGACTTGCTAAGAATGGCTCTGGTCGCTAAAAAAATGATTCATTTTAATAATATATTTATATCTATACACTTTTATATGCTTTTATATATTATACTTCGCGGAGTGACATTTTTCTGTCAGCTCCTATTTTTAATAACATAAAAACAGTTTAATTAAAGTATGTTTTAAGTTCCTTATGTTGTAATGTTGTATAAGAAAGCAAAATAATTTAAGCTGCAAGTTGTAAGTATGTAATAAAAATCATTGAGTGGAATTGTAATGTTTATATTGTATTCTTCTTATAAGTATTAAAGATAATAACTTTTTTTAAATTGTCTTTAATTTCCTCATAAACTTCAAAGTTGTTTGTGCAAGTAATTAGGGAGGTTACAGCATCCTAGTTATATAGCAATTATAACCTCAAGTTAACGAGAAAGAAATAGTTGTAAAAAATCTGCAGTTTAGTTAAGGTCAACTTGTATACCTTCCAACACTGCAGTGCATGAGCCTGGGTTTCTATTGCATGTCGTATTCCTCTCTTGTATATTCATTGCAACTTTCCTCCATTCTTAATCATCAGTCAGATCTCCCTTAATATCCTATAACCATCTTTTTCCTAGTCTTCCCATTTTTTGTCTAAATTCTTGCTTCCAAAGATTTTTTGTATCTTAAAAATTTAAATTATATAATCTCAGCAGTGGTTTTACAAAACAACTATGTTTTTTACAACACCTCCAACACAACAATGTCATCTACCTATTTGTTGCTATAAATTTTCCACACATCTCTCTCGCTGAACAGTAATACAGTGATCGCCAGTTATACCATCATGCCCTCCCTTCCCTTCTTAATATGGCATGTATTGACTCACATGAGTATAAATAAATAACACATCAAATTTTTACAGACTTAGGGATGACCAGTTATTTGAAAAATATTGCTTTCAGAGCAATAACAGAGACTCGTCCAGTGTTCCCATCTTTCTCTGCCCCATTCTCAAAATATAAGTACACAGTCTAATAAACCTCTCTTATCTAACATGACATGTAAACATACCAGATTGTACCTATTGCTTACAAACAGTACTTCTACTATTCGTTCTACATTACTATTTGAGGATTGTAGAGATAAAGAAATATACTTTAGTAAGTATGCAGTTAGTACATTTTTGTGTATGTAGCCCACATAACACTAAAAGTTTATCTATAGAATTTTTTTTCTTCTAATGTACTGTGATTAGCACTATAACAGGTCTGATTGTCTGTGAAAATGTGCATTATAACTGGCGACCACTGAAATCACAGTAGGCTATAAAAGTTTATTTCAGTAACAGTTGGGATAAGTTCTTTAACCATTAAAATTTGTTTCAAAATGTTGGTCACAAAAAAATCTTAAAAACTATCTTTTTAAAAATCTGATTTAACCATATCATTATTTGCACTAAAATTTATATAAATTAGCACTTCAAATTTTTTTGATAATGACTTCTATCCAGATCATTTTCAATCAAATCTAAAAAGTTATTAATTAGGGGGTCGGCTCACTTAGTAACTATAAAAATCTTGGGTTTCTGTTAAAGTTTGATCCAGTAAAAAATAGTGTTGTGTAGAAGAATATATTACAAAGAACATATGTAGTACTGAAAAACATGATTTTTAATTATCACTGTGTTTTAACACAAGACAACCTTGTGCAAAATTCTAATAAGTTGAATTTGATTAAAATCATTGTTTAAAAATTAAATAGTTCTGTTGTTTGTAGGTACCAATTAGAAAAAAATTGTAGTCTTAAAAATTGATTAACGTTTAAACATCAGTAATTTAGTAGTAAATGTATGCGAGATGAAGACAAAAGTTTCAAGAATTTACATTGTTTTTACTTTATAATGTTTACACTGAACTTGTGCATTTTGTAAATGTGATTTTTCTCAATGAAAGCAAAAGTATAATCGTATTTATAATGAAGACATTTGACAAACAGATGCAATAATTTCAAGAAGCTGTTTATTTATCAACAGTAGGTTTCCCAATAGATCCTCGATATCCAAGTTTTATCGTATGTAAAAATAATTTAAAAAATTTGGCGAAACTGGTACTGTTAAATACCATGAGAAAAGTGTACATACCATACCTCAATCTGCTTTTAAGTAAAACACGTCCTTAAATTTATTGCAAACATTCATCAAAGGCCTACCTACATTGTCCTTAAATTGTGCTGTTTTATATCACAAAATGTCATTTTTTAGTTTTAAGGAAAAAGTGCTGTTACCCATATAATGTAAAATTGGTTCTTGAGCTTTCAGAAGACCAGAGTTGAATTTTGTGAAACAGCAATGAGTAATTGTGATCAATACTAATATTGTGCAATTACAGTTGTCTATTGGGATATTCATCTAAAACATGTGATCAATCACTTAACTTCTTAGATAAAATATTGTTTTCAGTTAAACTATCATTATAATTAACGGAAATGTAAGTAGGTATACCTGTGTTTATTGGAGCGACCAAAATTGTCACTGAGTGAGGTAGATGTTCTAAAGGCCCCAAAATATCATGTATGGGCAAGGAATAGTTGGTTGTCCTGCCAAGTGGATGAAGTCAATTGTGTAAGTCAGATCAAATTACCCTATTTTTTAAATATATATTTTTGACAACTCAAGTTAATAAACACTAATTAAATTTTACTTTCCCACTGCATAGGAAATTGTTGTGAAACAAAAATTTGATATACAGCTCTTAAGTTCATGTGTATTTGATGGATGACTTTGTATATTCCTCTACATACAAAAAGGACAAAATCAGATTTTGATTATTTGTAATGACTTTTGTGTAAGAAAGATTTTTGTTTGCTTTAAAAATGTACACTATTTATTTACATTTTTTTTTTTTTGAATTTGAAAATGCTTAATTTTTTTTAAAGGCAAATTAATAATAGTGGGTTAGTTTAACTCATATTTTTCAAGGACAAACCAGACTATAGCTTAATATTAGGTATTGTAGTTTGAAGACTAAACATGATCCAAAAATATTGTCAGTGTAAGCAACCTTGAAACTAAAGTAGGCCACTACTGATGTCAACAATATTGTTGATGTAATAATTTTATCTGTTCAAAAGCATATCATATAAGTTGTATCATAATAGTTGCATGTTCCAGATATTCTAACAGAAAGAAAAGGAAATTACAAAAAAGATGTTTTGTATGGGCAAACACACAAACAAGACTACAAAAAGTAACACATTACATAGGAGAGTTGTGAATGTAACATAGGACTGTACAGTGATTTGAAAAGTATTATTCAAAATTATTTTAGAACTTCTATGAAACAAGAATGGCTATCAGACTCCATAAAAAATTAAGAAACTTGAGAAACTAACACTGACTTCAGCTACGGGTGTTATAATAAATATGTTCACAATTTCTTGTACCTATGTAATGTTGTTTTTGACACTCTCAAATATTTTCTGTTTTTTTTTTTTTTTATTTTCCAAGATAGAGCCGCCCAAGAAATTTTGATATAGGGTCCAACTGTCATCATCGCTATCACAACTGTCATGATCGTTTACAATCATGATCTGAGTTTTACCAAAATAGTTGCTACAAAAGTTCATTTTCCACCTAGAAATTTGCTAGTAATGCTTAGAAACACTATAAATCAGTTCAGGAGAGTTAACTACCTGATAAAAAGACTGGATGGGATTTTTTTATGTAGTAGCTCAAAGTATGAAATAAATAACATCAATACAAAGTAAATGGCAACAAACTGTATGTTAGCATTTCAATCATCATGGAACATTGTTTCTTTGCCATAATGGAAACAATTTCCAAAAGTTAATAACATTAAATTTTTATGCATGCACATATTCATATTTTATAATCAAAAATATGAAAATGAAAGCTGGCCACTTAAAAATTAATTTTCTACTTAAACTAAAAAAAAAGAAAAAATAAGATTTTATCATCTTAACATTTAGATACTAATTTATGCAGGTATAATCCCATACAATTTTACTTTTAAGAAGTTAATTTTGAATGGCCGTTTTAAAATGGTTGATCTGATTTTGCGGAACAACAAACTTATTCCAAAAACTAATTCCATAATATTAAAGGGAACATGTCTTGCTATCTTTTAAAACCAAATTTTGAAAAACCGAATTTTAAAGGAAAATGATTCACCTAAATAAAGAATACACAAAATGCAACAAACATTAAACAAACAAATTTACTACAAAACACGATTGTTACATTTTTGAGTTACAAAAAAAATAACTATAGTTAATATTAGAAAAACACTCTTAAGTATTTAAAAATAATATTTAATGTAATTAATAAAAATTTTATCTTATAAATCATATCTCAAATAAATCAAAAGTTAAAATTAATTGAAATATTTTTATATCATTAATAAATTTTAGTTGAAAAATTCTTTTTTTTTATTGTTAATTTTTATTGCCTTTATTTGTACAAAACTACCAACTAAACTGACACTAATACACTTGTTAATGATATTGACATTTTAATTACACATCAATTATTAAAGAGAAAAATCTTATTACATTGGTGTTTAACAATTTAGGCAAATCTAGTGACAGTAGAGTCACTGGTGTGATAATGCATCTGCCTTCAATTGCAAATAAAATTTATATGAATTAATATAACATTGATTTTATTATAAATATCATTCCACATTTAATTAATACATACAATACTAAATGAATTAATATAAAGATATTTCAAATTATAATAAAATATATTTTATCTGTATAATTATATACAATAAGAGTACAATAATATTTTATATACATTGCATAAAATTAATAATTAAATCTGAAAACGTAAATAAACATTAAAGCATATAAATATTTCAAGAAATAAGTTACAATACTTTGCAATATAATTTACTCGCTTTTAAAATAAATATGATTGTAACATAATTCTGGAATATATACACTATATACAAAGTTTAAAGAAAGCAAAATATTTAAAAATAATATTCTATTAGTGATGTCTACAGATCTAGTTAATTAGGCCTATAATTTATAATGCTTTATATGATTGTATTTTTTTTTAATCAATGTTTCTACGGGTTGCAGGGATGTGGGCACATTTGCAAAATTTAGATTTTTTCACCCTAAAGTCCTTTTTATTAAGTAAATTCCTATGCTAAAACTCCATTCATAAAATACACAAGTCTGTTTTATATGCATTTTCTGTTTAGTTTAAACATAAGAAAACAAAAATAAATAAAAACTATTTAGTCATTCAAGCAAATAAAGAGGCATTTGACATTATCATTTGATCATTCTAAGTTATGACAACTATGGAAATTAATGAAAAGATTGCTTTTTAATCAAACAAGAAAATACCATAGTAAAACATAAGAATAAATACATTTTTTTGTAAATCAGTCAAATTAGTGTGCAAAACACAATATTTTGACTAAATATAGCAAATCTCACACTCATACAACTACTACTTTTACTTTCGCTATGTTAAATTCCAAAAAACAATTGGTATTACATGAAATTTATTTGTGCTTGTTCTGATAATTTACACAAGTAAGCTGTGAGCATAGTTCCTAAATATTCCAACTTGTTATTGACTGCCGATGGCTACTGTAAGTTACTATCAAAACTTCAATAAAACAGGAAACACAAGTTAAAAGAGATTTTAAATTAATCACACAGCCTAGCTTTTAGTAGAAAAAAACACTAGATTTTATAAACTAGGCTATCTTGTTGGAAGGACCCTGCTAAAAACAACACATATTTCAAGTAATAAAGAAAAACCTATATAGCATGCTCCTAATAAAAGTGTAATCACAAAGTCACAAACAATGTTTTTAAAGGGAACATAGGGCCTTTTTTTAAAAGAAAACTGGAGGTTTGTTTTTTTTTTATTTACACTTAGGTTACTTACATGAGAACAACAAACAAAAACTTAAGACTAAATTATTGTGTTTGTATTTAAGGATTTAAATTAAGTAAAAGGCATATGTATTTCTGTAAACATATCTGATGCAACTATAATGTAAAATGTTTGTCATTAAATTACAGGATCCAATTCTTTACACAATAATCAATATTTATTCTAATTAGCAGACCATACATTTAAGTACCTAAGGACTAGATTTAAACAAAATTTGTCAGAACTGATTTTGATTAATTTACCATTTTTCTTAGACATATAATTAGTTTTCAGTAATAGGCCAGGCACACAGATAGAAAAATATCAACGTAATGTACAACTACGTTTTTACTAAGGAAACCTGAAAAATGGGCAGATTAAAGATTATGTTCTGAGGTGGTTTAAAAACATTGTTTTATTTCTAACTTTCTGGGGAAATCTTTTTTTCTGGAGGCTACCCCATCACACCACATTCCTTCACAAACATTTAGGCCCAACAAAAGTAAATGTCCCAAACCCTGGGGACACTTTACTTTCAAAAGTAAAGTGAAGGGCTGCCACTGATTCTAATTGATTATATTTTTTTCATTTCACACCTCCGTTAATTTCACATCTCATCAGTTATGCCACACGAAGCAGTAATCTGCATAGTTATGTAGATTGGGCTGTGTTTGTGTGTTGCCTGATAATTGTGTTGTGTGTACTGTGACTGTGTTATTGTTTGTTCAAATTCACTGTTTTCTCGTTAAGTACAAGAACACTAAATCATATTATTATATCATACTGGATATGCACATTATTTTAATACATACAGCCTGTGTAATAATTCTTTGGAGGCATTATAGTTACATATTTTCACACTGAAGCCTTAATGTTGCAGCATTCATAAATTTTCTATAATTACTCATTTAGTAGTATTCAACTGAAAAAGATTTGTTTTGACAGTCAGCTAATCTACTAATGACTTAAAAACTTTCACAATTTCCCAGTGATTGTGAAATAAAATAAACAAATCTCCCACTCAGTATCATTGCCCAGTATTTACTTAGTTTAAATTTGTTAGGACAGAAATACAGTGGTAATTCAGACAAATACTTTTTTTATTTAGAGAAACATACAGTGAAACTTGGATTACCTGCCAGGGTCAGGACTGGAACCATGACAATTCGAACAGACGGACAACAACTAAAATCCTTAAAACACATTACACTTCCCATTCATTGCATATGAACAAAAGATTTAAAAAATACATGTTTATAAACTGAATAAAAGTTCTGCAATAAAATAAAATTTTTAAAAAATTATAAAGCTTTTTTTTAGTTTATAAAAAACTGTGCTAGAATCAACCCGTTATTTTGTTATATTTTTATTTTAATAAAATAATAATTAATTTAGTAAGTAAAATTAAAATAATAATAAAAATAAATAATGAAACCTACAAAAGCAAAACCAAACTATAAAACATACCAAAATTAGCAAGAATCTATACTTTACTATGCCCTGATGAAATGGTGATGTAAACAAAATTAGTATGGCAGGTAGAGTAATAAAATACGGAAATAACTTACGAGATATCTGACAAGTGCTGCAATTACTAATTGTGCTAGAATCAACCTAAGTTATTTTGTTATATTTTTATTTAACAAAATAAAAAAATAAAAGTGCAGCCCTTCATGACCTAACAGTTATATGTTCCAATCAAATGTTTCCATTGTATGCTGAAACAATTAAGTCACTATGCAACAAATATAGTACACAACACTAAACCTGACCAGAATTCACACAGTGATGTTATTTTGATTAACATAAACTTTATTCACCCATGTTTTGTATAAAAAATTTATGTTATGTTCAAATGTTTCTTTACTAACTTTATGATAACTTCCATAGAGGTGGTTTACTAATTGTACAGCCTGATGATGAAACCATAATGTTTTGAAATCACAGTATTGTTTATAAAGTGAATGAATAACAACTAGACATACAAATAGGTTTAAACCTTAAAATACAAACATGTGATCCAGTGACTGGCAATTTTAGAGCTGTGACAACATTGTTTGAAGTGAAAAGCAGGTTGCTTCTCGTTACTTGAATTAATTTTAACTGGTTGATAACTTCAGTAACAATTATCTACTCGTGTGCACTATAGTATTTGATTTTCAATTAGCCGCCTCGGTGGCCTAGTTGATAGCAACCAGGCTTTCACCCCAAGGACCCGGGTTCGATTCCCGGCGAGGGCTTGGCATTTTCATACGCTATAAATCATACCATCGTCTGCATTAGCCCAGGTGTGCACAATAGTCAAACGTCACACACACACAAAAAAATCAATTTTCACCAAGTACTTTTTTAACATACAAATTTATGTTTTTGTCTTAGGTAAACAGGGATCGGATAAGAAAAATATTTCCCAAAATTTTACTACATAACACCATAACTAAGCAACAATAAATTAAATAAAACTGAAACAGCAGTGATACATAAACTACAACTCTATTCTTAAATACAGTAGACTAGTTAAACTATTTCGGGAATAGATCCAAGGTAAAACTAAAAAGTGACTGTATTGTTATTGTACATAAAACAAACAAGACTAGGCCATGTACTCAGCACATTTTACAGAAAACACGATATTTCTCAATGTATTATTTGATGATTTTACAAATACTTTGGACTAATTCACCTTTATCTGTGTTTTATAGCGTCTATGTATCCCATATTTACAAATGTACATTTCTGTTTATCACTCATTTTCTAATACACAACAAAGCGTAGCGCAGAAAATAATAAAATGTAAATAAATAAAAACAAAATACTGCACATCCACACAACAGCAATGTTTGTTTGTTTGAAAACACAGACAAAATGTTTAAAAAGAAAGAAACAAGTGGCAAATTGCTGCTGACATGGCGGCACAGCTCACCATTAAGTAAACAAGTGGCAACAGCTCAAATGTGTGTGTAACTTTTGCTTAGGTAGCCATACAATCCATCTGGAGGCCAAACTAGAAGGAGCCTACTGTATATTGAATTTTAACTGAAAGAAAGTGCATGTAATAGCTCCAAAAAGAGCAATACAATTAAATCCTTATTGTAAAAGAAATAAACTGCATAAACAAAACATCTTGTACAGCTATCAACAAAACACAACAGTTTACAAAACACAACAGCAAACAATAATAAACAAATAACAAAATAAATTTCAACTTTAAATAAACTAGCACAGTACATAAAACAATTTTATTCAATTTTTAACATCTGTTTTGAAACTGTGTCACAGATCAATCGCCTTCTTCACATTTGTTATTCCCAATAATTAATATTTTACTGTGTTGTTATGTATAACTATCACATAAGTACAGTGGAACTTGGCTAATTCAAATGCCATTAAATCAAAATCATTTAGTGTCCCAAGGACATCCTTATATAATGCATGTTAAAAAAAAATCATGGATAGTTTGAACTTTTTAATTAAGAAGTTTTTGATGGTAAAACTGTTTTAATCAAAACAGTTTTTTGTGTTTTCTAACCATTGCATACCTTCCCTGTTTCTATTATTTCTATAGATAGGTAAAGTAAAATTGGAATGCAGTCGTTGCTTTCTCCTTCCCTTTCCTCCTGACTACTTGCATTTAATTAAAGGGTTTTACACTAGTCAGCTATTGTGACAAATTAGTCAAGGTCAACTTCTGAAGCTGCCTAGTGTTTTGAATAATTCTATGAATATGCATTGTGTTTACATTACACTTTAGTTACATTTGTTTGAATATTTGGTTATATTTGTTTGTGTTTTGTTAAATTTGTTTGCATATTTTGTTGTTTGTTTTTAGGTTTTCTTACATTTGTTTTTGCATGTGCACTGTAATATCCTTGTCCAAGGTACCGACTTACAAGTCATTAACTTTGACTGAAAAGGTAGTGGAGATCATGAAAGTGGATAAGGGCATAGGTACACTGAGCCGAGCCAGATGTATTAAGAACTCACCCCTACATTTCTAGACAAGGTTTACTATTCAGTATCTTGTGTAGGCCTACATGAAGTTAGATTATCATTAATTTATACCTTAAACTTCTTTATTAACTGTTATCTGTACTTCAAAGCATTACTACCATTATTACGTATTATAGTAATAAGAAAATAAAATTAGTTTTTGTTTCAATACGTTTTTATCTATTAGGCTACTGTGTTTACATTACTAATTTTTAGTTTTGAATTCAACAAATTTTTTGATCTGGAAACTCTATTCTACTTGCATCTATCCTATTATGTCTGACTGAATTGCTATTGTTTGTAAAAAAGTTTTTTTTAGATCACAAAGTTAAGTTCTATATTTTTTTATATATACCCTTGTTGACAAATTTTTTATTATGTTTCCTTACAGTTCAAACTGTCTAATTTTCACTGTATTACCACTGTGGAAACTATTTTATAAATGTTTTGTTATAATAAGTAAAAAAAACAAAAAAGTTTAAAATATTAAAACATGGTAAAACTAATAATATTTTAAGTTAAATAAATTTGTGTCATATATTATTATATATTGCTTCTGCAATCTTTAGTTTTCTACTAAGCACAGTGAGCTAAGCACTTGTAATCATTTAAAATGTTTAATATATTATAGTTGTCAGTTATTTGTTAAATCAAATTCAACAAATCGAAGTACTGACCTAGTCAAACAAGGAACTATATTGGTAATAATCCACAGCTGACTTGGGGTATAGTCAGGTTTTGTTTAAAATAGATCTACACAAACCTTGTCAAATCTACTAGTAGTGCAAGGTATTGTAGATGTTACCAATGTGATGTGGTGTTCACTATACTTTATACTCCAAAATGCTCCACTGACTTACTGGTCAATAGCTGACTTTTTCAAATAATACACTGACTTCAAATACATGAAGTTTTAAAATTGATAAATTAACCTCAAATTTGTTAAACTTATGAAATTGATTATTCTCAAGAGCCGCCTCGGTGGTCTAGTGGATAGTGTACTAGGCTTTCACCCCGAGGATCTGGTTTCGATTCCCGGTGAGGGCTTGGCATTTTCATACGCTATAAATCATCCCACATTAGCCCAAGTGTGCACATAGTCGGACGTTAAACAACATTAAAAAAAAGGAAAAAAAAAGATTATTCTCAAATGACTGATCAAAAGTGGACTTAGACTATTATGACCATTAGGACAAGGAGCAAAAAAACCTTCTTTACACAATTTTACATTACTCAGTAAAATTGTATAATAATAAAAGTTTAAAATCATGAGCTTACTTCAGTCAGTCAGGTGAGCTTTACTTTAAAAACAAAGAGATGACAGATTCGTAGTTTTATTGGTGGTTTTAAATGTCCTACCTTTGTCATGACCTGCTGCATTTAATATTGGCCTAATTATTCCAGTTTGCAAATAAAATATACAGCTTATAACAATAAAATGATAATTTTTAGATATATAGGTATGAAAAGAAATGTTTTTCAAGCTATAACTACAACAAAATTTCCATTTTAGAGGCAAAAACATTTTTTTTAACTTCAAGTATATTATAACTTCCATTACATAATAGGTACTAAAGCCAAAATACATTGACATTTGAGGTACACAGTTTTTTGGAAAACCTTATTTTTAACAAATGATTTATGTAGTGAATAATAAAATTTGTGAACAGTAAATTTGTAAAATGATGAATTAAAAATTCACTCATATTAATATAACTGGCTTGCACTTGTATTGCACAAATGGCTCAACTGAAACAAAGTTTATCTGTTGGATTTTGTTGAGAATAAAATTAGAGTGAAAATTGTCTAACACAACCATGTGCAAAATTAGTAATTCAAAACTGTTAAATCAATTTTGTTTTAATTTTTTAATGAGACTACAAGCTAATGAGACTAAAAGATAATGTTTTAAAAAACATACCCACAAAAATATTAGGAAACAAGTTTGTTTTTTTTTTGTATATGTATTACTTTTTACTGGTGATAAATAATGTTTTAACTTTTCTTATAACTTTCTAGAATTAAAATTTAGTTTGCTTTTTGAAAAAACATTTTCTGAACAATAAGGAAGATATATTTTAAAATGTTTAACAATAAACATTTTCATCATTTTAGAAAAATAGATTCTTATTTAATGATTATTACTAGCAAAATAACAATAATAAGAAATTAAGTGCTAATTTTTTGTACAACTAAACCTTAACAATATTTAATTATATAATGAAAAATAATTAACATAAACTAATACAATATACTACAAAACATGCGGATGGACCAATCTGGCAAAAAAGCTGCTGGAGACTAGGCCCTGAGTTTTATTTCCATTTCATTTTAAGAATAAAATGTGATTTTTTAATATTTCACAACTATACCATATAATCTTCAAAGTGAGTTTTAAAAATGAATTGTGCCTACAGTTTTATGATTTGTTTGACATGAATATTTAAAAACTATTGAATGTACTACAATAATACTGAGCAGAATTAATTCTGTTTCAGTCCTAAAATTGTCTTCTGTTTGTTTTGTAGTTAATCACATAATACTTGCTACAAAAGACAAATTATGTAAATGCATGTGAATTGTATATGCAACTGGCAAGATCTAACACAAAAATATGTGATGTATTCTGTACACACTTTATTCCCAAGAAACTATACAGACCCATTTACGATATTATGGACAATTACACATCAAAAATGCTTTAAAACTTTTAAAATAAAAACAGGTCTATATTACTTCTCGACAAATTTAATATTTATTTATTTTATTATTGGTACATTAATGAATTTAGGCAAAATTTTAAATATAAACTGAACATAAAATGTAAATCCTTATAAACGTTTGGAAATTATATGGTAATAGTTTGGAAAAAATGAACATTGTTTGTCCATTGTTATAACTCCATATCTTGGGCTTCATCCTCACTAAAATCAGACATCGATGACTCACTGTCGGATGACATTCCCTGGTGTTCTTGTTCTCTTAATGCTTCTTCAGTTGCATACTTTCGCACATATTCTTGTACCTTTTTTTTGTAATCTTCAGGTTTGTGTAAGTACATTGCGGCAGCATCACCATTTAATGGATCAATGGGATTCGGATATGTCAGTAACTGAGGAAGAAAGGACTCAAAAATATTCGATAGATCATAAAGTGCAGTCCACGCTTGGTTGATAACATCAAGGCAAACAGTGCCAGACACTTCATCAATGTTTGGATGGTACACTTTATTCATGAAGCCAATTGATGGTGATTTAAAAGGATAATGTTCTGGAAGATGAACTCTTACTTTCCATACACCACCTTCATACGGAGTTCCTCGAGGGCCATAAAATTTTACACAAAATTCATTTAGTCCTCCAAGAATTGTAACTTCATGCTTGCTTTCTATAAGTTTAATGACATCTGTGTCCATGCGTCGTTTACCTGCACTCGGAGAAGACATGATTACGTAGATGTTTTAAAATTTCCCAGTACAACCAACCTTAAAATTACTCTGTTTTGTTGGCTTGTGCCCACAAGGCAATTAATAAAACCAAACTTGTTTTACAAGTAAATACAAGTTGTTGGTATTTAGTCGGTAAAAATTGTACAGAATGCAACAGCCCTTTTTACTTGATCAATAAACTGTTTTATACTTACTCAGTCAAAAATATAAAAACCAAGTTGTCCACTCAAATTCTACAAACATTCAGAAAAATGTATCTTAATTTTCATTGCCAAAAATAAATATACCATACTTCATGTCAGTACAAATATGACCAGGAAAAATTTATCAAAACATGTTACTTAAAAGTAAAACACATCAGATATATCACCAAAACAGATGTGAACACATTATGAATACTTCTTCGCTGTTTTTTAACACTCCTTGTTGATGTTTTTCCAGATATTCAATTCCAGGCAACAACAAACCCACTAGGATCAAGAATCTGAAAATCATAATTATATGTTAATAACAATCAATAGAAAAATAATTGCTTAATTGCTTACCAGAAACCAATAAGAAAGGTGTGTGTGAGTGTGTGTGTGTGTGTGTGTGTGTACACACACACACACACACACACACACACACACACACACACACACACACACACACACACACACACATATATAATTGGTATAGAATACAGGATATCCTAAGAGCTGTCATTTTTTAAAATAAAATATTTTATAACTCTAGAACAGTTCAATAAATAAAATTTAAACTTAGAACACTTCTTTGCCTGATAAAGGCCTAATTGGAAAAAATAACCAACCATAATGATCTATTTTAAAGTGGCGGATGTTTAACAATTTTATAGTAAAATAAATCAATAACGGTAAATTTTAGTGAAAAATGTTGATACTAAAAAAACAATAAATTAATCATACAATATATTCTTTATTCAGTTGAAATTGATAAAAAGCAAAGATGTTTAAATTTACATTTATTTTTAATACATTTTCTTATCTCGGGTCAGGGTTGTCATACAGGCAGAGTATTATTTGTACAAGAAAGTTAAAGATAATGATAAATTTATTTTGAGGTTAATTTTGAAATTGTTTTGTTATTAAAAAAAAAGTCTTAAAATGTTTTTAATCCTATAAAATGTTACCTTGAAGTCTAACATTTATTTTTTTTTAATTATCTATATTTAATAATCTGATTACCAGTATTCTTCATGTTTAATATTATCACATTAACAATTGGCTTCAAGCTTTCGCACTTGAACTGTTTGATTGTTTTTGGCTAATCATTGCAATTGTATCCCATTTACTTAAAGCTTATCGAACTGCAACTTTCCTCTTTCTCGTGTCTCGAATGTTACTAAATTGTTGTCATTTTAATAATTGCCTTATTGTTAACTAAAAATTGGGAAATTACTATTACATTCTTGTCTTGCATTATACTTTTTGATCGGTTTCACCTGACACACATTACCACCCCTCTCATCACTGATTGGTCCGTTGCTCTGCACTGAACTTCACATGTAGTTTTCCTTTGAATTTTGTATACATTTTTTTCACTAATGAACTTTTAGGGATAATTTAGAATATATTATTTTTGTTTTTGTTTGATTACTTTGTTTCATTACGTTTGTTATTCTAAAAATAATAAATATATTTAATTATTTTGGTGCATTGCTTGATTCATTTCTAGGCCTTCTGATTAAGTCACAACTTTAACTAATACATGTGTAATTTACATTGCTACAGTTTTTATTATATATATATATATATATATATATATATATATATATATATATATATATATATTTACTTGGGCCTAAGTAAACTGTCTTTTAATCAATTTCTATATTATGCCTTAACAACATTATTCCATTGATGGGCTACTATATTACTGGTTAGCCTAGGTTTGGTTACATCTTAATTTACATGTGATTCAATAACCTGTTGTCAATCAGCTGCTTACCGATATCTATACACAGTATATTTTCAACTCAACAGCCTAGACATAATACATAAAATGTTTATACTATTATAATACTGTTTTTATAGCCTTTTCAATTTCCTATCAAATGGTGTATCTCAAAACTATGAAACAAATAAAAAAAAGCTGCTCATATTAGCTCATCAGAGTACAAAAGCCGTGATAATAATGTATTTATTTTGCACAAATATGTGCAGACTAATTTGTGCAGCTTTGCTGTTTTATTTGTTCCATAGTTTTGAAAGTTACACCATTTGATAGGAAATTAAAAGGGCTACAAAAAAGGTATGAATTTATTTTTCACAAAAATTACCATTATTGATTTATTTTCATTAAAAAAATTTTAATTTAAACTATTTAAATTTAATAGGGTCAGTGTATGAAATTGATTATTTTTTTCAACTACACATTTATCAGGTAAAGAAGCATGCTAAGTTTGAATTTTATTGGTCAAGCCATTCTAGAGATATAAAATCAAAACAAAACGGTTGCTAGTGAGAAAATGAAGTGTTTCCAGATATGCTTATATGAACTTGTTTTCTTCTTTTATGCTACAGACTCATGTTCCAAATTATTTTCCTTTACCCGTGGGACACTAGGTTTATACAGCATTACATATATTCATGTTAATTCAAATCCCCAAAATTTAAATCACTAGAATAAAATTTGTAGAAATTTTCCAAAAATAGTGCTAACTACAGGTGTAAGAATACCAAAGGCAGTTTGAATTTCTGTTCTGGAAAAGAACACGTTGGTTTGGAGAGAGATGCTTCTAAGTCGCTGGCAAGTGTATGTGCGTGTGTGTGTGTGCTCTCTCTCTCTCTCTCTCTCTCTCCTAAACTAACAAGAGTAACCCAACAATTTTTTGAAAACTAATTAATTCTTTGCTAATAAATAGGCAGAACAAAAAAGTTTGATTTTATGAAATAATTTACTGAGCGACGCAATGTGTCTGTTTCAACTTGACTGACTTTAGCCGCCTCGGTGGCCTAGTGGATAGCGTACTAGGCTTTCACCCCGAGGACCCGGGTTCGATTCCCGGCGAGGGCTTGGCATTTTTATACGCTATAAAAATCATCCCATTGTCTGCATTAGTCCAAGTGTGCACAATAGTCGGACGTTAAACACCAAAAAAAAAAATTCAACTTGACTGTTCAGCATTTGGTTTGTGTGTTACACAGTTTTGGCTAAACACACTGACCAACTGTCCTGATATTTGATACCTAGATGCCTTGTATAAAGCTCAAATGACATATGTATAGGACTTATAAGTGATTAGGAAATCACTTCCGTTGAAGGATGGCTGCTTCTGATTTTGTGATGACAGGTGTATGCAGTTTTAGCCAAACGTATTGATTGATTATTTTGAAATTTGCTATCAAGGTAAAGGTGTAAAGCTCAAACAATGTATTTACAAGACTTTTCCCATTTCAAGATAAAGCCCCTGGTTTAATGACGGTGAGTGTAGTTGCTGACTATATTCCTGTAACACTGGCTTAACAACAAGACCCATCAAAATTTTAACCTCTCCATGGAGAAAAAACATAAAATTTTTAATAAAGTTGGTCCAGTAACATTTTTCTAAGGTTAAATTGGCAGAAAAAGTTACAAGTACAGCATTGTCATGGAGAGGTGACCAGGCAATTATTACAGAATGTACTGTCACATTTACTGTTCTTTAAACTACTAGTAGTTTTATTTCAAATAAAACATTTAGGCTAATTATAATCATTCAATTGCACAAATAATACACTAAACTATATTTCAGCACTTACATAACCAGATTTGTTTATAAATAGGGTGGTAAGTTAGTACTTCTCAAAAGCTCATTCATTTTTTAATCTATATTCCCTATAAAACCATGTCAGATTTGGTTAACCAGTTAAAAAAATAACAAAAAAACAACAACAAAACAAAATATCAGGTATAAGTTTTAATTTTTTATTGATATACTACAGTACCTACAGATTAATATACAATCACCAAATTAAAGTCTACTATTTTTTACAATCTGTAGGCCACAAAGCTGTAGCTACCAGATAGGCTTTAGTCCTAAACATATTTAATAAAACATTCATTTTTAAAACAATTATGTTTTAGAAAAGTGAAGAGTATTTAGACTTAAACATGTTTTGATATTAAATGTGTGTTTATAACATTAACACCATCGTAATAAAGTAATGACTTTTGAATAGTTTTATCTTCTATTGTATACTTTAGTATTAAATTAAGAGATCTCTTGCAGAAGATTAAATTTATTATAACTTGTGATTTTAAGCTACTTTTAATGGAACTATATAATGACGTCACAGTGTGTTTACATTGCATTGAGCATGCTAGATTCACTATGCCAAGGTCACTGCAAGTCAACATTAAACAAATTGGTTATCACGAGCTTCTTGTTAATACATTGATGGTTGTTGTATAGACAAGTTCAGTTAGACAAATGTATCTTTTAGGGATTTAAACAAACAATCATGTCATTTAGGTTCTTGTCTTTCTTTTAAAAAAAAAAGACTTTACATACTTTCATGGCTTACTGTGACGTTATGCACTTTTATTTTTGATTTTTTTTTCTGAAACCCATAGTTCGCATTTTATATTTTGTATTATTATTAACAGCATGTAATTCAGCATTTTGACAAAAACATTATAAAAATTGACATTATGTAGTTTATGTCATATTTACCAATAAATGAAGTATAAACTTTTAATAGAAAATATGATCAATTGCAAAATAAAACTAATATTCAACTATTAACAAACATTTTTTTATTACATTACTAACAAAGGAAATTGTTTTAAAACCTACTGCTAATTTTTGAGCACCCTGAATTTTTTTAATCATTGTAGCCATTCAGGAAAAATTTAGTTTAAGAAAAAATTTAACTTTTTGGATTCAGTGGTCACTAGTACCACCTAATGAAATTAAAATTACCTGCCTTTCATAACATCTAAATCATAAATAAACACTAAAATGTTAAATTACAATCAAAAACTGATAAAATTTATTTAAAGATCTGCATAACTTATTACAGTTTTAGAATACATGATTGAACTTCAAAACTAAATAATGTTGCAACACTTTAATAATAGGTTCACACATATTCAACACAATTAAAAAAAACGCTACTGCTTAAAATGTGTGTCTTTTTGTTATCACAAAGCTAATACTTCATACATGAACAAAATTTGGGCACAGACAACTAATATTTTTTTTTATACAACGAATTTTTCAAGAACATCAATACTGTAGAGTTAGTCCAAGGCTGCAAGAACTGAGATAAAAAAGAAAATCAATTGATTAAATGTATACTTACCAGTGTGTCTTAATTAAATTGTACATTTATAACTCAGCACCAATTTATTTGCTTTGAAGCGTTTATTTTAAGTAAATAATAAAATTGACAAAATATTACAATGATTCACAAACATTGATAGCAAGAAAACAACAGACAATAGCCATTAAAACTGACAACCAGAGATAAATAAGTTCTATAATTCCTAGAAAACAGCTGAGCCATAGATTAGAAACAGCCCAGGATTGTGTACAAAGTAAATAATTAGGATTGCAAAGCCTTTGCAATTTTACTGTGCCAAGGTCATTTAACTCGACCTGGAAACTAAATAAATTATAATATAGCTTTTAATAGTTTAATTACTTTTATTATCTATAAAATATTTTAATTTTAAACAATTAAATTTTAATAAACTAGATTATAGACTAAAGAATAACAAAATGTTATAATTCTTCAAAAACACAAATATTAATATAATAAATAATTTTAATTTACAACATTTAAACAATTAAAAAAATATTAATATTGAGAAATCATGCTAAATATAATAAAATAAATTCAACGTATACAATTTGATCTTATTTTTAAAAAATTTCAAGAATTTCAAACAGTGTTCGTAATCGCAGGTCATAATTATTAGTTTATCTATGAATTCCAATGAATTCATAAGCATTATGAATAAGAAAATTATCTTGCATGCAAAAGTTGGTATTCATAAAATAATGTAGACAGTCAGACCTAATTAATTATAATACACAGAGTTACGACTTATTTATAATTTTTATTTAACTGAACACGTTATTCCTTTTCGTACAATTACCATCGTGAATCGATTTTCCTTATTTATTTATATGTTTGGACATTCTATTTTCGTAGAGTCTGAAGCTTAATTGTCTCTGTTGTTAATTACGTAATAATATAAAGTGCAAGTTGTAGTTTGAGGTTATGTTGTTGAGACTAGAGAAAACATGTGCTATGAATTTCTGAGTGTTAGGCTTTGTTTTAGTGCGATATAGGTTAACTACTATTTATTAACTGCTATTTTATTAATTGTTAAAATTTTTAATATTATATGAACAATACACAAAACAAAGCTAGATATTCGTCTTCCAATGAATTTTCTCAGAAGGTAAGGAAAATATTAAGTTGTTATATTAATATGCTAATGTCTCTATACATTTTGTAAAACTACTGTTTTGGGCCTCATGGTAATTTTTACACCAAATGTTTTATTATATGCCCAGTATAAATAGTCCAAAGTATAAAAGTGCGGAAACAACGGGACGTTAGAAACAAATGGAAAATAAAACGGACAAACATAACCTCAAAATGACTAGTGCACAAAAGTAGGTAATGTGTTTTACATGGTAAAAACTGTAAATTAATTTTTTTTAAGAAAGAAAATAACAACAATTAATATTGTATAAAAGTCTAAAAAGTGTTAGTAAATATGAACTTTTGACCTTTTTCATAATTTGCACCAAAATGCTTTTGATATGTCCAATATTACAAAATATTACAACATAATACAAAATATAAA
Organism: Callitettix versicolor; assembly: GCA_022606455.1. Lineage (NCBI taxonomy): Eukaryota > Metazoa > Arthropoda > Insecta > Hemiptera > Cercopidae > Callitettix > Callitettix versicolor. The sequence continues at coordinate 40,191,955 of CM040183.1, read as the reverse complement.
AATGGAAACTACAGGACGTTAGAAAAAAATTCAAAATAAAGTGGCATGCATAACCTAAAAATTACTACTGGATGGATGTAAAAATTACTACATGTTTTTTTATTGTAAAAAGGTATTTATGCAGTGTAGCCTGTTCTACATTTTTCGATATTTTATTTACTAAAATGCTTTATTACATGCCCAAAAGCAATAATCCAAAAAATAAAAGTGGAAACCACGAGAAGTACGATAATAAAAGTAAACAATATAACCTCAAAATTGCTATTGCTTGAAAGTCGCTAACGTGTTGTAGATCAATAAAACGATAAAAATGCATCTAAAACGGGTTTTCATTGTAGAGATTTTTTTGGAAATTGCTAGTTATGTAGGTTAAGGTAGTGATTTTTAAAATTGCTTTCCCTGCATGAAATATTAAATTTATAAGAGATAAAACATAAGATTTATCACTGAATAATACAAATATTAAATAAACTATATTTTTTTACTTTATTAAACATTTTATTATTTTTGTTAAACTTTATTTTTATTTCACCATTTTTTTACATTGAGGTGTGTTTACAATCTGTGTTTTTGTTTCTTGTGGCTATCCTAGACTCCACTCCGTCAATTTTTTTCATTCCAATAATGTTGGGTGGTGTCTCTTAAAGTCCCGTCATTCATTTTTAGTCTCTGGCAAAGGGTAAGATGATTTCTGGTCATTCTGGAGTCTGGCTCATGACAGGGTACATTCTTCAGATCTAGATATTATTAGTATTGCCTAGGTTTACTACATACACTACATATCGGGTGCCCTAGAGAATTTGAACCATAGGAAAATAACATGGTGTTTCATTAATCCACCAATAAATATTGGTTTGATAGATTTTAACCCATAATTAAATTTAAAAATATTTAAAATAAAGAAATGAGTTAACTAGTACTATTATAAAAATTTAAAGAAATAGTACATTATTACAAGTGTAATAGTAGCATAATGTGTAATGTGTGGGACTGTTGATCCATAGGGCCTCAGTTTAAATCTCAAGAAAACTCTTTTTTTGTAATTGCTTTAAAATTTACTTAAGGTAAAATTTTTAAATTAACAGATGAAAAACTATGACCTTTGCTACTTTTGTATGTCATATAAAAATAATATTAAAAAATATATATAATTCCGTGATTAATTATTTTAAACTATTTAACTTAAGCCTATAATTAATTAATTAATTTTTTTATTATTGCATTATATTATGCAAATGCTCAAATTCCATCTTTTTTCCATTGTTCTTAATTTGAATTTTTAATGATTTTAAATAGGCATAATTCAGTAATGTAAATAATAGATGTTCAAATTCAACCAAAGATCTGGATTTTGGTTTTTTACTGTTAATTTTGATTACTATAAAAAAGAACTTATTTAGCTTAAAATTCACTTTAGATATATTTTAAAATTAAAATAAATTTTAAAAAAGTATAAATTGTCAAAAAATTAAAAATTTTATATAAATTCAAAAATATAGTTTTTTCCTACAAAAAAGTTCAAATAATTTATTATTTCGTTCCTGACAGTAATGCAACTATTGTAGAACTCTTTATGGTCATTAGAAAGCTACCAATTGTTGATTTTATGACATTCTACAATAATTGATTCCTTCAATTCTTCAGTTGTTTCATACTTGTTTTTCTAGAAGTTATTTTTTTAAAGTTTCCCTTAGATAAAAATCGTAAGGAGCTAAATCAGGAGATCAAACAGACCAAACAATTGTTCCCCCATTACGAATCACTTCCCTGAATATATTAGACAATAGTTCTGTAACTGTTCTATAAGAATGGAAACAGTTATATTTTAGTCCAAATCATTTTATATCACTATATTTTAACCAATCATGTTTCTGCTTCACCGGGTTCAAATATTTTCTGTATTTGGTTCATTATGATTAAATTTTGGTTCATTACATTTGGTAAATGTCGATTCATCAGCAAAAAGACTCAACCATTGTTTCACAGACTAAGTCACCAGTCTGGATCACTTAAAAGCATATAATTGCAGTTGGTATATGTGCAATTTATAGGATTTGAAATTATGTTTATGCTAAATCCAATTAGTATTAAATTTTCGTACTCCTGTTTCATATTCGATTGTTCTTAAAGATAATTTTGTTATCTCAAAGTAGTATCACCACTCTATTGGCAGCAAGTTATACTACAAACCTTGCAGAGTTTAAATTTCCCAAACTTCTGGTAACACCTCATTAGTACTTATATGAAGGCTTGGTAGTATTGGTTAATTGTAAGACTATTGTCTATTGGTTAATTTCATTATAAATATGTGTGTGTGTGTGTGTGTGTGTGTGTGTGTGTGTGTGTGTGTGTGTGTGTGTGTGTGTGTATTACATATAATTTGCTATTATTATTGTTACTGCCATTCTAAAAAAAACAATAAATTAACATTGTACACTATTTTAATTTTTTTTTTTTTTTAGTGAAATTCATTGTTATTTAATTGTAGGTTTTCAATAGATTGTAATTTACCCAATTGAAATTTCTTTGCAGATATGAGTAGTACGAAATGGGGAAGTTTGAAGTCTGGAAAACTCAGCATCTTAAAAGTAGATACCAAGGAACAACGGGACAACAATAGTACTTTAGTTGATGAAAATAAAGACAGTGAATTAACTGATTTATCATTTTCTTGTTCTTCTAGTGAGAGTAATTATTGTGACAAATTTTTTATTTCCCCTGAAATCTGTGACGTGTATAAAGACTTCGTTAGAAGCCCGTCTAAAGCTAAAGAAATTGTTGATTATTTCTTCGATTCTTGCTCAAGTGATGAAGAATATTCTAAAGATCTTGAATTTAATTTTTCAAAATTAAAGAGCAATTCAGATTTATATTCTGTACTCTTACAGTTAAAAAGAAGAACTAAGATCCCTTGGAAGAGTGAGTCTAAAAGTAAAAATACTTTGATAAACAGACCTAGCCCGGCTCCAAAACATCAATCTCCAATTCAAATTAAAATCAACAAGGGTATTGAATCACCTACTTTAAAACAATATTCTTCTGATTGTTTAGATAAACTGTTTATGAATAAATCATGTACAAATTATAGTGAAAACCTTGTGAAAGATTATAATAATGAAATATCAGAGGAAAACAGAACCGTTGCTCCTGTAAATAAATTATTATATAAGCAGGCTTCTCCTAATAGAATACATAACAGAGTTACTGAAACAGATGCAAGTATTGAAATCCCGCAACCACCAGTTTTATCTGTTAATGCTGAAAAAAAATTTGAAACGGAAGGTCATCTTGAAGATATATTTTCAAAATCTTTGCATAACACAAAAAACTCACCATCCAAAGACAGTGATAATAGTTTAGTTTGTTCTCAGCTCCTAGACAATTCATCTGATGATCCGCTTTTCTCACAAGAAAATAAAAGTGTTGTTGGAAAGCCATTTTCAGATACTAGTTTAAATAACTGTGTACTCAATTTTATTAGTGATATTAGCACAGAAATAGGTTTTAGTGAGCATAAAGAAGACGAATTGGGTAAATTAAAAGAAAGAAGTGAAACTGATAGGATTTCTTTATTAAATTCAAAAATAAAAATCAAAGAAGATTCAAGTGATTCCAAACTTTCTATTGATAGTAAAAGTTCTAGTGATACTAAAAATCATGATACAAGTATATCTACTTTTAGGTTAAGGAAGGACGAAAGTGATCAAGTTCATTCATCTAATATTATATCTGACCAAGAGGATATAGTTAACATAGATAGTGCAAGTGTTCATGGTAGTAGTACTGTTAGAATGAAAAACAGTAGTAGTAATTTAGTTTTAAATAAAGTTGATGAGAATGTAATAAATCATTTCAATGGTGGAAGACAGAAAGATTTTAACAGGACTAACAGAGATTTTGTAATCAAATTATCTAGCGATAGTGAAAGTGATACAGACTTACATAATAAAAGTGGAAAAATGTCTAACCCCTTGACCATTATTAAAAATCCAGTGGTCAGACATGTTTCATTGTCTAGTAATGACAGTAATTCTGACTTAGAAGAGGGCACGTTATCTCTTCAGGTAAACATTTTTTTTTTATTTAAACATTAAATATAAACTGTTTATACTTAAGTTTAACATAGTTGACTCTGCTTGATTGGGTCACAGATTGTCTACAGATACACAAAGTCTTTAATATTTTAAACACTGAATATGGTGATCCCTCTATAATATAACACTTCACCAATTCAGCCCCTCTGTTAGTCTGACTTTTCCAAAAGGGTGAGTGGGACAAAAACAGTGGCAATCTGTAATGTGTTATTGCATACACTAATTCTTAGTGTTATTTTTATGACACTGATTGAAAAAACCCATTTTTGTTATACATATCTTGCTTCATAATTTTTTTCAATACCAAGTAGGAAATATTCTGTTTTCATACATAGTAGGCTCCTATACATATTTGTATCAACACTATATTCCTATTTAATATACTGCACAGTATATAGTTTCTGTAATAAACATAGGTTTGATTATTATATAGTGTTCTTAAAATGAACTTCAGTTAACCCAGTGTTTTTGTTAAACGTACAGTATGATACCTGCTGGATTAGTTCAATTGCTGATACAGTGAAACTTTAACTATCATTGTGAAACCATTTTTAAAATGGTAATATAGTAAAATTAATTTGGAAGTTTTCTGTAAAAAGGAAATTGCTTAAGGGAACTTTCTCATAAATAGAATACAATAGATTAGCGTTTACAGTAATTTGTTTTCGTTAGAATGTCTACAGTCTATCAGTTTGGAAGGATAGAATCTACCCTGTGCTTAATTTTAGAATGCTAGAACATGTAATATGGTGTCACTTCAGTAGTGTGCTTAAGTATTACCTTGTTTGTCATAGAAATTAATAACAAGTATCTCAGCTAATGTGCGGTCGTAAGACAGGTGTTCATTATTTGTTAACAATTTTATTTATGTGGCATCACATGAAAAATTCATACAGATGCTAAATAAATAACAGTCATGGACATGATAACTGGTTTTAAATTTTCTTTGGTTTTAAATTGAGAGTTGCTGTCAAATTCCAAATCCCATAATATATGTAGATATTACACAACTCTTCAATTTTATGTCTAACATTCAGCCATAGGCTTTTTGGATCCCTCATTTGTATAATCTAAAATTGCTCTGCAGTAAAATTTTGGATATTTTGAGAGTTCTTGATGGAAAGTTGATTGGACCTGTAGGCTTTACTGTGCACTTGTCCATTCACAAATAAATTATGGCTCCATAATGTATTCCTCGACATAAAAACTAGTTTAAAGATAATTAATCCGGTTCATATTTTATGCTCTTTGTCTTGTATCTGGTGCATTTCATTCAAACTCTGTTGCTAGTACTCTTCTTGCCGAGGTTTGTGATCCTTCTCTCTTTAGATGAACTCTAAATAACTGTAAATTTCATATTGTAGTGACCAATATTCACTGTCACATATTATGAACACAGTGAGTGAGTATGACTTATTTGCCTGTTATTGCTTGTGCGTATGACATCGTGTGTTTATGTTGCAGAAGAACTTGTCCGTCGGCCTTCAAAATAATTTTCAGTTAGATTTCGATACAGATTTCTTCAAGAAGAATGAAGTTTGGTTAGTTCAGTGTCCAAAAAGTGTAAGTCTGAGTAAATTTTTGTATACTTTTATGGTACATTGTGGCCACTGACCAGGTAAACAGGTATTTTGGAAAAAGTCAGGGAAATTTGTTTAACAGTAAAAAGTCAGGAAATTAGGATGTTGGTCAAGGAAAAAATTGTAAAATTTTTAAAAAAACAGACATTTCATTCAGTGTGTCAAAGATGTTTTTCTACAGTCAGTCCTTGTAACTGAATTCAGTATAAGAGACTTTTGACAATGGATTATATTCAATAACAAAAATGGACATTTAAAATTTTGTGCAGTCTCTTACTTCACTTAAATGCTATGCGTATAATAAAGTGATGACTTTATTCACTTTAATTGCTATCTTGTATAACAATTCATAATTTGAAAAATTATCAGTAGGTTACGGAGAGCAAGTTATCAACAATGTATAAGCAAAGACAATGGCCGGTGACCTCCCACAATGCTGATGTCATGGCATATAGCTTAACGAAAATATGTATTTATTAAAATAATCGTTTAAACAACAGGTAATAGTAAAAATACTTGTTGAATAAATATTTCATTAACAAAATCAGTATAAATGTATGTGTGGAGTATCAAAAATAAAGAATAGTGGAGGGATATGTTAAACTGAACATGTAAAGTAAGCCATTTTGATTGCAGTGCATAACATAACAGATGGATGGAACCTATGCACATCAGTGTTGCTAAGCAATAGATTTAGTGCTGTGTGAGAGAGAAGGAAGATATAGGCAACTAGCCTAGTCACAACCCAAAAAAGAAAATAAATTATTTTGACAAAGCCCAAAATTGAACTAAACAAATAAAATGTACCGATAAATTCAATTTCATCAACGAAAAGACCATAACACCCAATGACCGCAATGCAATTATATCTATTTGAGCGATTTAGTAAGAATTGAAAACTCAAAATTAGTGGGAAAGAACACATCATTTTGAGAAGACACTAAAAAAACAGGAGTCGCTCGCAGGTCTCAGCAAGTACATATGTGTGTTTGACTACCGCATAGAAAAGTTTAAAATTTTTTTGAGAAAATCAGGTGACAATGATTATTGGTAAAATAAATAGTGAAATAAAGATGATTCACTAATTGTGACCAAAATATTAGTGTCCAGCCATTAATTTTGTCGAATAATTGGATAATTGTAGATATGTTTTGCTCTTGCTAAATTAGTTGTTGTTTATGTTTTAAAATCATAATTGATTGTTGCGTATGAAAGATATCTTAATTAATAGTAATAAAAAATTCAATTTTCTTTTGTTTTAATCTCTCACATTATGTATTGTTTATTGGTATTGTTGATTATCTTGTTATAGTTTTTTATTTTATAGTATTTCACTTGGTTTCATAGTAAACGCAGAAGTTTTATAAAGTAAATATAGCACGTTGTTTATAAATAATTTTAGGTGTAAATAAAAAAGAAAGTAACATTGACTGTTTTGGCTGGATGAGAGTACTCAAACATATGAACATATAAGTATGACTCAGCAAAGTCGACTGTTTTGGTTAAGATATATACGTAGCACATTGGTGTATCAGGAAACAGTTTATGATTTCAGTAGATTATTGTGCAGTCTGCATTATTTATTTCCTGGAATTGTACCATGTTTAGTCAACACATGATACAAAGTAAAATGTATTGAGTACAATACATTGCAATCTACCAGAGGTAATGATTATATACAGGAGCAGACCTTTCTTCTAATCACACATTAAATTTGATGCTAATTCTGAAACATTCCGATTCTGATGCACAGATTTATTCTGTGCAGATAATTTGATGTTGGATTAGAAGTCCAAATCCGAATATAGAAGGCAGTGGTGAATCTATGACAGTAAAAAAATTTTAAAACGCCCTTTTCGTGAGGACCATAAATGAAAAAATTGAATAGACTTTGAAATGTTTATTTTGACTGCTTCTCATTGTAACTCTAATTTTATATTTAATTTGTTTTCAAAATTTTAATTTTTTCCAGCATTTAAATCACTTCTCTAATGAAACACCAAACGTTTTCAAGCAGAACTAAACTATACTAACTAATGAGTATACATACTAAGGAGTATGTATACATTTCTATCAGTAATGAGTACATGCTCTAATTGTATGATCAATAATACACTGCATAATCTGTATAAACTATACTGCATAAAAATTAAGACAATATGATTTTCCCTTTTATCCGTCAATACTTTATGAGGACAATGGATCGGCATTAATGAAAAGAGTAAAGTTCACAGCAGTAACTTCAAGTATTGAACCCATAACCTTGAGGGGTGCACTTCAAAAATGCAGCAGACTGATCAGTGCCTTAGCCAAATCGATTACCAAGCCAATTACACATTGTAATTTATACAATTTGCAGCCACCTCGATGGCCTAGTTGATAGCATACTGGGCTTTCACCCCGAAGATCTGGGTTCAATTAGGCCAGGGCTTGGCATTTTCATAAGCTATAAATCATCCCCATCGTCTGCATTAGCCCAAGTGTGCACAATAGTCAAATGTTAAACACAACAAAAAATTATACAATGTGCATATTAATTAGTATATATAGTCTTACCATGTTTGCCTACTTTATGGAAATGTATTCAGCCACTGCATTTCTATTCAAATATATTAATATACAAAAATTCCTTTTATCTTGACATATGAAGGCTGCATTTAGTTAAACATCTAATGCCGTTTTAAATGTACTAAGTGTCAAAACCTACCAAATTGATAGGTAGGTAACCGCCACAAAAGTGGCTGATCAGAGTAACAAGTAAGGGAAATAACTGTACTTCGACTCACTGCCTTTTGATGCTTTATTATTTATTTATTCACTATACATGCGATTTGCCATCTTGGATGGCTTCAATCCATACAAATTTCACGTTAAAAGTCAAGGGCTGAACCAAGTAATTATTATTTAACTGATGATCATTACAAGGAATTGTTATTAAAAGTCAACTATAACTCAAACAAGGTATTCAACAAGGGTTCATCCAGATTTTTCTTATAGAGATTTATTTGGATTTATCCTATATATTTTTCATTTAAAATACCATACTTGTTAAAAGATTTGGTTTCTCTGGATATTTCTAGTTCTTTGAAAATGTTTGAGAAAACCCTTACTATGTTAATTTTAGAATTTTAAGATTGATGTTTGTGTCATTACCAGTGTGGTTATAAATCACTAGATGTTCTGCCAAAAAAGCTTAACAGTAATTTTAAGGTAATAGTGTAATCTGTGAAAAATCATAGCAATTCTCTTTGTGATGTGTAATACAAAGAAAACTGTTATTACACATCATTGGATATATAATTTAATTTTCATTCTCCTTTGGAATTTTCATCATACAAGAAACTAACAAGTGATTAATGGCTTCTTATGGTAGTGGGAATGAATGGTTCTAGCTAGTATAAAAAATATCAGTATGTGTAATTCTTATATGTTATATCCAATTCTAAAAACACCAGTACAAGGCTAGATGGCCACCAAATGCGGAGCGGAGTTATGTTTAGTGGAACAAACTACATATCCAAAATATAACCTATTGCTTTTAATGTAATGAAACCTTTGAAAGCACAACGAAGTTAAGCAGAGTCAAGCGGTTTCATTGGGACTGCTCCACATAGCTTTGACTCTAAGTTCGGTTTTCAAGCTGATACCACTTCCCACCATGTTGACCACATCTCCAAACTTATTTCTTGTTACATAGGTTACAGTAGTTTCATAGGATCCATTACAGCAGGTCTAAATATTTAGATTTAAAAGATACAAACGCATTCTTTAAACTGACTGAACTAATTTGGATGGATAGAATTTTATCACCCTAAGTTGTTATTTTTATTTAAGATTTATCTGTAAATTATTAACTCTTATTGTATTCTACAGATGAATTTGGGTAACATAAGAGGACAGTCTCTGAATGTACCAAACAGAACAGTAGTTCATGACAATGGCAGCAAATATGAGTGTCATGTGTACCACGGATGTAATATACACGAATCGATGAATCTTGTGACATCTACTATTAATAATAAACTTTCTTTAAGTAAGTAGGTTTTTTTTGTACTTTATACAGTAAACCTTTATCGTAGTAGGAAATCCTGATCACTGCTATTAGCATATTTGATCAATATTTTTAGGCAAAAGAGTAGCGAAATATTTGTTTAGAGTGAGGTGTGCCAAGTTTAATTGAAACTGAATACACTTGTTTTTATAGGTGTATGCATTATCACAAAAAAACCATTAGTAGTTTATGTATTTTAAAACATGTACTTTATTATATGTCAACAATACAGTGTATGTAAATTTCTTGCTGAAAGTCACCTTTCATTCCCACTGTATCCAGAACAGTATTTTTTACAAATTGAAACTATCTACATACAATCTTAACTTTCAACAGTGGACAGGTCAGTCAAATACAACCTGAACGTTATTTACATAAACAAAATGAAATTACAAACAAGTTTACTGCTTTTGTACAAAGTTCCTTTCAACTTTTATTCATTTTTGTCGTGTGTTGGGTCTTTGGATTGTGACTTCATATAAGGTTTGAGGCTTTGTCTTCATCTATGTGTCGGCGATGATAACCTGAACGGTTTTTCGGGGAAAAAAAAAAAAATTCATCTATGTGTTTCTAAACTCTATTATTTCTTAATCGCTCTAAAAAAAAATTGTTTGCTCAGTGCTTCTTAGTGATCCAAACAAATGAAGTCACACTTTTTTTGTTTAACGTCCATACTTTATGCCAGTTAGACTAATAAGGGCGAGGGATTAGCATTAACGGTAAGGGGAAAGTAACGGGAGTAACTGCGGCTAGAACTAAAAACCTTAAGTGCGCAGTTCAGAGACGCAACAGACTGACCGGTGCTTTAGTCACATTGACCACCGAGTCCCTGTGTACAGTTGAACAGAATTGCAGTGACTGACTACATTTCTGTAAAGTAGGCAAACAAGATTGTAAATACCTATTCAACAAAAATGAGAAATATAAACAAAGCCCAACAGTACAGCTGCTTTATTGCTGACTGGTAATTTTGTACATCTTATATGAAAATGTCTCTGACTGATTATCTGTTATCAGATAAGTACAGTATTATAACTGATATAAGTAGGTTTATAGCGTTTTTTCCAGTGTTATTTTTCCTTTCACGTTGCCAATCAAAAGGCATCAGTTTGATTAACTGATACATAAATACACAGTGTAGCACTATTCCACATTGTTTAAAGGTCTCTGTGGTCGATTTCGTTACGTCATTCTTCTGCATCTGAACTGTGCACTTGAAGGTCATGGATGCAAGATGCAGTTACTGCTGTAAATTCTACCATTCAAGACTTCTATTTATTGCTATAAACTTTACACTTTCTGTTAATGCCGACCCATTGTCCTCATAACTATGGGACATAACTATCCATTGTCCACTGCTTTCACAATAAACCTTATGAGTTCTTTATTCTAGTTTTTGTATATAATTTTATATGTTCATGTTTGTTTTTTATGTTATTTGAAAACAGTTTTTCAGTGATGGAAGGTGTATTCCTGTTCCTGCCACTTTAAGTTTAAAAAGATTTATTTGTAGTTACTGTGCTGGATTGGCGTAAAGATTCAACCTTCTGTCTTGTGGGGATTGCAACGTTGAATCATTCTTCGCCAGTAAACTTGTATGCTTTAGTACACTCGTGTTTACAATTTGGTCCAATTTATTTTTGGCTCAAAAATCAATTTTGGTAACAGCTTGGATAAGTTTGTTACCCAGCAAAATACATTCAACAGTTTTAAAAAAAACGTTACAAATTTATTAGTTAAAACCAATCTTCAGTATGTTAATCACTTGTAAGTTTTTTATGAATTTAATCAAGTTCATTCTCTTGCTGACAGGTGTTGTGCCTCTAGCAGGAAGTGTTATATTTGAAGAGAAGGTAGAAGTTCCTACAGTGACTTCAATAACAATTAATGCCAAAAGAAAATTACCAATTCCAGATGGTTTGAAAGTCAGACATCCTTTGCTCGGCCTTGGTAATGTTTAACTTTTTAGATGTTCTCTAACTAGTTAAAATCTGTGTACACTAAGTATTTTAGATATGTTGTTTCAGTTTTAGTAGCATATGGTATAGAAAAATATGTTTGCGATGTTTCTTAACCCAAATTAAACTTCCTGTGCTCCTTTTGAAGTCACTACTGTTAATTCATTTATACCAGAGATTCTCAAATCACTGATGTCCATCATATCTGAATATTTGTTAATAAAGTCTCCGTCCAAAGTGTTAATAAGACTTGGACGTAGATTATAGATTAAATTAGGATTTGGTGTCCATGGCACTGCTATCAAAGGATTTGTTGTGCAACTAAACTTCTAAGGTACTAGTTCAATAGACTGGTTTCCTGCATGAGTTTCAGCAATCCACTGCCTAGCTTATTTAGCAAGAGGTTCTTCATGTGACAAACCAAACACTTATCATCTCTTGCCTCATATAGATTATGCGACCTACAGTTTTTCATCTATCCCATTTAGCATACACACAATTTCTTCATGGTAAATTCCTACCTTGTTCATGTACACTGTCAAACCACAGTGCTTTCTAATGAGCTCCATGATTCTTAGTTGTTCTCTAAATAGGGTCCCTACTGTCCCCTTTAGTCCACTTGAGAAACCTCTTTCTATGTTCATGGCCGACAGCCTTAGAGTAAAATTTTCCCATCAGCCCTATAAGGGTAGTGTTCCTTGCCCCAATGTTTAATTCTTGGTGTTTTCTTCAGGTTCCAATATTCTGCAAGGTTTTCTGCTTAGGAAGTCTCCCATGTTGGGGTTTAATTAGAAGCCCATTTGCTACCACCTACTTTCTTCTCAATTGACACTTCTGATAGATATTTGTTAACGGCCTTGCTGATTTAAGAAGTTTGATCCCATCTCTTCTTGCATTACAAGTTATTTAAATCCGCCTGGCATCCTCGCAGTCCGCTGCAGTTCACTGTTTGTGAGTGCCATGGGCTTAAGTTCAGTCCCAGTTTCCTCCACCTCTATGCTATTTTCACTCCTCAGTTTCACTTTTGCCAGTTCCGCAGAATTTTGTAGGTTTTTGACTTTTTTCAGCCATTAAAATCTCACAAGTTGCTAGAGAATTGAAAAGTTTGACTATACAGAGGTCCCACATGCATGGGTAAGGCTGAATTAAAACTGGAGATTGCTTGGTATCCAGAGTCAAAATACTTAAAACACTTTGTAAACATATTACAGGATATTTTATAGTCTAAATCTAATATAAGACATACTACAGGAAATTTCGAAAAAAACTGTTTTAGACATTTGGTGGCTACCATTAGTGATGCGTGGTCACATGTTATTTCAATAGTTTATTGTAAAAACATCTTGTTAATCCGAGATCACCAACTCACTGAATCATCTCATTTTGTCTTGTTGCCTACACTTACAGTTTAATTATTAACTTCTTGTAGGCCTAAATCATCAACAAAACAATCAAGTAATCGTCAACTTGCAATCAGATCAAATGTTTTCAGAAATAACCCATTAAATGATCACTCAGTCTTATCTCCAATTAAATGATGAAGGTTGATCATTTCTAGGTAGGTTATTCTATTTTTTTTTTTTTATGTGAGATCCCTTTAGTTAGATTTTACCACTTTTTTAGTTCAAACATGTATGTATGTGTTTTTTTAATTAATTATGTATCATGATAATTATTATTTGTGTAGAAAAAAACTTTAAAATTTTTTGTCAGCCCAGTGCATAGTCTCTTGGATCATGCTGAAGGAATGCATGCAATAAGATTTTCTTACATTTTAGTTTATTTTGTAAAGAAATTTGTTTTGTTAATGATAACTATAAAATTTTTAGTTTTAATTTTTGTTTTATATATTTTTGTAATAATAAAGCACTGTTTTATTATTATTATTATTATTAATAATAATTATCACTTACAGTTAATGAAATGACAAAACTAAGTAGTGATAATGAGTCAAGGAAAAGGAAAGTGTTACACAATTAGAAACTTATTTTTCTAACGTAATTGTAAAACAGTCTTTTATATTCAGCTCACAATATTTATCTAAGCTCTTTCTTAATAATTCACCCATCAAAATACAAGTTTAAATATAAAAAAAAATGTACATAATGACATTTTAGTGCAATGCAATGCTATATTTAGCCATGGCAGACTTCTCCCATGTTCGCCTAAAGTCATAAAACTCTGGAAAATGCAGAAATTGTAACTGTATCAATTGCACAAACTAAGCATTAGTCTGTTTTTAACTTGAATGTTATTTACATGATGAGAACTAGATTAGTGTGGTCTGTACTTGATCCGTGTTCAGCAATTATAACCTACTGTTGCGGACCAACAAGATTGCTTCTGGGAGGAGTTTGGCACGAATTGGATATTTACTGTTTATTGCCAGCTGTAAATCAATGTAATACTTATCCTACAAATGTTAAATGACACAAATTTAGACCATTAGAGGAATGAACTAACACCATGAGTGTTTACTTTTAACGAATATTAAAAATGATTGTCTCTTTGAAATTAGTATCTATACAAGCAGCATTTCTGCCTGAAAATGAAGAGACCATGAGTGTTTACTTTTTAACGAATATTATGTTGTTTGCTGTGTTAGTACAGCTATTTACGTGGCAATTGGCAATGCCCCACGTTTCCATCTTAGCACCCCTCTGTCCCTTTAGGAAGCAATCTTCTCAATTCGCCACAGAATTGTGTGTTGATAACATGATAAAAAATAAGTGTTAGAAAATTCTTAACAATTTTTTGTTTACGTTACTAAAAAAATTATTTGTTTCAATGTTTCCAATTCTAAATTTTTAGATTATCAAGATCAACCGAAAACATCAATTCCTGAAGATAGCTATAAGAAAAAAAAGAAGTATGAAAAAAGAGAGAGTTTACCAGTTGGTGAGTAAAAATGTACAAATTTATCTTATATATAGAGTCAACTCTGGTTTTTGACCGTTTTTATTTCCAAATCCTTGATAATTAATTTTTTTTTTTTGGTGTTTAACGTCTGACTGTTGTGCACACTTGGGCTAATGCACACGATGGGATGATTTATAGAGTATGAAAATGCCAATCCTTGGCCGGGAATTGAACCCGGGTCCTCAGGGTGAAAGCCCAGTACGCTATCAACTAGGCCACCAAGGCAGCTAAGTTTTTAAAATTTAGATAATTCGAAATGAAGTTTACAAAAAATATTTTGCTTTTGAAAATTTTGTAAAAAAGTTTAACTTTGTTCTCCTTCAAGCATTATTACAGACCTTTTAAATGTTGAAGTAGGTTCTATGTTCGCTGACCATTACACTGCTTATGGTTTTTTCCTCCTTTTTAATAAAATGAATGGGAATCAGCCACCTGACCCAAAAACCTACCTTCAGTTCCTTCACCTTTTCTGTATATTATCTATTCACTTAGTGAAAATGATAAATAATTTTCAAATTTTTTCCAAACTTCTTCATCCCCATTTTACATTTCAGCTTACTAAGGGTTTGGTGATCAATGTGGTTAAGACACCGGTTAGTCTGATTTGTTTTTGAACTGCGCTCCTTAAATTCATGGGTTTGAGACGCAGTTATTGTAGTGAGTTTTACTCTTTCCATTTTAGTCCAACTGGTGTCTCTCATCCTCATTAGTTTGTCATTTATATATTTGACTGCAAGTTATCAGAAACAAAAATATAATGGAATTGATTCGAATAGGAATAAACATTAGAGAAGTCAGAAATATTATAAGTAGAGAAAAATTAATAAATAAGAATGGAGATTGTATTACAAAAGAAATATCTCTTCATGTATTTTCCTACCTTCTTTTGCTATATATAATTTGTATATATATATATATATATATATATATATATATATATATATATACAAAGACTGATGAAACATACAAGATATGTTTGATTACAGAGATTTTAGGAGATAACCAACAGTTCCAGGAATTGTTAAAAACAAAAGAATTTAATTTCCAATCAAAAATGTAATTGTCTCTTTGAAATTAGTCATTATTTGCATCTATACAATGTTGCCAGCATTTCTGCCATGATTGGAAGCACTGTTCGAAGTCAGCTATAGTAACTAAAGCTATAGCTCAGTCAGCCACTTAGCTCCTTTAGAACCACTTACATTTTCTCTTGAATTTCTTCTACAGTATCAAATCAATATCCCTTCAGCATGATTTTCATCTTTGGAAAGATGAAAAAGTTGTACAGTGCTAGGTTCAGCGAGTACGCTGAATGGGGTACAAGTGGCATCTGATTTTTGACAACAAAACTTCCTCACTGAGATCGCATATGAGCAGGTGAATTGTCAAGATGTACAAACCAGTCTGCTTATCCACAGCACCACTCGTTTATGCCACACATTTTCCTTTTGTTGCCTCAAAAGATAGTTAGTATAAACTGTTGACTGTTTAACCAGAGGACACGAATTCTTGATAGAAAATCCCACAAATCTTGAAAAAAAATTATCAGCATTGATTGCACATTACTGTGAACCTGATAGGCTATTCTTGGTCTTTGACATTTTAGCAACTTCCACTGTGATGATTGCTGTTTAGTTTCTGGATAATAACCATAAAATCTAGCTTTTATCATCTGTAATTACCTTACACATGAGGTTTGGATCCACTGCAATCGTCCGTTGGAACTCAGTACGTACTTGTGTTTTTTTGTCATGCTAGTCTTGTTAGAAGTTGTAGGACAAACTTGGCTGGAGTTCATCAGACAAAAATGTGTTGGCATGTCCCGTAAGATATTAAAACAACTTTAGCCATATTGTGGATGGTTTGTCTTTTGCTGGCAGATGATTTCCCAGACCCTAGCAATGTTTTCTGAGTGGTGCTAGTTTATTGCCTACCTGAATGCTGTTAGTCTATCAGCATTTTGACCCTCTAAAACGTTTAAACAATTGAAAAGGCCTTGATTTTCTAAAAAAATTTTCTCAAAATGTTTGAACCAATATTTGATAGATGTTTCGGTAGTGGTTTTCTTCAGTGTACAACAAAATTTAATAGAAACTGTTCTTGCATAGAAGTTACAAAGTACTGCACTCAACAAACGGTCTGTACTTGGCTGTATGTATTTCCACAATGACATCATCTGGCTCGCTGTTAAACAGAGGAAGACTCATAATACTTCTCACAGCAGGACATCGTTCCGTAATTTGTTCTTGCATTTCATTCAGATTCCTGGAACTTTTGGGTAGCACCACATAATATCATATCAATTGTGGACAATTGTAAGAATTAAATCACTTGAATCTATAAAACTATTGAAAGCACTTGTGAGTCCTACAATACAGTTCAAGCTGATCTGGGAGTGTTGGAAGAACCTTGACGCTCTGTCCCTGGGTAACTGGGTTCCGGGACATACGGGAGTTCAGGATAATGAGGAGGCAGACTGACTGGCTAGACTTGGATCTGCATCTGAGTTTATCGGACCTTAGCCGGTTTTAGGGATTCCTCTATCATTGGCCAGGTCCGCTATTAACAGGTGATTACAAATCAACACCAGCTAAGATGGAGTAATCATTCCCATAGTAAACGTCTCTTAAGCAAAGTTCCTTTTGGAGGACTCAAATTGGCAGCAGATGTCCTGGGCAGAGCACAACTCAGGAGGATCATGGGGCTCATAACAAGGCACTGTGTTTTGAGGGTGCACATGAACAGGATAGGTATGTACCAAAGAAACCATGTGTAGATTGTGCAGAAAGGAGGAGGAACTGCAGGTTACATAATTTATGATTGTGAGGCTCTTGCTAGTAGGAGGCTAGGGGTTTTTGGTTTCCAAGACCCTAGGGATCTTCAGCAGAGTGAGCTAGTCAGAGGGTTGCTGGAACTTATTAGGGGCAACAAATCTGCTGAACTAGGTATTTTAAGAGGTTTAGTTACACAATAGGTCAGTCGATCGCAGTGCCTGGGGTGGAATTATCCCTTCCTCTACTATATAATCTATCTTATCTATAAAACTATTGCATTTGAAATCCTGCTGGTTTTTACACAGCAAATATGTTTTCCTTGCATGTCTCCTTTCATGTACATATATTCTCAGAAGCTAGTTTGTGTACATTTATTTTTGAATAAATTCTTCCATCTGTTTTTAGTTGTAGTTTATTTAAAATATTTATGTTTCCACATAAATATTTATTTTTTCAATTCCTACTATTAGTTCATATTCTCCCTATATATATATATCTTGTTCAAATTTTCAATCGTTAATAAAATACTTTCTATTCATCCACTCAAGTTCAAATTTTTTTAAACTTGTAGTGCATGGCACGTGATGTTAATACAGTTTTTCCAAATATTAATTCATGAATTAAATTTAATTAATCAATTATAGTTTTATATGGGAGAAAAAATTCTCTTATATAAGATATTTAGCAGAATATAAATTTAGGAATAAATTGTTGACCTAAGTAGGAATTTACTTCAATTTTAGTTTTATATTTAGTATTATACTTTGTTTAGTATTATACTCTATGAAGTATAAAGAAAGTATGGTTATTGTAAAAAAGTTTGATTCTGGGATTTTATTGGATCTTCACATTTTTTAGGTCCCTAATTTAAAAAAGTGATTTTTACTCGCAGAATCTTGCTTGTAGCTAAAACCTAAACTAATTGGCCAATTATATGTTATTTGACATATTGATCTCCTTTACTTATAAAGAGTGCAGTAGAAATATCTGACGGTTTTGCTAGTGTTAAAACTATTTTTTTTTGAAAGACAAATTTTTTCCATTGTTAGTTATACCACATAAATTTCAAATCATAATTTAAGTATGAAATATAACATCTTGCAAATGTTCTCAATTTTCATTCACACATTGCTGATGTCTTGCTGTGAAATTAGTCATGACATCACAAAGCAAATTTATCGATATTGTCCTAATTTTACATTTGATAACAATCTTTATTTTAAAGTGTGTGGCTCCACAGGGGAGGTCCAGACTAGCTATACCTATTGAGAGGAGGTTGGCGTTCCTCATGGCACCCCAGTCAAACAACACATTACGCTAACACATTCACATATTTTTACATGTACACTTACATTTACATAATAGATCCTGCAGAAGGGTGCAGACTAGCTGCACCTATTGAGATGATTTAGATGTCCCTCGCGGTACCTGAGTCTAACTCATACACTTACAACTTTAACACTTTACACTCACACTTACATTTAGGGAGGCGATAATAGCATCAATGTGCTTTTCGCCTTAAAATACAAACAAAAAATTAAGTGTGTGGTTTATTATAAAAAAAAACAATTTGACTTGAGGTAACCCTCACAAAAAATAGTCACACACCAAAAAATCATGAGACTGCACTAGCCATGGATTAGCTCCACAAAGTGAAATTATGAGTTTTGGGAACATCTCTTGAAGCACTGTCATAGACCTCCTGTTGGAACCACACTTGGGCATTGTTCAGTCGAATTCTTCAAATTTGAGGTCTAAGGAAGTTTTTTATCATCAAAAATATATTCACCATAGCAATTTGACCATCCTGTTCAAAGAAACGAGGACCAATGATCCTACAGTTTGTCAGTGCTCACCACCCTGTCATTCGTTGTAAGTGAAGTAGGAAGGAGATCGTTGTGAGTGAATTGGTTAATTAGATTAAATCTGAAATTCGGTCCATATAAAACGGATTCTTAATTCAAATCAGTGTAATATATTTTAAGTAAATAAAGTTTACAATTAGCGAGTAAATTGAAAGAAATAAACATTTTTTTTTTATCATTTGCTGTACAGACTGGTTTTAATTCTTTAATTTCAGAAAAATTTCAGACTGGTTTAATTTCAGAAAATTTAATAAAGTCTGATAAACTATTTCTCATACTTGAAAAAGATATAAAATAAGTTTTTGACCAGCTTTTTTTGAAAAATAATTAAATGTGAAAAAGTATGTTTGTGTGTGTGTGTGTGTGTGTTGAAACGGTATTTTCTGCCAGATATTAGGTTTTCTAGTATCATTTAGAAATTGGTTTCATTTCGACAATTTTATAAATAAAATCGTTGTACCAAGCAAGAGTAGACAGAATCTGACAGGTCAGTCTTGCAAGTTAGGAGACAAGGGCGAACGATTGTGTACATCCGGCAATGCGATGGATACAGTGCCTCCCTTATCGACAGGCTCAGATGTGTCAAATCTTGTTTCAAAGTGAAAAACGCAGAATTGAGCGAACTTATAAATTAAATGAAACAACCCATAATAAGGAATACGAAGCAATTTTAAATATATTGTCGTTATGAGATTGGTTTATTAATATACAGAACACTGCCACAAGAAAGTTAAGAATAAAAATTTTCGAAATTCCAATTAGAATAAAAGATATTGAGTGTTAAAAATAAAATTTAAATTTAGTTTTGAAAATTGTATAATTCAAGAATATTGATGTAGTATAAGCTTAAAATGGACGTTAGTGATAGTTAGAATAAGATTAATGTAAAAATTGGGCTAATATTAAGGAAAATTGTAAAGCATAAGAAATAGGGTACAGAATTTGGATTTAACTGCAAAATGTTTGATTTGAGAAGGAAAACCAATAAATTTATAAATGCAGACAGAATATATTATAGGGAAAATTCAAAATTCAGCTAATTTAAGCCAAAGTAAGGGCGTAAAGGGTAAATCTTAACTTATCAGAAATTAAACAAATCAAACTACATAAATGATACTTAAAAACATACAACAATGTAATATAAATGATTTCAGATAATAATTATAAACTAAATGAAATATAAAACCAGATTATAAAATGTTAAAACGAGAGGAAAAAGAAAATACTTCATTTTTGGAAATCGGACCAGCCAAACTGAAGATATGGCTTCCCATAAGGTATATGTAGAGTTTACACAGAGAGGGGAAGGTGACGTAACCAGACACTCCCCACCATGCAAGTCAGACAGATGAGAATGGCTACCAACCGATGACATCACAATAACGAATATTAATCGAAAGATTAACAATTAAAACTTAGGAGAAATAAGCAAGATGGAATCTAAACCTACTAATTGACCCACATGAAGGCTACCGACAAGAGATGGCGCCTTCAAGGGAAGATTAAGACTGTTTCTGGAAGGTAAATTGGAAGTTGCCAAAATAGGGATATGAAACCTCCCTTTCCAAGGGCAATTCCGCCAAGCTAGGTCAGTTTCACAACTGATCTAGGTACTGTCTTCGAAGACTTCAAAGAGTGCAGACATGTTAGTGCATCAGTGAAGGCTCCGTGGTGACCCGCGTTATACGTGTCGTGATTAGCAATCAAGTAAGACAATTCAAAATAAGCAACAAATAATTAAAATACGACGTCGAAAAATAAATACTGAGCGAAGTAAATTTGAAATATTAAAAAAATAGTACAAAAAGGAGAGACTATCAAAACTTGAAAACGCATTTTTGGAAAGAAAAAGATTGTCGATAAAGTACTTCAAGCTACACATACGTGTAACCGGTGATCCACGGATTTCACAAAAACTCATCAAAGCCTTCAGAGCAGTCACAAGGTGAGTTTGAAGATCATCTCAATCAAACATCACTGGAGGAGAAAGCACCCCATAACATCACCATAGCCCAGGTTCAACAAAGGATTGCACCGGACAAATCAACAGGATAGAAGGCGAGCAAACGCCAAATCATGGCGACTTCAAAAAGGTACAGCTAGCAAATTCTAGATATTTCCTGTTAGTATTAATATTCTGCTCATGTTCAATGAATGAGTAAAACACAATTTAACAATTAACAAAGAATTGAAAAAATAAATTGGAACAAGTAAACCTTGATAAAAGATGCGAAGAAACTAATTAATATAAACGGATTTTAAAAAACAAATATTGACAAGCACAAGTTAAATTGAACTTAAATTGAAAGGAGGATACTGAAATGACCAAATAAAATGAAATAAGCCAAATAGTAAAGAAAATACACTGACCACAAGTTATAACCTTGCAAGTGTAAATCAATTAAACATAAAGCAAACTTATACTAAAAACAAACAAGGGATAACAAGTTAAGGCCATTAAAAAGAAAATAAATATTAAATCACCCAACAAATACTTCAATTTTCTATTAAATATTAAAAAAATAAACAAATAACATTAAAAGCTAAACCATTGAACCAGATTAAAATTATTAAATACACCTATTACAGCTTGAGGCAGTGGCAGAAAATAGTAGAGTAAATTCTGGAGCCATATAACTCGTATTAGATATAACTATTAGGCAGTAAGATTGTTAAGCATACTAAGAGACCACTACTGTTAAAAATACTAAAGTTAAGAATATAAGAGAATTGTACTTTATTTAGTTGTCAAATACAGTAATTGAAGATATTAGCTGTAAAAATATAAAATAAAAAATTAGTGACTTTTCATAAGGAAATAAGATAATAAGGAGTTAATAAATTTGAATATTTTTTTTTGAAGTAATACAACTAAATGTGTTTAAATTTAATACCAACCAAACTACACCCAGATCTATTATAGCGTGATTAACCCAACTTCAAGCTTACGATCCGAGGTGAAAGTAAATCCTGCAAAAATATAATTAATCAAAAATCAATTATATTTTGTTGGTGATCAGGATACCGGAAAACCATTCCCGATCAAAAATTGGGCATACTTTTTGTATTAAGCAGGTGGAATTCAGGGACCAGCAAAAAAAAAATCAGCTGGCTGATTACAACATTCGACCGGGAGTTTTTGAATTCGAGTATGGGAAGGTTAGATCATTCCAGTAGTGTTCTACACAATGAAATTGCTTGCTGAATTTTGGATGTGTAGATTTTTTGTCAAGTGGAAGTAAGCCAACATAACAACCACCAAGAAAAAAGTGACTTATTTATCCACTTGGTAAACAACAACATCATTACATTACAGTGTGTGTGCACGTGTGTGTATGCGTGCATCTGAAGTTTTTCCACATTTTATTTTATTTTCTTTATGTATGGTAACAATGTGACCTGGAAAATAAAGAAAATTATTAAGTCTTTACAAATGAATTCAAATTGTTTGGAGTTAGTTGTACTGAGTATATTGTATCTACAGTAATAATGTAACAGTTAATAAGATAGTAAAGATAAAAAGAAAAAACAACTACGAACAGGTTAATTTTGTCAAGTAAATTTATTTCTGTTGTATCTACAAGGTAATTAACATTTTAGTTTTAATTTATTTAATTTTATTTATTTCAGATTTTGATGAAAGTGATACTTTAATGAACTTTGTATTCAAAGCGCCAAAGAAAAAGAAGAGGAAAAGTATAAATGAATTTTTAGAAGTTACAAGTAAGTAATTTAAATATATACTGTTATTAAAATTGTGACTTTTTTATCCGATTTTAGAAATAACTTTTTAGTTTGAACAGTAGTTACTCCTATTAATTTATCTTTACCGTTAACACTAATCCCTTATTAAAGTATCAAGAAGCAAAATAAATTTTAAGTAAACACAAAATATTATTTGAAAAAGCAAAAATTCGAAAGTTTCATACAAATCACTCAGAAGTATGTGAAAACAATAATTCACAGTTAATAGGAGGTCTTCTTTTTTATCTTGTATGGCTTTCACTTGGATATTGTGATCCTCAATGAGTTTTTGAGATTTATACCTGTCAATCTAGGTCTTATCTTGGACAAAATTCATTTATAAATTCTGCCATGTACCATTGATCCATTTGTACAGTCCATCCCTTATTCCATTTTAGAGGGTAACTCACGATCATGCCAAAAGCACAATTCCAGTCTGTTTCTATTTCAGTTTGTACCACTGAGGATTGTACTGTACTCATTGTCCCTATATATTTTATTATAAATTAATCACTTTAATTATCTTATTTCTATTAATCAATTACGTCTGTGAACAAGGGGAAATTTATTTTTAACAATAATGTTACCATTGACATCAACAGAGATCGTGATTTCTCTGAAATGTATTCCCTGAATGCATTGCGGTTGTTTCGTTTTTTTTTTTTTCAGAAGGAGCAATGATTGGTTGTTTTGCTATTTTCTGCAAAATCGTACCTGCCAGCCATGGTGGTAGGAGCAATAGGTGTGCTGTTGTGCATGGAGTTCTGTATCAGTAGTCGAGCGTGACATCACTCATAATGTCGGAGTGATACATATATTGACATTTTTATGCAGTTATCAGCTTAGCTACATTTGACAGTGTGTTGTATTATATTGATTAACCTTTCAACCAGTTTTTTTTTCTTGAAATGCCGAACTGTACAGTGTATGGTTGTACCAGAAAACTAAAGGTTGAACTATTAAATATTATTAATTTCCAGAAGATAGTTCATTGCAAGATAAGATACTCCGCAGGGGGTGCAGACTAGCTGTACCTAATTAGAGGATTTAGACATCCCTCACGGTTAGACATTACACTTAACACTCACACTTACATTTAGGGAGGCGATAATAGCCTCAATGTGCTTTTTGCTTTAAAATAACAACAAAAAATACAAGATAAGTAGTTAGCAGCCTGTAAAAACTGTAGACTGTATTAATGTAAAAAAAAAATACAGAGCATTTTTGTGAACATTGTTTTTTTAAAACTGTTGAAACATTCATTATTACAATATTACGTTTCCAAAAATTTTATAAATCTAATGAAAGACATTATTTCTATTGAAAAGCTTCCAGTGTTACAACCGAGTTCTTAGTCTGATTCAGATTGATGCAGTAGATTAAAACTGTGCAAAAGACAGAATTAATTACCAGTAGATCTACTGATAAGTCAAATAACAGACATAATAAACATGAATATTGATGTTAGGCCTAGTAATAACATTCAAAAAGAGGAATACGGATCTAAAAATCTGATAAAATTTAAGACTTTAGGAACAGAAAGTTTTGAAAAATAAAAGAATGTTTTGTTTATTTATATGAATAATGTTACGTGAATAATAACTAGATAATCATTTTCTATTCAGATTATAATTTTTTTAAATAGTTTAAACTTTACCTCTTTGAATATGTAAATTTGAATTTTGTTTTACAACATTTAAAAACTTGTAAATATTAATTAAGAAATATATACAAAATTTAATGTTTATGTTGTGTTTTATTACAACATTAATATGTTTTTTATTGTCTTTTTTAAGGTAATGATGCAAGTGAATCATTTCAAGGTGACATTTCAAAAAAGAAAAAGAAAAAGAAGAGTAGATATACAGATTCTTCATTTGAAGGTGTTTTTACTGACTTTTATTGATAATAGTCTCGAACTTAAGGGGTTTCGCTTCATGTCACACACACACACGCACACATGCATGCACACACTCACAAACACAAACAAATACACATATATACACACATACACACACACACACACACACACACACACACACACACACACACACACACACACACACACACACACACACACACACACACACACACACAGTAGATCATGGTATGGAATGGATGAATTGAAGTTTTTCTTAGTGAAGTTTTTTTATAGATGCTTTAGTGAAATTATTTAATTTTTTTAGTTGAAAAATAGCTAAGGTCATTACCTATGTGCTATCTGGAAGATGTCATTATATTTTAATTCAGACTGTTATAATATAATATTATAATTACCTTTTGGGGCAGTATCAATTCTTCATTTCTGTTATTTTTTTGGCTACAGAACTGTTTGTCAATCAACATTTTGTTTGTTGCTCATCATTGATATAAAATTTAAAAATATCTCCGACTTCTAGGCTTCTCATCCTACCTCTGGCCAAAGATTAAACTAGTTATATTTTTTGGTTATTTTTCAAATGTCTAGTTTAATATCTTCTTTTAAATTTAAAGTGTTCTTCATGTATGGTGTTATCTTCTGCATTACTTGTTAGATTGTAAGGGGAATTCAGTGTAAAATTAATTTCCAATAAATACAAGGTCAGATTTGGTTTTGTATTGTTTATGCATATGTTGTTCTAAAGTGTTTATAAGTAGTTCCTTCTGAAAGTTGCTAAAAATCATTGCTGCTGTATTTTTGGTTTTCCATGATAAAACATTTGGCATTATATTATTCTAGAGGAAGGGATTTGTTCAACCCCAGGCACTGTGATCAACTGACCTATTGTGCATTATATATGGATATATGTTTAAGAAAACTTAATTTTGCATTATTCCATAGTTTTTTAATTGTAGTTTTTTTAAACCTTAATGGTGAATTTGTTAGACATTTTGATAATGAAGTATATATATATATATATATATATATATATATATATATATATATATATATATATATATATATATATATATATATATAAGGTTTTTGAAAAGTTTCATGAACTGGAATACAATGTTTTACTGTAAAACTCAAAAAGATAGTCTGAATTTATTGTGAACTACGCGTTAACTTCAAATCGTCTTTTGTTAACAAACAGCCTATTTTATATATATATATATTAAAAAAATTATCCATATAATTTCTAGTGTATTTCGAATAAGAAATAAAGACATTTAAGTTTTGAGGATAGACACAATTTCAAGACCACTTAAGAATTATATATCCCATTTCCAAAAGAAGTAGAAACTTTTTTTACTTATATTGTTTTATTTAACAATTTTTATTTATTTTGTCGTATTAATACAATCAAATTTACTTCTTGTTTTGCTTGTTTCAGAAGAAACAGAAGCTATTGAAATGTCTTGCTCAAAGAAAAAGAAGAAGAAGAAGAAGCATTAAAAAACAATAACTCAGATAAAATGTCAAAACAAATACAGTTTGACCTGAATAATTGTGACACAATTTTAATCCAACATTACAAATCAAAACACCAGACAAGATATGTATTATAATATTGTACTATTCTTGAATAATGTTTTTTTTTTACTCATGTAACATTTTTGCTTTCTTTTGACTATTGGCCTTACTGAAAATTGAAAAAATGTGTTACCATTAAGGCTTTGTGGCCAACAAATATGGAGTGGAATTGTGCTGAGCGGAATGGACTATACATTCTAAACCTAACCTGTTGTTTTAATGTAAGTGTAGCCACTGAAAGTGTAACAAAGTTGAGCGCAGTCAAGCACCATCGCTGGGCTCTGCTACATATAACTTCTACTCTGTCCAGGTTTGGTTTTGAGACTGTCTTTGCAACCCCTACTAGACTGACCGGCGTATCAGGGTGTTATCAGTCTTATACTGTCTTATTATACAGGGTGTTATCCAAACTTATTATATCTCTTTACCTAAGTTACAGTTCCTAGAATCAATTATAGTAGGCCTAAATATTTATATTTAGAAGCTACAAATGTGTTCTTTAAAATAACTGAACTCCACTTCTGGTGGCCGTTCACCTTCATTCCACTCTACTTTGCTCGGTTCAGTGCAGCTCCGCTCCCACTTTTAATAGCCATCCGGCCTAATACTCAAATAATAACAGTATGAAGCATCTCTCAGACATGGTAGAAGCAAATTTCCTACAATATTTTTTATCATGCCTTTTTGTAAAAATCTGATTTCACAATCATAATCATATTTAAAATCTGCATATATTTAAACTTTAAAATTATTATATTGAAAATACAAAGATGAACCCTGATCGCTGTCAGATTCATTTTCTTAATTTCAATGGAAATTTTGAAATTTTAAAATGCTAATTAGAGAAGATGGTAGTGTTGATTACAATAATGAAATCAGATTTTGAAAAAGCTAGGATTTTTTTACATTTGAAATGATTGAACAAATTTTGCCAAAAAGCAAACTTATCCCAGCTAAAATTGTCTTTTGTGCATAGTTTGAATCAAATTGGCATAAATTAACGTATAATAAACTTTTAAATTACATTGAAAATATGAAATGAAACCTGACTGTAAGAAATGTAATTTCTTATCAGACTTCAAAAATTCAAAATTTTTTATGTGAATGAAATCAGATTTTCAAAAACTTGTCCAAGTTACTCTCAAAATCATTTTTTTGATGCTAACATGTATAATTACATGTTAACGACCCTAACAAAAGTTACCTAAATATCAATATCAGCACTCATGTCATGGTCATAGGTCTTATCATGATGGCTGCTACAATAGGTCATTGATCAATGGAAACTCACTAATAAAGGAATATTGTACACTGCAATGAAACTTCACTTAGCAGATATTTCTTGATAACACTTTTGTATACTCTGAACTTATAAGTGCCTAAAAAAGTTAAATTATTTTTACAAGATACATGTAAATATTTAGTATTTTAGATAAACAACATTAAACTAAATGTTAGGTGGACTTAATGAAGTTTGAAAACCAAGGAACACCACTTTTATCAAGTTTGGAGAGAGAGAGAGGGGGGGGGAGATAGGAGTCAGGTGGCTGGGTTTGATTCATATTCTAGAAAAAACACAAGATCACAATAAATCCTTAACCAACATAGTCTTCTCATGACAACAAATTCTGTAACACATTAAACCTTTTTGGATGATTTTTTTGTGTATAATATAGTTTTAACTGATAAACTGTAAACAGACGTGGTTTCTATTGGGTGTAATCTAAAAACTGCGTCTTTTCTTCATGTCCTATTTGTCTTTTGTCCATCTTTTGGTTTTGGCATAGATTGATCATTGTAGAAGTTCCCTTGTTGCAAGTTTTACCATTGTAACATTGAATTATAAGATTTTTTTCTCTGTAATAGCTTCTCAAAATTGTGTATGGTTATGGTGTTTTATACCCATACCGCACCTTGAATTAAAATGTTTTGGTTATTATATTGATAATTTTCTCTTCACTTGGTGTGGTGGGTTTCTTAAAATCAAAGAACAGTTTGATTTTGGCTCTTTCAGTGATGGACTTTATTCAGATCTTGTTAAATTTCCGAGCACAAATTTAACAATGCTAGTCAGTATCACTTGATCTTAAGCATGTGTTTTATTTTTCTTTGGGCTTCTGGAGACCAGTATTTTCTATCAAAATATTCTTTGAAACCTTCCCATCTTTGTATTTCTTCTTTAAGTTGTAAACATTATGCAGGATGTTTTCTTTCAGGATGTTTCTAAACTGTGTTTCAAAAATTCTTGAAGTTGTTTCTACATTTCAGATTGGTTTAGTCTCCGATGTAGATTCTCTTTGTGGTACTTTTTAAGGATGTCTAGATATTTTTGAGTTTCTTCCTATGCAGAATTTCAGTAGGCTTGTATCGCTAACTTTGTAGTTTCCTCTAGTGTAGGTTATTTGAACTTGAGAAGTACTTAGTGCTCTGGTATATTTTGGATGATAAATTTCATATATTTTGGTACATTTTGTCTAGGATTTGAAGAGAATTCAAGGTGGGCAGCTCCCCCACTTCTAATTGGGAACTTCCCAGTTCCTGATTAAGGAACTGCAGATGCTTGCTATGCTAATTCCCTTTCAATTTTTATTTCTTTTGACCCTTGTTATGGAGGTTTTGCTACAGCAGGTTACATTTGGCCAACCTTTTTGTTGTGCGATGAGGTCCCGCTCATTCTATTTTGTTTTTCTTATGTGAAAACCCACAAGTAGCTAAAGAAATAAGATCCACCCATACAGAGCCCTGCATATATAGTAAGGCTAAGGTACACTGGGAGGTTACCAGATCTCCCAGGGCTCTGTTTGATCACCATTAGGCCAGTGTCATTCAATCTATCATCATGGGTCACATTACTTTTTGGAGTTAGTCAAGCTATGTAGAATAACAAGTGTGTGTGTGTTGCGACCTTTATGCATTCTACTTGAGTTGACGAGAAAATTGAGCGTTGTCATGATATTGCATAAACTTGATCAATTTAATTCTTAGGCAATTCACTTCTTAAGGAATTTCTTAAGAAGAAGTAACATTCATTAACTGATTCTATTAAATTTTGAAAAACATGTCTGCTTTTTTTTATTTATATACAGTTTTATAAAGTACTCTTTCTTCCTGGAGTGTGTCATTTGAAAAGGACCTACTTCAGTAATATGAATGTCTAATCTATCTTTTTGTTGTTACATTTGATACCAACCATTTCCATAGTTCATAACTTTGCTATAGTTCTAAAAAACTCAATAAACTCTTTTTTGGTAATGTAAAAAAATTCTACATAAGGATAAGCAAATATAAAATACCAGATTATACAGTGAACATTTTTACTTCCGGTCCCATTTCAAACTACAAAATGCACTGGATAAGTTTTTAACAACTGTCACACAATAGTTTTTGATTGAAGTAAAATTTACAATAATTTTGGTTAAAATGTTTGTGACACATTTCGTTAACTTTAGTGAATAACTAATATGTAATATTTCTACCATTAGAAACCAAAACCAACCATCTTATGTCTTATTATTTGTAACATTTACACTCCTGCTCACTAATTTAAAGGAATCAATGTCAGTTTTAACTACAAACAAAATTTCAAACATTTTTCATTTTCAATTACCAGACTTTTTAAAGAATTCTAAACTACAAAGTAAAAAAGAATAACTACTGTAATAAAAAAAATATCTGAACTGTTACAAATTTTTCACTGCTCTAATTTTACAA
Source organism: Callitettix versicolor (assembly GCA_022606455.1). Lineage (NCBI taxonomy): Eukaryota > Metazoa > Arthropoda > Insecta > Hemiptera > Cercopidae > Callitettix > Callitettix versicolor. The sequence goes on along the minus strand of CM040183.1, from coordinate 40,161,802 downwards.
GAACTGCCAATATTCGTGTCAATTTTAAAAATTACTTTACAATCTATTTCAAAACATAACTAAAACTAACTTATACCGTTCTTAATTCAAACCCCCTTTTATCTCTAAGTACACATACTTATGAGTATTCTAGAATTAGGCCTATATTTATTTAATTTGATTAATAATTCTAAAAATGGATTTTTTTTTAACTGTTGAACAGTTTTCAAACTGGCCATTGCAGTGTGTGTGTGTGCCACACATGTGCGTGCGTGTGCATATACGTGTGTGTAGATAAGTGAGAGAAGTATGAGCTAGAGCTGCGGTGGGATTGCTAAGCCCATCAGCTGCCTCGACCAAAAATTTCAAGTCTAACATTAAAAAATATTCCAGGAATTAAATGGTCTATATATATATATATATATATATATATATATACACATACTCACACACACACACACACACCATAGTTTGCAATTTTTATACGTTTGGTAGCACATTAAGTTATAAATATTCATAAAATGACCAAAATTAATAACTATTTAGAAAAACTATGTCCCTCAAAATCAAGTTTAGCTTGAAATATTTTAAACAGTTGAAATTATTTTCCTAATTTTGATAAAAAAAGTATTGTTTAAATCTTGTTAACATATAAATTTTGAGAAAATTTGTAATTGCCTGTTGTCAGTTTATTCTGTGTATTTATATATATATATAATTTTAAACTATAACAGAACAGTCAGTTTATAATAAACATTAAAAGCATTTTAAGGAGAATCAGTAATATCTTTGCATCTTGACTTTCAACACAGTAGATAACTTGTTAAACCCTGTTTAATGTTATTGAAACTCTATAGAGGTTGAGATTCAGTACTTTGCCTATATTTTAAAGTGTACTAAATATAAAATTGTTCACACCAAAAATCATGAAACCATCTGGTTACAGAGTAGAAGTTATTATCTCTACTACATAGACATATGCTTCACTTGAAATTGTTTACCAAGTTAATTAATGATTCTATTCAATTATTTTTTTATTACTGTAAAACACTGATTTCTACTAATAATGTGTATTTATTTTAATGAAGCATTGTTCTGAATTTTAATCCCATGCATGACTGACAGCAGAAATTGAGTTATGTAGAGAGTATATAAGATCTGGCTTTTTAAATGTATTAGTCACTTACTGGTAATCAAAATGATCGCTTTGTTTTATTCTGGTTTTATTCTTTATGCACTTAGTGAATCAAATTGTTATGGTAACACAGTGGCATCATTTGAATCTGCAAGTACTAAGGTAGATTATGTTAATTTAGATCCTGCAGATATTCTTAGAATGATTCATGATGAAGAGAAACGAATTAAAAAATATAAAGAACTTAAAACAAATTTAAGCACACTAATTACTAATAATGACTATCAATGCAGCATTGAAATAGAAAAATTAGAAAAAAGTATGGACAGGACAAAACATAATTATTCTGCAGAATTGAAACTCAATAAAGAAGTTATACTTGATCGTAAGACATTAGAGTTAGAAGTTCATAATGCAAAAATTGCATTAGAAAAAGTTAAAAATGAAACTGACAGAAATCTATTTTTAAACATATTACTTGTAACTGATTCTAATAAATTAATAGAGAGAAGATTTTTAAAATTTAATAAAAATTGTCACAAAATTGATCCTGTTGTTCCTAAAATTAATTTGAAAGAACGGTCACTCTTTGAACCTAAACCAGTTAGAGACGATATAAATCTTAAAAAACTTTTACAACGTTTGTTTCGGCTACGAAACATTTCAGGAGAACTGCTTCAAGATGTTATATACCTTGAAGGACAACTAAATTTTTCAAAGAAGCGTTGCAAAGAAGAAATTTCAATTGTCAAGAACTTAATAAATAGCATGATTTCAACCTTCCAACAACTTAAAAACAACACAGTGGTATTGAAAAAATTGAATAAAGAATTAAAAGCAGAATTGGACACAATAAACAAGGAGATTAAAATAGGAAAAGTTTTTGTGGAAGAAATTAAGAAATATAACAAATATATACAACAGTATTATAAGTTACAGAAGTATGATATAGATGAAAATTGTTACTTAAAGCTTGAAAGAACACTAATTAGTTAATTATGTTATTGCAATTATACTGTAACTAATAAAGATTCTGATGTAGTTTTGTATTCTTTTTTACTTTAAAGTCCCTGGAAACCAAATATTAAATAAATAACTATATCACTACAGAATAATTTTCTGTCATCCTGTTTAGGTTGTTGTTATTAATATTTACACACACACACACACACACACACACACACACACATATATATATATATATATATATATATATATATGTGTGTGTGTGTGTGTGTATGCGTGTTTTTTCCAACTTCTACAAAAAATTGCAGAATGAACACACAACACACACACACACATATATATATATATATATATATATATATATATATATATATATATATATATATATATATATTAAATCCTTGTGCTTTATTCTGCAAGTTTTTGCTACAGCTGTTACATTTTTCAATGTCAACAGGCTCATTAATAAGCACAATAATGCATATTAATTGTTTTTTATATACTTCATTTCAAAATAGACACAGTATTTAATAACACTTAGGAATGATTTTATTTTATATCCATTAAATATATGTATCAATTGTGAAGCGTAGTGTAAAAAGCCTGTGTATTAAAGTGTATTTATGCCTGATGATTTAGAGTGAAATGGCCATCAAATCAGTAATTTTCAACCAGGTGAATGAATGAATGAATGTGTGTGTGTGTGTGTGTGTATGCTGTATTTTAAATTTATGTAAATACTAGCTATTACCCGTTGTGGCTTTGCCTGCAATTATAATGTAGGCAATAAAATTTATAGTCGATTTTCAAAATCAGAATAGGTCATTTCATTTTAATATATTTCTATTTACAATATTATACGATTTATGGTTTTCGGCCAAGAAATATACATTTTTGCTACTCGATACTCTAAAACAGGGTCCTGTCATATTTTAATAAAATACAGTATTATTAAAGTCATTATTATACAATTAAACTGGAATATTGTGTTTATCTCAGGTACCTAAACCGTGTTCTTACCAAATTTAATCTCAATTGGTTCAGTAGTTAAAGTGTGATTGAATAACAAACAAATAAACAAAAACAAACTCAGAAATATAATATGATTACCTGTTACGGCTTTGCCCGCAATCGTAATATACATTAAAGATCACGCATCACCATGTTAGGACCAACAACCGTGTCAGTTAGGTTATTGTGAATTTCTTTTTTAAAATAAAGGTTTTTTAACGCACCACCGTGTTACTTAAGTTATGGAGTACTCTTTAAGAAAATTTAAGGCTTTTCCTGCATCACCGTATTAGGCCCAACAACTGTGTCAGTTAGGTTTTAGAGTACTTTTTTAAAATTAAATTAAGGTTTTTTTAATGCATCACCGCGTTAGGCCTAACAACCATGTTAGTTAACTTATGGAGTATTCTTTAAAAAAAATATAAAGATTTTTCACGCATCACCATGTTAGGCCTAACAACCATGTCAGTTAAGGTTTAGAGTACTCTTTAAAAAAAATAACGGTTTTTTTCACACATCGCCATGATAGGCCCAACAACCATGTCAGTTAAGATATGTGGTATTCTTTAAAAAAATACAAAGGTTTTTTTACGCACCACCATGTCAGTTAGGATATGTAGCCTAGTATTCTTTAAAAAAATATAAAGGTTTTTTCACGCATCATCGTGATAGGCCCAACAACTTTGTCAGGATATGTAGTATTCTTTAAAAAAATATAAAAATTTTTTTCAAGCATCACTGTATTAGGCCTAACAACCATGTTAGTTAAGTTATGGAGTACTCTTTAAAAAAAAATTAATAAAGGTTTTTTTTAATGGATCACCATGTTAGGCCTAACAACCATGTTATCTTATGGAGTATTCTATAAAAAAAAAAATAAAGTATTTTTCAGGCATCACAATGTTAGACCTAACAACCATGTCAGTTAAGTCAGTACTGTTTTTAAAAAAATTAAGGTTTTTTTCAGCATCACTGTGTTAGGCCCAACAACCGTGTCAGTTAGGTTATGCACTATTCTTTTAAAAAATGGGTTTTCTATCACCCAAACCCGTGTTAGACGTATTTTTATTGTTTTAACGATCTACAACACGGTACCGATTTTCGCCGGTAGCAATTTTGAGGTTATGTTGGTCACTTTTATTTTCGATTTTTATCTTACTTCTCGTGCTTTCATATTTTGGATTCTTGCTTTTAGGCACATAATAAAGCATTTTAGTAAGAAAAATATCGAAAAATCCAATAGATGCTGCACTGCATATTTACCATTTTTTCATATAATATAATTACAAATATATATATATATATATATATATATATATATATATATATACTACCTTACAATTAATGTATTCTAATAAAATTGTATATGTTATATATTCTGAACTCTGCTTCAAAAACATTGAAAAGTCTTAAATGAAAAATACCAGATTGTGATTATTAGATGAAAATGTAACATTAAAAACATTAATTTTGCAATAAATAAAACATAGATTAGGATTTGTAAAATGGGATTAGATCTATGTCCATATCAGGTGCCCAAATCTCATGTTCAGTAAACAGTAATTAAACCTAACTAAAGTTAACATGTCACAAAAACAAATACTAATAATTATTTTGGGCTGGGTAAGTAGTATAATGACTTTTTTAAAACGGGAATATTCCTATGTGTATCTCGGATACTTAAACCATATTCGTACTAAATTTATCTTAATTAGTCCAATGGTTAAAGCGTGATTGAATAACAAACACACAAACTTTCAGAAATATAATATGACTAGCTGTTACCCGTTGCGGCTTTGCCTGCAATTATAATGTATGTAATAAAATTTATAGTCGATTTTCAAAATCAGAATAGGTCATTTCATTTTCTCGGGTGAAGTATCAAATAAAATGTTAGATTTTTCACAAAATAGTATAAATGATACATAAGCTATATTGAAACATTTATATAGTCAATGTTTATAGCACTTTTAAAATATTTTACACAGGTATTTTTAACACTAAAATTTTACGAGTATTTACAGTTCCCTGTTTTGTTATACAAAGTATTGCCAATCAACTTTTTCAGATTTTTCCTTATAAAAAAATTCTCACTGAAATTAACATATTGTTTTTGTGTTATTAATGTATTAACGGTTAAAAATTGAATATGTAGTTTGTATGTATTTTGCAAAATATTTGTTCTTAGAGCTCACTGTTCACTTTTGAACACTGGCAGATGAAGAACTTGCAAAAGATGGGCTAACTAGGGGTGTTTGGAGCGACCCAAAAAAGCAAAGTAGTAAAAGTTTTGGTAATTTAAAAGACTTAAACATGAAAATTTTATGTCTTTTTGTATATAAAGTAGATTATAAAAAAATAATTATTTTATACATCGTTTAAAACTTTGAAAATGCGATGTAAATATTGGAATAATGTTAACTCGTTGACTACTATGCATTACTAGAACTTTATAGACAAACACTTCACAGTTGTGTGTACGCATTAGGTTATGTGTTAATATATAGTGCTAGTGTACTAGCCTGGGTAGTCTTTCAATAATATATTAATTAAAAATCTTATAGAAAATGAGGTAACATAATGTATAGTTGTGATTTGTATATCAACTACTTGAAAAAACTACTTTTGTTACTAGTTACATTATACATCGGGTACCTAGTGTATTTCAAAAAACACGCATTTTTCAAAGGTTACTGTGAGTGCAGTCTGTTTACCACTAACACACCTCTTCTTTGTAACATGATGTGACCGCTTACTTTAAAATTTACCAAAATGATCTTTGTAGTAACCCAAACCCAGGAAAAATTTAGGCATTGATGGCAAAAATATTTAGTTGCAATCAGGGGTTAAAGCATTAAAGGCAAAATTATTTATTAATGTAAAGCTGCCAGAACTCTCTAAAAGTTCACATTTTTTAAGCATTAGCTTCTTATACCACGTTGTGCACTTTGTATTTGTCACCCGGTTTCATCGAGTAGGCATATGAAGCGTACGTAACGTGAGTAGGGGAAGTATTACACTCCAGTTCTCAAATCTTCTCCTTTCTTTCGTATGCCTTTTCCACCAACTGAGTTGGTAGTGAGCGTATGTATGTTTTGTTCCTTTATGTACATACAACGTGCATGCTTCTCTCTATATCTTTCTTTTCTCTCCAATTTCTTCTTTTCATGTTCTCATTGCACGCGCATGTAATGATGTTGTGTACATTGTGTTTATTGCCAGCAGCAACAGTTCAATGGTATACAGTTTATATTCAGTAATAAGATGTGCCTTTGATTTTACTATTTGCAATATAATATTTTGTAACATCAAATTTTTAAAAAGCTAATGCTTCTACCAACAGTCCCAGTGACTATTTTTTTTAATGTCCTCTCTAATTTTGACATAGAAAAATTTATAAACATTCCTTGTATTAAACAAGGTAAATATATTTCACGATTTTTATATTTGCTTACAAACACAAAAATAGTTGTTTTGAAAAAATTATGAACAATATATAAATTGATAGTCAATTCTCAAACTATCAAATTGACCATGTTAAATAAAAGACCTTTTTAATTGTTAACCTCCTAAAACTCCCAATATCCTTGAAATTTCCTTTATGCCTCTAAATTTTATGAAATGAGGGCATTCCCGAAGAATTGATGGCATTGGTTACATTATGAAACTAAATAAATATACAATTATAGGTTAGTCGCTTAGAAAATGGAAACACCAGGGAACAGAAAAAAAATTGTGCGAGTGAGAGGCCGCACCCACTCTCTCACCACAGCTCCTTTCTTTTCCTTCACGATTGCTGAGTAGTAATAGTTTGTAAGCTCAGACTGGTAGACGTCTGTGTCACTGGACTGTTGAAGGGGGCTGAAGGAGAATTCTCCTACATGGACAAGAAATTCCAGTACAGATCGTTTTCTAAATGGTTGGACTATAAAAATAGCAACGATAGCATTTACAGTCTCACCTCTACCTCCAGTCATTATGGTACCACCCACGTTTCAGGTTTCATTTTTCCAGCACCAACATGGAAATAGTAGTGAGTGTATTAAAACCTGTCTTCAATAGCCAAGAATTTGACAAAAAAAAGGTGTATTTACTGTAGATAAACTTGGGGCGTATGACAACACGTTATTATCGTGTGAGGACAAAGTAATCGCATACGCATACATTTCGATATCGATTACTTAAGACTTCCAAGTAATCGGGTTGTGTGTGGTCTGTTTGCCGACTGGCGAAATTGCCGGAAAAAATTGCTAATTTTGTACAAAAATCAAACATGGCGGAAATCCGCCATTTTCGTACAGTCCGTCTTCTCGTTTAACGAAGATTTTCGGCAATTTGTTGCACTTCCAGTCACAACAGTAACACAACTGTGACTTTGTTCTATATAATCTGTGACTGTGACAAAACAAAGAAAAATATAAAGCAAGCAAATTTGAATGTTAAATTTTGAATGTATTATTATTTTTTTTTACCGTCATGCGAATTTATGTAAATTAGCGCTATAGTATATTTTGTGCGTTTTATTAGTCACAATAAGCAGGTAATTATTAGAAATACTTGTTAGAAAATAAATAGTTAAGTATTAAACATTTATATAATATTGTTAACTATATTTAATTGTTATAGGTTAGGTTTGACATTAACCTTTTGTGGTTGGATAGCATTTTTTTACAATAGTACTCTCAATTCGGTTATACACTTGATATGCAACGCAATTATAGTTTCTCTAATTGTTATTTTTATACTTCTATATTTGATTGTTTTATTTTTGCTATCCATAGCCCTTTATTCTAGTTTATTCAAAAAAATGTCCTCAGGCCTACTTTTTTCTTGAATGTGCTGGGTGCCCAAAATAACCCATTACAAAAGTTATGACTTTAAATTGAGGGGATTTATTATTTTTCTAGACTATAATTGGTACTAGTTAGAACAGCATGACCACTGTTAACCAAGAAATTTCTCTTTTGTTTAAAAAAAAAAATGTTAATCTGACTACTAACTTATGGTAAATGCATTGTTTATGCAGTGTAGGTTGTTTTTTTCAAATAGTGATTTTGAATATTTTTTTGTTTTATTTTATACCTTATTATATAATTAATACATATTCACTGATAGAACTTGTTTTGATATTACTTACGATTTTAAGCCATTTTTTATGGAACTACTTATGATGCCATTGCTGTTTACATTGCATTAAACATATTAAATTTCATACACGGTTATTATTACTACATTTACTAAATTATTATTATTAAATTTCATAACTATATTTACTGCATGTACATTTGCACATGACACATATTGAATTCTGTCAGCTATTACTGAGAGTTAAGGCTTATTGCTTTTTTGTTGGTTCATTCTTATAATGGAAACATTGTTAAAATGGAGTCCATTAATTGTGAACTGTGTGATTTGCCTGTTTCTTGTTAAGTTCACCACCCAACAACTGTGTCAGTTTGGTCAGTTTTTTTTATAGTTTTACTAATCAAAAACATGTTGCCTGTAACTAGTTTAAATAAATAGCTTTTTCACCCAACAACCATGTTAGGTTTTTTTCCAATAAAGGTGTTTATCACCCAATAACTATGAGTATTTAGGTTATTGAGTATTTAAAAAAAAATTTTTTTAATTTTAGCGATTAAAAACAAGTTACCTATTTTCTCACAGTAACAATTTTAAGTTTCTACTGGTTACTTTTAGTTAAAATTTTTATCATACTTTCTGTGCTTTCCACACTTTTATATTTCGGATTATTGCTTGTGGACCTGTGATACCGAAAATCGAAAACAACCTACACTGCATCTTTAGAGCCTACTTGATAAACATATTTTTTTGTTGAAATATTGGTTTTTACTGAATAGTACAAATATTATACAAACTGTATATTAGCATTTATATAGTTACTGCTTATAATGCTCTGATAACAATTTTATTACCTCTTAAATATTTTACACAAATATTTGCATCAAAAATTTTGTTTACATGCAGTGAATGGTTCCCTTTCTTATTCCTGTTACATCACTAAACTGAATAAGTAATTTGCATAATTTATGTACATGGAATGTTACACAATATTTTAAGAGTGAGGACCAATTCTGGTGCTCATATATATGTTTTAAACTAGTTGAGAATGAGATCTTTTTCTGACAAAACATTTGCATAATAGTGTTCTTTTCATTAAAATTATGCCTGCATATTACCTTAATTATAAATTAATTAATACAAAATATTAATATTATTTTAAAATAGCTAAATAATTTTTATAGGGGCCCATGTACCAATAGTCTGACTGGCAAAGAAATACCTAGAAAAATGTTACCATTGAGTGTTCAGAATGTCCTATACTTTTATTTTGTCTTTAAAAGAAAACAATGTTATAGGTTTTTCTGAGGATGTATTAATATTTTCTGCAGATGGATATAAGGAAGAAAATAACTCGGCAGTAATTATTTAAAATACTTGTATATGTTTTAAATTTAGTTTTAGGTAAATTAATTGGACAGGAATTAAGATTAACATCTGTGATTGAATGCTTCAGGCTTGTTGTAAGTATATAAACTATGCCAGTTTTTCTGTTATAATTTGTAGCTTAATTTAATACTAGTGTATTTGTTATATAATATTAATACTAAGGCCTTTTGTTTAGACTTATGATTTGACTCCAGCTGTACTGTTGTTTTTGAAGTGTTTAATTAATGAACAGTAATTAATTAATAATATTTGAGGAATGTGACATCTGCTTGCTATATTATAAATAAAATAAAAGAGTGTACATTTTTCTAAACACCTCCTTTAAAGTGCAGTTTAATACAGTGATATAATTACGAAAACGTAAACAAAAAATGTTTTTGGGCCTGGACTGACTGCACATGAAGTCGTGGCTAGAAACTGCTAAACTTCAAACAATTTTTTTCTTTTTTAGGAAACAAATGGATGATTTTTATGATCCATCAGATTGTCGGGTGTTTGTGGTACCTAAGTTTAATATAAATGATATAGACTTTTCAAGACCACCTGCAAATGGTGATGAATATTTGCAACGAGTGATGTAAGTTGTTTTTTAAACAAGTATTTTTACCTAACAAAATTGTTTAAGCATTAAACCTTTCAGATCTTTTTTTGAACATATTTTCTGCTTTTTGTTGATGGCTCTTGAATCACAGTTTTGGAGGGAGTAGGCTACATATTCATTTTATTTCTGTTGATACCTAGATAGGCAAACATATATTTTAGAGGTTATAGGGTTTGGTAGCCCCTGGCACCATGACCAAAGAATTTAATATGTAGTTAAGCCTCTTGTATTATAGTTCAGTAGACTGGTTCCCTCAGTGTGTTTGAGCAGTCCTCGGATTAGCTCATTCAGCTAGAGGTCTTCACGATCCTGGAAGTTGAACACCCTTTGCCTCCTGCTGGCAAGAACCTCTCTGTCATCGATTATATCACAGATAGTTTCCTCATTTGTCCCACATATCCTATAATCTTCTTGGTATATTCCTACTTTCTTCAGGTGCACCCTCAGACTACAGTAACCCATACTGAGGCCCATAATTTTTCTGATTTTACATTAGATTTTTTTACCCATGATCCCTATTGCCCCCACTATATTTTTTAGATGCTTAATGTAGGAATTAATGTAGGAATGCTAAGTTTATCATTTAATTCCTGGTGTTGACTGAAGACCACTATTGAAAACTGACCCAGTCAGGCACAGGGAAACCTCTATTGCCTGCTTCAATACCATAAAAACATATGCGATTCTCAGTTTAGCTAGCCTGTGTACCTCCTTGTTAATCTCTGCCCTGGTACTGGTGTAAATTACCTGGTTTTTCAGGGACCATACATTGAGATTTTCAAGCATGTCTAGACTAGGTTAGACTTTATAGTTGAGCCTACAAATGTCTGAATTGCTGCCTGATTGTCAGTATAAATATGGTTTAAGGTTTTCTTAAACACCCACGCAAATTTTTTCAAACACAGTCACTTACGGCCATTACCTCCATCTAGAATACTGTGGTAGTAACAACATGTTTTACCCCTGATTTCAGATCACATACCCCAACACCTTTTTTTTAAGCCATCTGTACACCGTAATATGTATCTAGAGTTTCCTACCACTTGTTCTTCCTCCCCATATCTCAATCTGATCATTTGTAACGATTTTGCCGTTAGAAATCCAAACCAGTTTCCTATCGAGGATTACTCCCAGTTATTTCGCCACCTCAAAACACAGTCTGGTCTCTTCTAGCTATAATTTTTTCTTGTTCATAACTCTTTTATTACAAAATAAAATAACAGCTGTTGTGGAAGGATTGACTCGAAGACCCTCTCTCCAACATCAGTTACTTATACATTTCAGATAGAAAATGAGTAGTTCCTTAAGTGAGTTGTGAAACTTGTCATGATGACTATGTCACCTGCCTAGCCATGAGAAGTAAATATACTTCTGCTCCATTAAGATCTTTTGGGAAGCCACCCACTACCAGGGCCCACAGTAGGGGTGAAAAAAATCCCTGTGCGTGTAGCCTCTAGCTATGTCTATCCCCATAGCCTTGTGACCTAAGAAGAATTTCACTTGTCCACAGTGCATTCACAAACTCATGACTTCATGCTGTTTTGATTATTACATCATATGAGACATTGTTAAAAGCACCTTCAATATCTAAAAAAGCATACATTTCCATGTTTTTCCTAGTTCAAGCTTGTTAGCTGGTGTAAAGTGGTTTCACAGGACTTCCAAGGTTGGCACACATGTTGGTTTCAATAAAGTGGTTTTTTGGACAGAACCTACTTTATATATAAAGTAGACTTTATATATGACCTGCCTATTAGTCATTCAAAGTTTTCGGAATAAACAAGACTGATTAACCCAAAGAATTTTGATGGATGTCCTCGGGCAACCACGTTTTGGAATAAAGACTACTTCGCTGACTTTCCAGCCATATGCTAGACTAGTTCTGAAGATTGAACAAAAAGAGTCTGGTCCCCTCTGCAAGAAGGCAGAAAATATACTGTCCTATACAGGTGATATAAACTGGCTGAATCTTTACACAGCCCATTTAATGCTGGAAACTGTCACAGTACATCTGGCCAACTTCCAGCCTTCTAAAGTAGCCCTTGGCCAAAAACAGATGGAAAATATTAATTTAAATGTTCATATTTTAGTTGAAATGGGTAGAGGTATCGCTAAAAACTTGGTTTATTTTAAAAATTTTAATTGTTTGGATAAAGATTCTTTGCTCCTTAAAATCTGCCATTTGTACAGGTTTATATAATAACCACAGCATTAAAACACAACATTACATAAACGCACAAAACTCAAGAACGCAGCCTCTGACCATCACAGCTGTTGGCATACTAATTTATATGGAGTGCTGTTCTCCCACTTTCTTGGCAGCAAATTATACCACAAATGGTTCGCATGTGGAATTCAAATCTACTGATCTTTTGGGTAGCACCTCGTTTGTGTTTTGAGTGACTGGTATGTTTTCGTGAAATTAGCTGATCCATTCTTGTTAATAGTTTACATTTTATATGCAGTTCATCGTAAGCATAAAAATACGGCTACCTGCATTTTAGTTTATAAAGCACTCATTTGTGTTTCAACGGTCCATACTTATTTAATAATTTAAAAGGACAAGAAACTACATGTGATCTTAAATCTCAGAAAGTGCTTTAAAAGCATGTTCTTTTCCATTTTATTGTTCTGTAAAACTTACGATATGATTTATGTTGGTATCAGTATTTACCTCAGTACCTGTACTATGTTCCTACTATATTACTTCTTCAAGTATCATTATTGTAACACAGTAATTGCAGTTTATGTTTTATACCCAATATTAAATTGAGCAGCAAAAATGCTCATCTAGCAGGCCCAATCTGACAGCCTCTGAAGGCTAGACAAGGCGAGGGTCGGATTACATTTGCTGAGCAATAGCACTAATTTGTCAAGATAAAAAGTATGGTCCAGGCTCTGTTGCAGGTTCCTTCAACCTTTTAATGCTTAAACCAAAAGCATATGTAGATTCAGTAAATAAAAGAATAGCAAGAAATGTACAAATTTCATAAAATATCTAGTTTTATTTTAGTAAGTTTGGTTCATGCCCCTCTCCATATATCCGCACCACTGGTCAATATGTCCCAACATTAAAGTAATTTGTTACTTTATTTAAACTTTCACTTATCATTTCTTCTTCTTAACACATCTAATTTAGCTTCTATTTTTACAAAACCACTTCTTTTTTTCAGATATCTTAAATTTTATTTTTGATTATTTTTTACCATTGCCTGCATGTTGAACTCCCATGCTGTGGAGTCATTAGAAGTGTTGCACAGTTGCATAGAACTTCCAACATTCACACTAAAAATCTTTTCGTGATTCATTTTGTTGTTGCTGTAATTTTTGTTCAAAAAATTGTACAGTCAACAAGAGGTTTTATTTAATTCTTTTTGAAAAATGCTAATAATTATTGCAATGTCACAATTACAAGTTTAATTTCTAATAACAGACAACACAAATAATATATATTTCAGCAATTCTTTAAAATAAGATATTACTCAATGGTTAAATAAAAACATCATATGAGGCAAATTTCAGTAAAAGATACAATTTTATCAACTGAACACTTGCGTAAAATTTTATTAATGAGACTTTTGTGGCTAAACCGCTTCTCTGTTATGTCACTAGGAATATGTTTGTAGGAATATTTAAAAATCAGAATGTTTAAGACACTTAGAGAAAAAGTTGATTGCAATGTGATTGAAAATTTGTTTTGAATGTTATAAATAATATTTAATAGTACTTAGTTCAGTGAACTAATTTGAATAATTAATAATTATTAATCTGATTTTATTTAAATTTACAGTCATGAAGCTAAAACAGGTGAGGCTTGTGTAGTACCTTTATCTACTATTGAAAAATGGAGAATAGTGTCACAAGAAAAGAGTTCCCTTATGTCGCCTTATTTTGTTGAGAGTGAGGTAAGTAAAGTTTTTATTGTACATTAAACATATTGTTTTGGTTTTGTTTTTCTCTTATAATTTTTAGGTATAATGATTTTTCTAAGAATCCTTTCTTTTAGTGTTTTGTATGTGCTTCAGTAACATATGTCTGCCACTTAAACAGGAAGATCGTCTTCCTGTTATGGATTTTTATAGTAGTGAATGCTGGAAATACTGCCAGTAAAAATCAAGGTTTAAGAGTAAATGGTAGGTAGTAGTTGTACATCAGTTGTGTTTAATGTAAAATTTCTTAAATCTGTCCAAGACTTTTGTTTAGTTTTCAAAGTACAAATTTATTTATCAGCTGAAATGGTATTTTCTGGGTATTATTGGAATAAATCTGGCCTCACGGCTAGAAGAACGGTTTCATGGTGGTAAAGGTGCTACTGGATAATGGGTAAATCCCATAATTACAGTGGTGTCTTGGTTAATGGTCTTAATTCGTTCCAGAAATAAGACTGTTATCTGAGCAGACTGCTGTGCGAGTCAGCGTTTACAATAGAGACTTATGGAAAACATTTTAATTTGTTACATAGAAAAAATAATTGAGTACTCACTATTAATATGTCAAAGATGTAGAATGAAGAAAATTCACAGAACAGAAGTCACCTGTTATTTTAACTAAATTAATACAAATGTAATTATGTCACATATATACACACAAGACAAATCAGTACTGTATATATTTTTAGTTCATACTGTAAATATATAATAGTTCAATAGTTAAAGTTTGTCTTTTACTTCTGGTACCACAAGCACTTCTTTTAGGGCCCATTTAATTAATATTCACACACAAAAATTGAAAAAAATGTAAACAACAATTTGAAACTTGCACACAAACATTTTTGTTAAATGTTAACATTTTGTTAAATTTAAAAATGAAAAATATGTAATACGATAATATTATACTGTTTAAATTTTTTAACAGGCAATGAAATTAAATACAAAATAAAAGAGTTGATGATACACTAAGTAAAATTAGGTATGCTGACAGAAAAGGGAATTTAAGAGTGGGCATTCTGAGATGTTATAACTAAGAAATATTGTGGAAGTTATTGCCCTACAAAAACCAAACACCCATCAATTAAAGGCTTCTTTGTGTTAACTCAGCACAATGGGCTATATTTACACATTTGCTTAGAAATAATTTAACAAATGAAAACCCTCTTATAATGTGTTCAGCCCTTTATCCAAAACCTAAACAGTTATGTAGGTCATTTTTCATTCTGTGAATTAGACCATTGTCCAGGTTGACCATAAGCCAGGGTATTCTGGAGACTGGGCTGGTGGAGAACAGTGCAGTCCTAAAGTTATCAGTCCTTTAAGCAAAGTAATTTTGATTCAGTTTAACTGTAATCATTATTACCATGAAATGAAATACATTATGTTTAATGTCTTTAAAATAAGTTTTTAATTTGACCTGTTCGACTTTTCTTCTAGCCACCAGCCACAGAAACATGTCTGCAGAAGTACTTAGCTACTAGAAAGGTCCAGGATTTTATAATTGCAGACTTTTCTCGGATAAGATTAGCTGTTAGTAATTATAAGCAGAAATATGCTGACAATGCAAAATGGCTTCAGTCGATACCAAAGCAGGTAAATATTTAGTTCCAGAGGTCTGTTTCGTAGTACAAATTTGTATTCCTACACTGGATTCTTGTGTTACTGAATTTGATGGTATAAAGATCATTTTGTTTAGTTAAAAAAAAAATTAGTTTATCCTGAATAATATACAAATTCATAGTTTTTTTTCAGAAAAATGTGTTTCATGCAAATGCAATTGGACTGGAAGTTTATTAAATCCAATTTTTTAGTGGCAAGAACTTAAAAGTTTTAAAATTTTCTAATCCTATAAAAACTTAAAATATTTTTATGTAAAAGCATGAAGTTTGTATTGAAGTTGTAACATGTAAATTTAAAGAGGACAACCCACGTCCTCTATTCTAAGCACGATTGGATAGAATCGAGTTTATCTTTTTCACTACAGCCTTTCCTTTCTGTAAGTCAAGCTTTTTTTGCCAGTGAGGCAATTGCTTGCAAGTGAATTATATATCAATTTTAGTTAAGCATATGTGGCTAGCATATTAGCCACCTGAGAATAAAGACTATATTTGCTTATCTTGGCAGGGGAATGTAGTCTTTAAGAGTTTATAGTATTCATATAACATATTGAAGTTTGCTCAAAGAACTAAATTTTATATCTTAGATAGCAAGTGCCATCTGTTAGATGTTTTGCAAGTTTGTGGCCAACAGTGTAGCCACATTGTCTTAGGAAAACATGCATATTGTGAATTTTGTGAATATTCATTTTCAGAAAGCTACGAGAACTCTTTTGTAGAATATTGCATCAAATTAAGGTATGTATTAACTTTTGTATTATATGTAGATGTAATTTACTCACTTTTAGATAAGTCTTAATTAATTTAGTAGGTAATATTGAGAATGTAGCAACATAACCTAAAAGTAGTGAGTATATTTATTTCATCTCATTCAAATATATAAGGTTTATGATCATTTTGAAAGTAACATTTTGACACTTTAACCTTTTTTGAAACCTTATATAACTAAAAAGAAGATAAATATTGTGGCGCTTAGTTAATTCAGCAGTAAAATCAATAGGCCTATACGGAATGTAATGAAACTTCTTGATCCCAGTTAACTAACCTAAAAACTTAAACTTTTCCCTGTAACAATGTAGGCCTACAAGTTTAATCATACAATTAAGATGGTTAATGCAAGTATAAATTTATTTGAAATATATACTTTATTACTTATGACTAAAATTTTTTATACATTTTTTGGTTTATTGTTTATTTACTTTTTCTTTTTAGAGTACCATTGTAAAAGTATTTTTATTACTGATGTTGTGTAATAAATCTTATAAACTATCTACAAATATTCAGTATTTAATAAATTGTGTAAAATTTTTAATATTTTATGTATAAATTTTCCTTTGTAGAATTTGATTGTAAAAGTATTTGTTTGTTTCTTTACAGATGTTTCGTAGGCCTGATGAACCTCACAATGTTTGTGATTTAGAAAGTATGGATTGTGAAGATATATTCAACATATCTTTTCGACAGGCTACAGATTCAGAAGCTGAAGGAGATTCTGCTGCTGAAGAATTCAAAATATATGATACCTCAACATTAAATCAGTCAACTTGTTCTTCTTTTAGTGATTCAGATAAGCATGCTTTAGTTGATGATCCAGGTTTGAGTAATAATGCAACATGTTTAGGTGTCTCTCTTCCATTACAATTTGACCCTATTGAAAGTAATTACGATTCAGACTTAGACCAACTCCACCGTCTTCTCCTATTGTGCATCGCACATCATTATTTGAAGAAGGTTTTGGCATTAGCGATTGGTCTGATGTTGAGTCTGATAATGAAAACTGTAATAAAAAAAAGAAAGAAGAATTTACATTTTGTAAGGACTATTGCACAACACAAAAATTTACTAACACAAAGTTTGAAGAACATTTTGGTCCTGATGTTCAAGTGGATATTTCTTCTCCATTGCAAATCTTTAGTATTTTCCTTGGAGGTTTCCTCAATGAAATTATTCAACAGTCTAACCTATATGCATCTCAGCATATACTCTTTAAATTACTGTTAAATACTTTAGCATATACTGTTAAATTACTCTTAATTTAACAGAATCTCAATTGAAGGCTTTTTTGGGAATTCTAATAATTGTGGGTTTCCATAACCTTCCAAGTCAGAAGATGTATTGAAGTACTACTAGAAATTTCGGGGTTACAAGGGTTAGTGAGATTGTCACAGAAATTTAGTAAGATGCCAAAAAGAAATGAACCGGGCTTTGACAAATTGTATAAAATCAGACCACTTTTATCTCATCTAAAACAGGTTTTTCAAAAGTGTTTGCGCCCTTCTAAATTTCTCTCTGTGGATGAAAGTATGGTTGCTTTTAAAAGCAGGAGTAGTTTAAAAAAATATGTGCCAATGAAATCCACTATACGTGGTTTTAAGTTATGGGTTATAGCATGTAGTGTATGTAACTGGATACATGCTAAATTTTAATGTTTATAAAGGCAAATGTGTGAATGTAAATAGTAGTTGAGGACTATAACAAGAATATGGGTGGGGTGAATAGGTTTCATACTCTCATTGCTGCTTACAGTGTTTCATGGAAGTCAAGAAGGTGGTGGATTAAAATATTCTACTTTTTATTAGATGCAGTAATTGTAAATAGTTATATATTATATAAAACTACTGTACAGTTGAAAAATAACAAGGAGAAACCAATTAGCCATCTACATTTTAGATCAATACTTGCTGACGAGCTTGTTGCGGAGCACACTACACAATGTAAGGCAAAGAAAGGGCGACCATCAAAAAGTTTTGTTGAAACCAAAAAAACTAAAGTGCCTGATAAGAAACCTTCTTCTGATGAAATACGTTTTCAAAACGTTCGTCAACACACTCCACTTGAAGGGAAAACATATCGCCGATGTGCAAAATACAGCACAAGAAAAAATGTAAAACAATCAAAAATTGTGTGTAAAACTTGTGTTGCATTTTGTTTGAAATGTTTTGAACCATTTCATAATAATTATTACTTAGTAGCATATATCAATTTTTTTCATAATTAGTTGACACTATTTTGTAAATGTAAAAAATGCTTAATTATTCTTATATGTGAAATGATAAAGTTAGAACAAATAAATGATTTGTTTGTTATTTTGACAAAATGTTGGCTATAATAATAATTTGTATATTTATAAATGATTGTAAGTTGTTTATAGGTTATAAATGTAGTTAAAATATAAATTATTTAATATTTATCAGACTTTTATTTTGTGGCAAGTATAGTAGCCACAAACATTTCCTTAAAAGGTGTTTCCCTAAAGTCATTGTGGCTAATATGTTTGCCACACATTGAAAATTAAAATATACTATGAAACACAATTTATAATACATAGTGTATAAAACAAAATATGGTTTATCTAGAATGCACACAAACTGGAAAAAACGGGGATTTAGGAGGAAATGATGTCCTCCCACACACACACACATATATATATATATATATATATATATATATATATATATATATATATATATATATATATATATATATATATATATATATATATATATATATATATATATATATATATATATATATATATATATGTGTGTGTGTGTATGCCAAAAAGTCTTAAAGGGATAGAGATCGTTTCATTTAGTTAAAAAAAAATTTGGTTAATCCTGAATAATATACAAATTCATAATTTTTTTTTAGAAAAATGTGTTTCATGCAAATGCAATTGGACTGGAAGTTTATTAAATTCAATTTTTTAGTAACAAGAACTTAAAAGTTTTAAAATTTTCTAATCCTGTACAAACTTAAAATATTTTTATATAAAAGCATGAAGTTTGTATTGAAGTTGTAACATATAAATTTAAAGAGGACAGCCCGCATTCTCTATTCTAAGAATTATTGGATATAATCAAGCTTATCTTTTTCACCACAGGTAGCGCTGCCTTTCCTTTCTGTAAGTCAAGCTTTTTTTTGCCAGTGAGGCAATTGCTTGCAAGTGCACAGCATGTAACTGTCGCACAAGGTAACATTAGTCACGAGTAATGGGACTAAATAGCTTTTCACTTTTCAACAAAAGAATGGCAGGCTATCTTTAACCAGTTTAACTGGTCCTAGTAACAGGAAAATTAGGCTGAAGACAACCTAGCCTGTTAGCAAGTCTCAGCTACAAACTTGTACCTGTATCTTATCTGTTAACGACAGTGCAAAAGTGATTTGCGTTATTGCAAACTTTTAGAAAATAATTAGGGTGGTGCAATCATGCTATTTTTAGATCATCTGTCCCCAAAGGACAATTTAGAAATTTTAAATTAAAAAATTAAAATAAAGATGTTAACTGCTTGTTCTCTTTTTCCAAAAAAAAACTTTCTTTTACATACAATTTTTATTAAAAGACAAAAGTAGAACAATACAGATGGTAACCGCTTTGGACAGCCATAATATATGAAATAAGTAAAGTATGTTATAAGCCTATGTTACTTTATATTACTTTTTGAATAATTATTTTTATTGTTTTTCGTCAGAACCTACTTGAAACTCAATAAGACATACACTTATCTAAATAATTCTGTTTAATACTTATTCCTTACAAAATCCTTATTTAGGTGAAGGAGATATTTGAATACTTTTACCTTTTTTATTGAATGTAATACTTTATTATGCACAGCCTATAGCTAATTTGTAAGGGCTACCAGTGTCTCGGATCCGGTTTTTCAGAAACAGATGAGTCAGTAGAGACATAAACAAACTATACCATCCATTAGTAATCCTCTATGAAAACAAAGGTATCCTTCCTACTCAAAGCCTTGGTAGCAGAGCTGGCTGTAGCTCATACCTTGGCCCAAATAACATCACAAAGCTTATTTGTATAATAAATCCTTTGATTGTGCAAACACTGTAACATTAGTATTTTTTAAAATTTTTTTTTAATTTTTTATTTTGAGGCAAAAAGCACATTGAGGCTATTATCACCTCTCTAAATGTAAGTGTGAGAGTCGTAAGTGTAGTATTGTAAGTGTAAGTATGTGTTACCGTGAGGGACGTCTAAATCCTCTTAATAGGTGCAGCTCGTCTGCACCCCCTGCGGGGCGTAACATTAATAATCAATGGAGTTTATATAATATAATTATATATTACTTACCAATATATATATATATATATATATATATATATATATATATATAAAAGCTTATACACATGTAGATATGCATAGTGTACAATGTCTTCTGAATTTAGTTTTAAAATTTGCAACTAGGACTATCTAGTAATATTTCTCTAACAGGCTGTATGGTGAAAAAAGGTTCAGAGTTACATGTAACAGTAATTAATAAACTGTGGTCATGTGTAGTTTACTTTTTAATTATTCACTTAAACTAAGTCAACCACTTTCGTTGTCTTCATCTGCTGCACTTGTGGCACATTGCTGAACAAATGTGCTACCTTGATACTGTTATGATCATGGAGCCTGATTGTATGTTTTCTAGCAAAAATGTCTGACCTCTTCAACTATGAAAGGCACCTTAAATCCTAATGGATATCTTCATTGTGGATATACCTTGGAGCTCTAACAGTATTGTGAATCACTTTGTTTTTTAATGTCTGTATGACTTGGATGTTACTCTTTTTCACATATTCCTACAACTGAATGTTGTAGATTAGATTCAAACGAGAGGAAGGGATAATACAACCCCAGGCACTGCGATCAACAGACATATTGTGCAATTAAACAGTTAGGCAGATTGATACCCTTAGTAAGTTCCAACAAATCACTGACTAGCTCATTCTGCTGAAGATCCCTAGAGTCCTGATTATGTGTCCTGCAGTCTCCTCCTCTTTCCTACACAACCAATACATGGTTTTTCCTTGGTACATACCTATCCTGTTCATGTGCACTCTCAGACTACAGTACCCAGTAATAAGACCCATGATCCTGAGTTGTACTCCGCCCAAGACGTTTGCTGTCCCTTTAAGTCCTCCATACGGAACCATGCTTAAGAGGCGCTTACTATAAGAATGCCGATGAAGATTATTCCATTTTATCTGGTGTTGCTTATTAATCCACCTATTAATAGCAGACCTGGCCAACAACAGAGAAATCCGTAAAGCTGGCGCAAATCCGATGAACTCAGATGCAGATCCTAGTCAGTCTGCCTTCTCATTACCCTTAACTTCCTTATGCCCCGGAACCCAGTGAAGAGTTACCCGGTTATCCAGGGACAGAGCATTGAGGTTCTCCCGACACTCCCAAACTGAATGCTGTAGGTTCACACAGCATTCTGTACATAACTTGTATGTACAGAAGCAGTTTACTATGTATGAACAGTTTTTAGCATTATGTAGAGATCAACACCTGTAATTCTTATCAGTGTTTAGTGAACAAATGAAATATTATATCGTGATTCCTTAAAATTTTATTCTCATTTTGATCAGTAACTTATTAAACTATATTCTTATGATTTAATTTTCTCTTACTAGGCCACAAGCAAAAATTGAACACTATTTTTCTCACAAGAAATTTCAACGTTTACTCAAAATATCGTTACTCAAAATGTTTGTAACTAAAGATATTCAAAAGGGAGTGTCTGGCGTGGGATTGGGTACAATTATTTTTGGAGACAATATCTCAGATAAATAAAAAAAGATCATAGAGTTATGTATATATTTGTTTTACAGCCTCAACAGAAAGAAGATTGGTTACTTTTTCTATTTGGTAAACCTGAAGTAAAAACAAGTGATTTAGAAGAGGATTATTTTACTGGCAGACCTCGACTGAAAGTAGTTGTAGCAATGTCTCAGGTAATTACAGTATTACTGAAGCCCCTTTTAAGTATGTGTTCTTAAATTTAATATAATTAATTTTGTAGATGGCGAAACATTTTATTTTTTTATGCTAATGTTTATTCAAATGTAACAAACCAGACTATGATTGACACATGAGCTGGAAATAATAAAAAAATACATACATACAAACTATTATAATTAATAATACCTTTTAAATAGTAATTAATAGAGCTTAGTGGATTTAAATATATATACATACACACACACACACACACACACACACACACACACACACACACACACACACACACACACACACACACACACACACACACACACACACACACACACACACACAGTCCTCCGATATAAAGTGGTTGAAGGGACAAAACGTTTTTGAAATATATTTAGTAAAACTAATAGAAAATAAGTACTGTACTGTCTAGAATATATACATTCAACACAGTGTGTACACTGTTGTGAGGGTTTGTGAGATTTAAGTTTTCCCCACACTAAGGCCTACAGAGTGTATGTGTGTGTGAGAGAGAGAACACTATTATAGGAACAACACAATTTACATTGTTTGTTTAGCCTGCAACAAAATTCTAAGAAAGAGTTCTTTTCTGTTCTCAACCTATATTCTAAAAATAGAACACAAATTGTATTTCAAGTGAGAGTGACTGTAGGTCAGCAGCTTAGAAAACTACTAAGAACACCAGTGGTACAGAGAGAAAAAATGTGCTAGTGAGAGGTTCTGTCACCATAGCTCCTCTCTTTTTCTTCACTTTCACTGAATAATAACAGTTTCTAGACTCAGATAGGCAGACCCTGTGTCATTGACTTGTTGGAGGGAGTTGGAGGGGAATTCTCCTACATGCCTGAGAAATTCTCTTGCAAGCCATTTACTAAGTGACTGGACTAAAACAGCAGCTTGACAGCATTGTATCCAAGTTCACAAAGCATTGTAATAGAGCCTTAAAACACATGTACTCTTCAATATAGAATATTGGGAACATTATGAAAATAGCACTATAACCAAGGTCAAGTGTGTATATATATATATATATATTTCTTCCATATAGGAGTAAGTTTTATTGTTATTCTGTGTTACCTAAATTTAAGTTACTTGCTGTGACACATTTCAGTTGTATTTTTGGGCCTGTGTTAGCATGAGTCGATATGTGTAGGATATGTGTGTATGCACTTTTTAGGCTGTATAATATATATTTGCTAGCCTGTCATATTTTTTGTTACAACATCGTCTTTTAGCTCTTTGCAATTTTTGAGGGTTATTACGTAATTCCCATAAATATATAACTCTTACCCATTTTTTGGCTTTCCAAAACTGTTAGTAAATATCTAGTGACGGTAATTAATATTAATATTTTAGAAGTTGTATGTAATATGTCCGTGGATCTGTAGAAAATAGTAAGGCAGTTAAAACCTGTTTGGCAATAACCGGTGGTGTTAGCGTGTTAAATGTTGTACACACATACTTTATTAAAAATACAAAGAATATTACCCTTATGGACACGTGGCATTCTACATTTCATATTTGCCAAACAGTTCACGTAAAAGTTAATCTAAAGGCTAAAAGTTAATCTACTCAGAGTAGCCATGTCAAAATTTATGGTGGTAATACTAATAATATCACATGCTACTATTTCATTCACCCACACACCAATATGTACAATTACCAGGTTTTGATACTATAGTCTCGTAAATTCCATAACTTTCAATAAATGAGACTAGCATATTTAGTTTCCCTGTTGTACAGTTCATTCTATAATCTTGTACAGTTCTATAATTTTGAATAAAATTTACTCAGCTGTGTATATGAGTACCTAAATAGTGGCTGAGTGGTGGTAACTGTAACATGATTGCGTGTTATTGTGAAACATTTTATAGTTAAATAAAAACCTAAAATTATCATCTAAAAGTACAGATTTGTTTACTGAAACTGATAGTCACATTGTACTGCTTTTATTTATGTATTTTATATTTTTCTCTTTGTTAATTTACATTTGATTAGTTAGGGGGTCAGGGTCACTAGAGTAGGCCTGTTGTATTCCTAACGTATATTGTAGTAGCCTGAAATATTGTGTGATTACATTGTTGTTCTAGACTTGGGAAAAAATTGTAAACATTCTGGAAAGTGTAATAATTTATATTATTAAAATCCAAACAAATATCTAAAAGAATCAAGTGAACCAATAGATTTATTATAGTTTCTTACAAAATGTATTTATTGTTTCCTGTCTATGTTCTGATGACAGGAAACAATAAAATAAAACTTTTTAATTTCAGCCCACAATCTGGAACCTGCTTGAATATCATAACAAGTGGCTTGAAGATGGTGTAGTGGATGTTGTGAGGTGTGCACCATGGATCTACGCTCTTCTAACAAACCTGGAGATACCTCTGTACGGAGATATACTTCATGTGTTAAGAGAACTTGCTCGGTACTTAATTGCAATGTTGGATACCGTAAGTAGAAAATCTGTAGTAAGTGAAAAATTTGGTTTAATTTAGAGTACAAAATTGGTCTTAACGGAAAAAAATATTAGACATCTAACAAAAAAGAGGGGGGGAAATACAGTGAAATTTCCTAACAACAAACACTTGCTCAGACTATGTAAAACATACACTTAGGTTCAGATACGATTGTGCAACATTATCCATTCTTTTTTGCTGTAGGAAGATAACCAGATTGTTATCTCTCCTAGTTAGTATAATTTTTAATAATTAATGTATTCAACAGTGAGTATAAAGGTGTAAATTATGTGGTGCTCTTTATGACACTATGTATTTAAAATAAGTGCTGTTTTCATTTTTACGTTCCTTATGCATAAATGTTGCATCACTAAATATTTAATATTTAAGCACATAAATATGTAATGTCTGCAATTTTAATCTTTTTTTTTATTTCTTATTCCTTTGTCATCTTTAAATTTAATTTTTTATGCATAAAAATGTCATTTATCACTAAGAGAGTAAATGAAAGTGGTAGTAAGAGTTAATAATCAGACAGTAATATTATAA
The DNA here is from genome assembly GCA_022606455.1 of Callitettix versicolor. NCBI lineage: Eukaryota > Metazoa > Arthropoda > Insecta > Hemiptera > Cercopidae > Callitettix > Callitettix versicolor. The sequence goes on along the minus strand of CM040183.1, from coordinate 40,136,323 downwards.
ATTAAAGTGGTATAGTGTTCATGCAGCATGTACAAGACAGCTACCGGAAAGTAAGTCTTTTCACACATGGTACTTTTGTTTGAATGTATTTCTTTCATGATAGTGTAAGTTTTTTATAGTTTTAACAATTTTTTTTTAAATAATCAATTGTGGAGGCAGTTGTTATGTCCGGAAACCAATTCCTTTATTTCCTTTTCCAAGATTTGTTTGTAAGATTTGTGCTCAATAAAAATGTTAATTCAGACAAAGTGGATCTAAGGTGGTAGTTGAGAATTATAATCAGTGTTCTGAAAGCAATACAGTAGAATCCCTTGAATCCAAACTAATTGGGATTGAAGACTATTTGGATTGGGCAAAAAATCTGCAGTATAATACATACCTAACATACCTAAAATATAACTTGTAACTTACCTATAGTTATAGTTATACTGCATCCAGAAATACCACGATATTGGTTAAAACATGGGTCTGTCATGGTCTCCATAACTCATATGTCATAATATTTTTAAGTTTAAATTATTGCGGGCAAAATGATGGAGAAGGAATTCAGCCCTTAACTGAGCAATTCAGGAATTAAGAAAGGGGTACAATAGATCAACAGAGGTCACAGTGCAATAGTAACCTGAGACAGTCATTACTGGATAAACAAATGAACTGTAGCAAGTGTGTGGTTAACACATTTTAGTTTAGCCTACATAGTATTATAAGCTCATCTACAGAATTGTTTTCTTCATCTCATATACAGCAGTTAGCACTATAACATGGGTCTGTTTTTTGTATGAAAATACACTTTATTACTGTCAGTCACTGTATTTCCGATCCGGTTTTATATGTTTAAAACAAATAAGTACTTTCACGTAGTACTTTGTAAATTTTTTTTTTTTTTTTTTTTTTTTTTTTTTTTTTTTTTAATAACAGCTTAAAAGATTATGTAAAGTAAGTTTATACAGACTTTACTATAGTTTTATGTCAATAATAAATGGGCTTCTCATGTCTTTATACAAGTTTTTCTAAACTTTTATTTTTATTAAAAAGTATTCAGATATGAGGAGTAGTGGATAGCGTACTAGGCTTTCACCCCGAGGACCTGGGTTCGATTCCCGGCAAGGGCTTGGCATTTTCATACGCTATACATCATCGCATCGTCTGCATTAGCCCAAGTATGCACAATAGTCGGACGTTAAACACCAAAAAAAAAAGATGAGGAGTTCTACCGTATGTGAAAAATATATAAAAAGTTGGAGGGCATTTAAAGTTGGAGTCTGTAAAAGTGTGATTCCCAAGTTCAAAAACATATTTATAAACTTTTGTATAGGGGTTTATTTGGGAATTTAAAAACAGTTGTTTAAATAGGTATATTTTAATTCTTATATTGTGTTGTATGTTGCAGGCTAATGTACATAATGAGGAGGTGTACTGTATTAATGTCATTATCATTTTGATTGCTCGATACTTCCGTCAGTTTGATCTCATTGAGAGTTATCGAAGGAATTAAAGGGTACAGTGTTATCGAACTTCTCTTGTTACATGTGTAAATTTGTATAATTTTTCATAAATAAATTGTCATAATTTTCTATCATTGTTTATCATAGCCAAATAAACATAATTGTATAAAATTAGTTGACTTATTTTAACTGCATTCCTTACATCCAAGAATGGGGGAGGATATTTTGTCCCTGTACAGCCTCGTAGTCGATGTGCTGAGGCGGTTTGAGCTTGCATAAAAGTATGATGCATTTTGACTTCTGATTGTTGTTATCAGTACCTGGTAGATGAAGAAAGTCAATGTTGCATTTCTACCTAGGTGGTTGATAACATAGGGGGGAGCTCTCCCTTCTGGGAGTGGGTGCTGCACACAATGCAACCTGAATCTTAAGAACTATAAGTGATACGAATATGTTTGGTTTGCCAAATTAGGAATACGTTTGGTTTGCCATATTATTTAGAAAAATACATTCTAAAACAAAGATATTTTTGTAGTTGGATATAAAACAACAAAAAGGGGGTTAAAAATTGCATTATCCAAAATATTATAACTCTTATTACAAATTCATAATTTTTATTGTAAAATATTCTTATTTATTGCAGTAAAAATAATCAAAAGTGACTTTTAAATCATTTACCTCTCTCTTTTTTAAAAAACTGCTTACAAGTTTCTAGTCACAAAGCATTGCTTGGTATAGCGAGCTACTCATATAACTTTTTAAATAATTAGAAAGCCATATTATTACGCATTTAAACAATATTTTACAGTACATAAAATAATTTGTAGTTACTACCATTCAGTCGAAGCTAGTGTGGGAGTGTCCAGTGAACATCAGTGTTCTGTCCCTGAAGAATTCCACTGGGTTCCAGAGCATAAGGAGGTTGATCGTAATGAGGTAGGTAATTGGCTGGACTGGGATCTGTATCCAAGTTTATTTGATCCAAGCCAGTTAAAGAGATTTCTTGGCTGTGTCTGCTATTGCTGTGGCAATTAAATAACCAGACTGGTGCTGCAAAACATTTTGTTGATCAACAATTACATTACAAAGTTTATCCCCTTTATGATCTCTACAACACACCATATGAATTTTCCATTGTTTAAAGCATTGTTGTAAATCTGTTGCTATCAGCTTGTTGAGAATCTCCAATCGCTTTTGCTTTCATTGCTTCCAAACTGTGAAATTTTGTCCCTTTAAGCTCTAATTTGACTTAAGAAAATAAAAAAAGACAGGGGACTAAATTAAGCGAGTATGCCAACATGGTAATGCCGTATTTTGCAAAGAATTTCTTCACAGACAAGACACAATAGGCAGGCACATGTCTTGTGAAGCAACCAGGAATGCTCATCCACAAATCAGGTCTCTGTCTTCTCACTTGTTCAACATGAGACCTTGTGAACGTAAACAATTCCATGCTTGTAAAAAAACTATTATCATTACTTTCATTCTGATTTGGTAATTTTCACTTTTTTTCTGTGGTGAGGTAGGGGGGATCTCTTCCAATGCATCGATTTGAACTTTGTTTCAGGATCATAGGTAAAAAAAACCATGATTCATCAGAAGTACTCAATTTGTCTAACAATTCTGGATTGTTATCTGTTGTTTAAAAGGTCAGAACAAATGTTTATTCCCAATTCCTTTTCCCAAGTGAGAAATTTTGGTACCACTTTTGCTCAGCTTTCTACCTGTTCAATGATTTGACAAAATCTGACGGACACTTTCTTTGTTAACTGAGATTTTAGCAAGAGTTCAGACACTCAAACAATTTTTAATTTACAATTACAAAATTTACAAATTCTTTGTATGCTGTTGTCTGTTTTTGATGTTGACGGTCATCCTGGGCACACATTGTCTTCAGTCGTTTCATGTCCCTCCTTAAACCACTCAAAAACTTGTATGCACTGTAAACATTTACTTCCTTTAACATGGCATGAACTTCTGTAGCAGTTTTTCCCAGTTTCACAAGAAACTTGAGGTTAACTTGTTGCTCCATTTGAATACTTTGCATTTTTTTTTTTTTTTTTTTTTTTTTTTTTTTTTTTTTTTGAGGTTCTAGTGTAAGGACTTGAACAGGTGATTGCTACAGTGAGACTGAATGATGTACAACTGTGCCTATCAAGCTCAGCATAGGGGAAACAGAAACAGTCTGGTTATTTAATTGCCACACCTTGTATTGATGTACAACTGTGCCTATCAAGCTCAGCATAGGGGAAACAGAAACAGTCTGGTTATTTAATTGCCACACCTTGTATTTTTTTTTTTTACATGTAATCTGAATACTTTTTTATTTTTTTCAATAAATCAAAAGCATTCATTTAAATAATTCTCTTTTCATTTAACTCCAATAATCTGACAGATCTTTAAAAACCGACAAGACCTGGTCCCATATGTGTTGATTTACGGATACAGTACTGTAATATCTGCATTGTAAATAACACTTCTGCATTGTGGGAGGGGAGCAAAAAACGTGTGTGTTGTATGAATGTAAAACTGGATGGTAATTCAGCCTGTTAAACAACATATAGGTACAGTCACCCTACTTCCATTTAGTACATGACATTCTTTCGAGCATATGATTATGGTCAGAATTGCTGTGTGACAACAGAATTTCTTGAGACCAAAATTTACTCAAGTAAATACCATTATTTGGCAGAAGGATGAGTGAACCTCCCTGCCCTTCTACATGCTGGATTAAAGGAGAACATGTTACACATTTTGTTCATAATGTGCATAAAAGCAAAAAATGAGATTAAGAATAAAATAACAGATAGTGATGAGGTAAAGTGAAGTGAGTATGTGTTTTTATTTAGCATCGTTCCTTATAGTCAGTAAGTTTTGGCGATTCTGGTTAATTAAAAATTGTTGATTTACAGATAACGTGAAAATGTGTAAAACTTAATAAAGAACATTAAAGAAAAATAACAGGGATAAATTATTATGATCCAAATTTACTTTACCTGTGTAAGTAACAAAAAAAAGCTTTCATATGAAGACATCATAAAAGAGTTTGAAGTTAAAAAATCTTGTAGGAACAGTGTGAAAAAAAATTAAAACTGCAATTTACTAAATAATTACAATTATGACTTATTTTTCCATTTAGTGGTCTTTTTACTCACCTTGTAAAGGCTACCATGGTTTGAAATCTTACTGTTTCATCTTCTGGCCATAATACAAAATGTCAAATCCCTCTGTCAAGGTCATACAAAGTTAAAACATTGAAAATACTTGTCACAAACACTAAGCACAATTACACCATTAAAATATGCACGATAAAATTTGGTTTGGCCAAACGATATGTGTGATTCGTATGTCATTACATTTCGGACTCACATTCGTCCTACTTAGTATTGTTTTTTCCTCTGGTGCTTAACTCCTTTGCTAGTCTTTTCTTGTCATTCTTTATTTTTTAATCAACTCTCTTTAGTTCAAATAGGTAGTTAGCTTTTGAATTTCCTTGTTTATGTCATAGGAATACTGCTCTGTGCAGCATGTTTTATGATTTCAGTAAATTTCTCAAATTCTTCTAGTTATACTGAATTTGTTATAGATACATTCAGGCTCACTTTTTTACCAAGCTGCTAAACAAGGTCTTGTTTGTTTTACCATTATAATTATTATTGTCTATAAATTAAATAAGAAAATGTATTCCAAGTTAATTAGCCTACTGTTCATGATACTGTGTTTATAATTAGAAACTGTAATAAAGCAATCTCAAAATAAAGGGTTGTGTTATTTTTAATAATCTATCTGAATATATTTTTTTAGCTAGTGTGAATACACAGCCAAAAGTTGGCACATTGATTCTAGCCTAATAGCAATAAATCTTAATAATAAAAACGCTTTAATCTAGCCTCAATATTAATAAAAACCCTTTTAGTTTGATTGGTATACAAAACAGGTAAGACTGATTGAAAAAAAACCCAACAAATATTTTTTTTGTACCGTCAGTTCGTTACTAAAAAGAAAGATGATATTGTTGGATTATACATTTCATAACGATTTGATTTAAAGCAAACAGAAATGTTCTTTGGGAAAAAATGGCAATAATATCTTTCTTCTCTTGAAATATAAAACCTTTGAGAACATAATGAGAAGAGTCAAGCAATGTTAGATCGTTAGCACTTACAGCTAGATATTAAATATCAGAAGCATTTAGCTCAACCAAGTGTAGTTGACAGAATAAACTAGAAAGAAAATAAAGGGTGGTTTCGAACTGTCATTAGTCCTGATAGTAGCTAAACTATTATCAGAATATAAATAAAAGTTTTTTTCAAGTCTTAATAAATTATAAATCATATTAATAAATGATTTATGTTGGTAAATAAATTATAAATAAATTTTGAATTATTACAGTTCATCTGTTTTTAGGTCCTCAAGTCCAAAAAAGTTGCTTTTAGTTTTCACTACTATTTGGATTTTTCCATTCTGATATGAACTTTTATTTTAATAATGTCACAATGAAAACACGTATCTTATTACATTCTTTTAAATTAAATTAGCAACAATACTGTACATCATTTCATATGACATCATTTGTGTTAGATCATATACCCAAAAGTAGATAAAATATTTGAAATTTTAGTAAAATCAGTTTTTACTGGGCAGATGAAAACACTGCTTCCAAAAACATGTTTTTGAACTCATAGGTCAAGTAAAATGTAAATACTTTACTTAACGCTAAACTGAGAAAGTTTTTTAAGAAAAAATGTGTTTGTTTTTTTCATTGTAATAATTATTGTTCACTGGTCACATAAAGTTAAAGTACTTTTCTATTTATTTTCAAACTGCAGCATTGTATTCACTTAAATGTAGAAGTTGGGGTAGACACAGTAAGCCATCCTCATATATCAGCTACTGCTATTTAAAGGATTTTTATTCCTTCAACTGTTCAAAGGCAGTCTGACTGTGGCAGGATAAGTATCTAGCAAACTATTCTCATTTGTATTACTTTCACCTTTACACTTTTCTTTGTTTAAATATCTTAAATAATATTGTATATATATAATAATTATATATATATTAAATAATATTATTTATCTTAAATAAATATCTTTTAATTATTTTTTAAACTGATTATTTTTAAAAATATAATGTATTTCATATTTCAGACTGATATCACAAAGTTTTTCTTCAATATTTTTAAATGATTTAAAATTGTTAATTTTAATAAATATAGGAGGTACTGTATTTTAAAACTAACTAGTCTAATGGCCTATGAGCCAAGGAATTAATCGATTCTCAGGTCCAAAAAATGCTGTTACACAGAAATATATTACATGTAAATTTAAAATTTTTGTCTTTTTCGAAAAACGGCAACTGTAGATTGGATTCAGACATTGATACAAAAGTTCACAGAATGATTAATTTTATACAAGATTAGTACTTTAACAAAATTGTATAATTGTTTACATAACTGTTTCATAAATGTATTTAAAATTAATTAATACATACTTTATATTAGTTAGACTAAAGACAAGGGATCAGTGTTAATGGTAAGGGAGTGGTAAAGCAATGGGAGCCACTTTGGCTCGAACTAAGAATCTTTAGAGTGCAGTTGAGTGACTGATGCTTTAGGCACTTCGACCATTGAGCCCCTATGTTTAAAAATAATAAAGAGTAATATTACCTGTCACATAAGAACATATTGTATATTATTTTTCTTTAATATATTATATATATTAGCCGCCTCGGTGGCCTAGTTGATAGCATACTGGGCTTTCACCCCAGGACCCGGGTTCGATTCTCGGCCAGGGCTTGGCATTTTCATACGCTATAAATCATCACACCATCTGCATTAGCCCAAGTGCACATTAGTCAGACGTTAAACACCAAAAAAAAAAAAAAAAAAAAAAAAAAAAAAAAAAAAAAAAAATTGTAAATGTATTTATTAAAAGTACTACTATTATTATTAACTTATTTTAAGATAAAGCATGAAGTATTTTTGATTAACACATCAGACAAACTAATAAAAAATTTAAAAAGGGGTCCAACCAGTGCATTGCCATTAATGTTTACTGTCTGTGATCAAGTTAAGTGTATAAACAGGCAGGCTTTAGGAATAAAATACAAAATTATATTTTTTTTAATGGTGATAATGTGTAGACAAATTAAAGAAAAATAATATACAATATGTTCTTATGTGACAGGTAGTATTACTCTCTATTATTTTTAAACATGGGGCTCAATGGTCGAAGTGCCTAAAGCATCAGTCACTGAACTGCGCTCTAAAGGTTCTTAGTTCGAGCCAAAGTTGCTCCCATTGCTTTACCACTCCCTTACCATTAACACTGATCCCTTGTCCTTAGTCTAACTAATATAAAGTGTGAACAAAACAAAAAAATGAAATAATTGGAATTTTCTTGTGAATTAATTGCAGGTCTGAATTAATTGTTTATATAGTTATATTTCTCTTAGCTTAAATGAACCAGTTAAATTCCCAAGAACACACAGATAGCCAAAACTGGTCACTTGAATCATATTTCTTTAAATTTTTTTTCTGTCAAGAACAGGTATGCCATTAATTGAAAATAGATTTTGATTTTAAGTGAAGTACACTTAAATTCCTTTAGGTTAACTTTTTCTGCTTCGTTTTCAGTATTATATTCTTATTTAGAGATATTTGATAATTAGCTACTAAATTTGTTTATTTATTGTGTAACATTCATTTACAATGAAATATATTTTATTTGATTTTGTTTCACTAATTTAGTGAATTCAATGAACAAATAGAGGAGTTCCAATTCCTGAATTATGTATTTTGTAAATTTTCTAATTATTTAAATTTCATTTTATTTACAAAAATGTAAACATAAAATGCACTTCAATGTTATTTCTTCCTTAAAATATTAAAAATACTACTTACTGACAGTTAACGAAATTTCTAAGGGGTGAAGCCAAAGGGTCATTATGGTTGATTAACCGCCACTTTCTGTTAATTATCAGTTCATTGTTAAATGATAATTGCAGTAATTACATATTAGTGTAATTAATTTTGTTATACATAGCTATTACGAAAATAAGAAATGCAATGAATTAATTAAGAAATAAATAATAATTATCAGTACAATACATACTGCTCGTAACCAGTACAGTAGCCAGATAGTATTAAAAAATAATTTTTATTTTATTGCTGAGCAATGCAGACGCGGAAATAGGGCACATTTTTTTGTATTGATGAGTCAGTCATATGGTTTGGTCACTTGCAGTTGTGGCTGATAAACAGTAGTTATTGGTATTGTTTACTTTATTTGTTGCTTAGTGAGTAATAGTGTAGCTGTTTCAGCGTATAATTAAAACATTAAATTAGAACAAAATAAGTGTAGTTCTCAGTATTAGTGACTGTTTACATTGTATTTCATTGCAGAATGTATTTTCAATTTATAAATGTGCATTTTTTTAAATCTTTGTTATTTGCAATGAACAGGCTTGATTGTTTTTTTATAGGTTTTCTGTTATCTGTCACAGTCCAGGGACAGACTGGTGGTTTATTTCATTACCAGGTTAATCAAAGTTTCACAGTACAATTGGTTTTTTCCTACATACTATGTTGTAAATTTCTTTTTATTTCAAACTTGATACGATTATTTTTATTATAAATATTCATATTACATTCAAAGTTTTTAACATCATCTGTTCAACCACTTTTAGATGTTGCTGAAATTATGTTTTAACCAGTATCCTGAACTGGAACATTTAATGAGGCAGTTTTAAGGATAAATTGATTTTTAAGTAAGAACATTAATTTACGCATATTCTTCCACAATTTACATTTAATCTTATATCATACAGATAATTTTTTAACATACAATTTGTAATTATATGTGGCAAAAATGAAATTATAATTAATTTCTGTAGCATTGTAATTAATAACTGTTGATGAATGATTATTAAGGAATCCTAATGTTAGATCTTTTTTAATACAACATTAATAATTTTTGCATTTCAGTGTTGTTGCAGAATTATTCTTTCAGTATGGAGAAACTACTGGAAAAGAGCGGCATTGAAGAAATCTCTAAGACAGCATAAATGGAACAGAGACAAGGAATAATTAAATCATCTATTAATATTTGTTGTTTGATAACATAATCATATAAATTTAAAAAGGCCCTAAATCTAATCAAAAGATAATTAAAAAAACAAATTAAACTAATAACATTCATGATTCCAAATTTGGCTTTGTTCAATACAATTTTACGACTAAACAAAAACAAATTAAATGACTAACAAAAATAGTTGAAATTGATTGTACTCAGGCATAAACTATTTTAGAAATTATTATATGTTTGTTATATTATTACCAACAAAATGTTTTGTTTTTTTTTTAGGAAAGAAAGAAATCTTTCTGCGTAAACCAAGATACCCCCTTTCTGACATTTGCTTACTATCTGGTCAATGTAATAACGGCAATGAAGGCAAGAGAACAGTTGGCACAGAGTTTTTAGGGAAGCGTTCAGAGTTTTTTGGATACATTAAGGTTACAAAAAAACATAATCATAGTTTAATAAAAAAGTAAATTTTATTTTTCATTAGAACAATATTGGAAACAACATGAAAATATTAGCATTTCAAAATAAATGGTATAGCCATACAGCAAACTACACTGACTTTCTCTCAAATCCATAACCATGATGAATGTGTACTAGATGCCATATCCTTAAAAACTTAAATTTAAAAGATTATATTGACAGAGAACAATAAAAAAACAACTTTTTTTTGTTAAAAAGAACAAAAGCTTGATTTTCAAAACAGGCAAAGCAATTTTGCTAAAACTTGTTTTGCTATTCCATTATGTGAGAATAAGTGAGAATAATCATAATTAATTCTTTATAAAAGTTTAATCATATTCTTGAACAACACTATTAAGAACTGTAACCACTGTATACCATTTTTCTTTTAATTTGGACAAATGACAACTTTGAAATTTTACCTTTATTTGAAATATTTTTGTAATGGTTGAAAATAAATAATATATGACTTTCTAAAACATTATTTACCTCCACTAACAGGCTACATTTATGTTATATTTTATTCTCAAGGGACTTTTGATTGATGCTGTGTATTTTGACTGTGTGAATGATTATGTGTGGAGCTTATAGGAGTGGAGTATATAGGTATGATTATTACATTATGTTGGAAGTCATTTGTCAGGAAATTTCATTTTTAGAAGAAGGCTTATTCCTACTCACATTTTATTTATTGTTTTATCAAGGTTTAAAACTTATTTTACTTTTTTTAATAAATACTGTTTCAGGTAGTAATTTTATTGTTTATCACTATTAACTTGATTTTTTAAAAAATCAGTTTTTTGTAACCATATCTCTGTTTGTTCTCTGTTCTCTTTTGTTTGATTGACGTGTTGGAAAAAGCTATACACAGCTCAACCATTGTAACGACTGGGTTTAAAACTACTTCCAACATACAGAAAGAGAAAACATGTAAAAAACATCTTTTATTTGCATCAAGAGGTCGTGAAACATCAAGACCTGTTAAAATTGATATTTTTAATTTTCGTTATGAATGCAACCCTACTTTTTTCTTTCTTAAGGAAAAAAGTAATTAACTAACACAAATCTTGAAAATAGCGTTTTAATGAGAAAATACTCAACTTTACAACAGATTTAAACAATTTTAAGTTGCATTTTTTTTAACGTCCAGTTATACAGTAAAACGAATTACATTGTTATGGAAATGGAATACTTTCACTTTTAATGAATTATTTGTTTCTGAAAATACAAACACATATTATTTAAGTCATTAAAATTCTACTAATTTTTTATAATTAAAATATTTTCTGTATTTAAAAAAATAAAAAGATTCTCTATAAAGTATCAACAATTACTTTACATTTAACAGCCAATCCTGCTTTTTATAAAAGTCAAGAGTTTATTGTGTGTAAAACTTAAAGGTTAAAAAAATATCAAACTTTCAAACACTAAACATAACTGAAAACATAATACTACAAAAATACTGAAATTAATTTCTGTTCTGGTAAAGTGCATTCGATTAAATCAGTTATATTGCAAAAAAAATACTTGTTTATATTTCTCTTAAATATACAAAGTATATATAAGGAAGTAATACAAAGTGAAAAGTTGAAATAATTTTTGTTGTTGTGTTTATTTGTTCAGGAGGAGCCTAGTACTAACTCATGTACCAGTCAGACTTGTGTCAGGACAATGTAACAGCTCGCTATCAAAGCACAGCATTTTTAACTTCAATTCTACTAGCAAAATATTTGATTTTGGATATTATTTAGTTAGCTAATATTTGTAACATGTATTGTAAAGCTATAAAAAAATACTCAAAAAATAAGTAAATATTTAATTTGCAAAAAACTGTATTTTTAATTATTTTGGAGCAATATTATAATATGCAAAATTCATAGTGTGTTTTTATTATTGCTACCTTATTTGTAAAACTGACTACTAACATTACATTTTTTAGTTGAATTTGTGTCGATAGTTTAAAAATAATTAATACTGCAAACCACAGTACCTTTCTCACAAATCCATGAACTATATCGAGATATAGAAAAAAATTGTTCAAAAAATGTAGTTTTAAAAATTGGTTACTCAAATTGCAGTAGTATAAATTTTTTATTTGAAACATTCTGTATTATGGAATTCCATTTACATATACCTTTAATTTGACATTGAGGTATAGTTGAACCCTGCTAGTCCAAAATAAATAAATGAGTTGATAACAATTAGAATCAAATGTTTTTTTGTACATGTCAGTCTGTTACACATTACTTTATATGGATCTTTTTTCCTTAAAAGTGCGTTTTATATCTGTTAATATTTCCATATGAAAATGTTTTATACAAATCTATAAATAATCATAAAACACAGAAATAAATTTCTAACAATTTTGACATTTATTCAGATTCTGTTACATGTATCCATTGAATTTGTGTCATCTGTAATTTCAGGAAATAATAGAATTACGTACATGTCTACTGAGGGATGCAATGCCAATTCAGACTCTCAAGAGTAATTACTAGGACTTTCATTATTATCAACTGTATATTTAGCCTCTTTTATATATTCACACTGAATTTTAGTGATATATTTGAGGGAAATGGTAAAATGAAGGATATAGCTTTTGATGGTTGCAAACCCATTTCTGTCCCATTATGTGTTGATAACATTTATGAAAATACTTCAGTTTAGGACATAAGGCAAACATATGACAAATTTAAGCTTTCTACTATATCAGCAGGTTGGAGAAATAGTGATAAGTCAATGAATAAATTAGAACTTTGCTTGTAAACATAGAAATTGAGAAGAGTATTCCAAAATACATTCTACTGTTTTACACTCTAAAATCAATATATAGTTAATCAAAAATTCTTTCTTAGCCAAACTAGCTTTTGAGTAACCCGCATTAAGGTAGGATTTTAGAGGTAAAGCCTCTAAATAAAAATATTAAATAGGATCAGAGATTAGTTCTTTGCAGCAATATATGATTCCTATCAATCAATACTTCCACTTCCATGTTTTGCAGCCATCATGACTACCATACTACAAATGTATTATTTTCTACGACATTTTTTGTGAAACTGAGTTTAGATAAATTGAATGTTCACATGAAACTGGTTTTATTAAATTCATTTCATGTAACTGATTGCAGGAGTGGAATGGCCTGCCACGCAACCAGGCATATGCTTGGTATGGCTTCACACCACAGTTGGTTGGCACCCTAGTCCAGAATCTCAAAAATATTTTACTTACAAATGAATTGGAGAAAACTTTCTTGAATATATGCATAATATTTAGTAATACATATATTAAATATTATAGGTAGTTTTTAATTGATGGACAAACTATTTATAATTTTAGAATATAGTTAATTACTATTATACTAGAAAAGAGAATGTTGTGTTAGCAGGTGCTATTTTGTCATTTCTTTACAGCGCGCCATGCTAAATTAGTTTAGAATTGTTAGATCTATTCATAAATTTCAATTAAGGTTGTGTACTAGGTTGTAACATAATTTATTACACAATAAGTGATTTTTTTCCATAACAAACACAGCCGTTCGAGAAAACTGGTGTGTTACAGATAAGTGGTAAAATCACCACCGTATATCGAAGACAATTTGAAGGAGTGAGTTCTCATTGTGCTGCATTGCAAAAGTTGGTCTCTAGTATGTAATATATGTCAATTTATTGGATTCCTTTAAGTTTTTGTATCGAGTGAGCCAAAAGAACACAATGATTTTCAAATGGAGTAAATTACAATAATAACTGGTTATTATGTTCATGTTTCACCTAAATGATAGTTTATTTTTAATCTTTGAAGTAAAATAAATATAACTTAATCACAGATTTTTAAAATTTAAATAAGCTACAATGTTGAATTCGATACTGAATTTAACCACTGTAATCACTTCTAATGAATGAATGTCAATACGTTGACGATATAATCAATTCAGTGAATTTCGTCATTTGGAATTTTTATTCCGATTCCAAATTTGTGTATACAGTATTATATTGTAAAATATAAGCTAAGAAATTCTGAACGTTTCGAGTATTTTGATATTCGAAATCATGTTACCGAAACATGTTGTCCAAATCAACAAATCACTAAGCGCTGTACTGCCGTACTGCTAACGGAACAGCGGAACAGCATCATAAACATGGCGGAAAATGAGGTGTTAGACAATGTTCAATTCGGTGTAACAAACATTATACAACATAATATAAGAGACTTTAACAAAACCTGTCGACTATGTTTATCAGAAAATGGAGTTAGTGTACCGATTTTTCATATCGAAGAGAAGAAAGATGATAACATGTCTTTACAATACCGAATAAAAATTTCTGGAGCAGTAGAGGTTGGCTAAATTGATTTTTTATACATAAACAAAAACCCTTTTAAGGTTAAAAACACATTCTGCTACATTCGCACAAAAATATATTTTTAGTTGTTAATAATATGAAATAAGTAAAGTATGTATGGTTTCATTTTAGTATATTGTAATGTTTTAAATATGGAAAGTGATCAAGGTTAGTTAATTTTTCAGGCTTAGGTAGGCATGCAGCTTGTGAAATTAAATGAACTGTAATTAATTATGACAGCACCCAAGAGTATTGTACAGAATGTTTATTTAATTTTCAGGTTGAGGAAAATGATGGGCTTCCACATTGCATATGTCTGGGTTGTTATGAACAAGTTGATCGCAGCTTCTTCTTCAGAGAGCAATGTAAGAGATCGGAAATTGCTTTGAAGCAGTATATAATAGATCAATCCAGAATCAGTAGTACCCTTGAAACTTCTAAAGAAGTAAGTAGTTAAGCTATCAAATAAATAGTAGGCTATATAGTAGGTTACATAAAATGGTAAGCTGTTTATACTTATTTTGACTTCATACATTTTTGACTCTTTAATTTTAACTAATCCACAGACACTCCTGGTTTTAAGAATATCAGGTAAATGTGCACTTTAACTTGTTTTGGCTTTTTTCATGTTTTATGTGCCAAATGCTTTATTACATGTCTAGTAATAATAATAATATAAAAATATAAAATTGCTGGAAGTTTAGGACATAATGAAAGTGACCTGCATTACAGATTTGTGCTAAACATTATTCTTTGTTCTGTGACATGAAGTTCTTAATTTTATTCTTGAAATTTCTTTTCTAGTTTTATTATTTTGTTTTAGTTTTCATTTTTGTATAGTCCAACTTGTTTTATAAAAATTTATTCGTTTCTTACAATGGATTATGATTTACAAAATTCTAAAATGTACATTTTAGAGTAATTTAAGCCTGTTATATAATTTCAAGTATGTAATATTTGAGTATTTATGAAATTTTATAAATATACTCTTTTATTTTTTTTCTAATCTTTTTGGATTGTGTTTGTCCCAGATCCTCACACTTTAACAGACCCAGTATTGTGACATTCTAGAACGTCAGTGCTCCTCAAAGAGTTAACAAAATATGATATAATCATCTACATCAGGTTAATTAATTATAAATTATAATGCAAATTAACAAAGCTTTTAACACATTGTTTTAATGGTTGACAGGTTATGTTACAGACCCTACAAACCGATTCTAATTTGAAAGATGAGGAATTACACTGGCAGATGTTAGATTCTTTTGAAGATAGCTCCACTTCAGACACTGAAGGTGGTAGTGTTGTTGATTCATCTTCCTTAAATACAACTCCGAATTATGTTACAATTGAACAGCTAGAGGTAAAAATATTCCTTTAATATATTATTCCATTACAAACCATTAAAATTTATAAAACATTAGGCTTCTTGAACATTTAATCCAATTCTTATCCTTCATTTACTTTTTTTATTACCATTTTTTGCTTAGTAAGAAGAAAATGTGTATGTTTTATCCTGCAGAGATTATGTTTCTTTTAGCTTTACTACAGTAAAATCTCGATTGTCTGGGATTTGATTAATCAGGTAACAGCTGAACTGATGTCAGAATTTTAATCCTCTATGTATCACAACATAAGAGTCAATAATATAAAAATTTCATCTGTTGGTTAATAAAAAGAAACATGTTATTTAATCTGTGAAAGTCAACTGTTCGTTTTTGCTGACTTAAAGAAGTTATGTTAGATGTTAGTGAGACTTTTCTGTACAAATGACAGTATTATAGTCAAAAGTATGGTTAAAATATATAGTATACGGAGACATAAGAAAGGTAAAAGAGATAAGAAAGAAGGTAAAACTACAGTTCTCTCTACTTTTCCACTGGAAGATAACACTTATAAAAAATCTTCTACTATATACTGATAAACATGTAGAAAGAAGTGGTTTCTGTCCAGTAACTGGTGTACCGTTGCAAGGAGGTAAAAAAGGTGATATTGTACTTAGGAAGCGGCAACATTACTCTTCTGAAGCAGATTTTTGTTTACTTGAAACTTAGATTAGATTAAGAAGCAATAAAAAATAAATTATTTTTAGAAGGAAAATAATGAGAAAGCAGTATTTCTTAGCAATACTCTAGTTGTTAAGAGCTATTAATCATTGTAAACAGTTAATACTATCAATCTATTGGCAACTGTACACATAACTAGACATGTACAAATTCATTTAATTATTCATAATAATAGACAAACACATTCTTCATTGTAATTATTATATTTTTTGCCTATTCTTTTGCCAGCAGCATAACCGTGATTTCAGTTATATGTGGTCCTTCCTCCCCATAATTAATCCCAATAATCGTGGTTCTATTGTATGTAATGTATTTTTTTTTCACTTGTTATTTGCTTTCTTTAATATATCTTGATTGTATTTTTAATTTTTAATAAATAATTTTGAAAGAAAAAAGAACGATCATATATTTATAATAGACCATAATAAACTTCTGTTTTAATTAAATTGAAATGAAAAATCAAGTCCATAGTTTGAATTACATTATTAAAATAATAAATGTCTATTTATTTTTTTTACAAAACTAATCAAGCATAATTAATTAACTATTAAATTTATCACACTGATTCTTTAATAATAATTAAATAATAGCGTAATAGTTGTCCAGCATACTATCTAAAAAGAGTATATTATTTCTTCATCACAAAGTTGGAAAATAGATGTTGTATTTGATGGAAGAAATTTAATTTTTGGTTGCATCAGTGGACCATCTAGTGATTCACCATCAGTGGTGTATCTTGTTTAAAAACATTTTTTTACAATAATTTTATGGCAGATTCAACTTGATTGTCTTTTCCACTTCAATGTTGTTTACAATTCAAATTTTTGTTCTATTTGTAAACAGATTTGAGAGCATTGTTTTTTATAATTTTGCATAAAAGTGGTTTTGAAATATTTATTTATACAGCTACGTTACACGAATTCATTTTTTGGTTAATTTATTTTAATGTTGAAAATTTAATTTTAAGTAATTGTATTTTTTTGTGAATCGTACATGATTAAACGCCCCTTAAACAAAATGTAAAATATTAAATACAATTTTTACATTACTTTTACAATTTTTTTTACACTGCAGGTTATACATTCAAACTTTAAATAACTGTACAGTTCAGTTGTACACATTACATTAGACTGCTGAAACTAAAGCAGTAACTTACACAGCACTATGAAAGATGTAGTAGATGTAGTAAAGACCCTTTTAGTGCATTCAAAATGAAAAAGGAAGTTAGTTATGACTCATTACACTCCATTGTTTGTTACACATTCCATTCACTGTGTTAGCCACTAGAAACTAAAGGGATAAGTTACACAGCAGTGTAAAGCATATATTGAAGAGCCTTTTATTGCATTTAAAAAGAAAAAGAAAGTGATGACCCATTATACTCTATGTGTTTGTTACACATTCCATTCCTTAATGTTCTAGTATTATAAATAGCCACTAGACTTAGGCCTAGATAAAACATGTTATAAATATCCTTTTTAAAAATGACAATGTGTCTACTTTCACAACACTATCTCTTCTCCTATTTTTATACTCCAATATACTTAAACATTTTTCCTAGTATAAATGATTTTTATTTATTTTCACAGTCAAAAAATGGTAAGATTAACTGATAATAATAAACAATTTATTTCATTTGTTCTGTGATTACAGTGAATATCATTAGCTGTATTTAAAAATTAATCTCAAATTTTTGGTCTTGTAAAAAAAATAACAAATTACTTTTGCAAATTTAAAAAAAATTCATAAGTAAAAATAGAATTACTCTTAGCGGCCATTTTTTTTTTGCTCCCAAACCATCAATTTTTTTTTAACGTACTGGCTTGGGTTATGAGTTCTTATGTGACCAAAATTTAAGAAATTTCTAATAAACCAGTTTTGGTAAGCCAATGTTTATATAGTTTCCAAACTGTTTTTTTTAATATAAAATAAAGTAAATTTAAATGATTTCAACTTAAACTACAATTATGAACTTAAAAATGTAAGACTTATTTCATAGTACAGTCGACCTTGGATATAACGCAGTTGAAGGGACGAAACATATATGAGCACTATAAACAAGATAGCTTTGTAACCGAGTTCACAATAAACGAGTTTGTAAACGGCAGAAATACTGTATGTAGTGAAAGAAAAGCATACTTTGTAATGTATACATAATTAATGGCTATTTTATTACAATTTATTACACATATTACATAATTTTGAAATATATTTTAGTTAAAACTAATAGAAAATAAGTACTGTACAATCTAGTATGTATACATCCAACACAGTGCATACACTGTTGAGAGGGTTCCTTAGATTGAAGTTTTTCCTCACTAAGGTGTGTACAGTGTGTGTGTGTGTGTGTGTGTGTGTGTGTGTGTGTGTGTGTGTGTGTGTGTGTGTGTGTGTGTGCGTGTGTGAGCATGTGTGCCTGCTACAGGCCTACTTGCCTGCATGAGTGTGTGTGTAACAGAGAGAGACCCCTTTTACAGGAAAAACACAATTTACATTATTTGTTTAGCCTGCAACAAAATTCTAAGAAAGGATACATTTCTATTCTCAACCTTTATTCTAAAAATAGAACACAAATTGTATTTTAAATGAGTCCTCCCTTTTCCTTCACTATCACTGAGTAGTAACAGTTTCTAGACTCCGATTGGCAGACTCTGGGTCACTGAACTGTTGGAGGGGAATTCTCCTAAATGTGCAAGAAATTCTCATGCAGGCCATTTACTAAGTGGTTGGACTATAACAGCAGCATTACAATGTTGTATCCCAGTTCACAAAGCATTGTAACCTAGCCTAAAATACATGAATACTTAATATATAATATTGGGGATTTTATGAAAATAGCTTTCTAACCAAGGGCATTATAACCAAGGTCAACTGTAATATGATAGTATTAACTAGACCTGTTATTAATTTTAAAATAATCATATATACTTTCTAAAATACTTAATTGTTGATTAAGTTCATTAATTTTTCAGTTTGCAGCTAAAGAACAGAATTTTGATAACAAAAATAAATGTAATGAAGAAAGATGTGACAACACTCAGGATGAAAACAGAGAACAAAATGAACCAAAAAAACAATTAGAACGGAAGAATATTCTAATAGATAATGAAAAATCTACTAAAAAAATGAAGCGAACTTATTTTGGTTGTGATCAGTGCTCTAAAGTGTGTAATTCCCATTCCTCATTACACTACCACAAACTGAAACATAGTGGTAAAAAACCTCATCAGTGTTCTTTTTGTTCAAAAACATTCCATCAGAAATGTACTTTAGTGAAACATGAACGAGTGCATACAGGTGAACGGCCTTATACCTGTGAAAAGTGTGGTAAATCATTTAGTCAAGAATCGAATCTTAAGTTTCATATGACTTCACACACAGGTGAAAAAATATTTTGTTGCCATGTATGTGGGAAAGGATTCACCTTAGGTCACAATTTGAAAGAACATTTGAAGATTCATAATGGATCTAGAGAACGTGTTTTTTCTTGTGAAACATGTGATAAATCATTTTTCCATCGCTCTCATTTACAGAATCATATACGCTCACATACAGGGGACAAGCCTTTCCGATGTGATACTTGCGGGAAAACATTTATAAAACATTCGTATTTGAAACAACATAATCGTGTTCATACAGGTGAGAAGCCATACAAGTGTAATATATGCTCAAAAGCGTTTGCTAACTCAAGTAATCTCACGGCACATATCCGATCTCACACTGGTGAAAACAAATATGTTTGCAAAATTTGTGATAAAAGATTTACGCATAAAAATAAAATGGTTACTCATATAGATACATACCATCAAAGTAACCATAACCACAATACTGCTATTCCGAATACTGTAAATATAGATTTGACAGGTGCAAGTGCTATTCATTTTCCAGTGCATTTTCCAGTATGTGCGCAGTTTGTTAGCTAGGAACATGTATAGTATTTTAGACATAAAAAAACTTTTATTATTCAGAATTTGGTTTATCTACAACCAAAATTGTGGCCTAAATGTTTTATATATGTATACCAAGTTTATTTTTAAGTAGTTTAAAATTTTAGTTAAAAAATTGAGCATCTCTAAAACATAAATTTTTTTTAAACAGTTTTAATCAAATTGTTAATATTTTTTTATGAAAACCGTAGTATGTGTTTGAATTTGTTTCATATTAGGGTTTCATAAGCAATTTTTTTTATAAACATAGAAAAATGTTTATTTCTTGCCAACAAGGTTATCAGCCTGCTGTCCACAAAGAACTAACTTCATCTATTTCTAGGTCTCCATTTTATCAACAAAGTTATACTGATTGATTTAAAACTAACTGGCACCAGAAGTCTTCATGAGAACCGAAAACCTGGATAAACTGGATTTTGCAAGAAATCATTTATAAAACAATATATACAGTAAATGTAGACTTACCATTTTACTTATGAAAAAGTACTTACAAAACACTGGTAAACATGTTTACACAACACTTTTAACACTTACATTGCATTGGAAATATTTATTTACTGTACTGTACATTACAATATATTGATAAAGTCTTCTTTTTGCTTCATACTTGGCATTTGAATGCAACACAATCACACAGTCGGTTAACCATTAACCATCAATATATTGGTTCCCTAGCGTAGGTGGTGGCGGAATTCACAGTAACTGAAGTTGTTCTGTACCCATTCACTGATGCCTTCAAAATAATTTTGTTTTCAACATCTGTGCAGCCGCTAGAATGTGCATGGTAGCAAAGAGCTTGGTGGTTAATGTGGCTACGACACTGATCAGTCTGCTCCATCTCTAAACTTTGAATCTGAAGGTTGTAGGTTTAAAACAGTAATCATTATCCTTTCTGTAAACGCTAATCTCTCGTGTCCTCATTAGAAGTGTGGATATTAAAAAAAGGCATAGTCATATACTAACATGTTTATGATGTAAAAATATATAAGTTTGTTGGTAGTAATTATATACTTAATGTATAATACATAATATGTTCTGTATCAGTATATTATCGCCTTTAAATGAAAAACAGCCAGTTCTCATGATATGAGAGAAAGCGATAGATTATTCTTCTATATATATATATATATTCAGTGGTTAGATAATGGCAAATCAGTGAAACTCATAAGTGTTTTAGTTCAGTGTCAATATAATAACAACAGATCCTGTCTTAATATAATAAGACAACATTAACAGTTGTCTTTTTAAAATTAAAAGTATTAATACCAAAACATTTGTATAATTTTTACTAAAGTAGTTACACTGGTTTCATTTAATTAATGTTTTCCTCACATTTGAATTTAATTTTTTTTAATATGAGTTAAAAGAGTTAACTCTTTGCGAATAACTGGTTAAAATGAAATTATAATTAATTTGTATGCTGTGATTTTAAATGTTTTTTTCCATTTTTGCAAAACACAAAAATGTCAAAAATATTGATTTTAAGACTACACTAACAATGTATTACTAATGAGCCACATTACAGTCCAGCCACTTAGTAAACAGTTTGCACGAGAATTTGTCATACATGTAGGAGAATACCTCCCTCCAACAATTCAGTGACACAAAGTCTACCAATCTAAGTCTACAAACTGTTACTACTCGGCGATAGTATAAGAAAAGGAGGGAGCTATGGTAAGAGTGGGGATGTGACCTCTCACTTGCGCATTCTTTCTCTGTGTCCCATTGGTGTTCTAAGCAGGCCATTTTCTAAGTGGTTGACCTATAAGTAAGTACATTTAATTAATTCTAATTAAGTTATATGTTAACAAAAATAATTAATTAAACAATATTTAAACTGAAAACACACTTTTTATAAACTACGAACTTAGAGTTAAAAATTGCAAACATTGCTAGTTTTTTCCATCCGACAAAATAAGCAGTAAAACGTAATTCAAAACAGGAATAACAATATGGGATATGGTATAAGAACTTTGTAACAGTCACTGTAAAACAATGAAATACAAAACACCTTTAACCGGTATAAGAAATAAAAATACCTTTAAGACCTAAATTGTTATAAGAGAACTGATAATGGTAAAATAACTTGGTCGGAGATGGTGGGACATCTCATTAAGTTAGAGAAAGTACAAGTTTATCTAGATGGTTGAGTCATTGGGGAAGAGGGAAAGTATGTTTACCATTATACATCTTTTATCAACCTTAACTGTTAAAAAATAACTATGATAACAATATTTGTTATCACATACAAAGTTTTAAATAGTAACTTTTATATTCCAGCCACACAGTAAACGTCTGCCTGAGAATTTCTCACACACATAGGAGAATTTCCCTTGATAACCCCAACAGTTCACTGATACAGATGTGTGCCAGTCTGCGTTTACAAACTGTCAACTGTTTATTTTGTCAGATGGAAACTGATAATACTTAGTGAGCATAAAAGACTTGAGCGAGTGGGAACTCGATCTCTCACTTGCACATTTTTTTCTCTGTCCCACTGGTGTTCTTAACAGGTCATTTTCTAAGCAACTGATCTGCAAGTCCAGTAACTTGTATATAAGTAAATGAGACTTTGTTATACCAAACATTCTTAGTAATAACATTTTGACTATGCGTGTCAATCAGAATATGTCGATTATTTAAATTGTACATAAAATAGAACATTAATTAGTTCTAGTTGCTAATGCAAACTACGACTGCATGACATATAGTCATGTTACTTTGTAAATGACCTGTGCGAAAATTTCTCACACATGTGAATTCCCCTCAAGCTCCCTCCAACAGTCCAGTGACACAGAGTTGGCAATCTTGAGACTACAAAGTACAACGTCTACTCGGCGATAGTGAAGGAGAAGGAGGGAACTGTGGGGATTCAACTCTAGCACATTTTCTTTCTCTGTGCCACTTGTGCTCTTAGCAGGACGTTTTCTTAGCAGCTAACATTGAATAGTATATGTATTTGACTAATGTTTAATTAACTATTACCCCACAGGGGGTGCATACAGCTACACCAATTGAGAGGATTTAGATTTCCCTCTCGGTAGCCGAGTCTTAACACACATTTACACTTAAGATTTTAACACTTTACACTCACACCTATATTTAGGGCGACGATAATAGCCTCAATGTGTTTTTTGCCTTAAAAAAAACCGCTTAATTGTTTCTATCTCTTTGTTATTGAAACATAACATTTGAAGTTGAGATTACAATCATGTTTTGACTAAGGCTATGTTTACGTTTTAACTACAGCTGATTATAGAATAAAGAATATACAAGTTAAATAAACAAATCTAGTGAAGTTCATTTTATGTACTTACTAATTATGAGAATAATAATAATAAATGTATTTGACACAATATCTGTCAGTTGAAATATTATGCTATGTAGCAGTAATTCACATTGGTTGATTGCACTTGCAATGCAAAACTAGCTTCTAGGTATTACAATGTAATAGTACAAGAGAATATTACATAAAAGTAATTAACAAGCTAATCAATATTATTTTTCATGTAGGCCTTTCCAAAGCAGGGTGGTTGCAAAAAATAGCTTATTGGTAGTCGGTAAATAGGTATTTCACAAACAAATATGTGGTTATGAAGTTAGAAGAAAATTCGTATACAATATTTACCTAATTGACCTTCTTTTACTACCACGTAACTTCGAAAGTAGAGCCCATTTTAAAATTAACATGTTTCAGGGCTGGCTGTGATGTCAAATTTTGCGTAATGCGAGAAATATATAATATATATAACAGTATAGTTTTCATGTTTCAAGTCTCGTATTAATTATAATTAAAAATTACTATTTCCGTCCGGGATCGACCAGGGGACTTTGCGCAGGTGATAACCACTGTACTACAAAAACTTCGAACAATTTTGACTGATTTAAGTACATGAACTGAATCCTTAATTTAATTCTGTTAGTTATATTAAAAGATCAGTTGTTTCTTAATAATTCCTAAAGATCAGCTGATGAGCTATAATAGGTTTTTGGTTATGTTGTTATAAACTAGCTATGTTAATTTGTCATGTTTTTAAACTAATTGTTGTAATAAAAGTAAGAAATGAAGAGAAAATATTATTTTTATTTTTGGTTCAATAACAGAAATTTTTGCCGAAGACCTTTTAATGAAAAACTAATTTTTTTATTGGTTGTCAAATATAAATAAGTTATTATTTTTAATACAGATAAAAGAGAAATGTACGCTGTGTGTTCAGAAAGTAACGAGAATTTTTAAATTTCGCGGGCTTGGAGATCCGATTGTCAAACATTTTTTTTTATTAAATTGGTTTAAATGCCCTTGAAGTGTGATAAACCTTTTTCAGCTGTTTTCATTGTTGACTTTGTCTGTGACAGCCACTAAGGTTAGCCGTGTCTTTTTGAGCTCGGCGATTTTTGTTTGTTAAAAGAAATGGATCAAATAATTTTTATCAAATTTTGCGTAAAAAATGGAATAAAGTGTGTGAAATGTTAATAAAGGCCTATGGTGAGTCTGCTATGAGTATAGCAAGAGTTTACAAGTTTTCCAAGAGTTACTAGTTTCCAAGAAGGTAGTGAAGATGTTGGAGATGACGAATGCCCTGGACGCTCCAGCACATCAACAACCGATGAAAACATGGAAAAAGTGAAAGAAATGGGTATGAACAATCGCCGAATCACAATTAGAGAGGTCACTGATGATGTTGGCATATCGACTGGATCATGTCATGACATTGTTTCCAATGTTTTGTGTATGAAATGTATGGCAGCAAAATTCGTTCCAAAATTGTTGAATTTTGAACAAAAACAGCTTCGAATGGAAGTTGCTCAGGAGTCACTAAATTCAGTCAATGATTATACAGAATTACTGAAACGTATTATAACAGGTAGCGAAACATGGATTTACGGATATGACTTTGAAACTGAGGCTCAATCATCCCAGTGGAAGCATTCTGGCTTGCCAAGACCGAAAAAGGCTCGACAAGTGCGGTCAAACTTGAAGGTTATACTCACTATGTTCTTCGATATTAATGGCAGAGTGCATCATGAATTTCTGCCACCAGATGAAACAGTCAATAAGGAGTACTACCTACAAGTTCAACGCCGCTTGCGTGAAGCAATCCGAAAAAACGCCCGGATCTGTGGAAAAACAATTCATGGCTTTTGCACCACGATAATGCTCCAGCTGATACTTCATTGCTTGTTCGTGAATTTTTGGCCAAAAACAGTACTGTAACGATGCCCCAGCCTCCATATTCGCCAGACATGGCTCCATGTGACTTTTCCTATTACCAAAAATAAAGGGAACCTTAGAGGGCCGTCGTTTTACAGCCGCAGATGACATTAAAAGCGCATCGCTGAAAAAACTAAAGGCTATCTCAAAGATCGAGTTTGAGAAGTTTTTCGAGAATTGGAAGAAGCGCTGGCACAAGTGCATAATCTCCAATGGGGACTATTTTGAAGGTGACAACATCAATCTAGAAGAATAAATAAATATTTTGTTCAAAAAATTAAAATTCTCCTTATTTCTGAACACATCTCCTATGCATAAAAGAAAATATATTAAATATTTATAATTATATGTAATAATTTATAATTATTTATAGATAATTATTATTTAAAAAAATAACCTTTTAACTGAACTAGTCTAATGAATTATTATTCCTAATCTTACTGTTACAAAAAACGTATGCCTACAATGTTGCCTTACGCAAGCTTGAAAGCACATTAACCGAACAAAGACATCACTTAGACTCGTCATAATAGTAATTGGTCGCATAGTCTATACTGTACTAATGGTGTAGACTACTAATGGTCTGCGGCCACTAGATCGCATCGAATCAGATATAATGTTGAATCTACAAAAAATATATAATCAAGTACTCTATCTTTCACTTCATTGTATCGTATGCGTATCGCAATTCTTTCAAATCCGTTTGGGTTAGTAGATAGAGCAATGAATGTGACAAGTACAAAGCGAGTGTATGAGCCATCTTGAACTGAGGCTGTATATAGACTGCTAAAATTTGCACAGGTTACTAATAGCTGTGGTCAGTCGCTTAAATCATGACCTGCTAAGGACACCAGTGTGACAGAGAGAAAAATTGTGAGTCCCTACTCTCATCATAGCTCCATCCTTTTCTTTCACTATCGCTGAATAGTAACAATTTGTAGACTCAGCTTGTGTCACTGGACTGTGGAGGAAGTTTTAAGGGAATCCTACAAGTGCGAAACAATTTCGCAGGCCGTTACCTAAGTGGCTGGATTTAATTATACACAGTGCACTTAATTTTTCCGTCCGAAACGTACAATGCTATTTATTGGAACTTGCTTCCCTTACATTGACAAGAGTCGAAGTTGACAATGAGTGCAAGTCGAATGAATCAGTGAATCGACTTGCGGTAGAAGTACAAGTCGATTTATGAGTCGAAGCTGAAGTGTTTTTCCTGTCATACCTGTCTAATTTTTTAAACTTTTTAATTTTCGATTTTCGACTTAGTAGTACATAGAAAGTACTACTTAGTATTTGTTGAATTTAATCAAATTCAAAGTAATTATTTAGGCCTACATAAATTCAGATTAAGAAAAAAAACTTCCAACATAGGCTATAACTTGGAGACTATAATTCCAATATTTGAGCCTTTTTTAAAAAAGTGTTTTTAAATATGAAACGTAATAGAATAATGTATGTGTGTTATAAAATTTAATCGTTGAGTGTACAAACCTGTTGAAATTATAAAGGTCATAATTGTAAAAAAATCATCCGCAAAAAGCTAACCATCTTTGAAAAGTTAAATTTTACATAAGCTAAGCCTATATAAAATTCTTAAAAACTAATTTAACTTAAGGATGTCTCACCAAACAGGAATTAGAGGTAAGTTATATGACCTAATAAGTTTTAACTTATGGATCATAGTCCAAAATGTAATTTTATTTACCTAACCTAACATAGATTTTTTATTTATTTAATTATTGGTAGGTCCAATGATAATGACAACATTGGTTTATTATTCTTATCCAGAGAATGAATATGTTCTCCTTCCACCTCTAACTTATGTCATATTTAAATATATTGTTTTACTTTGGATCATTAGTTTTGGGCATGTATTAAAGGATTTTGGCAAAAACATATTAAAAAAATCAAAAACAACTTATACTGTATATTTACCTAGTTTTGTAGTGAAAATTTCATTGTAGTGAAAAAACACTGCTGTAATACTCATTACAAGATTAGTAAAAAAAAACTGTTAAATTTAACAAACATAAATTTGTCAGTTAGCTTTCTTGCTTAACAGCCGCCTCGGTGATCTAGTGGATAGCATACTAGGCTTTCACCCCGAGGACCCGGGTTCGATTCCTGGCGAGGGCTTGGCATTTTCATACGCTATAAAATCATCCCACTATCTGCATTAGCCCGTGTGCACAATAGTCGGATGTTAAACACAAAAAAAAAAAAAAAAAAAACCTAACAGCCGTGTTAGATTATGAAGTTCAAAATAAAAAATTATCATTTTGTAATTAGAAACACATTACCAACTTTGCTCTCTAGTCATTCATTTTGAAATTATGTTTGTCACTATTATTTTAATTTTTGTCTAACTTCCAATTGTTTCAACACTTTTTTTTTTGGATTATTAATATTGGGCATATAAAAAAGTGTTCTGTTATAAAAATTATCGATTGACAAAAGTGCATTCTTATTAATAATAAAAACAGTAGAAACTTTTTAACTAGATAAATTAGAACTTAACTAACTTGCTTTTGTATGAAAACGGTATAAGTGACCCTCATTATTAAAATTAAAAATTACTACTGAACAAAAGTAGGTAATGTATTTTTAATTATAAAAAATGGTTAATTAAATGTATTTAACTTGTTTTATAAAATTAATGATTTTTAAATATTTTTTCTTTTTATTACATAGGCCTACTTTATTATTCAGTGAAGAGAAAATCACCTGCAGATGGTAAAATTCCTCGTGATAAGTTATGATATTATATCCACCGTTAACACTCATTACAAGGTTAATAATTACTTTCATACAAAATCATGTTAGGTTCATCACACAAGATTACTTTGTTACAAAACCATGTTAGTTGGGTTCCTAATGTTTTTTTTAAAGTTTCTGTTGTTCATTAAGTTTTTTAATAGGACACATTTAATTAATTGTTTTTGCAAAACATGTTGATGAAAAACATGTTAGCTACTTTATGCAGTATTAATTTTGAGTTTTTGTAGGTCACTTTTATTTTCAATTTTTGTCAAACTTCCTGTAGTTTCCACAGTTTATTTTGTATTATTACTGTTGGGCATGTGATAAGGTGTTTTGGTGCAAAAATTATGAAAAAAGCTAAAACAAGTTATGGTACATATTTACCTTAATAAGGTTGGTAACTTTCACACAATAGTATTGGTTATTAATGAAGTTTTAAAAAAAATTATTTAGTTACAAAGGGCTCCAGTTTACTTATATAAAGCATTTTTAAGAAAAAGAACATGGTAGTAATTTTTGTGTTATAGTGATTATGGTTCGATTATAGTTCAAAACCTGCTACTGCATTATTTTTTTAAACATTTATTTGTTTAAAATTATGAATAATTCAATTTTAAAAAAATTTAAATTAATGCCATTTTATCTAATATTTCCAGCACAAAACTGTTTAGAATGTTTACCTTTAAAAATATCTTGCACTTAGTATAATTTAATATCTTCACCAATGAATATTAAAATTATTAATGAATGCTGTTGTACTACTTGGAAAGCACATCCATCAAAATCATTAGAGCCTGACAAAATCAAATTATCTTGACATTTAGATATATTATTATACAAGATCAATGTTTTATATTTGCATACGATGTAGATAAGTGTCTTTTTCTTTTAATATCTGTTGTGTATATTTTCAATTTAGCAATAAGATCAGTAATACAATTGAAGCAAGATAAAGTAACAATGAACACTGATTACTTTATTTTTTTAAGCCTTCTGTTCTGTTGGTCAGTCACACGACTACCACATTTTTTACATGTTAATCAGACTAACATGTTTGAATCAGAAAAACAACAAAAGGTAGAAACTAAAAATTACAAAAAAAAATTTATAGGTTAAAAAAATTATAAATACAATCAAAAAATAATTTTTTTATTGCTTTTTTTTAAAGTATTTTCTTGATGGCTTTAGAACTAAAACATAATTTTTGAATAACATATTTAGAACTAGAGTAAAATGTATTGTCTTTTTAGAGAAAGTTTGGTATTTGAATAATTTGTACTTATAAATTGAATATTGAATAATTTGAATTGAATAACAATTTTGGTAAGTTTAGTGGTGCTCTAGCTACTATTGAGATTGCATGCTGAGGTCCAGGCTTAATTCCTAGATTGAGAGGCTAAATGTCAGGCAAATTAGGAAGCTTCTAACATTTAAAATGTTAGAATTACCCGGTGACAATACACAGTTTTAACCTTAGTATTTTGCATACTTACAAAAATATATGTGCTTTAAAATCATCTGAAGTTAAGTTAATGATTTAAAGTTAATTATCGTGTGTGTATGTTCATAGCGAATGAAGACTTGAAGAAGTTTTTTGGAAATTGTAGAGATGGAAAGATTCGAACTTTTAAAATTTCAATTGAAAATGGTATGTATAAAAATTTATTCTTAACTTTTTGAATGCTAGACAAAAAAAATGTTAAATGTATTGCTGTGAAGGTTATTTGTTAAGGTGCCATGCTCTAAAAGTCTAAAAGTAGAGGTGTATGTAGGGATGGTGAAAATTTTTAAAATATTGATGTTTCGATATATCATTTGAAGAACATCAATGGTGTTAAAATATCGGGACAGAAACATATAATAATTAGGATTGTATGTTTTTTAGGATTTTTAAAATAAGGTTGTTAAAAACAAAAAGTGTTTTTCTTTTTTATAGATTAAGAATATTAATGAATTAAGTATAATATGTGTATAAACCCAATTATACAAATTTAAAAAAATTATCACTAGAAAAATTCCTCCATAGCAAAATCCAGCGTTCATTTCACTAGACAAGACTGTCCGTGTAATGTAGGTGACAATTGTAAACAATAAAAAAATGAATAATTGTCATTTTGATATTGAAAATCAAGCTCCAACCAAAGTGCAACTGTCATTGTCACCTTCTGAAGTGATAAGTTGAACTGCTGATAACAGAAGCAAAATGTGCTCCAATGGATCATTGAGAAGAAACATAATCAGTCTTTTTAATTAAAATATTGATATATCAATATATCAGGACAAAACCTATATTAGTGTTGAAAAAACATCGGCATGAAAGCATCAATGCAAAAACATCGATTTTTGCTTGCCATCTCTAGGTGTGTATAAAAAATTCAAGTACCTTCCTATAAAAAGTTTCTTATGCAAAAAGCCACTGCAGTCAGTATTCTATAAAAATTCCAATTTCTTTTAATGTGCATTAATATAAAAAATACTTGTTCATTGCTGTTAGTAAAATTAAGAAATATATACATCTACCTCCTTTATTGTGAGTACAATGCCATCTTACTAAAAGATTTCAAGCTGTTTGTATTTGTGAGAATAGGTCGGTATGCCACAAGGGTCAGTATTAAGTCCTTTATTATTTAGTGTCCGTGCTGTATTTATTTATTATATAGTATAAACCATGCTGTAATATTGAAAATTCCGTTTATTTGCTGACAATTTTAAAATATATACACACTTTAAGGTTGTGGGATCAAAAAAATAATTATGGATATTTTGGCTTAAAATAACTCACACATGTTTGGAGACATGTTATTTTCACATATAAATTAAAAAAAAATTTTTTTAGCATTTTGGGGGGGTTTTAAATGGCCTTTTTGTTCAATCCACACCCACGTGTAAACGGAAGAAGCAATTTAAACCAAATTTTGGGGTTATATGCTACTAAACATGACCAATACCTCAATTACCCTCATTTTGCCATATCAGACATTTTTAAAAAAACTGTTTTTTTGAAAAAAATATATTTTTTATTGAATCAAAATTTAAATTTCATAGTGAGGTGCAGATAGGTTTGAAGGTTATTTTCCAAAAAAATATCTGTTCTAGACGAAATCATTTAGCTGTGGGGGTGTTTTTAAAAAATTGGCTTACTTCTGCAAATGAAAAGATGCAACCCACAATCTTTGTTCTCTGTCTAACAGTCGCACTCTCTCTTGCTCTCTCTCCTCCACCAGCTTGTCAATTCCCCCACTTGGTCACTCACTACATTCGTCAACCAGTTGTTTTCCTAAAACCTTCTACTGTAACTGTCCGATTGTCTCTTTTCGGCACTCCTCATTTTTTATTCATTGTTAAAGTAAACGAACAATAATGTGATAAATTTAGTTACACCATTGCCTTTATTGTTTTTTCCTGAACAATTACACATTTAATTGTTTCATATATATATAATTTGTTTGAGAACAATATGTTACAAAACAAAATTTTCATAGTCTTTTGTTTTGACTAAAACCAGATCAAGAGTTTTTGAAATAAAATCTTTGCAGTGATTGTTATCCTTGATGTCCTAAATATAACTGAAATTTTTCAAATTTTTATTTTGATTCTACACACAGTTATTAAATTTTCCCTGATATACTGTTCATTCCACTTGTAATAATCCTGTATTAATAAAATAATATGTATATAATAGGCATGATACCATTAGTTGGAAAGATATACGATACATTTCACAAAAGAAAATGTTAAATATTTATTTCAATTATTATTGATTAATTATTTATAATTGATAATTATAAAAGATTCGCAATAAAGGTACAATCTGTAAAGGTACTTATAAAGAATCGATTTTTGTTTTGAAATTCAAATAAAACAAATGCTATGTTTGAAATAATAAACATTAAGATCGAGTAGAAAGAGAGGGAAGGAAAATTGAATGAATTCGACTGTATTAATCGCTATCGTAATGCATCTGGGGAAAATAACTCATTTCGAAGAATCGTGTAGTGTACAATGATCGAGTACTCCATTCAAATCAAAGAATGGAGTACTCGATTCTTACTAGATTATCCTATCACTACGAGAGTGGAAATGAGAGGGAGAGGGTGAAAATTATTTTCACATCGCTTGTATTACCGTAAATGAAAAGCACATAATATAATATAATAGGTTTTTAACATTTTTAAGAATCTGCAATAATTAAAATAATTTGACTTTGGGCGAATAATGTGAAAACATGAGAGGAAGCAGGAAGTATGTTGCTATTTGGTTTTGCTAGGTCCCCGTGTCCTCTGGTGGTGAGAGATGAGACACTTCCATGACTTTGCATCGTTTAGCCACATCAGTACAACAAAGACATAAACAAACTTATGATAAGTGATTATAAGGAACAGAATACAAAGACAAAATATGGGACTTCTTATAAGGAGAGGTACCTTTGAGTTTATGTCAATGTAATAAAACACTACATTTAATTTAAAGAACAATGGGTGTCTATATTCTATATTTTTACACTAATTTAAAACATTGAACTGAACTAATAATAACAAAATTACAGTACCAAAAACTATTGCTGAAGGATTCCGAAATATAGTCTACATACAGCAAATAAAAAAAATCATCTCACACAGTCTTGGACAACTGATTATCCAGACTAAGATTGACCTCATTATGTTCGAATGTTACATTAGATTCTAACTAACGAATGTCTTGAACTTTAAATAAATTAAAAATTTAAATATATTTTTGTCAAACTATAAACAATATTTTTTCTATTACAAATAGCATATATAAATATTTTACAATTCATAGACTTGTGAATTAGGATGCAATTACATTATAACTATAACTATACCTGTTTGCTATTAATAATGTAACGATATCTACCTAAGTTTTACTTTAAGATATTTACATACAATACCTACATTCTTTACAATATTTACATCCGATACATAGCTTACGATATCTATGTACACCTTACTTTACGGAATTTACATACGATACCTACATTCTTTACAATATTTACATCCGATACATAGCGTACAATATCTATGTACACCTTACTTTACGGTATTTACATACGATACCTATATTCTTTACAATATTTACATCCGATACATAGCGTACGATATCTATGTACACCTTACTTTACGGTATTTACATACGATACCTACATTCTTTACAATATTTACATCCGATACATAGCTTACAATATCTATGTACCTTACTTTACGGTATTTACATACAATACTTACATTCTTTATAATATTTACATCCGATACATAGCTTACGATATCTATGTACGCTTTACTTTATGGTATTTACTTATAATATTCACATTCTTTATGATATTTACATAAGACATATAGCTTATCTTAATATATAAAAGAAGTCCTGACTGACTGATTCATAATCAAAGCAGAGCCAAAACTATTTTAGCTAGCGACTTGAAATTTTGAGGGTACATTTATGTTACCATATAGGCGTGCACTAAAAAAGGATTTTGCAAAAATTTGATTTTAACGCCATTAAACTACTTACCCATTCCAACTTTAATAATCAACGTACAACCGAGACTATTATAGCTAGACTTGAAACTTTCAGGGTACCTTCTTACAAAATGTCAAGGTGTACTAAGAAAGGATTTTTAATTTTTTTTATTTTAATGCAATTAAACTGCTTATCTAGTCCAACCTTTATTAATCAACGTACAACCGAGACTATTATAGCTAGACTTGAAATTTTCAGGGTACCTTCTTACAAAATGTCGAGGCGCACTAAGAAAGGATTTTGAAAAAGTTGATTTTAATGCCATTAAACTACTTACCCTGTCCAACTTTAATAATAAACGTACAGCCGAAGCTATTATAGCTAGAGACTTGAAATTTTCAGGGTTACCACCACATGTAGGGGTGCACTGAAAAACGATTTTCCAGTATTCAACCCCTAAAGAGGTAAAAATGAGGTACAACAATTTTTATTGGAAAAAATATGTTTTTCATCTGACCTTCTTAAAATGTAACATAGTCACTCTTAAATATAAATAATGAAATATATTTTTCACCATTTCCCAAAACTCATCCCCTAAATAGATTGAAAGGGGGTAGAAAATATAAAAAAGGGTATACAATTTTGCTTTAAAAATTTTTTTTCTTGATCGTATATTCCAGAAATATGCTATGAAACACAAATAATGAAACACATTTGAACATTTTTCCAAATTCATTCCCTAAAAGAATAATAATGTAAAAAAGAGGTGTCACTGGAGAAAAAAGAGTTTTAGCATTGAAGAAAAACATTTTTTATTGGATTTTCTTAAAAGTAAACAAAATATTCTAAAACACAAATTATGATGCACGTAATTCAGCATTTCTCCTCGAATTCATCCTCTAATAGGATAAACATATAAAAAAGGTATACATGTTTGTATTGGAGAAAAATATTTTGTATAAGATTTTCTTAAATTCGAATGGAACAAGTTTGAAGACAATAAAACAACATAATATTTTTTCATATTCACTGTAAAATAATCATGAGTTCAGATGATCACGCTTTTATTAATATTCTTTTTAATGCTTCTAAATTATTAAATTACTGAAACAGTTTAAGTTTTGTGGGCGAAGCCGTGATGGGTAATGCTAGTAATATTTATATAATACTTTAAGATATTTACATAAGACTAGGTGGCCATCAAATACGTAGCGGAGTTTTGCTGAACGAAGCGGACTACGCATACAAAAACGAATATACTGATTTTAATTGTAGGTGCGGCCGCTGAAAACATAACTGAGCTAAGCAGAGTCAAGTGGCATCGCTGGGCTCCGCTCCACGTAGCTTCGACTCTGTCTACATTCGATTTTGATGCTGACTCCGCTTCCCTCCACTACGCTAACACATGCTTTTAAACTTATTATTTCTCGCTGCCTAGATTACGGTTCTTAATATATTAGTTTCCGAGATACCATTACAGCAGACCTAAATATTTAGATTTAAAAGATACAAATGCGTTCTTTAAACTGATTGAATTCCACATTTTTGGTGACCACCTGACCTAATACTTACATACGCTTTACTATATGACAATTTGTTGTTGAATGCTTTTGGGATGCATTAAAAGGCAATTTCAACAACTTTTTTAACTGTAGACTTGGCGAAGAGCTTTTAACACTTGGTGGTTTTTATTTAGATTTTTACTAGCCCAGGTAAAACTTCTATATACTGCAATTGTTAAATGAGAAAAAAATAAAAGCTTAAACGTTTTAAATGTTTTTCCTTCAGCCTAATAATACACAATATAATTATTTCGTCGTGGTACATACAAATGCACACAAATCCTCATGTCGCGGTTCATTTTTGCATTTTTATTTTACATTTTATTTTCATTTAATGCAATTTTAATGTTTTAAATGCTAATTTATACAGTTTTTTAACACCGATTACGATAGTGAAATCAAATTTTTATAGAAAGTATTGCTTAAAAAACCTACAAATTTCATGGCGTTTCATTTTTGTACTTTTATTGTAGAACAAAAATTTAATAAATTTAAAATGTTTGTATTTTAAACAAAAACAGCATATTTAGGAAATTTGCTTCCATCAGGTCAGTAAGTAGCGTGCTATAATTACAAATACAAGTTGGAATAGGC
The DNA here is from genome assembly GCA_022606455.1 of Callitettix versicolor. Taxonomy (NCBI): domain Eukaryota; kingdom Metazoa; phylum Arthropoda; class Insecta; order Hemiptera; family Cercopidae; genus Callitettix; species Callitettix versicolor. Next base: position 40,100,379 of record CM040183.1, on the reverse strand, counting down.
AAACTACAATATAAGTTAAAAAGTGACATTCTGTAAAAACAGAAAAATATAACGCATGAATGTAAAGTTCTGTTTCGTAAATCGCATGGAAAGATGACATAGCATATAGCCAGCTTTGGAAAAAAATGCTTTAGTAAGAATAAGGTCTAGTAAAGCCCACAGTTACCGAAGGAACCAAGAAAAGTGTGAAGCATGGAGGGGAACCATGAAACACAAAGCGGCTGGAGGGGAAATGTTCGACTAGCAAAAACAGCCCCTAAGGCGATTGGACTGCGATCTAGCGGATAAAGTTTGTCAGCAGACATGATCGCACAACCTTAAAATGGGTAAATGTGAAAGAGCTGTTTAGCATATGAACCATGTTATCAAAAATATTACAGTATGGGCCTCAAAAATGGATAGAGAATCAATAAAACAAAAGTGCAGCCATTTGTTTTAGGCTGTTCTTTACTACTGAACATAACTGACTTAACTACATCTTCTAAACTTCAGTGTAATACAGACCTTTTAGATTATTATGAGAATGTAAATGTCTTAAGACTGACTATTGATTCTAAACTGACTTGGAGTGACTTTGTGACTCAGTTTTATAATAGGGTTTTGCAGGTATACTCTCTTTAAAAAAAAAAAAGTAAGATCCTGTCTTTTCAAATTAAAGAGTTCTCTTAGTAAGACTTTGATGTTCTCTTACTTTACTTATTATAACACATGTTATGGTGTTATCAGTGTTATGGTGCTGTTATGTTAGACTGCAGCGAGCACAGAATTATTGTATACATTTTATTTTGATTTAAAACTGGATGCTCACATCACACCTTATCTAAAAAAACTTAATCTTTAAAACTTAAAGGCTTGCAGCTTCAAATAAGCGCTACCATATTTGATTTTGTGAAATTCTTTCTTGCAGACTGGAATGTCTGGTTATTTATCTAAAAAGTTTTTATATCTCGATATAGAAGATTTTGTGAACAAATGATACTAACCTCTCTTTTAGACTGTACATGACTTATGTTCTTTATTAAAATTAAAAATTACATTTTTTGGCTTACATCAGTAAACTGTATACTTAAAGATAGGCAGGTCATAGCATATTAATTATTTATTTTTAAAAAAAAACTCAATAATTTTCTTGTGTTTCTTACACCTCTCGCAGTGTTTTCAAGCAGTGATGTCTTTTCATTAGAAGAATATCAGCTGGCATTGACTTGCTGCATGGTTCAACAAATTTGAGAACAATCTAAAACTAAGTGCACTCTGCCTTTCTGTATTGACGGCTGGTGACTAATGAAGATATCAGTATTGTGGGGTGGGTTGTGGATTGTCATTGTAGCTGTAGACTCAGGAGTTTGTAGTTGGGGAAGTCAGTCAAGATCAGGTGTTTACTTCTTTGCTAGCCCATTTGATCTCACCCTTATATCATATATATTATACTTTTTCTGTCAATTTTTTAAGGGATTTGCGATTCATGACATGTTTTGGATAAACCAGGTTTCGGTTGACTCAAATTCAGTTAACCAAGGCTTTATTGTATTTTCCTGTTGATTTTGCAACAGTTTATTATTGTTATTAGTGGTACCTATATCATTTGTTTTTAATTTATGTATATTTTATAATTGTAATATTGCATTTTGTTTTCATGAGGTTAAGTGTAAGAGAAGACCTGATGGGGTCCTGTCTTCACTCCTTAATGAAGACAATAAATCAAATCAACCAGTTTTTCTTTAGAGAACAATATCCAGAATAAGCAAAAAAAATTTTGTAAGAACTCATAATTCGGAAGTTTAGGAGAGGTGACTGATAGCAGGTTATAACAATGCATGAACCAAAACAATGGCTGACGACATTCCAGAACGCTGACATCATGGCATGGCAAATACGAATTTTTTGGAAATAATGATCTAATTGTTTTTGTTAAATAATGGGGAATAACAAAATTGCTTATAAAACTAATAATTCAAAAATGAGAACAATATTTGCAAGTACACTTGTATCAAAATTAAAAAATAGAGAAGGGATATGCCTGATTAAATGTACAATGTAGGCCACCTTGAATTCCGCAATGAATCTTGTGAATAGATGGGTGGAGCATGCACATAACAAATTTGGTGCAGTTTGTGTGTGTGTGTATGCACACGCGTGTGTGAGAGAGTGAAAGAGAATGAATCGACATAGCAACAAAGAAGTAAAAGAAAAAGAAATAATCTTATAAAAAATTACTAGCATAATCAGTTTTAATCAGATTCGTTCATAAACTCATTATAAAGTTAATTTCACAAAATTAAAAGACCACAACATCAGTTAATAGCTATGTGTTTATATCCATTTATGCAACATCAAAGACAGTGAAAACTGGACAATTGGGAAAGATGTCTTTTTAGATGGTACTTAACGTGGAGAGTCACTTCCCAGACATCGACCAGTGCAGATGCATGTCTGGCAACTGCACAGTAAGAGTTTTTTAAATTGACCTTCAAATAAAAGTGAAAGTGAAAGAAAAAAAGTTCAAAATAGTGAAATAAATAAGTTGTTTATAAATAGTGAAGAATATAAATAGTGATCAGTGGATATTGGTGAGACAAACCATACTTGTATTATCTAAAGTGAGTTTGAAATTGTGATTATTTTTAAAGTTTTAACAAATCATAAGCAAAATCTATTAAATTTAAACAAAAATATATTACAAATTTGAAATTGACAGCCTAATTTAGATTTAAAAATAACAATAAAAATTTTCTGTTCAGTGAATATTCAAAACATTTAATTATTATTTTTGTTGAATAATCAAAATAAGTTTTACTTTAAAATTTAATTTGAATGAGGTCCACACGACCACTGACCACCGCACCCACAGAATAGAGTAAATAATAACAATATTATCTAAATTTGTGATTCTATGAATTGTTTATATAAGTGTGACTATACTTTTCCAATAATAGAACTGTATATAATTAAGTAGTAGTTAGATTAGAAATATATGTTGGAATAAGGATAACCTATTAATATTGTTGGTAATTAAAATTTATTTGTTAGTATGGTAAGATTATTATAGCTGAAGGGATTCCTTAATGTTTTTTTTCATTTTGGTTTTTAACCTAATTCAGCTATAGATTAATCAGTCTTAAGAATACTTCTTCGAATTTTGTTATTTAATTAATTGTAGAATAAGGATTGTTATTGTTTCATTAAGAAATATTATTCCATGTTCGTAAATGTGTTCCTGCATTTGTATTAGAATTAATTTAACCAGAACCAGAATTTGCATTTGTTTATTTGAAAATTTAATTACTACTTTTGTTTAAAGTTGTAAATTATTTGAATGTATAACTATTTAAACATTGTAATTTTAATTAATTGAAGCCATTTTGTTTTGTAAATCAATTTTTTTTTTAATGGATTGGGTATGATAGTAAATAATTCAGATCAGCTTCCTGTATTGTATGCTAATATTTTTAGAATAAAAGAAAAAAAAGTTAATCACAGTGAGTTTTAAGTAAATCATTATTAGTTTTAAATGAATAATTAGATTTAGGTTATTATTCATCTCTTTTAAAACCATTGTCTAGGTCAATATCCCCTCCTCCTAGGATTTAGGCCTGTACAGTGGGTTTTTCCCGAATAAAAATATAATTTTGTATCAGCTCTTTTAACTTCAATCTGTTAAGTAGCCTTGACAATCATGTAACAAGTGATTGTCATGAATAAAAAAAGTTGTGGAGGTATACAAATGTGTTATTATTTCATTAATATAATGAATTTCCACCCAGTACCAATGGCCTTAAGTATAAATAAAACTCCTTACTATGTTTACTGTATTTCAAATTCAAATTTCTAAAATGAAAAGTGTCATCATCTGAAAAAGTATTTTTGGATCTGAGGAATCTTTTATCCTCTGCATATTACTATATTGTACTACTTTATATTGTAAATGGAAGCGTTTTTATTTTTGCATAATACTTTACCATAATATATAGGGCACTACTTTAATAAAATAAAAATTATTTAATTTTAAATTAAATTTATTAAATTATTTAATTTTTTATTATTTTCAGAGGAATTAAGTTTATCGGCATTCTTAGAAGCGAAAGAAGATTGGGAAAAAGATTATGACCGTTGCGTTCTAAGGCTAATAAAAGCAGAGCAACCAGCTTATATTTTGTATAGGTGAGTATTGTTTGTTCATCATTTGGAGATAATGATTACGTCACAACAATTACAGAGATTGTCGAGCAATCACACGACCTTGCTATTGCCTAGGCTGCCAACTGACTTTCTGTGTACGTCTGTACAAGAATACTGGTGCTACCCCATTCCTTCCCATGTAGTGATCAAATGGAGGTTACTTTTTGAACAACCCTGAAATTGTTTTAACATATTTTAATTGTACATTAGGCATATAGTTTGTTTGATTCTACATACTGATAACTTAGTGAAGTAATATGAAGATAATGTTATTGCTTTGTAATTAACAAAGAAGTGTTTACATTCTTCAGATAAGTTGAGTGGCTTATTTATAGTACTTAGTGTAATTGAGTTTTGCCATTATGAAATCTTAAATTCCAGAATGAAGCTGCAGTAATAAATCTGGTCCAAACATATGCCCACTAAACTTACATTTACTATATACAGTAGTTATGCATATTACTTTACATTGGGAAAACATTCACTCTGAGATTTCAAATTTGAAATAAGAAATTAATGATTAAGTTATGGTCTGAGTTTAAATTGTCGTTATACAACTTTGTTGTTGGTTAATTGCTCAAGTACTGATTTTATTTTTTCAGTAGAACCTTGTTTATCCAGACTTCATTTATTTGGATTTGTGAATTATCCAGATTAATTTAAAGTACAAAAATAAAAATTATTAGTAAATTTTTAAGGCGTAATCAAAATGTAACCATATTGCATAAATACATCTGTATTTCATCCTTTTCGGCAATCATAGTTATAAAAAAGGCTGATTTGATTTAAATTTTTGCAGAGATTGTACTGAAGTCCTGGGTTTTTGCACTGCTTGTAAAAGTGTCAGTGTACATCATTGAGCAGTTTCATGATCGACAAAGTTTAGTTTCTGTGTGCTAGGAGATTTGCTTTATTTTGCCTGGCCCCACCCCTACATAAACGAACTCTAGGCTGTACATAGCTAACCTCTGCCATAGTGTCAATTTATTACTCAGTTGTCTGCCAGTGTTAAAATCGCTGTATTATTTACTGCACAGTGTTTCTTATAATTACCTTAAAAATTACAGATCGTTGATGTCAGATGCTGTGTATTAAAAAAAGTGGCACTAAACTCTTCTTTTTTTGTTACGTGGTAAAAACAAATGGATAAGGGAGAATCACTAATGAAATTGCTGCTGAACTAGGATTGGGAACTGCAGCTATGTCTTAATGAAAGAAAATCTAATAAAAATTAAAGATTTTTGTTTGAAAATAACTAAAACAATTGGAGGGCAGTGGGAATAACTAAAAAGACAAAAAGTGAAATCTCAAACAATACGTTGTTCATGTGGTACAGTGTTCAGCGAGAACATGGAGTTATGATTTTAGCTCAAAAAACTGCCACCACAGGAATTTTACAGCTATCTGGTGGTGGCTAGAATGTTGGAAAAATTTTGTAGTATACAATTACTGTGACGGGTAAGCATTTCAAAAAATAGTTTTGACAGTAACCAAATTTATAATGCTAACAGCTTGCCTTTTCTACTAAATACTGACTAATAAAACCCTATCATCAAAGGTTATTGATGATGTCAATATCGTCTCATTTAGTCCATGTAAAGAAGGTTCTACTGTATTTAATATTTTATTATTCTTTTGATATGTGCACATGTTCCTCAAAAACTTAAAATTTTTCAAACTCTGCTACAATGGTATAAAATCTTCATATCCACGCCATATTCTTGCTGTATTATAAAAATATTTAATTTACTTACTTAATCTGAATGTTTGATGTTGAAAATATACATGTGTTAAAAGCCAATAAATTCCTTTTTTTGTTGACTCTACTTGCATTTATATTAAAATTGAAGAATTTACTTGTAAATTGCACTTACAGTTATACATTATGATTTATGTTTTAGATTAGATTCAAAAAATGAAATCAGTGGCTATGATTGGTTGCTTATAAGTTGGTCACCAGATGATTCACCAATTAGACAGAAAATGCTGTATGCATCTACGAAAGCTACGTTGAAACAAGAATTTGGAAGCGGGCAAATAAAAGAAGAAATCCATGCAACAGTTCAAGTGAGTGAATTAGTTGCCATTGAATTGCTAATCCCAATTAAGTTACTTTGTAATTTTTTTGCTTTTAAGTGTAATTTTTATAGTACTTTATTTCAACATTTTACTGGAAAATAATTTTTAAAAGTTTATTTATTTTTTATTGATTGAAATATATTGATTCACTAATTAACAACTATTAATTATTAGAATAATTAAAATTATTTTGAACTGCAAGAATGTTTTCCTGTTTAGGTTTTAAAATTAAATTTCAACTTTGAAAATACTGTGGGACAGATGTGTTTACAATAAAAATTTTAATGCAAAAATATTTTTAAGTTAGTGTCATTCAGTTTATTAAAGACACATAGTTAAGTCTGTCTTTTTATTTATACTTTGTGTATAGAGAACCATGAAGTCTGATGAAATTACATTTAATTAATTAAATTATTAAAAAGATATCTGAGGTCGAATTTGTGAAGTTAACTGGATATCTGGCTGTTTTAATAAGGAACAAACAAAGGTCTGCTTGTTAGAAATATTCTGGTAGCTAGTTTTTTTGTTTGTAACGTGATTAACAAGACTAAAGCCTGATTTCACAAGATATGCGGTAGGGAAAGTATATCATGGAAAGTACATTGCGGTATAAATAAACTGAATACCCAATATTTTGATATAAGAGAAGCATTTTTTTTATTATTATTATGCCACATGTTTTCCTATTGCTGTGCACCTCTGTCAAATTCATATTTTATTTTCCTCATCATATTAAATTTCTAACAGTTCTTGGCAAGTTGAAACAACCTCTTCAATATTTGCAGTAAAATAATATTTCATCCAGTCATACACCTTTAATTTCAGAATATCTTCAAATTGTTTTTCCTTGTCTGTAAGTTTGTTTTCCATGTAATTTAGTCGAGAAGGTTATACAATGGAATCTGTCAATATCATCTGGAAGTTGCATCATATTTTGTAGATAATTCAGGAAACTGCTGAAATTCTCTTGTCTGTAGATTATTATGAAGTAGTTAAAGTTTGTCAATAAATAATGACTTTGGCAACCTATGGAGTTTTATTATCTCCTTGAAGCTGCAAATTTACTTATTTTCTGAAATTTAAATTGTCAAGGGGAATTTTATGAAAATGTTTTTAAATAATCCTATGCATTTTTTTAAAAATCAGATTAAAAAGGAATAATTTTTACAATATTAACTTTTATATCACCTTTTTACTCCTTTAGGGAATGAATTCGGTAAAATGCTGAAATACATGTTTCTTTATTTGTGTTTTAGAGTATTTATCAAAAAAAAATCAAACATTTATTTCTAATATAAAATTTTATAACCCTTTTTTAAAAAAGGGGAGCTTTTAATCCTTCTATAGAATGAATTTTGGAAATGCTTAAATGTGTTTTTATTACTTGTGTTTTAGGGTATTTATAAGTTTCAAGAGGATCCAACTAAAAACATATTTTTTCTAATAAAAACTGTTGTACCCCTATTTTACCCATTTAGGGGTTGAATATTGGAAAATCCTATCTTAGTACACGCTTTCATAACAACATGAAGGTATCCTCAAAATTTCAAGTCTAGCTATTATAGTTTCGGCTGTGTGTTAATTATGAATTAATTGTTCAATACTTGTTTTATAAATTGCATTATTTTGTAGTTCTTTTCTGAATAAAATTATTTTATGTTTCTGCAATGCACACAGATGATTCAGGGGGTTGTTTTATGGGTTAAAATAAAGAAAAATATTCTTAATCATGTGTCCAGAAATGTTTCTTTTACCAGCTGTCCATCTTTTTTTTGTATTAAATATTTAGATTGATTTAACCAATTGAAATGAATTTTTGCACATTACTTATCAATGTCAAGATTTAGTGTAAAAAAATAAATTTGATCTAATAATCCATTTTTAAATGGTGGCCATTTAAATATTCTAAATGAAAGTAACTCAAAAACAGTAAATTTTTGTAAAGATCGTCAAGGTTAAATTTTTCTAACCTGTTTCATTTCCTAACCAATGGTATCACTCAAAATTACCGAAGAAAGGTTAACAGCTAGACAGTGTCTATTATTATGCTTTGCTGACAGTGGTAGGATTTATTATGTGACTACAAATGGAAAATATATTTAAAATCAAGAAGGGGTTGTTTTACTGTTACCATTCGATCGATAGTTGTGACACTGGATAGGAATAAAATGGCTAGGAAAATTTACTCGACATGTTTTTGTAGAAATTTATTGTTGTGAGTTATTTTCATTTAAAATGTTTAAATGGCCATTTTAAAATGGATTATTTGAACAAGTTGATAATTTTATTCTTAAAACTAGGTCATTATATTGATGAGTTATGTAAACATTTTCAACTCAGTCAATTAAGCTGTTCTAAAAAATAACAATTATTTAGTAAAAAAAGAAACAAAATGGCTGATGGCTGGTAAAAGAAGGGTTTCTCGACATAATATATTTCTTTAAATTTTTTGATTTTGACCCGTATAACCACCCCCCCCCATGCACGTCAGAAACATCCTGTATAACATGTATTATTTCAGCCATTTGTAGTATTTAAGAACTAGTTTTAAAATATACCTGCATGATGCCCTAAAACCCTGTAACACTGTAAAGTAATATAGGCAGTATTTAGAGGTAACCCTAAATACAAAGAAAACTTTGTTTCAATATCTGAATTTGGAACGTATTTAACATTTAATTTTGTGAACTGACAGTGATATGGCGGTGTGTTTAATTCTCAAACATATATATCAACAAATAAATAGTTCAATCAAACATAAAATATTAATAGTTCTTGCAACAGAGATAAGTAGATTGTAGATAAATTGTATTAACTTATATAGTGTAAGAGTTCAGCAAGAAAATTAATTATTCAGTTCATAGGAAGACATTATTTAAATATTCCTTCATTTTCAGCAGCTAGTAAGTCAAATTAAATTGAAGGAACAATGATTATTTATAAAAATATAGTTTTTAAATCGTGTTTTGGGGGATATTTTTCTTCTTTACTTTATATAACAAGAGGATAAGTCAAAGGTCTTACCTTGATTTTTTTTTATCAGAATGTAAAAACAGAAATAATTACACATTTCCTTGTCATCAAGAGTCTTTCATTATGTTTGTGATTTTTGATAAAGAAAAAAAATGGTTAAATTTAATATTTTTGTTTTACATTTCTTTCAATTAACAGAAATTATATTTACTTAATCATCACTTTTAAATAGTGTCATCCTTTTCTTGCCTGTTTTTTTCTTCTTCTTACTTTGTTATAACAAAACACCTCTGTTTAAATCAGTCGCACTGTACATCACTGTCTTTCATTTTTTCCTTCTTTGTATACAATACAAAAACTTGTTTGAACATGTAGCAAAATTATGAAACATGTACAAAAACCATGGGTATTTGTATAATAAGTTGTGATAGTTGGAATTTTTATGTTTTGTCAGGTTATAATAATAATTGTATCAAAGTAAACATTAAGCAATATGACATTACACATTGATCCAGTTATTCCTCTTTGTAATAAGATAAGATATATTTCCTGTTATCTTATGATAAAATATTTATAGTTTATGCATATCTCTACAGGTGACTTAGTGGTGGCTTACTTTATCAGCGTTTCTTTAAATAGGTCAATATTAAATTTAATAAATATTTAAATACATAGGCATAACAGTTATTCTTTTATTAAGACTAATAAATAATATATTTCTAAATTTTTTTATACAAGTTAACAGGGATTATATTTTCCCAACTAAAACGTAATGGATTCATAATATGGGAGGCTTGAGAACGAGGTGGTGGATCCTCCCAGTTCAGCCACTCACACATATACTCAGTAACCAGCTTGTAATGAGCACTTAACTGTTAACTTAATTAACTCAACAAACACAATTGCAAAACTACTGACCGCGCGATCTGAAACCAAAGTTAATTAGGATAACTACAATATATTCCAGGGGGTCACTACAATAACATTTATTACCGAAAACCCGACTGATGCTAGCCCCCCAACGCCATTTGGACCCCTTCTCGGCCCAAGACCCAAGTCAGCGCCCCTAGCAGTCAAAAATTTAAGGCACATACTTAAAATAATTTCACAACATCAAAAAGATGGCAGACCACTTCTGAAGTACATGAACCAGCACTGAGAGTTCAGCGGAGAGTTGGTTGCGCAATGCTCCTGCAAGTCAGTAGGGGGCTCGTGCATGTGCACAGCACAATCAAATAAATATAACATAAAAATATGACTTTTTAAAAAATATTGTTTTGTCGCAACTGATGATACAACAGAACTAACATTACACATTATTATTTTACTATTATAATTTCACTGTCATTATCTTACATTAGCGTTAAGATTTAAATTGGTGCAAGTTTTAAACACTGGAGATGAAACTTAACTGGACACCCAAAATGTCAGTCATTGAAGTTTGTCCATCTTTAAATTTGTCTACCCACTTGTAAAATCATTTCTGTGGTTCACATAACTGTGTCCTTATCATCGGTAATTAATGTTATTGGTTTTTTTTTTCATTGTTTGAAAAGCAAAAATAATATTACTTAATACTGTTGAACATACAGGCATTACAAGGACTCACAATTGTAAAATACAAGAGTTCTAAAAGTAATGAACATTTCTTTCTTAAATAATTTATATTTAGAAAAATCAAACAAAACTTATTCTACAACATATTTGATACCTTAGCTATTTTTCTACATAGTCAATATAAAATTTAAATATATTTAAATTTAATTTAAACATATGTAGCTTTACTATGCCTTATTTCTGCATATTCATTTACGATCAAGTTATTGAACCAATCACTAACACCCACTTCAGTTCACGGTCAGAAAGGCTAATTGTTCTCTCAGTGGTGATATTTTAATCTGTAGAAATCACTCAAAATTCATAAGCTCAACAAACTGTAGGGTAAGTTGATAATGTTCTTGTGAGGAGTAATCTGTCCCTTGGTCACTTATCCTTTTTATTCCCTATTTTCAAAATCCAGTTTTTTCTACGCTCCAGAGCGCCTTACAAATCAGGCATTCTGTAGTCTTTTCTGTTGTAGTCTGCAGGAGAAATAGAAGAAGTTCGGGCAATTACCAAGTCGGCAGTGAACTGGCAAGGCACTCTTCTGGTTCAGAATGGTGAAGAAAATGTTTATAATTGGCTGGATCCCTCCTATCTCCTCCCGAGCAAGTTGTGTCTCGTGCTGTTGGTCCTGGTGTTGGTAAGCTGCTGTGGTCCTCCTCGGTGTTCTGCTGAACAACGTTTGTCAACCTGTATTTATTTTCAAAATTATGATGGGCATCATAATTTCTTAGAATTCCATTATTAAACTAGAAAAAAGCACCAATCAGAATGAAACATTTGTGCGTGGGAGATGCAAAATGACGTGCTGGTAGTAGTGTCTGGGCAGAAGTGTATTACTCTAGCGTAGTGTAGACCCTAAATACACGTGCACTGCAAATCCAATTGGAAGTGAGTTTTGGTTGATGGCAGCAAATTAGGTTTCACAAGATAAGGCTCTTTTCAAGCTGGGAGAGAAGTAGGTAGATTTTTTGCTTGGTTGTTTTGGTGTTAGTAAGCGGAAGTAGGTTGTATGACTCAGTTGCTATGGTGATGACATTTCCTGCAGCCTGCATTTCCTATGCAGAGGGAATCTGTTAAACATACCCATGCATAAGAATTTATATTGATCTCCATAGCAAAAGCATATTAGATGCAGTTTGTTTAGAGGGTCCAAGAAGAATAAACATATTCATAGTCTGATGTCCTCTCATGTCCTCTCTTTTGAGCTTAAATACTGATGGCCTTCTTTGATATGATGGTTCTTTGATATGTTATGTGGTCAGGTTGTTCAGTTTTACTGATATCAGCATGCCCTGCACCCAACATAGTGTAACATTGGTTTAGGTTGCCAAGCTGTCTCATACTCATTTGAGTCCAAATGTTTTATGAGCTGCCTGACTATTGCTATAATTGCATTTCTTTTAATTCCTGTGTTCCAGTCTTAGATTTTGTTTTGCCATATAAGGCATGGTCCATCCAGGGTTTATCATCACATATTCCAGCTCCTGCCCCACTTAAGTCTTGGAATGATCGCTATACCATGACCTTTACTGTTTTAGAAATAACTAATTAAAAAGATTTTAATCAAAATAAAGTTATTTAAAATATTAACTTGTGAATTATTTAGGTAGAAAATTAGGTTTATTGTCATTTTTATGCAGTTATTTATTTGATTTATTTCACAAATATACCTCAACATGCATGTGTATGTACATACAGATAAGTAAAGTGTGGTCAAAAACATGAATAGAAAATTAATAGTCGTACAAGTGAAACAAAATTTAATGCATATTCATATAAATGTATTCACACATTTATTTTTTTACACACACACACATGACAAAATAAATTTAATCTTTGTGGTTTTTTTAGACACTTTATTAATGTAAAGTTAATTGTTTTATTGGTCGTTTAAACTGAATAAACAGCTGTTTATACAGGATTATTGTTCTCCAAAGGTGTTTTTTTTATGTTAATGTTGCAATTGTTTTATTTCAATTGCTTTGAGATGTGTTGTAATTAAATTTTTGTTTTGTATTTTAATAAATGGAATTTATAGGACGATGTAACATTAAAAGGCTTAAAACGACAACGTCAGTGTGCAAGTTCACCAGCGCCTTTAACATCACGTGAAGAAGAATTGGCCTCAATAACACAAGATTTAACAGATGTTAGTATAGACAGCAAGACTCAGACACTAAGTGGAGTAGCTTTTCCTCTCGTAACTAACGCCAAGAATGCTATTATAGACTTCTCGAAAGGCAAAGTCAATTATGTGCAATTGAAAATAGGTAAGTTTAAATGCAAGTAGGAATGGTTTATTTTTACCATTTTATTAAATGGGCAATTTGGAAGTTTAAATAATACATACACACTTGTCAGGAAATTAATTTTAGCAATTAAAATGAGCTACTGGAGAAAATGCTTGCCCCCACGAAGGTTAACTCTTTTGATTTTCTAACATGTGTGCATATTACTCTAATCCTCTAATTACGCCAATGAAAATTTACTGCTGTTTTAATAAAATTTTCAAAAATGTTCAATGATAATAAAACTTTCTAGGTTTTATGAAAAGAAAATGGCAGCCAAAACGGAAAAAAACAGTTGCAACGCCTCTAAGAGGTGTGGAAATTAAATACCAGGATTGGTGCCACAAAACATTTTATTGATCATCAATTATAAAGTTTACCCTCTTCAATGTAATTTCCTTGCCAATCCCTACAATGCTCCGTATGAACTTTCTATTGTTCAAAGCAATAGAAGGAAGTTCACTTTTATTAGCTTGTTCAGAATCTTCATCGTTTTTGCTTTCTGTAAAATGTTATTACAAAAAAAAAATAAATATAACAAATAACAAATGATAAACAATAAACAAAGATTAAAAGTTAATGAATTAATATGAATTAACAAAATTTACTATTATTACTTATAGTAGCTGAACTAGAAACATGCTTCAGTATCGTTTTCCTCATTTAATTCAATTGTTCTCTGACCTTACAATTCTCACACAGAAAAAAAACAATAACAGCAAATTACGAGATCAACTAATATCATTTCATTTTATATATATATATATATATATATATATATATATATATATATATATATATATATATAGTTTTAATTTTAATCCTTTTATTCAGTTATATCCAGGTTGTATTAACTTATAACACATGATTATTAATATAGTGATAGTAACATTTATTTTCTCTCCCTACCATTTAATCAGAAATCCAAATTAATTTAGTAATATTGATTGATCAACATTCATTGGATTTAATTTTCAAAATAAAATGTAATAAATGAAATGAACAAATTTGAAAAGAAATCAACACAATCCCTTAATCCCTTTAGCTACTGAGAGAAAATCTAGAAACAAGTACATTAGCCACTAAACTTAAACTATCCTTAATATACAATACAATTATTCTTATAACTAAATAGTATTTAAATCGTCCACAGGTCATTTAAGTCTATCACAAAGTTGTTACTAATGAATATTGTGAGTCTTTTACAATGTCTCATAAAATATTTATACTCTAGGGGAAAATTAACATTTGAATTTATGACACAAGTCACAGTAAATAATCTGATTTTAAAATGTCTATCCAGTTATTTATATTCTTGGGGGAAAGGGGAATTAACAAGATGGCCTCATTCAAGTTTTCAAAATGGAAACGATTCTATAATAAATATTGCGAATTAAAATGTGTATTTCAAATGTTGATACACATTTTGTTACTATTATATTAATATTTCTTTAAAATTATTTATAGAACAAAACAAATTAACATTAGAAACCGATATACACATATAAAAATGTTAGATCTCATCCATATTTTCCACAAAATTTTAAATATTAATCTTGATGCACTCAAACTAATAATTTCTGTATATTTATTTCACTGCTAACATTTCTATTATCACTAACTTCACTAATGATCACTATTTGCACAATGATCTCGACGAACGGCTGTGGTCATCAGATCCTTCTATTTCTTACCCACTCTGAAGAATGTCTATTTGTACCCTCTACCAAGCATTACGATGCTATCTTAGAGTTCTGACAAACTTGGTCGTCGTTTTGAGGTCTGAAATACTTGAGTTACTTGGATATCCAAGTTCGTAAATTTTAGCAGAATATTCTTGTTACGTAAACTTTGTATATAATTTCATCGAGACTGGTTTCTTTATGATTTTTGACTAATTTATATTTTGTTTGTTTTACTTAATTTAAAATTTTGTCAAAATGTATTCCCTAACCTCATTATATCATGTCGTGCACTAAGTTGATTATCGCAGTCTCGCATGTCACTCGATTTTTCTTCTGACGACAGTTATGGTGTCCCCGTGTTGATTGAGTTGTAGCCTGTTTCTGTCATGTTTTTTGATTTGGACATTTATTGCCGATGAAAATATGGTTTTTTATTCTTAAAATGCTGGTTTAGTGACATAATTTAGTGATCCTCATTTAATAAGTGATGATTTAATAAATGAAATATGTTTGAACTAGGCTTGACACTGTGACTACTGCAGCTGTTTGTTTACATTTCTTGGCTTGGCTGGGGTTAGTGCAGTGTTTTGTTTACATTTCTTGGCTTGGCTGGGGTTAGTGCAGTGTTTACATTCAAGTGTTTATAATGTATTTTGTGATTTTAACGTGTATATTAATGTATATATAATATATAATATATAATAATATATATATAATATAATATATAATAATATAATATAATATAATAATATATAATATATAATAATATATATAATCATATATGTGATTTGGATTATGAATTGTTACATTTCACTGCTTCCACATGGACATAAACCTTACAAACATTAAGATTTTTTTTTTTTAACATCCGAGTATTGTGCACACTTGGGCTAATGCAGATGAACAAACGTTTTAAAAGTGTGTTAAAGAATATGTTACATTCAACACACAAAAATTAAGAAAGTGTGTTGCATGTAACACATTCTTCATCAGAATATGCTAACCTGTGATTCATTCTCTAATCAAATCTTGTTCCCTTAAGTTCTGATTTGACCGTAGAAAATAAAAAAAAGCACATGATGCCAGGTTGGCGAGTGCTTTTAAGGCAAAAATGTATTTTTGAGTAATGATGATTCAGTTTTATTTCATTCAAAGCCTGAACTAGTATTTAATCCAAACAGGTAGGGAAAGATTAAATTGGAAAATTAGGTTAAAAAAGTTAATTCAAAAGTTAGGTGTATCTAATGATAAAATTTAACATTTAGAAGAAAATATTAAAGTTATGAGACAGTTTTTTTTTCCAACAGCAAATTATTTTAAAAGGAAAATATTTAAACTGGAGCCTGAATTACATTTCAAAGGCAATAACATTAAGAAGTATTTTAGAATTTTTTCATTTACATGAAAGACACTTTAAATATCACCTGCTCGCTGAAAATATTAAGAACCAGCTCAGCTTTGTTACTGTACATGAATATTTTACATACATACTGAAATGAATAGAAGCGATACATCTCAAATCACAGTACCCTGTAATAGGTCCCATGTATTTCTTGAGTTGCCTACTGCTCTTTTAAGTCCTCCTAAAGGAACTTTTTTTAGAATAACACTTAACTATGAGAATGCCCTCGAAAATAATCCCATATTTTCTGGCTTTACTTGTAGTGGGGCAATTAAAGGTACTGCTTTACAGTCTTCAAAAAGGCCATCTCCAACATGAAATTAATACGAGCTGGATTTATGTCTGCGTAAACCACCTTAATCTTTCTCTATTTTTAAAAGACCACCAAATAACCAGCTATAACACAAATTGGATATAATGCGAAGTTTAAAGTGTTTGATGTAATATTCTTTAAAGAAACCAAACTTTTATGACTTGAACATAAATGACTTTAAATATTGTGTGTGCTAATTAACTTTGTGTTCTAAGTGTTCCAGGCTAGACTATGTCACAAACTACAAAATCTTCAGTTCCGTAACTTTTAAATCATTAAATTAATTTTATATGCTATTAAAAAGCCACAGGCCCTCTAAAAACTGATGTATGCTCTATTCGTAAATCGCTAACCACTTAAAAATTTGTAAACGGACAGTTTGGTTATTTAAAAGTTTAATATTAAATAACACGCTTTTCATAACATTAGTGGTCCACACAGATTGGATTGCTTGCAGTATCGTAACACTTTTGGTCCTTATGGGCCACGATATTACATAACATTTTTTGGTCCACACAGACCAGATTATTGCTACCATTATCATAACAATAATAGTTAATTGCCACTGCTTCTGCCTAGGAGACTGTGGCGTACTGTCCTACGGTAACAGTACTTGGTCTCAGACAACATCTCCAGAATTTTCCACCACTTGATCCTGTATGTCATTTTCATTTTAATCATATTTTTATCTCACTGTATTTAGATTTTATTAAGCGCTTTTTTTATTTGTTCTTAGATATTCAAGAGGAACAAATTCTTCTGGCTAAAGCGGAAAATGTCAGTTTATCTCAGTTACCATCACTTGTTCCTAGTGAAACGGCAAGGTATCACCTTTATATTTTCAAACACACTCATGAAGGCGACTATATGGAATCTGTAGGTAAGAACGCTACAAGAAGTACACATACTACTGATAAATGGTATTATAGTTAAATATTTATTTAAGTGCATTTTTGCTTTGGTATAAATTATTATAAAATTTTAATTGTTCAAGATTAAAATAGGAATTATTAATATATTTTATAAACGCTTATGAATTTAGTGTTCTTCAATTAAAATTTCCAATTTTGTTTGGAATCTGCAAGTATCCAAAAGTACAGTCTTTCGTAAAAACTATCAGTGGATATTTTTTTGTTGCAAACTGTTTTATAGTAAAGTTGTTGCCTGTGTTAATTAATTATTTTTAACCCTTTGAGTGAAAGGACAAAAAAACAATGATTTGAAAAAAAATGTTACATGTATTGCTGTGGAAGTTTTATCGTAAAGTGCCACTTTCTAAAAGCTAAAGGTTGAGATAGATGTATGTAAAATAAAATCATAAGTTCCTTCCTGTAACAGATATATGCAAAAGCTACTGTAAACTTAATTGGGCTACACATAGCTAATATATAAAAAGTAAAAAAATGTGTGTATGTAGACATATAAAAAAGGATGTAAAGACACCTTCTTCAACCTTCTTGGTTAAAGATAACCTTTAAACCTTCCTTAACCCAACTCAGGTAATCTGAAACCTAGTTTGAACCAAAGCGACAACAGAAATTATAAAAAACAAATTTTTTGAATAGTCATGTTCACACACAGACTTAATGTTGCCATGCAAATGTCAGTGACCTGATTAGCAAGGACTGCTCTAGTGAAATTAGTGCCGTAGGCAAAATCAAAAAAAAAGCTCAAAAAAAAAAATTTCGTAGCCGAAGCCTTCAGTGTGAAAAATGAATTATTCATCAGCACCCCTTATTTTCAAACATTAGGCAACCATAAACGTACAAGATCGATCAAAAATGAAGGTGAAACTGCAGACAGGTAATCCTGAAGCCAAAAAATCAATTAAAATGAGAATTATAACTCTTTAAACCATATATACACTCAACAATTTTTTCTTCCTTGCATTTTGTGTTGACTTGCCGCACCCTAGGCCTTGCTTGCCTACGGTAGAGCAGTCACTGCTGATGAGGAACTCATTTGTTAACAACAATTGGCCAAAGTCATCACTTGCAGAATGGGTCATAAAAAAAGCAATAAATAACAGATACTTAAATCAATAGCCAATAAACAAACGTCAAAAGCATACAAAAGTCACTGCAG
The DNA here is from genome assembly GCA_022606455.1 of Callitettix versicolor. Taxonomy (NCBI): domain Eukaryota; kingdom Metazoa; phylum Arthropoda; class Insecta; order Hemiptera; family Cercopidae; genus Callitettix; species Callitettix versicolor. The sequence goes on along the minus strand of CM040183.1, from coordinate 40,081,770 downwards.
ATGTTTAGTGTTTATTTTACTATCACAGTGCAGAGATTCATTCAGTCAGTCTATAGCTTCTTTTTGTCTACTGCTTCCATCTTCTCTAGGAGGGTCACATCCTTATTTTGTACATTTAATTTGCTACTTATAAAAGTAAAATTTATCATTTGTGTTTTCTGGAAATAGTAAGGTTGGGATCAATACGTTGGGTCACTGTTAAAAGTATCACTAATCAATGAGAAGGTGGAAGCAGTATAGACAAAGAGAAGTTATAGACTGACTGAATGAATGTCTGCCTTATGGTAGTAAAATAAACACTAAACATCTGGAGTGACATTTGTATGCTGTTAGCTTATTTTAAATTTTGTTTATTGGCTGTTGATTAAATAGCTGTTATTTATTGCTTTCTAGAACATGTTCATAATATTTATTGTTTGCAACAAGCAATTTCATATCTATTATCAAGTTTTAATGCACATAAAAAACAAAAGTGGTCAATGTATCACCCGTTCAGTCTTTCTTGCACAGTTATAGGTGGGCCATAAATTACCTGCCTTGTCCTGAAAAGGTATCATTCATACTTTAAGCCAGCTAGACTGATGAGGATAAGGGATCAGTATTAACGAAAAGGGTATAACCCTTTCACAGCAGTAACTGCAGTCTTGAACCTATGACCAAAAGTTTACGGGGACCTATGACCTGGTGTACAAGTTAAGAGAGACAGCAGATTGATCGATGACTTAGCAATACCATGAAGCATCAAGCATATCAAGTGGCATTGTGCCACTGGAAAAATTTTAAGAAAGAACAAACTCAGTCCATCTATAGTGAAATATCTATACTGCTGATTTTTACTTTGATTTGAGTTGTGAGTCACAAATAAAGATCGCCATATGTTATTAATCATGACTATTTGTCTTGCTGCTTCATTCATAACATTACCGTAAACCTCAGTTACCTGTCTGTCAATTTCAGTGTGACTTTTTTTGCACTGAAAACCTTATTATGGTATTAACCTCAAACTTGGAAAGATTGTTAATTTTGTCACATATTTTAAAGTTACACAAATAAACGAGTGTAACAGCTCGCTGTTACTGCCAGAGTCAGATTAACGTGAAGTAATGGGAAGATCCAATGATACAGTTAAAGCATTGGTGAAAGAACTGTATGGCTAGGCAGATAAAAAAATTCTTTACTTTTTGGAATTTCTATTGTGTAAGTAACTCAAACACTAAGAAAACTAAATTAAATGTGTTGGTTTTATCAAATAATGTTCGAATAAGTCAGTAAGACAAATGTTACCTTTTCAGATCTATAAAGAATTGTTTATTAGGAACATTAAAAATATTCAGCTTAGCTATAAACAGTAAGGATGCATACTTAATTTTTATCGTATATTTTAAATGAATGAATTGTTTTTGTTTTTAATTTAAGGTAATAATAAGTATCCCAGTCCTACAAACATGTAGCTTAGTCTACCATAGGGTTTACTATGTATTATTTTTTGCAGTGTATTTTATACTATGTATAGGTATCATACTTACATAAACTTTCTGGTGAAATAAATAAATAAAGCTAAGTTATATATTGATACAATACTTTATTATGGTATGTGTTTTAACTTATATATATGTTAAATATTGTACGTTAAATACAGGAATAAAGCTAACGTTAATACAGGAATATCCAAAATGTATTTTTAAATAAATAGATTTTTAGTGTTTTTATACATTTCCATATTTTCTTGCGTCTAGGTACCTTGCATTTTACAAATGGTAATTGTTTTGTTTCAGTATTTATCTATTCAATGCCTGGTTACTCATGTTCAATAAAAGAAAGGATGTTATATTCCAGCTGCAAGGCTCCTTTACTCGAAAATATAGAAAACATTATAGGACTCAAAGTAGAGAAGAAGGTAAGTCTTCCAATAAATTTGTTTTTCCGTAAAAGCATTACTTTGAAATTAATTGTGAACAATTATTGATTATTTAATAAAGCAAATTAAGTTACAGTAAAACCACGACCTGCACAAGGGATGTGTTCTGCGACTTCATCAAAATTTACATAACTTGGGTTGTTGGCATTGAAAAACCAATGTGTGTACACTTACCGATTTTACAAGAACTGTTATTTGTTACACTAATTTTGAATTTTTGTAACAAAGCAGATTATAAAAGATATAAATATAATAATATCTAATATACATAAATCTAAAATACAAAACTTTAACAAAATAAAAACTGTTAGTACTGTTCAGGAATGATAGGGCATAACCTGTCTTGATGCTGATGAATGCTCCAAGAAATAAGAAAATTCACAGTTCAAGTCAGCATACTAAATACGAACTAAAAGACTTCGTCAGCTCAAAAGTAAACCAGTACTAAAAATTAAGTGCCATTGAGAATTGGTTTTGGTTTTCTCAATGTGAGTTTTCAACTATAATCTTTTTTATTGGTACTGGCTTGTGCCAGGTGATATAACCTTGATATATGATCAAAATCTGTTCTACCAATTTTAATAAATTAGGCATTCTTTTATTAGCTATAAACTGATTTTGTTTTAAAAAACATTATAATATCTAAAAGGGCTTTGCAGGCAGCACAGTGGTTGGGAAGTGTTGGTCTAGTGCAGGGGTCTCCAAACTACGGCCCGCGGACAGATTTTGTCCGGCCCGCGGAGAGCTAGCATACTTGAAAACTCCTTTTAGAGAACATATTTTTTATAACAAATTAAATTTAGTTTACTGAAGTTGTAATGAGTAAAGACATGTATAATATGCAGAAAATTTAACTTCAGTATATAATAACTAACAAATTATTGAAATGAATCCAACTAATATTTTATACATTTTAAATAAAAACATAACTTATAACAAGCATAGTGACATATGAAATACTAATGAGATTTATGTAATTGAGATTTTCCACTGACAATAGTTTGTAGTTGTGGACTAATTTTACTTGTACCAATTATTAAAAGAGATTTAAGATGCTCATCAGTTAATTTAGATCTGTAAACATTTTTTGTGTACTTCATTTCATCAGTGGACTATTTCACTTTTTACCACCGGCAACAATGATAATATGGTTTTGGCCCTCGGAACTTACTGGAGTAATCAGTATGGCCCTAAGGCTGGAAAGTTTGGAGACCCTTGGTCTAGTGGATATTAATCTTATCTGATAAATAGTGATAAAGTTTTGATTTATATTGTTTCAGTTGGAAATTGATTCTGGATCGGAATTAACAGAAGAGTTCTTGCAAGAGGAAATCCACCCAAAAAAAAATTTACATCGGCCAAAATTTGAAAAGCCTAAAGGTCCACCTGGTCGTGGTGCTAAACGTTTGACTAAAGCTCAACAATGAAAATATTATTAAATTAATGTAATTGCAAGAGTCAACATTTGTTTTCATTGTGTTTGGTCTATTTTTGTTGTTTGTTAGCAATTATGATATTTAATTTCTATTGAAAAAAAAACTATGTTAAATACATTGTCAAGCGAGTATTGCGGATTTAAGATATTTGCAATAGTCAACAGTTTTTTTCAATGTGATTGGTCTGTTTTTGTTGTATGTTAACAATTATATATATATATATATATATATATATATATATATATATATATATATATATATATATATATATATATTTCTACTGAAAGAATTAAGAACTATTTTAACTACATCAAGTCAAGTGATTATTGTGATTTATTATTAAAAATATTCTTGTTGGTAAACAAAAAAGTGCTATTTGTTGTAAAAAGAAACTTTTACATGTATTTTATTATTGGCAAAATATGACAATACAATATTGAAATAAAAATTATTGCTGATAAACATTTTTTTATTTTCTTATTATTTTTGCAAGATTCAAGGGTTGTTTATACAGAGTCATGCTCAAAAAAATAAAAATTACAGATTAAAACAGTTCTATCACATACCACAAGGTAGCACAGTAGGTATTAAGAGCAACGAACTTAGACCTACTACGTACCAATTGATATGCCAATTGGTCATTTTATGTCTACAGTAATACTTCGTTTATTACTAAACCTAATAAACATGTGTTTTCCCAAAAGAAACAGGTTTCATTGTTGAAAGTTGCTTAGCTATTCATTCTTAGGCATGTGTTTAAAACAATTTTGTTAGAAATATCCAGAAGTGCAATACCTAATAATCGACCATAACAAGCTTAGATGACCGTTTTCACAGATGCAGCTCAGTAGTTAACTAGAAAAGAACAGGGAGACCAGCCATTTTGAATTATGCTAAACAGGTAGAGATTAGAACATTAATCAAGGGATTGCTTCCAAAAAATACCAGCATATAATTAATTATGCAGTTTATCTCTGACAGAGACAGTTGAAGTGAGTTGCTGATGGTCTTAGTGATCCCACCATACCTCTTGTTCATACTTCTCTTACTCATATTGAAGACACACACACACATTCACTACTCTACATAGCTTGACTAACTCTAAAGTGCAAAGCAACCCATGCTGATGGAGTGAATGTCACTGGCCTAATGGTGTATCAAATGGAGACCTTACCCTTTAATTTAGCCTTACTCATACATGCAGAGCTCTGTATGTGCAAACCTCATTTCCTGAGCTACTTGTGGGTGTTACCATAAGTAAGAATGTAAAATAGAATTACTGGGACTGACCCGCACAACAAAAAGGTTGGCTAAATGTGGCAAAACCTCCATAATAAGGAACAAGAGAAAGAAAAGTTAAAAGGGAATTAGCAGAGTAAGCATTTGCAAATACCTCAGTAAGGAACAGGGAATCACCAATTAGAAATTGTAGAGTTATCTACCTTGAATTTCTTCCAAATCCTAGATGTTATGAAGATATTAGGACTGGAGAAGGAGCTGTAACTGAGCGTATGGTTTCCAGTACCTTAGGGATCTTTGGCAGAATGAGCTAGTGATTTGTTTGTTGTAAGTTATTAAGGGCACAAATCTGCTGAACTAGTATTCAAGCACAATAGGTCAATTGATTGCATTTCCTGGGGTTGTACTATTCCTTCCTTTATGTTTTAATCTAATCTAACACTACTCTTCTTAATTGCTTAGTTGGACACACTTCAAATAAAGACTAGTACAATATACAATACAAGACTAATAGCAATCTTTGTTGCTTGTCTTTGAGTAAGTTACCTAGTTTTACCCTAATATTTTATATAACCTTCACTTTCCTCTAGGCTGTGTGAAATATCACATGTACATTCTCTTCTGTCATAGATACAATAAAAAATTGTGGATGCTCTAGGTACTATCCATCTTGGTATGTAGGAATACACATAGCAAAACTGACCAAGATTGTCATCGCTGCTGATCGACTAGTGCGTGCAGCATTAGTCGCACAACTGCGAGAGGAGCACTACAGAAATGGGCTAGGGATGAACACATCAAATGATGGAGATTCCATGGCCAAAGGTTGGGGAAATTCCTTCTCTCAGGACCAGTCCCTGTACTGACTAGGACACTTATTTAATTTAATAAGTCACTGAGGCAGATTGTTGCCATGGTCACATCTGGAATCATCTACATAAGGTGGGATTCTTACAAATTTCGCCTGTGTCGTTTGTGCGGGTGGGGTGTTGAAAGAACCGCAGTACACATACTCCTTGATTGCGAGGTTCTAGAGGCCAAAACAAGGAGTCTCTTTAGACTTCATCAACCAAATCAGGAGTTCAACCAGGACACCTTACACAAGATTGTGGAGTTCGCTAAGGGCAATGGAGTCAGTTTAAAGTAAAGTGATAGGGGTACACAAAAAGCTCTTAAGCTGATGTGTCGAGGGCGACAGAGCTGCTGTTAAGCCCCAAAAAGGAAAACAAAGATTGTCCACCAGAAAGGCTAAGAATTGGCATGGATGTACTTATGAGTTTATGTTACTGTTAATGCAGATTCCTTGTCCTTTTTAGTCTAATTGACTAAGTATAGATGTTGAGGGAAAAAATACTTTGTTGTAAAAATAATTATGTGTTTTTGACCTAAGTAACAGATTGGTTACCGCATATAGCCAAAGTTATTGTAGAACAAAAAGTTGTAAAACTGATATTTTCCTCTATTAAATAAAAAAATATAAAGGTTATAAAATAAAACTTCAAATTTTTATTAAAGTTTTTTATTTTTACACTTTTTAAGTTTTTAACTACAGTGGTACCTCGATATACGAGTGTTTTGAGATACGAGCCGCTGAGCGAGTGATATTTTGATTTGAGATACGAGGAATCACACACTACACCGCTGCACACAACCCCGGAAGCATGTTGGTGTCGTGTGCAGCGTCTAACAGTTTCTCCCACCTCAGTCTGTGTGCTTGTTTCCTTCGTTTTCAAAGCATTTTTGATAAGTTGGGTTCGCGTTTTTTGCTTTTTGTACAAGGGCAGTTTGATAAGTCAGTGACTTTTTGAATTTCCCGCGAAGTTACTCCAAATGCAACAGTGCTGTCATCAACTGTAATCTATCAGTGGACAACTTTCTAATTTTGAGCAAGCTATGTCGTGCAGTTGGTGTTTGATAGCCGTTCAAAGCAGACAACCTCGTGAATTTTTACGAAAATGGAAAAAAGTGAATTTCGTGTGCTGATTAAGCATTACTTTTTACGTAAAAAATCCATCACTGAAACTAAGGAAAGACTTGATAAATACTACGGGGACTCGGCACCATCAATTTCAATGGTTAAGAAGTGGTTTACAGAGTTCCATTATGGTCGTACCAGCACTAGTGACGCCGAACGTTCAGGTCGCCCAAAAGAAGTGATCACGCCGGAAATCGTCGATAAAATCCATGAAATGATATTGGATAATCGGAGAAATGAAAGTGCGTGAGTTGGCTCATGCTGTAGGTATCTCAACTGAACGGGTACATCATATTTTACATGAATATTTGGACATGAAAAAACTCTTCGCAAGATGGGTCAATTGCTCACACTCGACCATAAGTGCAGTCGTGTGACCACTTCAAAAGAATGTTTAGCGATGTTCAGCCATAATCCGAACGAATTTTTGCGCCGTTTTGTTACTGTGGACGAAACATGGATTCATCACAACACGCTAGAAACCAAGGAACAATCGAAACAGTGGGTTGCTAGGGGTGAACGTGGACCAAAGAAGGCCAAACAGAGTCTGTCAACCAACAAAGTCATGGCCACAGTTTTTTGGGATGCACACGGTGTCATTCATATCGATTACCTCGAGAAAGGTACAATGATCACCGGCGAATATTATTCAAAGCTTTTGAACAGATTCGATGTTAATTTGAAGCAAAAACGGCAGAATTTGGCGAAGAAGAAAATGCTGTTCCATCAAGACAATGCACGTGTGCACACTTGTCTAGTCATGATGGACTATGATACGAACTGCTACCTCATTCAGCATATTCTCCAGATTTAGCCCCCTGTGACTATTTTCTGTTTCCAAACCTAAAGAAAAGGCTGGGCGGTAAGAGATTTGAGTCGAATGAAGAAGTCATTACTGAAACAATCGCGTATTTTGAGAGTTTTGAGGAGACCTATTATTTGGAGGGAATAAAAAAATTTGAAAAATGCTGGACTAAATGTATCAAGCTAAAAGGTGATTATGTAGAAAAATAAAATGTTTATTTGCCGAAAAAAATTTGTTTTATTCAAAAAGTCACTGACTTATCAAACCGCTCTCGTACATTTACAAAACATTATCACATTTACTTTTATAACCATAGGTCTGAAGAAGAAGATGGTGTCTATTGAATTAAAGCGTGAAATCACAGAAAAACATGAGCAAGGTGTGCTTCATGGAGGAACCTTAATACAAAGCATTATGTGTGAGAAGGCACAAGCGATTTACAGTGATTTGCTGAAGCAGATCCCACATACTTCCATAAACGAGGAATCAGAAGACTCATTTAAAGCCAGTCGGGGCTGGTTTGACAACTTTAGGAAAAGGACCGGCATTCACTCCGTCGTCAAGCATGATGAGGCAGCAAGTTCGGATGTGAAGGCAGCTGAGGTTTACATCAAAACGTTTTCCAAACTGATAGAAGTCAAAGGATACATCCCCCAACAAGTCTTCAACTGTGATGAGACGGGGCTTTTCTGGAAAAGGGTACCGAATAGGACTTACATAACAGCAGAGGAGAAGACGATGCCAGATTACAAACCCATGAAGGATAGATTAATTCTAGCACTTTGCACCAATGCAAGTGGCGACTGCAAAATCAAGCCTCTGCTAGTATACCATTTAGAAAATCCCAGAGCCTTTAAGTCACATAAGATTTTAAAAGAAAAACTGCAAGTTATGTGGAGGGCAAATCCGAAGGCGTGGGTCACCAGGAAATTCTTTGTGGAGTGGATAAACCTGGTTTTTGGCCCTTCTGTTAAAAAATATGTACAGGAAAACAACCTACCTATCTATGCAAGACCTTCTTGTCCTCGACAATGCCCCTGCTCACCCAACAAATCTCGAAGATGATTTACTCGAATAGTTCAAGTTTATAAAGATTCTCTACCTACCACCCAACACTACTGCTACCCTGCTGCCCATGGATCAGCAGGTGATTTCTAATTTTAAGAAGTTGTACACCAAGCACATTTTTCGACGCTGCTTTGAGGTGACGGAGAACAGAAACCTTACCCTTCGAGAGTTCTGGAAGGACCACTTTAACATCGTGATATGCCTAAGAATTGTTGATCAGGCCTGGATGGGTGTTACAACGAGGACCTTAACCTCTGCATGGAAGAAGCTGTGGCCTGAGGCTGTAGCTGAAAGGGCCTTCGAAGGATTGGAACCTGAAGTGTCTGTGGTAGAGGAGACTGTTTCTCTAGGAAAATCCCCATGGTCTGGAGGTGGATGAGAGAGATGTGAATGAACTCGTCAAGGAACAGTCTCAGGAGCTGACAACCGAGGAGTTACACGATCTACATTCGCAGCAGCATACAGTGGTTCAACGAAAAATTAATTTTGAAAAGGAGCCAGAGATGGAGGAGGTTATCTCTACAAGAGATATAAAGGAGATCTTGGGAATGTGGGAGAAAGTTGTAGAATTCATGGATAAAAATCACCCCAAAAATGGTTGTGCATCAGAGTTGTTCAACGAAACTTGCTTAACTCATTTCCGTTATATGCTGAAAGAGGAAGAAACCTCCTTGTACAGTTTTTTTTAAATGAACTGCAGGTGAAAATGAGCAAAGAGTGGCGATAAAAGCAAAGACCAGTGACGAAAATTAAGCACTTCACTTTTTCTTTTATTATGTTTTTATAGAATATGTATTTGTTATTTATAAATAAATGTTTCTTCTTGTAAATACATTTTTCTTATTCAAAAACACTTAACAAAAACAACTGCGGTAGTGTTTTGGGAGCTGGAACAGATTAATGGCATTTCAATGGCGAAAATTGCTTTGAGATACGAGCAATTTGACATACGAGCAAGGTTATGGAACGAATTAAACTCGTATGTCGAGGTACCACTGTACTTTTAGACATAGTTTTGGTTCTTTAGTGTCTTTAGATTCCTGAGCTCTTGAATGTTGAAATTCTAGAAGGAATTATAAATTACTTTGTACAATGTCTCTACGCTGTACAATATCCACTGTCAATATTAATTTGCACAAAAATTAATAAACATAATTTTAGACAAGTTTTTAACAAACATATAAATTGCAAGATTTCTGCTTTCACGTCTATTAAATTCTGTGTCATTTTACTATGCAGAATCCAGACTATGTAAACAGCAATGCTTAAAACTAAGCAAAAAAAACCTAAAGGCTTAAAAAATTAGTATCTAACACATCACTTTGTATTGTGCCGGTTGACTTTCGGTGGTTTTAAATGGGTCGGTAGATGTTTTTTTAGTGTTGTTAACTGGATAAAAGATTTTCCACAAGTGTGACAAGACCAAGGCCTTTCCCCTGAATGAATCATCATATGTGGAACTAAATTTGAATTTTTTTTAAAGTACTTTCCACATGTCGGGCAAACATGACGAGGTTTATTTAAAGTATGGGTATTTTGTTCATGACTTTCTTTATGTTTTCTCAACTGAACAGCATGCATAAATGTTTGTCCACAATCTTGACAGGAATGCGGTCGTTCACCTGTATGAATCTTAATATGTTGTCGAAGATTTGAATTGTTTTTAAAAAGTTTACCACAACTTGGACACGAACAATTTTTTTCACCTGTATGTATTTTATTATGCATTGTTAAATGAGAACTGGAATTAAAGGCTCGTCCACAAACTGCACACATAAACGGTCTTTCCCCTGAATGCAACCTCAAATGCATTTTCAAATTTGAAGAATTTATAAAACTTTTATCACATTTATCACACGCATATGGTCGTTCACCAGTATGTATTCTGTTATGAGCTTTTAACCCCACTGACTGCCGAAACGATTTGCCACACACTGTGCACAAATATGGTTTAGATCCTGAATGTACTCTTTCATGCGCAACCAAACTGCTTCTACTTACAAATCCTTTATCACACAATTCACATTTAAATTTCTTCTGCCCCGTATGCCACACAATGTGATTACTTAATGCCCAATAAGTGGAAAACTGTTTGTTACATTCTTTACATGTATAACTTTTTTTCCTGTTAGTATCTTTATTTTTTTCCTTTGTAGTTATTTCTTCAGTATTTGAAATGTTTCGATTGTTATATTGTTCTTCTGTTTTTTCACTGTTTTCAGCTGTTGGTTCCACAACTTTGTATGCAGTTTTAATTTTTGTAACACCACTAACTTCATCATCTTTCATAACCAATGAAACAGTGCAATCACTATCCTGTAAAAGAAAAAAACAACAAAAAACAGATATAAATAGCAATAGCCAAACTGGATAAGTAACATAGAATGAATGTTATTAAGTTGACTCTAGCCATTAGTGGGGTTTGATATTAGCAGTGATGATTTGTAAAATATTAGGTAATGGAATGCTGGACTAATCGGGAGATCTGAAAAATTTCTGAAAGCTAAAAAAATTTTTGCATTATTTTAACAATTTTGACCATTTAATTTTCTCCCTTTCATGATTTATTAAAAAATAACATCCCCACTATTGCACTCTGTCAGATTTACTTAAAAAAACCATCCAAGTTCAAAGGAACTGTCAACTTTTTCTTCTTTAATACTTTTTAGAAATATAAGAAATTGGTGCAGTGAATCAACAGTCATGCTTTCAATAAATTAGTAGTTTTACACTGAAATTGTTACACTACTTAATAGGTTTTTTTATTATTTTTGTGAAATTTTAAATTTTACATTAATAATATAGTGGTCCTTCAGCAAAAGAAAACTGATAATCATGACTAGGTCTGTCCAGATAACAAATGGCAAAATTTAAAATTCACTCATTTAAAGAACATTCATATTTTCTTTAGTCATCAAGTCCTCTTTTTCTTTTCTAATTTTGAGTAATGATCTCAGATCATGTGTTCGGCTAACAGTCAGGAGTCATCTTAGCTTGAAATCTGACAAGTGGAGGTCCATTCACCATTATAAAAAGAAGTCCTCTTGTAGTTGTTAAGAGAGGTTCTTAGGTCTGTCACAATCAAGTTCAATTTAGAGATAACCTTCTCTCATACTTTCTAGAAGATACAGCAACTTTTTCTATACTACTGTTTTCTAAAACCATGAGGCCATTTGGAAAGTTTTGTTAAAAATGTATTCTCTAAAATGTTGAACCATTTCTCTGACATTTAAGTTAAACTTTAATGTTTTTTTTTTTATTTCTGTTTCACCATAAGTCACAGGTCAATTTTTTTTATCAATCACTGTTACCAGAAAGTGGTTTTTTCATCATCACTCAGAAGCCATTCCTCAACTGAACACTTAAGTAAGTTCCTCATAAAATTTTGCTGTATCCATGGATACACACATACACATCCTATTATTTTTGTGAAGAAGTACTCCAAAAACCTAAGACTGGATGCAGCATGAACTGCTGGTTTGTAAAGTTCACCTGCACACTTTTATTGTACTTCCAAAGACTTTTGCTGCTAACTTAATCGTACATTTGCTGAAGCTAAATAATGCATTTTACAGTTTTTCAAAGTTATCCTGTATTGTAAGAGTTCTTTACAGCATCACATTAAGCTTAATTCAAAAATGGATTTTACTTTAGTTATCTTCTTTAGCTGACAATTGAAATATCTGATTTACTTAATAACTCTTGTGATATCTTGTTGCACCTCTTCTAAATAGCTTCATTTAAGTCCCACAATGCAGACACAGTCCTGAAGCTTGATGACTGCCACCAAGAACTTAAAACTCTTCCTATTTTCAAAAGCTGACAGTTAAGTAAATCAGCACAACCTCAGATTAATGGCTATTCTTTAGAGGAGAATGAAACAAAACATAAAGACCATCAACAAATGATTTAAAATTACTAGTTCCTCCCACAGACTGAACTCCTCTTAAGGACAGCTCTAGGCAACAATTGGCACAAAACCACACTATTACTTCAGGTGGATCTATTTTTGGACAAGGTTACAACACCCCTCTTTCTTCTAAACATTATTGCTGCCTCATTACATATCAAACTGGTAAGGTTTCATGATAAAAAAGGCCAAGAGATTCAAGGCACTCTAATAAGCTCTCAAATATATTCCCCTCCCAGCTATATTTGCTAGGGGTATATTTGAAAGAATAAAAAAACAAATTAATGAAAACACTTACTGGAGAATTTGTGGATTAAAACTTTGGTTGTTGGTTTCATTAGTAGCCTACCTTAGAATATGAAGGGTGTGAATTATTAACTGATTTTGATTCAGCAGCTTCACGCCTTTCAGTATCAATATTGTTTATTTTTTCACTAGGTGAAATTTTGTAGCACTTAATGAAAAAACCATCCAAATAACTGAAGGAAAAGCACATAATCCATTGTGCCACCTGCGAATATTTGCTTCACTTACAGTAGATTCCCGATTTGTTTCCAAAAATTGTTTAGCGAATAAAATCCTTTTTGTTTCATTCCTGCATCCTAACGTCTGTCTTAGAAAACATTTTACATACTGTTTTTTTTAATAATTTAATTCTCAATAAACAACACAAGATTCAAATGAAAACACTTGTTACTCACTAGCAGAGGCAAACAAAATAACAAAAAAGTAGAAGGGAGGTACATAGTAAATGATCTTGCTTCTAGTGATACAGCTTTGTGCTTTATTCTACTGTTCAGTTAAAAAAAGTTCACTTTTATGAAATATTAGAATAGAAGTATCTTTAGATTACCTAGTACACTTTTGATATCCCTCGTGGGGGGGGGGTCCCTCACGGTACCTAAGTCTAACACACATACTTGCAACACTACACTTACGACTTTAACACTTTACACTCACACTTACATTTAGGGAGGCGATAATAGTCTCAATGTGCTTATATACTCAATGTGCTTTAAAAAAAAAACAATTTTGATATGTAGAACATCATCAATTCTATTTTTTTTTTCAAAATAAGAAAAATGTATGACTTAGAATTGAAATATAGAAAATTATTTTCTTACGAATTTGAAAAATTCTGATAAATTTTGTATTTATTGTTGTTTCATACAGGATATCATGATAACATCTACAAGTTCTCCTCTATTATTTTATTTTGTAATTATAATTTGTTTTTTAATTATAATACTTATTTGTAATAAAATCCTTTTTAGTCATTTGATTTCCTTTGCCAGATACATAATTTGCCATTGTTTTATAGTTTATAATTATATATATATATATATATATATATATATATATATATATATATATATATATATATAATTCCAGTAAGGAATATACATTGTTACTAATTTCGTAATTAACCTATAATTTCATTTTAAAATTTTGTAACAAACCTTTTATGCAAGATACATATTTACTAGCATAATAAACAGCCTTGAGAAATTAGCACACTGCCTCCAGTAAACTGTTCTCTAAAGTGTGAGTTTATTCACTGCTATTATTCACAGTTCAGAGCATTCACTCCTAACAGGAAAATGCTCTCAAGCCCACCACTAGTATTAGGCCTACTAAGAATAAGAATATTTTATTACTCATGAGATACAAATCCACAAATAGCAAGCACAAATAATCAACATTTTTATTAATTTTCCAAATCAAGTCTTACATATGATAAATAAATAATAAAGTCTACATTAAGACTTTTTAGATGACAAATATTTAGTTAAAAATTAAAAAAAGGATAGGTTTCATCCAATATTTAGGCTTAATTTGGTGTTGGTTCTAACAATCCTTTAATATAAATGTGTACTTGGTCATTTAGTTATAAGTATGGAAACAAATATATTTTTGTTAAATTTTATAATATTTAATATAGTTTTTTTGATGTGAATACCAGTTTGCAAACAGGAGTGTTGCAATTGCAGTACCCTGTACAAATTTGCATTATATTCTTAATACAAATATTAATAATGAAATGCAAGTTTAATAATATTAATTAATACAAGTTTTAATAAATAAATAATTATACAATAAAATGGATCCAAAACAAATCATCAAGGAAATGTATAATAAATTTAATACACAGTTATTTATCTTATATTACATAATATACGAGGGTTGATCAAATATAAACGAGACTGACTTTCTAAAAACTTTTCCGTTGGACATTGAACTCTAAAGGGTAGGGTTTCAGGTAGCCTGGGAGGTTTGGGACGTTCGTAGACGGGCAACATTTCCGTTCGGACCCTTCAGTATAAAACTATACAATGAGTGAGAGTGAAGTGCATGTTTCCGTGGAGCAGAGAATTATTATTAAGTTTTTGGCCAAGGAGGGGGTCAATCCGACTGAAATCTTTCCGTGATTGGACGGCTCAATACGGGACAGGACCCTGTCAAGAGCTCGCATTTTTGCTTGGCACAAGGAATTCGCCGAAGGACGGGAAGCAGTAGAAAACCTCAGCCATGATCGTCGCCCGACCACTTCGGGAAGGTAATGGCCACTGTATTTTTCGACAATCAAGGCGCCTTTCACGTCGATTTCCTCCATCAACGACGCACAATAAATGCACAATATTATTGCGATGTTTTAGAGGCCATAAAACAGTCTTTTCAGTAGAAAAGGAAATCTAAACCGGCGGCGTCATTCTTCTTCACGATAATGCCCGACCATTCGGCGAGTAACGCTATGAGGCTTAAACTCGATCAAATTGGCTGGGAACCAATGAAACATCCCCATACACTCCAGACTTATCACTCTGCGACTATCACCTGTTTGGGCCACTCAAAGAGGCGCTTGGAGGCCAGCGTTTCGAAGACGATTCTGCGGTGGAGACCTTCGTGCTCCAATGGCTCAATGAACGCCCGAGAACTTTTTACGAAGATGGAATTAAAAAACTTCCAATCCGGTGGGAAAAATGTGTTATTCGTGCGGGAGACTATGTAGAAAAATAAGTTGTATCAAGAATAATTTGTAAGTAAGCAATAAATTTTTTAAAAAATCAGTCTCGTTTATATTTGATCAACCCTCGTAAAATAAGATAAAATATAAGATAATAAAATAAAAGCATGATGATGCTTTTGATATTAAATTTAATGGTTTTAATTGTAGGTTTTCATTATTTACAGAAATAATGTTTAAACTGATTAATTAAAACCATGAAAATGTGTTGTTTGTAGGTAATTGGTAAATTGGTTTAGAATATATAACAGCAATCCACATATTATGCTGGATTGCAATCAAGCTCTTCATACATATTCTTCTGTTTTTTTCTGGATTACTTTTGCTCATTATCAAGAAAATAAGTAGGGACTATAAAAAATTTAACATTGATAATGGATATAGAATTAAAATATAATTCCCTTTTCATATCTTAGAGATTCTTTGCCAGACTGAGATATGATTAGTTCCTCCATTTCTTTTCGTATTTCTGCTTCCATTTTCTGCCTAGCCTCTTTTACACGTCGTACTACTTCAGCTTCTAAGCTTTGTAACCGTTTATGCAATTCTTCCTCCACTCGTAACTCAACTATTGTTTTAATCCGTTCCTCTTCCAGAATTTGACTATAAAATAAAATGTATTATTCTTATTATTATTTTTATTTCATTAATACAGTATATGCAAATTTTCTATTTATTACCTTTTGAAATTTAAAAAATTGTTTAATAATAATAAGACATTATCTGACTTAATTTAAAGGGTGTAAATGTTTATTTTTTCAAAACAAGAAGCTTATGTTATTTATATATGCAGTAAAATATATATATATATAATATATATATATATATATATATATATATATATATATATATCCCCAGAGGGTTGCAGACTAGCTGCACCTATTGAGAGGATTTAGACACATTTATAACACTACACTTACTTTAACACTTTACAGCCGCCTCGGTGGCCTAGTGGATAGCATATTAGGCTTTCACCCCAAGGACCCGGGTTCAATTCCCGGTAAGGGCTTGGCATTTTCATACGCTATAAATCATCCCATCGTCTGCATTAGCCCAAGTGTGCACAATAGTCGGACGTTAAACACACAAAAAAAAAAAAAAACACTTTACACTCACACTTACATTTAGGAAGGCGATAATAACCTCAATATGCTCATTGCTTTAAAAATATATATATATATATATATATATATATATGTATGTGTGTGTGTGTGTGTGTGTGTGTGTGTGTGTGTACATAGTCGACCTCGGATATAACGCAGTTGAAGGAACGAAACGTATATGAATGCTGTAAACGAGATAGGTTTGTAAACGAGTTTGTAAATGGCGGAAATACTGTATGTAGTGAAAGAAAAGCATACTTTGTACTGCATACATAATTAATGGCTATTTTATTATACATATTACATATTTTTAAATATATTTTAGTTAAAACTAATAAAAATAAGTACTGCACAGTCTATTAAGTATACATGCATACGTAATAGGGTTCGTGAGATTGACGTTTTCCCCCACTAAGGCGTACAGAGTGTATGTGTGTGGGAAGAGAACGCTTTTGCAAGAACGACACGTTTTTTACATTCTTTGTTTAGGCAGCAACAAAATTCTAAGAAAAGGACCATTATTCTAAAAATAGAACACAAATTGTATTTAAGTGAGAGTGACTATATATTAGAAAACTGCTAAGAGCACCAGTGGGACAGAGAGAAAAAATGTGCAAGTGAGAGGTCATGTCCCCACGCTGTCATCATAGCTCCTCCCTTTTCCTTTATTATCGCTGAGTAGTAACAGTTTCTAGACTCAGATTGGCCAACTCTGTGTCCCTGAACTGTTAGAGGGAGCTGGAGTGGAATTCTCCTACATGTACGAGAAATTCTCCCACAGGCCGTTTACTAAGTGGCTGGACTATAACAACAGCATGACAGCATTGTATCCCAGTTCACAAAGCGTTGTAACCGAGCCTAAAATACACATATACTTAATATAGAATACTGGGGACATTATTATGAAAATAGCGCTTTAACTGAGTTAGCATTCTAACCGAGGGTGTTATAACCAAGGTTGATTGTAAAAACATCAGTCTTGTAGTATGCATTTGTATATATCTTTATGTTATAACTTTTTTAAGTATGGCGTGTATTTGATAAATAATAATTACTTTTCAATGTTTAAGGTTAACAAATAAATACTTTTAAAAAATAAGTTAAAACTAGTCGATAACTAGTTTACGAAGTCTAAATAAAGTTCTTGTATTTCTTTTCTATCCAATCTCTGCTTTTTAAAATTATAATTTAAGATTAACTTGAAATAATATAGACAATTTGATACTGTAAAATAGTGAAAAAAAAAATACTTTAAGGATAACACAAACTACCTGCTATGCTTAGAACAGCAGTGGGACAGAGAGAAAGAATGTGTGAGACAGAGGTTGAATCCCCACTCTCTTACCATTGCTCCCTCCTTTTTTCTTCATTATTGCTGAGTAATAACAGCTTGTAGAATCAGATTGTAAAATCTGTGTAATTGAACAGTTGGAGGGAGGTGGAGGGAAATCTCCTACATGCAAGAGAAATTCTTGCACAGGCCATTAACTAAGTGACTGGACTATATAGTCAGATTCATATTGATAGCTCAAATCCTTCTGTTACTCTAGCAGTCAATGTTAAAGAGGAAGTGTTGATTGGTTGTAGAGATTTTAGTAAATTGTGAAACAAAAGAATGAAGACTTCCTTATGGATTTCGCATATAGTCAAATTCAGACAAGTTCTTGTAAATTCTATTTGATATAATTTTTATGAGATGTAGTGGATTTTTATCAAAACCAAGGTATTCATTGGTTGAACTATTATAACATATGTATCTAATGCAGTTTAATAAATGTTAATATAAACTAGGCATGTTTTGATTCTAGATTTCTACATATAGCCTATTTTTGTAAGCAAAACTTTTTTTGAATTAGAATATTACAGTACAGAAAAACTACAAAATTCCACATTATATCTGGATCATTCCATACCATATCATTCAAATTATGAAACTCACTGTTTAAAATTTTAATTATTTTGTTTCTTATTTGTTCACTTTCCCATCCTATTCTTATTAGCAAAGAAAATTTTTATTTTGATATCTGGTATATGATTTGAGAAAGAATTAATCATGTACCACAGCCATCCACAGCTCCAAATGATGTAGATGGCAATGATGTCACAAAATAGTTCTGATAAAAATTGAATAAAATTATAACTTATATGAAATTTAATGTTTCACAGGTAAATCTCTTGAAATGATAATAAAGTATGTAAAGATGGTAAATGTACTTTAACCTGTTTTAGCTTTTTTTCAAACTTTTCTGCATAAAAACATTTTATTACATGCTCAATAGTATTATATTATAT
The DNA here is from genome assembly GCA_022606455.1 of Callitettix versicolor. Classification (NCBI taxonomy): domain Eukaryota; kingdom Metazoa; phylum Arthropoda; class Insecta; order Hemiptera; family Cercopidae; genus Callitettix; species Callitettix versicolor. The sequence continues at coordinate 40,062,999 of CM040183.1, read as the reverse complement.
TTGCATTATAAAAATATAGACGTGTAGAAACTATAGAAAGGTTAAAAAAAAAAAAATTGAAAATAAAAGTGACCTGCATAACCTCATTACTACTGTACGAAAGTAGGTAACATGTTTTTCATCACAAAAACCGTAATTAAAAGCAGGTTATTAATAATGAAAATAATAAGAATTTATTTTTAATATACTTTCAGAACCTATCCAACATGGTTTCGTACAAAAGTAGTTACTAACCTTGTAATGAGTGTTACGGCGAATATAAAGCAGCCACTTTTTAATAAATATGGTGAATTCTTTGCATATAGTTCCCATATTTTAATTAAAATTGAAATTCAGCTAAATACGCTATGAAGTGGTTTTTTTTAACACCAAATTATGGGGTTATGTGTAAAATTTTATACCATCATCTTTCGATCATATTTTATGATAAAGCAGGTATGCACCAGGTTTATGTGTATGCCATGTTAGGTTCTTAAGGTATTTTTTTTAATTTTATTGTTTTCATTATTGGTAAATGTGACATTAAACCAGTTTTGTCAATTTTTGAAATATTTGTGCCAAATCTCTTTAATACATAACCAAGAGCAGCAATAGAAATTATAAAAGTGCTGGAAACTACAGAAACTTAGGAAAAAATCAAAATGACATGCATAACCTAAAAATTACTATTGTGTGAAAGTAGCTAGTGTGTCTTTATCATGAAAACGATTAACTAAATGCATATTGAAACTTTTTTTTAAATTAACTCAAGAACTTAACTAATATGCCTTTATATGAAATTAGTACTGCATTAATAACCTTACATGGTTTTGTTTGAAAGAAGTTAATAATCCTGTACTGAATGTTATAGTGGATAAGTTAGAACCTTGTAATAAGTGTTACAGTGGATAAAGAATGAGATTGTGATAACAAGCATGAACAATTTCTCGATGGGTTACCTTGGCGTATTAAATCTATGCTCCATGCAATATAATGTCACAATATAGTTTTACTAAAAACAGTATAGAATCATAAATTATCATAAGAAATTTAGTCATCTGAGGGTTAATATTTCTTAACTTAATAACACAACACATAATATAAAAAAATATATTCAAAATCATTACTTTACGATTCATTTAATATAAACCTGATTAAATGACACAAATATCTCATTATTAACAATACACATTTAATTGATAATTTTTGTGATGAAAAACATGTTACATACTTTTTTTGCATGTAAGCCAAAATCAAAATAAATACTTCCTACTAATTTTGAGATAAACAGTTTTATTTTAGATTTTTTTAAATTTTACATAGTTTCCATGCTTTTACATTTTATAATACAGCCTACTGGCAAAAATTACAAAAAAAACCAAAATAAGTTAGTGCAAATTTACTTAAAGAAAAAAAATATTAAAAAATCATTAAGTTTTAAAGGTCTCGCCAGACCATACATTTTTTCCACAATTTGCATAGAATTTTCAGTCAATTTTGTTAAAAAAACTTTACAGGTATACAGATGACAAACTCAGAAAAAATAAAGAATATTGAAAATTCCATTTATTATTGCAGTATTTAAACAAACTAGATCCCGATATTTTAAACGGAATTTAAAGAACTGAAAAAATAAATCAAATCGTAAGACTTTATATGTAGTTCTGGTATCTCAGATTTCTGTCAAAAGGGAAAAAATATTATAATTGAAGGTTAAGAAAATTATTAACCTTAATAACATTGAAAATTAAAGGAACTTACTCCTGATTCATAATGAAAAATATCTATAGAATGTTGCTTTAATTACATTAAATATATGAAGTATTCAGAAAATTTACAATTAATGTTAAAATTAAGAAATATCAAAACTATTTTAGGTTAACTTTTGTTTCATGACGGTTTCTATTACAATGAATACAAAAGATAGTAAACACCACAGATTAGAATAGAATAAAACCACTACTTGTCAACTCGGAGATAAAAAGGAAAAATTAATCGGACACTGTTACATTAAAATATAAAAACAGTAAAATATACATGTCTCACTCGCTAGGCGCTCATAGTCGATTTCTGAATATTGAAAGAGCACTTGGTAAAAACACATTACGCAAACTATGCAATATGTACATGAAAATTAGAAGAATATTCCTTTTGTGGATAAAGTACGTAGACATTTTTAAAAATCAGTGCACTTCCATACATAGGTAACAATAATAGTGATATTTGATCACTAAAAAAAGTTAAAATTAAAAATTAATTATATACTTTAACTACGTAACGAAAGAGGAAATTTGAATTTCTCTGTTATAATAAAAATAATATTAATCTACTGCTCTTTCTTAAAAAATAGGACAAGGTTTGAACAATAGATAGTTCTGAAGGTTAGAGTTTCGATAAAATAAGACAGCCTGAAGTTATAGTGATCATATGCAATGCTGCATACCCTCCTTTGACTCTCTCGTGGCGAGCAGATTAAATACTGATGAAAGAATGCGTGTTGGGATCAAAGGACCAGTCAGACGTTGAGAGTAAGCATGTCGCAACATAAACAAATTCCACTTATTAAATATTATCAATTTGTTACCAGATGTTCGTTGAAGAATTATTGTGAAATTTAAATGTAATATTTAAAATTGTTAGCTTTTCATTCTGAGAGAAACTCGCCAGCAAGACTATAAACACTTGCATTCTTCTTGAACACTATAAAGTTGCGCCCTTAAAATGTGAATAGGCTGTATAGACAGACAACTTCGATTTAAATAATAATAGCTTTATTTATTGATCACCTGTAGATATTAATACCTTATTCAATTTGACTAACAGGTTAATTTTACCACGAGTACTTCTTGACACAATTCAAATATGCACAATTAAGCTTTTCTAAATTTAACACTGTTTTACAATTTACTACAGAGTTACAACGTATTAGGGAATTGCGTATACATAATTAACTTAAATTATAAACATTTCCAAATTTTATAAAAAGTATGATTTGCTATCTGCAATAAGATTCCATCCGGTTGGCCAACCAGGGTTGGTCAGGCTTTCCTTTTCTTGGTTTTTTGTGTGTTTTTACGTTACCTTTTCTTGTTAAAGAAAAGAAAAAGATTGAACCATAACAAGCTGTGATGAAATTTTGAAATTTGTCCCTGCAGACAGAGAGCCTAAAATTGATATGCTTGCACCTCCCTATTTTAATTTAGTTACAATTATTTCTAACTTGACATTTAATCTAGTCAAGTCACATGGTCCATGTACAACTAGCTGTAGCCATGTACTTACAATGTTTTCAAGTTTAGGCACGAGAATGATTGTAAGAGTATGATACACTGAATGAAAAAAGTGTCGTTCAGAAAGACATACACAGAGACATGTGCTAAGAAATACCGGGAAGAAAGGAATGCGCTGATAAAAGTCGAACTTTCATTCTTCCTTGTTGCATTTCCTAAGCAAAAGAGGAAATATAAACGAAAAATTTAATAGTGTGGGTGTCTTTAGCAAATCTAATGGTTTTCAATTAAACCTTTTCATGTTTCCTAAGTGAATCTAGCCTTTGCATTATCAAAGATTTGCTTAAAATATAATTATGAATACCATGCAGTCTTAGTCTTGACATGTGATCTAAAAGTATCTAAAACGATTATTGTTTTTTCCCGAATCACTCACTTTATTATACATTAGATCTATTACGCTTGTTAGCTGTCTTCCGCTGTCTCCAATATTCCTTCATTCTTTCCTATGTTGAATTTTTCCTTCCTTCCAAAACTCTCACCCCTGTCTTTCATTTTTCATTATCTGTCGAAGGTGGATGGTATTAATAATAATGTCATCTGTAATGTTCAGCCCTTTAAGTCCTCCTGAACTTTTTTAATCAGTTGCTCTTTGTTTCCTATTTCTATAGAAATTAAATTTTTGCTTGTAAACCCATTGTCACTTTTGTAAACCCACTGTGTGTGTATAGAAAAACATTATACACATAAAAATTTACATGTAAATTATTGGTAAAATCAATAAAATCAAAGAAAGAACCAAACTTTATTAAGTACAAAAAAAAATACGGTCTCAATTAGAAATACCTTTTTTTTTAATATATACGTTTGTTTACATTTTTTCTGATATATTTTATATTATTCTAGAGAGAACACTTAGCGCTAGAGAGATCCACAAGACCACTACTTTTTTGAATTATTCAATATCCTTACCCCCTGATTCCCGGCATGCATCTTGCGCTTCCTCTTCCAAAAATTTTGTCCCTACTTATAGACAAAAGCTCGAACTCCTTCGGTGATGTAGCAAAATTTTAAGCTCAGATCTGATAAAATCAATATAGTAACATTTAAAAAGATTCTAACACAACACAGAATCACACATAGTTTCAATATGTATGTGAATATTGAACCATACATATAACTAAAACCATCGACAAAACCTACAACTCTTGAGTCTATATAAACTTAAGACTAAAACGTAGGATTTGGTATACTACATAAAGATCAACACATTATTGCAAATATTATGTTTAACATTTTAAAATTGTAAAATAACTCACAAACACCTCGTTATCATGTTGCGTAATACTTACTATAAATTATAAATACAAAAACAATATTTTTGAAATTACCTCTATCAAGTAAGCAGGATTGGTCAATGCTCACGCAATTACATGAACAAAATATAATGGAAATTAAAATTTGAAAATTGTCTGTTACTCAAATAAGCTTTAACTGTCAACTGAGTACTGTTACTGTTAATGTTATTACTGTTACAAGTTCAACTCGTTTCAATTAAGCTAGTTGTTGCAGATTTACAATAACGTTTACAAGGTTCAACAAGAACTACAAATAAGTGAAGTAAAAGTTGATACGTTAAGCAAAATAATGCCTGATTTGACTGTGTCACCAGACTTTTTACACCAAATGAATTTTGTTTAATTTTGTTGTTCTTTTTAATCATTACCAATACAATAATAGTAATACAGATTTAGTGTATAAATATCAGTTACATAAATACTAAAATGGATGAGTTAAGGTTGGTTATAAGGTAGTCTTATTTTCTCAGTAATTTTAATTTTAAGAAGTTAAATGTTTGATAATAAATTTATCAGAATAACCTGAGGAATCCTAATACAATCTTCAACTATATGAAGTTAATAGTATTTATTCTTATGAAACCTAATTTAAACTATTGTAACAATCACTTTTGTAGCCAATATTGTATTTGTACAAGGCAGTTGTAGGCCTATTTATAAGACACAGTTAGTAAATGATAGGCTATTTAATATGTTTCAGGCTCTTATAAAATTAATATTTTTTTCTGTAATTACATACCATATTATTTAGTTAAAGAGATTCACCTACAGATGATTAAATTTCTTATAATTTTATGTAATTTTCAATTTTATTATGTTTTTAACGGAAATATATTGGTTGTTTACATTGTGTGTAGAAATGTACTGATGTACTAGATGTACTGTGCCAAGTGTGACATCATCCAGTAGTGTTCATGTGCATTATCTATATCTCATAATCATTATATTGATGGTTCTTGCAGTGATCACATTGAGTGTAATTAATTTGTAACGTGTTTCTCAATGTTTAGAATAATGTTTTTTAATTTTCAAAAAAACTTTCAGTAGCTTAGTTTTTGATTGTTTGCAAAAGTTTGTTCATTTTATGATAAAAAAATAATGCTTTCAAGGAAAAATTTAAAAAGTAACACTATCATAGTTAATGGTGGAACTTGTGCAGTGTAATAAATAGGCCCTACAGTAGGTCGTTTAGTTGTGTGTATGACCTTGTGGCCATGGAAATAAACCCTTAATAATTGATGCGGTTGGTGCTATAGGTTTATGCGTCATTAGGGTCTATCACTACGGTGTTGAAGTTCAATTATCAAAAATTGTCAACTAATTTTATAGTAAGACTTCAAACTTCCAATGTCATACTATTGAACCTTGTATATGCGTAACTATGCAATCAGCCAAATAGGCAATGTGGATGAAACGCCTATGTGTTTTGATATACCTCAAAATTACACAGCGAATTCTAAGGGTGCTACAGAAATTAAAATAAAAACTATGGTATATGAAAAACACCATATCACGGTCATGGTATGTGTAACAGGTGATTACCATAAATTGCTACCTTATTTGCTCATTCACAAGAAAACTATTCTAAAAATGAAATCTTCTCTAAAAAGTTTAATCATTATGGAAAAAAATAATAATAAATGCACGACAGCAGAAATAATGCACTACTCGGTGGACCCTTTGGAATCTCAATAACATGCTAGCTATTTATGAATTTAAAGGTCATGCATCTGAAGAAACAAAAAAATAATTGAAAACTAAAAAATGTTTGGTATTAATTAAGAAAGCTTCTGCATCCTAGAGTTGCAGAATTGGTTGTAACTGTTTGGGATAAAATATCAATGGATTTAGTCCAAATCTAATTTATTGGATACTTCAAAAAACAACATTTTATCAGAAAATCCAGATAATGACTGTTCAGAATTCTGAACAGATAATGAATTTTCTAAATCTGAAAGTGATAAAACTAATGGGAAATCTGATAGTGATTAAAAATGTTGTTCATTGGTTATGTATTTTCATTTCTAATTTATGGTTATCTACCTAGTATTAGGCTTATGTATCATAATCCCAAGGTTTAGCTTAGTACATTTAAGTGTTTAATAATTTTATTTTCAAATAAGTACAATAGTACATAATTATAAAATTAGATTAATATTTTTGTTACATTGTAATGTTCCTTAAAAAATTGTCTGTGTAATTATAATACATCTTAGAATTAATGAAGATTTGATTCTATTATTTACAAACTGTTAAATAAAATGTAAAAATGTATTTTATTATTTAATTACAAAATTGCTACTTTTATGGCTCACACAGTAAATCTAAATATATTTTAGAACCTGCCTGACCAAGGTGGCTTTAGGCACTTGTCAGTCTACTGTGCCTCTGAACTTCTGAACCTCAAGCTCGTACGTTCAAGACTACAATGTTGTAAATGACTTGTAAATGTTACCTTGAAAGGGTACAACAGAAAGTTAACGTTAACCTCTTGCCCTTAGTCTAAGTGGCATAAAGTAGGTCACATTAGGAGATGGCACAAAGCAATCTAAACACATTTTATAAAGAATTAGTGTAACTTTAATCTATGTAGATATACAATCTTTAGTAGGTTACATTCAAAATATAATACATTTTTAAATATAATACATATATAATATAAAATAATAATATATATACATAATAATATATATACATAATATACATAATAAATATAAAATATAATACATTTTTAAACATAACCTTGGACTTAATTAGTTATTAAAACAATTTAAGCTATAGGCCTAAGTATATTATAGCTCTTATTATTTGTCTGATTTTTAAATTAATTTCAGAAATCAAGTTCATAAATGGCGTGAAGATAGGCAACAAAAAATGGTGCTGCGTTTAACCAAAAAAAGTAATAGTGAAGAAAAAATTCACTTAAACCCTTCTATCTTGGGAGTGAAGCAGTCTTCATGTTTTTCTGGAGCTTCACGTCAGGTTGTTATAGGTCTGTTTTAATGTATAAAATATGTAACATTTTTCATTGCAATGTGATTTAATGTCCAATGTATTTAAACTTTTAAAAAATAATCATTTAATATCACAAAACATTTTGTAATGTTTCTCTATATAACAATATAGAGGCAAGTAAATATTGAAAAATATAATGATGAATCCAATATGATAATGATGATGATGAATCCAATTTTTTATGTACATTTTTGTATTTTTTTTATATAAAGTTTTTTAATTCCTAATGCTAATTTATGATGGTGAAATCAGCTAAAAAAAAAAAAAAATGATTTATGAGGGAAAGTCAATAAGTAAAGTGAAATTGAAAAAAATGATGTATTTATTGTACTTAAATAAATGGTAATAGTAATGGTAAAAGTAATGACTTTTCAACATAATCCCCTCCTACTTCTATGCATTTAGTCCATCTTTTAACCAGCATTTGAACTCCTTCCTGGTTGAAGGTTTTCGGCCTGGGGTTCAGAAAATTTTGCACCACTTGTATGGTCTCTTCATCAGATCGATGATGTCCTTGCAACTGTTCTTTTAATGAACAGAAGGTATAAGTTTTTGAAGAGAGCTGTGGCTGGGAATAACTTGGATGACATATGTGAATGCCGAAACAAAACAACAGTCGATGGGCTAGGACCTTACCAGTTCTTCATGTAAGCCAAATTTCGTAACTTAGGAAGGTTTGGCTGTGGATTTTGGGATGATGGTTGATTTTAACAAAATGTGATACACAGACTAAACTTCATGTACCCCATTTTTTTCTGGCCACTTGACAAGTTTACTACAGCTAATTTCAACTAATACTGTTAGTGGTTTTTATTCTTTTTTTACATATAATTTTAATTATTTAGTTTATTAATAAACACTGTAATTCAAAATATACCGACTGATCATAATCAGTGTTTTTTTTCAAATTAGTTTTAGTAAAATTAAAATTATATCCACAATGAATAGTATAGAGAAAAAAAAATTTTTTTAACTGTTTAAAAGTTAAAAGTATTATTGAGATGCACTAATACATTCCTAAATCACAAACTATGAATAAAAAGTTTCATAATCATAAAATTATTTATTGTATAATAGATTTTACATTTATTAAATTAGAGTTAATTTTTTTTTGTAAGATATGCTGTAATTGGCCTACATAAAATATTTGTGTAAGTCTGCTTTGGTAAGCGTGAAAGCAGACTGATTTTTACCAAAAAATATTTATTATTAAAAATTATTATTATCTCGGTAACCCACAGATAGTCGGGATTGTGCTGAATATGATATTTTTTAAAACTCGTTTTTACTTGTTTGTTGGTGATATGATAAAATATGAAACTTTAGTTAATTTGGTTAGTTGAACTCGAAGTAATAAAACAATTATTTGAAAACCAAACAAAAAATTTAGATACTGAAAAAAACTACATAAACACAACATTAAACATTATCAAATATCTGCTCTAGTTATAGTGTTACATTATAACTCGTTTGGAGTAAGTTTTTAGAAACTTCCAATAGAATTTAGCACTATCCAGTGGTATAAGACTAATGTTTCACAAAGTACAGACCTAAGTCAAATGGCAATGGTTAAAATAATATTTTTCTGATCACCAGGGGGAAAATCTCAGAGAAGAGCACCAGTTGAAGTAAGACAGACGAAGACTAGTTCACGGAGGCAACTGCTGGCAAATCCTTTATTGGAACCAAAAAATGTTGAACTTTTAGAAAATTTTAAGAGAAGACAAACATTTTGTTTTGAAAAAAATTCTAATGAAGTAATTAAACCAAAAGGAATTGTTAAGGAAACACACAGAGAGCAAATGTTAAAAATAATGGGCAAATATGATCTGAATGGGCGAAGGTTAACTATGTGCACTTCAAGTGATGTAAAAGAAGGTAAAATGGACGCTAAATGTAAAACGTCAGAAAACAAGAATTACACAAACAGTAAGCAACACATTTCTGATAAACGTACCAATCCGTACGAAAACAACAAAAGTAAAACTGTATCAGAGATACAACTTAACAAAAAAAAAGTAAAAAATCAAATTTTGGTTAAATCTTTTTCAAATTTACAAACGAGTAGAGCACCATTAGGTGTGAAAAGTTCTCAGTCGTATAATGCAGAATTGGCTGAATTTGAAATGAACCATTGTATTTCTGATACAGGAGCATCAAGTTATCAAGACTCTAATACTTTGCCAAACCAAAACAGAGAGACCATAACTTTATGTAAAGAAAAATTACCTTCTTCAGCTTTGACACAGAATCCACGAAGAATGGATTTTCTCAAAATTAATAATAGTGATCATAAGTGTCTTTCAGAAATTCAGTCATCTAGCTGCGGACTTACTGATATGCTAAAGAACAATAAATTTCCTTTTTTAAAGGAGGGGAAACTAAATAAACGAAGATCACTAAGCCAAGAGCACTTGCAAAGAAAGAAGATAATTTCTCTTGGGCGAAAATCAACATCAGTTGAAGAATTAAACATTATTTGTAAAAAAGGTAAGTTTTTATTCGCAATTCTATATTTACATCTGTTTCTTGTATTTGCAAAAGATGTAAAAATTAATAATTTTTAGTTTCAAAAATAGCCTGTTACATGGCAGTTCCACAAGCCTTCCTCAAACAAGGAGGCAGAGTTTTTTTAGTTGTGTAGTCATTTAATGATTTTGGTAGCTTAGTAAATTGCTTATTGTCAGTATATCCTATTGAATTTGGTGTCTCATAAACAGTATGTGCTATGATGACAAAAAAATTGAAGGCAGATACAATAGTTGAATAATTCAGTAGTCTATATACAGTATGTTTTAATTTAAAAAAAAATCTGAAACAGTGTACCTCTATTTAAGTCTTAAGAGAGATTTTACTGTATTAATGTAGTTAGTTTGTCAATTAACTTTTTATATTTAAATAATATTCTATTTCCTAAAATACAGGATGAGTTTTAAAAAACCTGATCTACTAGTCATTGTCGGGCAGTCAAAAATTAATTTTGACAAAGTATGTTCAACCATTAAGTTAATATTAATTTTTTTTTTAACATGGTAGGCTGTTGTGCCATGATTTTCTTTTTTGCAGTGGTGTAACAACACCAAAAGTATCCTGGATTCACTTTGGTGCATCCTCCCTCTTCCTTGAGAGTGGCAATGCAGGTCTTCACCATGGTGTCAAATTTCAGTTGATAGAAAATCATTAAATTTCATATAAAAAATATAATAAATAGGCTAATTTTGATAATTATGTTATGTTTTTAATTCTTGATCAAACATATTAAATATTATTACTCTGTTTATTCCTGTAATCAAGTGTTAAAAAATTATAATTTTGAATTGAGTAAGAAATAAACGTCCATATTGTTTTGTTTTATTAAATATAACAAGCTCAAAACACAGTTACAATAATTGCAATAATTTTAAGTATTATTAATGATTTGAGTTTAAAATATAAATGTTTCAAAGTAAATTTTGAAATAAAAAAAGGTTAATTAAGTTTATGAAATATCAGTAAAACAGTTATTTATATTCTTACATCACTACATAACCGATAACGAGACAGTCACTCACTCCCTTGAGGTTACAAACACTCATACACTTTTTATGTCCTGAAGATATTCAATCATTAATACACTTTGCTATACATTTCTATAACTGTTACTGAAAGTGTTATTTATTAAGTGCTTTGTTAATATGATATTGCAATTTTTCACACAAATCATAATCAAAATATAATTAATATCTCTTGAAACCATATATATATATATATAATTCTCTGTATTTAACATAGTATCATTCTTTACATTATTTGAAATGAACTTTTAATAATTTAGTTTATATTTTCTGCAGTAAAGTTCGTTTCACCTATAACTGAAGAAACATCACCAGTGTTAGCTGACCTTACCCGACCAAGGTCAAGTCGTAGTGAAAGACCAAGCATATCTACGCCACGTAATATTTTACAACCATCTTATTTGGCAGAAAAAAGGTAAGTTGCAAACAATATTTGTAAGAACATATTGAAGTGCAATGAGAAAACATATTTTGTAATCACATCAAGTGATTTTCTTTGTTAGCTTTTAAATTGAACAATGCTGAGATCAACCACATACCTGAAGAGACAAAATGACTTAGGATGTCATTTTGTTTAAGATTTGAAATTGTATTTAAAGCATTTATTTCCTTAATTATGTCTTCCCGCAGTTGGTCAATATTTCTTTTGAATATTTGTTAGAATATTTTAGCTGAGTTATATGATCCAAGCAGTGTCGAATGTGAACCAGATGAAGTATTTATTGATCAGCTTCAACTTACAAACTTAGGATGGTTGTGTAAATATTGACAATCATACTAGTATGCATAAAGCATAACTGTTAAAGAACAAGTATAAAGAAAATTGTCAAAAAATGGGTTCTCTCAGTTCCAACAATTTTGTTCCAACCAAATCTCAAATGATCGTAATTACCTAAACAAAAAAATGGTCACTATATTCCCAAAAAAATTAATTTCTCTAAACCATAAATATTTTATGAACTGTTATCATTTCTGGGCCAAAATTCAAATGGATTCGATATGGTCTGAATTGGTTGATTGCTTAAACATTCCTATCCAAACAAATAATTGCAGTATTATATTATTCTTTTCATGAGTAAGATTAATAATTCTTTTTCCTTATTCTTTTTCTTACATAAAATGTATTAATTTTTTTATAATTAACTTGCAATAACAGATTTGAAGGTTAAAAGAGGCTTAAGTGATGTTTTTATTATAATTGAAAAAAACCAAAATGAACTTTGATAGCTGTTAAGTTTGTTTTTTCCATTTTTTGAACTTTTTTTTATTTTAAATTTTGTAAACTGTTTGAATTATGAATCTACATATTTCACTAAATCTGTTGAATTAATTTTGAGAAATTAGACTTATTTTTCAAAATCTTCTGAACCTAATTTTTTAAAGAAAATAGAATGTTAAATAATCTATGTAATGCATTTTGACCATTTATATTCTCTGAGTCAGGATTTTTTTTTTAATTAGTCAGGAAATGTCATGAAAATTCTGTGGTCATCATGCACTTCATTAGTTTCTGCATATTCTTTTGTTTCCATCCATAGTATAGAATCTAGTATAATAAACCATTTGCTCGCTCGCGATTTAATAAAATAGAAGTCACACTCCCCTTAATCTGTCCCCAAAATAATCAGATTTCTACTCTTATTGACAAAATATTTAAATAATAAAATAAAATTAGTTATAAATGCTGTATTATATATTTTTCAGAAATAAGTTGAGAAAGTGGCTGACTGAGAGAGGAAAACCTGAATGTAGTTACAGACATCTGCAGTGTTTTGACTTACATCGTTTACCAAAGGAGTAAGTATGTTCTGTATTTGTACTTGCACAAATACAAATGAAAAGTGATGTTTGTATTTGTGATTAAACAAAAATAAAGTTTGTTTTTTTTGTTTTGTTTTTTTTAAATGAGTTGTTTTTTGTTTTGTTTTTTAAGGCGAAAAGCACATTTAGGCTATTATTGCCTCCCTAAATATAAGTGTGAGTGTAAAGTGTTAAAGTCATAAGTGTAGTATTGTAAGTGTATGTTAGACTCGGGTACCGCCAGGGACTTAGGTGCAGCTAGTCTGCACCCCCTCCTGGGAAATTAAGGTGAGTCTGACCACCATTAAGTTTTCTCTGCTAATTTTTAAATGTTGATTTAAATCTGTCAAGTCGATTTTGAGAAATCTAATTTTCTAGATTGTCACCATTACCTGTTTTTTCAACTATAGCTTTTGTACCGGAATCTTTAAGAATTGGTTATGAATTTGTAAGAATCTGCGAGTTTTTTTGATAAAGTCAGTGATGTCATTATATATAAATAGAATTGTTTACTAAATGTTTTGAAGTAATTACTATACACCCATAACAAGCTTTATATTTTTGTTTAAACCTAAACCTTTAAAATTTGACACATGCTGTTGTGTGTTTTTTTTAATGATTTTATCTACAACTTTGAGATTTTTTCCTATCTCTCACTATTTGTACTGTTTCAGAAAATTTTGTGTTCTCTCTCCTACTCCATTTTGGATTTATTCCAAAATTGTCTTTCAAAATAAATTTCATTTTGAGAAAAATGATATTAATAATGTGGTATTTACTATTGTATTTCCATTATAATTTATTTTTTTGTTTTTATATTTACAGTCAGTTCTGTACAAGTTACCATAATTATGGTTTATTTCACACTTGTATTTTGTTGATAACAAAACACAGGCTTGACGAACACAGATTCTTAGCCTCTGCCATATAAGGATTTGTAATAACTCTTCCGTTTTATGTAAACAATAATAATCAAATAATATTGTTTGGAGTGACGGATTATCGAATAAAATTAATTAATTCTAATCTTACTGGCAATGTAACTTTAAGTGGACTGCATAAGGCGTGATTCCATTGGATATGATGTTTTGAAGGCGGGTGCACCTGAAGCTGCAATAAAGATGCGTGATTCTCAAGGAAGAAGCGACATTAACTCTAGGGAGGAATGTTGATATCGCTTACCACACTGAATGCCCATTACTTGCAAACTGATTTGTAGATAAGGTGCTAACAATGGGAAATTACCTCTCTCCTTAACTCTGTCTTAATTTAACATAACTGGCCCAAAACGTTGTTAAATATCATTAACTATAATTAAATTTTAAATAGATAAAACAGTTAAAATAGTTTTTAAAATCATAACACAAATTGTTGTTACTATTTTTGAATCCTGCAAAAATAACATTATTTTTTAACAGTTTTATATCTATGAATATCTCACAATATTTACATATAATGTGTTAATTTAATCACACATTTTTTTAATAGGGATCATTTTAAAGCATGTAAAAACCAAACACCTACAGTTGAAAATTTAGAAGACAAACCTTGTGCTAGTAGTCCTACAGTAGATGTTCCAGATGATTTCAATGAGGGAAATAAAGAAAATGTTACTCCTTTAAGTGAACGTAATGAAGGAGAAAACCTCAAGCACGTTATGCATGTAATGCGTGAGGCGTTGATAGATTTACGCAACCTTGTAAAAACAGTAAGTATAACTATATATGTGTCAGCTGTTAGTCATATTTTTACATTACCCATGTTGTGCAATATTGGTGCACTTCTGAAAGTGTTTGAAGTTAAAAGTAACCAAAATCTGTAAAGTCCATTATGAGCAAGTAAACAGTATATCAAACAAAGAAACCTAGTTTCGTCTAGTACACAGTAATCCCAATCTGACAACAAATTATAAACTTTTATAAGTTTAAGTCCAGATTTAAGAAGTTGTAAATGCATTAATATTAAAAGTATAGATAGCTAAAATTTGAACATGAAGAAATCTGTAATTTAACTAAAATATAATCTGCATTCAAATAGCCACAGTGTCTGAATGCCTAAAAACACAGGATCACAATTCTTATTATTTTCAGCTCGCTACATCTGTGATCATTTTTGAGGCAGCTGGCTTTAGAATAATCAAGATTTGCACTTCATAAAGTGAATCTTTGTGTCTTTTATATTACATGATATAAATCAGCATTTGCTTGTTTTCATGCAACATCTAAAATATTTATATTGTGACTTAATTTTTCACAGGGTTATGACCACGATGAGTGTGATGTTTGGATACAGGCTTTAAAGAAACATTGTCCAAGGATTTGTGATTGTGTTGAATATTGGGAATGCCTTGCATCACTCGATGAAGCCAAGGGAGATTATAACATGGCAGTTGACTCTTATCAAAGAGCCATTGTTCGTGGAGCTGAGGTACAACTTGATTATTACAATGTTTATCTGCTAAAATGGTCTTTTTCCGATAGTATTATTGAGCAAAAGAAATTAATTTTAAGATTATGGAAATAACTACATTGGTATTGAAAGATGCATGTCTTACAGTTCCAAAATGTTTTCTGACAATTCAAATATGACTGATGTTATTAGATGTTTGTCAATACAAACCAGCTATAAAATTAATTAAATTCTTTTTTTTTAACTTAAATTTTCATTATGATTCTGAAAGTAAGTAATCATATTTAATTCTTTGTGGCCGATAAGGTGTTTTCTAAAACATCCCCTGAGTCAAATAGTGGGTTATAGAATTTTTTCTGATGAAAAGGCAATGTAAATTGGTGTTACTTCAATATAATGTCTTGTTTCATAGTAATTTAGAGTTATAATTAATTAAATTACTCTGAATTAATTCATAATTAATTAAGTACTACTCATGTACTTACTAATTATGCAGTTAATAATAATGTATTTGGCACAATACTTGGTTACAGTTGAAATGAAGCCTTGTGATATATGCCAGTGATGAATGTTGGTTGATTGCACTCACAAATACAAAAGCTAGCTTCAAACACTTTTATTAGTTACAATTTAAAAGGACATGAGAATCTTACATAAAATTAATAAACAAACAAATCAGTACTAGTACAAATACAAATTAGGTAATTATATTAAGCAATATATTATACGTGTGACTGATGCGGGTTTGGTTTTAGTGAGTGAGTGATTTTAACTACAACTGCTGTGATTAGAATGTTCTGTGAGGTTGAATTATAATATATTTTTTATATACTTAAGTAATCATTTATTACAATGACAAAATAACTACCTATGTATTTCTTTTTAATTAATTAAAGAACAATTATAGGAGAAATAATAAATCCAAATGTATGATATAATTTCAAGTGTTAGAAGTAAACAAAATCTGACAAATGCCAAGCCTCACAGGAAAATATTTCCAGCCTTATGTTCCTATATATCACCCAAGTTTCTGATTATGCTACAGTAATTATCCAATCTGATTAGATCACCAAGAGCACACGTACTAGTTCTCTATCCACAAAGATTTAACATTTCTCAAGATTTACAAAAGATCAATATATAATTTATTAGAAACAAAAATGTAGTAACCTGTTTTCAGTATGAAATTATTTTGCAGCATGATTAAGACTAGAGCAGTCTGGATCTTTGATCTGGAATTGATGTGATAATATGACAGAGCATGTAAAGTCTGCATTGTGACATTAGGTGGACTAACAAAATGTTAGTAAAAAATCAGTTCTGGTCTGAGTAGTACCAGAATCTTATCTTTTGAAGTTCCCAACCCATATAAAAGACTTGATATGAGTAGTAACACCCAATTATGAGATGTTTTGTACAGTTGTTTTAATATTATTATTTATTTAGAACAATTAGAACATTATTATCATGAATTTTAATTGAATATGAGTTACTGGAGCAGTGAGGTAAGACCCGAGACCTTAAAATGTGCACCAATCATGACCTCTACAAATGAACTTTGAAAGGATGGGAAATGTATCATTAAGAAATTCCTTTACAAACAGTATCCATGGTGACAGAACTTCTCTAATTGAGGCATTTCTGGCTGTTACCAGTTACTTTTAACTGTAGATTTAACTCAAATACTGTGGATTTGATTCAGCAAAAAATAATGGACCTTGTAATTGTTGTGATCTTGTAATTGTTTAGATCAATCGATTGTTAAGTTATACAATGTCACATTGTCTAATTGTGAAAACATCTTCATCACAGATCCAAGAATCACTTACTTTATTATAAGTTAGTGTGAGATTGTATAATTTACTTTGTGATACTAATGGGTTTACAGGTGGAAGATATCAATAAACAACTGGATGGGTTGTTAAGTAAAATGAACCACTTGCATCTAGACATACCTGAAAAGGATAAGAAGTCTACAAGCCCGAGGGGTATTAATATAAAAAATATTTTCAAGTCTAAAGTGATTCAGTTTGCCTTGCAACAGAAAGCTGTGAAAAAGTAAGTTATAATAATTTACTAAGAGCATACATGGTTTGTTTTAAATCAGTTGTGTCCTCTTCTGTTTTAACAAATTTGTAATTAAATCTTTTATTTGGTGATATTTTGAAAGTATTATTATTGACATTTTAAAAAATGGCTTGCACTCAAAAAATGGTGAATTTTCGGAGGCAACTTGACACTTTTAAGTGAACTATTGACATTACAAATCTGTTTCTTCCCGTTATACAGTATGATAATAGCCTATTAAAAGCAGAATAAATAAAATTAGATTTTAATTTATTTGTTTTTGTCAGTAATAAAGAACGGTCATTCTTTTAGGTACAACATTTTTGAAATTTGATTTGTCTTTGAATTTTTAATACTGCATTTAATTCAAAAAAATACTGAAATTTTTCTATAACAAATATAAATATGGTAAAATGTTTAATTTTAATTTTCTCGTTTAATTTATAATTAAAATAAAATTAATAAACAGTCTAGGTAATTTAATTTAGATGGGTAAAAGGTGATGGTATATAATAAATTGAATATATTTGAATGCAAATAAAAAAAAATAACCCTGTCACAAAGAATTACTTTTTATAAATTTTTGCAAGCAAAAACATTCAACATGACCTTTACTTTTACCTTTTTACACTCCCATGTATTTTACTCATGACTTACTGAGCTACTAGATCCAATTACAGTGCCTGTTCTGTAAATTTGCCAAAAAAAACTATTTGGTAAACATGTCATTATGTTTAAAATAAGGCTAAAAAAATATAAGGTGTTAATTATTAAAAAAAAAATTATTGTAAAATAAAATTGCATAATACATAATATTATACACTAATTACATTTATATAAAGTATATTCCAGTACTTTAAAATAACTGTTTACTAAACAGTAAACAAAATAGTTACGAGACGGTGCGTCAGACACATGATTAAATTATTGATGTAGGACAGAACAGTAGTTCATTTACAAAGAAAAATAAATACATTATATTTTTAACTACTAAACCATTCTATAGCATTGGTATGTCAGACTATGTGTGCATGTACCTGCTAAATCCATTAACAAATAAGCTAGATAATGATAGGTTTAAGTTAACATAAGGGTGGAAAACCATAGATTAACAATAAAAAACTTACATTTTTTGTTAAAACTGATTTTTTTAAAAAAATGATTATATTTTTTCATAGTTTTTCTATAGAAGTTTTGTTTACAAAATTAATTATGTTTGTAAATTTCAGGTTAAGTAATGATTTAGGGGAGAAGACTGAAGTCCTTTACATTGCTACTCCTGTCAGGCGCAGTACACGCAGAAATGCTTTCGACCCTAAATGCTTACGAACTCTTGATGACTTAGAACCTGAAAAAAAGTGTTTGACAAAATTTCAAACAAATCCTGCTTTGAAATGATTTAATAAGGATATTTCTTAATTTTTTAAATATTTGAAAAATTTGATAATATATTGATTTGTTTTATTACCAAATATACTTAAGAAACTAATATATCAATTTTTAATTTTATATATTTATAATTACACATATGTATTTATAATTTTATATTTTCTCTTATTATAACAAAATAAAAAAGATGTGTATGTATTGAACTTAAACTAATAACTACTGGAGTCCACCTTGATCAAGCAGGATCAAAATGTACAGTCAAACTTGGTTTTAACAACCTTGGAGGCAAACTTGGTTTTAATAGACTTACCTCTAATATGGCACACATTCTATAAAACTTTTTTGTTACTTATCAAGTAAAATAAACTCAATGTTATATTAATATGAAATGGACTCGAATATCTATTTCATATTTAAATGTAGGTCTATTTCAGAGTAGAATAAACAAACGTAGTGAGGGTGCAGTGTGTTAGACTTGTTGCTGCAACAGTTCATAATTCGAAAGCTATCAGTAGGTAAGCAAATTATAAACAACAATGTCCAAGGCAATGGCTAACAACATTCCAGAGTGCTGACATCAAGGCATTTAGCGTAACGAAAATATGTATTTATTGAAATTATAATCTAAAGGGTGGGGAATAGTAAAAATACTTATAAAACAAATATTTCAAGACTGTAAACAATATAGATGTATGCATCAAATTTTAAAAATTAAAAATACTGAAGGAATTTCTTAAACTAAATACGCAAAAGTAGGCCATTTTGAATTTAATTATAGCATGTTATAATTGTTGAAATGTATATTAGTAATAAAGAAAACAATAGGAAATTTTAAAATATACTTAAGAACCTGATACAGTTTTGAAATTTATATCTAAGATGAATACGATGCATTAGAAATGAGACTGTGAATGGTATCACTGCTTCTGAGAACACTTCTTCGCAGTGAGTAGTTGTGACTGCTCTCTGTTCACTGCTCAGTGTTGTCTTGTCTGCTCTCTCTTATACAAAAAATTTACTAATGCAAAGTAATAATTAAAGTTTACTGAAAATTAGATAAAATAAAAGTTTAATGTTTATTAATTCATAACACTGTTTGTTTTACTATAATTAATAATTAAAGCCTATTTGTTTTAATTTGTATTAATTAAATAGATGAAAAGCTTATTTCTACTTTTATTAATTGGTGTAATTTCAGCTGCTTAACAAATGATTTATTTATTTATTTTTTTTTTTCCTTATTTAACTCAATTGAAGGTTATTATTTTTTTAATTTTGTATTTATTGTAATTTCACGTAGACTACTGTGAAAACATTACAAGTTTTTCCTATTATTTTCATTAGAAACATGGTTTTTAATAATAATATTTATTTTTAACAAAATCATTTCTAGATAATTTAGTTTCATTTGCTGATACATAATTATTATGTTATGTACAGCAGTGTATAACTGTACAAGAAAATGGAGGTCTCTGGTTGAACTCGACCATTCAGGATTTGGTTTGTGTGTTTGTTACACAGTTTTAGCCAAACGCCATACCTGTTGTTTTGAAACTTGGTACAGAGGTACCTTGCATAAAGCCTGAACGACTTATATGTACGATTTTTTTTCCATTCACTTACGTTTCAAGATGGTGACTTCTAATTTACAATAACTAGTATATGCAGCTTAGCCAGACACATTGTCCAACTGTTTTGAAATTTGACATAAGGGCAGGCCTATCTTGTATAAATCACAAATACCATATGTGTAAGATTTTTTCCATTCATTTTCGTTTCAAGATGGCGGGCTCTGATTCAACATTGGGAGTGTAGTTGTTGGTTATTTCCTGTAATATTGGCTGAACGGCAAAACCAAATTATAATTTTGACCGCTTCATGGAGAAAGAGCTTTAAAATTTCTAATAAAGTTGGTCTAGTAATATTTTTTCTTTATATTACGCTTAGTGATTAGACTGCGAGCGCATCAGAGCAGTGCCTAGGCAGTTAAGTAAGAATATATTGTGAGTTCTACTGTTCTATGAACTACTAGTTTTATATAGACTGTATAAATTGTCTGCACTTTACTAATTTTATCATAAACCTCTATTTTCATTTAAAAACTTTGTAATAACTATTTTTATAAGAAATTTACATTGCAATAGACAGCAGTTTGCATATGGTAGCATGCAGTCTTACTATTAGTAAGCTGTTCTCTAAACTGTGATTAAATCATTCCTATTGTTCACTGTTCATTTACATAACTGCTCAGAGTATTCACTGCTAATTGGAAAATGTCCTTAAGCCCGCCATGCAATAAATGAACAAGTAGGAACAAAAACGAAATGACATCACACTTTACATCAAGAATCCCAAAGTTCTGCACGACTACCTGCACCTATTGAGAGGATTTAAACGTCCCTCACGGTACCCGAGTAACACACACTTACAACTTTAACATTTTACACTCACACATTTAGGGAGGCGATAATAACCTCAATGTGCTTTTCGCCTTAAAATAACACACAAAAATGTACATCTAGCATGAATTTATTTATGGAACATTTATCCCCTAAAAGTTATATAAAAGACTTCATTAAATATAAGTACTCACTTAATACATTGGAAAATTGAAAGACCTGTGCGATCTTACTGCAAAATAAGATCTTGATTTCTAATCCAGGAAAAATAATACAAAGTTTCAGTCTAGGCTGTTGACAGTGATACCCTGGGCAACAGTAATGAAAAGTGACACTCATAATAGTGAAGGTTTCAGATAAAGGGCTGAACATTGTGCTGTGCTACAAAAAGTGCAAGGTGCTGAGGTAACACAAACAAGTCTTTAATTGATGGGTGTTTGTTTTTGTAAGGCAATAGCTTCCACTTTATTTCTTAGTTATCTGTTCTCAGAATGCTCTCTTCTATTCCCTTTTCTGTCATTGTTCCTAATTTTATTTGGTGCATCATCAACTTTTTTATTGTATGTCTAATTTGTTAGCCTGGTAAAAAAATGTATACTGTTATAATAGTATCATGTTACATACTTTTGATTTTAAATTTAACAAAACATTAAGTGACTTTGTGTGCAAGTTTCAAATTGTTTAAATTCTTTTTTCAGTTTTGTTTGTGAATATTAATTAGATGGACTAAACAAATATACAGTACAGTATTGATTTGTCCTGTGTGTATATATGTGACATAATTATATTTGTAAGAATGTAGTTAAAATAAAGTGTGACTTCCGTGAATTTTTTTTCATTCTTTATCTTTGATAAATCAATAGTGTGTACTCAATTGTTTTTTTCTATGTACAAAATTAAAATGTTTTTCATTAGTCTATTGTAAATGCTAACTCACACAGCAGTTTGCTCAGATAAAAGTCTTAGGTCCTGGAAAGAATTAATACTCTTTACCAAAGTATTTATATGAACTTTGAACTAATAATTCAAATTCAATAAATTTATTAGACCATACTTGTTTTCTAACACTAATGACATTTTACTGGCGGAATGAATTAAAATAGAATATTTTCAAATTGTATATACTTTATATACATTTTTCTTATTTTGTTAATTCCCCAACACCAATCCTACATTATAGTTTAGCTTCACTTCTTTTTGAAAATGAAGAACAAATGCCTATTGATATAAATGAAAGCCGCCTCAGTGGCCTAGTGGATAGCGTACTAGGCTTTCACCCCAAGGACCCAGGTTCGATTCCCGGCGAAGGTTTGGTATTTTCATATGCTATAAATTATTCCATCATCTGCATTAGCCCAAGTTTGCACAATAGTTGGACGTTAATCACAAAAAAAATGTTATAAATGAAGCAAGTAATATACCATAAGGTCTTAAAATTAAAATACCCTAGATTTTATCCTTACCAAATTTTAACACTATTAGATGTAGTTCTGGAATCTTAGATTTTGTCAAATTGCAGAAAAATTATAATTGAAGTTTTAAAAAATTACTGAACTTAGTAACATTAAAAATTAAAGGAACTTCCTTCTGATCCATAATTAAATATGTATAAAATGTCGCTTTAATTATATTCAATAATCTACATAATTTGTAATTAGTATAACAATCAAGAAATATCAAAACTATTTGAAGTTATTTTTGTTCCCATTGATCGTTTATGATGGTATTTTTTTAAATCTAGATGCCTATTTAGGCTGACTGGGAGTAAAACCTTGAAATCATAGCATGAAGCCATTGTGTAATTTATACGTATTGGTTGTTATTGTTTCTACATAAATGCTTTTTTAATGTTACCTAAAATATAACGGTAGGCTTATAGTTAGACAAACTGTAACTACGTACATACGATAACAATGCATATAAAATATTAAGGTTTTCAGATATTGTAGGAACATTTTACATTTTTACTGTAGGAACTCGTTATATTTTTGAAAACACGTGAAATATATATTTTAGAAAAGTACCATCTTTGTGAAGACATATATTTGTGAATATAGTATTCGCTATGGGTTTGCTAATAACTTTGCGTATAATATATTTAACCTGCAGAGTGTACACCGGTTTGCTGGACCGGGGCCCCACCACTTTCCCCCCTCCCGTGCCTTCTGTGAGCGACCCTCTCCAACCACCTCCTCAGTACCCGCCTGGCTCCCGCTAAGGAATATTATGTAAGTGTTACCATTTTCCCGCCCTTTCGTGTTGTTCCCCTACAGCCGGTCCCCCACCTCCACCCTGTCTAGAAAACCGGAGTGTACACTGAACGTTTGATATTTTCCCCGGTCTAAAAAACCGAGTGTACACTATTTGTCTCAATAATTTTTGCGAAGAGGGCATAGCTTATGAGTATGTACATGTGAATTATTCTTTTTCAATATTTTTGTCGTCTAAAAAATAAAATAGAAATGGAATCAAAACCATCCACCAGCCAAAAGCCTCGTTTTCGAAGTGATGATCCCAAATTTGAAAACATACTTCACACCATTCTATTTGAGGAGGAAGACAAGGAAACCAATGAGCTTTTTTCAGATGTAGAGGACGGTTCCGACGATCAAACTTCATCAGCCTTCCTTTTAGACTCTGATGATGACCTGGGTGATTCTGATTATGAACCAGAAGAGAACGATGCTGACGACGGCGACAACAGTGATAGTGATTCTGAAGACACCGCCGCAATACCTTCCGGCAGTCACAACTTCGACGTTCTTACAATGAAGAGGAAATTTCTAGGGCTAATCAGCAAAACATTTCATTGCTCATTCCCACACATTTCTGTCAAGTGATGGTTTTGAGTGGCATTCAGAGCCTCCAAATGATCAAGTTAGAAGAGCAAAGGAAAATGTTCTGATTGGTATGATGGGTGTGAGAGGACAAGCTCGTTCCTTGGTGATAATCCAAGCCCCAAGGAGCTGTGGGACTTACTAGTTGACAAAACAATGGTTGAAGAAATTGTCAAATGGACCAATAGAAAGCTTACTGCAGCTCGAGTAGAGATAGAAAGTAGGCCAGAAAAAAAACCAAATGACGTTGTAAATAAAAAAAATTTGGTCGGAAAGTTTAGAAACACTGATTGTGATGAGATAAACGCCTTCATAGCGCTTTTGTTATTATCCTCAATTTATAAAGCAGCCAAGGAAGATGTGAAGTCCCTTTTCTCTTCAGGAATGTCAGGAAGACCGATTTTCAGAGCCGTCATGTCTGGATACCGATTTGGAGTTTTAACTTTGGCCATGAGGTTTGACAACCCTGAAACCAGGGTCACACGAAGAATGAACGACAAAACTGCACCATTTGCATTCATTTTTGACAGTTTTGTAAAAACTGTAAGGATCCCTGGAGCTTAAGTGATGCACTCTGCATTGACGAAATGCTCGTACCATTTCGAGGCAGGTGCAAATTTAGGCAGTACATGCCAAAAAAACCTGCCAAATATGGCATCAAAGTGCAGTGCCTCACTGATGCTAAAAATGGATATTTGTATGATGCCTACATTTACACAGGCGCAGGATCAGATGGAAGAGGGTTGTCAGAGAATGAAAAAAACTTAGCCATCCCTACACAGTCTGTACTCCGTCTTGTCAAATGTGTGAAAAACACAGGACGAAACATAACAGCGGACAACTGGTTTTGCTCAGTTGAGTTGTGCCAAGAACTCACAAAGCGAGGGCTTAGTCTGGTTGGCACGTTGAAAAAAAACAAACGAGAGATACCAAGAGAGTTCCAAGCTTCCCCTAAGAGACCTGTGAAAGACACAAAATTTGGATTTTCTGGAAATACGATGTTAGTTTCATTTGTTCCAAAAAAAAATAAAAACGTCCTACTTATTTCTACCTTGTTTCGAGAAAAAGGAATAAACCCTGACACTAAAAAACCTGATGTGATCATGTATTATAATAAAACCAAAGGAGGAGTAGATGGGCTCGACAGAAAGTGCTCAGTTTTTTTTCATCTAAGCGGAAAAGTCCGAGATGGCCAATGACACTTTTTTATCGCATTTGTGACATTGCAGCTGCCAATACTCACATTCTTTTTCTGTGCTTCCGGAAGAACCCTATACTTTTGAGATTTAAATTCATCGAGCGTCTTGCAAACGAATTAATGACTGCCCATCTGCTAAAAAGAAAGCAGGAAAATATAAGAAATGATTTGAAGACACTTATTGACACTGTTCTCAGGACGAGTCGGAACGATTCAGAACCACAACAAGATGCCCTACCTCCAGAAGAGACTCAAGAAATTGATCCACCTCCCCAAAAAAAAAAAAAACATGCAAATTTTGTGATTGAAATTGAAGAGGAAAACTCGTTTTCCCTGCGATAAATGTAGCGTTCCTATTTGTGGAGAACATTCTTGCATAAAGAGAGTTTGTCCAACGTGTGATAAAAAGAGTGATGATAGTGTTAGAGTTGACTGAGAGGAGAATTTTTATGAAGTTTTATTATTTTTCACTAGGGGTAATTTGATAGTAGTATATTGAACGTTATGCATAGTGAAAAATGTTGAGTTCTATGTTTTCTTGCTTTGGATGACTACTTTTTTCTTGACATACCAACTGAAAACTTCTTTATAGTTTTGCTACCTTTAATTTATTTATTTTTACTTTTATTGAATTTATTGTGATCATGAATTCTAGTTACTCCTTCCTACCAAACTTTTAGTTTTATTGAATTTTTGATGTCAAAGATTTGACTGAAAACGAACAATATTTTAATATTGATTATTTTTCGAGTTTTATTAAAAGAGTTTAGATAAAAATAAAAACTTTTTTTTTCATAAACCATTGTTTACTCTTGAAATATACGTTTAATGGGGTTTTTAGTACCTGGAAGCAAGAAATCCAATGAAAGCTTGGAAAATTGGCACCCCGGTCTGATGGACCGGAGTGTACACTTAAAGTCCGTTGGAGGGGTGTACGCTCTGAAGGTTAAAAATATAATGTTTTTGTCGGTCAAAGCGTTTGCCCCAAATTATAGCCTAGCTACGTGGTAAATGGCCTGTGTAAGAATTTCTCACGCATGTAGGAGAATTCCCCTCCAACAGTTCAATAACACAGATTCTGCCAATCTGAATCTACAAACTGCTTATTGTTTATTTTATCATCTGGAAACTGATACTACTCAGCAATATTCAAAGACAAAATGAAGAAGCTATGGTGAGAGACTTCCCCTCTCATTCGCATATATTTTTCTCTTTATCCCACTGGTGTTCTTAACAGGCGTTTTCTAAGCGGCTAACATACGTACACTCGTTATCGTTAAATCAGTGGCGCTATTTTGAAAAAGAAACAACTTACACATATAAGGTGTAGCAATCAAATAACCGGATTAGTTCTACAAAACATTTTATTGATCACCAATTATATGACAAACTTCATTTCGTTCAGTGTACTCTCCTTGCCAATCTTTACAAGGCTCCATACGATTTTTCCGTTGTTAAAAACAGTGCTGGAAAACTGCTTCATTGAGTTTATTGAGAACCTCTATCGTTTTTACTTTCACCACTTCCGCACTGTGAAATCATGGTAAGCTTCGATTAGACCTTAGGAAATAAAAAAAGTTACAGAGGTCAGGCAAGTATGATTAGTGGTCCAACACGATAATGCCGTATTTCGTAAAGAACACCTTCAGATTCATTATTTTTATATAAATATTATATAATAAGAATAATTATTATTGTTAGTTATAATATTATAATTACAGACAAATTATATATACATTATTGATGTTAGTAATTATGGATAATTTCATGACTGACTGCGAATAATTATTACGGTTGAGATTGGCAGCACTGTAAACGGTTAAATGTTTTCAATTTGTTTTCAAATTTGTCAGTAGACAAAGTAGAAGGTGTTAAATAGTTAGTGTAAGTGATTTGTGAAATGAAGTAAGTGATTATCTCCAAGTTGAGTTTGACTTTCATGATTGTGGATTGTGTATTTGGACATTTGGTAGGTCATTTTAAGTCTTGTTTTTTTGTTGGTTATAATGTTATATTACTTTCTTTGTGGGTTGGTTATTTTATTGTTAAGACATGAGTTCCATTCATAGTTTCAACATGTTAGATCATGTTAGTTTCTTAAATATTAATCATATTTATAAAAATAAGGACTTGATATTCTAGGATTAGTTTTTCTTGTTACCACATGACAGCCACTGTTAATCTTTAATAACTTACTCTTGAAGATGTGCATATCTAGACACTTCTATATTTTGGTTTTTTCTTGCCAAAACATTTATACTTCATGCCCATTCTTAATAATCAAAAATATAAAAATGAGGAAAATAGCGGAAGATCGAAAAAAAATTGTCTCTATAATATACATAGTAATAATAAAAACGACAAAATTATCAATTTTTGGAAGATAGAAAACAATTTTTTTTTAATTAGACTCCTAAATAAAAAAAATTAACCAATAGGTGCTGTTGTAGTTACATCACAAAATTGTTTTGTAAACATTGCTTAAAATCATAACACATTAACAAATGTAATTTTTCTATGGGTTAATATCTCATAAAAACAACCTGCTTAAATTAACCAATACTATTGTGTGAAAGTTACTAATGTAAATAAGGAAATTACAGAAAAAATTTGTATAAAATCATATCTTCTTTAAGAAATTTAATGTTCCACATATTAATATTACTTAATTAAACAATAAAATAGGTGATGGAACAAAAAATATTTTAATATATCTTGGCATATTATATACTCTTATGATAAGTTCTGGATAAAAATTAGTTTAATAGTATTTCTTATAGTTTTGATTATATTAGTGTGTCACTTTTACATACTTACGTTAAGTATTTGGTACTTCATATTCACACCATATTGAACATATTGTCATATTTGACACTTCATATTGAATTAGGCATACTAAAAGTAGCCTAGCCGCCTCGGTGGCTTAGTTGATAGCTTACTGGACTTTCACCCCGAGGACCCGGGTTCGAGTCCCGGCAGGGCTTGGCATTTTTCATACGCTATAAATCATCCCATCATCTGCATTAGCCCAAGTGTGCATAATAGTCGGACGTTAAAAAAAAAAAAAAAAACTAAAAGCCTAACCTAGTAGTTAGTATATATGGCTAAAAAAATTTAGCCTAATAGTTTAAGATTGAATAAGTCTAATATTGTTGAAACCTATCATTGAGCATCACAACAATACCCTCCATATTGTCCTTTTAGGACAATACTTCAATCTTTATTAGTTTAACTTTGGTTAAAAAACTAAATAGAATCTACTCATGTTTTACTAGGTACGTTTAATCTGCTAAGTTAGGTTTGACAGATTTATCCCCCTCTAATCCATAGTCCTCACAACTTGTTAACTCAATAGGATTCGTTGGTCAACATGGCTAAAACACTGGAAAGTCTGCTGTGTCTGAACTGCACACCTGAAGGTTTTGGGTTCAAGATGCAATTACTCCTATTGTCTAACGCATAAAATCTGGATGTTAAGAAAAAAAAATAGATAGTTTCAGATGGTTGAAGTAAAATATATTGGGATTCATATGAGTAGACAATAAACAACATTTATTATTAAATTAGCTACCACTTGTCTACAACATGATATAATCTAATATAGGGATATTTAACTATCACAATTTTAAAGTTCACACTAAAAATTGAATTAACAAAGAAGTGATCTTAAAAACTTAAATTAGATAAGTAAACATTTTCAAAAAAGTGCATTTGCTTATTTGAAAAACTGAATAATGAATACAGATTTGAAAAAATATCATTTGTAATATTTTCTTATGCATCATTGCCTTTCTTGAACAGACTACATGTGAGGTTGCTTTTGTGAACCAACTTTATTCTATCTCCCCTTCTTGAATTGTACACCAATATTCGTACCACCACAATAGATTTATTTAAAAGCATTTATTTATTGCTTCAAACAATAAAAATTGTATTACAAAAATCACAAATACTGTTATTACAAATAATTAAAACAGTCAATGTTACATGATGACCGCGTAATTTATGTTTATACTTAATTTAGTTTTAGTATGGCTTCTGTTCACAGAGAGTTGTTTACTCTCTCTTCAGGATATGTAATGTGTCTCCTTCTTGGAGAATTTATACATTGTTGCCAATAAATAAATATAATAATTAAAAATATAAAATTAAAATTAATAACATTAATAAACTGTTTTAACTTTAGTCTGTTATAATTAAAGCCAATTATTATTGACACATTGGTAATAACTATAATCAGTGTAACTAACAGTTATTTAAACCAATCAGGACTACCTAAAGAGACCACATACTGCACTATTTATAACATTTTGCAGCTGATGAACTCCTCCACAGAATATTATGAATTGGACAATAAAAGCGGTTTTAAGCTTGTTTAAAACCATTATAGGTACTCTTGAATGATTTTTATTTTAACTGTTTTTTTAATAAAAGCTGCTTAGAAGGGTAGTTTTTGAACTTATAAAGCCTGCGTTGATCTAATCTTAATTGTGTCTAAAAGGGGTACTATAGTCACATAGGTCTGAATATGGATATATTTAGAGTAGTATGACAATTGTATTTGGTATGCAATAATGTTTCCATAATATGCAAACTAGGTAGTGTTCATATTCCCAATTTACCTAAAGGCATTTCAGCAAGTATCCAATTTGTTTATGTTCCTAACAATTTTTACACTATCCCATTCACGCTGTTTGAGTTGCAGTGTGTTACAAGTTATGAATTGTTAGTCTTTGTAAAATTTATTCATGTAGTTAATAAAATACCAACTTCTCATTTACAGACTAGCACATTAATTTTAATAGTTTTAGTACTTTTGGTAAAACTTTCATACTATAAACCAAACTATCTTAAAAAAATGATTATTGTTGTATCAGTTTACTTCAATACAGTTAAATGTAATACAGTGCTTAAGCATAATATAGTGTATTAACATTGTGATATATTAAATTTGTTTTAGAGTTTTTAAAGATAAACATTTTAAGTATGGAGGATGAATTAGTAAGATCCTTAAAAAAAGAAAATGCAGCGCTCAAGGAAAAAGTGGAAGTAAGTAGATCTACTATAAAATAATTATAATTGAATTACAGGAGAGCAGCAAATTATGACATTTTTCGAGATTCTAGCATAAGGAATTGAACTGGTGATTACTACAGCAAGTCAGAGCGACGTACAACCTTGCTCATCGAGCTCATGGTGGGGAAAGCATGAACAGGCACAGACATGTTCAAACCTGCTGCTGTGCACTCACTGTTTGCCAATAGCAGCACCAGTCTGATTATTTAAGTGCCACATCTCATATAATGTAGCAGAAAATTATGAATTTTACTTTGAAAACATACCTCAAACCACGTTCTCCTCCAAACAAGGTCTTCAGACTCTCTTATTAATTGGCTTGTGAGTAGCACTGTACCAGGATATGCTCCAGTGTTTCTCCTCTCTATTAGAGTAGTTACAGATATACGTATCTTTCAGGTAAGAAGATTCAGTATATCAGATCTATACATGTATCATAGATAGTGCCTAATGATGTATGAACATACCTGGCTCTTATTTTAAGGTGGTTACAGCATTTGAAGCACTTCGATACAAGGATGAGTCTGTTGGTTCCTTTCACATTTGAAGAAAATTGTCTTACTGTAATTTGTTTTGTACCAATACACTATCCATTAACTATTTATCTTTGCCCTGCAGGGGGGCGTGCAGACTAGCTGCACCTATTGAGAGGATTTAGATGTCCCTTGTGATACCCGAGTCTAACACACACACTAACAACACTACACTTACTACTTTAACACTTTACACTCACACTTACATTTAGGAAGGCGATAATAGCCTCAATGTGCTTTTCGCCTTAAAATAACCAAAAAAAAAAACAAAAACTATCTGGCTTGCTGCTGCTTTGCGGCACTTTAAAAGCAAGTATTTCAAGCTCTGTATTGGATTTGCAGCTTTCTTTGCTATTTCTTTCCTTACGCTTACTTCTAGGTATCCACTGAAGTTCTTGTCGCCTCAGTAGCTTAGTTGATAGCCCGAGAACCCGGGTTCAAAACCTGGCAAGGGCTTGGCATTTTCATATGCTATAAATCATCCCATCATCTGCATTAGCCCAAGTATGCACTATAGTCGGACGTTAAACACCAGAAAAAAAACCCACTGAAGTACAATGTGCTTTCCTTTAGCTTCTAAACATAACGACAATGGTAAAATATTTTTAATCACTCAGTCTTTCTCTTTTCCAAAACTTTCATGATTACTTTTGAGTTTAACATATAGATTCTTTTCCCTTAATTTTCAAGCAGTTCATTATAGTTATAACCAGAGTTAAAAGTTTGGCATCCATACTTGGATGTGACATTTGCTGAGCATTATGATGTTTTTGGTTAAAGTATCAAGCATTTGATTTTTTTCTGTTATATCCATCGGTATATAGTGGACCTTGGTTATAACTTAATGAAACTTCCGTAATCTGTTAAAACAGGAATTATAATAATTTTTTTCCCAACAATTGAAATAAAATTGGTAAACAATAATGGTTTTGGTCTCAAGTAATTTCATGTCAGCTGTACTGAATTATTTATTCACTTATCCAAATTATAAACAATTTAAATTTCTTGTAGTTATATTCCATTCTCTTGTATTCTTTCAAAATTATGTGTTTTGGATTTTTTTATTTTGTTTTAAAAAGATAAAAACTTATTATATCAAAATAATAATTATACAATTCCTTATAATGTAACACAACAAAATAAGATATTTGTCATTTATATAAAGAAACCTTTTCAACTAATTTCTTTTCTTTTATTCTTCATGTTTGTCTAGTTACATGTGTCTAGTTTGAGCAAAGTGGCACCAAAACCATCTGTGGTTAGAAAAAAATCAGATTTAATGGTTTTAAATGTATTGTATACTCTTTATACATGTACATGTGATCTAAGTAATATAGTTTTTTTTTTACATTATTGCATTATAAAAAAGTTGTCCCATTGGTAATAACCTAATGGAGGAGCTTATGTGGTATGCATTCTAACTGTGCTGTGATATTATAGCCAAATTATTGAAATTGTACTACGTAGTTATAGTGTCAACAATTAAAAAAAAAAGAAAAAAGTGATTGAAATTGAAATAAACGGTACACACACATAACAGGAAATTTTCCGAGAGGAATGGAAGTAGTCACATGATAGATATTGTTGATTGCATAACATTTATACTTTCTTTTCTTTGGGAAGATTAACTGGCTTGCCATCCTCCCTAATTTGTGTAATCTGTAATAATTATTGTATTCAATAATAAGCATAAACATGTAATTTATAAATATGAACATACCTACAGGAATAAAAATAATATTTATACTTTGTATTCCTTACTAATCTTTTAAAATTTATTTTATGTAATATCACTCAGATTTAACATCATTTTCTTCATCATTTCAGTGATGTTAATACCAAGTTGTACTGTATTACCTGTACTTATATTTTTAACCTTTTAGTAATTTAGTGTATTAATTAGAGTGTAGTAAGTTCATATTCAAATACACAATTTTCTGTAGTTTTATTTCTTATCATTGTTACTAAAAACTTCTAAAATAGGACTTCCACATAGCAAAAATTATTAAACGTGCAAATTTTTAAAATTACATTACTCTATTCATGCTATACTGATAAATTAGTTTTATTAATATTGTTTTATTTATTATTAATTTTAATTATTGATTATATTTTATTTTTTATTATTATTTAATTTTTTTAATTTTTATTTTTATTATTATTATTATTATATTACTTATTATTAATTAATATTATTGTTTTTTTAATATTGCACTTAATCTTGTTTTACAACTCTATACAATATTGCTGTTTTGTTTTTTATTGTTGGTTAATTATTAAAATATTCAAAATCGTACGGGAAACAAAATAATTAATAATGTATTTTATAATCACAGGAATTGACACAACAAGAATATCAGGGCCGACAAAATCTAGCAATAGCTCAAGGAATGAATGTGGATTTAGAAAATGAAATTGATGAATTACATTTAACTTTACAGCAGTATGAGAAAAACAAAAAGGAAATACAATCTAAGGATAGTGAAGTAATAAACAGTTTAAAATCTAAAGTAAGTTTTTTTTAATTCCTTCACAACATTATTAATATTTTGTAGGTATATTTATTATTTAAATTCTCAATAAACTTTAAACCTACTTATATTAGTTATCACTGTGTGAGATTTTGGACCACAAATTAAAACAAATATTTAAAATGTTTACATTTTTTTTAAGGTGTCAACATGTATTACAAGGATAAAATGAATTAACTCTGGTTGCGTAAGCTATATTAGAAATATTACCATGCTGAGCCCAGGACAAGCATATGTAACCAATACTGACAAAACCATTTTTATTTAACAAGTTCCAACCCAAAATTGATGGTCTTTCAATATCCCTTAAAAACCCTGTGAGCTAAATTCCATAGAAGAAGATTAATTGTTATATTTGCCAGTAATAACACACCTCTTCCTCTGTCCTTCATTGATTCTTCAAGGCAGTGTCTTTTTTATACTGTTCAGTACAATTTAAAAAGTATGTTCAATGGTGAATGTCTTCTCAGTGTTACATGTCTTATATATGGTGAATTCGTAAGAACTTGCTGTTACTAAATATCCAGTTCTTATTCTCACTCCAAATGTTTGACTTGGTTTGTTAATATTTTTTTTTTTAAATAAGGATTTTTGGAATTTTCTGTTGATTGCAGAGTTGGTGGTCAATAGTTTTATGATTTTAGTTTCTTAGATATTCAAATAGTATTTACAAATTTGATTGCATTTAACAAAAAAACTGTAAATTTTTTTTACAAAAAATACTGCTGGCAGTATAGACACCGTTCTATCCATTTCTTAAGTAACCTTGTTTCTGAGTAAGCCGTATTAAAGTGTATCTTTTTTTACGCAAATAAAAAATTTCTGTGGCTTTAAAATGATAATATGTAGAGTTGTAATGTAAAACAACTGTTTGTAGTATTAATTTCAAATCAGTAAGAACAAATCATGCTTTCGATAGATAGAGAATGTTGCCGAGCAACTGATATTACCAGCAGTTTAGTGGCCAATGAAGAACTGGAGGATGAGGTGGTGTAGGAACCCAGTAACCAGCATCTGTCAAGCCTTCATTTTGGTATATTAAATCATGACTATAGATGTTTAGACTAAATATTGTAGTTTTTGAGTCTTTATAATTTCTGACAGAGAAATGGAAATGTTTGGTGAAGTCCATACTTATGGTGGAATATAAATTTAAAAAAATATTTTCTCACGAGTCAACTAATCCTGAACTTAATACAATAGAGACAAACAATATGATAATGGTTGTTTCTGAAAGTTTGTTTTCTCAAAAATCTGTTCCATATGTGTTTATTTATTTGAATAATAAACATTCAGTTCTATTTCTAAAGTGTTTTTTGAGTATTTAAGAGCCATATGAGGTCTGAGACAGAGAATGAGGAAGAGTTATGGATACAAACCAGCTTTCTTGTGCAATTGTGCTTTATGTACTCCAGATTTTGCAATGTTAAATTTAGTTTGGCAGTAAGTAATCTATTATTGTTTCAAATTGATTGTATCTATCCCAGACATCTACCCACCACCTCTTCATACATGTATCTGTCCCAGTTTCTAATGAAACCTAGAAGTAGAAGACTAGGGATCAAACCTGGGGTGTGAGAAGCACAACTAATATAAGGCTGTGATGGCAGTGCTTATGGAAATTGTATTTCAAGACTGGAAGGCTGTTAGCTAGGAATACGAGGTTTGTCCAATAAATACGCGAACTAAGGTCATAAAAACTTTATTTTACAAAATGTCATCTACATTGATTTTGTCCCCTTCAAAATACTCTCCATTCACTGCTATGCACTTATCCCATCTTCTTTTCCACTATTCAAAGCACCCTTGGAAGTCCTCGGAAGTCAGGCTTTTCAGTCTCCTCGTCGTTTCTTGTTTTATTGTGTCCACATCTTCCCAATGCTGTCCCCTCATCACATTTTTGCATTTAGGGAATAGAAAAAAGTCGCAGGGGGCGAGGTCCGGTGAATAAAGGGGATGATCAAGGATAGTGATTGAATTTTTAGCCAGAAACTGGCGAACAATCAAAGCCGAATGTGCGGGTGCATTGTCTTGATGAAGAATCCATCCATCGTTTTGAGTCAAATGTGGTCGCACTCGATCTCTCAAACGCTTGAGAACGTTAAGGTAGAACTCAGAATTTACCGTTTTTTCTCAGGAAGGAATTCATGATGAACAACACCTTTGATATCAAAGAAAACCAGGAGCATGACTTTGATTTTTGATCGGCTTTTCCTTGATTTTTTTGTTCGAGCTTCACCTGTTGCTTTCCACTCCATGCTTTGCGATTTCGATTCGGGGTCATACTCGAAAAACCACGATTCATCACCAGTGATAACCCTATTTAAGAATCCAACATCATTTTCCATGGAATTTTTCCAGTCAGTAACACATTCGACTCTTCTCAACTTTTGATGCGGAGTCAGCAGTTTTGGCACGATTTTTGCACAAACCTTTCTTAAGCCCAAATGCTCGGTTAAGATTGTGTGCACTGTTGATTTTCCTAAATTTAGTTCTTCAGCTGTCATTCGGACAGTTTTTCAGCGATCAGTAAGGACAAGACGCCGCACACGATCAATATTTTCATGCACACAAGAGGTTGAAGGTCGTCCAATTCTTGCATCATCCATGGCGTCTTCTCGACCTTCTTTAAAGCGCTTAATCCACTTGAAAATGGCTTTTTTCTCCATAGCATTATCACCATAAACAACTCTCAACATTTCAGCAATTTCTTGGTAATTTTTACCAAAAACTTGATGTTAATTCGTTGTTCAGTGAATTGGTCAATTTCCATATCGACGAACAAAAAAATAATGCAAAACTAAAAATAACTCTACTCGCAAGATCCGCACAGCGTAACGTTCTGCCAAGCACTGACGGCTCATTGGGTCCCAGACAACACGTGAGGCCAGTGGGCGTGGCTTAACTCTCCGTAATGGCCACCATATTCGACCAGTTCGCATATTTATTGGACAAACCTCGTATTAAGATCCTGAGCAAAGGGCAACTTAGGAAAACCATGGGAAACATTACAAGACACTGTGTCTGAGGGTAAACATGAACTGGATGTACCATGGAGAAACTGAGTGTAGCTTATGCAGGAAGGAAGAAGAAAGTGTGAACCACATGCCAGTATGTAAAAGGCTCTTGCCAGCAGGAGGCAATGGGTGTTTGTCTCCCAGAACCCTGAGGACCTCCAGCAGAATGAGCTAGTCAACTGCTAAAACTTATTAAGGACACCAGACTACTGGAGCAGAATCCAAAATTATTAGTTGTACAATAGGTCCTATGATCGCATTGCCAGGAGTCACCGAATTCTATAGTCTTAAAAAAATTAATCGAATCTAAAAAATAATAATAAAAAAATAGTTTGAATGTAAATTGGGCCAGTATTGAATACTGAACACTGATTCATTGATTTTAAGAAATTAGGCTGATTTTTTTACAGCTTTTGACTCCTGCACTAACATCTGAAAAAGTTTTTGTGCATTGTTTTTGCATGATTTATTTTCTTAATTACTTGTGCAGACTAGTGTGAAGTTATACGCTTATACATGTAAATAGGTCATGAGCTTGGAGATCATGTTACAAGACAAGGAAACCTCAACTACATCGGAAATTAAACATTTACAAGCACAGTTAACTGAGATGAAAGAAACAAATCAAATAGCTAATAATGAAGCTAGCAGTGTCACTGAAGAATGCTCTTCTAGAGGTCAGGTATGTTACTTAAATAACTAATAGTCTCATTTAATTCTATACTTTTAACTTGAAAAACAGTGTGTGTGTGTGTGTGTGTGTGTGTGTGTGTATGTGTCTTTTGGCGAAATATTTAAAACAATAAGATCTCTGATACAATTCTCTGATCACCATTATACAAAATTTTTGATTTTTTTTCCTGACATCTATTGTTTGTTCGACTAAAGAGGCCTTACTGGTAGGTGCCGTAGATCAACCACCAAGTACTAGAATGAGAATACTGAAACTGAAAATGATGCAAAAGAAGTAACGCAACACATGACGAAAGTAAAACAAATGAGATGTGAAATACTGTATGTTATTATTATTATTACTTTCTGCTATTTTTGTTTTGCCCAAAATTCTGTTTATTTTTTTCACTATACAAAATGCAATGCAAAGAGAGTATGATGACTGAAAACAATGATTTTGAGATTTTCATGAATATATTTTTACTGCAGATTGCAGGAGACCAAACGAATTGGCAAATTTTAATGAAATTGGCATATTGACATAATTCGCCTGTATCTTGTGATTGCTTTTTTAATTTTTCAAAGATTTTCATTTTAAAACAATTTTTTGGTCAAAAACAATATGTTTTTGGAGCTATTGGCAAAAAATCCAGAAACAAATTTTTAATTAGAATTTGTTCAAATTTTGGTCATACTGTATGAAGTTAGTCATCATAACAAGGTATCATTTTAAATGGTTCATAATGTTAGTTTGCAAAGTTGATTTTTAAAAAAATAGGAAGATTTTAAATGTATTTACTTTCATAAAATTAATAAATACCATTCAGCCATTTGAATGCAACATTTAAATAGACATTTTATTTTATTAGTAAAGAGGATTAATTGCATCTTAAAATTAATCAGTCAGCAGTTTTGATATTTTGTTATTCAAAAAGAGTCCTTAAACTAGATAAGTTGATAACAGTTGAACAACTGATTAGTTTTTATAAAAAGGTACTGTTTTTAATAAAGAATGAAAGGGATTGTAATTAAAAAGACTGGATCAGACATCAAAGATTCTACAAACAAGAGGGTTCTTTACTTGTAGAATGTAATATATTGCATTCATGTTAGATGCATAATTGTTAGTAATTAATAGAATTAGTATAATTCAAAGTTAAAAAAATTCTATTAATTTTTCAATTAAAAAAAATGTGTTCAGTTATGAATAGTACCTAAATGATGCTATCAGTGTTATGCTAGAGTTTGCAAGTTTATAGTAGGCCTTACTTTAAAGAATATTTGAAGTACAAATGTATTATTTTACAGGATGAAGTTGATGAATTACTTCAAAAAATCGACTACTACAAGTCTATTGTTGATACTTTCAAAACTGATGAAATGAAATTAAAGAACGAGAATTATGAATTGACAGCTAGACTTGATGAAGTTGCCAGTCTACTAGAAGCAAAGAAGGAAGAATATTCTTCATGTCTACAAGTTCTAGAGGTATACTTGTAGAGCAAATGTGTAAACAAATTATCTGCTATAAAATAATCTGATCTCTCTTAATTAGAGTATTTCTTCTGAGCTCATTGTTTTCATAGGAATATAGAATTTATCTTAGGTATCTATAAGCTCTTTAGGTAACATTGAAATAAGAAATGCAATATCAAATAATAAAAATATTTATTTTTCTATAAATCATTCCCTTCACTTTTAAAGAAGGTAATAATAATAATCATTAACTAGGCCTATCCCTGTACTCTTACATGTCACAAATGTCGTCTTACTTCAGTCAGCAGCCGCTAAGAACTCTTAATGTGCTAAATCCAACTGTGTCTTTTAATCAAAAACTACTCCAAAATTCTTACCATTTATTTATTTTTTAAATTTATTTACTGTCTCAACATTAGTGTTAAAATTGTAATGTTATGAAATGGATAATATTGCTAACAATGTGTTATTAATTTACATTAAACAATCGCAAACCAATAGAATAAAAAGTATCATATAACAAAACTCACAAATAAATTACAACACATGCAATACACTATTAATAAAAATATTATAGAGAAATAAAAATGGTAACAATAATGGGCATAAATACTAATAATACTGTGACACCATTTCCCCCCAAAGTAGTTCTACTTATTATAAGATTTTAAACATTGAAATATTTGTCTGTGTTATAATTAAGTTGTATCCGATAAAAGTTGGATGACATCTCTTACATGGTGTCAATTACATCACTCTTGTTGAAGAATTTATTATAAAATCCAGTCACATGAAGAAACTGCTATGTGACCAATACCAATAAAGTCACTCTAGTTGGAAAATTTAGTTCTTTGGAAATAATGTATTGTGCCTTCTGTACTATTGTTAAATATTTGCTTCTGTAAACTTTTTTAACAATTTTATTATTCCCTAAACTTTACAACATAATAGCATAAACAAAGTTTTCATATCTATTTTTTTCTAGTGTTTCAAAAAAAAAAAAAAAACACACACACACATAACCCTACACATTAACAGCATACCCATTCTATTTTAATATTCATTATACAACTTTTAAAATAAGTATTGTGTAAGTTGGACAACTATTATTAGGTAATTCACCATTAATATTTTACATTCTACTGTGATGCCCTGGCTTAAGATAGACCTGGACAATAGACAAGGGTCATATAGGAATATAACAGTTTAGGTTTCGGATAAAGTGCTGAACATCTAATGTAACAGTTTAGGTTTCGGATAAAGGATTGAACATTTAAAAGGGTGTTTTCAGTTTGTTAAATTATTTCTAAGTTGATGTGTGAATATAGAGATAATATTGTGCTGTGCTACAGAAATAAATATTGTGCTGAGTTAACACAAACAAGCCTTTGATTGACTGGTGTTTGGGTTTAGTAGGACAATAACTTTCACATATTTCTTAGTTATCTATTCCCAGAATGCTCAATCCTATTCCCTTTTCTGTCATTTACCTAATTTTACTTAGTGTGTCATCAACTCTTTTACTGTATCTTTAATTTGTTAGCCAGTTAAAAATTTAAACAGTTATAATATTATTGTGTTACATACTTTAGATTTTTAAATTTAACAAACGTTATATGTCTTTGTCTGTAAGTTTCAAATTATTGTTGAAATTCTGTTTTCAATTTTTTTTTTGGTGAATATTAATGAAATGGGTCCTAAAAGAAGTGCTTGTGGTAGTGGAAGTGAAACACAAACTTTGACTATTCAAATAAAAAAAGCTGCAGAATGAACTAAAAAAAATATGCAGTATTAATTTGTCCTGTGCATATGTGTGACAATTACATTTTTATGAATGTAGTTAAAATAAAGTAAGATTTCTGTTCTGTGATTTTTCTTCATTTTTCATCTTTAACATATTAATAGTGAGTACTCAATAATTTTTTCTATGTAAAAAATTAAAATGTTTTCCATAAATCTCTATTATAAATGCTGACTTGCTCAGCAGTCTGCTCAGGTAACAGTCTTAGTTCTGGAATGAATTAAGACAGTTAACCGGGGCACCACTGTATTTCACTCATTATTTGGATATGCTATTTGGATAACTTTCCAGTCATCATTACTGTTAATCAGCATTGCCATATTCCTGTTTATTATATTTTCATAAAATTTATTCATTATTGTGTAGTTCATGTGTTTTGTGTGTTTGGTTTATTTATTTTGTCAACAATTAGTTCATTCTCTAATTTAGCAAAATAATTTACTTTTATTACAGGGATTAAAAGAAGAAAAAGCACTACTGTCTTTGGAACTGGCTAATTTGAAGTGCACCGCTGCCAATGATAACACTAGAGGTAATTCTCTGTTTGCTGAAGTGGACGATAATCGTAAATTAATTATGGCTAAATTAAATGCTTTTAAAAGCAAATATGATTTGCTGAAAAAGGCATTTTCAATCAAGAACATTGAATTTAATAAATTGAAGGTAATCTGAATTTATTTAAAAATTATTTTAGTAAAAAAGAATTCATTATAACCATTTTCTAATGTTTAACATTTTTGTAACTTGTGGTCATTATTATTTACCTAACCATTTATTTTATGACTTCTCATTTCTTTTTAATTCATTGCTGACTGCACAATGTTTCTTATACATGTAAACAGCATGATGTACCATATTTTACTGACTATAAGATGCATTTTAATTTTTAAGCAATTTTTTTAAAAAATAACTTCAATTTTATTACTAGATTGCAAAGCCAGACTAAAAAAAAATTCTTAATTTATTTTTGTTTTTTCCATTACAAAATTAGCTACTACAAAAATATTGTACTGTTACTGATAACACAAATCACTTTCAATTCAAATTCACTGGCACCTTAGACTGCAATGATGCATCATAGGCTAGACAATATTCTGGATTTGTGATGGCAGGGCCGGAGGGAGACAGTGTTAGCAACCTGATGAATCCCTGCAACTCATGTTCGTCGCTTTGGTGCACTGCTGCTGCCAGTTGAATCCAGTGTTGCCAGACAGAGATAGGTTTTCCATGGCATCGAATATATGGCCATTTTTAAGACTGGTGGGAATTTTAAATTAAATTAAACACTGGACATTTTTATATTAATTTTGAATATAAGATGCATCTGAATTTTGGAGGAAATTTTTAGAAGAAAAAAAGTGTGTCTTATAGTCTGTAAAATAAGGTATATGTTTTACAATAGTAAGAGAGATGACATTAAGACCCTTGCATAGTTACTATAGAGTTAAATTGTAGTATCATGTAGGTATTTCATATGCTATTGCACAGGTATGTCATGCTCCAATAGGCTAATGTGCGCAGCTTTGCTGTTTTACTTTCCCAGTAGTTTTGAAAGTTATACCATTCAAAAAAAAATTTTTTTTCTTAATGTACATACTTCTTTATGTACATTTCTCCTAGGGAAAAGCAACAGACATGACTGCGGCTCGAACTAAGAACAAAATGTCATGGCTCATTGTTACGACTTGTGCTTATAAAACTAAGGGACATTAGTTCAAAAAAATGTAACATTTGTCACTAAAATTTACTGTTATTGATTCATTTATTTAATTTAAAATTTCAAAATTATATTTTTTAAATTAATATTTTGCTGAAAATCATACTGATATCCATTCACAATGAAAATATTTGAATTTCGTGGGCAATGCCTTGGGAATACTGTTAGTTACATAATTTTAAGTATTTAATAATTATTTGTATTTTTATTACACCAAGCCATATTTGCACATACTTTTATGAAGTACCAAACTGTATTTTTTACCAA
Source organism: Callitettix versicolor (assembly GCA_022606455.1). Taxonomy (NCBI): domain Eukaryota; kingdom Metazoa; phylum Arthropoda; class Insecta; order Hemiptera; family Cercopidae; genus Callitettix; species Callitettix versicolor. The sequence goes on along the minus strand of CM040183.1, from coordinate 40,020,674 downwards.
AATAAGTTTCAGTTTTTAAAATATTAAATTAATGTTTACGTGTTTTAATTTAATTTGAATTAAATAGTATAGCAAAACACGAGTTTAAAATTAAAAATTATTTTTTTGGTTACAGGAACAGAATATTCGCTTGATGAATGAACTGAAGGAGGATAAAAATGAAGATTTCTGGAAACACAAAGTTACTGTATATCAGAATAGAATAAGTGTAAGAAATGTTTATTATCATTCATTTGGATTTTCATTATTAGCATAATTAATACAATAAATGCAATAATCATTGGTGTCAAAGATGAAGTTTTTAGTGAATTTTAAAATTCACTATTGTTGGATATCGACATTTGACTCAAATTGCCTGCTTCAAATCTTCTGGAATGCCAGAATGTGTCTTGTTCACGTCATTTATAGTTGTCTCAGTTCAGCACACATTGTCTGCCATTTTGTATTACTCTTTAACTGTTAATTGTTAACTCAAAATATTTTTGCAAAACTTTATTTTCAGAAAAACTATTAATTTTCTCTTTGAATTTCTATTAAGAATCTAATTTTCTGGTTTTATGATTTAGTTATTATAAGACTCTGGTATAGTGTAGTTTAGTTACTAAGGTTAAAATTAGATTATTTTTTTAGTGAATTTCAATTGAACGAAAAATGAGCCATTGAAGAATTTTTTTAAATGGTGTATCTGAGTTCTTTAAGGGACGCTTAATCTTCAGTAGTTAACACGTTTTCTGCTTACTACTAATGATGTAAAGAGAAACCGCTAAGGTGTTTATAGTCTCCTGTGCCATTAGTCTTTCTACTGTACCCTCGTGATTCTATTTGATTTATTTAAGTTAAGTGCATTTCGTTGAAATGGGAGAAAATCAAATCTATAAAAAAAGAAATGGAATTAGTAAAATAATTCATATTGTGTTAATATATATATATATATATATATATATATATATATATATATATATATATATATATATATATATATATATATATATATATATATATATATATATATATATATATATATATATATGAATGTTATGACAAAAGAAACTCAAGACGGTCTGTTATTATTAACAAAGGTTCAAAAAAGAGTTGCTTAAGCCACTGGAATTTCACAAGGACTTTGAAATGTATAATCAATATTAAAAAAAAAATAATAATTTCAAAGAAGAATATGAATCTCTTTGGATTCAGAAGAAAGAAGGAAATCTCTTTGGATTTTTTAAAGATTAGGCTTGAAGTGGAAAGAACCTGTAATTAAAAAAAAAAAATTGTTGATAAGAGAAACAATATATAATGTCATTCACAATGAATTTTCTAGTTGATCAGTGTATAAGGAAAAACATTGACATTTCCCTTACAACACCCTTACCACATTGATAATAAGCTCTATCTGCTTCTCTCTAGCAAATTATTAGTTTACCTTGCTCAAAATATTCTGTATTATGAGTGACTCGGAGGAGGGGGTTCTTGGTGTATGAAGTCTGCACTCATCAGTTTAATGATAGGTGATAGTACTTACTTATTGTTTGTGTTATATAGAGCCTATTTACTTGAGCTATTTTTTAAAACTTTTCCTTAAACAAGTCAGTATTTTCAGATTAGTGTTATTGGTACAATGCTAGTTGAGTTTGATGTTGCCATCGATGTCAGTTCTTGTTACTGTGTGGTTCATAGTCAAGGCACTCGCAGAGGGATGCAGACTAGCTGCACCTATTGAGAGGACCTAGATGAACCTCGGGACACCCGAGTCTAACACACACTTACATTTACAGCACTACACTTACGATTTAAACACTTTATACACACACGTACATTTAGGGATTTGCTGTACTTGTTCTGTTATGTCTGGGAGTGGCAATACTGCTTGGTTTCCTCTGGCGGGGCCAAGTATGTGGAACCTGATGTGTGCCTAGCACTGCCGAGGACCTCTGATGGGACAAGTTCTGGGACCGAGGAGCCTATAGGCACCTGGCAAGCACATGGGTGTTGAATTATGGGTGTCGGAGCTTATGATTGGGTCTATCGAAACAAATGGTTGCATTCTGTGAGTACATAGAAGGCGGCTGCTAGTGGTACTTGGGTTTGGGGAACCGTAACTTTGTACCGGAACCCATTCCTAAGATTTTGGAATGCTGAAGACATGTATTTTGGCTCCAGAATATTGGAGGCCTCCCCCCAATTTATTGGGGATTCTCGCTTTAGTTTGAGTATCCTAGGCTACTTGTGACGTTTGGGTGCACCCTGTACCGTTTGGGTGCACCCTGTACCATTTGTTTCACATTCATACAATTATCAACATTCATTCAATTATGGAAACTTCAAAAATAAACGCCAAAATTGGAACAAAGAGACCTCGTTCAGCTTTGTCCAACAGGTCTGTAGGTAATAGTGGGAGTTACTATTACTACTCAGATGCCATCTCCTAAATTCTTAGTAGTAAAAAATGAGGTGGAAGGTGTGGACTTATCCAAAGTTTCGCCCTTTCTTATAAACAAGGTAGTAATAGGAAGAGCTGGTCCTGTAGCTTCCATCAAAAAGCTGCATAATGATACGCTACTAATCGAAACCAAAAGCGAGAAGCAGAGCAAGTCACTATTAGAGATGACCTCCTTTTATGATGCTGTCAAGGTAATTGTGGAACCGCATAAGACCTTAAACCATGCCAAAGGGGTAATTACTTGTAGAGATCTCCTCCATGTAGATCTGGAGGAGATCAAATCAGAGCTGGCAAGCGAGTCTATTATAGACGTCTGTCACATTTTGTGCAATGAGAAGGGGCAGAAAGTACCAACCACTTCCCTTATTGTCACTTTTGGAATACCAAACATACCAGAATATATACATGCCGGGTACCAACAGCTGTCGGTAAGACCGTACTTCCCAAACCCTAGACGTTGCTTTAAATGCCAGGGTTTTGGACACGTGAGGTGGCAGCCTGAAGTATGTAGTAATTATGGTTCAGAGAAGCATAATAGTGAGAACTGCAAATGACCCTAATTGTCCCAATTGTCGAGGCGCTCATCAAGCTCGATCCTTTAACTGCCCTAAGTTTAAGGACGAGAAAGCTATCCTTACTATTATGACAAGAGACAGGGTATCCTTCTCAGAAGCTAAGGGGGTATTTAAAAGTGCAAAACAAATGGTTGAGGGTAGGTCTTTTGCTGCTGTTACATCCAGCAGCAGCAAAGGCTCTTGTGTAAATTGTGACGAGCTTACCAAAACTGTCAAAGCATTATTGGAACAAGTAATGCTTGTTCAGCATTACTCACCTTGTGGCTCTGATTTGTACTAGTACTGATCTTTCTATCTCTAATTTGACTGGTCGTCAACAATCGGATTGTTCTGCTGGAAAAATCCAGGCCTCTAACAGTAACAAAATATCTAAACCTCTTGAGACTGAGTCAGCGAAGCTATTACCTGCAAAAGTAATGCCACCTACTTCTACTTCCAGTATAGGTTTGCGAGCAAAGACACAAGTAATAAAAGCTAACAATAAAAAAGTGCCTGTAGATCTAACCTACTTTCTAAAAAAAGTTAATACCTACCCACCTGTCGTTGGGCAGAAAAACACAGGAAATAAACCTGTTTAAAAAAAATACTAATAAAAATTCTAAAGAAGGAACACCTGCCAAAGTGCCTCCTTCAAAATGCAAACTATCTACAGAGTCCGACATCAGTCACAGTAGTGATTCAATGTCAGTGGACTCAGATAAACCTAAAGTAGATTCAAATGACAAAACAATATTAAATCCTGTTATATACTAGTTCATTATATTCCTATGGCTACAAATCGAATGAAGCATAACTTAATACAATGGAATATTAATGGGGTAAGATGCAACATCGAGGATCTGAAAGTTCTTGTGAGAGATTTATCACTATTGATAATGTGTCTTCAAGAAACACACCTGCATCAATCTCACAGTTTCAGTTTTAGGGGTTATTCCATTGCCAGAACAGATTTCATCACGGAGGAAAGAGCCAAGGGTGGTGTTGCCATATTGACTCATAACTCTATTGAATCGGTTCTTGTTAATGTATTGACACCTTTACAAGCTGTTGCCATTCAGATAACCGTCCCATTCAAACGTACTATATGTTGCCTATACTTGTCTCCGAGTTACAATTTTCAAAATAATGAAATATATAACTTAGTCTCACAGTTACCACCGCCGATTTTACTGACAGGCGATTTTAATGCTCACCACATGCATGGGGTTCATTGTCTTGTAACTCAAGAGGAATACTTATTGATAGAATACGGTCCAACTTGGATTTATGCCTACTTAATGACGGTCCTCCAACTCATTTATCAGCATCTACTGGTGGATGGACAGTTGTGGATTTGTCATTCTGTAGTCCAGTTTTGGCGACAAAGTTTGAATGGTCGGTATTACCTGATCTATTTGGCCATCTATACGATCATACTCCCATTAATATTACCTTTCATAACCTCCCTGTTATGAATGTTTGCCGCGTTGGATTATTAAAAAAGTGAACTGGGAAGAATTTTCAAACAGATTCGTATTACCAGATATTGGATATTGTAAGTGTATCAATGCCATAGTAGACAATTTTACAAAACAAATTTTATGTGTAGCAGAGGAAACTATCTCCAAAACCTCCTCACACCCATCACGTCCACCAGTCCCTTAGTGGAACGATGAATGTAAAGAGGCCATATGCCAACGTAGAAGAGCTCTTACTAGATTCAACAAAAGTCCGACGAGTGAAAATCTTGAACGGTATAAAATTCTATGTGCTTTGGCACGTAGAATTTTCAGGCAGAGTAGGAAAGATTCATGGACCCAATATATCTCAAATCTATCTAGGACAACGCCTCCATCTATTGTTTGGGAAAAACTTTGTTCTGTTTCTGGGCCTAGCTCACGTAATTTATTGATGGGACTTAAACATACAAACGGAGTAATTTTATCTGATAGTAAATCTTTTAGGGTCATCTCTTGCAAGCTTTTCTTCTTCTACCGCCTATAGCAGTGCCTTTTGTCGGTACAAAAATAGAAATGAAGCAGTCCCGTTCACCGTCGGCCCATCTGGAGAATCTCCTTTAAATAGTTTGTTTACTTTGCATGAGCTAGAATCTGCATTATCGTCTACCACAGATTCAGCTCCCGGTCCTGACAACCTTGTTTTCTCTATGATTAAAAATCTTCCAACATCGGGTAGGATTTCTCTCCTCGAGATATACAACTGTATATTCGAGGAGCATATGTTTCCTGACACTTGGTTGGAAGCAATAGTAATTCCTATTCTTAAGCCAGGAAAAGATAAAACTGATCCAAGTAGTTATCGTCCAATCTCTCTTACCAGCGTCCTTTGCAAGCTTGTGGAGAAAATGGTAAATCGTCGCCTGGTCTGGTACATAGAAACAAACAACTTGCTTTCCAAAGAACAGTGTGGCTTCAGGCAAGGACGATCTTCTATGGATCAGTTGGTAATATTAGAGTTTGCAATACAAAATGCCTTCCTCTCGCGTCAGACGCTTGTTGCTGTTTTTTCGACCTAGAGAAGGCATACGATATGGCTTGGAGACGAGGAATACTAAACACATTAAAAACATGGGGTATACAAGGGAACATACTGGCTTTCATAAAAAATTTTCTTACTGATAGGTATTTCAGGGTGTGTGTTGGAAGTACACTATGAGATTGCTTCCACTTAGAGAATGGTGTTCCACAGGGGAGTGTACTTAGTGTTACTCTGTTTGCTATTGCAATCAGTAGCATAACTTCTAATGTACGGTCCCCTGTCAGATGTTCTCTCTTTGTGGACAATTTTTGCTATTTACGTAAGCACCAGAAACATGGCAACAGCTGAAAGAACCCTTCAGCTGGTAATAAATAGGTTTCAGACCTGGACGAGAACTACTGGCTTTAAATTTTTTCGTTGCTAAAACTCAGTGTATTGCTTTTAGTCGCCGTCGACAGATCCAAGCTCTGTCGTTATATCTTGATGGTATACAGCTTCGGACTTCTTTATCCATTCGATTCTTGGGTCTAATACTCAATGAAAGGCTCTCCTGGAGCGTGATTTAAAATTACGATGTAATAAAATCCTCGATATGTTGAGGGTTCTTAGTGGGTCTCGATGGAGCGCTGATAGGACCTGTATGCTGATGTTTTACCATGCCTTACTTCGTTCGCGAATTGATTATGGCAGCATTGTATATTCATCTGCTAGACCATCGATTTTAAAGAAACTAGATCCCGTCCATAACTGCAATTCGTCTTGTTTCCGGTGCTTTTCGTTCAAGTCCCGTCGTGAGTATTCTCGCCTTGGTCCTTGACTTCCTTCATCGTCTGAATTTTTTAAATAAAATTTAATTTATATATTTGTTATTGCTTGTGTTATTTTATTTATTTATTTTCTTTAAATAACTTTATCTCTTTTATGTTTATATATACTTTTACGAATTGTTATTAAATTTTATTCATTATTCATTGTTATTTAGTTCTTAAGTATTCGTTATTGTAATATAGTTATACCTGGTATTTAAATTTTTGTTTAATTTATTTTTACTATTATAGTTTGTTGTTGTTGGTTTTTTTTCTTATTTAAGTAAATTTTGTTAATTTTTTTTATACTTTCATTTTGCATGATGGTGTTGATAACCTTAACGGTTTTTTGCCGCAAGAAAAATCTTAGTCAAGGCCTCCTTCATTAAAAAGAGATACTCTAACTTAATAATGACACTGAAACTATAAACCACTGTAAATTACAAAACCAGAATAAAAATAAAATTAATGACATTTTTATTTGAATTGTTAAAATGGTTGAATTGTTTTTAAAACATTGCTGAAGGTTGCAAGTCCGGTCATAAAATGGTTACCCCCAAAAAAGCTTAAATATACTATAAGAAGAAGAATTTATTTCTTATTTTGTTGAAAGAACATCACACCAAACTTTTTTGTAGTTAGTAAGTTTAGGAACTGTTTTTGTATTATTAATTACATAAAATTTGTTTATTTTTTTGTAGGACTTACAAGAAACTGTCAATTATTATAAACAACGCCCAGAAAGTCCGCAAATAATTACTATCAATGAGTCGGATCTGAACAATTTACAGTGGGTAACTACAGTAGTTGAGAATGCAAGGTAAGTTGACTTGAAAATTATTTTTTAGAAAAATGGAAAGAAACCAATTATTTATATAATTTCTAATACTGTATACAATAATAACTGGAAAAACTTTGATCACAGGAATTATTTTTTGTAAGAGTTTATATATATATAAACATATATATATATATATATATATATATATATATATTGTTCAAATATTTAATCTAAATGTATTGTTAGGATTTAGAAAAAAATATTAGTTTTTGGTTGCTGGTTTTGAATATGATAATGAGGTCACAGCCAAAGAATGAACACTATTGACAAAAAGAAACATAGGCGAAATTACGAAACTGCTGATGTACTGCCTGTTGCAATAAGCAACACGGTATGTAGAACAGCAGTTGAAACAAAAGCATGGGGAAGAGGTAGGGCGTGGACAGTCGATTCCGGCGGGGCCGGAAAGTCAGTTTACTCCGGGTGACTTTTCTGTGAAGACTGTGTGGCTTTTCTGTTCCAACTGGGCGGTGCCGAGAAGTGGCAAATCGGCGATAAAAGTAAGTAGACGATTATTTAGCGTACACTTCTTCCCCCTTTTATTATTTTGGTTTAATAGGATTAATACATATTTTGGGGACGTTTCATTTTACATAAAACAGTAGTGTTCATTCTTGGGGTTGCCACCCACAATATTTGTAGTAGAACATAGTAAATAATTAAAGATAATTTTTATAATGAACCACCGATAGAAAATTATTCCAAGGAACCCGTAATCCTAACAAATGGTGTATCGGCCTTAATCCTAGCAAATGGTGCATCGGCCGTGTTCTAGTCTTTACTAGAAATTCTTTGATTTAAAAATTCTTTGATTTTAAATGGTTCCAGTTTTGTGTTGAATAATTGTTTTTAGGGTTATGTAGTGGTATTTCCGTTAGGTTTTGACTGTGATAAGCATCATCAACTATTAATTGCGGACGTAATACATTTTGAGTTTAACTTTCGATACGGGACACTTACGTGTCATATATTTGTCTTTTCCGTTTTTTTTTGCTTGTTTTTTTTTACCACGAGCAGATAGTCTTCGCGGTTTGGGCCTACAATATTTGATAACAATATCTGTGTTTCAAATTTGGTGAATTGAGTAGTCATATTTGTACATAGAGGGTTATTGAATCGTACGCCTCTTTTCGTGTATATTGTCGACACATCATAGTTGCAATACATCATTGGAATTTGCAGACTCGTCACATTGCACATTTCGTTTACGCCATAGCGATACATTTTTTTTCTAGGACTTGCTGACACAACACTTGTGTACTGTTTCACAATTACAGGTATTTGTGCCGACATCCAGGGTTTATGACTTTCACTAATCAATTATATTATTTAGCATTTTTCATGAATTTATCGTTGTCGGACATAAAATCTTTGACTAAAGACAAAGCAACGAGGGTTTTTCAAGAACTAGGCTTACCAATTCCAGAACAGGCGGATCTTGAGTTTTTGCGGTCCAATTTGATGTTACTCAGGCTAAATTTGGATTCGGGTATGAGTTTGGATGAAGCTTCTAAATTGTATGACAACTGGTTAGTACACAAAGACGTTAGTAAAAAGCACGTTACATTTCAGGAACCGAAAATATACGACACTGTTGAATTTGCTTCTGGCTCGGAGACAGACACTGGCGTTAAAATCCATAATACAGAACACATATCACCACATAATTCTACAATGACCGAATGCATACCATTTTTTGATCCGGGCAGATTTCGTGGAACTCCGGGGGAGGATATTTTAAGTCATATTACGCGATTTGAGCGGGCAGCCTTGGCGAATGGTTGGGACGACACAAGAAAAGTTGTGTACTTTCCCATGTACCTTGACGGCGTAGCTTTGACTTACTTTGAGAATTTTGAACGAAAGAACAAAAGTATGACTTGGGCCGGTATAAGGGAAACGTTTACCACTGTATTTGCTCCTACGGAAGAAAAGGAAATATTGTTGATGAGGTTGAATAATCGGGTGCAGTTACCAGAAGAGTCGGTAATTCAATATTGGACGGACATAGAGCTTTTTGCGCGCGCGCTTGGACAATGACATGTCGGAACAGAAAATCTGTGCGTACATATTGAAAGGTTTAAACCCGGCTATATTGCAACAAATAGCCATGCTCGATAACACAACTTTCGGTAAATTAGATGCCAATATAAAGGCTTACGACAGGGCAAACTTCTTGATGCGGGAACGTTTAGGTTGCCATTCATCTAAGACTGTACAGGACCAGCGTGTCATGGAGATAGACGAGAAAATAACTAAAGTAATGAATATGTTAGACAATTTCGAAATGCCTAAAGATAAGGACCACGGACACAGTTACCACACTTACCGATGAGACACGGGGAATAGGGACTACAGACACGAACGTAAGCAGTTTCGCAGCGGTAGATCTCCGCGCAGGGACAAATCACGTGACGAAAATAGGGCACATGGGCGCCACAGTTACAACGGACATGAGAATAAACATAGTAAGTCAGATAACCCACGGCGTAATGGTGACCATTCCTCGCAAACTACGTGTTGGGTGTGTAATAAAAAGGGTCATATTTCAAAAGAATGCCGGAATAGGTATCAAAAAAAAATAATGAGGCCAGGGATACGACAGACGTATTCCAGTGAGCCGCAAAATCCTCGGAAGTATCAAATATTTCACACACGGACAAATGAAGGGATCCCCAATATATGATGGCGGGCTATACAACATTATGAACAGAGGGTACATATTGATTTTATTAAAGGACAGATGCACTCGGGTCAACAACATGATAACACACATACAGACGTCGTCGACCTTGCACGGAATTCCTTACTAAGCACTCTAAGCAAGCCAGGCGATACGCAGTCTACACTACCGCACAGTAACGAGTACACTTCCCATGACAAAAACCAAGAGGACACTCATTTTCTTCTAAACACAAATTTAACACAAAACAATGAAGGGCTAGCACTACATGTGACAGGTTGTCTCGGCAATATTTATACGCACATGCTATTAGACACAGGATGCAATGTTTCTTGCATAAATGACAAATTAAAAGCATTCACTACACCATTAGCGTCGATCAACATAGTTTTGACTTCGGCCAACACAACTCCGATGACGGTTGTGGGCAGAGCTCTAGCGTTCCTGCGAATACAGGGTGTGCCATACACACAACCAGTATATGTAGTTCAGGATTTGGCCTGCAATATTTTACTAGGAAATGATTTTTTGACAAAGAACAATGCCCTTATCAATTATACAACGGGTACCATTCAAATTGGTGACAACTCGTTTCAATTACAGGGGGGTGGTTTGTATAATCAAAACTTGACCCACTTTCATCACACATCAGCACATAGTATATTTTTACCCGAAGACATAGTATTACGGCCACATACTACACACTATATAGAACCAACCATGGGCACAAACATCTCCAACGGGATACCTTATAGCTTTGAACCAGTAGAAGGGATGATGGCTCAACGGGGTGTACATGTTTGCGCAGTCTCACAGCGCACACCCATCAAACTACAGATCAAGAATCCAACCTCACTATCGTGCCGAATTTTAGGTAGAACGCATTTAGGGCAATTTACATTCGACAGGCCACACCATCAACAGACACCCGACACAGGCAATATTCCACGGGTATCGGACACCACACAGACACCACTTTTCACTATTAACGCACAAAATCGACCATTACAGGATCTCGGCGGGACACCCATAGATATTAATCCAGATTTGACTGAGGGGAACTATGCAGCAGCGAGGAGCTTGATCTACAAATATATTCATCTTTTCGCACGGGGACCGGAGGATCTGACGGAGGCAAAAATGCCACCATACAAAATAGTAATGAAAAATGATACACCATTGGCTGTGCCACCTTATCGTTTGAGCTTAGCAGAACGGACGGAATTGGATAGACAAGTGGAAGAACTGAAAAAGGCAAAAGTAATAGAAGATTCGCAAAGTTCATTTGCAGCACCTGCGTTCCTTGTGAAGAAACCTGGGAACCAGTGGCGAATGGTGGTGGACTATCGCAAGCTAAATGAGAACATGGAACCCGACAGATTTCCTTTGCCCAGGGCAGATACAATTTTTGACACTTTAGGAACAGCTAAGTATTTTTCATCATTAGATATCAATCAAGCATTCTTTCAACAGCCTATAGCTAAAGAGGACAGACAATACACAACATTCGTTACACACAGGGGCTTATATCAGTACACTCGACTTCCTATGGGGATGCATAACTCGTCCAATTCTTTTCAAAGGAGCATGAACAGGTTATTTGCTGGTTTACTTTACCACGGAATAATAATATATGTAGACGATTTGGTCTCGTATGGCTCGACGTTTGACGAGCATCTCAAATCACTGGAAAATGTTTTTCGAAGATTCGATTCAGCGAATTTGAAACTAAAAACTTTGAAATGCCATTTTTTTTACAAGAGCATAGATGTGTTGGGACACAACATTTCCGCTGAAGGTGTGAAACCTTTAGAAAAGAATTTACAGGCAATTAGGGATTTTCCTACGCCTACGACCACGACAGACGTACGAAGTGTTTTGGGGGCAGCTTCTTACTATAGAAAATTTATATACAAATTCAGTGATATAGCCAAACCACTTACAGATTTAACAAAAAAAGAGAACACGGGTGATAGAAAAATAAGGTGGACAGACGAAGAACAGACAGCATTTCAAAAATTAAAAGATGCATTAACAACACCACCTGTGCTAGCGAATTTTTGTGAAGATAAGGATACAGTCGTTTCATGCGACGCGAGTAGGCATGGAATAGGGGGCGTATTGTCATAGTACCAAGAGGATGGAACACTTCGGCCAATTGCATACGTCAGCAGACGACTAAAAGACACAGAAGGGAGGTGGAGCGTATCGGAGATCGAATTGTTAAGCATCGTCTATACAGTTACACATTTCCGACCATTTCTATATGGGCGAAGATTTACAATATTCAATGATCATGCCAGTTTACAATTTTATAAGAACATAAAAACATTAAGCTCACGATTAAACAGACTAGCTTTGAAACTTATAGACTATAACTTTGATATTAAGCACAAACCGGGAACACAAATGCGGGTACCGGACAGTTTAAGTAGACATCCGGAAGAAAAGAATATCGACATACCAGACTTACAGGACGAATTTCAGATAAATAATATCAAAACTTTAAATATAGAACAATTACAGCTAGAGGACGAATTTTTATTTCACATAAGACAGGCAATACTTGATCCACAACAGGCTGACAAGACACATTCTCGAGCGTCAAGGTTGTATACGTTGCTTGATGGAGTTTTGCACTACAAACATTTTATACACGGAGAGTGTAAGCTGTTACTAGCTGTACCAAGGTTAATAGTCAAGGACATTCTGCAGGCATATCACAATTCGCTTACTACAGGAGGACATGCGGGTATAGCTAAGACATTATCGAAAATACGGCAAAGATACCATTGGCCTTCCATGACCAAAGATATCATACAATATTTGAAAGCATGTCATAAATGTCAAGTTATGAAAACTTCACGAATAAAACCATCTGGACTATTGCAACCAATCATTCCACGCACAAAACCTTTTACGAAGCTCACGTTGGATTATATGGGACCATTGCCGAAGTCTAACAAGAAAATATACATTTTGGTAGCAGTGGACAACACAACCAGATACGCGGTAGTTAAGGAAACAGAAAAGGCAGATGCGCAGACCACAGCGAAATTTTTGCTTGAAAACATAATTCCTCATTACGGAATGCCGGCGGAAATACAGACGGACCGCGGAAAGCACTTTGTTGCTGATTCATTAAAACAATTATATAAGGCTTTAGGGATAACTCAGCAAATCTCGACAGCTTATAGACCACAAAGTCAAGGTGTTACTGAAAGATATAATTCTACACTTGTTGACATGTTACGGTGTTATGTCAATGACAATCAAACTGACTGGCATAAATATGTAAAATTAATGACATTTGCATACAACTCAGGGAAACACGCTTCTACAGGGCATTCACCTTTTTACTTGTTGCACGGGTTTGAGGCGAACCAGCCTATCGATTTGGCTTTACTTCCAACTATACCAGAGCACGATGTTCTGGCGGCTTTAAGGATTGTTCACAAAGTACGTGAAGACATACCACGGATAATGGAACGAACTCAAAGATCACAATGCGAACGTTACAACAAAACGTGCAGAGTAGAGGAATACTGTGTTGGGGACTTGGTTTTGCTATCAAATAGCACGAAGCCGAACAAACTAGCAACACATTACAAGGGTCCATATAAGATACTACGTAAAATCACACCATTAAACTATTCCATAGAGGTTTATAGATATGGTAGACTACGAGAGGATATAGTACATGTTAGCAGATTAAAGAGTTACAACAAAACAGGATAGATTTATAGTAGGATAGATTCATGGTGACAACACATGAAATGAACACTAGTTTTGGGGTTGCAAAATTTTCTTTTCAAATTGTAATATTATTATTATTTTAAAGATCTTACTTTTCCCTTTGTATAGTTAGTTTTTTTAAAAAAAAAATAAGGAGTTTACGCAAAGATTGTCTACTTAGTTCCAGACAAACGAGGTAGAAGTACAACAAATACGGTCGGAGCGCATCTGATTCATCGACTCCGACAACCTGTGCTGCAGACAGCAAATATGGCAACAACAGAATTACGAATCTATATTCTCTTTATTACGTTTAACCTTACCATACTCACGGTCCAAACCGATTCTCCTGTCAAAATAACTAATGGCGCCTACTTTCATCCTCTTCCAACACATTACACCTATAAGGCATCTTATCCTTTCACCTATACCTTCCCTCTTGATTCTTTTGCAGACTTCACTGACATTCCACATCGAGGTACTACCTGTTTAGCACCAGATGAGACACAGGTATGCCAAGCGGTACAGGCACTACAGAGTCTTATGGACAGCACGGATGACGTACAACATAAAGTGGCGACTGGATTCAACTGGACCACTACAGGACAACGAAGGGCAACACGGGCTATTGACAGCATCGGCAATATTTTCCATTGGTGTTGTGGCACAGCAACTGACAACGAGCTACACGTCCTGACTACAAATGAAGAGGCCGTCAACAAACACATCAACATGTTCCAGGCAGTTATCAGGGATGACCATCAGGATTTAGTAACCACGACGACATCACTCAAGGGATACACTGCAAACGTGTCAAGAGTGCTGCAGGACGTACACGATACTTTGACAACATTTCAAAAAACCCTTGAGGAAGCTACGCACGTTTCTACAGTTAGTGTATTAAGACTTTAGTACATTACGTGTTGCGCCAAGAAAAGCAAATATATTATAATACCTTAATTTATATGATAGATACTATAAGAACAAATTGTAGAAACCATGTGATTACACCCACCTCAGTACCTGTAAATTTGTTGCTTGCAGACTTAAAACACCTGGAACTCCACTTGATCCGAGATCATATGTCCTTAGCCATTCCTAAGGACAACATACACCTTTACTATCACCTACCCATTTCGTCGTGCATCATTACACCCCACTCCATCCTGACAACAGTAAAAGTGCCGATTCAGCATCGATCCACGACATGGCAGCTCTTTCATTACCTTCCAGTACCCTTACGTTGGGAGAACCACACCTGCATACTCTCGCACACCCCGACAATCGTTGCCACGGACGGGACAAGTGTCGGAACGATATCTGGAAAGCAACTGGATAATTGTCAACCTGGAAGCACGGGACTATGTTTCTTACCTCGACACAGGATATCGGGGTCGATATCTGAAGGGTGCGCTTTACAATTAATGAGAGGGGGAGATCGGCATGCTATAGCACAACGATGCACTTTTCACTGCACTCCCAGTGGCAAGAACCCCATAATCACGGAGATAACTGGGGATCTTTTTGCCATCACAAATCCTACACCCAACACCCACATAGTCTGCAATGGCACGAAACCCACTCCTATTTCACAGCATGATGTCCCAGGAACAATTGAAGTAAAAATTCCTTGTCAATGTTCCTTACAAGAAGGTGATACTATCTTGATAGAGAAACAGTTCCCATGTGACAGTAGAACATCCTTAGACATCAACATAAACTACATTTTTCCCATTTCCTGGACCACACTGACATCCCTAGTAATCAAACCATTTGTATCATAAGACCATCCTAAGTTCCTCAAAGTAGCACATATCCTGGATAAGAACTGGACTTTAACTACCCCAGCTATGTTTATCCATAACCACATAGAAGGGGATGCCTTAAACGCAGTTGAACTACCGAAAACATGGTTAGACGTGATGGACTGCACTTCCCTCCTACCAATATTCCTTATCACATGGATTTCAGGGTTGACATTAGTAATATTATACTTAGCTATTAGGATATATGTAATAAAACAAACCCTTGCACTTTCCCTACCCCGCACAGACTATCCACAAATGTAAACCCAAACTAATTATAGAAGACCTGGTTTCGACGTTGAGGACAACGTCCTACAAAGAACCGGTATTGTTAGGATTTAGAAAAAAATATTAGTTTTTGGTTGCTGGTTTTGAATATGATAATGAGGTCACAGCCAAAGAATGAACACTATTGACAAAAAGAAACATAGGCGAAATTACGAAACTGCTGATGTACTGCCTGTTGCAATAAGCAACACGGTATGTAGAACAGCAGTTGAAACAAAAGCATGGGGAAGAGGTAGGGCGTGGACAGTCGATTCCGGCGGGGCCGGAAAGTCAGTTTACTCCGGGTGACTTTTCTGTGAAGACTGTGTGGCTTTTCTGTTCCAACTGGGCGGTGCCGAGAAGTGGCAAATCGGCGATAAAAGTAAGTAGACGATTATTTAGCGTACACTTCTTCCCCCTTTTATTATTTTGGTTTAATAGGATTAATACATATTTTGGGGACGTTTCATTTTACAGAAGACAGTAGTGTTCATTCTTGGGGTTGCCACCCACAATATTTGTAGTAGAACATAGTAAATAATTAAAGATAATTTTTATAATGAACCACCGATAGAAAATTATTCAAGGAACCCGTAATCCTAGCAGTATATAAAGGCTCAGTGGTTGATGTGACTGAGGCATTGGTGAGTCTGCTGCCTTGTTGATCTGCATATTTAAGGTTGTGGGTTCAACATACAGTTACTGCTATACCTTTTCCATTAATGCTGATCCCTCATCCTCATTAGTCTTAACGGGCATAAAGTATGGTCATTAAGGTGTGTGTGTGTGTGTGTTTTGCAATGGTATTTTTATGGTACTGCTATCAGCAAGAATTCCAGAGTAGTATAAAGTGTAAAAAATGTAACTTATTTTGAACGCCACAGTTGTAGATTATTCCCGGCAAATCCTATTGTTCCTTCACAACTGTTGCCTGCTGCGTCGACTATCAATTACACCGTACAACCGTTGTAATCAATCAATTACACAATTGTGGACAACCCTATGTAAAACCGAAGTGTTAATAATATCAGCTAATCCACACTTATTTGCAGGACTGGTTATTCGTCTTTTGAAGACGAATAATCCTTCTTGGGTCGTAGAGTTCATCGGACGGATTTACAAATGGTTAATTCGATACTCTAATCGTTTCATCAATAGCCCTTCAAGATATTTAAATTGAATTTTTTATTAATAAAATTATACAAACTCTTTATTTAATTTTTTTTTTTCAAACTTAATGTCCTTCTTCTATATATTTCATATTAAATAATAATAACCATTAAACAATTTTCTTTTCTTAAATTATTACGATAGTATTTTAATTTGCTCACTTTAATTTGGTATGTGTTCTTATGATATAATATCCACTTCTCTGAATTTAACTTAACTAAAACCAATATATGAATGTCTAATCTAGACTATTTACAACACCTTCAATTTAATATTTGGTTGACAATTTAACTTATATGACTTCTTAACTTTAACAATAATTAAACTGAAACCTAACATCCTTAATTTTAGATTCCAGGGATATGATTCATGGAATTCTACTGCTTGTTATTTATCTTAAATCGGCTTTAGGATTAATTTATTTTCTGTTATATTTTCTTCCTCTGATTTCACACCTTTCTAATCATGCTCTAGTTTGGTTTATCCCCCTATCATTCAATTTATACTTTGGAATTTAATTGGTTTATTTATATTTTAATAATTTCCTTTAGGATAAATTCTAAAGTTAAGAACATATAATATTTAATCCTTGTTAAGGGGACTTTATCATTCAATTCATAATTAGAAATAATTCTTACTCCAAATTTAACTTTCATTATAAATTTGTATTAATTGTGCAATTGGTTGACTGGATATTTTTCACTCACTTGCTGAATTAGCAGGTACTGATTAAGCTAGCATTGATTAATGGATTTGTTAACAGTACCTGCTATCCTCAAGCCATCCCAAAATTGTTCTTGGGCGATTTTGAGTTGAGTGAGCTGGTTTCCTGGCCACTTCTGAAGTCCTCCTGATCCTCAAAGATGGCATATATCCCATCTGACTGGTGGCAATAAGTGAAAAGCATGATCCTCGGTGTCTTGATTATTGCGCACACTGACTTACGATTTTTAGATAATTTTTACTAATTTTATTTCACAAATTTTGTATTTTACTAGTAGCTTCTACTTTTGACCACTAAATTTGCTTAATTTTTTTTTCCTATCTATTTACGTTGTCGATTTTTATTTTTCTTACTTTAGAAAATTTAACAATAATTTTATCTAGTCAGCCGCGAACGCGAATAGACCGGTCCCCAGGCAGTTTTCAGAACTCCGAAAACACAGCTTTATTCTTGCTATCTCTCCAACACAGTGTCCACCTAACTGCTCATTAGGGCTTATTAGCAAATTTAATGCCATTGAGGGAATTCAAAATTTCCCTATTTTGGGAAATTTCCCTTTTTGCACTTACCAGCCATGGGACTTTAGAGAATGTCAACTTTTCGCTAACATTTCACACCTTGCTCCTTCTTGGTACTTTTTCTATCTCGGAAACCAATTGTTTACCTCATAATTAATCCATTTCGGTTAATTATTTAATCTGATTTATCCAGTTGTGTTGGTTACCTGGCGGCGGCCATGATGTATTTCCTTTCTCCTGCCAGGTTGAACCGCCAGGTATTTCCTTTCTCCCTTCCTTGCTCAACCGTTCTAACTGCCCATCAAATCAAGAAAATCGCATATTTTTTTCTTTCTTGACCGATTTTCCTCATTCTTTCACCATCTTCTCGATATTGTCCTTATGCTTATTTTGAACTTCGATTGGTGATCGTATCATGTTCCGTTCCCTAGATATTCCTATTTTTCTGTTTTGGCCTATTTCCGTGATCATATAATTTGTGTTAATTTATTTTTACAAAATAATTTCATGATTTAATTGCTTATATTATTCTTAATATCTTAATTACTTGTTATTATCTTACTTTTATAATTATCAACTTATGTACTTTCACACCAGATATTCTATAAATAATTCTGGGTTTTATTTAATCCAAAAATTGAATAAACCAGAACTCTCTATTGAACGATTGAAAGTAAGCCAAATCCCATCTAATTTATTTTGAGTAGTTAATTTGAATACTTGGCTTTTATTTTCATTTTTATGTACTATATCTCTTATCTTATGAACATTATATTTTATTAATTATATATTTAGTACGAAACTATGTAAAACATTGTTCTAGTTTTAACCTTTTTCACTCTGTATTAATTTCTTATTCTTAACAATTTGTAGGCCTGGTTTTATTAAAACAGAATCTTATTTCATTCCGACAATTTTTTTAATTTTGTATTTTTTTTCTTTTTTCTGGATTTTATTTGAAATTATTATAAGTCAAGCAGATGTATTACTTTGGACTTTGCACTTTCTGCAGGTCGATTCCCTCATTCACCTGCCTGGCCTTATCTGTAAGCAAGTCTCGTTTATTTAAACAACACATTCTTGACCGGCTGGCCAACTTTGAACGAATTCAACTATTTTAAATTTGTTGAAATGAAACAAATTTTTCTGCCTAACATTATTTTATATGGTCGAGCAGTAAAATTCCGTTTCTGTGTGTGTGTGTGTGTGTGTGTGTGTGTGTGTGTGTGTGTGTGTGTGTGTGTGTGTGTGTGTGTGTGTGTGTGTGTGTGTGTGTGTGTGTGTGTGTGTGTGTGTGTGTGTGTGTGTGTGTGTGTGTGTGTGTGTGTGTGTGTGTGTGTAAAACATCAACAAGGAAGTTCTTGGTTAATACATATTCTCATTTTGAAATTCTTATAAATTTGTTAATAGAAAATAATGGAAATGTTTTGGTTTTGAAAATACTGATAATTCAGTTTAAATTGGCCTTATAGTGGCATGTTAAAGTTTGGGACTATAGAGCAATTTTAAGTTTTTTTTAAAAAGTATAATTAATTGTTTTGTAATAAGTTGATGAAATTGTTTGCTTTAAAAGCTGTCTCGATTGCAGAAAGACTGCCTTTATATTAGTGCAAAAGTAGAATGAATGGGTCTCATTTATAGGTTACATGGAATTCTTTAAATACTATTATCTAAAGCTAGCTTCTGGAAATATTTTTTTAAAAATTTCTTTTGAATGTGATTTTGGAGCCTTCCTTCTATAATATTTAATAGATTTGTTAGATCTCTAAATGCTAAAATTCACTTTAAATAAAAGGATTTTTATTGAGCTTCATAAAATACATCAAACCCTATTGATTTACTTTTTAACAATCACTTTTTTCAGAGAAACAAATGACAAGACCTTATGTTGTAAATTGATATTCTTCACTGATCACAGTCATAGCAGTAATTAATAATAATGCACTGTACAGTAGAGAGTCGATTATCCGAAACAATTGGTGCAGGGGGTGTTCGGATAATCAATTTTTCATATAAACGAACATATTCGAAAAAAGGTAGTGTGATATAATTTAACAGTAGTAGAACCAATTTAAGGAGCAAGTAGACACGTACAGCACATAAATTCATCCAGTTGTTTAATGACATATGATAAATATAAGCAGTACAGTATACAGTGTTCTGTACAGTAAAACAACTCTTTGATAATGAAAAAATAAACATTAGGTAAAGTAAAATTAAACATTCGGTAAAGAAAGAATAACATTTGGTAAAGAAACATTAACATTTTTTGGTTTGGTTTTCAGAGACTTAGAATACTGTATGTTCATGATGGGTAACACATATGAAATTGGTAACACATAATCTCTAAAAGAAAAAGTCCATAATCCTTTTTTGCTTTAGCGTTGACATTCGTTTCTTAGCTGCTAAGTCCATAAACGTTTTAAAGAGAGCAACTGAACAGCATTACACTGCGTCTTGTCGTTCCAACCACTTCAAAGCAGTCTCTAAGCAGTGGAGCGCTTCTTCATGGGATGGACCTTCATTTTCTGGAACGCCATCATCATCGTCCTCGTCACTGTCAACATCAGGCACTTGGATCTGGGCTACTATGTCATCGTCCGTCAACAGTTCATAGCCAGGGTCGTCTTAATGTCCATTATCGTTGCGTTACGAACACCGTACTCCCGAGCTAAGCTTGCCCCACTAGCACCTTTTTTCAACTTCTCTATTATTTTAAGTTTGTCAGAAAGACTGAGCACAACACGTTTTCGTTTTGTTGACATTGTCTATGGTTGCAGTTCGGTAATTACACAGCAAAACAAACAGAAGCACAAACGGTCTAAACAACACGGAGACTGACTCGTCACTGTATGTGCTAGTGCACACTCTATATTGAGACTGTACTGCTGTCGAACTGCCGCGCCGGCACTGTCTGGCCTCCGCGCTGGCGCTGTCGGGCCGCCGCGCCACCGCTTTCGGTTAACCGACGTTTCGGATGACCGGGCTTCGGATAATCGACGCTCTACTGTATTTAGAAATCTGTACCACCCTAAGTTAAAATAAAATAGTTTTGATATAATGAATTTTGTTCCTCAATTAAATATGTAGTGTTTATTAGCATTATAAATTTAATTTATTTTAGTATGCATTAACTTTGATATCAAAAATTATGTATAATCTAGGCTATAAATTATCTTACTGTGTAACTATAATGAATGAGAACAAATTTGATTTATTCAACATGTGTTTTTGAAGTAACATTTCTTGTCATGTATCAAAATGGCTGACTGTCTTATTCAATTTTCAAGTCTATTTGCTGTTCTTTAAACTAGTCTAGTTTTTTTTTTAATGAATTATAATTATTTGGATATATTTCATTATATGCTCGACATACAATAGAAAATTTATGCCTATATTATAATTTATTTATATTCAGTTTGTGTTTATTTATGTAGCATTTATATGTATATTTAAAATTGACTTGGTGGTTATGTGAAACATGAGTCATTTCAGATAAAAAAAATCAATTTTTGATTAGTAATTGAGCAAAAATCAGTTGCTGTATAACTTGCTTTTATGTACATACTTAAAGCTTACAGATAGTTTACCATCTGTCTACTAAATTCTTGTTTGAAATTGGCAAGAGTGAAATCCCGTTACTATGAAAAATAAAATAAAAACAGTGTAAACAGCAGTTGATTTTATAAAGCCATTTTAACTGTATAGAATAATGAGTTTCTCTCAGGATTTGGACAACAAATAACAAAACCACAACTACTTAAGTTCTAACATATATTTGGAAGGCCTGATGTAACTAATGGAATCCATTTAAAGTACAGAAATTGAATAGGAAGTTCTTAAGATGTCCAAAAGTAAGCATTCTTGTAGACTAATATGTCAAAAAACTTTCTAACTTCTAAATTGCTAAAACCAATTGTGGTCCAACCCAAGTCCTAAAATATTTTGACAACAGTTTTAATTCTTAGTATGGAAGCAAGCTGAAGTTTTAGTCATACCGCTTACTATAACAACAACCAACTATAGTCATGTAAAAGACAATAAAGTAAACTAAAAAATCAGTAACTGAACTAATTATTAATAATAATTAGATGTTTATTATAAATAATGTTCTTGTCATCTTTATACCAGATATGTTTTTTTCAGGGAAGAAGCTCGTGAAATAAGAAAGGTTATGGAAGCAAAATCATTACAGCGTATGTTTGATGGTGAGATTCATAGTGATCTTTTAAGGAAGAACAAACAATTGACGACCCAAAATCTAATCAATGAAACACTGATAAGTGACTTAAAGACAAAGGTAGAGGAAAATCAGTCATTGGTCAAACATCTCCAGCAACAAATAGAAGGTTAGTTTACCTTAAATAGAAATACATTTTACTAACATCAATTTTAAAAAATCTAATCAAATCTAATCAATCTTGATAAACAAAGCTTATTTTCCGGAAATTTTTTTAACCAGATTTTTACGAAAAATAATTGAATATGAGAAAGCTTATGCAATATTTTTGCACCATTATTTATTTATTTTTTACATTTTATCTTCGATTGTGATACACTATTTTCCCATTCTTATGCATAGTTTAATTCTTTTGAGGCCCATAAACATTTTTTTCATGAATTAAGATGTAATTTTGTTTGACATATTTTAACCCAAATGAGCATATTTAATGATTATAATATTTTTAACTGAATACACACAGTAAATACTCAGAGTAATACTAAAGTAGAAAACCGTTGGTTATGTAAGCATTATAAAGAATAAATCCATCCCTGTCAACTTCTACCTGAACAGTTTACTATTTATTTATGGTGAACCTCACCTCTCCCTCTACCACAGATAGACAGTTAAGAGAGTTGAATAGAAAAAATCAACAGCTGATGTGGGGTTCAAATCTGCTCAAGCCTAACACACTATACTGACACTATATTGTACTTGGCGCTTTAGACCACTCTCCAATATTGGCATTTTAATGTCTTATAAGCCATTGGCTATTATATTATTAGTCTTTGATTGTGTTAAACAACTTAACTGATTATTCCTTGATATTTTATTAAATATATATTTGTAAAAAAAGTATCATTGTATTTATATAAAACAGTTGTTTCATAAATCGGACATTAAGATTTAAAGGGTTAAAATACATCACCAACAATGACACTTTCAATTTTCAAGTAAGAAGCTGCAAGAAGCAATTGACTGATTAGCCCATATTTTT
Organism: Callitettix versicolor; assembly: GCA_022606455.1. Taxonomy (NCBI): domain Eukaryota; kingdom Metazoa; phylum Arthropoda; class Insecta; order Hemiptera; family Cercopidae; genus Callitettix; species Callitettix versicolor. Next base: position 39,997,413 of record CM040183.1, on the reverse strand, counting down.
CTAGCTTACCACTCCGATTTGGTTGAACTGTGTGATGTATTTAAAGATAACGGTATTAGAATTCTACAACTTGTAAAAAAACAATTGGTTTTAGGGTAAACATAGACCATTGTAAATAAACACATTTTTTATGTATAGTTCTAACCATTTTTATTCAGAAATTACTAAATATTAAAAAAAAATATTACTGTGTGTGAAAAAGTTACTTTAATAATTTTTGTTAGACCCTGTTTCGGTCAAAAGAGGTTTGTTTTCTGTATAAAATATTTTCTTTGATAAAGTGAAAATTTTTAATAATTAATTGAGAATAATCTCAATTAAATATGATAAGCTCAATTAAATAATCTTCTTAAATATGAAATAAAGCCATTCTAAATTATATTTGCCATAAAACTTCTATTAACTGTTCTAATTGAGGATTGGACATATGCAAAATTCTAGATAATTAAAAGCATGACTGAAAAAGACTATTAAAACTGAAAGAAACAGCTACATTTTTGGGACAAAACAATTTTTAATACTATTTCTTAGATTAAATTGCTACTATATATATATATACCTATAAATTACATCATGAAATGAATTGCACAAATTGTTGCATAGAGTCCATGTCAAAAAATGTGTGTGTAATAAAAAATCTGAAATGTTTATTTCCATAACCTATCCCATCACATCAAAAAATGAAACTTCAGAAGGAGAGTATGACATGGACAAATCTGCATTTCATTTCCTGTAAGAACTGTTCAAAAAAGCTAGACATGTTAATACTAATCAAACATATATACGCTACTTATAGACTTACATTTAAGTTTAAGTGAAGAGCGAAGCATCTGACCAAGCATTGTGGCTGCTGATGAAGTGGTGTTGAAAATGGATGACAAAATTCGTGAAATTCTTGGCTTTACAATTTCAGAGCTTTCTTTTGAACTTCCTGAAATTTCACAAAGTTTGTTGCATGGAATCGTAAAGTATAAGTTACAATTTCAAATATAATTTCAGATGAGTACCAAAATTCTTGTTGGAACTCTATAAAAAACAGCACTTGGTGGCATTGTTGACATCCTTAGAGGCCTATGAGAAAGGTTGTGATTCATTTCTTGATTGTGTTGTAACTGGGGATGAGACGTGGGTAAAACATGTCAATTGTGGTACAAAAACTGTGGAATTGGGACATACAAGTTCTCCCCAGGATATCAAGGAAATGTTTGCAGACATTGTCAGCAGGAAAAATTATGGCAACAGGAAAGATGTCCTTTTTGTTGATTTCCTCAAATGTAGTTCAACAATAAATTATGAAAATATTGTAAAACAAAAAAAATTAAGTAGAGCAAGCCAGAACAAGTGTCGGGGAAAGCTGAATTCAAAGGTTTTGTTTTTTCACAACAATGCACGTTCACAATCAGGGGTTTTGGTTGGGAAGTGTTCCACTATCTTCCATATAGTCCAGATTTGATACCAAATGTCTTCCACTTATTTTTGCACATGAAAATTTGGTGTGCAACCCACCACTTCAATGACAGTGAGGAACTGCAGGAAGGCATGACCGAGTGATTGCAATCACAGACGGTAGAATTCTATGACAATGATAGCAACAAAATAGTGCAATAATTTATTCAATTCCTTATTTGAAAAGGGGTTACAATGAAAAGTAAGTATCACTTTAATTTGTTTTTATTCCTAAATGTAAGTTACTTTACAATTAGCCTTCATATAAAACTTTTTACATTTTAATTGTTGCATATTGATGTCTTTTTATTTCAGGCAATTGCAATTTGTCTCCACCGATCATTGGGTCAGACCAGTTGAAGCTAGTTGATTCAAAGCAAAAGAAAATACGATTCACAGAAGATACAAAAGAAATACAGTAAACCGATTATAAGACTTCCTTTTTGAATATAGAACATTTGTGATAAAGTTTTTTTTTTAATGGTAAACCAAAATATTAATTTTTAACATTTGTGAAACGAATAAAATTTTAATATACTATATATGTAAATTTTCTACCAGTTTAAATTGTGTAATTTAATGTATTGTATTGAAAAAAAACCGCCTCGGTGGCCTAGTTGATAGCGTACTGGGCTTTCACCCCGAGGACCTGGATTCGATTCCCGACCAGGGCTTGGCATTTTCATACACTATTAATCAACCCATCATCTGCATTAGCCCAAGTGTGCACAATAGTCGGTCGTTAAAAAAAAAATTGAAAAATCCTGTACTTACAAACAATTGACTTTGAAAGATATGAATAAAGACCCTAAAACTAAAATAAGGAAAATGTGACCTTAAAAATGATTGAAAGGTGGTATTTTTATAATGATCAACTATATTTTTTTAATTTTTAGGGGGGAAAATGTTATTTAATTTTTTCATCACAGAATTTTTCCAAGAAGTCATTACAAGGTGAAATTTCTGTGTTCTTTGCAAAATGTTAGTTTTCAGGCCAATTGATCACTTACATCCAGTTCCTATGTAGGACTGAGCAAGTGAGATATGGTGAGAGAGAGAGAGAGATAAAGAAAGAAACCAGTGATAATGTCTGTACTGATAATGTCTTACTCGTCAAAACACTTTCTGTTATTTTAGGTTATTTGATGGATGTTTGTTTTAGAATTACAGTCATAATCAAGTAAACAGTGTAAACTATGACAACTGTTTCAATTTTTTTCCAGTCATTTTATACTCAGGATCTACTTTACATAAATGTTTTTACACATATATGTCTGCTTCAGGTATAAAAAGTTTGCGAATAGTATCCTAGGTATTAAGGAGTTACTGTAATGTCATTTTAGCAAAATATAGATATATAGTCATATGTAGCTCTTTAAAAACATAGCCATCTCTAAATAAATTATAGGTCTATTTCATAAATTCATTTTATTGAAGCGTTAGCTTCTTATACTGTGTTGTGCACTTTGTATTTGTCACCACGGAGTGATTACAAGTAGGCTTACGAAGCGTAAGTAAGGCGAGTAGGGGAAGTATTACATAGACCCCCTCCAGTTCTCAGCTCTTCTCCTTTCTTTCATCTGCTGATTCCGACTAAATTGGTCTTGTGCGTATATGTATGTTTTTTGCCTGTATGTACATACAACGTGCATGCTTCTCTCTATCTCTTTCTTTTCTCTCTGTATTTCTCTCCACTTTTCTTCTCATGTTCTCGTCGCGCGAGCATGTAATGATGTTGTGTATATTGTCAGCAGCAACCGGTCAATGGTATATGGTTTATATTCAGTAATAACATGTGCATTTGATTTAATTTTTCTTATATTCTCGAGACGTTAAATATCTTATATTTTCTATATTCTCGAGATGTTTTATATATATAACATAAATATATATATTTTAAAAAGCTAACTCTTCTGCCGACAGTCCCAATGATTGTACTGTTTTTCTTTTTAGAATTTTATTTAAATAACCTTAATTCATGATGTTATATTAATAAATGCATTGTAATTATATAGTTACAAATGAAGTGTTGTGTTTGAATTTTACATATCAAACAATGAGTTTTTCGAGCAGTGCTCGAATAATATAGTAATTACTGCATATAAAGTAATATACATGTGGATTTTATTTTTGAATTTCAATTATTTCCATTAACTGAGAGTCTACTGTATTACCTTAAAGAAATACTTAACTTTATCATTACCTCACTACTTAAGAGGGTTTGGGTAATGAAATTAATTTATAATATTTCCCAAATTAACTTCTCTTACCATTCATATTTAGTAAAACATAATTATTGAAACTTTTTCAGATTTCTTGTCAACAATTTTGAATTTTTGGGAAACTATTTTGAATAAGAGAAAGTTTATATAATGTTTTGGCACCATTATATATATATATATATATATATATAAATGAAATTGGTAGTTGATTATTACATTAAAAAGTATAAATATAAATACAGTAGACCCTTAATTATAGGACCCATATGGGGGAGCCACCTTTTCTGATAGAAGCTTAAAAAAAAACTGCAAACAAAAGGTAGAATGTAGACAAAAAAAAAGAAAAATGCTTTAAGGGACAAGCACAACAGAATCAGTAAAGGATATAAGGGGTCTAATAATTGAACTGTCAAGTAGAACAATTTTTTATATTAAGGTACCTACTTTACATAAATGTTTGTACACATATGTCTAGATTGGGTAAAAAAAGGTTGAGGGTAATAATATTACAATATTTCTTTTTTAATTGCAGGGGTTCATTTCCCTAAAAAAGGCTACCTTTGGCAAAGAGTACATGATTTAGTATTATTTATACACATTATTTGCTTTATTATATAGTTGTAACAAGTGGTTAAATTACTTCGAGATTGTAAATAACACAGTTTATAAATTTGCCAGAATATTGTGCATAAAAGTAGTGTTGTACTGCATGTATTTTACATAACACTTATCTATAAACCTTTTGTATTACTTATTAAGTAAAACATAATCTTAAAATTTTATTAACCTTTGCAAATTTTTGCCCTTGTCTTCAGAACACTACTGAGCTAATAATGTCCTTTATAGATTCAGAATATTATTGTATCTTTATCAAAACTTTCCTGGTACATGATATGCTAATACTCACTACTCAGCATCAATAAATGAGCAATTAATTGTGGAAGGAAGGAGTTGTAGTGAAAGTATGAGGACTCGTCCTCTGACTCGCACATTTTTTCTCTGTCCCACTGCTGTTAGCAGGCCGTTTTCCTGTACTACTTATAGGTAATGCTAATACAATGACAACGAGAAAATACAAGTGCAGTGATAAAATAAACAGTTCACAATTTTTTTAGATTGACAGACATCTGTATTATTGGACTCTTGGAAGGAAATTCTCCTATATGCGAGAGAAATTGTCGGGCAGACCTTTTAATATGCGGTTGGCTTATAATCTATTTATGCCAAACATGTACTACAGTAATGAATAGTAATGTTCAGTAATTACATTAGGGTAACACTGTTTTAAATGCTGTCTTCAGGGTAGAATTAGTTCAAAACGGATTTCTTTTGGGGACTAAGATTAACGTAGAGACAAAATAAAATAAGTTACGAACTTGAGTCTAGAATCTAAAACACATTCTACTTACTGTAAACCTAGTTATATTATCTGTGCTGTTGACTGCTGTAAGTATTTAGTTATTGTTGGTAATTTTATGTCTGCTGTGGGTAATTATGACTGTTGAGATTGGCAACATTGACCAAAACAAAAGCAAAGCAAGGATATATTTTTCGTTTGTAATTTGTATTTTGCATGGTGGAAACGAAATTGCGTTGTAAAATAAACATATTGTATTTCGATATTTTTAAAAAAAGAGTAGTGGTGTTAACATTTAATTGATGTTGAATAATGGATTTTGACGAATCATTTATGGGCCAGGATTTTGATGATGCTGTAAGTAACCATAAGTAGATTCAAGTTTAGACTAATATTATTATTATTGTAATAACATTTTATTGTGAAGAATTTTTGTCTATTAACCATATGAAAAGTCAAAATAACGTTACCATTGGATTAAATATTCAATTTTATGGTATTTATGACATTTCAAGCCTTTTATAAAATAAATTGGTAAATATGCATTGTAACTTGTTTTAGTTTTCTTCATAATTTTTTGTGTTAGAAAGCTTAATTACATGCCCAGTAGGCCTAATACAAAATAAAAGTGTTAAAACTACAGGAAGTTTCATAAAAAAATTTAAAATATGAGTGACCACCATTATAAAATACAGGTAATATAACCTCAAAATTACTGCTGTACAAAAGTAGGCAATATGTTTTTCATTGCAAAAACAATTAATTAAAATGTGTTATAATAATGAAAACAATAATTTTTTTTTTAAGTTACCAGTATATATGTTGCGTAAATTGTCTTACTAAAGTAATGGGTAAATATACAATGCAGGTTTTTTCAATTTTTCAGAAATTTTTTTACTAAGACACTATTATATGCCCAACAGCAATAATCCAAAGTATAATAGCGTCAAAAGCATAATAAAAATCAGAAATAAAAGTAATACGTATACTATCAAAATTGGTACCGCCGAAAGTAACATGTTTGTAATTGCAAAAATGATACTTTTATTTTTGTAAATAATTAGTTCTAACTGACATCATTGGTGGGCGGTGAAATCCCAACTCAAAGACACCAAAAGAGTCATATCGCAAGGTTCATTATTAATAGAGGCCATTTTAACGTTTTCAGTAATGACTGTCAGAATGTGTATCACGCATGAGCAATAAGTATATGTAATTAATAATAACACGCATGACCAGTATATCTGTGTATAAAATTTATTATGTTAATACATTGTAAACAGCAATGACATCACAATATAATTCTGTAAAAAATGGTCTAAAATCATAGATATCTTAAAAAAAATATTTTCTGAGGGCGAATATGTGTTAGTTAGATAATAAGCTATAAAATAAAACAAAAAATATTCAGAAACCACTATTTGAAAAAAACAGCTTATGCTGCATAAAATATCCTACAATCTTCGGTAATTATTCTTTTCTGCAGTCGGTTTACTACTTCTATTAAATTCTTCACTGTGTATTCATTCTTCAACAATTCCATACCTTTTAATTGTTTTTCTATATATTTTGCCCGTTTTTGCACTTTGTGTCCCGGGGAAAAAATAAAACTGATATATATAGAATTAGAATAAAACTAAAACTGATATATATATATATATATATATATATATATATATATATATATATATATATGGAAATTAGAAAGGTAGTCCAAAATTCAAAACACTTATTCCAAGAAAACCAGTATAGATATGTAAATATGAATCCAAGTGTGCCTGTAATGAGATTCCAAGTGAAAATACACAAAGTAAATCATCCGATTAGGCCAGTGATTAATTGTAGGACAGCACCAGCCTATGAGCTGGCAAAATATATAGAAAAACGATTAAAATGTATGGAGTTGTTGAAGAATGAATACACGGTTAAGAATTCAATAGAAGTAGTAAACCGACTGCAGAAAAGAATAATTACCAAAGATTGTAGGATATTTTCGTTTGATATTGAGAATTTATACCCTTCTATACCGATTGAAGAAACCACCAAAATTATAAAACAAAAATGAGATGAGAATTGTCAAAATAAAGGGTTAAACAACAAAATTATTAATGCATTAAAGGTAATTTCAAATCAAAACCTGTTTATATTTAATAATAAAATATATAAGCCAAAAGATAGGTTAGGTATGGGGAATCCACTGTCAGGGATCTTAAGTGAATTTTTTATCCAAGATTTAGAGGAAAAAAATAGCGAAAATATAGAAGAAGTTAAAATTTGTGGAATATGTAAGATGTGTGGATGATTCACTAGTAATAGTTAAAGATCCAAAAGGCGATAAAAGGGAAGCTCATATTGGAAGAAATTAATTGTATACACGAAAATTTAAAATTTACAATAGAAGAAGAGAAGAAAGGTAGTTTAAATTTTTTAGATTTAAGAATACAAAGGAAATCACAAACAATTGAATTTAGAATATATAGAAAAGATACATACACAGATAATATAATTAACACAAAGTCAAACCACCCATTAGAAATAAACTAGCGGCGTTTAGACACATGTTCAATAGATTATTAAATGTACCACTAAAGAGGAAAGAATATAAAGAAGAATTGAATACAATTTTCCAAATAGCAGTGAGCAACGATTATGATTTAAAAATTATAAGAAATCTGTTACGAAGAATTAAAAGAAAGAGAGAGGAAGAAAACAGCGATAAAAGAGAAGATAAAAAAATTAAAATGGGCTAAATTAACATATACAGGGAAAGAGGCATATAAATTTAAGAATTTTTTTAGAAAATATGATATAGACATAGCAATGGCTACAAATAATACAATAAGGAACAAACTGACAAAGAATATAGAAGAAAAGGACAAATAAAGTAAGAATGGGGTATACAGAATACAGTGTGGATGTGAGATAGAGTTCATAGGACAAACGAGATGAAAATTTAGAACTAGGTTTAAAGAACATGTAAGATGATTGAAATACGCAAAAATGATTCAAATTATGCGTCACATTTAATAAAAGAGGGACACATACCTCGAGAAATAGAAAACTCAATGAAGGTACTACATATGGCAGAAAAAGGAACATTTTAGAGAACTTGGAAATTTTTAAATCTAAATTAAAGGGAGAAAACATAATAAATGAACAGATATCGTGGCAAGCAGATATTACGTTTAAAAATCTAAAAATTTTCAAAAATTAACAGGAGGGACGACCGTTGAAGAGAAAGTTTGAAAGGAGCCAATCAGAAGCAAGCGAAAGCGAATGATTTTGAAGAGCCAATCAGAAATGAGCACGTCAGGTTTAATATACACTGTTGAATAGAGGAGGGGTACGAGGTGGAGATAGAAAATTATAAATAGGACGGGCCATAATATTGGTGACCAGTATAGATAATAGTTTTTGAAGATGGAGGTTCTCCGAAACGTGTCAACAAAAGTAGAATTTACGAAGCTAGGGAAGTCGATCATTATACTGAACATAGTAATAATGTGTGTTTGAAGTGTGACAATATTTGTAAAATTGATAAGGAAACATTAATGTTTCATTGCAACTAGCATGCGTATGTATGTTGCAAGCAAAAGGCTACATTTTGTTCATCAGTAAATCAGCTTAAAGTGGTTCATTTTTTGAAAAGACACTAAATCTTGGATATCTGTTGTAAGCTTACTGCCATAATTTTGTTATTGTACTGCACCAAACATTGTTACAAAATGAACTCAATGTCAACTGTATAGACTATTCACAAAATACTGTACAAAACCATGTTAGGGGGTAGGTTTTTAAAGTATTTTTTTAAATTTCTATTGATATAATTATTAATAATACACATTTAACTAATAATTTTCACGATGAAAAATTTGTTACTTACTTTCACACAGTAATACTTTTGAAATTATGTAAGTCAGTTTCCTTTTTCTCAATATTCCCATAGTTTCCGCACTTTTATATGTTGTTATTATAACGATTGGGCATTTGGTGCAAAAATTACCAAAATAGCCAAAACAAAATAAGCATATTTACCATAATATATTAAAATAATAAAATAATTTAATAAAAATAATAAATAATATAATAAAAAGTAATAAATAATTTTTAAATATTTTTTTCTTTTATTATGTACTGTCTTATTTAATTAAGATATATTTATCTATAGAAGACTAAATTTCTTATGACAAGTAACGATTTTTTTTTTTTTTTTTTCCGGCGAAAAACCGTACAGGTTATCATCGCCAGGACAAGTAACGATTTTATACAGTTTTTAATGGAATATCATTGTAATATTTACTACAATATTGTGTTATTATTATATCATTGCCATTTACATTGCATAGAACATACTAATTTACTTTGTCAAGGTCTGTGTTAGGTTTTTCATGCGTTGCTTTAATACAAAACCATGTTAGGTTCTTAAAGTTATATAAAAAAAGTTTCTATTATTTTTATTATTAATTCCAAACATTTAATTTTTTGCAATGAAAAACATGTTACCTACTTTTACATAATAGTAATGCACACAACGTATTTTCAGTTTTTTTAAAACTTCCCACACTTTTATATTTTTATTATTATTACTGGGCATATAACAAAGCGTTTTGGCACAAAAATAGCCAAAAGTACTGAAAAGTCATTATTGTGAAATTTAATTAAGGTAAATATACAGTGTAACTTGCTTTGGCTTTTTAGCACACATACGTGTATGTGTGTATTGATATTCACTTTGAAAGATCAATAAACACCATAAAATGCAATTTGGGGCTCAGTGGTCAATGTGGCTAAAGCACTGGTCAGTCCGCTATGTCTCTAAAACTGCTCACCTTAAGGTTCTTAGTTCAAGCCTCAGTTACTTTCGTTGCTTTACCCTTTCATTATTAATGCTGATCCTTCGTCTTTGTTAATCTAGGATGTGGTATGGACGTTCAGCAAAAAAATATAAAAGCAATAAAATACAAGTTGCCTGTCCCTTTAAAAGCATGTGTTTGACCATTTTATTAAAAATTGTGTACTTTGTAAATGGTTGTAACTTTAACTTTGGCCTTATATAAATGTTACAGGAACAAGCTCTGGAAGTCAAAGAAAGTATTCGAAGGGGTCGTAAGCCTGGAAGAAAATCTGGTGATAAAATGGATGTTAAAGCGAAATTAGGTAAAGTGTATTTATATTACATATCCAAGGTAAATATCTACCGAAAGTAACTATTAGAGCGACCAGTGGTATTTAGCAGTTTTTTCTTTTTAAAAATATGTTTTCTTGGATATAATGGTGAAAATATTTTTTGGTGATATCAAAAAGTAATGCTGTAGCAATTTTTGTTTAAATTGTGTTTTGTGTGTTACTAATTAAGGACAACAAAGTGTTGTCCTGTATTTCAGTCAGAACTTTGTTTTTATTAAAAAAAAATAATTTTAGCAACTAATCTGTACTTTGTAGGCCCTACAGATATTTAACTTTAAATATTTTTATTACCTATTACACTGTGCTCTACAGTGTTTTAATTAAACGTTTCAGAGCCTTTTGAGGTGTATTGTTATTTCTTGGCATCACCTTATCTTCAGATATAATAACATAGAACACAGTTTGTGTCCCTCAAAATGGTCTTGACAAGTACTCAAAGCCCTGAAAACAATTCTCCATCGATATCTACCGTAAGATGCAGTTTAAAAGATTTTGGCCAATTTACCGTTAGCGCGCCTATTTAAGGGTTAAAAAATTCTATGCATTGGTGATAAAGAAGAGTCAGTGTTTTGGATATGGATTTTCCTTATACGCTTTGCTCTAACTTGAACCACTACAAGCAAGGTCACGTGCTTAGCTCCAAACGTTCTGTTGTACAATATATTCAATTACAATGAACTCAAAATATCAACTTATAATATGTACCATGTGTATCTTATACATTCCTACTGCACATTATACAAGTATTAATATAAATGTTTTTAAAATCCAGATACAAAATATTATCACCCATTTTAAACAAAGTAGGTTTAGTTTTTGCTTTAGTTCAAATAATGTTAGAGACTATAGGTTTCTCAAGAAATTAAAAATTTTCTACTGTAATGAGTAAAATTATTTTCAGAACGAAGTAGACAGAGCGCAAGGGAATGCAGAGCTCGTAAAAAACTGCGATACCAATATTTGGAAGAGCTAGTCTCAGACAGGGAAAAAGCAGTTTTGGCATTGAGGAAAGAACTTGATAAAGTAAGATTTATATTCAATGAGTGATTTAATAATTTATTTTAAAACTTAATTTTGTCCATTGTTTATTTATAAAATTTATGTCTTAAGCATCTGTTTTTTTATCTACAGAGTATTATGAAAATATTTTTTTAAAACTTGCAATGTAGCAACGATTTTAATTTGTATTCCAGTTCTGTTTTTAAGACTCCTTGCGTTAATTTAACCTTTTAGACTCAGTACTGTAATGTATTAGAGAGGTTGATCATATACTTATTTTCATTAAAAGTATCAACATGATGAATTTGTAAGTTAGAATAAAGATTCAGAATATTTAGAAAAGTTAAAAGTATTTTAAATATGATGTCATATTAAAAACAAACAGTGTAATAGCCTAGCTTTGATAGGGTTAACTTGTAATATAGGCCTAGTGGAAATAAGAAATTCAATAATTAATCTTGAGCACTATTAAAAATTAAAATTCTAAGCATAATCATATTAACACACAGGAAAACCACTACTGGTTGTAATTATTAAATACTAGCTGTTACCCGTTGCGGCTTTGCCTGCAATTATAATGTAGGCAATAAAATTTATAGTCGATTTTCAAAATCAGAATAGGTCATTTTATTTTAATATATTTCTATTTACAATATTATACGATTTATGGTTTTCGGCTAAGAAATATACTCGATACTCTAATACATTTTTTCACACATCACCGTCAAAATATAAAACAGGGTCCTGTCATATTTTAATAAAATACAGTATTATTAAAAAGTCACTATTATTCAATTAAACTGGAATAGTATTGTGTTTATCTCAGGTACCTAAAATGGGTTCATACCAAATTTAATCTCAATTGGTCCAGTAGTTAAAGTGTGATTGAATAACAAACAAATAAACAAAAACAAACTTTCAGAAATATAATATCATTACCTGTTACCCGTCACGGCTTTTCCCGCAATCGTAATATACATTAAAGATCACGCATCACCGTGTTAGGACCAACAACCGTGTCAGTTAGGTTATGGTGTATTTCTTTTTTAAAATAAAAGTTTTTTAACGCACCACCGTGTTAGTTAAGTTATGGAGTACTCTTTAAAAAAAATTAAGAAGGCTTTTTCCTGCATCACCGTATTAGACCCAACAGCCGTGTCAGTTAGGTTCTGGAGTACTCTTTTTTAAAAAATAAATAAAGGTTTTTTTTAATGCATCACCGTGTTAGGCCTAACAACCATGTTAGTTAACTTATGCAGTATTCTTTAAAAAAAAATATAAAGATTTTTCACGCATAACTAACAAACGTGTCAGTTAAGGTTTCGAGTACTCTTTAAAAAAAATAACGGTTTTTTTCACGCATCACCATGTTAGACTTAACAACCGTGTCAGTTAAGGTTTGAAGTACTCTTTAAAAAAATAACGGTTTTTTCACACATCGCCATGATAGGCCCAACAACCATGTCAGTTAGGATATGTGGTATTCTTTAAAAAAATATAAATGTTTTTTACGCACCACTGTGTCAGTTAGTATATGTAGCCTAGTATTCTTTAAAAAAATATAAAGGTTTTTTCACGTATCACCGTGTTAGGCCTAACAACCGTGTCAGTTAGGATATGTAGAATTCTTTAAAAAAATGTAAAGGTTTTTTCACACATCATCGTGATAGGCCCAACAACCGTGTCAGGATATGTAGTATTCTTTAAAAAAATATAAAGGTTTTTTCACGCATCACTGTGTTAGACCTAACAACCATGTTAGTTAAGTACTCTTTAAAAAAAAATATAACGGTTTTTTCATGCATCACCTTATTAGGCCCAACAACCGTGTCAGTTAGGTTATAAGTACTATTTAAAAAAAATTAATAAAGGTTTTTTTAATGGATCACCGTGTTAGGCATAACAACCATGTTAATTAGCTTATGGAGTATTATTTTTAAAAAATATAAAGTATTTTTCACGCATTACCATGGTAGACCTAACAACCGTGTCAGTTAAGGTTTCACTACTATTTTAAAAAAAATAAAGGTTTTTCACGCATCACCGTGTTAGGCCCAAAAAACCATGTCAGTTAGGATATGTAGTATTCTTTAAAAAAATATAAAGGTTTTTTCACGCATCACCGTGTTAGGCCTAACAACTGTGTCAATTAGGTTATATAGTATTCTTTAAAAAGAAAAGGTTTTTTTTCACACATCACCGTGATAGGCCTAACAATCGTATCAGTTAGGATATGTAGTATTCTTTAAAAAAATATAAAGTTTTTTCACGCATCACCGTGTTAGGCCTAACAACCGTGTCAATTAGGTTATGTAGTAATCTTTAAAAAAATATTATTATTATTATTATTACTATACAATTGTCACTAGTCACTAGATGACTAACCTACAATATTATTCTAAAATAACCAACAGAGGTCCCAGTATTTACACTAAACCAGATCAAACGGTTGCTGTCTTTTAGCCTTCTCTCTAAATGAGTGTTTTCCAGGAGCTGCAGAATATCAGTGCTGATGTGTGAGTGGAGTCTCTCCTCGTGCTTTGCTGCCAGTCTCTTAGCTTCTTCTCTGATTGTTGGAATTTTTAAGTCCCTGTGAAGGTCGTCATTACGATAATACCATGGGGCGTCAACAATGTTCCTTAAAACTTTATTTTGGAAGACTTGGATTTTTTTGATTTGGGTTTTAGCTGCACAACCCCAAAGCTGGATCCCATAGGACCATACGGGCTTAAGTATTTGTTTGTATAATACAAGTTTATTGTGTACTGACAGTTGTGATTTCCTACCAATCAGCCAGTTTTTTTTATACTTTATGTCAAGTTCTGTCCTTTTCTTTTTTATGTGCTCTGCCCATCGCAGCTTCACATCTAAGTTCATTCCAAGATACTTTGCAGTGTTATTGAATGGAATATTTGTGCTATTAATTACTATCAGAACATACTTATCCTTTTTATAAGTAAAGTCAACATGCACCGATTTACCCTCATTAATTTTAACTCGCCACTTTTTGGTCCAGGTAACGAACTCATCGCATGCTTGTTGCAGTTTAAAAAAATATAAAGGTTTTTCACGCATCACCGTGTTAGGCCTAACAACCGTGTCAATTAGGTTATGTAGTATTCTAAAAAAAAATAAAGGTTTTTTTCACACATCACCATGATAGGCCCAACAACCGTGTCAGTTGGGATATGTAGTAGTCTTTAAAAAAATATAAAGGTTTTTCATGCATCACCATGTTAGGCCTAACAACCGTGTCAATTAGGTTATGTCGTATTTTAAAAAAAAATAAAGGTTTTTTTCACACATCACCATGATAGACCCAACAACCGTGTCAGTTGGGATATGTAGTAGTCTTTAAAAAAATATAGTTTTTTTCACTTATCACCGTGTTAGGCCTAACAACGTGTCAGTTAGGATATGTAGTATTCTTTAAAAAAATATAAAGGTTTTTTTCACGTATCATCGTGATAGGACCAACAACCGTGTCAGGATTCCACTATATACCCTGTTAAAAAATAGCAGGGTAGGCTATTTTTTAAAAAAATATTAAGGTTTTTTCACGCATCACCTTGTTAGGCCTAACAACCGTGTCAGTTTGGTTATGCAGTATTCTTTAAAAAATTGGTTTCTTATCACCCAAAACCTGTGTTAGACGTATTTTTATTGTTTTACCGATTTACAACACGTTACTGATTTTCGCCGGGTAGCAATTTTGAGGTTATGTTGGTCACTTTTATTTTCGATTTTATCGTACTTCTCGTGCTTTCATATTTTGGATTCTTGCTTTTGGGCACATAATAAAGCATTTTAGTAACTAAAATATCAAAAAATAAGGTTATGCTAACACTGTATATTTACCATTTTTTCATATAATGTAATTACACAAATATATATACTACCCTACAATTGGCACTCTGTGTAAGGATTTTTTTACATTTAATATTGAAAATTCAACACAAAGTAACAAATTAAAGTCAGTTTTGAAAAAAATTTCAACTAAAATATTGAAAATGTTACATTAAAAGCAATAATTTTGCAATAAATAAAACACAGATTAAGATTCTTAAAATAGGATTGAATCTATGTTCATCTCAGGTACCTAAATCACAGGTCCAGTAAATAACTACAATTAACACATGCCACAAAACTAAAAACTGATAATTATTTTGGGCTGGGTAAGTAGTATAATGACGTTTTGTAAAACGGGAATAGGCCTATATGTATCTCTGATACTTAAACCATATTCGTACCAAATTTCATCTCAATTGGTCCAGTGGTTAAAGCGTGATTGAATAACAAACAAACAAACACACAAACTTTCAGAAATATAATATGAATTAGATAATCTAACACTTACAAAAATAGTCGAAATTTAAGTGAGGTTGGAAATTTGTTTATAAAATATGATGGAATGTTATTTATTAGGTTAATGTTGAAATGTGCTTAAAATGAAATTATGCTTTCTATGTTTTATAACTTATTTTTTCTCTTCAGTGCTTTTTGAAACATTTAGCATTTACAATGATTTTAAAATTTTAATTTTAGATAACTGAAGATATATTTTTTATTAGTTGTCTAAGATTAGAGTCTACAAGATTATTTATTATGAACCACTCTTAAGTTTAAATGTCTAAAAATGCATAGACTATAATGTAGTACCATCAAGTAATCTTAATTTTTGTTTAAACTACTGTTACTTAATTCTGCATAATTGAACTGAAATGTTTTCTTTAGAGTCAAGATCAACTAGAAGACTTAGAAATGAATTAATTATTTTACTTATGTATTATCTTATCTTTGCTTATATTAAAACATTTTCAGTACCGATCATGGGCCAAAGAAATAGACGAGGGCAGAGTACCAGAGGGATTCCAAAATTTCCTTGAAGAAATGGGTGCAATTAAACAAGAAAGTTGATTTTTCAGACCAAATGGCTGTATCATCATTATACTTTCAAAGTAAATATGTAACTTTACATGCTACAAACAAAAAAAAGAAGAAAAAAAACAAAAACTATAACACATTTTTTTAAAATTTTATAAATATATTTAAAAACAGTATATTTACAAACACATGCAATTTTCACAGAAAGTATTTTATCGCAAAGCATTAACATTGAATGTTTCAGATAAAAAATCTTTTTGAACACAATTTAAATTATTTTTTCATTTGTATTTTTCAGTTCAAATTGAAAAAATGCAAGTTAATAGTAAGGCTCATTTTAAGACTAGGTATATGTAGGTTAGGCATACTATACGTCAAAGTAAACATTATTTTTTACAAAACCAGCTTAATTTATTTTGTTTTTTTTATATAAGCCATTTATTATTCCATAATGTTTTGTACATGTTAACATACTTTAATTTTAAATGTTACTGTTAAAAATTTGTGAAAATTGTGCTTATTTTTAAAGGAAAGTTTATTAATACAAAATTTGTGTCCAAATTAAAAAAAAATTGTCACTGTATGCATACACTGAAGTCATACAAATTTCCTTAAACAAAATGGCATGCAAAGTTTAATTTGTATTATGACTGTTTTATGATTTGGACTTACCAGATATATATGAGTAATGATATTCCAAATATAAACTATAGATACAGTAATATAAATGAATACAATATATTTGCTGTTAAGTTAATCTTGTCAGACACATATGAAGGGTTAACATAAAAAAATCCTGGTGAATAACACTAACACTATATATGCTTAGCAAGATACAGTGAATAATGTTTTTATGTAGTGTATATATATATATATATATATATATATATATATATATATATATATATATATATATATATGTAGGGTTTGGAACAAAGTGTCAGTTAGTTTTATATAATTTGTGAAACTCCACATTAAAAGAGATATTGATGTTAATCAGCATTTTATGTTCTTAAAAAACAAGGTCTTAGTTTTTATAATTGGACTAATGATATCCTACTTTCTCAGTCTTAAATGAGTTAAGTAAGGCTTTCAGTTCATAAAATTTAATTAATTGTAACCTAAATTAGTTATTGGTAAATTTCGCCTAAAGAGAGCGTTAACCCTTTGCCGTTCCTATTTAAAGTTCCGCCACTAGGACAAGATGCTGCGTTTTTTAAAGCGACATGTAGCTATAGTAGAAAATATGCTCTGTATTCGGAAAAAAATCATAATAATTAAACTATAAGAGATGTTTAAATTGATTATGAGACCCATAATTTTTTTTTTATTTGATTCATAATAGATTTATGAAAGTGGTAAGTTGCTCAACTAATTTTGAACCTTCACTTTTTGCTGCTGGTGGTATTCCAAAAAGCACCCCACACAGCACAATGGAAGGTCACGTTGTTTACACTTGTATGTTGTCTGTTTACCCCTTCCAGATGGGGCTTTTATCTTTTTTTCTGTATACACAACACACACCTGCACAGCCTAATATTTTTTCTAGGGTGTGAAGCATTTTAGGGGGTGCTGTACCTGTGTGTAAACTTCTCTTCTGCCTGTATGCTTACAAGACAAAAATGTTGCTATAAGTTCATTCACCAAGAGTGATTCATATTTATACACATGCAGGCATGCATGCTAAGCAATGCGATCATGTCACAAAACAAATATCTTCTTTTTCCTTGTTATTACACAATAGATTTACAGAGGCTGCAACACAAATGTTTAGGCAAACAAGGAACGTTTATATTTCAAGCACTTTGGAGTGTTAGGGCCAGCAAAGGGTTAATGAGAGGTTGAACAATTTGGTGTTAACTGAGTATACAGAAGGCAGAGAAAAGCTGGTGAAATACTTTTCAACAATGTTTAAATTTGAACAGTGACTATATAGAAAAATAGTTAAGATATCAAGTGCGTTGTGAAATAAGTTTGGTTTCATTATATTAACAGAAAGTGTCTAGAGAAAAAAAACATTTTTTATTTTCTTAACAATCCTTGTATAAAGGGATTAAGTGAACGAGAGAATAATATATTTTGATATGACGGTGATCGAATTTGATCTTATAATGAGGTGTGAAATTTATTTGATGATTTCTTTCCTAATTGAACTTCTATATCTAGATCACTAATAATATAGAAAGAAATATAGAATATTGAAACTGAAATATTTCAAAGTATCATTGTAAATCAGGTGGACCTAAATCTGCCAAAATAATGTGAAGATTTAGTTAAATGTATACCAGTTTTGGGCGGAGAAGCAAAGTTGCCCCATACAGTATAAAATACATCTTTTTATAACATAAGTATTTCATGAGTTTGGTTTTTCTCCATTAATAACATATACTAAAATGTTATTGAGGTGCTCCGATACATGTGACTTAACCTGTATAAAACAATAGTTTTAGTAGGTATTGTTTGAACATTAAAAGAAATATTTTAATGACAGCTGTTCTTATTTTCAGTTGTTTTAAAAATGTTTAGGTTTTACAGAATATGCCTATATTCGTCATATTCCATCTGATAATGTGTAAATTTTCTGTTATGTAAAGTAGCCTGTATAAATACATTTAGGACTAGACTAGTGTATTGTGTACAATTCTGTATTTTTGTACAAATCATATTGTAAATTTTGTATGTAATAAAATGAAAAAAAACTTTTTATTCTTTACTTCATGACTTAGACTTAACCTCTTTTCCATTTGCACAACACATCTTATCTTCCTATTTCTACCCAGGTTTACTTTCAAACTACACAATAGAAGATTCCAACAAAGGGTGTTCCAATAGAAGATTCCTACTCTGTCCTCTACAGCACATGTAGTCCATTCTGTTTAGGTTTACCTCAAGTCCCCAAATATCATATTACTCTATTAATTTTCTACTCGTGTATTCTAGATCCTCATTATTAATCCTGAGCTATAACTATTTTGCCATCTGCAAAGAAGATGATATGTGAAGTGTTGTCATTTAATTGTGTACCCATTCTCTCACACTTGCGTTTCCAAGTATATCTTAGGTATATTAACTAAAATTTAATAAAACAAAAAGTTACAATAATGTTCCAAAATCATATAAAATGTAGGCAGAAAGTAAACAATAATAATAACTGATATCAATACAAACTGATACGTTTTGTATGTAATGTGGATTTGTGCAAATGAATAAGTAAAATGGTAAATATTTGCATGTATTTAAAGCTGAGGGGGATTTGCACAGTTTATTTTAAACTAATCTACTGATACTACTAATAAAGAATGTCACTTATTAATGCAAATAAATATAATACCTTTAAATTAGCAACTAAAAAGAGCAGTTTTTTAACCTCAACCATCACTGTTCTTAAACTATGAAAATTATAATGCAAAAATATTGTAAAAGAACCGTTACATTTTGTGGAAAGACTAGCATGTATTTGTGTAACTATATAAAGGGATACAATGCTCGTATATAGGCTAATAGTTATCGACAAGATGAACACACCTGTCTAGTATATTTGTACAGGACATAGGCCTATAAAATTACAAAATGGCCTATGTTGCAGTCTGTGCAATGTTTAATTTTCGATCTGTCTGCTACTTTGTGTTTTTCCTAAAGGTATTATAACTCAAATATACCTGCGCATAGTCAGAGTAATAGTGAACTGTTCGCTCTCTTACTAACTGAGCGACAATGCTTCCCAGTTATGATGTGAATCACAACAGTCAGTGCTGTCAGTTAAATTATCACAAAGTGGACAAATTTCCTGTATTATATTAAGCTTCAAGACCCATATTGCTCAATTTTATAAAACTAATAATTAAAACTTAAAACATGTTTGAACCTACAACATCAGTTACTTTTTGTACAATTGTCACACTAACTAAACTCCGTGAAATGATCCACATAGGGCTAGACTGGTGGCCTAACTTTCTTAGCCTGGTGTAGACCATGATTGGCACTATGGTTTTGTAACTGTTGTCAGATATTTCAACTTAAAGTCCAGGCATAATATAAGCGATGTTGTCAAGAATTTTTGACAGCTGTTCTGGAGGGCAGCTGTTGGTTTCTGGCACTTGTTGAGTCAGACACATCAGCGGGCCTAGAGCGCAAAGCAACGAGTCTAACAAAACAGATAAACTGCCAGACACTGCAATCTGACCCTGGAAAAAAATACTCAAAAGTTAATTTGTTAAGAGCAACAATAAACAAATTTTTAAAGTGATATGAAGGATGGATTGATTATTAAAAATTATATTAATTACTTGAGCTTATCGTCAAAATAACCATCAGTTTCTTGTTTAATACAGACTTAGATAGTAGTTGGCAACAATCTACTTATGAACAAATAATTAAACCTGTAGCAATTACAGTCAAGCTCATTTATAAAAAATTTTGTGACCCATAAAATCAGTTTGTTAAATCCATTATTTGTTATAGACGTACAATAATATAATTTACAATATATTTGAAATTAATTTTTCACAGATTAATAATTTTACTATTTCTTGGTATTAAGTTCAGTCAGGTATAAAAAACTAACATTAATTTTAAGAAAGCAATTTTTTAAAAATTGTTAGTAATTCATGAAAATTTGGTCAACACAATCTTACTTAGCCACAAATATTAAACAGTAATACTGTATTTTTTTATTACTATATTAATGTTAAAAAGGTGGTCACAGAATCAATATTTCAAAACTAGGAAAACTTTATTTGTAATATTAAATTGGTAAATTATGGATTTATTTATTACAAAGGCCAATATAATTGTTAATGTAAATAATAGATCTTGATCTATAAAATTTTCAATTATAAACATAAAATACCTAGATAAAGAAAATAAGTAAATTACTTAAAATATTATGGTCATGATTTAAAAAATGAGAATACGTGTAGTTGTGATTTGCATTAGTCTACCCAAGCTTTTAACACTAAAATTTTTCTGACTTTATTGTGGCAATAAACCAAAACATATTATGAATAAAGCCGATATAAAATAAAGGCAACATGTGTTTTTTAGAACGTGGCGCTAGCCTACAGCAAGGACCAGCATGTGTATCTTTCCTGATATGCTTCTGATTGCGTTAAAACATGCAATCCTCAATGTGATCACGATAAATGACAAGTACTGTATCAGCAAGAAAAACTTGTTTATGAACAATGCACAACTTTTCTAAATTTACAAACAAATGTGATTGTCTTTTTCTTTTCATATAAATCATTTGAATACAAATGTAAAATTGTTTCAGGAAGTCATCATGGAAACTAAAACAATATCTTTAAAATATCTGATGCTAAGTACAAAGTTAATTTATTTAAAGAAATAGCCAATAAATTACCTTTACAAAACAGCTGATTTTTGACAACAGATTATAATAGTTAATTTTTTTGAATGATAAGGTAACCCTGTTATCACTTGGATTAAATAAACAGAGACTTAAAACCTGGGAAGAGTGCATGAAATGCCTTGGAAGGAATTTGTATTTTGCAGCGCCTACTAAGAATTTGGATATACCAATTGTAAACCAAATATTTACAGTGTAATACTTCTGCTTTAAATAAGCACAGTTCTACAGACAGACAAGATTTTCATTCGTTTCAACATTTGAACCTTCAGCTCTGAGAGAGATGAACAAATTTTAGACATTAAAGGACTTTCACTCAGTTGAGTTTTTAATGATTAAATGAGTAAGTGTATAAAAAAAAATCACATTCAGATATATTCATTCATAACATATACACAAACGCACATGCTCATGAAAAACACATACAAAATACATTCACAATAATTTGAAGCTATAAACTGAAAGAAATTCTTAGAAACATTCCTAAAAATATACGTCACACATTTTTGTTTACAAGAATTAAATCTATGCTAAGTGATTTGTCTCTCAGTTGCATGCATTACATGATCAATATAATGTACATGCTGACCTACACTTATTTAGGAATATTAATACCAGATTTTTGATGAATTTCTAGTGTTAAGACCGTATATAATTACAATAACCATGTCCTGCAGTGTTAACTTAAATTGGTAAATAATACTGATAATAGGATCTATTACAAAATGTATTTGAGGTAAACATATTTTAATTTAAAAACTCATAATATATAATTTTGATATATTTAACAAAATTAAAAAATGTACAAGGTGTGTAAACTAAGTAAGAAAACTGGAAATGTAGCATCTGATGGGGCAACATTGGGAACGCTGGACTTTGATCAGTGCCAGATGAACTTGTGATGCACCTTCATTGCGAGTTTATAGTTGCTAGAGTCATAGCCATTGTTTTCATGAATCAGTTTTTCTAACGCATCCCAAAAATGAGTGACAATACTGAGCAAAGTTGTGCTACAAATTTTTTCTTCAGAGTTGTGCACAGTGCAACGAAAACTTTTGCAAAACTACAGCAGGCCAACAGAGACAGTGTCAATGGCCCCATTTTTATGGTGGTTTAAGGCATTTTTAATAAGAAGAGATTCAATTGAAGGTGAACCACACAGCAAAAGGTCTTCTTCTTTAAAAAATGGTGAAATGTTGACAGAATTCGGTATCTTATACATTCAAATCATTGGTTGACACTCAGAATGCTAGTGAAAAAGTTAAATTTGACTTATACCAAAGTTCATCAGATTTTGACCAATGACTTAGGGATGAGAAAAATCTGTGCAAACTGGTTCCAAACAACCTTTTGCAGGTCAAATGAATACCAGGAGGGAAAGGTACCTTGACAGGAACGTCTACTGGCGGAGGCAGCTGAAATGAGCAGCTGATAAGTTTAGCGATTCCACCATACCTCTAGCTAATATTACTCTTATTTATCTACTCAAGACACAAATATACACACATTCACTACTTTACATAACTGTAAAATGTAAAGCAACCCGTGCTGATGGAGTGTAAGATACCCGGCCTAATGGAAGTCAAACGGAGGCCTGGGATACCTGGCAACCACCCAGTATACCTTAGCATTACTCATGCATGTGAGGCTCTGTGTGGGCGGATGTAATTTTCCTAGCTACTCACGTATGTAAGAATCTCAAGAATGTAAATAGAATGAATGGAAACTCATTGCACAACAAAAAACTGGCCCAAAAGGGCACAACCTCCACGATAAGGTCCATGAGTAAGAGGGAGAAATTGAAAGGCAATTAATTAGCAGACCAAGCATCTACAAATACCTCACTCAATAATGAATTGGGAAGTCACCTACCTTGAATCCTCTCCAAATCCTAGACTTTATGAACAGACTAGGACTGGAGAAGGTGCTGTAACTGAGCATCTGAGAAATATATAGAAAGGGGGCACAACAGATGTACAAATTTGTACTGCGATAGAAACCACAGAAATTCATTATGGAACATGTCATTACTGGTGACGAATCTTGGGTGTTGCAATAAAACCTGGAAACCAAACGCCAGAGTCTGGAATGGCACACTTCGCTCTCCAAAGCCAAAAAAGCAGTTCTGAGCAAGTCGAAAATCAAATCCATGCTGACTTGCTTTTTCGATAGCCAGGGAGTCATTCACAAAGAGTCTGTGCCTCAAGTTTAAACAGTTAATCAAAACTTTTATCTAGAAGTTCTTGGAAGTCTTCATCATCACAAAAGAAGCACACTTGCTCTCCAAAGCCTCAAGTTTCAAAATGCTGACTTGCTTTTTCGATAGCCAGAGTCAGTTAATTAAAAGTTAATCAAAACTTTTATCTAGAAGTTCTTGGAAGTCTTCAAAAAAGGGTCATACAAATGAGACCAAACATCAACAACAACTGGGTGTTGCATCACAATGCATCATGTTACACAGCAATTTCTGTGAAAGAGTTTTTGACCAGAAAGAAGCATTCGTATTGCTCCTTGTATTCACCTGAGTCCTTGTGACTTCTTCCTCTTCCCAAGACTGAAAAATCATCTCAAGGGATGTCATTTGGGAACACTTTGAAATATTCAAGACTGTAACCGATCAGCTGAAGGCTATTCCAGTCTCCAAGTTCCAGCACTGCTATGAGGAGTGGAAGAACCATCTCCAGCACTGTTAGTTTCCCAGGGAAGGTAGCTTGAGGGAGACAATATTCTATTCAAAGAAAAACATTTTAACAATCAAGTCTCATTACTTAATTTACACACCTCATACATATTTCAGGCTTATTGAATTTACATAATATTCTAACATAATTGTGTACAATTTAAAAAAAAATTATAGAAGATAGTAAATTGGAAAACACATTATACAATTATACAGTATTAAAAAGTCACTAAAACACAATGATTAGTATGTTTAAGATGTTACCAAGAACTATACAGACACACCAGTTATGTTTTTCCTCCCAATTAAACTGCAACTTATGAGTGACAATTAAGGTGAAGTATCAATAAAAACATGCGTCCCTTACTCTTACTTCGTGCTCCTTTAACCGTTCCCCAATGATTGTCAAAGACTCTCCAAGCAAACGTAGATGTGCTGCTACATCAATAGGTTTGGTTCCTACAATTTTGTAAAGACCTGTGCCAACGACAGGTTCAGCGACTAGGTTTGACTTTCCTCCTCTACAATAAAAAGGAACATAACATAATTATTATATATTGAATTTATTCCTTAATAAATTGTATTTATTACTCCTTAAACTGATTCATTATTTATGTTTTTGAATAATACTTAAATAAATATTTAAAAACAAAAATGTATGCTACAGCATAAATCAAAGCATGACTGCCAAAAGCAGAATATTTGTTGCTGCAGACTGAGCTCCTGAAAAGTAAGGGTGTAGCTGCAGCAGTCGAACAAGATCGCAGACGAACGAAAATACAACTAAGTCTAGGAATGACCAAGACAAACAGAGACCATACAGGCAGAGATGCAGAAAAGAAAACAAACATAGTAGGGACACATGACAAGAAGGACACACAAGTGATGAATGTAATAGGGACAACAGACAGAAGCAGCCATTAAAAAGACGACTCTCTGACATACAGGGCAAGGGCTGGACAGTTGATCTATGAAGAGAAGAGAAATCTCTCAGACAGCAATTCCTCTGCAATAAAGATAAAGGAAAAATTGCACAAACTTAAGAAGTTGAAGAATGTGGATCAAGGCCACAGATCTCTACTCTTAAGACCATCCACTGGTGTTGTCTGCATGGGAGGTGGAGCAATAACCACCTTCAAAGACCAGCTTACTGATATAAGATTGTAATAGTTTCACAAACCTACTCAGAGATTAGGCTAACGGAAGAGCAGTCACACTTACTTCAGAATATACTGACTGAAGAGCTGTTTGCAGTCAATCAGGATGCCAGGTCAAATAGAATTATTTGGAGAGAGGTGTATTTTGTAATCATATACAACAGAGCATCATGCAACTAGTTGAAGCGGATTGGTCCTCACTGAGATTTGGGGATGGAGAGAGGAGGATGATGAGAGTGGGAAGTTACGACCAACTTAAGACTGCTTAAGTCCTCTTCAAGATAACTGGGAGCCTGGTGAGGAAAGATCTAGAGGATTTGCTGAAGGCATTAGGGGACCATAATCTGGGCCTACCTGTGGGGGGCTGGTGGATATTCGGGTGTAAGAGAGGGGAAGGAAAAATGACCCTCATTTTTGTAATAGACTATCAGTCCACAGAGTCCTTGCTACTTGTGGTTGGAAAGCTTTGCTGGGTCTTTAGCAGTTTTCATTGTGATGCTGAGTGATGGGAAAGGTCTTCCAGATCAACCTTCTGGCATAATAAAGTCACAACAGCTATCCTATGTTTGCCGAGAATTTGTTGCAGAGAAAGTAAACCAAATAATATCATTAGTACTTTTTGTTAAATATTGCTATATATCTGAAATGGATATCATGAAGAAAATATCAACAAAATGTTAATTTTTTAAACCATACAACTAATGAATCTGCAAAGGGCAAGTACTGAAAAAAACTTCTATATTATAACAAAATAATATCTTACATAAAGACATAATTAAAAAAGCCACACATACTTGGTAGGCTGATCTGGTGAGATGGTAACGTTCCCGACAACACTGGGCTGACCAAGCTGGACAACCGACTGGCCGCTGCTAGCTGTTGCTACATTCTGAGCTGCCGCACTTGTTTGTTTATTTATAAACTTTCTTGCAGGTGGTGATTTTTTCTTAGGAGATGCTCCAGAACTTTTTTCTTCTCTGTGTGCTTTGGCAGCAAGGCGTTTGGCTTTTCTTTTCCAAATCTAAACAAATTAATGTCATAACTTTAAAAGTAACAAATACATAATAATTTCTTCTGCTTATTCTCATGAAGCATCTTGGGTAATACGGTGTAATTTTGCTTGATGAGATGGAAAATTATCACACTAAGGGCGTGATTATCCAACGTTCTGGTTAATCCAAAATAAACATTTAAAATTTTAATACTGACACGTATGGGTGTCTGCACATAAATATTACTGACAAACATTCCAGCCTTGAACTTTTACAAATATGAAAATTTTTAGCGGCAAGATTTATTTGAAGCATAATAATAACCCTTTATTGACAAAATGAGCTGTAGTCGATCTAACATGTGAAAAATAATATAATATATACTACTGTATATTGTTTTAAAATATGTAACTAGGCCTATACAAATACTATTTTTTTAACAGTCACTTACTATGTGTAAACTAGGTCAACAATACAAAATGACTTTTTATTAACCACACTTCAAACTGTATCAGCCTTTTTAAATATTTCTTCGATTAGGCTATAGCGGTTGTTTTTGTAAGATTTTACTAGCATGAAATATCTTGCGGAAAAGTATCTATGTAATCAGAACTACTAATAGATATATAAAAGAAACTGTATACTGTAACATTCTGTTATTCAACATTGTTTTTTTCTATCACTGAAATTAAGTTTTGTACTTTGTTCAATGGAATTGATACATGACTTTTGTTTTTCTGCACAAATATGTTTTATTGTCTTGTTGAACTCCATGTTTTACTGTCTTGTTGAGCTTGTAAAATCACATGGGCAAACACTGCAAAAGCATATATTGCCTTTTCTTGATAGACTAGTTAAAAAAAGTTGTTAAATCACCTTCCAATTACACCAACAACCAGTCAGCTGCTTTCATAGTTTTCAGAACAATATAAATCTTTGCTAGCTGATACCATTACCTTTATATCACATAAACTAACCACATATGAGTACAAAGCAAAGCAAAACAGCACTGTAATGACAGTTAAGTTACACGTGAGACTTTGGCATTCAGGCACTGATGAGACTTTTTATGCATTCAGGCACTGGACTTTTATGTCATCAGGTTTGTTTATAAACTTTCTTCTTTTTTTTTAATACAGATCGTTTGAAAACAGCACATTCGACTACAATGTTGTTTATTATTTCAAAGCATTGTACAATTTTTGTTTATTTTTATTTTTAGTTTTGTTACATTTGAAACAAAATATGTTTGTACGGAACAACACCTAAAATGAACTGTTGTAGGTTTTATTAAGCATCAAAAATATTCTACTGATATAGACAAAACAAAGGCAATAGGCGGGAATGATCTTTGCCCATAAACCATGCTCAACCATAGCAACTCATAATAATAATATGTTTCAGGCCCTCTTGAAGTGAAGTTTTTATGGTGTTCCTGCTTTCCAAATTTTTTTTTTACTTGAACAGACCTTGGTCACATTAATTTTGGGTAACTGATTAACTAGTGTGAATGTTTGTTTGATAAATTTAATACTTACATATTTTTCGTTTACAGGAACTGTAGCCCACAGTTCGCCAAGTCGTTTACTTGTTTGAGAAAAATCTGCAAACAAAAAATCAACATTACAATTTTCCTCAGCTAGAAGTGCCCTTGAACACTGAGAGTACAAGACGGATATGATAAGGAGGTATCCTTAGAGAGGTACTTCCTAAGGAGAATAAGACTTAGAGGACAAATGGCACAGACTCTAAAGTAATGAAAGAAAGTAATCTCAGGACCCACATTCTAAAGTAGCGGGTCTCAAACTATAGGTTACAACCCACTTACTGCTGGAAGGATGATCAATTAAATGTAAAACCTATATACCTTGACCAGTGTGCTTGCTGTGATATGACACCACAATCCTACTATAGTCTGGCCCACGAAAGAAAACACCTGAGATTAAAACGTTATAACATTCCAATTGGTTAATGTACAGAAATCTCAGGCACACCAAATTAAGGTGTGTTCTTTTGTCTATAAATCTATGTTAATTCTGTTAATATATTTTCAAATGTCAATTTCTTTGATATGATTTATAATTCATAATATGACTTCTTCATTCTTCATCTCTGACATTAATAATGAGTACCCAATTATTTTTTTCTATGTAACAAAATGTTTTCCGTATGTCTATTGTAAACGCAGACTCCCACAGCAGTTTGCTCAGATGACAATCTTAGTTCTGGAACGAATTAAGACCGTTAACCAGGGTACCACTGTATATCTTTTATAAAATATAAGAGGTTGGCATTACTTTTTAAAAACGATTTGTTCAAACATCTTTGACAAAGAAATATGGTAATGTAATACTGACATTTATTCTCATGTAAATAACGTAAATTTTCATTTTTAATTAGCGATTTAAATTTTAAACCTTTTTCCATTAATCTCTTGTAGATGAATGTGAACACTTTGAAACACAGTGATCTTTGGCGATAAAATTATTAAAATCACACTAAATATCAATGCTCCTGAATAACATTTCTAATATTCTATCAATGTTTTTTTTACTAGATTCTGAAAGTTCAGAATGCTTTATTTTATACTGATATAAAAATACCTATCAAACAAAATTTACAGGTTGTTGAAATATCAATAATACAAACAATTCAATATAAAACATTATGTCTATCGGCCATTATGTCTAAGGCTTTGAAACTCAACCTGCTTTCTTAATTTATTTTCTAAGATCTTCAAATTAAACTATAGATTGTAATACAAACAAAAACTTTTTGTTTAGATGTTCAGCTATAGATTAGTATGTTTACTAGTCTGAGAATCACAGTACTATTATTTCATCGATTTAAGAACTGTATGTCAAATGTTATGGAGCAATACTTTGCCACCACAGAAGCAATGCTAAAGTCGCACAACATTTGCCTGGACAAGGATTAAAAGTCTGTAGATAAACCAACTGTTTTGATTCAGGGGCTAGATTTGTTCTACATAAAAAAACCACAAATAATTTTTTAAAGTTTATGTAATAGTACATCTAAAACATAGAAGGGGAGCAGCACAATAATGTTGAAATTGTTCAACTTCAATTTATAATATTTATACAACTACTATAAAACATTTATCATTAATTACCCAAATCCGGATTAGCTCTCATTAACTCCTGACGAATTTCTTTTGCCCATAACATGTATGCCGTAAATCTTGTTTTCTAAAATAAAAATCAGTATTATACAATCAGTATTATTATATATTATTCTTGTTTAATTATTAATAAAAAAGGAATTGTCATAAGTTATGCAAAAGTAACAAATAAACCAATTAGGGTACACACCCCTTTATCTTTTCTCTGTGCTTTCATACGTCCTACGATCCTTCCGTCTCTAATAATCAGTTTCTTCTTGGATGACTTTTCCATCATATACAATGATTGCGCCTGGAACAATTAATATTAAAAATAACTGGTGCAAAAACACTACATTTCTCACTTTCAGTTATTTGCACAAAATATCCGACTAAGAAACTATCGACAAAGATACCAGAAAATCGGCCTAATTTCTCAAAATCAGGTAATTCTTGCTTAAATTTTGGTTATTAAATAAAAAATCATACCTGTCAGTGCAAATCTGCTATAAGAGTAATTAACAATTTGAGAGTTGAAAACTGCCTGTCATGGTTAATTTTTTTTCAACTGACTCCAGATTGTATTTGAAATTTGATACAGGTTTAGGTTATGAATTCTTATATATGACTAAATTGAGCAAAAGGTAAGGGTACCCAATGTTCACAAATTCAGCAATTTTTCAGTTTTGTGATGGTAGCTTCCTAACCACACTTTTTGAGCAACCCATACATTGTCTGCATATTTTTGCAGTACAATTGAATAAACTTTGACTGGTCATAAATGTAAATATTTTATACGAGGCAGAAAAGTCCTGTTGTTCAAATGATCCTGTTACCATCAACTGTTTATGTTTGAAATGTGTTGTTGAACGCCTGTATGATTTATACAAGAAACCAACGGGTGCCTATCTGCAATGCAATAATAATCTACTTCAGAACATTCAGCAGTATAAATTAGAAAGAATATAATAACAAGTAATTGCTGAATCGCTTAGATTCAGTTGCATCTTAAAAATTATACATTTGTGCTTAGCATTAAAGCTACTTACTGTAGTAAGATAGAATGTTTATCCTCTTGGAAGCAAACATATAAATTTGACAATGATCGATTGTTTTATTAATGAATTTTGTATCAAAACTTTGTATAACATTAGAATTTCAGTTTTTGTTAGTGCTTTAATCATTTAGTTTTGCTACACTCAAATTTCTGAACATGTCAACTGGGACAGTAAAATGCATGGTTATTGAATTTTATTCTTTCTTTAACTTGCTATGTTGGACTTGCTTATAATGCCAGTGATACTTGCAGTAAACCCAGTCTTCCCTACAAGATTATATTTCTACACTGGATTTGCTCATAGTACAGTGGTATTCAGAGTGAACCCAAACCCCAGTCTTACCTACAAGATTATATTTCTACACTGGATTTGCTCATAGTACAGTGGTATTCAGAGTGAACCCAAACCCCAGTCTTACCTACAAAATTATATTTCTACACTGGATTTGCTCATAGTACAGTGGTATTCAGAGTGAACCCAAACCCCAGTCTTACCTACAAGATTATATTTCTATACTGGATTTGCTCATAGTACAGTGGTATTCAGAGTGAACCCAAACCCCAGTCTTACCTACAAGATTATATTTCTACACTGGATTTGCTCATAGTACCAGTGGTATTCAGAGTAAAACCAGTCCCCAGTCTTCTCTACAAGATAATATTTCTACACTGGATTTGCTCATAGTACCAGTAAACCCAGTCCCCTCTAACCCTACAAAGATATATTTCTACATTAGACTTGCTCATAATGCCATTGGTATTCACGGTAAACCCAGTATTCCCTTCAAGATTATATTTCTATATTGGACTTGCTCATTGTGCTACTGCTATGAGCAGTCTGGGTTCATAGTAAACCCAGTATTTTCTACCAGATTATATTGAACTGATTCCTTATTATTCCATAAAACAAATTTGATGATCACGATATTTTGTCGACTGGGCAGAACACCAAATTACGCCAAAACTTCTCTTCATAGGTAACTTAGAGAAATAAACTGTTTTGTCGATATGCTTATATTAAGTAGGTTATATATTAGTATATATATTATATACTAGTTATAATATATTATATATTATATATTAGTTTTTACCTGTTGGGGCTACCACGGAAGCAAGAACAAAAATCATTTTTTTAACATATATTTTAAACAAAATATGAAAAGAAATCACTTATACACGAAAATGTTTAAGAGCCTACCTGTGTAGGTGTAACTCCTTCAGGACTGTCAGCATGTATCCGTTGAAATCCTTCAGATGTCTGGCTTATGTCAGCGTTTTCTAACCCTACTTGTCCATCCAATTCATCGTCATCTACTTCACTTCCTACAAAGTTAATTATATTAAAAAACAACAATAAATGATGGTAATAATAATAATAATCAATTTTAAGATTATGACCGTTATTACGAAAGGAGAAATGATACTTTTTAACAACAATAAACTTAATGTTATTAGATAATAAGCAATACCTAATGAATCCAGACTAGACTCGTTTGTAGGAAACATGCCCATTTCCGAATCCGATTCAGAGTATGCAGGTTCTTCTTTAATTGGAAACCCTTCATTTATGCCATTGTCTTCCTGAAAAAAGATCATATTATTATTACCGAGCTATGGGACGATAACATATTGTGATATATTTGTTGGATAGTAACTACTGTTGGGAAGTCTTAGTCTAAATAGTTCATGAGTTATATGTCTTACTTTTGTTTAATTATTTCAATTATCTTTAATGCTTGATTATTAATGTGATACTGATTTTAATTTAGCTTGATTTTATTATAACCTGATCTACTGATTTTTCCTACTTACATTTTTTGATAACTTATTTAACTACATTTCATTTCTTTAATATTTTTTAATTATATTGCCACAAAATGTTACTAACATTTATGATTTCAAAAAATTTTAGCTTTAACAGTTTTGTTTATATGTCACAAAAAACTTTTGATAGTTCTCACAAAATTATTAGTGCTGATTTAGCAAAGCCTGATATCCCATCACTAACAACTTGAGGAAACTGTCTAAACTTATACTCATTTTGAATTTTATTTATTTACAAACTTATTATAATTTTTAAACTTTTTATCTTAACCTCAATCACAATTTTACTCCAAATTTTATTAAAACTTTTAACTTATAGTTTGTGTTGTGTAACACCATTTTAAATTTATTTACTATTTATTTTAACTATGATATGCTACATTTAATTATTTTCTTTAAAAAAACCTAATTCTGCATTGTTTGTTTTCTTAAACAAAAACTTCTTCAAAACAACTATTCAGATACTATTTCTTTTTACAATATTACTTCAACTGTATTATTTTTTCTTAATCCAACAACCTATAAAATGTGTACAATGATAGCTTTTTGCATGTATATTCCATACTTTTTCTGTAGGCCTACTTGCCATTTGAACCTTACATAACCTGGTATACATTGTACAGTATTTTGTGATTGCTTAGTATCAAAATATGCCTTCAAGGCTTACTTTTATTTTTGAGAATTGAGTTTTATGAATTTTACATTTATACAATATGACTTTAAAACAAAAATTTTCAAGAAATCAGCATTACTTTAACACAGAAAATTTATCAGAAAAATCCTGTCTTTGTGTGTGTGTGTGTGTGTTTTAGCATCCTAGCATTTACAATGATTTTGGTTTGATTTAATTCAACTTGGCACAAAAATCAATTGTTTTTTAATTGCTACAAGTTTACTACTTACCAAAATTTCAATTGTCTTTGTGTGTGTGTGTGTGTGTGTGTGTGTGTGTGTGTGTGTGTGTGTGTGTGTGTGTGTGTGTGTGTGTGTGTGTGTGTGTGTGTTTTAGCATCCTATCATTTAGAATGATTTTGGTTTGATTTAATTCAACTTGGCACAAAAATCAATTGTTTTTTAATAACTACAAGTTTACTACTTACCAAAATCTCAATTGTCTTTGTGTGTGTGTGTGTGTTTTAGCATTTAGAATGATTTTCGTTTGATTTAATTCAACTTGGCACAAAAATCAATTGTTTTTTAATAACTACAAGTTTACTACTTACCAAAATTTCAATTGTTTGTGTGTGTGTGTGTGTGTGTGTGTGTTTTAGCATTTAGAATGATTTTGGTATGATTTAATTCAACTTGGCACAAAAATCAATTGTTTTTTAATAACTACAAGTTTACTACTTACCAAAATTTCAATTGTATCAAAATAGTACCTTTTGTTGCATAATTCTCTAAAATTAATAACATTTTTGAAAATTTGATAGCGTATAGAGTTCATTTTCATATTTTTAATGAAATTTAGAAATTTGAAAAGGCCATTCATGCACATTTTAATACTAATTATATAGTATAATCAGGTTTTTTAGTATACGAAAAAAGTTATAAATTTAAAAGAGTGTAAGACATTTTTATAACTGTAAAATGCAAAACACAATTTTTTTTGTTTTCTAATGGTAGTGTAATTATACAGGGACTTTCCACAAAATAACTCACATCAAGCACAGAATTGATATGGGCAGTTATCCGGTAAGCAAGCTTCCTCATTCACTAACCTGTTACATACAGCAATTCAAAACAAATGCCAAGGAAAACTTATCACAAATAACCTACTGTTTCATGACAACACCCACCCAAACTAGCCAATCATACTCAAGACCTTTTACAGGGCTTTAGGTGGTAGGTTTTTGACTATTCACCTTACAACTCAGACCTCATGCCAAGTAATTTACAGGAAGGCCTCATTTAAAATGTATATAATTAAAATTGTTTACTTTCATTTTTTTAAATTATAAAATGGAAGTTACTTAATGATAACTCTTCACAAAATATTTTTTAATGAATTTAGAATTCACCTCATCAGAAGGCATTTCTAATTTTACACTGTTGTTTGTAAGTTTTTTTTGAGAACTTGGTGAAGGTCTATTCAACATTGATCCTGTAAAACGACAAAAAACAGTACATAATTAGTTTTATAAACAAAAAGGATTTTAAAATTCAAATTATTATTGTTATATTCTTATAATTTTAAAATTTACAATATTAAAACTAATTTTGGAATAAAAAAATTCTAGATGTTCAATTTTTATAAGTGGGAACATATTTAGTTCTTTTACTGCATTTGATTTGACTGAAGAAAGTAGCTCATAATATAAAATTAAATTGCCTCATGTTCGGACTACATAAATACATAAATTCTTTCTTATTACCTTCAAAACAAACCCAAACAAAACTTTTAAAATAACTATTCCTACCCATTTGTACAAAACATTTCTTAGGTAACTGTTTACCTTCTTAGGTAACCTGTTCTTAGGTAAGAATTTCTGTGTTTACTGTTTAGATGTCATGAGAAACTTTTTTCTAAAATGATTTATGTTATTTTTGCTTGCTAACAATAGATTGACATAAGCGTGGACCAACAAGATAATAAACCAAAACAGAGCATCTAATCTCTTAGCTCACAACATTGAATGGACATGGCGTGAAATGTGCGGTATGGTGCCACAGTACAGGAACTGGAAACATTTCCATGTAGGACACCAAGCAGAATTTATCATAAATTTTTGCTCAGTAACAATAGATTAACAAGTTTAAAAAGCAGGAAAACAGAAAAAGTGACAAACTGTTATTATGCTATGCATACCATGATAATTAAATTAACAAGTCTTGCTGATCTAACATGTTATGAGAAGAAATATAAGTTTTCACCTTATTTTGTTTTTCCAACTTTTTAAATATTTTAATCTGTTATAAGCGAGCAAAAATGAATCAGGAACTACTACATATGTATTTCCATACATAACATATTTAGTTAGGTTATCAAGACTAGTATAATTTAACTAAACTAACAAAGTGGAAATCAAGTATTTCATATTTCCTTGTTTTTCTGACTTTTTAAAAATATCAATCAATTTCAATACAGAAAATTTGAAAATGACTTTTAATTAATAAACAATTACCATTTCTTTACATTGCATTAATCAGCCAATATTTACCACTTTTGGTAAAATTTGCAAACAGATCTGCTTTCCTCATATCTCAAACCTATTTTTTTTATTTTGTAAAATTATTATCTTTTTAGATAAATTTTTTTTAAAATAAGATATTCTACAAACTGATACAAATTATTTTGATTAAATTTTGCTAGAATGTAGTTTACAGTACTAAAAAAAAAATATTGGCTGTAATACTCTCAGAAATTCAAATCAGTAGTACTGAAAAAACCTGAAAAATTGGCATAATTTCTCAAAATTAATCATAAGATTTTGCTAACCCTTTTATCAGAAAAATAGAGTCTCAAGGGTCAGTTTCTATTAACCACCAAGTTATTAATAATTCTGTTATCTGACATTTTTAAACAGCCTTCCATAGTAAATGATTTGTAATAAATAATAAAAGTAACCTTCTAGAGAAACAAACCATTGTAAGTGGGCACAACTAATTTATAGGTGACTGCAGCTGACACTAATTGCTACCCTAAACAAACACTGACAATATAACAGTAAATGATCCTATCATTTAGTGGAATGAGACAGAAGCACAGGAAATAGTGTCAACGAATTTGGAAAAAGTGCATACATATTTTTTTTTTAATATAAAAAATACTCTCACACTATTTACAATAATATCATTCAGTGTATAAGTCAATCACATGAGTGCTTCAAGTGGTGTGCAATTGTTTTCAAAAATAGAGTGAACTCAGTATTATAACACCACAAAGAAACAAAATGATTTTTTGTGAAGCTGTTGTTGTAGCTTGATGCTATGATGTTAAAATCATAATCATAATATTTTTGAACCCCAAAGATTTGTGTTGTACACTGCAAAGTAAAACATCCAACACATTTCCCAAGTCCTTGTTTATTGGTCACAAAATCTACAAACAGCTGAAATAAAAATTGAAGTTGGGAATGCCTATTTAACACAAAAATATCCTGTGATTCGTGCTGAACCACTAAACAGATTTTATTATAGGATATACAATAAAAAGATCACTGTAGTTTGTTGCCAGATATTTTAAAGTTTAAAATGTTATCCTCAATTCAAAATGTTGCCTTCATTCCCAACAAAAATTTATCACATTAGTAATCATTATAAAAATATTTTTCTTCTTCTACATACATTTGTCTGGAACTTTACAAAAATGATAAAACTAACTGTTTGATAACATTATCAGTGTTTACAATATGTGCCACTGTACTGCTTTTCGTAGCAATACATTTGGATATCTACTTCAAGGAGTGTGATCTTTAATTACCATGTATTCCTGATTCCAACTTGTCACCTTTACGCCTGTAACGCTCTATTTCATCTGGTGATTCAAAATCCATTAGTTTTGAAGATTTTTTCCTTACTCGACCAGACCGGGAAACTCCCATCACTTCCAGGTCAGCTGCAAAATAATGTAAACCACAATATTTGAGAATTGTGACAAAACTTAGAATCCACTACAAGTCTCCCCACTCACAGAAAATCTGGGCGAACCTAGTGAACTCTCTCAGTCAATAAACTTATGTTTTACAACTACTTACAAAGCACAGATGACTAAAGAGATTTAAATATAACACCAAAATATTTGTTAATTTTAAAATTAGAGAAAATTGCAATTTACAAAAAGTATTTTTGTAAATACTTGTATGTTATTACAAAATGACATTAATTATAAATCAATTCAAATCGAGTTCAAAATCACTGTAGAAACTGGCTAAGCCAAGGAAAATAACAAAATTTACTTCAAATTATCTAAATTGTGATAAAATTCGGAAGTCCATTATTCACATTTAAATACAGATACAGTTCATTATTAATGAACTGATTTTGCTTTATCTTTATTAGCAATTCACCCTAGTTAATTTGTTTACATTAATTTGTATCATGTTTTTTATCAGTTAATACATACATATATTAATCGGCACTTATATTATTTTCAGGGCTCAGTACGCATATACTAATACAAAGTTTATTTATATTCACATATATTTTTAATTATTTAAATAGCCTTATATCAAGGCAGGTTGATAAATAGAAATTTAAAAAAAATCATATTTTTGAAATTACTTAAAAATTGGTAGTCACAATTTGATTATTATGTTTTGGCAAATTTAAGTACAGGTGAGTTAGTTATTTGTATTTTATGTGAATTTGATTAATTATTGACTGATATTTTAGTTCTTAGTTCCAAAATAGCAAAATAATCGAAGTTCACTTTTACACAAAATATGGTTCTGTTTCATCCAATTCTTAAGTCGATTTATTGATAAATGACAACTCGTACTTAGTTAAGATTCATTATAACTGGTAACACTTCTATATTGGTAGTTTTTTTACAACTTTCTTTTAATTACTTTTCATTCCAAAAAAAACTTAGGATGCCTGAACACTATTAGAAACGAATTGAACTTGGCTGTTTAGAAGCGTCTCTCTCTTCTCATCAAATCCAAAATGCACCTAGTGGTATCCTTCTGCTAGTTTTGCAGGCCACTATTTTGGACAAAACGGTTATTCAAGACTTGTAATTAATTTAAGACAATTAATTTTTAAAACATTTTTTTCCAGTTTAATGGTTTATTTTTAAGCCTTTAAATAAACACTAAACCTCTTTTATTTTCCACTTAAACCTTTTTTAAATTGTATTAAATGATACATTTGTCTATTCTATTTAAAAAAAATTATGTTTAAATATCTTTTTTTAACCATTGTTCGAATTCTGGTATCAAAAACAGGCATTATTAAAATGTATCTTTTATATCAAAGACAAATATGCGAATCTAGCATAGTATCCATCTTTCAGTAACAAAAGCATATATAGTCATTTTTAAAACATTTTTTATGTAAATATACGTCAGCCTTTCAAAACATATTCTACAGTTTCAGTATACATTTCATGAATAATGTGCCTTACTATGGTGGCCACCCACTGGTGAAGATGATTATTATAATACTAGGGCTATCCAGAAAGTTGGTTACATTTTGGTCTGTAGACACTACGAACGGGGATATAGCGGCCATCTTGGTGTCAAAGCATTCGTCTGTTCAGTGGCTATCCAACCATGCTAATGAGAGGTTACTCTTGTTGCTCATTCCAGTACAATACTAGTTTGAAATGTGTGCTGCTATTGAAAATCCTGCGACCTGTGAAGTACTGTCAGTGATATGGTTTTTGTTGGCTAAGAACAATAAACCAATTGAGAGTTATCGTCAACTCTGTGAAGTTAATGGGAATGATGTAATCACTGAAGGCGGAATGCGTCAATGGTGCATTAGGTTTTAAAATGGCCGAACTAATATGCATGACAAAGAATAAAATGGACGGCCAAGCATTGTAACCGATGAAATTATCTCTACAGTCGATGAGAAAATTAAAGACCGTCGGTTCACAATAACAGACCTATCGCTTAGTTTTCCACAAATTTAAAGAAGTTTGTTCCATGAAATTGTTACACAAAAGTTAGGTTACCACAAATTTTGTACAAGATGGGTACCAAAAATCTTGACTGACACCCATAAAAATCAGCGTATGGCTGCTTCATTGATATTTTTGGACATTTACAAAAAGGATGGTTACAGGAGACGAGACTTGGGTGAAACATGTCAACTGCAAAACCAAATTGTAGTCTATGGAAAGGGTACACACAAATTCCCCCCCCCCCAAACCAAGGAAATGCATGCTAGGAAGATGTTGTCTGCAAGGAAGATCATAGCAATTGTTTTTTGGGACAGACAAGGAGTCCTTCTTGTTGATTTCCTAGAATGTGACACGACATAAACTCTGCAAGATATTGTGAAACCGTGGAAAATTTAAAATCAATTCAAAACAAGCGCACATGAAAATTCTGTTTCTGCCACACACAGCCTATTGAATTCGAGAAGTCCTGGATGTTTTCAAGTGGGAGGTGTTTCCACATCCACCTTACAGTCCGGATCTTGCTCGCAATGCAGCGTTTTGATGACGACGCGGAACTGCAGGAAGGCGTGACAACCTGGCTAAAATCTCAGGCGGCAGAATTCTAAGACACTGGAATTTCAAAACTGGTTTACCGCTATGATAAGTGTCTAAATTTATATGACGAGTACATACAAAAATAGTATTTTAGTGCCACTTTCAAATGTATATAATACATTTTTTTCCTTGTACTTTGTTTTTTTTATACCAAAACATAACTGACTTTCTGGATAGCCCTTGTACAAAGACATCTTAACAACAAAATAATTATATCGAGGTGAAAAAAAACAAAACTATTCTTTTCTTTTTCTTTTTTTTTTATTAACATATAACAAAGTATTATGTTGTAACAAAATCATCATCTTGTGCCCATCCATCAGCATAAGATAGAAACCTTCTTTTTGCAGAGGTGTTCATGTATGGTCGCAGTGCCCATTCTGACTCAGCAGTGTCAGCATTGTCCATAGTGCCCAGCTTTAAATCGTAAAGTTTCAACTGGAATCTTGGTCCAATTTCAGATAATTCAATATCCTTTCCATTTACCTGAAATGTTAAAAAAAATACAATTATTATTTTTAGTTAGTAATAAATTATTTAATATTAAATCATATATCACCAAAATATTATAATTTATAATATGTTAAGTTAACATGCCAGATACAATAGCCTACTAACATGTTAAATTACTTTGTACAGTTTTCTTTTTTAAAATAAAAATTGTATTATTTAATAAATACATTTAAATTAAATAAATTACCTGATACGACTTTTCTGAATGAATATTCATTGTTTTACCATCAGAATTTGAATTTTGAAACTAAGTAAATCCAAAAACACTCATTATATCGAAAAATGGTTAATAAATGTTTCTCTGTATAAATTCGTATGAAAATGATTATCAGGTGAAGACCAATAATTTGTCAACTTCATTAAAACCTGTTACTGTTGTAATAAATAATAATAATAATTTAATAAATTTTGAAATTAAACAGACATCGTCATGATCAGAATGTGTCCTCATAATCCAATACCAAACATGACATACTATACTTTAAAAAGTTTTTAAATACCTTGTATTTTACACATTTTAAACAAGCATGTAAAGTCTGTAACATACACGAGGAAACAATGTTAATAAAATTCTGTCAGCAGAATTCTATTAATATTAAAGACAAAGATGCTTGCCTAGGAGACCAATTTAACAATGCTTGTTTTTCTCTTGTTTGTCAAAATTGATACAGGTCTTATATATTTGAAAGTTCTTTGGCAATCTCTTGTACAGTCAAACAACAAACTCTCCCAGTATCAGATTTTTCATGCTGTCAAAAACAGCTGCATTCCGAGCAGTTTATGGTGAACACTGTTCACTCTCTACCGATGTCTGACAACCTGATTGAAGATGACGAGTGTACACAAATTTTGGTTAAACACACTGACCGAATGTTTTGAGATTTGGTACACATGTATCTTGTATAAAGCCCGAACAACGTATATGAACAATTTTTCCCCATTCACTTCGATTTCAAGATGGCAGCCTCTGACTTAACAATATACGAATGTATGCAGTCTTGGAAAAAGCACTGACCAATTGTTTTAAAATTTGGTACAAAGGAACCATGTATAGAGCTCGAAAGATGCATGTTTAAGATTTTCCACATTCACTTCTTTTAAAATTGTAGGATTTGATTTAACAATCACAATATAGTTGTTGACTATTTCTATAATACCTGCTGAACTGCAAGACATCATAATTTAGATCACTTCATAGAGAAAGAGCATAAAATTTCCAGTAAAGTTGGTCGAGTAACATTTTTCTTAAATATTATGACTGCCAGTTAAATGAGTGGAAAAGGTGATGAGTGCTGTCATGGGGCACTCTTAATTTATATTAAATAAGAATATACAAGGTCTAATGGACGTAACAAATTTATCTTCCAATGATTAATTGAATGATTTCAATGTATGTTACAGAAGAAAAAAATACTTCAAAATCGTGAAAATTAGCAGTGTTTCGCTACTGCACATATAATAATATTTACAATGGTACTCAGTACTTTTGGCTATTTTTGTGCCAAAAATGCTTTATTACATGCTCATTAGTAACAGTACAAATATTTTAAGTGCGGAAAACACAAAAAGTTTAAAATAAATTGAAAATAAATTACCTACATTACCTATTTTACATGAAAGTAAGTCACAATTTTTATCATAACTTACAAGTAGCAAAAGTGTTTTTCATACGAAAACGGTTTATTTGGTATTTCTCACATTAAGCCACTTTCACTTAAGTAATGATTTTTTTCCCTTTATTAGTACTTTATAACTAAATAAACATATATTCATTACAGAAGATTAATTTCATATAATTTATGATTTTATGCAACTTCAAACGTAACTGTATTGTGATATCATAGCCATTTACATTGTATCGAACATGCTAGATTTAATCAACTAATCTCGCTAGAAAGTCAAACGAGATAGTAATCATGCACATGTCACTTTTTACCATTTTTTTCAAAATTTCTATAGTTTCCGCAAATTGTATATTTTCAATTATTACCACCGGGCATGTTAATAAAAAGCGTTTTGGCAAAAAAATTACAAAAACTTATAAAAGTTCGTTAATATCACATTTACTTTTAGTTAATGAGTATTATTAATAATAAGAACAATAGAAATTAGGCTACTTTAAGAACCTTACACAGTTTTTTATAAAAGTAGAATTGAGTGTTACTAAATGACTGATAAGGTGGATAACATTAAAAGCGATTTATTTAATAAGTGTAATTAATAATAAGAACAATAAAAACGTTAGGAAAAAATACTTTAAGAACCTAACACAGTTTTATGTGAAAGTAATACAGCATGAAAGTTAGTACCCTAACAAAGAAGTAAAAAAAATTCACAAATAATGCTATTATGATTCGTATGAATAAAATTGGCAATAATAACCCCATCGATTTTTCGCCAGCAAAAAAAAAAAAATATCGTATGCATACTACCTTAGTGGATGACTTTGGTACAGTAAATCTAGCATGCTCCATGCAATATATATATAATTTTTTCTTTGTGTTTAACGTCCGACTATTGTGCACACTTGGGCTAATGCAGACGATGGGATGATGTATAGCATATGAAAATGCCAAGCCCTCGCCAGGAATCGAACCCGGGTCCTCGGGGTGAAAGCCTAGTATGCTATCCACTAGACCACCGAGGCGGCTACCATGCAATATAAACAGCAATGACATCACAATACAGTTCCGTTAAAATTGCACAAAATCATAACTTATAATAAGAAATTTAATCTTCTATGGGCGAATATCTTTTGATTCAATACTAAAAATAGTTTTTAAAAAAGTTTTGAAACATAAATCATAAATACCTCTAAAATTCTCCAAATATTCAAAATGTATTGATATATACAGTTCTTTAGTATTCATCTACATTGGTATGTATAAATGTAATTAACCTAATATGTGTATGTAATATAAAATATAACTAGTTACCTAAATGTCAGGAAGTAGTAAGTAGGGCCTAGAATAAGATTACTTCAATAGACCTATAAACTATTTTAGGCTATCTAGCCTACAAAACTACTATTTTTTAAATAATTTTTTTTTTTTTTTTAATTTTAATATTAGTAAAAACAGTACCTAGGGAAGAAATTAAATCATTCAAAATCAAAAACTGGCATGATTTTAAAGCTAACTCAAAGAAAGGTACTTTGTACTTTCAGGTGATTTATTAAAGTAATGTTTTTTACAATTTTTTTTATTACATAGTTTATTACTGAATTACAAGATCCTGCAGAAGATGAAATTTATTTTAAATTATGATTTTATATAATTTTTTATAGAACTATGTTATGATGTCATTGCTATTTATATCATGTAAAACATGATAGATTTATTACACCAAGGTCATCAACATCAACATTCTCATAATGTCATTGTCAATGCAGTTGTATATTATTATCAGTGCATTCATACTTTTTACAGTGATAGTGTTGTTACAGCATGGCATTTGTTATTTCTAATTTGCCTCTTTTGGTCAGTTCAGGTTGGGATTATGCCTCCGTTATTCTTGTAAATCAACTCATTTTTAAAAATTCATAGGTCTTACTCTTTTTCAAAATATGACAATAATTATGAAATTGATGCGGAAATATTAAATTTTCAGTGTGATGACTATCCAACCTCTGACAGGAAACAATTTAAATCCCTAAGCACTCTCTGGAGTAGGGGACAGATGGCAGAAAAGGGCAAATATCCGAAGTATCTTACAGTTCTCTGAAGACCTGAGGTTGAACCTGCAAGGTGCACAATAAGCTATAGCTGAGTGGCAAAACCAAAATCAACAAAATTTTGGCCCTTTAGTATTAAAAAAAAAACTGGAATGCTTATAAATGTTGAAAGCAAAAGGCTATTTTATCACAAAAGTGTGTTAAGTTCTTCATACATAAACGTGTTGGGTCCTGAAATCTTTTTTAAAAAAAAAGTTTCTAATGTTTTCATTATTAATAACACACATTTAGGTTTTTTACCATTAAAAAACATGTTACCTACATACATGATTTTTAGGTAACATGCGGCACTTTTATTTTAGATTTTTTCTAACTTGCGATAGTTTCTACATTTTGTATTATTACTATTAGGCATGTATAAAAGCATTCTGGCATAACAATTACGAAAATTGACCAAATCAACCGAAAGTGCAGATTTGCAAAAAAAAAATATATTATCTAGTCTACAGTATTTTATAAAGTAATAAAATTATTATACACAGATATACTTACTTTCTTATACGTGTGATGGCGAAAAGAAATATAATCATCATGATTAGCGAATGTAACAACTCTACGACTATCTTCTTTTGGAACAGGAAATAAGTATTTAAGAACATTTGTAATTCTTAATCCAAGTTTTGTTGTTAAATTATGAAATATAAGATGTGGATATTGCTCAGACATTGTTCCAATATCTGGTATATCATGTCTCATTGTTACATCAGCAATGGTGAAGTAAGCGGTTGGACCATAAGGCAAATGTGAAATAACAAGTGAGTTCGGAACTCCACGATGTTCATGAACTACTATAAAATCTGTTACATCGTTTGCTCTGCACGCATGAATTAACTGCTTCATTTCATAATTCCCACGATTCATTCGTTGGGAATTTGGAAAAATTAAGCGCAACTCTTTCACAAACATCTTCAATCTTGAAGAGGGATCTCTTGAAGTAGTTATCATTATTTTTGAATCTTCAACACCTGCCCATCGATATTCATCATCTTCTTGTGACCCACCACCTCCTTCTTCAGTACCAAGTGCAGTAGCCAACTTTGGTCCTTGATCTTCCCAAGCAAGCTTATCAACAATATTTAATGCATCTCTTTTTAGGTTAGTTTCAATTTTTGTACCAGTTTCTAGGCTACGTTTAATCTTGTCTTTTTTTTCTTGAACTCTCCGATGTCTGTCTTCTAATGACTTACGATATAAATATTCCCTACGTAACCGAGCTTGACGACGTAACATTGTAACAAATATACAACTCTATTAAAAA
The DNA here is from genome assembly GCA_022606455.1 of Callitettix versicolor. Taxonomy (NCBI): domain Eukaryota; kingdom Metazoa; phylum Arthropoda; class Insecta; order Hemiptera; family Cercopidae; genus Callitettix; species Callitettix versicolor. The sequence continues at coordinate 39,952,450 of CM040183.1, read as the reverse complement.
AAAGGACGCACGTTTCTATTTTCAATTCAAAAAGCAAACAATATCAACAGCAACATTCAATCTTAATTGACTAATCTGAAGATGAAACTACGGACATAATCCGTGCTTCGGACCAAATCACCAATGACAAAAAAAAATTGTACAGAGTACGTGATACAGTCTAAAGTACAGAATCAACTATGTAGTTATTGTTAAAAAACGTATATAAACATCCAAAGAAAGCTACAGTATAATTCCACTCCTCTCTCTCTCCATATGTATGTATGTATATATATATATACCACTTTAAGACTAAATTATTTTAATCACTCAGGTACAAAAAATTTATAAAATTTTATTTGTTCTACAATCTGTGCGTGTCTTCTCTGTTCTTTTGATACATCGAATCGAAGATCGAAAACTGTTGTATTGCACATATTTATTTAGTTATTGATTGTCAAAAATGTCATTTGATTCTCTGCGTTCTATATGAAATTTGTTTACAATTGTGTTTGTCTATAAATTAATATAAAACGGTGTTTAAGTAGGTTCATTTGATTTTCATATTGTTTTCACTTGCTGGAGAATATAAATTTATTAATCTATAAATGTGAGTAAATTACAGTTTATAGTTAAGGTTTACTTAAAAACTGCTATTTCTGACAATTTAACCTGTACTCAAATTTATAATTTAATTTCAAAGTAACAATGGATCTCATTAAATTAAAGCAATAAAATAATAAGTTGGACCAGCAAAGTAATTTAAATTGTAAAAACAGTTTTTATTGAACTAAATTATTAATTTAGAACAGCATGACCAAAAGTACTTGCATTAATTTTTATTTGCATTAATTTTTCCTGAAAGTAGATCTATCGATTAAGAGGCATTATTGATTTTTTTTTTGCTTTTTTGTACCAAAATGCTTTTATTACATATCCTATAGTAATAATATAAAAATATGTTTTTATATATATTATAAAAGTTTGGAAACTATGGGAAGTTCGAAAAAATTGAAAAATAGAAGTGACCTGCATAACCTCAAAATTACTACTGCTTTAAAGTAGCCAACATTTTTTTATGAAAACAATTAATTAAATGTGTTTTATTAATAATTAAAACAGTAGAAACCTTTTAAAAACATTATCTTAAGAACCTTACTAACATCGTTTTGTATGAAAGTGAATTGCGCGAAGAAACTAATACAGTTTTACATGACAGTAGTGAATAACCTTGTAATGAGTGTTTGTTACAAGGGATATTAAATTGTAACATCATATGAAATTTAATCTTCCATTGGTGAATATCTCTTAATTGAATAATGAAGATCTAATAAAAGAAAAAATATTATGCTGTCAATATAGCCTCAGTGTTATCTTAAAAATTTAAGAGTTTATACTTTAAAGGAAAAAGTAGAAAAACATTTTTCTAAACAAAAAGCTAATTTTATTTTATATAATTTTTCAATAAATCAATTAATTTGGTTTTGCAAAAGACTGACATAATTTAATGTCTTCTCAGTCAAACCAAAATGTTGCTTATAGATGAGGAATGGGTGGAAGTCTACTGTATACAGAACTAAATGATTCCAAACCTGAGTGCTAAAGCACTGGTCCGGTCATTCTGCTGTATTTCTAAACTGTGCAAAGGTTCTTAGTTTGAGCTGCAGTTACTCCCATTGGTTTCCCTTACCATTAGCACTGATCCCTCATCCTCTAAGTAGCATAAAGTATGGACTCAAAAAAATCCAAACCAAAAATTGGTGAACATATTTTTTTGAATAACAATTTTAGTTGCATGTACATTTTAATTTTAGTTAAGTGTTAATGTAAGAAATTATTTTGTTTATTTTTTCCCTAGGATATTGTTTGAAAAAGGTGGCAGTATTAGTAATAAATACTAATACTAAAATAAATACTAATAATAAAATGTATAAAACCACTTTAATTTCCAAAAGGTGGAAGAAAAGGGAAAATACTTTAATAACCTAACTAATAATATTACATAAAAGTTTGCAAACTTATCAAATAGCCACTGCTATATTTCAGTTTAATGGTAATAAGTTATAATTATGAGAACTAGCAATATACTGACCTTGGTGTATGAAATCCTTCTCACTCCATGCAATGAAGACAGCAATTATATCACAAAATTGTTCCATTGAAAATTGCATCAAATTGTTACTTAAAATAAGAAATTAAATCTTCTGCGAATTAATATCATTTAATTTAATAATAAAATAGGTTAGAACAAAAAAAAACTTTAAAATCAAGAAAATAAGCTGTGTTCCACTCCTGCATAAAAGTTATTTATTTCCGGTAAAAACATAATTCAGTTTATGGTGATAAACAAATCAACATTTTACACAATATCTTATCAGGCTTGGTTAAACAAAGGCAAACGTTTTTAAAAAAAAAAACATTTTAATCTTATTCTTTGTTTAACAAAGCAATAGTTCATATCCAAGTAAAAAAGTCACAGAACTAGATGGCTCATAAAAGAATGACAGTACACCTTAAAATTAAAAAAGATGTTAAAACTTTTAAGTAAAAAGAAAATAATATATAAGAAAAGCATAGTATTTGGCATAAAAAGTGCAATTTTGTTACTATAAAATTACAACAATTTAAAAAAAAGAAATTAAAATTAACATTCCAGATTAACTAGGCTATTAAATGTGTAATATTAACTATTAATATTATAAAGAACATGGTTTCTGCATGCTTATCTAAGGACACAGGACACAACTTTCAAGAAATAGCAATTGAATTATTTTTGTAGTCCTGGAAATGATTTTTGTAGTGTGTGGAAATGATTTTATGATTATATTCAGGAAAACATATATTCTCAATTAAATATTTTTCAAGTGACTAGAGAAAACTATGGTGAATTGGGATTAAACATAAATACACTTAAAATAAAAGAAATAATTTCAATAACAAGATATATTGACTTTTAGAAGATGTTAATACAGCCAAATACTGGAGTACAACTCTCGATGCAAAACTTAAATAGAAAGTACATGTGAAGGAAGAGTTAAACATATGTACAAATATGTATTGGCTTATTGGCACGAGTTCTGAATTGTCAATAGACACTACGCAACAAACTGCTAAAATTCTAAAATCTGTGTCGATAGATGGAATCCAGCGGTGGGGCTGTACAAGAAACAAATAAATATTATTCACCTACATTCCATACAAAATCATGTTAGCTAGTTTTTTTTTTCAATCATAAAATATTTAATATTATTTCTTTGCAAATCCTAAAGTTTAAATCTAGAAGAATAGGGATTGACAATAAATCACAGAACAAATTGGTGTTGCAATGAAAGACAAACTTCTTAAAAGGAAAAAAGGTTATAAAATGTTTAATTAAAAGATATAATAAATAATTTAATAATCATATAAATTAGGTGTATAATAAAAGTATTAAAGTATAGTGTACAAAAAGTACAACATGGTTACTAAAAGTAAGTCCTGCTACATATAGGACAAAGTTTCTTTGTGTGTGTGTGTGTGTGTGTGTGTGTGTGTGTGTGTGTGTGTGTGTGTGTGTGGGTGTGATTTTGTAAAATAAAATATAATTTATATAACTAGTAAATAAGATACATAAAAATCATGTTTGGTGTAAATGTAGTTGAAAAAATTGTTATAAAAAATGCATGGCCTATAACTGCTTAAACAAACTCAGTGTGGTTACGTAACATGTTTTAGTGCATTTAGCGTTTGTTCTTAGATTTAAGTATTTTGACACATCCCTACGTATCTAGGCTTGTTCTATTTGCATGTTTAGGATTTAAGTTAGACACCTGAGGACAAGAATTGATCATACTCTTGAAACATAGTGTACCTATTGTTTTTAAATACACAAATGATGGCAAATATCAAAATGAAAGTAATAATTTTTATTTCAGATGTATGAGATACCAGGCACTACACCTTCCGATGATCTTATGGATACAGTTATTAAATTTGGACTTTACCTAGGAGCAATATTTCAATTATTTTGCATTGCAGCAGTTATAGTACTTCCAGAGGGAATAAGTGATCATAGTATTGGTCAAGGAAAGGTAGGATTGTTCATTTCATTTGATCCTGTATTATATTTTAGAGGTTTCTAAAATTTTACCTTCAGCTTTCATGTTTGAATACGTAGGCTATACATACAGTTTGCAATTCTGGCAAAATCATAAAAGAAAAAGAATTTGCTTGGAAACATGAGATGCTTTTTTTATGAATTTGAAAAAAAAATAGTACAATTATTCCTGGAACTGTGTAGTAGCTGACAGAAAAAATTATAAAGAAATTTGTTTTGTCAAGTTTATTACCACTGCTATAAAAGTGGGAGAACTGTTAAATGACCATAATTTATGCATAGCTTGTTTCCATTGTCTAAATTTAATTTAATGTTGAACAGTGTGCTAACATTAAATTCTGTTTAATGAGAGTGTTCACAGCATTTTTAATGATGTTTTATATGGCCACAGCCATGTCAACACATGCATTTATAATAGACAAAACTTTTTTAAAATATTATAAAATGAAGATTGAGAGACAATGATGGATGGCATCATAAAAAATACGTTAATTCCAGTTTACAGAAGATCCATTTATAATACAGAGTAGTAGATTCCACTTTGATGACTTTACTTATGTTACAATTGTTATGATAGGCATCATGGTAACAAATGATCTAAAAATCTTTTACTTTCTTTCTTGAAAAGGTCAGTTCCCATGTATTTGTTATAGGGGGGGGGGAAGAAGAGTATGTTTTCCCCGAACGCCAAAATATGTAGAGATGACCCCAGTTCCAATAATGAACTTTCAGTATACATAGTTCTTGAGATAGAAATGCACTACTTAGCATCACATGTTCTAATCTGTAAAAGGCAGTTTTTCATGGTTGTACTAGTATACATTATTAGGCTATTAATAAATAAATTATTATACCATGAATAATAAAATGTTCGAAACAAATTTTATCTGGTTTTAGGATGGAGACGTTAGTGATGAAGAGGGGTCTGAAGGAAGCCCACATGCTACCCCCAGAAGGCCTCATGCCCATCATAGAACACGAAAACAAGAAAAAAAGAAGCGAAGATAGAGTATTATGTCTATGTCAAGATAGAATAGAACTAATGGTTTATGTGATTCTGTATTTATTTATAAAAGTTAATGTTAAGTATATTATTTATAGTAGTAAAAGACTCTTTTATTATTTTAATAAATGAAATGGAATATATTAATTATCGTCTACAAAATTCATTTAGGAGACTGTCTCTGTTGCAAATTTTTTGATTTCACGGCAAATTGACTTTTGTGGACTCACGACAATACTGTTGTGCACAATTGCAATGTTTTTATCAGACCAGCTGAAACAAGAGCGTACTGGTATTTTGATATCTGCAATCAAACTCATTGTCTCAAATTTTATAATTAGCCTACAAACTGTTACACATTGTTTCTGTGTAACATCCACCATATTTGTAATGTGTTTTCACAATTAATATTTGTTCCATTGTAAAATTTTACACAATAACTAACCTCAAAAAATACTGATTAACATAGATATAAATAAAATGTTGCCGTGGCAACAATGCAACAATAGCTAACAATTTAAAACCGGTTTTCTTATTTAATCACCTTTTATACTAACCAGCATTATTTTATAGAATGAAAACAAAGTAAGATAGCTGATCATGGTTATAAACCAACAAGTTCAATCATCATAATACAAGACAATAAGATTTTACCACAGATCAAGGAAACAAGTTATATAATTATATTATTAAAAGTTCATATATGAACAATGAGTTGATACACAGAGCAGTATTGACACTTTCGTATAACACGAAACATCTAGACTCAAGCGTGCCCACTAGTTGGGAGGAAAATAAAATGGCGGTAATTTATTGGGTTAAGGGTTTTATTAGTCATCGTCAACAGATGACACTATGTAAACCAGAGAACACATGCCTGTTAAGAGCTATAGCTTTTAATAATCAAATGTTACAAGTTTTTTTGAAAAATTATGAGGGCGATATTCAGTCAGACAGTTTTACTACATACTGTAATATAACACTGATAAAACAGGATTATCAACAGTACTTCTAGCTGCAAAAATAATTGTGAAGTATGGAGCTAATCAGGTGGGCCAGGTTGTGCACAGAAAATGAGAAATAATAATAACTGTATGTATGACAGGCCTAATCTACGCTATTGGTAATATAAATCCTTTCCCAGTATTTATAATTCTGTGGGGCAAAATTCCATGATTTACTGTTGGGGCACAAACTGTTCATTCTATTAATGGACAACAAAAAAAGTCACTGCACAACTGACATTATATTCTTTGCTAGAGATAATAACATGTTAGCAATATTACACTGTACTCACTGCATCCAGCGATTGGATCATGGGCTCATTTCAATCAACTTGAAGTACTACAAAATGATTAAATTACTTAAAAATCCTGACAAAACAATTAGCATTCAAAATCTCTCAGCATTAACTAACACAGCTTTTATTTTTTCACTTAAGCCTACAGCTAAAAACATTAAAGCTTAAAGCTTTGTAAAATTGCTTTTAAAACAACAGGTAGTTGGCCATTTTCTCATCTTGTTTTTACAATACTATTGAATTTTGTTGTTAAATAAATATAATTTTTAGAAGAAAATTTATCTCACCACCTCAGGTTTTCATGAAATTTGCCACAAGTGCACTATCCTTAAGGAGTAACTTAAAGATTCTCCTAATTGAGCTAGAGAGCTGGGAGAGGTGTTATTTACAGCATTTTTATACCCTTTCCTGATGTATACAATACACTATAAGCTGAGATTAAGTCCAGGTAAAATATAAATTTGGAATAATACTGTGTGAAATTTCCTAACCTTGTAATGACTGTTATGGTGGATATAAAGCATTTTATGCTTTATAAAAAGGGTAAAATTCTTGCCTATAGAGTATTTAATGAATATAGTAAATAGTAAAAACAGTAGAAAGTTTTTAAACTATTACTGTGCAATAATGCAGATGATATATAATTATTAATAATAAAAAATAAAAACTTTAAAAATGTAACTGTAAGAATCTAACATGGTTTTGCATAAAAGTAAACTGCATGGAAGTCTCTTAACTTGGTATTGACTGGTATGGTAGTATAAGAACTAGCAATATACTGAAAATAATGCAGATAAATACTGTCTCAGTGTGTGACTTTGGTGTAGAAAATGTATCATGCTCTATACAATATAAACAGTAATGACATCACAATAAAAATTGTGTAAAATAGTAAGTTATCATAAGAAATTTAATCTTCATGGATGAAAATAACTAAATAATAAAGTAAGTAACAGAAAAATATCGAAAACTAATTAATTTGAAATATTATAAATACTGGCATATAAAATCATTAACGCTCCATGCAATGTAGGTGGAAATGATGTTTCGTTAAAAATTGAATAAAATCATAACTATCATTAAAATTTAATCTTCCACAGGTGAATATCTCCTAAGTTGAGCAATAAAGTAGCCAACATAATACAGGAAGAAAGATAAATATGACATTAAAGCAATTTTGTCAATTTTCTTATTTTTCCCCAAAACTATATTACATGACCATTAAATAACACAAAATATAAAAGTGCGGAAACTACAAGAAGTTCTCAAAAACTGAAAATAAGTGACCCACATAACCTCAAATCAGTAGGCAGGCCTTACATATTTTTCATCACAAAAACGATTAATTAAATACATATTAGGAATAACATAAACAACTTTTTTTCAAAAATGACAAAACCCTAACACAGTTGTATATGAACAACTGAGCACGGTTGTGAATGAAAAACAACAGAGTTGTATACCATATACGAATACGATACATGAACACTACTGGGTGACAACAGTAGGCCTAATGTCATATACTTGTATAATATAACTAGGTATGCTCCATGCAATATAAACAGTAAGGACATCACAATATAGTTATACTTAAAATAGCATTAAATTATAAGTTACCATGGTATTTATGCAATGTAGGTAGTTCTTTTCAAATAGTATTTTTTTAATATTTGTTTCTTTTATTACATACTTTATTATCCAATTAACACATATTCATCAGTGAAAAATAATTTGTTTTAATGCTACTTACAATTTTAAACTGCTTTTCCCAAAACTATTTGTGATGTCATTGCTGTTTACATTTTATGGAGCATACTATATTGCCTACACCAAATTACTGCTCATGCACATTATCACATTCTAATAAACATTATTTAATATGTATTATTATGATTGTTCTTATAATAAAAATGTTACTAAAATTGTATCCATTTAATCAAATTGGGTTTTCACCCAACAACCATGTCAGTTAGTCCTCCTTTTTTTTTTTTTTTTTAAGAAAGGCTTTTTTATTATTTTAGCTATCAAAAACACATTCCCTATTTTCGCAGGGCAATTTCGATGTTATGTGGTCATACCTATTTTCAATTTTACACTACATTTATTTTCCGCACTTTTATATTTTGGATTATTGCTTTTGGGCATGTAATTAAACATTTTGCAAAAAAAACCCGAAAAATCGAAAACATATTTGCCATTATCATAATAAATTTAATCTTCTGCAGGTGAATATCTTAATTTAATACTAAAATATGTAATAACACAAAAAATATTCAAAAATCATTAGTAAAAATGGTAAATGTAAAAGTGGTTTAATGCCAAATATCAAAAGAAATTTTAAAATCGTTAATTTCATAAAGGTTTCATTTGAGCATAAATACTTATATGTCAATGTTGCAATTCATCTTAAATATATTTTAGTTTAATACTGTTATAAATAGTATTTAATGAAATAATTATACTTACATGCTTCCATTTTCTCCAGCTTGGAATATAAAGTTTACAATCTGATGAATGAAGAACCAATATGGTAATATTTCTAGAAACAAAACTAACACTGTATTTTAATTCAAATAACACTACAATTTTTTTATCAATCCCCACTACAAAGTACAAACAAACTATCTTTCCCTCCTAAACTCTAACTACCTAAAATCAAATCAACCAACAATTTTTTGTTTAAGTAAATTATAACCTCAATGCAAAAATTACTGTTTTTTGAGAACTTGATTTCACAAATAGTAATAATTTAAATTCACTGGCTTAACTTTTTATCGGAAAATATTTTGTTTATATTTAAATTTCTAAATACTGTAGTTAACTTTAGTTTAACTTAAATATTGTTTTTAATAGGTTACTGAAGATTGTAATTTGTACTTGTAACATAAATAGGTAGAGAAATAGATTGACAATTCACTACAATAACCAATCTGTGGAAGTAGCACATAACATTCCTATGGAAAAGATATAAATGGGACACAGCACAGTGATCTGACCATTGTTCTGTTGATTATTAGTCACATTGATCATAAAAGCAAGTTGTTCAAAGTAGTTAATTAATTTAAAGGACAGTGAAAAGAGAAGTGAGAAATTTTGCTTCATATGCTGTAGTGATTGGAATAGACTACTCAGTTTATAGTCATGGTACCAATAGTGTTTGATATTTGAAGTGTAAAATAAAATATAAACAGATGATGAATACTGTTAAGAGTGTGAACTTAGTGATTGTGGAAAGTTATCATTGATTGATGTTAGAGTGGGTCCTAATATCAGTAATAAGAGAAAGTTAGTTCTTAAAATTTTAATTTCAGTGAACTGTTAGGCCTACTGCAGTCCCTGAATACTGATGTGTATTTTGTTTTTAAATCCATTCAGTCTTCAAATTTTTATGGAACTACATAGCATAGGACCTACTCTAATGTTCTAGTGTACACCATAGGTGGTTTTTATGTTTTATTATAATAAATTACAATTTTACTTTTGTAGCCTGTCAGACTTTCTATAAAATAAATAGCCTAGATTATTTGTAGACATTTTTCTAATAATGGGGAAGAGAAAATGTGCTATTGTCAGCTGTGGTCAAGAATCAGAGAATTCCAACATATCTTTTCATAAGTAAGTTATTCTGTCCATATGCATATTAGCCACAATTCAAAATTAATATTTTTTCTGCCGTAATGTTTAATTTTTTTCTATTTGATAAGAAAATTTTACAATATTGCATGACCCCTGAAATCCGTAAAATTCTGATAAAAGTGAGTTTTTGGTACTTAATGTCAGTTTTGGTCATTTTTGTGCCAAAATGCTTTATTATGTGCTCAGTATTACAATCCAAAATATAAAAGTATGGAAATGACAGGAATTCAGAAAAAATAATAAATGTAACCTCAGAATAACTAGCGTGTGTAATGCTTGTAGGTAACGTGTTCCTACAGTGAAAATAATTAATTAAATGCATGTTATAGTAAAAATACACTTTTGGTTGATTTGTCAATTTTTGCCAATACACTATTACATGCCCAATAGTAATAAATATAAAAGTGCAGAAGTTTGAAAAAAGTAAACCCTATAAGTACAAAATTGTTACCGCACAAAAGTAGGTAATATGTTTTTCATTGTAAAAGCGATTAGCCTAATTAAATATGTGGTATTAATAATGAAAAGAATATAAACTTTTTTTATTTACAAAAAGGACTTAAGATACTAACCTGACTCAGTTATGTGTTTAACCTAACTCAACTCTGTTGGTGAAAGTACACTGGTTGTACTTAAACAGTTGTTAATATGTTGTTTATCATAAAAACAATTATTAATTATTGTGCAGTATTTATTAATTAAATGTTTGTCATTAATAATAAAAGGAATATAAGGGCTTAAAAAAAAAACTTGAGGACTTACTCAGCTTAGTTGTTGGTTATACAAATATTATTTTGTAAAAGCTACCAACCTTTGTAATAAGTGTTACTGCAACAGATATAAAGTAGCCATGTTAAAAAATGGTAAATCCTTTGTTCATATTTACCGTATTTGAATATAAATTTAAATCCAGCTAATTATCCCACAAAATGTTTTTTCTAACCACACCAGCATCTTTTGATTGTATATGTGTGTGTGTGTGTGTGTGTGTGTGTGTGTGTGTGTGTGTGTGTGTGTGTGTGCACAACAAAACTAACCAAGTGGTTAATCGTGAGATAGGTAAAGCCACTATTAGAAAGGCAATTATAAGCTTTCCAACATACACTAATAATTATTGTTCCGGGTAGAATCCCTTGTTCGATAACATTGAACAATAAGTGATTTATTATACTGTGATAACACACATGAGCAATATCTCGGTAGGTTAAGTTGGTGTAATAATCTTGTGTACATTTTCTAACATGCTGAAGCAAAGTAAATATAAGTAATATCAAAATATAGGCCCTAGTCCCATTTGATACGCCATTAGGTCGATGTCATTCACTTCATTTAAACTTGAGTATAAATGTGGATAGGTAACGGTACTTTAGGTAACGGTTTAATTGCTAAGCCTACCAGCTGTTCACTTTGGCCACCTCCATTGGAAACTATTAAACAAATTTTGCTGGTTAACGAATTTGTCCAAACTATTACCAAAATTTTGTGATTTTTGTGTCAATTTTAAATCAGATCAGACTAAAATTGCAAACACGAGTGGGCCAACATGTGTGCGTGTGTGTTTGTGGGGTGTGCATACCCACACGTAAATTTAATGGACTACTTAAATTGTTTATCCTGGAAGGCAGGATCAAGCACTCATTCAAGTTCTAGTCTGGATTTTACCGTGTTGGCAGCTCTAAATAGCTCATTTTCCAATTGAAATTCACTAATAAGTATGCTTCATAATTTTGTTGTTTTTGTCAGTATTTAATTAATTGTGGCCAATTTGCAAAAGAAACATCTTAACTTAAAAAAACTTTTAATTTTAGAGTGTTCTGATAAATTATTGAAAATGAGTTAGCAATTTTGTTTTTAAATCAAGATGCTTTTGTATCTGCTCAGAGAGGATGTGAAGGTTTAAAAATTAAAATCAGAGTGGAATGGACAGCTAGTAACGTTGATTCTGCATTAAAACTATGGTTTACAGTACTGTTCTTCATAAAAATGTTGCTAATGTAGCTTGTCCAGTAATGTAAAAAAAAAAAAAAAAAAAAAAAATAGACTTAAATTTATTGTAGAATCTAAAATTAGTGGTATCAACTATATTATTTAGCAAGTTTAGCAAGTTTAGCTGAATCTTGACTTCGATTTCTGTTTATAAATAAATGTTTAATTACGTAAATTAAAAATAATATTATGTGTTACTAAAGTTTTTTTTTCTGTTTTAAGATTTCCAAGTGATCCTAAAGTGCGCAAAATGTGGCTTACGGCGACAAATCTATTACAACGAGATCTTAGGTCATCCAGCACTATCTGTTCAAGACATTTCAGAGCTTGTGATTACTTTCCAAATACTCATGGCAAACTTATAAAACTAGCTGTACCTAAATTATTTCTTTTCACACCAACTTCAGTGAAACTTAAAAAAACTGATAAGTATGCTATTAAATATTTTCTTAAAATAAGTTTTAAGCATAGCTGTAAGTTATATTATCCTTCTACCCTTGTCTATATAATACTTCTATTCCTTCTGTTTTTGGCAGCCAGTTTCAACGGTCTGCTGTCATCATCAGGTCATGAATGTAGATCAGGAGTCTCCAAACTACGGCCCGAGGGCCACATCCGGCCCGCGGACAGATTTTGTCCGGCCCGCGGAGAGCTAGCATACTTGAAAACTCCTTTTAGAGAACATATTTTTATAGCAAATTAAATTTAGTTTACTGAAGTATTCTAATTTTATGTTGAATAATTATTAATATGACATCTACATTGATATGGTCATGGGCTAACTACTCATAACATTGTTGTAGGCTTATTGTTATTGTTTTTGTGATAAGTTGGATAAAGAAACACAGAATTGTAATGAGTAAAGACATGTATAATATGCAGAAAATTTAACTTCAGTATATAATAACTAACAAATTATACATTTTATACATTTTAAATAAAAACATAACTTACTTATAACAAGCATAATGACATATGAAATACTAATGAGATTTATGTAATTGAGATTTTCCACTGACAATAGTTTGTAGTTGTGGACTAATTTTACTTGTACCAATTATTAAAAGAGATTTAAGATGCTCATCAATTAATTTAGATCTGTAAACATTTTTTGTGTACTTCATTTTGGAGAAGGTCTTTGCAGCCCTTTTTAAACGTTGCGTACTTTTTCGGACTTTTTTTTCATCAGTGGACTTTTTCACTTTTTACCACCGGCAACAATGATAATATGGTTTTGGCCCTCGGAACTTACTGGAGTAATCAGTATGGCCCTAAGGCTGGAAAGTTTGGAGACCCCTGATGTAGATGAACAAGGTTGAATAATAAATGAGCATAATATATCCAATGATTGGTAGTAGGACACTGTTGTAGCAAGCTACTTTTTCTATACCTGGAGATGTAAAGTTATTATTTTTCAAGAAAGCAGCATTAGATGTAGTATATTTCATTTGTACTATAAAAGTAACTAGATTTCACTACTTTGTGTGCTACAAACGTGTTGCTACACAATTTAAAGAATCTTTCTATGCAACCTGTTTTACTAAGAGGAAGAAATGTTGAATAGTTACTATGACAGCTGACAATGTTGGCATAGGCATGGCTACAGCCTTCCTTATAAATGAATCATTTACAGCCTTCCTTAGAGATGATCATTTCAAAACACATCAAAGCTTCAGCAGGCTTTGATTAAGTAAATCTGTGATTATGACTAGAACAGAGCCACTGCTACACAAAAAACATCAAAAATATACAATATTATCTATGATCCAGTCACAGATTATTCCTGCACTAGCATTGATCATTTCATAATATTACTCTATGCTTTGATAAGAACCAATGTTTGTGGCGAATTCTTACTGTCGCTTTAGGAAAGTTGATGATCAAGGTTCACTTTTGGATAATAAAGGTATTTGTAATCGAATGACTTCAATATTCGGGTTATTAATTCGACTTCAGATTATCTGTGCATAATTGCATTGTGCAAGGAATCAGGTTGTTTCAATATTTTGTCCTAGGAATACAAAAGATCTACACAAGTGCGTAGTCGTTACTTATTACTTGATAAATATTTTATTAGCAGCCGGTTTATGTAACATCGAAACAACCATTTTCCATTTAACTACTGAATGTAGCGAGTTAACACAGTAATAAAAATCAGAACGTACAACACAGAAAAAAAATTAATAACAGTTAAACAGAAAATATAAAAATTAAGAAAAAAAGAAATTGTAAGACTTGCTTCGCCAAATATGTTGTAATGTGATTGTACAACATATTAAATTATAATTTTTTATATATATATATATCCCCTCAGGGGATGCAGACTAGCTGCACCTATTGAGGGGATTTAGACGTCCCTCGTGGTACCCGAGTCTAACATAACTTACACTTACAACACTACACCTAATGACTTTAACACTTTACACTCACACTTACATTTAGGGAGGCGATAATAGCCTTAATGTGCTTTTCGCCTTAAAATAACAATATATATATATATATATATATATATATATATATATATATATAATTATTTGCAATTTATATTTTTTCTACAGGTTAAACTAGTTTTAGTTATGCATTCCACATTTTCTTCCCCTTCAATGATATTTTCTATCCTGAACACACAATGTACAAGATCAGTTACTCCTTCTTTCTTTCATCCTTATAATAAGACACTGTTTGTTGGTAAGAAATGGTCATTTTATTAAAAAAAAATCATATTTCACAACTAGTGACTGTAGACTATAAAAGACTGATTGGATCTCTACTGTAGGATTTCAGTACTTTCTCAGTGCCTATATTTTTAATAATTTATTGAAAGTCAGTTTCTGAAATTATATGAATGAAATTATTGATTTAATAATTATTAAATCAAATATACATTATTCAAATAAATTAGCCCCGCAGGGGGTGCAGACTATAGCTGTACCTATTAAGAGGATTTAGACGTCGTTTGCGGTACCCAAATCTAACACACACTTACACTTACGACTTTAACACTTTACACTCACACTTACATTTAGGAAGGTTATAATAGCCTCAATGTGCTTTTCGCCTTAAAATAAAAATAAAATTAAATTAGGTCTGTGTGATTGATGTGGCTAAGAGATCGGTCAGTCTGCTATGTCTATGAACTGTGCACCTTGTGGTCATGGGTTCAAGACTTCAAGTTAAGCTGTACCCTTTGTGTTAATGCCGGCCCCTCGTCCTCATCAGTCTGACAAAGTATGGACACTAAAAAAATTTTCAATTATAATTTATTATGATATTTCTAAATTACTTAAATAACATTAAATATTAAAATTCATTGCAGGACTGTTGTTAAACAAACAAAAAAAGAGACTGAAGCGAAGAAAATTGAAGTCAGTGATAAAAGGAAAAGTAGCATAAAGAATATAACAAATACAAGATTGTTACCAAAACATTCTAAATTAGAAAAGAGAAAACAGTCTGATAATTATGATTCAGTTTCAAAGAAATTTAAACGTAGTACAGGAGAAAAGGAAAAGTCAGAAAGATTACAAAATCAAAAAGTAAAACAATTTAAAACTAAGTCATTAACAGACGAAACCTCACAAGGTGAAACACCATGTGATAGTTCTTCATATAACAAAAGGTATTGGTCTTGCATACAAGAAACAATTACAGAGATGCAAGAAAAAATTAAATCTTTAGAATCGAAATCTATTCAAGACGAGCAAAAAATTGAAAATTTCCAAAAAGTTGTAATGCAACAAAGAAAAGAAGAAATAAAAGCTTTACTTCAAGAGAGAGAGAATGAGGTAAATATAAAATATTATTTGTAAATTAATGTTTATTCAATCCCAAATATTTTAAATTTCTTATTATGGTTTACCTAAATTCATTATACTAATTGGTGAATCTTCAGGAGTTAGTGGTATGTAGTTTTGTCATTTATATTTTATAAACCAAAATTTACATTTCTATAAAAACATTGGTATTTTACAAATTAAATTTATATGAATAGTTTTTGTACAGACCATTTCAGAGGACATTTAACTGCTTTTGCTGATGATACAGCCTTTGTTTATAGCAGTAAATACTTGTAGTCTGTAAGATGAGATCTTGCTCAAGATCTTCTTTCTATGAGTGGTACAAAACACTATATAGTGCTCAGTAATAAAGCTAAATACAGTGGTACCCCGGTTAACGTTTTAATTCGTTCCAGAACTAGGTCTGTTATCTGAGCAGACTGCTGTGCGAGTTATCGTTTACAATGGAGACTTGTGGAAAACATTTTAATTTGTTCAAAAATTGAAAACAGGATTTAAACAACAATTTGAAACTCACACTCAAAGATACTTAAGGTTTTGTTAAATTTAAAAATCAAAAGTATATAACACGATAATATTGTAACTGCTTAAATTTTTTAGGGGGCTAATAAATTGAACACACAGTAAACGAGTTGACACAATTAAGTGAAATTAGGTACATTGACAGAAAATGGAATAAGAGGGGACATTCTGAGAACAGATAACTAATAAATAAAATAGGGAAGTTATTGCCCTGCAAAAACCAAACACTCATCAATCAAAGGCTTGTTTATGTTAACTCAGCAGCTTGTACCTTCTGTAGCACAGCACAATGTTATCTCTATATTTAAACATCTGCTTAGAAATAATTTAACAAAATTAAAACACTCTTATGTTCAGCTCTTTATCTGAAATCTACATTGTTATGTGGGTCAATTTTTATTCCGTGAATTAGACTGTTGTTCAGGTCGACTGTTAACCGGGGTATCACTATATTATTTGTAATCTGAAAAGAGAATCTACTTTTGAGTATGAAGGTCAGTATCACTTGTCCTGTCCCAAGAAGTGTATATGTAATTGTGAAACTATAGGCCATGTCAGAATCTTTGGAAAAACTTTATACAATAGAACAATTTTTGATAGGAGTGGACAGATGGTTACTGAAAATTGAAAATATTGTATTTAAAAGATTTGATATATTGCCAAATATATGGGTGGGAGGATTATAACATAATGTAGTGGATTAAGTACAGGGTAATGCCAAGGTACAACCTAAGGTCACTAATTACAAGTCAGATATGCGTAGACAGAATTTTGTTCTTTTTTTGAACACATTTTTAATAAAGTTAAACCCAAAACTGGATTTTGCCAACACTGCTACCTAATTTCGTGGTTTTTCTATTTTGGTTTCATTGTTTCAATGTTAGCTTGTATAGTTTCGTTGTTTAGTCTTATTTCAGTTATTAAGAATGTTTTGAATGTGTCATTAAGGGTAATATAATGAATATTATATTTATAAAAAACTAGCGCTACCTAAAATTTTGCTTCTAAATTAAAATAGTTTTTGAAAAAGGCCATAGATAACATCAGGTGTAAATGTTTAGGTAAATATTTAACACAGTCTAATTAGAAATTTTAAAATCTCGTTTGGATGTTTTGCTACATTAAAAATTTCAAATCTTGAGTTCTATAGATTTGGCTGTACATGCTCACGCATGCACGCACACACTGTTTGGATGTTTTGCTATATTAAAAATTTCAAATCTTGAGTTTTATAGATTTGCTTTTTTTTAGATCATGCTCACACACACACACACACACACACACACACACACACACACACATTCATATTTTCTTTTTTTAATATAGATATAATCAGTAATTATATTTAAGAACTGTAAAACTGTAGGTTAAACCTGTGGGCCTGGGCCTAAAGAAGAACTTTCTGAAAATTTTTAAAATGTAACCTGCCAAAATCATAATTTCGATTAATTTTGAAACTTATAAAGAAAGTTTGTTATTAAAATGTTCAACAGACAGTGTTACTATACAATAATTAGAACTTAATGAACTGATTAGAAAAAATAAAAATAATTGAAAGTAATTAAGTTATTTAATACAGTTTGTTAACATTGCTGTGAAAACTACATAAAAACAAAGTTGTGATTAGTGTGGACGTTTGCAAATTATGCAAAAATCTATAATTTATTGTAAAAAATAACATGTTAGGCAAATGCATTATAAAAAAATGGAATTATAACAAACAAATTTTACTTATATTTCATTCAAATACAGTACTTTTTCAGAACAACCTCCGTTTTTAAAATTAAACAACTTTTCCAAATTTTAAAATGGAAGTGTCAAATAATTTGAAATAAAAATGCATTGAAAAGAAATATAACAGTATTTACCAATATGTTTTTTCAATCCTCCTATACTAACAACAATTTTAGAATAGTTTGAGTATGATTTTTAAATGTATAACACAATATTAAATTGTTACTGGTTAAATATGTTGACAGCTAATATTGAGGATGGATGGTCTTTGTTTGGATTACGATCCAGATAGAATATGCCGCTTATGTCTGTTAGAAAAAGGAGGGCCTCTAATATCATTGTTTCAACCAAATAGAAAATCACTCCTTATTAAGAAGATTGAAAGATGGACAGGAATACAGGTCAGGTAACAAAAATAATAATAGTAAACTAACACAAGTTATGCATGAAAACTGTCAGAAAAGAGAGGAATAAGGAAAATTGCGTAATTTCTTAAAATTTCTTTTTCAGGTTTTGTTCAAATGTTAGTCATATGTAAGAATCATAACTCAAGTCAATATACAAAATTGAAGGTATATACTTGTATTGTTTGAGAGTTAATTAAAAAGAACAACCAGCAACAGACTAAACATACTTCTGTTTTCCCCAGATTTATTCCCAAACCATGAATTTTTATTTGAAAATTCTTTAACTGACTTGTGTTATGGACCTTAGTGATATTACAAAAGTTTGAGAAAATTGATTATCCTGTTTGAGAAATCTTATTTTAAAGTTATTTTTAGAAAATAACTTGAAAAATCTTTTTTTGAAAAATTAAAAAGTAGAGAGTGTGCAAACCAGACCTGCTTTAAGAAATCTCAGGAAAACCACTTTTTTGATTTGCCTAAAATCTCAAATCCGGTTTTTTCTATATCACATTTTATATAGTGAAAGAGTAAAACTCATTGAAATAATTTCTTGGTGATTGTACAACAAAAGGAAGAACTATTTCAAGTTTTGATTTCAATGATGTGTTTTAGGTTGAAAAAGAAGACGGGATGCCAAATGGAATTTGCTGTGAGTGTTCAATCCAAATGGAAAGAGCGGACTGGTTTAAGAAACGAAGTGAGAAAGCCAATGACTTACTGAAAAAATTCATTGAAATGAAAAAGGTATTTCATTATCTAATAGTTCCGTGCAAAAAAAACTACAACTCATATTTTAAAGGTCAGATAATGGTAATTAATTTGATTTACTAATCAATTATATGTTATACGTGCAGACATTCAGTAGTAGCATGCTTGTATATCCTTCATCAGTGTTTTAATCAATGGCAGTCACATATGCCACTTCCTTTCCACTTACCATAGTGTTTCTTCCCGTAAATGCTCAAACTCCTAAGCTGATTTAACCTTGTTCTCATTACTTTTTTATTTTTATGGTTTTGTGGCTTTTTCAGACTGCTAATACAATTAGAGAATTACATCATCCCGTTTCACCTTTTGAAGAAGAAAACTTACAAAATATTTACACAAACCAAGTTGATCAAGGTCAAAGTATAAAAATTGAAATAGAAGATGTTTTTTCACTGGAAAATATAGTTGAGCAGAATTTTGAAGTCCGTGTTAAAGAAGAAATTGAAGACATGAGTTTTTTTGAAGCTGCTGACATTTTAAGAAGAACTGAAAACATAGACAAATCAAAATTACCTCAGACAAATTTTTATCCAAAGAAAAAATACTGTATGAAATGTAATACCCACGTCTATAATTGTTTAGAAAAAAAAGATCACAGTATTCCATGTAATGAGTGCGGAAAGCATTTTTGGGACCGACAGACACTAAAAAAGCATATACTCATGAGGTTTGCATGTTTCGTACCGGTATGTAAAAGGACATGTAATGTTTGTAACACTAAGTTTAGGTGGAAATGGCAGTTAAATGTTCATTGTTGGCAGCACTGTTCTATAAAATCTCATTCATGTATGATCTGTGAAGAACGATTCACTTATCTTCCACAGTTAAAAAAACATATAACCACTCACTTTTAATTAAGACTGTTTTCATCAAGTAAAATCAAATAGGTAATTATTTTTGTGTACATTATATATTGCAACTTTTAAATTTATCAGGGTTAGTTATAATCTGTAAAAAAAATGTTAGTTCCTTTTGCAGTTGCTTCTCTTCTTTGGTATATATGTGTAATATGTATAAACATATATACCAAAGGACGGAATATATATATTCACATTTTTATTTTAAGTTTTAATACTTGTACTTTTTAACATTTCTGGTTTCTTTCAACTTCCATAAGCAACAAACACACAAATGTTCAAAATTTCTTTCAAATTTGTGAACATTTATTAAAAAAAACTGCAAAAAAGGGATGTTAATTATTAGTTTATTTTAAATAATATGTTAACTACTTTCTGCAATTGTATTAGAAGCTCCTTTTTGAACTTAGAACTAATTATTATTATTATTAACAGCTTCTGTTAGGAATGTAAATGTGAAATAATTTATATATATATATATATATATATATATATATATATATATATATATATATATATATATATATGAATTACAATTGAATTTTGTTTATCCGGAAATGGTAATAGCCAAAAAAACTTTGTCCTTGATAATAATTAATTAAATAAGTTAAATTTTAAACACTTTTTTTTGTTTAACGTCTGTACTTATTCCACTTAGACTAATGAGAACGAGGAATCAGCATTAATGAGTAAGAACCTAAGTGTGCAGTTCAGAGACGCAGCAGACTGATCCCTGCTTTAGCTACGTCGACCACTAAGCCCATATATATATATATATATATATATATATATATATATATATATATATATATATATATATATATATATATATATATATATATATATATATATATATATATATATATATATATATTGGGCTAAGTTATTATTATTTAAGTTTAATTTTATCTTCTGCAGGAGTGATTAAAGTTTATCTCATAAAATTGTACAGTATAGTATACTTTTTAATACTATTAATTAATTTATTTATTATTAATTAATTTAATTAATTAATTACTATTATTAATTAATTAAATTATTCTAAAATATAATAAGTTTCATCATAATATTATTAATTTTTAATGCTTGATTTATAAGTAAATTATGCTCATTAAAGAGCTACATTTTACAGTTGTTGGTGCAAAAGCATTACACAAACTCCTCACATTCAATTTCTCGCTCTAAAATCCAATTAACTAAACTATCAAAAAAGAAAAAGAAAGAAATGAGTAATTTCACAATATATTTTTTTCAGATTTTTCTCTTATTTTGATCAAAGATTCTTTGATTAATAGAATAATTGATTTTTTTTGCATCTAATCAGTGTTAATGGGTTTGGTGGTCAAGGTATCTAAGATTCAATCAATCTTGTGCTTTATCTTTCTCTTAAAACAGATCCCTCATCCTCATTATTTTAACTGGACAAATAATACTGGGCTTCATTATAAAATATGGAAAAAAGAAAAAAAAATCAGTATTAATCATTTCAATAAAATAATTTTGTTAACACACCCATATGTAAACAGTTTTATAGTGCTTGAGAGCTATAATTTAATAATTCACATTGCGCAGAGAAGTCACTGATTCAACATTCAAGTCACTGACTGTCATTGTTAGCGTTTGGTTTGTTACGTAGTTTTTTCAAATGACTAATTGTTTTGAAATTGGGTAAAAAGTTATTGTATAAAGCCCATATGATTTGTTTTCATTCACTTTCGTTTCAAGATGACAACCTTGTTTTAACAATGGTGAATGTACTTGCTGGTTATTTCCTGTAATACAGACTGAACTGCTCATCTTATCACAACTTTGACCTCTTCATGGAGAAAGAGCATAAAATTTCTAATAAAGTTAAGACTGTGGTGTTTGAATAATAAATGTTATTAATAAATATTATGTTATTATTAAATATTTAGAATTTATTTGTAAATATTACGGATACCAGTGACATTTTTTATATGATTAATGTATGGTTGAATGAATGTCAACCCCTGGTAACAATGCTTTATATTTATATTTATAATACAGTGCATTGGCTAAACCTTGCAATTACACTGCAGATATCCAGTTAAAAATATTCTGTGGGATTTGTTGTTCTTTGAACTATTAGTTTAAATTGAATTTGAAAAAATGCTCTTGCACAGTTACAATTGCAATTACTTATGTAATTATCTAATTGTAATGTTTTATAATTAGATATAAAAGTTTTTATTTTATCCCAAATTACTCTCAACAGCTGCACTGTATACTGGTGCAGATAATGAGTTGTAATAACTGGGCTAAAAAATTGTCAGTAACCATTAAATATATATATATATATATATATATATATATATATATATATATATATATATATATATCGCACAAGTCAGAATAGACCTACATGGCGCAGGAATAGACTCAACAGATGTTGAAGATCCTGAAGACACGCATACAGGAGAAAGATGCTCAGTTGGAAGGTCCCAGAGAATGAAATCCCAAAGAGAGCAGGGGTAAAATGGACGGAGGAGCGGAAGAGGATCCATGGGGACAGGATGAGGGAGGTGTGGGGGATTAGAAGGAACAAGACATGAGTCGGAGTGCTTTGCGTGATCCAACAGGGTCTATGCGCAGATAATAATTATATATATATATATATATATATATATATATAAAATCAGTAAGTAAAGTACTGGAGGTTTGATGGTTTTAGTGTGTGTGTGTGTGTGTGTGTGTGTGTGTGTGTGTGTGTGTGTGTGTGTGTGTATGTGTTAGTGTCTTTTGACATCAGTTAATTTCTATTGGTTGTTTTAAATAGTCAAGTGGCAATTTCATTAAGTTTCAGTTCAATCATTACTACTGTATTTGGAGTTGTACTGTACTTAAATTTTAGTTTTAACGTTTTAATTTAAGTTTACCGCATAAAATTGTGTAGTATATAAGCTTCATCGTGATGTAAATATTATTTTTTAATAGCTGATTTAGAAATAAATTGTGCTCTTTAAAGAGCTACATTCTAGATTGATTGTAGTGGTTTCTGTTTCAATAATGTTGTTAGAATTGGTCATGTACAATATTTCCACAGAAACAAGTTTTAGTCATAAGTTGAAATTAATTAAAAAAATAGATTAAAAAGTAGCATATAGCAATGCAAGCTTTTTTAAAATAAGTGCCTTAAAAATGTAATAAATTTTACGATCTGCCATTTTCCAATGATGTCTGGCTCAAATTTCAGTCTATGAAAGTCAGTAAAGATGATTACACAAATTTTGTCATAATTTTGTTATTTGTTATCAGATTTAAAAAATAGTTTCTTTTTGTTAATAGTGAAATGAGCAACATTTGATCTAATTGAAGTAATTTTCATAAAATATAAGAGTAAAAAGTTATTCACAATTTAAAAAACTTTAATGGCCGCCATTTTGAAAATTTTCAAGGTAAAATTTAGGTATTTTTTAAACAGTCGTCGGTACAGATATGTATATATATGTGTGCCAAATTTTATGAAGCTACCTTGAACCGTTCTCAAGATACAAATTGTTTCTTATAAAAAACAAAATGGCGGCCAAGCAGGAAACGCAGTGCTTTTGGACCTATGTTTATTGAAACTTTTCATCTACTTTTGATGTGGGGAATTAAGCTGTGAATTATTGGAACCTATTTTCTAAACACCATGCATATATATATATATATATACCTATATTCTAAATACCATGCATATATATATATATATATGTGTGTGTGTGTGTGTGTGTGTGTGTATTTGTGTGGTGATGGGGTTTTTTAAAAAAAGCAATCAAGATTAAGATTATATACTAGAGGAAGGGATAATTCAACCCCTGGCACAGCGATCAACTGACCTATTGTGCAACTTAATCTCTTAAAATACCTAGTTCAGTAGATTGGTGCCCCTAATAAGTTCCAGCAACCCACTGACTAGTTTACCCTGCTGAAGATCCCTAGGGTCTTGAAAACCAAAAACCCCTAGCCTCCTACTAGCAAGAGCCTCACAATCATAAATTATGTGACCTGCAGTTTCCTCCTCCTTCCTGCACAATATATACACGGTTTCTTCGTGGTACATACCTATCCTGTTCATATGCACCCTCAGACCACAGTGCACTGTTATAAACACCATGATCCTCCTGAATTGTGCTCTGCCCTGGACATCTGCTGCTCCTTTGAGTCCTCCAAATGGAACTTTGCTTAAGAGACATTTACTATGGGAATGCCCACGAAGGTTGTCCCATCTTACCAGGTGTTGATTTGTAATCCACCTGTTAATAGCGGACCTGGCCAACGATAGAGAAATTCCTAAAGCCGGCTCAGGTCCGATAAACTCAGATGCAGATTCAAGTACAGCCAGTCGATGCAGTCCAGGGTCTGCCCCCTCATTACCCTCAACTCCCCTATGCCCCGGAACCTAGTGAAGAGTTACCCTATTACCCGGGGACAGAGCGTCAAAGTTCTTCCAACACTCCCAGACCAGCTTGGACTGTATTATAGGACTCCCAAGTGCTTTTATTGCTGCCTGCCTATCGGTATGAATATGAATACGTTCCTTCTTGAAGCCCCGATCCAAGTTCTCCCGAACACAGTCATTGACAGCCATCGCTTCAGCCAGGAATACTGTTGTATGCTGTCCCAGGGTAATAACTTCCCTTAACTCTGGTCTCAGGCCGTACACTCCAGCACCAGTGCCTGACTTCGTCTTGGAGCCATCTGTATATCATACTATGTCTCCAGGTTTTTCCAACACACGATCTCTCCCTCAAAGGCCAAGT
The DNA here is from genome assembly GCA_022606455.1 of Callitettix versicolor. NCBI lineage: Eukaryota > Metazoa > Arthropoda > Insecta > Hemiptera > Cercopidae > Callitettix > Callitettix versicolor. The sequence continues at coordinate 39,927,602 of CM040183.1, read as the reverse complement.
TGACATCAAAGGGTCTGGATACTATGTGCCGTTTAACCATCTGATCCTTCCCCACCAACAAGATTGGGTCACAGATCTTGTCTGTGATTCTAGCATGTCCATAAATAGCACAGCACCGTAGCCCACCATAGGTCTAATCATCCCAGTATAGATATACTTCATCATTCCTGGTATCAGCCCTTATGTTTTTCCAACCATTCTCTAACTGCCATCAAGGGCTTTCTCCGTGATGCGCCCCAGGTGAGCATTCCAGGTTAACGTAGTGTTAAACACCAAGCCTAGATACTTCACGTCATTTACAACTGGAATTGTCTCCCCCAAAGAGCTTAAGTCCTCATAGATACGGGATAATCCTCTTTCTAGTAAAAGGAACCAGAGTAGTTTTTCTAGAGTTAACTCCTAGGTTCTCCTGACTACACCAGGTTTCCACCAGTGAAAAGGCTCTCTTCATGAGATCTACCACTGTGTTTCCATGCCTGCCCCGGATTAGCACCATTAAATAAATCAGTATATCTGTGGGTATAGCATCCCTCTGACATAGAGAAGATTCAAGAGTGAGTCCACCACCAGGTTCCATAAGAGAGTGGACAAAACACCCCCCTGCGGACAGCTCCTGACAACCTCCACCTCCACCTCTCTTCTCCTAGAGCTTTAGCTACAACTGACCTTTCCATGCAACATGTCCCTCACCCAGCCACACATGGTATTATTAACCCTGCATCGTGACAGGGCATTAAAAGCCTTCTTGATAAGGGATTTCTCATGAAAGGAGTCCACAACTATCTCCACCAATTTTACACTTGCGTACTCTAATTCATGCAAATTACTTATCGGCCTCCTAAGATCCCTAAGTCTTTCTTCATAGGCTTATGAAATCTAGTATTCCTAGGATTTCGGTAAGTATTTACTGATCTGTTTATCACCCCGAGATCCATGACGATATGCCTATGACCCGACATAGATGGCTGTCTTTACACACACTTCATACCCATAACCTAAATTACACTATAAAACTCCTCCATCCCTAAACAAAACTTCCGGGGGTGGTCGAGTGCTGGGTTAACGTTGGTCTAGCCCCAAAAATCTTTTAAACGCAATGTAAATAATCCCCAGGAGAAGACTTCCGAATATGATTATGGTCCAGATGCTGATTTTTGTTGTAATAACTGAATGTTGTTGAATTTTTGATATAGCATCTATATTAATTTTTTCTATGTCCAATTTCTTTAGATTAATGGAAAATTCTGGTCGCTGACTGACTTGAAGATGTAATCCAGAGGCATCTAGGAATCGTGGATTACCATCTCTTGTTTCTGATGAATAATACAATTGTTTATTTTGATAAAAAATTGAATCATTGTTGGGACTGATTAAGTAGATACCTTGAAGTGTAGTTGCTGTAGTTTCATTTTTACTCATAAACTTTAAGGTTTCCTTTTGAGGTAAAATTGCCAAATATTGGTTCATTTCAGGAATCCATATTATTAAATTTCCAGGAATCTCCAATGCAGTATATTTGCAGCTGTCCGTCTTGCCGGATTGTATTATAGATGTTTCGTAATCAATATTATGATTAGTTATTTGTTCCAATATGCATAGAGATTTTGAATGAGTTTTATTCTTACAATTACTGTTTAAACCTAAGGGTTTAACCTTACCTAACTTAGACTTAGACATTAACATATATTTTACTCTAGGAATTACAGTTATATATCCTGATTCATATTTGGTTGGTACAGATAACAACTTATAAATATTATAGTCTGTTTCATCTACAATAGGCAATTTCAGCAAATATACTATTTCTTTAGCTCTAATTTTATAACTTATATCTATTACACTTTCAAATGCCCACATATTTTCTATTTTTGGCTCTAATGGTAATTTATTATTATAGAACTGATGAATGTTTTGTATTTCACTGAATAATTCTTTTTTGGAAATTATACTTGGGTGAAGTATACCTAGTTTGCAAAAGGTTAGACTAACCTCTATATCTTGTACTAAACTTAACATATTAAACAAAATTTGTAACTGATTAAGAATATGTCGGAATTTTTCCAATTCTACAAAATCATTCAAGTTTTTATTTACAATTAGTAATTTGTCACTTAATTCCTTAAAATTTTCTCCAATTACATTTACTGTCTTATTAAATTCTACAATAATAGCTGTACTAACTGAATATTGAGATGAAATTTGATTCTATGTTAAATTGATTAGTTTTTACCTCTTCTAGCAATTTATCATATTTTTGGCCATCATAGGCATCTAAGATTCCAGTAATTGTTTTTATTATTGATCCTAACTCATCAATAATATCTCTAGTTTTTCTAATATTAACTTTATTTTCTACATAAATTATCTCTAACTTATCTTTAATTACATGTCTTGTATGATTAATAAATCTAAAGTAGTTAATAATATCTCTAACCTTACTACTATTGTCAGTTACAAATTCAGTAACTCCATTTATATTTGCTAAGCAATTAGCACAATTCACATTAAAATAATTCAGTACTTCTTAAAGTAAAACTCAAGATTATTTAATTGAGTTAAAATTTCTTCTAAAGTAAAATAATGTACAAATGTGTGATATGATAATTTAAGTTTGCTAAACCTAGATCAATCTGAATCACGCCTGGATTTTGTGTGATCTCCTTTATTTCAGCTGCTCCCGAGGTTACTCCCTGGAGGAAGAGGAGGGACCTGGAACAGGATTTGTAAAACTTGTGGAATTTTACTGATTTTCCTTGGTCTTTTAATTTTTGATAGGTGGATTTTTTTGTTTGGTGTTAGGGAGTCTCCCTTTAATTTTCACAATTTTTAATTCTGCGTTTACTGAAGTAACTTCTTCCTTATTATATTTGTTTTTAGTTTTATTTTGTTTCTGTACAGTTTTGACATAAACATCATATGGAATTTTGGGTACTAATTCTCTGTTGACATTCCTTTTAGTTAAAATATTTTTCTTTTTATTTTGGTTCGTTTCTTTAATAAGTTCATACAATTTTTGTGTCCTTTCTTTGTGGGTGGTAATGTAATCATTCATAACTTGTCTCTCAATGCCAATCAATATCTAAAAGTGAATTGGAATTTATGTGTCCATTTAAAATTTCAACCGAGTTAATTTTGTTACAGAATATATACTGTTGTTGTAGGCAATTATTGCATATTTTACTTTATTTTCGATTGTTTCATTTTTAAATTCAGATTGGTTGTTTAGTAATCTTATATGTTGTGTTAGTGTAGAATGTAATCTTTCTCCAATCCCATTTGATGGTGGATGTTGTGTGCTTATGAAATGAATTTTTATTTCATGTAAATCCATCATTTCTTTTACTAACCTGTTATTAAATTCCACGCCGTTACTGCTACTATAACTTCTGGTATACCATGATGAGAAAAGAAATCTAAGAGTCTGCTGACTATTTTGACAGCCTGTACACCTGCAATACAATACACCTGCGCATATCTAGAAAAGCTATCAAAAACAATACTTAAAAACTTTTGCATATCAAGTATAATACTGGCCACGTGAATTATTTGTAGTAGTCTTGTAGCTGTTGGTGTTCAATTCATTGCTAGCTTTAAGGGTATCCTCTCATACTTTGTTTTTAAGCAGATGTCACAGCTGTTTACAAAATTTTGAATATGATTTTTTTATATTTGGCCAATAATATCTTCTTTTTATTTGTTCATATGTTTCCTGAATTCCACGATGGTTGGTTTTCCCTATGTGATAATTTTTTATGATAACCTGAACCTCTTCTTCATCGGTTATGTCCACTAATTTTGTGATACATTTAATTAACCATAGTTACGAATTTTAAAAATGTCTGGCTATGCAAGTTGCAAATTTTTCATAAATATCATTTTCAAAGTATATACTATATTTTATATTTGGTATTAAATATTGTTTGGTATAATATTTGGTATTGTAAATATTGTTTTACAAAATTTACGGCATCTTTATCGAAATTATTTTTAGATTTCTCTACAATGAATCTTGTTTTACTGTTATTAAATAATTTATGTATTTTTACTTTTTTGGGGTTATAGTTTACAAGACATATTATGATCTGATTTTTTTAAAATTGCCATTTCAATCACTGTGTTACCTTCATAATTTGAATGTAACATTTGGCTGTTATCTTCTGCTGATCCCAGGTTGACTAAGACATCTTTCGTTTCGTCTAGGTTAGCTAACATCGATTGAGCATTGTCTACTTCTGGAAGTCCTTCATCTAATTCTGGAAAATATAAGTTTACTGATTCTGCTACTGTTTGCTGAATGTCTTAATCGGTCGTTGATCCTGAGTTCACTGGACTGGTATCGCTAACGTTTAATTGTATTCTAGAAAGTGCATCAGCGTTTTGATTTAATTTGCCTCTTTTTATACTATTTAGTAATTGTATTTTTCTAATTTAAGTCTCTACTGAAGAAGTTTAGAATTTGGTTCCTTGACTGAAAAAAGCCATTGTAAAGGTTTATTGTCCGAATAAATTTTGAATTTTCTTCCTTAGATATAGGGCCGGAAATATTTAGTTGCTCATACTATAGCAAGTAATATCTTTTCCATTGCCGAATAATTAACTTCGCTATTACTTAATGTTCGACTCGCATAGGCTATAGGTAAATCAGCTCCATTTTTATTTTGGCTAAGCACGGCTCCAATCGCAAAATTACTAGCATCCATAGTTAAATTAAATTCCTTTTAAAAATCTGGATATTGCAACAAATGTTCATTAGATAATATATTCTTGCAAGTTTCAAAACAATTTATATAATTTGGATCATCTATTTCAATTGTTGCACCCTTTTTCAAACAGTTTGTAAAAGGTTTAGTAATTCCAGCAAAATGTTTAATGAATTTCTTATTAAACATCCCTAAAAATCTTTTTCTTTTTTTAAAGAAAAAAATCCCTAAAAAAATTTCTTATCCCAATAGACCTAAAAATCCCCTAATTTGTTTAGTGGTTTTTGGAATAGGATAGTTTTTAATTGCTTTCACTTTATCTGGATTTGGTTTCACACCTTCTGCTGTTACTAGGTGACCTAAATATGCTACTTCTTTTCTAAGAAATTCAGTTTTATCTAAGTGAATTTTAAAATTTGCTTTCCTTAGTCTGTCAAAAACTTCATTAAATCTTTATATATGTTCTTGGAGACTGGTCGAATAAATTATGACATCATCTAAATATATTAAGCATGTTTCATGTTGAATTCCCCTTAAAACATTGTTCATAATTCTCTAAAATGTGGGAGGACTGTTTTTTAGACCAAAAGGATTCGTAATGTCCGGTTTCTGTCAAAAATGCTGTTTTTTCTATACTGACTGGGTCCATTTCCACTTGGTGAAATCCTGAAGTTCTAAGTCCATTGTTGAGAAGTATTGAAAACGCCCTAATTTTTCTAAAATATATGTTATATTTGGTAAAGAAAATCTGTCATCAATTGTTTTTGAGTTTAGGCCTCTGAAGTCTATTACTAGTCGAAATTTTTGTTTACTGGAGGTGTCCTGCTTTTTTGGTACAATACAAACTGGAGAGTTCTACAGGGATTAAGAAGGTTGAATAATAATAATGTTTTATTTGATTAGGGAAGGTCAAGTTATTTCCATCATCATGAAAAATATCTGCGTACTCTTGTACTAATTTAGTAACGGCAATTTTTTCTTCCGAATTCATGTGTTCTACTCTAATTTTTCACAAATCAAAAATATTTTTTTGATCTTTGTAATCAGTCATATTAAAATTAATTCTATTGTCCAATGTTTTTGGTTCATAAATATTGTAATTATTTAGGGGTTCTAATTTAATCTATCATTTATAGTCAGTTTAATATTTCTTGTTGTGTTGTTAGTAATAGGACACAGAGCTTTGCCTTTATTTACTGTTACTAAACATTGAGCCCATTTATTTGTTAATATGCTAACACTCCTTCACCCCTTATTTATATTATTTACCACAATTTTCATAATTTGACTGGTTATAGCTTGTACTATGTAATTTGAAATTTGTTGTTTAACAGAAGAGTCTGTTCTTTTTTGTGATACGTCTTCTTCCGTGTTAAAATAATGAATAGGAATCTTCTTACTATACAAGGTTAGCTTATTATTTATAAAATCCAAATTTATTCCAATTTGGGAATAAGGATTTCTTTAATGTTATCCAAACCTAGCAATAGATCAAACTGTTTATAGAAGTCAAAGAGGTAAAATTTCATTCCTTTTTTAAATAACCAAGGTAGTTTACAACTAAAGTTTTCTCTTGAAATACCATGTGCAGTGGTTACTTCAAAGGGTTCCTTAATTATACATGTTTTAAAACATTCTAGGCCTTGTGATTTTCTTATAAAAGATCATATATAAAAAGTAACTGATTGTTATCACTCATCAGATTTATTATCGAAAATCGGTTCTTAAGTTGGTCATCTCTAAAAAATTATTCTCTTCGGATTGTGAGGTTAAGTGGTTGTAGTCAAAAGAACCACAACTCTTCGTCAGTGGTGTTGTAATCAAAACATTGTTCTTCCAAATTTTTGTCTGTTACAAACATATCTAGTTTTGGTATTGTCTGTTCAACGCTGTTATCACTCATTTCAGTGTTTTGTCCTGTTATTTGAAAAAGTTTACAATTTTGCCCATGTGTTTTTTAAATAACCAAGGTAGTTTACAACTAAAGTTTTCTCTTGAAATACCATGTGCAGTGGTTACTTCAAAGGGTTCCTTAATTATACATGTTTTAAAACATTCTAGGCCTTGTGATTTTCTTATAAAAGATCATATATAAAAAGTAACTGATTGTTATCACTCATCAGATTTATTATCGAAAATCGGTTCTTAAGTTGGTCATCTCTAAAAAATTATTCTCTTCGGATTGTGAGGTTAAGTGGTTGTAGTCAAAAGAACCACAACTCTTCGTCAGTGGTGTTGTAATCAAAACATTGTTCTTCCAAATTTTTGTCTGTTACAAACATATCTAGTTTTGGTATTGTCTGTTCAACGCTGTTATCACTCATTTCAGTGTTTTGTCCTGTTATTTGAAAAAGTTTACAATTTTGCCCATGTGTTTGTCTAGTGGAAATACTGATAGCAGTTGGTGTATATGTTTTGTTTTGGGGTAATATATTAGGTTTTTGATTTCCATTGTTCATAAACGGACTTCACTGGTGTTGACAAGTTAGCAAAGAGCGGTTTATAAAAAGGATTAGGTTGTTGATATGTTTGTCTAGGAGTTTGGTTAAACTTTGGTTGTTCAACATATGTCGGTCTGCGTACAAAATTATTTTAACTTTTAGGAAAAACTATCTGCTTGTTTTGGTTGTGAAAACATTTTATTACTTTTAAATTGAAAATCGTTCGTTAGCATGTTAAGTGCCTCACCCAAAGTTGTGGGATTTTTTGTTCTCATAAGAGAACCTAATGGTTCCTGTAGCCCTATTAAGAAAACTCATAACGCTAGTTTTTGAACGTACTCGCATAGTACCAAATGGTTACCTACTTCTTTATTTACAAAATATGCTATTTTCAGGTTTAATAGTTTTTGGAGTCTGTCATAGAATTTAAATCGTGACTCATTGACTTCTTGTTTTAGTTCAGCCATTTCGAGATTTAATGTAAAGCAAACTTTTTTGTCTGAATAAGAAGATAAACGTGTTTTCCTTACATCTAACCAAGCACAGCTATTAGAACTTACAACTAATTCTAAAGCAGGTCCTTTTAACTTAGCTAAAATCGTTGACATCAAATATTCATTTTGAAAGTCTTCGGGATTACTACCTACATAAAATTTAGCAACTACTTTGTCACAAATTGATATGAATCTACTGAACATTGTAGGTTCTCCAGAATATTCCGGAATCATATCTAGATATTCCTTCTTTAAAACAGGAGTTGCCATTGTAAATTTTTTAAATTAATTATTACTTATAGTTAAAATGTTATAAATAATTAAGTATAATGTATACAGATTCACAAAGATTCTTCTGTATATTACTTACAAAATCCAAAACTCTATGCTCATTGTGCGATGTACTGAACTTTTACACAATTATTTCACTTATGAAATTATTGCACTTATTGTTTTTGGTTCACCACTCCGTCAACGGTTAAAACCGAGAAATTTAATTTTAAATTTTCCGAAGTGTCCTACTGACTGTGCCAGTTATGTCGTTGATTCCGATCGATTGGTTTTTAAAAAACTCAAACTTGAATTTTACAAAACCGTTTATTATGATAAATAGGTATAACTCTTATGCCTAGAGGTAACATGTTGAACAGTGTTTTTCACATACTGGATCAGACTCAACTAACAAAAGCTTTGTTACAATGCAATGAGAAAAAGCTGATATAGCTATTCTAAGAAATGAACATCTGCAGGATTATCTATCCTATGACATTGTCCATTGTCTTAACCTAAATTACATTATATAACACACACACACATATATATATAGGGGAGAGCGGGGTAATACCACGCAGTGGGTAATGACACGCACCTGTCTTCAGCGATGCCTATAAGGGTTAGAAGTGTGTAAAGTGCTGCAATCTGTAGACCCTTAGGTGTATTAGTGGCCAGTGTATGAGAAACTGCCAATAAGAACAAGTGTGTTGTTATAAAGAATTTTTTCGAAAACCTTCAATTTTGGTTGAATTGATCTGGAAAGTTTGCTTCAAGATATTTATTGAATCAGTTTAGATTTAGCCGTTTCTTTATACATATCTTGAAAATATAATAGTTTTTAAATAGTATCTATATTAAACAATGTTTGTTTGATGCTTGTGTGACGAGTATGATGATTTTTTCCATAATGGCGAGATGCAGGGTAATGGCACGCGTCCACGTGGCATTACCCCCAACTGCGTGTCATTTCCTCACCGTGCGTGCTAATACCCGAAAGTACTATCTTTTCGATTTTACATATTTCTACTGAGGTACTTTGTTTCATTTCCAACTCTTACTAAATCATAATGTCGAGTACCTTCATTTTGAGTTTGTTTTTTTTAAAAAAACCTAACTTCTCCATGGATTTTGTGCGTAATGCTACATATCTTTTTATTAAAAATTATTTTATTAAAAAAAATGTTAATGCCCTCTTTTAAAATTAAATTCAACTTATATTGTTACAGACATAGCTTACACCATTTTATTTAATAAATTTTAAATTTCACTTTTATGTGTGTTGTGAAACACATTGTTGGCACTACAGTAAATTAAAACCTGTAATGAGAAGTCAGACTACTATTGAGATATAAATTATAATAAAAACATTGTTTAACATAGGCTTAGTTAAGACTGTTCTTTACGGCAGCAGCTAACTGGCACAGTACATTATGTTTCCGTACAATTTGATGAAACAAACCAGAGTAACCTCTAAAGCAGCATGGACTGATGAGCAACTTCAGATGGCCATTAAAGCAATCAAAGATGGAGCTAAAATAAGAGAAACAGCAAGACGTTTTGGTATTCACGAAGCAACGCTTCACACAAGAATGAAATGTGGTCTTATAACCGGTGGTCATAGAATGGGGCGAAAAGCTGTATTTTCTGAAGAACAAGAGAAAGAAATAGCTCATCATCTTATTCTGCTATCGAATTTGTTTTACGGCATTACTCCAATTCAACCGACGTAATTGCATATGAATATGCTAAAAAAACAAACTTAAGAATACTTTTAATGCAGAATACTTCTAATACAAAAATGGCAGGTAGAGATTGGGCTGATGGATTTTTGAAGAGGAATCCACAGTTGAGTGTTCGCCAGCCGGAAGCTACTTACTTCTCTTAGTAGAATCCAAAGCTATAACTAATGGAATTGAATTAGTGACTCCAGAAGAAACACAAGCAGAATCATTACAAGCAAGCCATGTAAAACAGCAAGAAATAGAAAACGTTCCCATCACTGCAATATTCCCAATTCCTATTAACAAAATAACGGCCCTGAAAGTCAAAGAAAAGGAAAAACTAATATCAGATCTTGAGTGCAACACCCCGAAAAGAAGCTCTTGAAGAAAGAGATAAGAGAAAACAGAAAAGGCTTAGGTATAAACTAGAGAAGAAGGGAAAAAGCTCGAATGAAAAAAAAATAGATAGCACTCATTGGAAGAAAAAGGTTGCTAGAAAAAGTCTCTTTTTCAAGGAAACAAGCAGTGAATCAGACGATAAATTTATGGAAACCTGTGAAACCGATGACGAACTAACCACAGTGGATGATTTAGCTAAAATCTTATCGGTAAAAAATAAATCGGACAATGTATGCATCTTGTGCCAAGAATTTAGAAAAAAATGAACTGTGGTTCAGATGTGTTTTATGTGGTGGGTGGGTCCACTCAGAATGTAGTGGTTTAGACTGTGCAGTAGATTATAAGTGTGACATTGCATTAATGATAATGATAAAAAAACTGTAAAGAATAACTAAAAATGTAATTTGTTTAAAAATAGGTATACTTAAAACCAATTTATACATCATTGGTGTCGTTGTTTAATTATGGCATGTTCATGCGTGCCATTACCCGAAATCTAAGGGTAATGACACGCAGCGCAATTTTTTTTTAATTGAATAATTTGGTGAAAATGAATACTGGATATAGCAATTTTCTAGTTCCAATGTAAAGAAAAATGTATGTTTTATACGTTAAAATGAAAATAAATCTCAAAATTGAATTTTAGAACGATTTCTAAACGAAAATGTTAAAGTGCGTGTCATTACTCCCCTCTCCCATATATATATATATATATATATATAAAATCATCATTTGTATATAGACACAATCTTTGCAATAATTTTCTTGTTTGCTCACTTTCACAAAACTCACCATTGTAGTGTAAGTGCAATGGTAGCACCTTGCTACCAAGGATAGATTACAGGAGGGGCAGAGGGGAGACACCCCTTACGAGACAAAATAAAAAATTTAAAAATCCTACTTTACTTCCACAAAATGGTAGTATATATTTAGCTTTGAGTTGGTTATTATGGGAAACGGTCAAGGAGGCATCCTACACCCAGAGGTTTTGGTATGTCGCATTATCCCGATTTCAACTTTGTATACATGAATAATGAAATTTTGTCCTTGTGTATATAAGCAAAAGTATTTTATCAATGCTAGAGCTGATAATTTTTCTCTGCTCTATCTTATTCCTAGATTAGGTTCTTTATTGCACAATAATATATACTTTTTTTCAAAGGAAGTTAATATTTGTTGATTTATACTAACATTAAAAATACACATTAATCCAGATCCGATCCCACAACCTTGTAAGAAGCTAACGTGCTAACCACTGATATTTTTCTAGTGTTATTTTTAAAATAAAATTATGTATAATTAGGAATTTAAAAGCTAATAAAATCGCAATTTCAACAACTTGATGAATACTATGATAAAAGTATTTGTCTATTTCAGTATTTTATCTTTTAATTTGCTTCTTTGTTAATAAAGACTTGCATATAATTTGTGGTTTTTCAAGTTAATTTTGTAAACTGAACCAGTTTTGTGAAATTAAGTAATTTTTTGTCCAAAATAAAAGTAAAATTTTATAGTCATTATCAGTTTTAAGTTTCAAAACAGCTTAATAGAGTTAGTTTTTTGAAGGTATTATTCAGAAATGTTCATTCCCAGTGAGACTGTCCTATAAGTCGAATTATCTAACCAACTGGCACTACCAACACAATTGCATTAATTTGTCAGTACTTACTAAAACTCCTTTTTTATACACTGTCATGATTTCAACTTTAAGTAAGCCCAGTGAAGCTGGTTCCTTCATAACCGACTGAAATTAGAACCACAAAATGCTACTTTCAGGTCCCAGTCGAGATTTTTGTTTAATGTGGAGATAGTTTCTGAAAGTATGAAACTGAGCAAGATATCTAGTGAATGTTAGTATAAATAGCTGTATAAATTTTTCACTGTTTTTGAAATTTTAATATTTTTGTAAAAATAAAAGTTGGTTAGATAGAAAATTAAGCATTTTAGCACCTATGTTTCTTGGAACTTTTCCCTTGTTTTGACCCTTAGTTATATCACTAATCTTGGCTGGCATGTAATAAAACCTTACTAATCCAGAAAATAATTGAGATAGAGCTTGGTTTGCATTGACAAAAATTCATATTTAAAGGGTTTTGAAATGCATGTTTATATATATGACATGCATGTGTGGTTTAAATATGACATCATGCAGGCTAACTGAATGTCTGTTTTGGTTAAAAATATTTTTTATACTTGCAACTAGTTATAAAGAAAGTACAAAATTGTAAATACGTATATATCAGCACAGATGCATACCGATATTTGGTTGTGAGTGCAGTGACATTATGTGTTGAAATGTAAGAATACCTGTACAAAGATGGCTTACTATATATCATCTTGCCATGGTAATTTTAGCTAGATCCTTAGAACAACAATATTACCTAACTTCTTTTCTCTTTTCCTATAATACAGCTAATGTTCTGTATTGTAGTTTCAGTTAAAATAAGCATGAAACTTACTTTAAAAGATAAACATAAATATTATAAAATGTGTAAAGATCAAAATGTAACACCCATTCAATCTGGGGGTTATGCAATATATAACCATTAGCAAGACTGTCTTTTAGTCTAAAGAAGGATCTACTTACATATATAATAGTGTAAAGTTGAAATTTTATAAAAATGTATTACAATAAGCAAAGATTACTGTGGTTTTTTAATGCCACTTTTATGACTTTTATTATAACTTCATTATATCAGAGTCTGATGTACAGTGTTTACATTTTTTACATGTAAATTAAAATTTAATAAAAAAATGTAGTTTTTTTGTTGTTAGTAAATTTTTGTTTCTATCCATATCACACCACAGGGGGTGCAGACTAGCTGCGCCTATTGAGAGGATTTAGACGTCCCTCACTGTACCCGAGTCTAACACACACACAACACTACGACTTCAACACTTTACACTCACACTTACATTTAAGGCGGCGATAATAGCCTCAATGTGCTTTCACCTAAAATAACAAAAAAAATGCATATCTTGTTTATTCTTAGGAATAAAGAAAGGGAGCATAATAGATCTACAAGGTAGCAGTGCAATAGTATCCCTACAGTCACTCATTCATTGAAGTACAGTGGTACCTCGCGATACGATCTTAATCCGTTCCTGGACCGGGATCGTATCGTAAAAAAATCATATAATGAACAATGTAATCTTATGTAATTTAATTAATTCGTGCAACGCCCCATATATAAACACCAAAATCGTCTATACGTAATAATAATTAGTCACAAAATAGTATATTAAGTACCACATACACACAATAAACATTTATACCACATTTATAAATTAAAATAACCTTATAAAAAATAAAAAGAAAAATTAATTTCACTTACTGTAAAGTACTGTACAGTCAGCGAGGCGACGGAGCAGAGCTCAGTGGGGATGGTGAGGAGTGGTGGTAGGTAGCTACGTGAGGGTTGGTTGGTGGTGGTTGTAACAGCACCCACACACACAGCTGATGATACGTATGTGTCAGCTTTTTTTTTATAATTTTTATCTTTTGTAATTTTGTTTGCTTTTCTTTTTTTTTAACTAACTGAACTTAAATTTGAGGTGATACATCATCGTCTTCACTTTCCTTTCTAGTTTTCTTACTAGAAACACTCACTTCTTCACTTTCTGGGACACTTCTCTTCGAAAAATATCTATTTAAAGAAGCCTGTTTCTGACGACTCCTCAAAATGTTTCGAAAATGACTCATACAAATATCATTCATATTGTCCATTGCACGAGCTGTACGCATTTTTTCTGGGTGCTTTTTTTCAATAAAACTGTTTTAAGTTTTCAAACCAACCGATGGCTTCCCGTATTTCCGTAGATGTCAGTGCCACCTCCACCTCCTCCTCACCACTCGAATGATGTTCCTCTTGAAGATCGCTGATTTGCATCGCCTCCAATACCTTCAAGTCGTCAGTGTTGAGCTCCTCCTTGTGCTCGTCGAGTAGGTTGTCAATGTCAGCCTCGTCGACAACAAGCCCCAAAGACTTTGACAGAGAAATAATCTCCTCCAATGGAGCAAGATCATCCACAGCTTCTTCTTCAGTAGGGATTTCGAAACCCTCAAAGTCTCGTTCCCAGAATTTCCTCCATGCTGAGTTCAAGGTGCGCCTTAAGACCTCACCCCATGCCTTTTCTATGATTTTTAAGCAATGGACAATGTCGTAGTCACGGAGTGTGAGTTGCGTGCTCTCTGTCATTTCGAAGCATCGTTTGAAAAGGTGCTTCGTGTAAAGCTTCTTAAAATTAGCAATGACTTGCAGGTCCATAGGCTGGAGGATGGAAGTGGTGTTCGGTGGCAGATAGAGAACTTTGATGAAGTCGAAGTTGGGATGTATCTGTTCTTCAAGGCCAGGAGGATGAGCAGGGGCTTTGTCGAGCACAAGGAGGCATTTTTAGAAATCTATCTCTCTATAAAACTTAAAAATGTCAATTACTCTGTCTCTTCATGCTAAGATATTTTACGGCAGACCATTGCTGCAAAACTTTTATCACTCTGCAAAACATTTTTCTGTCATCATTCATGCAAACTTAAAAGCCAGTTAAGTTCTAAGTAACTAACTTAAATGCTACATTATTAACACAGGTTATATTTCAACACAGAAATAAAATATTACTTATGAACTGGATATTTGTTCAGACAAATATTTGCATAACCAGGACCTCCTTTCTTCCCTGGATTAGTAAGTACGTTTGGTGGTTCAATTCCTTTTTTCTGCACAGGTTTTAGTACAGGTGAAAATGCTAAACAAAAATAAAGAGTTTAACTGTTATTACAGAACTCAGTACTGTATATAATTTTTTAGTGATGCAATTTTGGTAAAACACCACTCCACCTCCGTTTTGCTTTCCAATGTATGGCGTATGTAGAAAGTATTTTGATAACAAAATTCAATCTTGAAAATTTAACTTTTTGCACCTAGGACTTTTAAAAAATGTTTTTCTATGACTATCGCGAATGGTCATGGCCATTTCTGCACCAGCTTGGATTATTTCTATAAGTGTATTCCTCTTAGGATATTAAAGCAGCAATATCAGTGTACTTTCCTGCCTTTGCAAATGTGGTTAAATCTTACTGCGTTATTTCTCCAATATTCTAAAGGAACTCAAGCATACCATGTCAGGGATGTACATAGCATGCAAATTGTTCATTAAAATATAAAGATTGACAAAACAACTTAGTTTAAAAATTTCAAATTAAAAACTTGCGGTGTTCGAATAAAACACAATGGCAACAGAGTTTATTTTTTAACTGGAAAATGAGCTATTAGAGCCATCATAGTAAAAATATATTTAACATAATAATATAATATATCTGGTGGAGACCTGAAAGAATACTGTACAAAAACATTTATTTTTTTAATAAAAAGGTTTACTTAAATGAATAATTGTTCATTAAAATTGACTTTAAGTCTATCCATTATTAGGTTTACATGAACAAAACAATTTCAAGTCAATGACAACCAGCTGTCATAATTGTGGCAATCTGACCTGAAAGGACTTAGCGAGCAGAAAATAATAGTTGCTTGGAAGTAGGAGTTGGCCATTGACAGTAGTCTTTCAAGTGCAAAGGATTATGTAAGTAAGGCATATGAGAATAAGAGTTATTCCATACTCTCAAAATGTTGTGTTTGCTTTATATACACAAATGATGACAAATGTCTGAATAAACTGTAATAATAATAGTTAAACGATATTTGTTTTTAGGTCTTCTGATTCTAAAATACATAGAGGTTTTTCCTTAGATGTCTGTACACTTGTGTACATCTCGTAGTTAAATGAATTGACTGATTTCAATGACATTTGGTATGTACAAGTAAGTCTGGTTTGTCTATATTTCAGGATCATTTTTTTAAATATTCAATAAACTTCTCAAATTAGATTAAAATAACATTAATTAAATTGTACCCAAATGTATGTAATAATAATCCAAACAAAACTATATGGGTCACATTATACAAAAAAAAGTGTTTAAGGAGCTAACAAAAAGCAGAAGCCTTATTCAGATATCAACAACCACTGCTTGGCTGTAAATACTTTTTACATAGCTGTAATTAGAGTGTTATTTTAATAAAGAGGCAAGACATTAGTATTTTTTTACATTTTGTTTGTAAAAATGAATGAACTTTCTTTCTGTAAACTTCTGCTTGATTAAATACAATAATAATGTTCTTAATTATAAGCATGTTTCCAGTACATTTTTTCTTGTTAAGATAGATATTCTGATAGTAAGTTGCAAAAACCAACCTTTAACTGGTCCAGCAATAGTGCCATAGAAATCTCCAGGAGTTGCATGTTTCTTTGGATGTGACAAAGGCATGAATGTTAGTCCTGGTGGTATAATTTTTTCTTCATCTTAAATCTATTAAAAAAATTCTTAAATTAAAGTAAAAGCTTTGGAATATATTTAAAACCAACAAACATGAATCGAACAGGTTATAGACTCATAAACTCCTTTTTTTACTTTAATTGGTTATCTAAACAATAGAATTTTGAAGAAACTTAGAATAAAACCTGACTTTTTACAGATATTTTTTACACCCTTACAAAAGTCCTCCCATTAGAGTTGTTTTTGTTAAAACATTTCAAATTAATTATGCAGTTGTACACATATGTGAACACTATAATTCATCATTCTATATTAAAGCTTTTTTTATCATAAGCTTCCACAATATTTTCTGTTTATGATATTTCAGCATAAAAACTGTTTCTTAAATTAGAAATAGAACATTAATGTGGAACTACATAATGTTACATATTAGTTAATTAAAAATAATGTAATAATGGAAATTAAACTGCATAAAATTGTACATTTTGAAAACAAATAAGGGAAAAACTTAAGGAATTTTCCTTTTTAAATAATTGCTTTAAAAAACTACAAAATGACAGGTGTTAGATTTTTTAATAATTATAAGTATGAAAAATTGTTAGGCAATAAGGTTTATGTGCATATCTATCTATCTAATTCATATTATATTTCTGAAAGTTTGTGTTTGTTTGTTTGTTTGTTATTCAATCACGTTTTAACCACTGGACCAATTGAGATGAAATTTGGTACATATAAGGTTTAAGTATCAGAGATACATATAGGCCTATTCCCGTTTTACAAAACGTCATTATACTACTTACCCAGCCCAAAATAATTATCAGTTTTTAGTTTTGTAACATCTGTTAACTATAGTTAGATTTAATTACTGTTTACTGAACATGAGATTTAGGCACCTGAGATGGACATAGATCTAATCCCATTTTACAAATTTTAATCTGTTTTATTTATTGCAAAATTATTGTTTTTAATGTTACATTTTCATCTAATAATCACAATCTGGTATTTTTCATTTAAGACTATTCAATGTTTGTAAAACAGTGCAGAATATATATATATATATTATATACAATTTTATTAGGATACTTTAATTGTAAGGTAGTATATATATTTGTGTAACTACATTATATGAAAAAATGGTAAATATGCAGTGCAGCATCTATTGGAGTTTTCGATATTTTTCTTACTAAAATGCTTTATTGTGTGCCCAAAAGCAAAAATCCAAAATATGAAAGCAGGAAAAGTACGATAAAAATCAGAAATAAAAGTGACCAACATAACCTCAAAATTGCGACCGGCAAAAATCGGTACCGTGTTGTACTGATTTTAGACGTATTTTTATTGTTTTACTGATCTACAGATCAGTAAAACAATAACAATACGTCTAACATGGGTTTTGATGATAGGAAACCCATTTTTTAAAAGAATAGTGCATAACCTAAGTGACACGGTTGTTAGGCCTAACAGGGTGATGCGTGAAAAAACCTTTATATTTTTTTAAAGATTATTTGGCTACATATCCTAACTGTCACGGTTGTTAGGCCAAACATGGTGATGCGTAAAAAAACCTTTAGGCTATATTTTTTTAAAGAATACTGCATATCCTAACTGACACGGTTGTTAGGCCTATTACGGTGATGTGTGAAAAAACCTTTAAATTTTTTAAAAGACTACTAAGTATATTAACTGACACGGTTATTAGGCCTAACACGGTGATGTGTAAAAAAACTTTTATATTTTTTTAAAGAATACTACATATCCTAACTGATATGATTGTTGGGCCTATGATTGTGATGTGTGAAAAAAACCTTTATTTTTTAAAGAGTATCCAAACCTTAACTGACGCGGTTGTCAGGCCTAACATAGTGATGCGTGATAAATCTTTATATTTTTTTAAAGAATACTCCATAAGCTAACTAACATAGTTGTTAGGCCTAACACGGTGATGCATTAAAAAAGAGTTAATGCATAAGAGTTACTACATAACCTAACTGACACGGTTGTTGGGCCTAATACTGTTATGCATGGAAAAAACTTTATATTTTTTTTAAAGAGTACTCCATAACTTAACAAACACGGTAATGCGTGAAAAAACCTTTATATTTTTTTAAAGAGTACTACATATCGTGACACGGTTGTTGGACCTATCACGGTGATGCGTCAAAAAACCTTTATATTTTTTTTAAAAATACTAGGCTACATATCCTGACACGGTTGTTAGGCCTAACATAGTGATGCGTGAAAAATCTTTTTTTTACAGAATTTTTCATTACAGAATTTTTTTACAGAATACTTCATTATCAGACTAATATGGTTGTTAGGCCTAACACGGTGAAGTATTAAAAAAACCTTTATTTATTTTTTTAAAAAGAGTACTCCAAACCTAACTGACACGTTTGTTCGGTTAAATGGTGATGCAGGAAAAAAACCTTAATTTTTTTTAAAGAGTACTCCAAAACTTAACTAACACGGTTGTTGGTCCTAACACGGTAATGCATGATCTTTAATGTATATTATGATTGCGGGCAAAGCCGTGACGGGTAACAGCTAATTATATTATATTTCTGAAAGTTTGTTTTTGTTTATTTGTTTGTTATTCAAATACACTTTAACTACTGGACCAAATGAGATTAAATTTGGTGTGAACATTTTAGGTATCTGAGATAAACACAATACTATTCCAGTTTAATTATATAATAATGACTTTTTAATAATACAGTATTTTATTAAAATATGACATGATCCTGTTTTAGCGTATCGAGTAGCAAAAATTTATATGTCTTGGCCGAAAACCATAAATCGTATAATATTGTATATAGCAATATATTAAAAGAAATGACTTATTCTGATTTTGAAAATCGACTATAAATTTTATTGTTTACATTATAATTGCAGGCAAAGCCGCAACGGGTAAGAGCTAGTACATATATATTTTTAATTCAATCATAATTGTAGCATTAATTGCCTGAATAAGCACTTGTCATGTCTCGTGCACAAGCTAGAAAAAACTAATTAATTATAGCCACACCATTTGTTTGCAATTTTTGCTAGAAATATTCATTGCCAAAAAAATTCATTTCCAATGCAATGAGAAACAGTAAATATATATATATATATATATATATATATATATATATATATATATATATATATATATATATGTACACACACACACACACACACATACACATATTACAACTGAGGATTTACTCATTTAGTAATTTAGTTTTATTATGAAAAAACACTTTGAGATAACCCATTGGTTACTCTCAATTAACAATTAAGTCCAATGGCTTTGTTCTGCGCAGTCATCTACCTCCCGTACCAGTGTCCAGCAGGGTGCACATCTCAGGATGTAAATGTCTAGAAATGCATCGTCCATGCCTCACTGTGTGCTTCTTCACTTCTTCATTGACTAGTTCCACTTTGAGATCTCTGTGTAGGTTATCACTCCTCACATACCACGGAGCATTAACTATGCAACGAAGCACTTTGTTCTGGAATGTCTGTATTATATTAATATTGGTCTTCTTTACACATCCGCAAAGTTGAATCCCATATGTCCAAACCGGTTTCATCACCTGCCGATATAACAACAATTTGTTATGAATAGATAACTGGGCATTTCTCCCCAGCAGCCAATACATTTTTTCTAATTTGATATTTAATTCTTGTTTCTTCTTTTTAATATGTTCCTTCCACTTGAGTCTAACATCTAGGGTCATTCGCAAGTACTTAGTGGTGTTTGCATGTGGGATCGGAACTGAATTGATTATTACAAGCAAATGTTGCTTAATCTTCAGATTGGTGAAATTTACATGCTTTGATTTTGTTTCATTTAGTTGAATACACCATTTTTTTGTCCAATTACTCACGACGTTAGAGGCTCCCTCGAGTTTGTTTGTTACTTCCTCAATTTTTTTACCTGTCACAAGTATTGCTGTGTCATCCGCAAAAGTAGCTACCATTGCACCTTCTATTATAGGTAGGTCTCTTGTATATAGTAAGTTCAAAACTGGTCCAAGTACACTTCCCTGTGGGACACCAGCCGTTATTTTCTTTAAGCCAGAGTGCTCTTCCTCCTGTTTCACCCGAAAATATTGATCAGCCATGTATGATTTTAATATTTCATAGAACTGCTTTGGCAGGTCTCTTTGCAACTTCCACTCAATACCCCTGTGCCACACTTTATCAAAGGCTTGTGCTACGTCTAGAAAAACACCTGCACAAATTTCCTTATTTTCAAGTGCATTTTCAATGACATTTGTTATTCTATGCACTTGATTTATGGTCGATTATTTCTGTCTAAAGCCAAATTGATGCTGAGGGATAAGATTTCTCTCCTCAATTATAGGTTTGAGTCTTTTCAATAACAGTCTCTCAAACAGCTTTGAAATTACAGGCAACAAAGAAATGGGTGTATATGATTTCTTATCATTTGGAGACTTGTCAGGCTTTAGTATCATAATAACTTCCACTACTTTCCATTGCAGGGGAACATATTTAATCCTAAACGATGCGTTGATTATATGTAATAACTTTTTCATCCCCTTCTCAGGTAAAGCTTTAACTTTATGTCCAGTGATCAAGTCATACCCTGGAACTTTCTTCCTATTTAAAAGCTTTATTTCATTTTTTAATTCCTTTCATGTTACCAGCAATATTTCAAGTTCATCATTTTTATATATTGAAGCAATATTTTCTTCAGCTGTTTGTCTAGGTAAAGGTTTGAATGTTTCCTCTAAATGCTGAGCAAATAGATCTGCCTTTTGTTTTGCATTTCTAGCCCAAGATCCATCACAATTTTTAATTGGAGGTACGTGGAATTTAGGTCTTTTAATTCCTTTTGTAGCCTTCCAGAGAGAATTCTCCATATCTCTGTATGCACTCAGACTTTGCATATATCTGTTAATTGATTCATTTTTGACTTCTTTAATCAAAGATTTTAATTTATTACATAACATGTTAACAGTTTTTTTATGTTTTGGTGCTCAATTTCTCTGCCACTTTTTCCGTGCTCTCCTTTTTCTTGTATTAGGTCCCGTATTTCAACTGGGTACCTAACCACTTTATCTCCCCTTTTACGAGTAGTAGCAGTACTATCCCATGCTGCATGTTGGATGATTTCAGTAGCAGTACTATCCCATGCTGCATGTTGGATGATTTCAGTAGCAGTACTATCCCATGCTGCATGTTGGATGATTTCAGTAGCAGTACTGTCCCATGCTGCATGTTGGATGATTTCAGTAGCAGTACTATTCCATGCTGCATGTTGGATGATTTCAGTAGCAGTACTGTCCCATGCTGCATGTTGGATGATTTCAGTAGCAGTACTATCCCATGCTGCATGTTGGATGATTTCAGTAGCAGTACTATCCCATGCTGCATGTTGGATGATTTCACTAAACCTGTCTAGCTCCTCTTCTAATTGTTTTTTAATTGGAACTTGAAGATTTATGCTGTCCTCTACCAAGTTTCTGAAGAGGTCCCAATCAGTTTTATTATTTGTCAATTTTGGGGTAGTAGCTTCATTTACTACGTCTTCACTTATTGTCATTATGACAGGCAAGTGATCCGAAAAAAGGCTTTCGTTATTTTCTACATATATGTAGTTCTCTGATATTCCTTTAGTCACGAAAATATTAATGAGGTCAGGCAGCTTTTGCATATCCGTAAGCCAATAAGTTGGCCTACCGCCAGAATGGAAGTCACACCCCTGCAACCTGCATTTCTCTTCCTTTCGGATTTATCAATCTTGATCCCCAATAGGTATGTTTAGCATTAAAGTCCCCTCCAATTAGGAAACTTTTCCCAGATCTTTAAATAGTTGTACATAATCCTCTTTCTTCAATGCATAACGTGGTGGACAAACAGTAAAATATAAAACGGTGTCAAGCAGTCAAAAAAAAAAAAATGTTTATATATAGCTAGAAATGAGTATAAGAATGGGCTAGCCATTTGCAATCACAGAATATTTTGATGAATTCTTATACTGTCTTTAAAATTTCTACAAGTTTTGTCAAGATATTGTGTAAAGCTTAAATTTCAAGAACTGTTCTTAGCAAAAAATGATTAAGAAGTGAAACAATACAAAATACTCGTATATGCCCATCTTACAGGTGGGGACTTCTAAATGAAAGGTTTATAACTTGTACAGTATAATAAATATCTAAGCAAACATCAAAACAATGCTTGTAGTATCTAAAAATTAACAAGTTAAAATGCATTGTAGTTTAGTTGTTATGCACAAATAGAACTTTCAAAATAAATAATGTTTGTAATTCATAATAGATGTTAAAATGTAATTCTCTTTCAGTTCACATGTGAATGCTGTTCTCCATCCTTCTTTTTCAAAGACTCATTTGAATTTCGTGTCAAAATAATCTTGCAGACCAGTTTTCCACTTTGATATACCTGGATACATTTGTGATTTTGTCATGTCTGTTATATTTACTGAAAAAATATGTTTATTTTTAGTTTAAAATAATGTTTAAAAGTGTTCATTTAGTATCACACTTTAAACTTCCAATAGTTGCACTTTTTAACTAAAACCAATTTAGATCTTTTCTATTTTCTCTAAAGTCAAACAATTTGTGGTTAAATTTGGGTAACGTAATAGTGATCTCAATATTTTGTTTCATGTGTATTAGAAATGACTTTATTTTAATCAGTATTTTGCTAAGACTGGACAAACAATAAAAGAGAAAATAGCATGCAATTAGAGGAACTGGAGTTCTATTCAACTCCATGGAATACAAGCAGTGAATTATAGCAGACTGTGAGAACATTTGCTGGATCCACCTAACCTGTGATGGAAAACGTGGGACAAACATTCAAAATCAGTAACCCATTTATAAACATCTATCAGGAGAGCAAAGTGCAAACTGAGAAGAAAGGAGGCTGTAGCTTCCAATTAACCCTTTGAAGAGTACACTAAAAGTACAACAATGAGTAAGGACATAATTCACATATATAACATGAATGAGTAAGGATGTCATATGACATCTTCATTATTTTTTATATTTACATGCTGCAATTTCTGTGTAAACAGAATAAAAGAAAATAATATGAAGTTATTTTATAAACCTGTCTCACATTGGTACTTCTCCTCCTTAAATATAGTAAAAGTAATTACAACTTCATAATGTTGGTGGATAACAATTAGATGTTCCCGGAAAATGGGATGGTCTTGCACTGTCATTATAGTTTGATGTGTGAAAGATTGGCAGCTTGGCAATATTCGTAATAAGACATGTGTTAGTAAGAGAGTTTATTTCAATATTTAGTTATTGTTTATTTTGTATTGTTATTTGTTATACAATAGAGTTTGTTTTAAATATTTTTTTAAATTTATTATTTATATGGTTGTTTTTTATTGTAGTTTTGTTATTATTGCTTTTTGTTACAATTTACATTTACTTAATATTGTTGTGTCCGGTCAGGGCTTGGCATTTCATACACTATAAATCATCCCATCGTCTGCATTAGCCCAAGTGTGCACAATAGTCGAACGTTAAACACAAAAAAAATGAACATATCGCATGTTCAATTTACGTATTAGTAAAAAAAAATCGCTGAACATATCGCATGTTCAATTTACGTATTAGTAAAAAAAATCGCTAATGGATTACCGCCTTAACCTGATTAGCCAAATTGTATAACTACATTACATGCCTAAAGAAGATCATGTTCCTTGATACACAGTCCACACCTGAGTACCGATAGACATCTGTTGCGGCTCACAGGACGTCATTTCATCCAACCTCTACTAACAAGTAAACAGAAAAGAAAAATTCAAAGGAAGTTTTCTTCCTGTTGTTTTTTATACCTGTTATGTTTGTTACAACATGAAAACAAAGGAACAAAAAAGAAAAGACATTTCCTTTGAATGTTCACGGTGTTGCTTTGCAATGTGTGTATAGCATATATCAGTGTTCTGAGGATTTTCACACAAAGAAAATGCATTAAACAATTTTTTCATTTTTATGTATTTTTACAATAAAATAAATAAGTTCTGATTAATTAAAAACAAATTTTTTTTACTCCTTTGTGACAGTTTTGATGTTAATATGCTACTAATTCTGATCTCAGCTTTTAAGACACCATATGACGTTTTTACTCACCAAAGGGTTAAACTTAGTAAACAGATGAATACCTACCAGGGAACAAAACTCACTGGTGAGAACACCTTATGACAACTGTGGTGGGGAAAGCTCATGACAACTATACGAGTTTCTTAAACCCGAAGAGGCAGAATTCTTCTGGGAGTACCCCAGAGAAAGAGTCAAAGAATAAACCTCACTGTGATGACAGGGTTCAGCCCTTATGGGAACCATAGAAGCCATGGGACTGATTAAGAAGCATTGCCATTTTATAGTGCTTCTGAACAGAATAAAAATTTACTATAAAGAAACTGTATGTTGGCTAAGTGGGATTATACACAGCAAACTGCAGATCATGTAATCTATGGTTGTGAGGTTTTTGCCAGCAGGAGAAAGAATCTATTTGGTTTCCAAGACTCAATTACCTACTGTTCAATGAGCTACTGGGTTGCTCCAAACCCAACCCATCTACTTGAACCAGATTACTAAAAAGCCAAGTTGCACAATATGTCACAGTGTGCATATAAAAGGAAGCCAATAAACCTCTAACTCATTTTTTTCAATTTTTTTCTTTTGCTTTAGGAAAATTAAAAATGGATTAATCAACTACATACTGTTTCAGTATTTTCTAAACTATTTATACTCAACTTTCCATTTCATTCAGTGAAAAAGTAAAATAACTCACAACCCTTTTTTTAACTCACAACTTTTACTACAAAGAATGTTATAAATTATCAGTGAAATATATCCTCAAAGTCACAAGGTGAGTACCTAATAAGTTATACCAAAGGCTGGTGCAGCTGTATAAGGGTCATTTGGAAAGTATTTTTTCTAGGCACTTTTGATTAAGTTAATAAAACAAAACATATTTTACAACATATTCAATACCTTGCTATTTTTCTAAATAGTCATATAAATTGAGACATTTGCAATGACAGCATTTCCCAACTTTTCAATACTTTCTGAAATGGCCACCTTGTTGTTGAAACATTAACGTTCTCTTTTAGTTCGTTGTCACTTCCATAGTGGTTTCCACCCAAAAAAATCCTCAAATTTGTGAAAAAAATGATAACCACTCAGGGCCAAGTATGGGCTGTAAAGCAGATATTCAGAAACTTCCCTCCTAAACTGCTGAAGCAAGTTCGCCATCAATGCAGCATCTTGTGGACATGTGTTATCATGAAGAAGCACAAAGACGCTCGACAGCAATCAATACCGTTTGCCTTAAATGCTGTAGTGTAGTCAGCTGCATTTATGGTCTCCCTTCTAGGCATGTAATCAATGAGTAGGACACACTTTTGATCCCAAAACACTGTAGTCATTATCTGTATGGTGCTCAGATTTGCGTAATTTTTTTTAAATTTTGATGGGTATCAGGAATTTAATTGACTAGCATTGATGTTACTATAAACCTCAGTTACCTATCTGTAAATTTTGATAGAGTGGACTTTTTTTGCATTCAAAAAGCATATTGCACTACAAACCTTACACTTGGCAGGGTAGTTAAGTTTTGTTACACATTTTAAAGTTGCAAAAATAAACAGTACATTATTTTTAACAGTACCATAAACAACTATAGTGTCTCACTGTTAGTGTCCGACTGGCTCGGAGTGGGATGGTGTCTCGCTGTTAGTGTCCGATTGGTTCGGAGTGAGAAGGTCAATGACACAATAGTTGTGGCAATGGGAGAGCTGAGCTTCTCGTAACAAAATGACTTTCATATATTGCAAACTTTTCTCCCACTACATTTAAGCAGGAGAAAATAAAACTACCTTTAACTGCTTACATAATTATTATTATGTAAAAGCAATAATTATGACATTACAGCTCCTACTTATATCATTGGCTTTTTATAAAGTCACTTTTTCTTGATTTCAAGTTTGCATCAGAGGATCTCTATTTTGACATATATCACTCAAATATGCAAATCCACCAATAATTCTCTAGTGGGTAAGCACACTATAAATAATTCACATGTAGGAATAAGGAAGGAGGAATGAAACAGCTGGACTAGTTAAAAAGGCTCAGCATTGCAGTGGGAAATAAACATAAAACAATTCAGACTCAGAAGGCCATCCTTGAATCACTAGTAAGCAATGAGAGACTATTAGAAACAACTGAGGCAAAAACAAAAAATCAGACTCAATACCAGCCAGGAAAATCAGTAGATCTAACACAAAGTCTACAATACTGTTATTTACATTTTTTTTTTTTTTTTTTTATTGGCCCACACTTTATGCCAGTTAGAATAATGAGGACAAGGGATTAATCAGGATTAACAGTAAGGGTAAAGCAATGGGAGTAAGGGTAAAGCAAGCTAGAACTAAGAACCTTACACAGCCGACTGACCACTGCTTTGGCCACATCAACTACCAACTCCCATGACTACTTGGAATTAAAGCACTCTTATCAAAGCTGTATTAGAATTCTAAATAATAAATGGAATAGTTAGACAATAACAATGTCCTGCCATTAGACAATACTGTAACAATGTTATAAAAAGACTTGGATATTGTTCACTGGAGTTATGTGTGTAATTTATTAACTTACCATCAGCTGGCGCTGTATATCCTTTGCCACGTAATTATTCCATTTCTGCAAAAAGGCCAATTCTTTCCATATCGTATTTGCCGTAATGTTTACCATATCCACCAGAAGCCATGGTTTTACATTTCTTTAAAATTTATGTCCGTGCTCACAAGAAAACTGATTTTAAAATTAATTAAATTTAATCTAATATAATTAGTTCTGGTGTCAATGGTTAATATAATTTCAGTTTTAATTTATTTTCAAAGAATACTTACATTTTGTTCCTTAAAATTATTTCTTTGTTAGTACAGAAACAGATATTTTCCAGAAAATGGTGAAAACCTTGTTTGAAAAACATACTTATTGACATGAAATGGAAGATTTATAAAAACTGACATCAAATTTCTGAAATAATTGCAATATGTTATACAATACGGAAAAATAAAAAAAGTAACACAATAGATAAAAAATTAACAATTTTATTTACATATTCACAATCATATATAAAACTATCAGGCAACAAAATAACTCCTACTTTATTTACATGAAACCTTTTTAAGACTTATTTTAAGGAGCAACTTTAATAAGACAAGGAATTATGAATTCAGTAAAATTACTTTTACCAAACAAATTTGTACATTAATTTAATTTGTACTTTTGAAATTTAATACCTAGGGCATTATTTCCTTGGACTGCAATTTTCTTGGTCATTCATTATGATGACACAGCTGATTTTTTTGATCATATAATTAACGACACAGCTGCCTCACCGTGATGAAAGCAAATTTTCAAAAAATAACAATATTGAATAATATAAACAACATATTACACAACACTAATACATTAAATTTACTAATAATAAAAAAACATAAATTAAAAATGTATCCCTTTTATAAAAAAAGGGGGATTTTGGAGATACAAAGAATATGAACTATTAAAAAAAATATATTTGTGTGCCAAGTTTGAATCAAATCAGAACACAAGAGTAGAGTCACAGTAATTCCAGCTAAATGGGGTTGTCTGTACCTTAATAACAAAACTCAGACTACAGAGAAACATAGATAACATAAACAATACCATATAAGCATTAAAAATGTTTTTAATTTACAATTACGAAAATAGTATTAAATAGAGGAGGATATGTTTCACATAAAGGTAAACTGGGGTAAAATATAATTATAAGTTAAATGGTTACAAGTTAATTAGAGTCTTTTAAGTTTAAAAATAAATAATACTGTGATTACTTAGATTATATATATATATATATATATATATATATATATATATATATATATATATATATATAATTTTTGAGGTTATGATTGATGTTTATTTCATAGGCCCAAATTTAACTTTACCATGATAACTGCTAAAATCCCCAATAGTTCATTTCCAAATAGATGTTCGTTAAAATCTGTATACACCAAAATCATAAGTAAAATATTTTTTCTTAAATGTCTGATTGTAAATAAGTTTGATTCAAAGTCAAAGCCAATCTGAACACCTCAAAATATCAAGACACTAATGTAAAACACAATCATATTAAAATCACATTTTCTTACTACACTACAAAAATATTTGTTGTTAAAAATAAAAATTATTTACAATACTTGTAAAAAAGGTATATAAATAATGAAATGTAATTAGATATTCACAATACTTTAGTGAAAAATAGTATAAACATTT
Source organism: Callitettix versicolor (assembly GCA_022606455.1). Taxonomy (NCBI): domain Eukaryota; kingdom Metazoa; phylum Arthropoda; class Insecta; order Hemiptera; family Cercopidae; genus Callitettix; species Callitettix versicolor. The sequence goes on along the minus strand of CM040183.1, from coordinate 39,898,932 downwards.
TAATATATAAAAAAATTTGCCTTAATTACACTTTCACAAATCACTGAATACAATAAAAAGCTAAATAAATTGTTTACATTTTAAGAAAATAATAAAAAATAATAATATAAATTACAACACTTATATGTATGTCACAATATGACAGAATATTGTTGAAATGTACTTATTTTAAATAATATTTCTGAAACATCTTTTTATAAACCTTCTGCAATATAAAATTTAAGAATTACATTATAGGTCCTTACAGTTGAAAAAATAGGGCTGTCTAGTTTTTTAAATAAAAAGACCTATTAAAAAATATTACTAACATCACCTCAAATTTTTAGACATATATATAAAATATAATGCAATACAATAACATAAAGTCATGCTTAATTATATATACCAGTATGATTAGGCAACTATTATCTTAGGGGGTTTATCATACTGATAGCTCTGATATTAATTTCTAACCTACTGAAACCCAGTGCAAAAGTGCTTCAGTCCTATGTTTCAAAAAGATAATGTGTAGATGTTTTCCAAAATGATAACTTTCAAGCAATACCAACACAGATTTGGTTATCCAACACTTCTTAATGTATTCACACACAACAAATTACGGTCATCTTAATGCTGTTTTATAAAAAATAACTTATTTCCTTGAAAATTTTAAGATTGAAATTGTAAGAACAAGGCAGCATACAAAGTGATATTATGTAGGCGGAGAAGTTGTGCTACATTCTTCTTGTGCTACATTTTTCTTTCCGTGCACTACAGATAAGAAGTGATCCAAATCTACATTCAAGAGCAGAGCCTGCGGTCCGTCTGTCTTTGATTTTTTTACAGGATTCTGGAAAATAAACCACAACTTTTTGTAAAAGTCATTAAATTAGGGCTCAAAACTAGTAAAAATGTAAGACATTCTCACAATTCAATTTCAACAAAATGAGTTATTATTTTCAAAAACATCCGTTTTGGAAGCTACTAAAATAAAAAATAAAATAGCTTTGTGTTCGCAACCATTAATAGTAAGTTAAAACTCAACATAAATTCATAATTATAAGGTTTAGAAATATCAAAATATTACTAGAAACAGTATAAGTACCTCTTTTCATATGAAGGGCCACGGGGAAAAACGATCGAAGTCCATTTTTCTGCCAAATTGAGATTACAGTGGGAACTGATAACTTATTGTAGACAGTATATAACTATGATATCATTCAGGAAAGAAACATCATAGTCACTGTGTTATAATAGGAAAACAATTGGGGCTAACAGGGAAGAATGATCACAGTCTACATGCCAGCGAGCAAGACAGATCAAGGTCCTATTTGCTCCCCTCCACTCACATCCGAGTGTCAGCAGTGTTTGCTTTATTTTTTGGTTAGTTGAAGTAACGTGTATAAAAAACATAACCTTCATGTGTATAAGGTAACCTGTTTAAACAATATAGGTGAATTATCTTGAGTGCTTTTAATGAAACAGACAGTGAAGAAGGGACGAGTATACATAAGGAAGTGAAAAAAAACATGAAGAAATTGAGGCAATTACTGTTGATTTTGAAAGAAATCTGTCTACTCTTTTAACACAACCACATCTGCCATATACTATCGTCGACAAGTGAATTTCATTTCTTTTAATATACATGTATTGTCACACTGAACCTCAGTATTTTAACATATGAAGAAAGTGTCCATCAGAAGAGGGCAGATAACATTTGCTCGATGCTTACACACTTCTTTGGGAACATTCTTAGCCCAACAATAAACACATCATTCTTTTCTGCTACTCGAGTGTGGGCAGAACAAGAATTTCACAGTTATGAGCTTTCTGCACTACATAGTTCATACAATGAAACGATTTGCAACCGTAAAAGTAGTTTTCCTTTTAAGAGGCCACTCTTATATGGAATAGGACAAGGATATAAGTCTCTTGTGAATGCAAAATCTTATACTGAGGCACCCAGTGACTGGAGGGATGTCATCAAAAAGAGCAAATTCAAACCATTACCTTTCACTGTCATCAATTGTGTAACAAACGTCAAAATTGAAACTTGGGCAGACTTTTTATTTGGGCTTTATGTTAAAAAGTGCCATATGCCTACACGACCAATTTGTATTTTAAAGGTTGACCAAAAGCAGGCAATATTCATGTTTTACAAATCAAACTACTTGGGTAGATATTTGAAAGCTTTTTTTGTTAGGAATAAAGGCACAGAAACTAAGAAAGTCTAACAAGCAAAATGACGCAAACATACTGAAAGAACTTTTCAATGGAAAACCGCCCATTAAACCCACAAAATTAAAGGATATATTATATTTAAAACAGTTCTTGACCAGTCCCGATTCTCAAGCATTCTACGATTTACTGGTTCCTGCCCTTTGTTTGGACAAAGGAGGCGATGATGACATCGAGCATCCAGACAACCCACCAACTGATGATGCTTCATAACTTGCAAAAACGATCAAGGTCTTGACATCTTTTTGTTTTGAATTTAACTGTTCATGTTTTATCTGTTAAGTATTGTTTTTTATTTCTGAATATGTAATTAATGCTGTTTTAAAATGTACAAAAATTAAGAAGTTATTTTTATACCAATTTTTAAGTTATTTAATCGACTTGAAACTTAATTCTGAAAATTGTGGTTTGCAGAACTATGATCGTTCTTCCCCCATAGCCCTTCATATTTTAGAGGTTCACTGTTTTTAAAAAATTTTAATTTGCAGAATTACCAAAAAAGCAAAACCTCAGAACAGTAAACAGGCAAGAAAATCAAAGTATTTTAAAGTATAGCACTTAATTATATGCACTATATTTCTTTGAATTTTTAGTTGGAACGTTTTACTGATTCCTGTATTTTCTACTTATCCAATACTGACTGATTTTTTTAGGCCTGCAATGCCTTCATTAGCAAAAATGCAATGTCTAATATAATAACATAACATAAACAAAGTATTACAACAACATTGACATTACATTTAATATATCTTTCAGAGATATTAAGTTTCCAGTTTTGCATTATGTCCCTACTCATTTTGTTTTGTAAAATCAACATAAATTTTCAATTCTTTTTAGAAAATTTCCTTTGGAAAAATGAACTACTGTAGTGGCCATCATCATAAGTTCCAAAGCCTTGAAATAAACACCGTTCCTGACCTCTAAATCACTTTTTGAGGGATTGTTACAATATATATATATATATACAGTATATATAGAGTTCAATCTAAGTGAAAGTATCGGTTTAGTATATTAATTTAAATATACAAGTAAATAATATTACAAAATATTTAGGTATTTTCATGAATTATAATTTAAAATGGGAAATTACATATTTATTACAATATGTAATAAAAAAGCAAGATACTTCTTATACTTAGTATATAATTTGCGTTACCAACCTACTAAAGTTTTAGAAACTATCTATTATGCACATGTGTACAGTTTTATTAACTATGGTCTGATTATTTGCAGTGGTACGTATATCGCAACTTAAACAGTTTGTAAATTTACAAAATAAATTTATTAAATTGTTAAATAACAGTAATGTTCCAACAATCAAAGAGCTGTATGCAGCCAAGTGTGTTATCTTCCACTATAAATACTTAAGTGCTACTTTTTGTAACTCTACCAGCAGATCAAGAAATAAGGACATTCCATATCATAAACATAAAAAAACCATATATGAACAAATTGGTAACAAATATTTTAATTTATTACCGAATGATCTAAAGATTTTAAAGTGGCTGACAAGACGCAAAAAAAAAGTTTTGAAATACTTTAAGTATAATCTATAAGCTAAACATGAACACATTTAAATTATGAACCAAGCGATTACTATATAAAACTTATATGAACAGTATACAAGGTCTACTAATTGTGTGCATGTATACAAATCTTTTGTTTTCTATTTTCTTAAGTTTTAGTGTTTAATTCTTAGTTTTTAAGCTATGGCTCCTGAGCACAGAGAGACACTTCCTCTCTCTTCAGGATACATGTAACGCCTTATGGAGAAATATGTATATATAAAGCCAATAAATAATAAGATAATTATGTAAAACAATTAGCTACAGAAAAATCACTAAATTTAGAAAAGTTTAATAAATTTACAATAAATACACAATTTTGTTTGATATCGTATCAATATAATAATACATTAATATGCTGTATACCTCTTAATGGCAGCTAGGAAAGTGAATATACAGTGAACCCTCGTTTATCGTGGTAGATAGGTTCCGAGACCAGCCACGATAGCTGAAAATCTGTGAAGTAGGGACATTACATTTACTGTGTTTATTTAACTTATATTCGGACTTTTAAATCCTTCCCTTTATGTACTGTTAACAAACCACCATTTACATTAATGTACAAATATCTACATACAGTACACAGACACAAATGTTAAGCAATAAAACAGTAGGTGTACATAAATGAATGATTTTTACAACTGTACTGTATTTTACTTCAATTCAAACTAAAATACAATGTACGTGTTTTATGCTATTTTACACTTGTTTTGTTGCTTGTAGACTAGGAAATAATATTGTTTACTAATGTTTTACGGAATTATCAAAATATTTTGTAAAATTAACAAAATATAGTGACTATTTTTGAAATTTCTGGAAAATCCACTATATATTTTCATATAACACAATAGAAAAATCCGTGAATGTTAAACCGCAAAGTAGCAAGGGTTCACTGTAATATGATCTTAGTCCGTATTTAGCATTATTAAAGCAGAGTGTACCACTACTAAAGGGTATGGATTAGCCCTACTTAAGCGAGGGAGGTTCGGGGGCTTCCTATGGACTTTGTTTTAAACTTCTATGCTAAACGGCCTACTTAGGGTAACTTTTTTGTAAACTGCTAAAACTTGAGTGATTAGTGAGAAATGAGGATGTTTTTAAATACCTGTTCGGTTAAACATGTTATAATATCATTAGTTATGGTAGTTCAACTTGACTTTAAAAAAAGTAAATACCACTACGGGCTTAAAGCAAATGGACTCGTATTCATCTTTACACAAAAAATGACTCAGCGTAGGTCTTGTGATGTGTTCTATAATTAAAAATTGAGTTATTTGGAACACTGTGTAAGGTGATCCTTCTTATATTTTAAGAGGTGCAATAAAAACATTTTTTTTTTATTTAACTCCTACGAGATCTACAGTTGGCTTAGATCCTAAACTTTAAACCTATTTGCAGGATAACAATAAAAGCTGTGACATAGGAATACACTCAATAACAAAGGGTTTAATTGTACCTAAAATTCAGAATACAATGTCAGCAATTAATGTTTGCGGCCGAGGCCTGACACCAAAAGCTTGCAGGAAGGAAGTCTTTTATAAATTGTTGGTGTGTATAAGTCTCGATGTTTCTTCTCTGTACAAACATGACAATGTTACAAAGTTGTAAGTATAAGAGGCCTTTAAACATAAACAACAAATTTGTGATAGTGAAGGCTACATTGCTTCCAATTCCAAATATTTAAGAGTGTACTTAAACATAAATATGGGGCATGCTATTGGCACATTTTGTCAACCTAATGTTTGAGCCTATATACTGAGCTTATGAAGAAACTGAGTTACTGATATTCTTAGTCATCAGTTTTTGAAAAAAGCAGTCGTACTGTAAATATGTGCATCCATCAGTCACTAAAAATATAACCTTATTTTAAAATACAATATTAAAATGTATTGTATTCCTTTCAATATAGAATACACGCTAAATGAATATGGGTATGGCTTGCACTAAATTTAAATGCTTCACACTGCAGCCATAGATTTGTTGTGATATGTTATAAACTATATTTAGTAAACTTATACGCAAAGACAAAAATAGTACAGAGTTTTTCGTGTAAGAAAAAAGTGTTCTCTTCTATGTTATTTCTTTTAGGATATGGAAACTAAACAAATATTTAATTATCAGTTGCATAAAAGTAGCAATTAGTCACAAAACTCTTGATTCAAAAATTATAAAAGTAAAAATCCAAAAGTATACAATAATTCATTGTACTAAATGTTTACCTTTTTTAATTGCAGAATTCTATTGTAGTATTTTTTTCCACTTATTTATTTGTGGAAAGTTATGATCTACAGTAAGGCATGAGTTTTTTTTGTCAGTTAGTCATTGGGCACTATATGATTTCAAAGTCACAATATAGGCCTACGTTCCAGTACGGACTATATCCACTACAGACTACGGTGAATTTTACTTTTTTGATAGTCAAAAAATAGAAGAAACCAAAAGAGTATCAAAGCTATGAATGCTACAATTCTAGTATGTAGTAATTTTAAACACAAGGCCTACAAATCATTTTACTAGTATTTTAATCTAATTTAACTATAAGTATGATGAGTTAAAGTTGGTGAAAATGTTCATATTGATCCTAATTTTTGCATAATGTCCTCCATGACAAACGACTGTCTGGTTGTATGTTGAAAGTAGTTGATTAAAACATACAACCTTAATGTTAACTTTAGTGTTAAGTCGTTAATGCTTTATTATTATTTTAGGATAAATAATTACCCCATTTATTAGGCTGAGAGTTACCTAAAAATCATAAACCTAACACTTTTGTAATTATTTTTAACTCCCACAAGTGTTCAAATAAAACATTTAGCAAATATTACTACATTTGTTTAATATTTATAATCTTTCATAGGAAAGAATGGCTTATTCATAAGAAATAATATCATTTTGTGGAAATATGCTATGAATTAAAAATTAATATAAATCTGGAAATGTTTGAATAAAATAAAACATAATGAATACCTATAAATTTAACCCAGGCATATAAATCTCATTAATTGAGGTAAGTCCAAAAAAGGATACACACACACACACACATATATATATATATATTACTATAGCCCACAGGGAGTGCAGACTAGCTGCACCTATTGAGTGGATTTAGACAACCCTCACGGTAACCGAGTCTAACACACACTTACGACTTTAACACTTTACACTCACACTTACATTTAGGGAGGCGATATAGCCTTAATGTGCTTTCACCTTTAAAAAAAATCAATGTATGTTCATTTATAAAAATTTAGCAAATTATTTATAACTGTTTTATAGGTAAATTACTTACTTAATGTTCCACCCATCAGTAATATAGAGGGTCATAGTAAAATTATTTAAATTTATTGAAGGTTTCAAGCAATTTGTATATAGCCAAGAAATAATCACTTTATACTCAACTAATATAAAGATTTCCACATTTTATGTCTTTTTACTATAAAAGACTCTGGCTAAGATCTCCAGTGAGTTCTTAAAAACATACAGAAATGTAGAATGTGGAGATCTTAAATCAGTTTCATATGTGTGTGTGTGTGTGTGTGTGTGTGTGTGTGTGTGTGTGTGTGTGTGTGTGTGTGTGTGTGTGTGTGTGTGTGTGTGTATATCATGGTAACCAGCTGTTACTTTAAACACAACAGTAACATAATTTTTGAAATATTTCAGTCTAAACATGATAACTATCTTTAAAAATAAATTATTAAACAGAATGAAAAATTGCTATTGCTGTTGAACACAAATACATATATTTTGATGTTTTCAAAAAACCTCTCAAAGTGGTTGCCCTTACTAGGCTATATGTCTGCAATTTATGATATGCCCATGCACATTTAATGAGCCCATATGTCAGTTATCCAACAGTAATACGTTGAGCTCAATTAAAATAAAAGATTTGGTGAAAAGAAACTTCTTGTAAGATTTAAAATTTAGGATTTCGAAGGTCAAATTATTATTTTTTTGAGATTTTGACAAAATTTACTTCAAAATTTTATTTGGAAAAATAACATTTTTTAAAGTAATACTACTGGAAAAATCAGCTGCCATTTCCAAACCGTTGAAACAATATCACCGGTTTACGAGTTCAACCAAATTAATACAAAAAGAAAAGTATTTTATTAAAAATCAAACAATTCATACCTGAACGCTACCAATGCTACCAGCTAACAAAAAATGAACTAGCAATGGATTCGTGTTCTAGAGTTCAGGATCACATGTAATATTGGTATGGTTGATATCACTTGTAATAGAGCTAATAGCTATTTTTCAAAAAGAGAAAAGAACTAAAAAAAGATTTTAAAAGTTATATTGAAAATTTGTAAATAAGTAGATAATGGTATAGCAAAATTTAAGATATACATAATTTATTCAATTCAAAGTTTACTTCAAAAAACTTGAATGTTTCTGACCTTGAAATTAATTTTTTAGCATTAAAATAAATCAAAATAGTTCAGAAATAATTTTAAAAAACTTTTTACTCGTTTAATATTTTGTTAATACAGTAGTAAAAATTTAACTAATGACAGCCTCGTTTTAAAAAATGTCAGTTGCCTCGTAATATTGCAACACGTAATATTGTAAAAATAAAATAAAAACAAACTCTTTTGAAATGGTTACAGTAATTTTATGTGAATCTAAGCTTGTAGGTTACATCTAAAAAGTCCATTCAGTACTAGATAATAGCATATAACAGAAAACCAAATGGAGATACAAAGGAAAGTAACATTACCAAGTGTCAAGTAGACATAAGATGTGAAGGTCTGTGTCAACAGACATCTATTGACAAATGAAGGTAAAGATATTTAAGTTTCTTGGAAGCAATAATAAAAACAATAAGGTGGTAAGGAAGAATTAAGTCTGCATAAATCTGGAACTCATTATAGTGCCTGAATAGTGCGTGTGTATAAGCTCACTACAGCCTGTGACTGTGTCATACATACTGGAGCTCATTTCAAAACTGAAGTTACGTGTGAGAAAATATTAAGATTCTCTTAATTTTGAAGTGCCTGTTACAATCAGGGAAATTAGATGGAAATGTGAATGAGGTATTTTTCCTAAAACTACTGGAAGTGGTGGAACTGGCTGAGTGTGTCATAGGAGTTCGCATAGTACGCCAGGCATGTGTGCGTGCGTGTGTACGCGTATGTGTGTGTGTGTGAAAAATCCATTATGAAAATAACTTGGACAAATTCTTTACCCAGTGAAATTCATTCAACAGTTTCAAAATGGCAACAATTTCAAATATAAATTTTTTTAAAACCAATTTCATTATCGTAATTAGTTTTAAAAACTGCTTAAATTAGCACTTTGAATTTTCACATTTTGACAACAGCAAGTGTTCACTTTTTTTAAATTATCCATGTCATTTGAAAATTTAAAATCATATATATGTAGATTTTAATGCTAATTATGTTGGTGAAATCAGAATTTCCAAAAATGGTAAGGTAAGGGCAAATACTTTTGGAAATTCGCTTCTATTAAGATAGACCAGCTTGTCACACTTATTAAATGGTTGACATTTTACATGATTTTCATAAAAAGGCAAACTTACTGCACTTTTTCTAAACAAGTTAGTTTACTTAATTTTATGTTTTAAAAATGCAGTTACCTAATTTTATTAAATCCACTGCATTTTCATTTAATAGTAATCAAAATTTCATTAGAAAATTCTCAGCTATTGGAAAATACAGTACATTAGCATGTAATTCAACATATGCTACTAGGTAGTAAATAAAACAAACATTGTTTCAAAAAACTTAACCCTTTGTGCTTGAAAAGCCAGCCGTACTGGCCTCGCGAAGTTGCAGACAGCTTGCATTTGTTTTTTTGTAATTTGTCCTCGTTGCTCGGATGGCCAGTACGGCTGGCAACGCTACTGTCATTGATAGCTCGGCAGCCATATTTGTTGTTTCCCTCCGCAGCTCGGAATTATTTTTAAGTTACTTCTGTGTTATTTGAACACTTATAATAAATGTATAAAGAAGAAGGACAATTTAAAATTTATTTTTATTTATACTTACTAATACTAAGATAAACATACGTCTGGGAAATGTGTGTGTGTGTGTATATATATATATATATATATATATATATATATATTCAACATACATAACTACATAAGTTGTTTTAAAATAGGACTTCACAGTTATACTTAGACATAAACTATTTTACATTTTTCTTAGTCTTTAGTTTTGGTATTTTTCAAAACACAGACCAATATGTAGTCCAGGATGGTTAGTACAATTTACTACGTTTTCTCTATTTGCCGCCCTTCAATCAATGCAAACTGCACAGTCATTGGTCTTTCCTACATCAAGAGGAAATTGTAAATTATGGCGTTCAACCTTTTCTCTTCTTCTAAATTTGAAGGCCTTCCTAATTTTTTGTATTTCTTATATCTCCTACCAATTCTTTAATCACCACTTTACGAAATTTTCTTTGGCACACTTTCTTGACTCCTTGGTTATAATGTTTAAAACGAATTTAAAACAACTGTTTCATAATAGCCAGTAGAAAATCTTCCTCCACTTATTTATTGATTTTCATGTGGTCGATATATACTGATCTGCCAGATATATCAATATCCCCCACTGATTTGTTATATTTACAAATCATAGTTGGCTTTTCAACGTAATCAATTTTTCCATTTTTCTTCATGCAACAAACTGTCTTGGTTGTATTATCATACAACATGCTAAACATAACAACCAACTTAGAATCTTGCCACAAAAGAACAGACTACTTTCCTTGATTCCTAAAGCTTTCAAACTCACCTTTTTCCAGTTTAATTTTACTAGCTTTTTCTTCTTCTGTGACCTTATTTGTTCTGGTAACCCTTTCCAATTAGTTGTAATAGTGACCGTGATATGAATTTTCTTATCAAGGAGTGCTTCTGCAAGATCAAGATTGGTATAGTACCTGTCCGTGAATACATGTAGTCCTTCTATATTTGTATAGGACTCTTAGTTTATTTACCAGATGTATATGGCAGATGAGCACCTAAGTCTTGTCTTGTTATATGGCTCATGGTGGTTTTCCCAAAGTATGATTCCATCGTGCATATGTGCGCGGAACTTGATTTGGCTAGAACAAAAATGTTTATCCCCAATTTTATGGGTTTGTCCTTGTTGTAAGCCTTGAATACTACTCTTCCTTTAAAAACAACTGGTTTTTAATGAACACTGACCTTTTTTTGTGGTACATAGTACTCTCTAAATTTCTGATCAAGGTATGCCACCACATTACGTACTTTCCCAGAACATGTTAGTGTACCAGCAACTGGTCTAGAGGAGATGGACTTACGTGGAGGTTCCAAAATACCTGTAAAAACCTCTCCTTGCTGAATACGTCTTTAAAAAAAGGTTGGTAGTCAACCTAATATGTGGGAAAATAATCATCTATTTCTGATTTCTGATTGATACCCATGTTTAAAAGCACACCCAGAAAAGCTTTTAATTCAGATAATGACATTTCCTTCCATGACCACCACAGATCATTTTGGAAAATGTGTTTCATTCGGATTTTTTCTTTATCATACTGGTTTGTTTCTTTAACGATTTCTGATAGTAGGATATCATCAAAAAACAGTTGAAGAAACTCTAAAGGAGTCTGTGGGTGTTCTCTTTGTGGTGGTTTGTAGCTACTATAACCTGCCCATAAAAAATTATTAAATTTAGCATCACCTGTATTCCATTCTTTCCATGGTTATTCATCAGAATTCATTTCTTCACCTTCTCCATCAAATTCTTGTTGTGTCCTCTTCCACATTTCTTTAATCTCCTTTATCTGGACCAGCCTCTAATTCGTGATCACTGTACTGTTCATAATCATCATCTAATTCATCACAAAGTGCATTCTCAAATGCTTTGCCTATATTTGAATCAATGTCACTATTATGAATTGAATCACAATCCTCATCAATGTCACACTCATTACACAATATATGTCTTATATCAACCAAACGTAATTCAACATCCACTGTTTATTACTTATCTATAAAAGAACTGTCCAAAAAATAAATACTATTTACAATATTTACAAAATAATAACACTTTTCAGCTGGTCAATAACATAAAATGTACTACAGTTAAATTACAAATACTCTACAATGTCATTCACTGAAGTAAAGTACCTTATCGCATGCACTTTGTTTGTCGTGAAAACATTAAAACCATTTAGTTATTTAGTTAGCTGCCCAATAGGTTTCAGCACTCACCAGATATTATAACAAAAATAAAATATTAGAAAATATTACATGTGTCTAGTGGCCAGTTGTACTGGCCATTCGAGCAATAAGACGTATTCTATCTTGGCCAGCGCTGCAGGACATATGAGCTGGTCATTATATGTTAAGACATTATAACAAAAACGAATACAACCTGACACGCAAATGACAGCCAGTACAGTTGGCCAACCAAGCGCTGAGGACAAACTATAAATACTGTCTTCGAGCGCAAAGGGTTAACTGTAGTGACCAACCTGACTTATGACACCTGTTTCGTAAAGATGCAAGAAGCAAGTTATTTCATTCTTATTTGCACTTAATGACTTACTTCATTTTTACTAAGTATGTAGAAAAATAAGTACTTTACTGTGTTCTGCAATGTGTAAAAGTGACAAATGATTGTATATACAGTTTTTTTTTATTTAACAAAAATATATATTTTTTTTTTTTTTTTTTTGTGTTTAACGTCCGACTATTGTGCACACTTGGGCTAATGCAGACAATGGGATGATTTATAGCGTATGAAAATGCCAAGCCCTCGCTGGGAATCGAACCTGGGTCCTCAGGGTGAAAGCCTAGTATGCAATCCACTAGGCTACCAAGGCGGCTCAAAAAAAAAAAAAAATGATATTATTCTGAGAAAAATTGTGTGAAAGTATGTCAAGATTGAAAATCTGATTTGTTTTTGCTAGTGTGTGACGGTATAGCTAAAACATAACTCACTTCAGAAGGCCTTTCATCAGAAGACGCTTTCCTTTTCTTTGGAGGTAATTTCCTTGGGCTACTCTCTGTCTCTTGGCTACCTCTTCTTTTATTTACTTGTCTTGAACTCCTGGAAAAACAAAAAAAAACTAAATTAATGAAATTGTAAAGAAAATCTTTCTAGTTTTCTTTTTTTTAATTATGGTTTCACCATGGGCTCTATTCCTTGTGGCCCTATACAGCCAACCCCGGTATCTGGCTACTTTGCACCTAAGCTTAGACAATGTAATTACCAAATATTTAGTTAGTTAAAACCCATTTAATTACAATAATCACTTTAGTGATTTACATTCTTCATAATCATCATAAATAAGCAAAAAATATAACTTCAGTTGAAATTAATTACTCATTGTAAACATGGTGATGAACATAACTTTGGTTGAAACAGTATTGTCAAAGGGATAGTGGTGATGCGAAATCAGTTGTTTACATGAACATAACTCCTGTATAATTAATTTTGTATAATGTAATTAATCAAATATTGCCTCCCTCAAAGTGGCAAGATAAAACATTTGTTTGTCAAACATGGATTGTGCTTCCGGAGGTCGTTAAGGGTTAACGACATTGATGTCTAACATTACAGATATATACCATTAGACATTGCATCCATTCTAAAACTTTTATCAAACTGAGCACTACTGACGTCCAATATACGTATGTAGTTGAGGTTATGTTTTATGTTTCTAAAGTTTTATCACCTACAAATATACCGAAACTGTAAAGTTCTCTATTCCCTATACATAAAACCAATTAATTTGTTCTTTCTTTGAGATTTATTGTTGTAATCATTAGATATGGCAAAAAATTTGTGGCTGTTATACTTGTGCATAATTTTGGTCTGACAGTTCAAACATTAGGTTAGAGTTGTAGTTAATATTATAAAAAGTACCTTTTCTTTCTCATCTACTTTTATTTGTATGAAATCACTAAATTGACTGTAGACCTAAGTTTTGATGAAGTCTATTTCCAGGTATGCCACTTTTCTAGGACACTTAACCCTTAAACTTTATGGTTTAGAGGGAAGTATTTCCAAAACAACGAAATATTTTTCATTAGGCCTTGAAAATTGATTTTTAATAAACTGATTTGCATAATAATAAAAAAAATATGATTAAAATATTTTAGGCCAAATTTTAGTTCTGTAAGCTATTTGACTATATAATCACAATCTAGCCTATTGTGATTATATAGCCAAATACACACAGGTGCTGTATATAAAATGTACAAATATACATTAAAAAAATTAAAATGTCCTTAGTAAGTTTAAATAACTAAGTAAATTTAAATAACTAAGTTTAAGTTTTATTATAAGCTAATATTGTATGAGAAAAATTTAAGGGACAAGGATTAAATATTGATTTTGATTTGCTCATCAAGTTTTTAATGTAAGGAGCAAAATATCACCTCAAGTGTTTTTTATATAGAATTTTGATGTTGTGGTGATAAAAAAATAAAAAACAAACAAACATAGGAAAGAAACATTGGTCTTTTTGTTTTTTGATGTCATTTAACCTTGGTGCGATAAGCTGTACAACTCATAATAGCCTGCTCTAAAAAGTTATAGGAGGTCATGATTCCCTTGGAAAAAGGTTAAAAGAGTAATGAACAGCAAAGAAGGAACAAAAATATTATAGTCTAGTACCATTTCTATGTGGAATGTAATCTAACCTAACAGCTACAGTATGCTGTTATGGATTATCATAACCCATAAAAAAAAATTATAATATGCCTGCCTTGCTATCATTTTTTTATATCACTCAAATTATTTACTGTAGCAATAAACATGCTGTCTTGTGACCACTATTGCTACTTAAACTTATTTAATATTTATATTTATGCAAGCTATTTTGGTTGAAAAATACCATGATTTGTGGTGAAAAATGCCAGAAAGATTGGTGTTTTAGTATATTACAATTACCACCTAAGCTAACATCTGTAGGGTGCTCTGAATGGTTTCATGACTACAATTTGTAACATAGTATAGCAAAAATATTGTATAACCAATAATGTATCTGGAATTGATACAAGGTTTTTATCGCTTACTGTTGCTTTTAATAAAGTACCTAAGACAGTGTGATTGTAACCGGAACAAAAGAGGTGTTAAGTACTTATCAACAAGTGTGCAATATTGTTATTACATTCTCAAAACAGAATAGCATGTGAAAGTGCAACACTGTCACAAATCATAAATGTCTTCTACTCTGTAAACAAAAACAATAGGTGCAGAAAATGCACCTTGTAGGTAGTTAATGGCGCAGTACAATTCAATAGGAAAACTCAATTTTTGCAAGAAATAGTAATCTTAAATGATTTTAAACTGCCCAGTTTTCAAAGACTGTGTCCTCATAAAACCCAAATACTGATAATTCAAAGTTAATGTAATGATAGAATAGTAAATAACCACACATAACAGAAAAATCTTATTTTTATTGCCCAATGTCCTGATGTGTGGGTACAGGAGCAAAAATTGTAAAACCTTAATACTTCATAATAATGCAAACTAAAAAGAAATAATGTACTAATGGAGACTTTTAAAGTACCCCTACTGGTACATCTACAGCTGCAATCCCTGTTAAGCTATGCTATATCTAAGGTTTAAATGTAATTAAAAGGTTTGCAAATAAAAAAATTTTGTTTTTAATTTACTGCCACTAAATTCCATAGTATTCACTTACTGATACTTTAAATTCTATAGTATTTGGTTAATAGAAAATTAATGGTTCACCACCAATTTTTTATCCTAAAATGCTTCATTCATGTATATTTAAATAAATATGTACATTTATGTATATGTAAAGCATATCAGTAAAAATCCTCAACAATTTTTTGTCCGATTGAAGAAATAATCAAACAATTGAAAAACCCTGAACTATGGGGATGTGTGAAGCTTACTAACCTTGTTTTATTGCCCACTGTGATCATATTTGGAGTTCAAGCTAGTTTACTGACTACAGACTACTTTCCAGAGTGATAGATATAATAAATTGTTCATATGTGCAATGTAAATGGTAATAAAGTCTTATATTATAAAGTCCATTAAAAATTGCATAAAATCATAAATTAAAAAAAATGTTCCACAGATTTTTATTACTAATTTTGTCATACAATATGAAATACAACAAAAATATAGTATAACTAGCTGTTACCCGTTGCGGCTTTGCCTGCAATTATAATGTAAGCAATAAAATTTATAGTGAATTTTCAAAATAAGAATAGGTCATTTCATTTTAATATATTGCTATATACAATATTATATGATTTATGGTTTTCGGCAAAGACATAAATTTTTGCTACTCGATACGCTAAAACAGGGTCACGTCATATTTTAATAAAATACAGTATTATTAAAAAGTCATTATTATACAATTAAACTGGAATAGTATTGTGTTTATCTCAAATACCTAAAACGTGTTCACACCAAATGTAATCTCATTTGGTCCAGTAATTAAAGTGTATTTGAATAACAAACAAATAAACAAAAACAAACTTTCAGAAATATAGCCCAATATGATTAGCTGTTACCCGTCACGGCTTTGCCCGCAATCATAATATACATTAAAGATCATGCATTACCGTGTTAGGACCAACAACCGTGTTAGTTAAGTTTTGGAGTACTCTTTAAAAAAAATTAAGGTTTTTTTCCTGCATCACCGTTTAACCCAACAACCGTGTCAGTTAGGTTTGGAGTACTCTTTTTAAAAAAATAAATAAAGGTTTTTTTAATGCTTCACCGTGTTAGGCCTAACAACCATATTAGTTTGCTAATGGAGTATTCTGTAAAAAAATATAAAGATTTTTCACACATCACTATGTTAAGCCTAACAACCGTGCCAGGATATGTAGCCTAGTATTTTTTTAAAAAATATAAAGGTTTTTTGACGCATCACCGTGATAGGTCCAGCAACCGTGTAAGGATATGTAGTAATCTTAAAAAAAAAATATAAAGGTTTTTTCACGCATCACCGTGTTAGTTAAGTTATGGAGTACTCTTTAAAAAAATATAAAGTTTTTTCCATGCATAACCGTATTAGGTCCAACAACCGTGTCAGTTAGGTTATGGAGTACACTTTTGACAAAAATAAATAAAGGTTCTTTTAATGCATCACCGTGTTAGGCCTAACAACTATGTTAGTTAGCTTATGGAGTATTCTTTAAAAAAATATAAAGATTTATCACGCATCACTATGTTAGGCCTGATAACCGTGTCAGTTAAGGTTTGGAAACTCCTTAAAAAAATAAAGGTTTTTTTCACACATCACAATGATAGGCCCAACAATCATATCAGTTAGGATATGTAGTATTCTTTAAAAAAATATAAAAGTTTTTTTACACATCACGGTGTTAGGCCTAATAACCGTGTCAGTTAATATAATTAGTATTCTTTTAAAAAATTTAAAGGTTTTTTCACACATCACCGTGATAGGCGTAACAACCGTGTCAGTTAGGATATGCAGTATTCTTTAAAAATAAAGGTTTTTTACGCATCACCGTGTTTGGCCTAACAACCGTGTCACTTAGGTTATGCACTATTCTTTTAAAAAATGGGTTTCCTATCACCCAAAAACCCGTGTTAGACGTATTTTTATTATTTTACTGATCTGTAGATCAGTAAAACAATAAAAATATGTCTAAAATCAGTACAACACGGTACCGATTTTTGCCGGTCGCAATTTTGAGGTTATGTTGGTCACTTTTATTTTCGATTTTTATCGTACTTCTCCTGCTTTCATATTTTGGATTTTTGCTTTTGGGCACATAATAAAGCATTTTAGTAAGAAAAATATCGAAAACTCCAATAGATGCTGCACTGCATATTTACCATTTTTTCATATAATGTAATTACACAAATATATATACTACCTTACAATTAAAGTATCCTAATAAAATTGTATATAATATATATATATATATATATATATTCTGCACTCTGCTTTAAAAACATTGAATAGTCTTAAATGAAAAATACCATATTGTGATTATTAGATGAAAATTTAACATTAAAAACAATAATTTTGCAATAAATAAAACATAGATTAAGATTTGTAAAATGGGATTAGATCTATGTCCATCTCAGGTGCCTAAATCTCATGTTCAGTAAACAGTAATTAAACCTAATTATAGTTAACAGATGTTACAAAACTAAAAACTGATAATTATTTTGGGCTGGGTAAGTAGTATAATGACGTTTTGTAAAACGGGAATAGGCCTATATGTATCTCTGATACTTAAACCATATACGTACCAAATTTCATCTCAATTGGTCCAGTGGTTAAAGCGTGATTGAATAACAAATAAACAAACAAACAAACACACAAACTTTCAGAAATATAATATTTTTTTTTTTTTTTTTTTTTTTTATTCCTTATTATAGCAATCTAGTAATACACTAATAAGCTATTTGTCCTTAACCTAAACTAGTACGATACAACATTCCACTAAGGTCAATCCACTGACAATCCCTTAGTATATAATTAATAGTCACTTAACTAATGTGACCTAAGAGCTACACAGTTCAAATGGTTTAACTCTTTTCAATCTTCTCATTGAGACATCGCTGTTAAGTAGTTGGAGTGCTTCGACATTGATGTGCTGTTGCAATCTTCGTCTATGACCTCGTGCAAATTTACTGACTTCACTATCAATAGTTGGAACCTCAAGATCTTTATGTATGTTCTCATTCCTGATGTACCAAGGGGCATTAACTATACCCCGAAGTACCTTATTTTGAAATCGCTGAATGATATCTCTATTACTCTGGGCAGTACAACCCCACAGTTGGATACCATAGGACCACAAGGGCTTAAGGACTTGCTTATATATCAATACTTTGTTATACACTGATAAGGAGGAACAACGACCCAACAACCAATGCAACTTTCTGTATTTTAATTTTAACTCCTCTTGCTTTTTCTTAACATGGGGTTTCCACCTGAGAGAAATATAATATGAATTAGATCATCATACATATTGGAGCTATCATGATATGTGCTGATCCATTATAAATACCTAATTTTTAAGCATTATTTTCATCAGACAAAACTGCACATAAGTATTTTACCAGGGTGAAGGGATCTGGTAAGGGATGACTCTAGTGTGTCATACAATTTTTGTTGTCTCATATACAAGTTATAAACTGAAGGTAAACATTCATATCTTTCCTCAAAATGCCAGTAGAAAAATAACAACAACAAATTTTTTTATACTTAAAATTAAAGATTTTTATGCTGGTCATGGAATTACTTATAATAAAATCAACATGTGTCGCTGTTAGCCCAATACGAATGGATGAAAGTGGGCATACATGGGTTTAATAAATACTGCGCAAGATAGATTAGGTTACTTTATTTTACATTATTTATAAAGTTTTCTATAAAATTATTTCTTTTAGTAATAAACTAACATGAAGACCGGAGCACTGTAATTACCAGTTTTCCAGCTATATCTTGCTGTTACCAGTGTTAAAAACCAAAAAATTTCATAAATGCAAAAAAAGTGGAAATATTACTTTTTTATAACTATAAAATAGAGATTTCTACAGAAAAAAATACTTCAAACTTTTCGTTAAAAATAACACTAGTATCTTACCTCAGAATGCCAGTAGAAAAATAACCAAAAAATTATTTTTTTTATACTTAAAATTAAAGATTTTTATGCTGGTCATGGAATTATTTATAACAAAATCAACACGTGTCGCTGCTAGTCCAATACGAATGGATAAAAGTAGGCATAAATGGGTTTAATAAATACTATGTAAGATACATTAGGTTACTTTATTTTACATTATTTATAAAGTTTTATCTAAAATTATTTCTTTTAGTTATACAAACTTTAAGGCTGAAGCACTGTGTAAAAACCAGTTTTTCAGCTATTTCTTGCTTTTACCAGTGTTTAAAACCAAAAAATTAAAGAAATGCAAAAAAAATTAAAATATTACTTCTTTATAACTATAAAATAAGCTTTTATTCAGAAAAAATACTTCAAACTTTTCGTTAAAAATATTTATAATATTTAGTACGCTATGACTGGGATGTTGGTATAGTTACAAATTTAAAGCACAAGGTAAATCATTTTTCTTAAGAATAGCCCATACCGTTATTTGTAACATAGTGAGAAGCAAAGATGCAATCAATATATATATATATATATATATATATATATATATATATATATATATATATATATATATCATTCATATAATCATTAGACTATTTTATATATCATATTAGCACAATCAATATATGTTTCAGGAGTTTCTTCTGTTGTAAGCTTTCAGTATTTACATGTTATGTTGTCCATGAAAAACCCATTTCTCAGCCCAAAAATTGACGACTGATCCTAGAAAAAATATATATTATAACTATACAAATATATATTATAATTATATTCGATTTGATAAAATCAAAAATGTTCAAATTCAAAATATCTTTAGCTAGGTAATGATTACTCCAATTTAAAACTTGTAGTTGAAAAGTTTCTCAAGTTTAACCTGTAACACATATATTTCTCTTAAAAAAATAACTCGCTGAAAAATATATTTTCTAGATAGCCTAGCCTAATATTATGATAGTCTACCAAATGATAATTTATACATATAACTAGGACAGGCCTTGACATTTTTTGAAAAAAAACTTTTATTCCAATCACATGGTCATAATTTCATGAAGGCCAATTTTGTGTGGCTCTTCATTTACCTATTTTAATTTTTGATTAGGTTACCTACAGCAATAAACTAAAAAAGCAACGCGTAAACGGACAAGTATTAATATACATTTTTTTTAATACCAGTCACTTGTGAACTATATCAAGTGGTACTCTCCTTGTGGAATTATAAAATATACTAGAAAACTGGTAAAACTAAGTTATTGGGACCAATATTAATTTATCAAACATTAAAGTGAAGAAACAAGTAGAAGTTACAAAAAAGTGAAAATAAAAGTTACCAACATTACCTCAAAATGTTTGAAAGTAGGTAACATGCTTTTAATGGTACAAACGATAAATTTAAAGTGTATTGTTCATAATGAAAAGAATACAATTTTTTTTAAAAAAAAGAACTTGATAACCTAACTTGACTCAGCTGTTGCGTGTTTTACCTAGACTCACTGTTGGGTGTTTAATGAAATGCATGCACTAATCAAAAGAATATATTTTTTTTTCTTAAAAAAGAACTTGTTAAGCTAACTCAACTAAGCTGTTGGGTGTTAACTCAATTATTTCGTACATAACTTGTATTCCTTAAACATACTAACCTTTTTTGTCAATAGTATCACAGCGTATAGTAAAAATGGACATCGGAATATAGATTCATAACGAATCACTAAAAATCATAATTTATCGTAATAAAGTTAATCTACCACAGGTTAATACGAGGTACGTCCAGAAAGTAAGTTTCGTTTGGTAATAAAATTAAATTGTGTACAGACTCAGAAAAATTATTTATTGCACATAATTCTACAACTCTTAAACTACTTTTCCACATAACTGCTGAAATTTTGCAGGCATTTGTCATAGCGTGGCACAAGTTTTTGTATACCTTCTTCATAGAAGTTTGCCGCCTGTGTCTTCAACCAGTTGGAAACATTTTCTTTCGGCTCTTCGTAATTGTTGAAGTGTTGACCGCCAATGAAAGACTTGAGATGTAAGAACAGATGAAAGTCGCTAGGAGTGAGGTCAGGGCTGTATGGAGGATGGTCAAACACGTCCCAGCCAAATCCCTGTAGGAGGTTTTTCGTCACATTTGCAGTGTGTAGTCGTGAAGAAAAACAACACCTTTTGACAGCAATCCTCGGCACTTATTCTGTATTATGCAGCACAATTTCCTAAGTGTCTCGCAATAAACATCTGCTTTGATTGTTTGACAATGCGGTAAGAAATCAATGAGTAAGATGCCTTTCCAGTCCCAGAACACTGTGCACTTCATTTTTTGAGGTGTCAAGATTTGTTTTGGCTTCATCCCCCCTTTGCTGGGGATGAAGTGTGCCTCCATTCCATTGATTGCCGCTTACTTTCAGGGGTGTCGTAAGAAACCCAAGTTTCATCTCCTGTGACTATCTGTGTCAGAAATTCTTCTCCGCCTTTATCATAACGGGTCAAAAACTGAAGTTCACTACCCATCCGGTTTATTTTGTGTTGCTCAGTAAGAATCTTTGGTACTCAACGTGAGCAAAGTTTACGAAATTTCAGTTTTTTCGGTAACAATTTCATGAATTAGTGATCGTGAGATTTGGGGAAATTCCATATCGAGAGCACTAATTGTAAACTTGTGGTTTTCCTGGATCTTGTCATCAATCGTGTGAACCAGTTCTTCTGTAACCAAAAATGGACGCCCACTTCGTTCTTCATCGTGCATTTCACTACGTCCTTCATTGAACTGTCAGACCCAACTTCTCACCATTGAATCACTCATCACATTTTGTCCGTAAACTTCGCAAATTTTCCGATAAATTTCAATTGGTTTCACTTTCCTAGCATTCAGAAAACGAATCACAGGTCTGATTTCACAAGCAGCGGGATTTTCAAGCAACACCGACATTGTAAACAAGCACAACAAAGCGATCTCAAAATGGCGCACGTTTCTTCTCCTTGATACAGAGCGTCTACCGCGCATGTGCGGAACTACGATCGCAGCGATGCAGAGTAGAGAAATTGAAACGGAACTTACTTTCTGGACGTACCTCGTATCACTCAACAAATGACAGAGCATATAATAAAAGCAAAAAAATAGTAAAATCACAACTTTTGCACAAGTTCCGAAAAGTCAGACATACTCAAGGCAATTACAATCCAAACTGTTAATTTTTTATATTAATGTACAAATTTTACATATACGTATTGTAATATATATATTAGATGTATTATTAGCCTTAAAAAAGTCAAAGCAAAACTAAATCAAAATATATTTTTGTTACAAACTTTGATTTTATATCGAATTTGTAGAAGTCATTTAAGTTTATCTAGTTCTTTATGAAAAAAGAGCATAGCCTCAATTTCGTAACCCTCGAATTAGTTTATTCACTATTTTAAACCATATTAACTTTTTAAAAATGTGTATTTAATACTTATCCCTCAGCTGACTTTTGAATGCTTTTTTGCCAAAACACTTAATTTAATTAAATGTATAGAATCCAATATGTAATCCTATATGTAAGAATCCAAAATATCACTTTGCGCAAATTAATGAAAGACAAAAAAATGAACCTAACTAGTCTAATATGGGTTTGTGTAAAATACAGATTTGAAATTAAAAATAGTTAGGCCTAATATAATAAGTAATCATTTTATATAAAAACTATATTCTGTTTTAAAAACTGTGTAACTAGTATGTTTTATGTGTGAAATGTAGATATGAATTTTAAAAATTAGGCTATACCTATGCCTTTAGCTACTAAACAATAACATGCTGGTAGCAACACTAAATTATTCTTGTGAATGTTATAGATATTGTTACATTTTAGTGAAAAAACGACTGTTGAAAAAACTTCACAATTAGTTAATGTCTATCATCTTGTTACTTCAAAAACTTGCATTGAATTGATTACTGACTAATTTCCAAAATAATCCTCCATGCTCAATGTAATGTAAAAAGTTAATAATAATGTTGCAAAATTTTTTTATTAAAAATTGTATAAAATCGTTACTTAATAAATCTTGTGTGGGTTAATATTAGGCCTACTTAATTTTTATCAAAAAATATTGTATAATTATATTATACCTGACGCATATTAAATGCACAAATAACTTATTTTTTCTCCATCATCTAAATAAGAGAAGAAAGTATGTTATGTCCTTACAGAGCTCAATACAGTTTATAAGTTGTAACTGTTAGCTTTAAGAATATTTTATACTTTTCTGTAAATATATTCTCACTTTCACATAAAAACCTACATTGGGCTAACCTCACCCTTTACACTAAGTAGGTATAAGAAAAAAAAATTTAGACTATGATGCTTAGTTGTCAGTTTCTTGGGTCTGTAAGTAGACATAAACATATTACTTAAATATTTGCAAAATATTACTAGATCTACCAGTGTTATAATCAAGTAGCCTACTTTAATATTAAAAATAAACTGATATCTTAGTGATATGTAGGCCTACAAATTTAATACTGATACATTAGTTTCAGTTTACTATTATTAATGTAGTAATTATTATAAAAGTGATCGTTGGTCTTCCAACTGTTTGTCATGTACAAGAATTGTTAATATTCTAAGTTATAAATAATGTGAAATCTTAAAATTACAGTAACACACTCATGGGTTTACTAACCTTCTTCCAGTCCTGTTTTCTCCAATCCAACAGAATTTTGGTCCGTAACAATATTTTGTCAGTATATTTCAAAACTTGTATTTATTTTTACATCTCAATTCTTCATTAAACTACATTTTCTAATAGAAAAATTCAGACACAAAAGAACAAAATACATTATGGTTATCAACACTGGCATAACCTCAACCTAGGAAAAAGCACAGTTTATTTTCGCATTTTTCACTCGAAAAATTGAAATTGAAGATGCACTCATACACAATAAAGTATCATATTAATAATATAACTCTGCTCGCATTTACAATATATTAGAAACTTTTCAACACAGTACTTAATATTTCAATTTTTTTTTAATTTGCAATGAATCTAATACATTCCAACAGCGCCGCTTGTATCACAACACAGTTCTCTAAACCCAAATATTCCAATGTTCTGTGAACCTAACTTCTTGCCTTCATGGAGTTTAAACTCGAAGCAGAGGCAAATACTCGCTTGGGGGGCATATCGTAATGAATGACTTCTATAAAGAGGCAACGTTTCAGGAATGGCAAATACACACACACACATATATACAATATAAAATTATATATAAAATATTTACTGTATTCTAAATATTTATATGTATGCACTTACGTCAGAGATGATCCTGAAGTAACAGCTATATTCATTAATTCATCTTCCGTCATGTTTGTTTCCTCTTCTTTGTCTTGATAACTTACTAAAGGTCTTTCTTCTGAGCATACTACCGGTGATTTAATAACACTATTTTGTCTTGTCCTCCTATCACTTTCTTCAACTTTTTGATCAGGCCCTCCATTGTACTTTTCACCTTTATTGTATTTATCGTAATTATTGCTTTTTCTTCTGTTATAGCGACTTCTTTCATGAAACCTTGAAGATTCCTTGTGAGAATGTATTCTATCATCATCTTCTCTTCTTGTTCTAGATTTGTCTCTACTGTACCTAGCTGATGATCTTGATCTTCTTCCTGAATCATGTCGTTCATTCCTTGGCCGCTCATATTCATTTCTTCTTAATCTTGCTTCATATTCATGGTCATCGATTCTTATTGGTTTAATTCTACGTTTACCATCACTTCTTCTAGTGTACTCCATTGTTCTTGGAGGTGTGTCTCTCCATTTATGTACTGACCTCTCCCTACTTCCCCTATGCTTAGACCTGCTAGATGCTTGTGAATTTTTATCACTTCTATTTGATGATGATTCTCTAATTGTTTCATTTGTTTTTAAAGGAGTTTGTTTTAGTTTTGATTCTTTGTTTGGAGTAATATCCATTAAAATTTGCAAAGGTTGTAATGACAAATTATTATGTATTTCTTTGTTACTTTCATCTACATTAAGAATATTAAATTCTGTATTTGGACTGATATCCAATAAAATTTGTAAAGGTTGTACCGACAAAATGCCTGAAGTTTCTTTGCCACCTTCATTCACATCAACAACTATATCTACTTGAAAATTGTCAAAATTATCAATTCTAACTACTGGCTTTGGTTTAAAGTTTATTTCATCAAAAACAATTGTTGTAAAAGTTTCATTTTTACTTAAAAAAATAGTTTCATTTTTACGTATAGGATTTGAATCAAAAGTTTTTTTATTCAAGCTTAACTCTTCATTATTTTTTGTGTTTGTAGTTTGCCGGGAAGTTAAAACTTTAGAATTATTACTAAGTGGAAAATGTCTTACTTCAGGCATATCATTTGAAGTTTTACATAGGTTGTGAATGTCATCATTAAAACTATCCGGACTTAGGTGCAACGATGGAAAGTCTTTATTGTTGTCGGTACTTTTACGTCTGGCCAACTTATCAGCTAAATCATTTAAATTTTTAGATTTTATAGGACAAGGCGATTTCACAGGATTCTTTAATACATTTTCTTTCTGACTTAATGGTGACTTAGTCGGTGTAAATAAAGTTTGTAAATTATCAGGGTGGGTAACAGCTTTGGTAACACTTGTTAATTTCTGCGGTATTACAGAATCCAATTTTTTAAGAGACTGAGATTTTTCAACCAACTTTTCCATGCTATCAGACACTAAATCACTTGTGCTAAAACTTATTCCAACTTCTACTTTATTTTTATCCGGGCTTGTAGCATTCTTGTTTAGCGTTCTTTGCTTTATTTTGTTTATAGAATGAGTTTCATTGCTATCTGAATCACTATCATCAATGAATGTATATGATTTTGTTTTTTTAAGTTTTTTAGGACTACTGTTGACTTTCTTTGGTGAAACACTTTTATTTTGATCCACACTGCTATCGTCAGTATAAACTTGGGTATAAATAGAATTTGAAATATTTTTTTTATTAATTTTTTTTTCAAAAATTTCATCCTCTGATGAAGATAAATCATCCCCAAAGAGTTCTTCTTTTGCTTGTTTTAAAAATTTTTCTATCCATTTCTCTGAATTTTTCTTCTTTTGTTTTCCTTCACTTTTTGATACTTTTGAGCCATTACTATGAGCTTTAGCCTTTCTTTTGCTTTGAGTAGAATTTTTTGATTCTGGTGATGACTTTTGTGGAGGCAATTTCTTCTTTTTCACAGGTGATTTCTTAACTTTGGGTGATGTTTCTACTTTGGTTTTAATACTTTGTTTTTTCAATTCAGATTCATCATGTTTCTTATCATTTCTTATACCAATTGTACTCTTCTTGACATTTCCATCAACATTATTATCATCTTTCATTTGTTTACATTCTTGAATTAATACTTCTTCCAGATTACCTTTACTCAGAGGTGTTGAGCAACTATTAGATCTTCCATCCTGGTAGGGAGTTGCTGGTAAACTTGGAGTTAACAACTGGTCACTTGATAAAACACTAGTATTTTCTCTGATTGTTTTTAACATGGGTGTGTCCAGGTATGGAGTTTTAGGTACAAGTCCTTCAAAATCCAATTTTGCAGGAGTTTCTAAATCAGGAAGAGTACCAAGAGTACCATGTTTATATAAACTGTCATTAGTCAATAATGTTACAGGTATTGTAAAATTTGTGTCCACTTTTAGATTGGAAACAATTGCTGCATCAGTAATTACAGTTGAACTTTGAACTTTTGTTTCCGTACATTTTTCTGACTCAACTGTGTCAATTCTTATCTCAATTTGATTACCAACTATTTTTGCTGCCTTTTCTTCATGAGAAACATTTATCACTTCTGATGAACTACATTCATTTTTATCCCTATTCTGACTGTCTTCTTCATTAACATTTCTCAAGTTCTCTTCAATTCTCAAGCCCAGTACACTTTCACTCATGGTGCTACTATCCAGTACATTATTTTCTTCATCTTCTACTGACATCAATAATCCTTCATTGTCACTGTTTTTACGTTTTTCAGATTGTTTATCTTTATCACTTTCTAAACCCTGAGAAACAGTAGAATCAGTTAGTTTATTATTTAATTCAGTTAAATTATTTTGAACAAATACCGATTTTTCCGATAGATCATCTTTATTTGCCACTTTTACATTACTTTCAGTATTACTTTCTTTTTCCATGACTCGAACATTAACATCGTTAGTGGTTTTATGAGGTAAAATATCTTCTAACTTTCTTTTCTCTTCAAGTTCATTTACATTTTTTTCTACAGCTCTTCTTCTTATCTGTCCAGTTACTTTAAATGGTGTATTTCTTTTACCCATTTTTTTCTTCAGAGATAGTTTCTTTTTAGATTGTGTCTTCTTGGGAGTTGATAGTTTCTTTTTAGATTGTGTTTTTCTGAGAGGGGGTACTTTTTTAGATTGTGATTTTTTAGGAGGCGAAGGATCTCTATATTCTCCTGAAATTAATGCCCTTAAACTACTATCCCATAAGTTTGATTTACATTTACTGCTGATATTTTCATTTTCAGACTGCTGGTTAATTATTACTTGAACCCCATTAACTTTTTCCCAATCACCTTTCAAAGATGTCTGAGCAGGACTTAACGTAGCTATTGGAACTGGATCTTTAGAAATTGGAGATTTAAAGATTAATTCTTGTTCTTTTTTATTATTAGCACTACTTTGGGACAAAGTTGGAGATTTAAATAATTTTGACCTTTTAATATTATTAAGAAAAGATTTCTTCGGTGACACAATTCTCTTAGGAGAAGTATTAGATTTTCTAGTTAAATTTTTTTTTGGAGTATTAAAATCTAAAGCTCGAATATGGCTATTTCTTCTGCGAGGAGTTGAAAGACTTAATTTTTTCTTAGTTGCTGGTCCTGGAGTTTCTGTCACATACGATTTTCCTTTCTCATTATCCTTGATAAAGTCTTTTTCTGATTTATTGCCCGATTTAGTTTCATTTGTTTTGTTTTCATTTTTCTGTACTGAACAATCTTTTTCGCTTGGAGTTTTATTTTTCATGGAACTTAGGTCTTCACACAAATCTGGATTACCACTTTGTATATCTTGTTCGATATGTTTTTCAACAAGATTCTCATTTATATGCTCATTTTCACCATTATCTGCAGTAATTTTTTCTGTTGTTAAATCTTCATTACTAATCTCAAGAATTGCAGGAAGACCAGTTTTAGGAGTATTAAATGTCAAACCATCTAAAACTTCAATTTCAACACCTGAAAAACACAAATTGGTTACCTTTACGCTAGGCCAAAGTCAAATCATGCAATTGAAGTATAACTAGGGGCCTAAATATATGTATAATTTTATATATTACATTTTTTATCATTAAACAGACAAAGACAGAGTGTCAAGTAAATCAATTAAAAACAAAATATATAAGCAAACATAAAAAAATTAATATCCTTTGAATATTAATACAGACCAATATTTAACTGCATACTGGTAGGCAGTGTAGTACTTGCCCACTAAAATGCAAAATTTATCGCTCGCTTACAGATCTCAATTTTAAAATCAAATAGATAATTAGATTCAAGGCTTTGTTTTCTTGTTTCAGTCAACAATTAGTTTGCGTCTGCCAGGAAAACCCAAACAAATCTGAAACTAATCAAAATTTACTTTGTTTCCATCTACACTGTTGCATTTGTAGTTACAAACATCCATAGCAACCAAATGTAATAAGTTATCACATACCTATTTAGCACATATAGTGCAATACTTCTTGTGTAGTAATTGATTACAGCTGTTTAAAATGAAAACTTAATTAATTTAATTAACAAACATAATTAACTAGTGGAACTATGATAACCATTTAATACCAGTGTTTGTCAAATGTATGCATAACTAAATAAATTATAATAAAATTCGAAATGGCACTTTCACCCATCAAAAAAAAAAAACAAAAAAACGGATAAGTTGCATAAAATAAACAGTTGGATAACTTTACTTATAAGTTAAGTTCAGTGGTTAAGTTATCAATTTTGAGTAAAATAAATTCTGTCTAGATTTGTGTTGAACAGTTTGCAGTCACGAGACTTCAAAAAAGCATGTTATTTAGCACATGGTTCACTTTTAAATTCTACTTACTCCTATAAGCTAATTTGTAAAACTTTATATAGCACTTACATCAATAAAAATTACAAAAATAGTACACACAGAGTAGAGACTCTACAAAAAATTTAGGTTTTCTGTCTCAAAGAGATATCATCTGAAATTTTCTTGACACCCATTTTATTTTAATTACATCATATAATTTGCAAAATCTAAAGCATGTAATTGAAATATATTTTTTTAGATAATTTTGGGTTTTCTATCAACATTTTTACTTTAAGTAACATTTTACCAATAGAAGGTACAAATTGTTAATTAGGCCTATGTGGCGTAGTTTTACTGCTCAGCAACTAACAAACTAAACCCTGGCATTAATAGGCTTGGAATCCATTATTAACAGGAAATTGTTGGAATCCATTATTTCATTGCTGTGAAATTTACTTTTTTTGCAGTGAAAATGATTCCACCTCGGTGGCCTAGTTGATAGCGTACTAGGCTTTCACCCCAAGGACCCGGGTTCGATTCCCGGCCAGGGCTTGGCATTTTCATACGCTATAAATCATCCCATCGTCTGCATTAGCCCAAGTGTACACAATAGTCGGACGTTAAAAAAAAAAAAAAATATTGGAAGTGAAACTGGGGTCATTTATAGCTGCAATTTTCAATTCAGTGCAAACAGCTTTGTGATGATCATTTTGGTCAGCAGTCTGATGAAAATTTGCTCAGCAGTCTAAACAAATTTTGAAGCAATGCATCTTGTGTCCAAACTGTCTGCTAGATGCATTTATCAGAGATGCGTTGCACAGACCTTTACAACATACCTACAATTGCACAAACATCACAGATTGTTTGTCTATAATCTGTAAGAAAAGCCTCTTGCAATTTCAAAATATATTCCAGTGTTGTGCTTGCCAATTGTTCGTGCTGAAACACTCATTGTCATCGACAGACATTTTTCCAGCCTTGAAGCATTTGTACCACAAAAAAAGTTTTCTTTTGACTCATAGCACTGTTACCAAAAGCTTCTACAAGCATGAGATGGGTTTCTGCAGCAGTTTTTTTTTCAAGCTTGAAGCAAAATTTGATGCATGGTTTTTGGTCCTTAAAATCTACCACTTACACAAGTTTAAAAATCACCACAACAATAAAACATAACGTTACACAATCACAGTCACAACTGTTTGCACATTAATTCACAAAAAATACTCTATGTGCACTCTACTGGAAGCAGGTCTTAATAAAAGCAGTTTGTGTGGAATTCAAATTCTCCAAAATTTGGGTAGCACCTTGTACATACCACAATAACCTATAAATATGCACTATCTTTCTGTATCATTTAGCCATACATTAAAACTGCTTGAAGGACTCCAACTCCTACAGTAAGATTCCAAAAATACCAGTCCTGATTACTGATAATGTATACCAGCCTATTATTTTTAAATACAATCTTCATGTTGCCTATACTCTAAATAATTGATTACCACTCTTGTTTGGTAAGGAAACTGTCTAAAAACCAACTGAAAGAAGATCAAGCAATAATGAACTCTCCATATTAATTTCAAATATTTTCAATGATTCAATTCCATGTGCGTAGATATTACATGATTATGGTTGCTTATTATGTGCTACAAATGTTATGTTAAGCCTATCTACTCATCAGTTAATGTTTAAGAAAATAAATTTTTACTGTTACATATTTTGTTTAATACTCACCATTTACGAGCTTCTGACGTGGCACATTTTTGAGATTTCGAATAGGTGGGCGATTAGGTAGAATAGCCTCAAGGACTGTTCCCTTCCTTGGAACTCTAACAGTCTTTCTAATATTGCCCTTCAAACCTTTTCGCCAGTGCTGGCCTCTTCTTCTTGTGGTACATAATAATTCCTTTTTTGTCTTCTTTTCAGCATCTACATTATTCAGGCAAAAATCAGTAGAATATAAGTGAACGTATATTTAATATCATTGTGAACACTGTATTCATAATTTAATAAATTATTAATAATTTTTTCTTTTTAAATTCTGTTAGTAAATATTAACCGTTTATAAAAGAATTTTTATTTTATGGAAGACATTCCAGGCATTATATACGAGGTTTGTCCAATAAATACGCGAACTGGTCGAATATGGTGGCCATTACGGAGAGTTAAGCCACGCCCACTGGCCTCACGTGTTGTCTGGGACCCAATGAGCCGTCAGTGCTTGGCAGAACGTTACGCCAAAGCGGATCTTGCGAGTAGAGTTATTTTTAGTTTTGCATTATTTTTTGTTCTTCGATATGGAAATTGACCAATTCACTGAACAACGCATTAACATCAAGTTTTTGGTAAAGCTTGGTAAAAATTACCAAGAAATTGCTGAAATGTTGAGAGTTGTTTATGGTGATAATGCTATGAAGAAAACAGCCATTTTCAAGTGAATTAAGCGCTTTAAAGAAGGTCGAGAAGACGCCACGGATGATGCAAGAATTGGACGGCCTTCAACCTCTTGTGTGCATGAAAACATTGATCGTGTGCGGCGTCTTGTCCTTACTGATCGCCGAAAAACTGTCCGAATGATAGCTGAAGAACTAAATTTAGGAAAATCAACAGTGCACACAATCTTAACCAAGCATTTGGGCTTAAGAAAGGTTTGTGCGAAAATTGTGCCAAAACTGCTGACTCTGCATCAAAAGTTGAGAAGAGTCGAATGTGTTACTGACTGGAAAAATTCCATGGAAAATGATGTTGGATTCTTAAATAGGGTTATCACTGGTGATGAATCGTGGTTTTTCGAGTATGACCCCGAATCGAAATCGCAAAGCATGGAGCGGAAAGCAACAGGTGAAGCTCGAACAAAAAAATCAAGGAAAAGCCGATCAAAAATCAAAGTCATGCTCCTGGTTTTCTTTGATATCAAAGGTGTTGTTCATCATGAATTCCTTCCTGAGGAAAAAACGGTAAATTCTGAGTTCTACCTTAACGTTCTCAAGCGTTTGAGAGATCGAGTGCGTCGTGTGCGACCACATTTGACTCAAAACGATGGATGGATTCTTCATCAAGACAATGCACCCGCACATTCGGCTTTGATTGTTCGCCAGTTTCTGGCTATAAATTTAATCACTATCCTTGATCATCCCCCTTATTCACCGGACCTCGCCCCCTGCGACTTTTTTCTATTCCCTAAATGCAAAAATGTGATGAGGGGACAGCATTGGGAAGATGTGGACACAATAAAATAAGAAACGACGAGGAGACTGAAAAGCCTGACTTCCGAGGACTTCCAAGGGTGCTTTGAAGAGTGGAAAAGAAGATGGGATAAGTACATAGCAGTGAATGGAGAGTATTTTGAAGGGGACAAAATCAATGTAGATGAAATTTTGTAAAATAAAGTTTTTATGACCTTAGTTCGCGTATTTATTGGACAAACCTCGTATGTAAAGTGTTTATACTTTTTAGATCAATTTTTCTGGACATGTACTTAACCTACTTTTAATATTGAATCCTTTCTAGTAAAAAATACCAAATACAAACCAGAAAATCTATTTAGAATGTTTAGTGTGATATTAATTTTGCAAATTATCTAACTGACTAAGGAAAACAATCAAGGTCTCTGTTTCAACTTGACCATTCAGCATTTAGCTGGTATGTTTGTCAAGCAGTTTTGGCATTGACTGATTGCTTTGAAAGTTAGTACCTAGTACATTTGCACCTAATGCTCTCATATAGCTGCTTTAAAACTTTACAATAAAACTTTCCATTGACAGTTTGACACACAGAATTCAAATTCCGTGAACTTTTGGGTAACAAATATATATATATACATTTCCATAACAGTTTCACGTCTTTTCAAAAAGTGTTCATTTGGCGCATTAGTTATTTGAAGAGTATATTAATATTTTGAGTATACAGCTAAACATAAGTATTACACCCTGAGTTTTACTATTTTTATCCACAAAATATTACAATTTTAATCATGATTTATTTTATCCATTGATTCATCTTTTTTGACTCCTTTCAAAATTAAGTGATTTAGCGTCCAATCAATTTACAGATTAGCTTCATGTTTCATGAGAAATTTTTCATTCGAAGATAATCAATTTTGGCGTAACACATAGTTGTATATCGTCACATACAAATAGCTGCTGCATAGAGTCTCTGTTTTTATACAACATATTCTTGGTATTCTTAGCTGCTTGTGTTGATAAGGAAATGCTTACAAGGAAAACAGATACAGACATTACTCAAGACATTTTTTGTTTACTTCTATTAGCAAGCTTCATGGTGTTACACTGACTATTATTTTGCTGGAATGTTTTAACAGAATGATTTTGTATTTGATTTGTCTGTTTGTTATTTTCGAACGCTCCATCCAATTTTGACGAAATTTAATGAAAATGTTTAACACAAAGGGAATTTGCTGATTAGTTCTTGAGAGCTCTTTGGCTCCATAGTGGCCATTTTTGTATTTTTTCAGACACTATTATCTTTTTTATCTTTTTAATAAGCAGCCGTTATGTTTCAAACTCAGTACAGTAGTAAAATAGAAGTAATTACACGTGTAAAAAAATCACATGGCCCAAAAATGTACGATGGCGCTTTAACAGCCCAAAATTTCGGTTGGGAAACATTTTTTTACTTGGAATCCATCAACCGGGTCATCAAATAAAAGTTCTTGATGAGTGCATTCTAAAGTTAACAATTTTAAAAAGCACCAGATGTCCCATGATCTATATTTTTGGTTTCAAGGCCTAAACATGCACGATGGCCGCTTGATGGGCCAAAATTATGGCCGGGAAATATTTTTGTACTTTGAACCTATCAAGTGGGGTATCAAATGAAAGGTATATATGAGTGATTTAACAAATTTAATTTCATTAGCTAATTTTTATATGTCCTAGGGAAAACAATCAAAGTTGATGCTATTTACATACGTTATTAATTTTGGTATGTCACTCCCTTTCCTTCCTAAAAATATAAAAATTGTGTTTTACTATATTAAAGGTCACATTTAATACAAAAGGAACAACTTAAAAACTCTGTGGTAGCCTATTATTTATTATGTGTAAATGATACTAGGTACCTGTAAAGAAATATTACTTTAAAAATAAATTTTCAAAATGAGGCGAATGAGTTAGGTCAGGGTCGGATCTAGGAACCGCAAAACCCCGCGGTGCTAGGGACTCTGCCAAAAGGGACCATGAAAGAGCTCAAAAGAATTTTGGGGAAAAAAAGTTTTTTCTGAGAATGCGCAAATGTTTTTACAACACTTTGCAAAGTGAAAATTTTTATGGTCGCTGTTGACAAAATATGGGTATAAACACTTACTTTCACGTCACGTTTGATTCCGTAACGCATATCTCAGAGCGACTTGCAACAGTTTCAATATGCAATATATTATTACTATTATTATTATTATTTTGTATTGTATTATACAATATTGTATTATATTATATGTGTATGTGCTTACACACTAGTACTTAATAACTGGCAAAAACCAAACTAGACGTCGGTCAAGGTTTATTTTAATTATAAAATCAAAAAAAACTACACCAGATGGTGGTCAAGGTTTATTTTAGTTCTAAAATAAAAAAACCCAAATGAAACGGAGACCAAGGTTTATTTTAGTTAGAAAATAGAAAGAACCAAACCAGACGGCGATCAAGGTTTATTTTGGTTAGAAAATCGAAAAAAACAAACTAAACGGCGAGTAAAATTGCACATACAAGCTAAAAGGTTGTAAAATTTTGTATGTATGAGTATCTATGACTTGCAAAACCCCTTTAAAAACTCATTGGGCTGGCGAATTAAAAATTTTTTGCAAGTCACCGTTTTCACTTCGATTGGCTTCCAAGTGCCACACGCCTTTTTATCAGTTTTATTTTTCCGGAATTTTACTACTGGTTTTTTGAAAAAAAAATACAGTAAGAGAAAAATGTAGTACAGTATACTGGCAGTTAGATTATAATAACTAACATAATAGTAATTATTAGGCCTATTATAATAATTAATAATAGCAACAGTATATAATAAAATGATTCACAGAATCATTGTCTCTGCTTGTTATGCGACTACTCTTGAATGCTATGTCCAATTTTAACAAATTTGATGAAAATATACACTTGAAGGGTATTTGCTAATTAAATATGGGCCCCCTTGAAAAGCTAGGAGCATGGCGCACATTTTTGTACTTTTCGTAAACTATTTTTTTTAACAAATTGTCATTTAGCTTTGAAATTTAGTAAATGAGTAAAATATGAGTAATTACACATGTGAATAAAATTTCAAGGCTTAAAAAAATGCATGACGGCCTCATAATGTTCTAAAATATTGGTTGGGAAATATTATATTTGCTGGAATACCATCAAGTGAAATATCAAACGAAAGGTCTGGATGAGCGCAATTTAAATTTGACAATTTTAAGGAGCATGATGGGCCCCATGACAAATGGCCAATTACTTTTTGGGCCCTTGTGGAGTGTCAGAAGCCTCAGGACACGTTTTTGTATTTTTTGAAAACTATTTTTATCTTTTTAGTCGTTAAACTTTCAAACTCAGTGCATGAGTAAAATATTAGATATTACAAGTGTATATACAATTTTTCATGTGAATTTCTTAGTCAGTTAGTGGTTGTGATGATTCTTCTGCAGAAATTTGTTTTGATATCTTCTCATTAGCACAAGTGAGAAAGTTATAACGTAATACTGTCTTTAAAGTCATTATAAACCGTGAGAAAGTTATGCTGCAATATTTTTTAAAATTAAGACAGGCTAGGAGTAAATGAGAATGTTATAACTTAATACTGTGTCAATAAAAACCGTAAATGAGAAAGATATGGTGAAATATTTAAAGTCAAAACAATGGTCAGTATAAGTCAGTATTCGTGACGGTGAAATGAAATATGTAACTACATTTATTACATTGTTGTTTGTTTGCTTTTAATAACACATGCGATTCAGGAGTTAAATGCATTCTAATCATTGTTAACTGTTTGTAGTAATGTTAGCAACAGCTGCTACAACCTAGAGGCAAACTTGATAGTCACATTTACAAGAGGCCCTTGCCTTGTCAAATAAATATGTGAATATGATAGACAACTCTTATGTAATTCAACACAGAAATAAAAACTCAGCTGAGAAAACCTGCAGCATTCTGCCGATATATTTTTTTTTTTCAGAATGCTATCATTTCATGGTTAGACCTCTGTCGTTGAATTAAAAGACGTAATTTTGAAAGAAAAAAATGAAATGAAAATACTCAACACTACAATTTTAAATGAGAAATTCAATTTTACCTGTATTATGTTATTTTGATGCACTGGGGCCTCAATTTATTTATTTATTCATATTCACAAGAGTGGTTTTGACTAACCAGTAATTACAGATGTCTTTCAATCTAACAAAATAAGTACAACAAACAAGGCTCTACTCCTAGTCCCTCCAGAAAACCTTACACATCTTAACTATAACCTTAAAACTCTGTAAACTTCTGACAAGTTTAAGTATTTAATTAAACATTTCTATTCCGTAAATTTAGCCAATGCGGACAAATAGCTCTAAATTTTATCAAAACAAAATATTATTTTATGTTCTGTTTACGCAATTGTTTATATTTTGGCTGTGCGTGTCTGGATGGTTAAACCTGTTTGTTTTGAAAACTCTTACAGCGCAGTGTTGGCGGTTACCACACTGCAGGGAAATTTGACCTGCAGGGAAATTTCCGTAAATCATTTACCCATAATTTTGAAAGGATATCGTTCTCTTAAAGAAAACTTTGTACAAAATATGCATTGTTTATTATTAAATGAGATTGCTAAATGTTTTCATTTCCTTTGAAAAGCTGCAAATATTGTTGTGATTTAAAATTCCATGTAATGGGTAAAACGTGATTGTGATGGGTAAAATCGTCAAATTTTAATGGCCGGTTAACATTTCTCGCATTTGGACTTTGGTCTTTGATTGATTAAACTGAACGAAGGGAAAATTTTGGTTATGCATTGTTACCATAATATTATCATTATTGGCCGTAATTTGATATTTCATACAATATACGGTAATTAGAACTATTAATAAAATTTAATGAAATATTTATAATATCGAAAGCATGTATGAGTGCTAATTATGTATTCGAAGTAGTCGAAATTAACTGTTGAAACCATAAAAACACAATACGATATTTTTGTGTTTTAGGTTTTCGTATGGTAATTTCAGTTGAAATACATTATTTTACTATAGTCTTGTACGGTATTCAGAAATTTTTGTTTTTATAAACAGTTTTTAATTAAAACTCTACAAGTGTATAAAAAAGTAGTTTGTATTTAACCTTTACATATTATTTGTTAGCAGTTATGCAAGAATAAATTCTGAAAATTTCATTAAGAAATATTAACATTTAACAGATATATAACTTTATTTTCCAAATGAAAAAACTGTATTTTTAAGAATAATCGATTTCAAGGGTTATACACTTTTTTTAATAAACATAAATTATTGTCATATGCAATGCACGAAAAATGTTTCAGTGTCTAATGAAACACAACTATGACTTTGCCTTGTATCAATTTATTTATTGATATGTTGGCAAAAGTAAACACTTGTTTGAAATAAACAACATTATTGTGAACAATGCTGGCTCGATTTATTTATGATACGTTGTCACATCTGTAGCCAGCAGTCAGCACAGCATGATTAAGAATGTCTCAAATACTCTAAACTAATCAGAATGAATAAACCAGATTTCATTAGTGATGTTAATTTCCATGTGCACAAAAACATAAAATGAAAATTACATGTAAATCTATTGCATTAAATGGTTAGAGCAGTTCATTTTATTTCTGAAAGTGTAGGCCTATACATACAATATAAAAGTTAAGAACAAAAATTGAAGAAATAATTTACATTATGATCCCGATTCTATCGGTCCATGGCTTATTTAGACGGACCAACAGGGTCGATTATATTGGCCCATGGGGTATTCAAAGAACTTTTGAGATGGATTTAATCGGCCTGTAGCAGTATTCAGTCAGACCAACAAAGCTTTATCACTTATATTGGCTTTGTGGACTACATCGGCCCGTGGCGGTATTCAGTCAGACCAACAGAACCCGTATTAAATTGGTAAAATTCAATTGGTATTTCAATTTAGTATATTTCTTCATACAAAATTATACGATTTGTGGTTTCCAGCCAAGACATATAGATTTTTGCTACTCCACACTCTAGAACAGGTGATATATAGCCTAACAGAACGTGGAAGAAATACGAAGTGCCCAAATGTATTCCTGCTACTCTATACATCTGACCCTGCAACTTACTGTCATTGTAAATGCCAACTTCAATGGACCGCAACCTTTTAAAATGGAAAGGTAGGTTGTTTGGAATTACAGGAATTTTTGAAAAACATCAATTAAAATCACTGCAAATGTAAGCTTATAAACAATAATTTCGTAATAAATAATAACAGGTATTAATATTTTTAAAACGGGAATGTGTCTATGTCCACCTGAGGTACATAAACTATGTTCATTCCAAATTTCATCTCAATCCGTTCAGTAGTTAATGTGAGTGAAAAAAAACACAAAAATACACAAAGGCACTCACACATGCGTGTGCGCGCACACACACACACACACACACACACAAACTTTCATATTTAGAATATTATATTAAGAAGTATAAAATATTATTAAATCATCAGTGTTGTACAGTTAACAAATATCATAAAACTAAATAATTAATTTGGACTGGGTAAGTAGTATAACAACATTTAAAATAATTTAAAATATTTATTATTCACACCTAACAATATATAATAAACTTATAAAACGTCACTGTTATACAAAAATACAAAAAATACATTTGTCACGAAACTAAATACTAAATAAATAAGTTGGATTGGGTAAGTAGTACAATAATGTTTTTTTGAACTGAAATAAGTCTGTTCATCTCAAGTACCTAAACCGCATTCATACCAAATTGTATTTCAATCGGACCAGTAGTTCATGCGTGATTAAATAACAAACAAACAAACACACAAACTTTCAGAAATATAATATGATTAAGATGCTTTGACAACGTTGCCAGATCTCTGGAAGTAAAACTATACACAAAATGGAAAATAATATATGTGTTGCTATATATGTGAATGACGCACTTGCACTCTGGCAAAAAAAGCTTGAACTATAAAAATATACATTTTTTACATTTCCCACCTGTTTAGCATCCATCAAAGAAAATTATTATTTATCAGTATGGGTGCCCTTACTTAAAAATAAACGAAATAATTAACATAAAAGTGTACACAGATCATTGATCTTTATTATAAAAGCAGTTTAGAAACGAAAAACATTCACTCATAATTTTTATTAAGGATTGCGTTTTCGTGTCCATATTCGGATACTAATCGTCTCCTGACTCCAAACGTAATGCAAAATCACAATGCATGCGCAAAATTAATAGGAAATCATATATATATATATATTTATTTATTTATTTATTTCATGTTATACTGGCAGAATGGCAAGACCCATCACACTTTTGAACTCTTCATGGAAAAAGAGCACACAATTTCAAATAAAACTGGTCCAATAACATTTTTCATACATATCACAATAATGTGATATTTATTATTATTGTGATATTTTAATAATATCTGTTCAAAGAACAGTCTACTGTTCTTTGAACTACTAGTTATGTTATTTACTGACCTGATTCTAATAAAGTAGGTTTTGGAATGATTGGAATGCAGTCCCTTACAGGTGTAGATGAGACTGGAATTGCCATGGCAACATCATTCTCAGTAACTGAAAAGCAAACGTTAATTTACTATAGGCTGTTTTCTTTTAGTTTTTAATGTTATTACTAAAAAAATAATAATACAATAATGTTTAATATCACAATGCTGGAAAATTACTTTTCAAAGGGTGATACAGCACTACCACTTTCTACACATTGTGGCAAGTTATAAATATGATCCTAATAACCTGAAATTAAATATTAATGAATATAAGAGAATAGATGCTACACTGTTTGGAAGTCACCCCAAACAGATTGTAAAAAACAATGTGTTCTATGACTGTGGATTTAACTTTGCATTAATTAACTAATTACTTCAGGGACTAATTATTTACTTTTAAATAGTTCTTAATGCAGCTGCCTTGATGAAGCTAATATCCTAACATTACGAACATTGAATAGCATCATTATACATATAAATTAAATAACACAGAAATTGATTTTGGAATTAGCTTGAAACTTTTGTTAACAAAAAATTCTAAACCCTAAGCTGTCATGAGAAAGTTGATTACATTAGATACCATCATGAGAGCAGTGTGGGTAAGTTAAGGATGGTAGAAAGCGGAGATAAGATCAACAGATAGATTAGGAAAACCATTTTTAGAAAATGAAGACGATTAAATAGATGATGCTACTGGTTAATAGAGTAACAGATAATAGAGACCCTACTATATTTCAAACATTTATCATACTGTTAATAAAAATATCAATTAAATTGCTATTAATAAATTACATAATAATTACTCTTTGAAATACAAATTTCCTTTTCTATCTTTGGTTTTGTATATTTCATATCAATGATTTTAAATATAATTGGCATATTTTCAATAGACTTTAAATGTAAATGAAAGTAATATTCTTTTCTTACAAGCAATTTGTTTCAAATTATTGACCCCATAACACGACCAGTAATTACAAACACAAAGACATTGCTTTTTGACATTTTTATACAAAGTATCCTGTTTTATTATTAAACTAATTATAATCAATTGGTCAAGCCTAAACTGCTAGAGGTTAAAATAATTTAAAATACTTACAAATATTACTGTTTGGCACTTTCAATGGATCTTCGGAAATAACAACAGCAGAAAAGTATTTAGAAGAAGCTGGTGTCGATGTGGCAACAGGTGGGATCACGGTGAAAATACTTCCACTTCCAAACAATGGGCTTGGAAGAGTCAATACAGTTGTGTTTTGAATCCTGGGTGAAAATATGGTTTGATTGTTGAATGACGTGTGTGTTGCACTGGTGTTTGGTGTTTGGTAAGAGTCTGTCACTACAATCACACTCGAAGTACCCAAGTTATCATGATTATTAGAAATTGCAGATTCAGGATGAGGAGAACCCTGTGGTGACACATGTGTTACCTGTAAATATTTACAGTAAACACGTTAATTTATATTAACGTGAAATATTCATCACATTAATAAAAAGTTACAGCTTACATAAACCCTGGTTTTAGGCTAGGTCCTAAAGCAGAATAAATGAATATTTAATAAAATAAAATAATAAATACCATCTGAAAATGTAATTAGTAAAACATGTTAACTGTACATTTTAAAAAATAACTGGTGCAAAAAAAGGATATCATTTGAAGCAACTAAATACATTTTCACTATTTTTCAAAATAAAAAAAAAATTAAGTTTAGAAGCTTTTTATAGAAAAAATTGTTGGTACAGTAGAGTCTCACTAAATCTGACCTAAACCAGGCGTGCCCGGTTTAATTAGCGGGAAAGTCTGGTTACATGGAGAACCATTAAAAAACTTTTAAAAGTAATGAATTGAATTTATTATATTAAAAAACTTCGAATTATGTATATTATTACTAAATGTATTGTACTAAAACATAAAACAGCATACAGAATCTCACTACAATAATAAAGTGCAGTACGTCAAATCATCAAACATGACGGAAAAAGTTTGTAATTGCTTTTGTTTACCAACTGTTCTTGCCCCTACATCTCGCAATCTCATGAGGAGTAAAATATCTTTTACCTTTTCGAAAACAGTGAATAAAAAAAATACATGAAATCTTACGACACACACAAGCAGAATGCACCCTAACTGCCAACTCTTCATCAACTCTGAATTAATAATAAAAGAAGGAAAAATTAACAGAGCAGGTAATTTTGGTCAGAGCAGAAAGGTAAGGGTGGTCAACCCCTCTTTCTTTTGAAGAGAATAAAGGTAATTGGTTGAGCGCGTAAGTGACATGTAGATGTAAAGGCCTGAAACGAAAGTGGCGCACAGGCATTGTACATTTGGTTTCGCTACTAATCATTTAAATTCCTTGAAATATTGTTCTTTGAGGCTTGGTTGGATTAAACAGAAGGTCAGATAAGTGGGACTGTACTGTATTTTAAAATTTGAAATAAATTCATCATCAAGACCAAATATAAAAAAAAACTATGTTTTAATCAATAGTTATTTTTGTTTCTTCAATTAATTCATAAACAGTAAATTTCTTTTATTTCAAATTTGGTATCTGACACAATTTCTGAATTTTTATAAGTGATTGTAATTTAACGAATCAATTTTTCGATTCTTTGCCCATATCTCTGGAACATTTTTGGAGGGAGGCAGCAACTTTATATGAAGTGTGGCTAGAAAAAAAATGATCTTTTTTTAAATAAATGACAAGTATATATAGGTTAAACAATGCATCCACCAACCTAATGCGTGGTCTTCAAGATTGTGAACTGCTCAGCCTGAGTATTTTACAATTGGCCTTAGTTCAAAATAGATCATGGATCAGGAAAATGCAAACGTTCAAAAAGAGCAATGTGTTAATGAAAAGTTCCTTGATGAACTCAGGATATCTGCCACCAAAACTTAAGCTTTGTCAAAAGAAGTATAGTAATATGAATGTTTATCACCCACACAAATTTTGAGTTTTTTAAATAGAGACAAGATTGCAGAAGACCCACAATCCAGGACAACTTAGTATCTCAAAAACAGATGTAAATATTGACAAAGCCAATCAATATGCCTAAAAAGTCAAATATTGAACAGTATTAAAAAGTATTTACACTAAGTTTTAACATGAAAAAATGTGTTAAAAAATTATGCTGAAGAATCTGGTTTTTCCTAATGACAATCATGAGACTCAAAGGTCACAGTATCAACCAGCAATACTACATTGTTTTAACATCCATTATGAGTAGGGGTCTGTGGGCCGAATTTTTCGAGTTCGGGTCGAGTTGGACCAAACAGCTAAATTTTTATAGCATTTTTTTGTTGGTAGTGAAACAAAAAGTCAAGCTTGCTGTTGATTTTACAAGAGCAACAGAGACCTTATTTTTACGTTCAAATTAAACTCTGAAATCTGGAAGTGAAAACTATAACTACAAAAAACAAAGAGATACAGTAATCAGATTTCCATGACCATTTGTTTATCGTTTGTATGCTTATTGATTTTGAATTTACAATAAACTGTGAACTACTTATTAACAAAACTTTGAAATTGATTTAAAATGTAAGGTAATCATATTTTTATAAAGAGTTAAAACTCTACTAACATCACTATTTGAAACAAAACAAAAGCTGATTATTACCAAATACAGCTGACAACTGCTAACCAGAAGAAAAAAAAGAAGTAATGCACAAAATGTCTAACAAACTGTTACCATTCTATTTAAATAATTAAGTAATTAATATAAACTGAAATAAAAATAACGTTACCTGTGTAATAATAAGTTTTGTAGTTTCTTACTTATTTCATTGATTGTGGTATTACAGGTCTATTTGGTAACCAATTTCTATAAAACACTTTGCTTTTTAACTCCATTACTGAATAATTTACTTGTTATAACCAATAGTTCCGCCAAAAATTCCTAATCCATAATCAAAGCAAATAATACTTCACAGGACATTTTCATTTGTCATTTTGTTTTATGAGTGTCAAGCGACATACAAAATTTCTGAAATTTTGGAAAATAGAAAGTATTTTCTGAGAGTAGCAAACCATTTACACCGAAAAAAAAAACCTGGTCACTACCAAATATTGCGCAAATCTTATAAAATGTAGAGTTTTGCACTCGGACGTGTTTACACAAAACTGAGATTAATTCTTGTAATAAGTGATGCAAGAGAACTGCTCGCATATTCGAGGCTTACAAGGAATCAAGACTTGGAAGTTTTAGATGCTGTGAAAGAAAAAGCAACAGAGACCACAAACATTCTCTGTCATCAGCAAACAATGACCTATGCAATGGAAAATTCATACAAAGTGGATATTTTAAAAAAACACCAATACAAAATTGTATAGCACCAGTCCCAGTTTTTTTTCTAGCCATACCATTTATGATTTGTTTTATAGACAAATAAAACTTATTTTAACCTACAAACTAATATTAGTCAAAATAGCCTTTTTTTACATCCAGCATACTTTCTATATATTTCCATATAACTATAAAATAAAGACTCACCTCATTAACATCAACAAAGCAAAAACCCATGTGGGATGAATCAGACTGGCCTTTAAAAGATGTGCCTTCAGTATTACAACCACTGTTAGGTGCCGACTGTTCCGGAGATTGATTGATATCACAGTTGGACATTGCAGTCTCTAACAAACAAGCTTTGTTTGATTGTGTTCTTTCTGTTTCATTTGTTTCTCCCTTGTCATCATTACC
Organism: Callitettix versicolor; assembly: GCA_022606455.1. Lineage (NCBI taxonomy): Eukaryota > Metazoa > Arthropoda > Insecta > Hemiptera > Cercopidae > Callitettix > Callitettix versicolor. The sequence goes on along the minus strand of CM040183.1, from coordinate 39,854,090 downwards.
TTTTTGTTTTTTTGACTTTCCATTTTTTGAATTACCAAAGCAATTAAACATATCAGCAGATGATGTGTTTTCTTCTAGCTCTACAAAACCATTTAAAAACTTGTCAGAACAATTTTAACACTTTTTGTATTATAAATCTATCACTAAAAATATAAAAAAGTGAAATTTACAATAATTTAAATGAATATTTTACTGTACACAAATTTTTAATATTTTTTGTCTAAATGTTTGTATTAATGGCTATTTAAAACAATTTATGTACAAAAAAAATTGTTGTTTTTTAGTCTCATTTGCTTATTTTACAGGGTCATTTTTTAATTATCAAAAACTAGATTTTATTTGAGTTATTTTTTCATTAAAAAGTTGTTAAAACTCAGATTTTCTGAAAATCAGCTCTAACAATTTTGAATTTTATCTGAAAATTGAATATGTTTCCTATGAATCCTACGAACTTTTAATATCACCTGATTTTCCTTCTCAAAAACTTATGTCTCAATAAAAATATAAATACTGCAATAAAATGCTGCTTAATGCTCCCCACCCAACTATTTCCTTTTCATGCTTGAACTCATAATTAATATATAAAATTAATCTTAATCTAAGCTTAACTTACACGTCATTAAATCAATAGCAATTCAAATGATTAGAATTTTTGGGGTCACTATAGCATCACACAATCCAGTACAGGAGCAATTGAAAAGAAATTCAAAATCAGTTCATCAGATTTTGCCCAAATTTTGGTCATATATGAAGCTTTATAATTGCAGTAATTAAAGCAAATTTTAAATAAAAGAAATTTATGGTTTGGTAGTAAATAGAAAACAAAAATAATAAAAAACAAACTGAGGCTGCAGTCAGGTTTTTGATTTTTTCGAATTATTCTAAAACCACAAATTTGTTTTAGAGGTTTTCAAACTGAATATACTGTTTTAAGTTATGGATATGTGATCAAATTTTCAGAGAAATCTGATGTGATTTGAAAAATTAGGTAATTTTTTTTACTAGACCTTTTGGGGAAAGAAATGAAAAGTTTGCATTATGTTTTTGAACATTTTTTTAATATTTTTAATGAACTCTGAAAACGCACATTTTGACCATTACCATGATGGTGATATCAGATGTTCATTTTTTTAAAACTTCAAACACTGCTACTCTGAAACTATTTAACAAATTTTCCTAGTAACAACTTTGCGCCAAAATCAATGTTTGTGCCACTTAAGTCAAATCTGACAAAAATTTTGAAATTCTAGTTTCTGTAGTTGCAGACACTCCCACTCCAAAACCTTACCATAACAGTTGCACCAAGTACTCATTTTCCAATGGAAATTTGCTAATAAAATAATAAACCAATTCAACTTACCAAGACCATTAACTGTGATTAATTGTGATTTAGCTTTGGAACTCCGCAGTCTTTGTTTAATAGGAACTAGAGATTTATCTTCAACATTTTCATTTGTTTTCTTTTGTAATTCTGAAGTTCCTCTGAAGCTATAGTGAAAAACAAAACAAAAACAAATAATTGGGATTAATTATTTTATAGTTATTAATTAGTATAGTATTTTGATGTTTTGTAAACTCATATAGATTTGCAAGACTTCTATATGAATAAACTTATTAATTAAAATTTAAGCCTAAATATGTAATTATTAATTTATACTTATTAACAAAAACAATTGCTAATTTTAAGTGACATTCAATTTTGGTTAAAAAAAATTAAATTAACCAGAAATGACGGTTTCATTCAAGCAAGTTCTATAGCTGACGGTGTGCGTGCAAGTGTGCACGTGTGTGTATATGTGTATGTGCATGTGTATACAATCTGTAAAACAAATTAAGTGTGTTACTCTTAATTTTGTTAACCCCTCAATGTATGGGGGTGCAATAGATCTACAAAGGTCACAAATTATCATGACAAGCTCCTCATTAAGTAGAGGCAAACTGAGGAAAATAAAGAGCTTTGATACAGAACATGGAGTATTCAAGAATTTAAATACTATGTGCTTGGCTCCGGGTAAACTGAAATACAGATTGTGAAAGAGACTATGAAGTGCACAAAAAGTCAAAAGGCTGAGATGCCAAGGGGTAACACCTGTTTCCATTATAGTGAAAGAAGAAGGCAATTTGCATGTAACCTAGGTGATTCCAAATTTCCTTCTTCACTTTACTTACTCTTCTTCAGTGTCACCAGCAATAATTCCAGTTCTATCTTCATTTTCCGCAGATGCTGGAAAGTAATAAACAACACAAGAATATAATTACAATTGACACTCGCCACATAACACATCATTCAAATACACAACCATATTAAAAAATTATTTACAAATATTATAAATCTATAAAATGATAACTATGTATGTTTGTAAGGAACAGAAATCTAAATTACAGTGTGGATTGTCAGAAACTTACAGTGCTCTCTATGGTCTGTCTTAATTACTATGCTATCTATGGTATTCACAGATCATTGACATTATGATGTTTGATTTAACAAAATTTTAATATTTTCCTTTAACATTAACAATGCATGTTAAACACGATTCCTACCTTTCATGCCATAGTGAAGCATGGATATTGAGATAGTTATTAAAAAAACCTTTACCATCGACTTCTTACACATAAATTAAGTCAATGTGTGGATTTTTTAATGAAAACATGGACACATTTTAAAATGAATTATCATAATGTCTACAGGTATTTTATTCATATTATTTATTAGCTGACTAGAAATTAGTAATGAAGGGTTATTGATATTAATGAGGGGCTCCCTTGTTTACCCAATCTTTTACATGGCAACACAACAAGATGACCAATTCTGGTCTCATAAGAGTCCATTGTGCTCCTTTATTCAACTTCATGTGAATTACCTCAATGATATAACAAACAACAGAAATTAAATGAAGCCGACAATGTATAAATCCATTAACCAGTCGTAGCACCTTAAAAATATGACAATCCAACATTATAAAAATTGACTCTAAATACCATTTTGGGGGGGGGGAAGAATCAATAAATTATTGTTTCTTTTTTGTGGCTTAGTTTTATACACCCCAAATTATTTCTTGAAAAAAGACCAAAACTTGAAAATAAACCTCAAATTACCTGATTTTAGTTTAAAATATTAAACTAAAACATTAAGCTCTCCATTAAATAAAATAAAATTAAATTAAAACATTAAACATTAACAATATTAAGCTATACAAACACGGAGCTTCTAGAACTAGCAAGTTGTTGCAGAAAAATAATCATAAATAAGTAGAGTATTTTAAGTGTTTTCAAGGTTAGTTTATATGACAGTTTTTATTTAGTAACATTTTTGCAACCCTTTGGTGCGAATAAATTACTATGAGTGTGGAAGGGAAGGGGATGTGTGTGTGCACGTAAGTGGGCTAAATTCTTAGAAAGTTAACCCATTATTGAGCAAAAACATTGAACTAATTCTCTCAAGTGTTGCTACTTCTCCAAAAATCAGTTCTGTAGTTATCATAAAAGCAAAAAATTGGCATTGAAAGCATTAAAATTATTCAGGGTAATTTTAAACCCCATGGACACAAAATGCAATTATGAATCATTTGCAATCAAAATACAATTTATATATTTCCTATACAGTTTCTAGAGAAAAGTGAGCTAAATGTCAGCCATCTACCTCTATTAAAAGTGGGGAATTAGTTATCATTGAGTGAATGGCACTAATTCACCCAATTACTGCCAAGAATTCTCACCATTTATTATTCCAGAAATAAGTCCTTGAATCCATGGATCCTCTTCAGTTTCTTTCACTATCGTTTTTATCGCATCTGTTCCAGGCACTGATGATTCTTTCTCAGGTGTTGCTATAACTTTATTAATTTTTTCCGCTAGTTTCTCATGCAGCTCTGTATTGTCAAGCAGGTTATAAAGAACCTAAATACAAAAATTAAAATGTATTATATAGTGCATGAAAAACTGGTAAGAATTGATTTTTTTTTTTTTTTATTAAAACAGAAATTTTGCAACTGGTCAGTTAAAACAAATTATAGTAAAACACTATTTAACCATCACCCTTGGGACTGGGAAAAGGTTGGAAGGCATAAAAGGTCAGGTAATAAAGGGAGCAAAAGAAATTTAAGTAAACAAACTAAAATACATTATTATGCCAAATTTAAATGCATCATGATTATTCTAAAAAACAAAACTTCATAAAATGGGCAAAAAAAGTATCACATAATAGTGTTATCTCCTGCCAACTGCTAATTCACTATAACTTTAACTCACTAAGGAGCAACGACATTTTGTCAAAACATAAACAATGAACTGCTTATCTATATATACTGTACACACAAGCAGCCACACAGATACCCACTTCAAAATCATTTACAAAATCATTATTTGTGTTACAATATTTTCAGAGTATAGTATATTCCCTGCTTATCCAGTCCAGAGATGATATCAAAACAAAGCTGCTTGATGTGCTTGCTTTATCAGCACTAGTTCAATAGTAGACTTATTAGATAGCAAACTGTTTTGGGTACTAGTGCAAAAAAAAAAAAAAAAACAGAATAATATATGCCTACAACTATTATCTTCCCTTGTGCAGATTTTCTGCACAGGTTCCTGTTAAACAAATCTTACTATAGATTATACTATAAAACTTTGTGATATTAGACTAAGCTATCACAAAAGAGTGCTTTATTAGGAAACGTAGAAATATACATTTGATAAGCTTTCTAGACAATGGATATGCATTTTGTAGAAGTAACAACTCACCACAGATTGTTATGTCGGGTTGTACTTCACATGTAAAAATAACAATAAATGTATAAACTTAATGGAAGTTTCTTTTGAACTCATAAATATAGGTTTGCTTTAAATTTTCACTTCTTTGGTATTTATAAAGTAAATGAAGCTTTGTGATCATTTTTGAACTTGAAAAATAAATAGCAAAAGTAATGTACTTAAAAATAAAACATTTTTTTTTACTATCCTAAATTAAGAAGTGGGGAAAGTTTTCATCTAAACCCTTTGTATTCGAACCAGATTTAATTAGGACTATTATACTAGTTACATTTATTTCATTTTATTTGAAAAATTATGAATTTTGTCACCATTTGATATTTACTCCTTGTTGATGCAAACCTATTGTTTTACAGATAAAAAATACCTTAACTTTCAAAATTCAGAAATCAATGAAAATCACTTACAAAATCCACAGCATCATCAGGCTGGCTGTCATCTTTTCCAATACGAGATGTTCCTGGTGATGAACTCCTACATATTTCCTGTGAAGAAGCTCCTGGTTCTAGTAGCCGTCGTCTTACTGCAGACCCTTGTCTAGATTTTTCATTGGCTTCATCCTATGATAAACATAATTTTTCTTACTGAAGTAAACAAATGTGGTCTATAAAACATCATCAAAAAAAATTGCTTTATATATCTTTTCACGATAGAATCAGAAGGTTCTTGGGTCATGCAGTAACCATCAGAGTGATCACTGGTCGAAAATTTGTTTTACTGAGGTTAGTACCAACAGACAAAACAGCAGTTATTTTTTCCTGTAATTCGGTTTTATATATTATTTTAACATTTTGTGGTTTGCTGTAAGTGACATATTACTTGCAGATTTTAGGGAAACGGGTCTCACACCATCAAGATTGTTTTTCAAAAGTTACCATCGGCACTAGTCACTTCAATGAAAGTGCTAATGATTGACACTTTCTTATGAGACAACAGTGCTCATGAGACAAATTCTTTTTAACTGTATATGCAGACAAAAATAATACATGTTTAAAAATCATGAAGAATATTACAAACATTCAGTTTACATATCAGATCTTGTTAAATAATCTGCAGAGACAAAAATACACAATTTTTTTGTTGCTATTGCAAATGATAGAGCACATGCTGCAAAGATTATTTCATTACTTATACAAATTTCTAGAAAACACTAGTACCACTTGTACACGTATGACTTTATCATTATTTTGTTTTCTGAAGGTGTCTGAAACAATGTTCCAAACAGTTCCAAGCAATGTTCATACATTCTCTCATTATTCTCTAAAGTTTCAAACAATTAGATACTACTTCATATAACATAAAACACATAATGTCTATTCATAATGTTTAGTTTGACATATTTGTACATTTCAACTATTTTTAAAAATAGTTTTGAAAGAAGAGTAATTTACCTGTATAATATTTTGAAATAACGAGTTTCTATAGGAATTTGAATTATTACTTTTTGAAAATGAGTTACTCAGCTCTAAAAGTTGGCATAACTGTTCCATTAATGTTTCTTCTGTTTCTCCTCTAGCTGCTTGGCCCATTCTTTGAATATTGTCTTGAACTGAAATTTCCCAAAAGTAATTCATGAAACACAAAAATTTTAGAATGTTTTATGTCTAAGTAAAAATGGTTCTGAATAAACCTTTTCAAAATGTGGCTTTGACAGATGTGTCAGTAAAATTTTAATTATAAAATTATTAAACTTAAATAAATATATACTGGTTTTGTTATCCTCCAAAGGTTATACTACAGTAAGCTAGTATATTTTTTTATTATTTCATTTCTAGACAACCTTATTTATAACACACATAACTCTGTTATCATGACAGCTTCCCAGTAGAGGGGAGCAGAATGTCCTTGAACACTTAAACAAGGTTGAAGGGAAATTACGCTAATAAAGAAAAATAAAAAATAACTCTGTATTATTATCTACTTCTTCTTAGACAAGTTTGTTTTTAATGAAAACCTCTTAAATTTGAACATGCCAAGTAAACATTTCAGGTTTTGAGCAATTTAAAGACACAACAAATCTTTACACCCTAAACAAGATATTTTCTTATATCTTTTGCATGAGAATGAAAAATCTGCAGAAAAGTAAGAATTCATAGTCCCAATTTTAGTATAATTTATAAAATATCAAACATTTATATAAGATTTGTATAAATTTTAAATGAAAATTACCAACTTCATCACATTTCAATGAATACACTCCCTCTAGTTCAGCCAGTTGCCTGAGCATGAGACACACTCAGCTAAACCACCACCAAGCTAGCACACACCACTTCTGAAGGCCTATCTACTGCTAAGCTATGTTGCAGCATCACAAAAAAAATTATGAAGGAAAAATGGGGAACATTGCTGTAAATTTTAAAACAGCTGAGTAAAATCTGCCATTTATTCCTTTCCTCTTTTGTTTAAACACTTCTTTCCTATTTTCTCTAACACAAAAATAGTACATTCAGATCATTTGTCTACGATTTGCTTATTTTTTTATTTGTTTCGAGTTTCTTTTATTGCATCATTATTTACCTTGTGTTTTGTTATTTATAAACAAAAATTATAACCAACTTTTTTGAAACAAAATCAAAATTGTTGTCTGCTGGATTTCTAAAATAATCGTGGCATGCAGTTGTCTCCCTGATGTGATAAAAACGAATCTCCAAAAATATTTTTTTTTACCTTACCCTTTTTGAAATTCTGATTTCACCATCTTAAACAGCTTAAAATTGCATATGCACTTTAAACTTTTATACTACATTGAAAATATTAAAAAAAATGAACCCTACTTAATTTCAACAGACTTTGGAAATTGAACATGCTAATTTATGCAGCAATAAAAAATGCTGATTTATGATAGCGAAATTACATTTTCAAAAAAACTATAACAAAAAAGTTATGAATTTTTAAAGATTTGAAATGATTGCCACTTTGAAATTGTTAAATGAATTTTGCTGGTTAATGAACTTGTTCAAGCGAAGTTTGAATGAAATCAGACCGTGTGTGTGTGTTTACACATGCGCACACATATATATACAAACTCATACACATATATAAATTTTAATGACCTCTCCATACAGATCTAGAGGTCTGGATTGTTGCCCATTTCAAGGTCACGGGTCTGGTTCTTACCATGATGGCCACTCCAATAGCTTTCTTTCTTGTGGAAATTTGCTAATAATTCATTTCTTGCTCTTAAATTAAGTAGGTGGCTATAAGCTATTAATTATTAATTAGCTTGATAATAATCATCCCATACAACTAACTTGTTATTAAAACAAAAAATATAATATTTTTTTGGGAAATAATTTTTAAAAAATTTATCAGATAAAAATTTTAGGATTTTTAATATTTTTTGTGCTGATGGTTAGACCTATAAGACACAAAGTAAATAACTATAAAACTTACCTAGACTATAAATGTTGGTGAATAAATCCAATATTTGCATTAAATTTCGGCCATGGAAACGAGTATTGAACTTACGGCCTTGGTTGATAATTCCTTGGCATTCATGTAAATGAGGAGATGTTATCATAAACCGTTGAGCAGCATCATTGCAACCTTCTGACAACAAATAACCTATAAAAAAATAGTTATTCTTAAACACTGTAGAAAACAACAATAATAAATCAAATTAAAAGCAACAAAGCATTAATCTACACAAGCTATAATCTCATTGTAATTTTTATTATATCGAATAATTTTATATTTAAACAAATTTTTATTCAAGATGTGCAAATGCTGCTAACAATGGCCTAAATACATGTGAAGAAGTTATTTTTGTTTCTGTGAATTTATGTCTGATATTTTTAACTCACTGTATAACAATACCATTATAATTCAGGTCTATATTGACTTTCAATAAACCACTTATGGTTTTAATAAAAATATTTTCATGTGGCTAACTTTTATTCATTTACCTTAAAATTATTATAATTTTATTACTAGTAGCTTAGCTACATTTTCAAATTAGATTACCCAATTCTTATTTTTATTATGAATTATGACTGTCAAGGTTTATTTTCTTTTAAGGTCTTTAACAAATTAAAATTTCTTTTATTTAAAATTTTTTCATTAACTTTAGTTATAAATTTTCAGATACAATAGTTTCAATTAATTATCATTCTCATGTCAGTTGGAATGACGGATGACAGAATAGAGGGATTACACAAACAGATCACCCATATTTTCAGCGAATGATAAAAATAACATACTATACTCTATTTATAACATAGAATGTGTTATTATTATTATTTTGTGAAAAGAGCTGCCTCGGTGGCCTAGTTGATACTAAAATTTCACCCAGAGGACCCGGGTTTGATTCCCGGCCAGGGCTTGGCATTTTCATACGCTATAAATCATCCCATCGTCTGCATTAGCCCAAGTGTGCACAATAGTTGGACGTTAAAAAAAAAAAAAAAAAAAAAAAAATTATGAAAAGGTATAAAACTTTTAAATTTTCTATTTAACTCTAATTATGTAATATAAAAACTTTACACACATAGATCTTAAATACAGTAAATTATCCGTACTTAACCTCTTGACAAGTATTCCCATAACATGTGCCAGAACACACCGTGCGCCTTTTATAGTACTTACGTGATTGTTGTCAATAACTTACACACTTCATGGTATTATCATAAGTAGTGTGAGAGTATTTATCTTTCAACAAAAACATTCAGGCACTCTTCCCGAATCTGTTGAAACTAACTGAAGAGTTTCTATCTCATTCCACTAGATGACAGGTTCGTTTACATTTTGATTATCAATATTTTCTAACAATAGCAATTAGTGTCAGTTGTTGTCAATGCTATTAATAAATCGTGTTAATAGGTTAACAGAAACTCTCCTTTAAAAGGGTACCTGCTGGTTAATACATACTCTATTGTAAAACCAAATGTTTTGCAATGATTTGAATATTTTCTTTTATTACTTAATACAGTACAATTAAAGTAAGATATAATTATAAAAACTGTAAGAGGTAATTATGAAGACAAACTTTTTTTATATTTCTGAACTTTTAGACCTCATACTACAGTAATAATTTTAACATTTTTTAAAATTATTATTATATACTTTATTATTATTATCTTAGGCCCCAAATTCCGTAACAACCAATTACTCCACATCAGTAATGAAACTCTTTACCAAAAAACTGAAACACTATCATTTCATCAGTAATGAAACACCGAAAAACTGAAACACATTCGGGCACATCCTCCGAATGGACAAAAATAGACTAACCAAAAAAAAAATATTTGACTACTTTCGCAGTAGAAGAGCCAAACCACTTTGGTTTAGAGAAACGGAGAAAGACATAACAGAACTGCAGATCACTGACACTATGCTTATGGACAGAACAGCCAAAACAATAACCAAGGACAAGAAGCAACGGTTCCAAAGCAAAGTCAAATCCAAGCGAACGATCCAAATCTCTGACGAAGAAAGTAAAGCAAGATCACAACGTATGAAGCAATACTGGGCTACGAGGAAGGCACAGAGCATTGAGAAGTGATTGATTTGGTGTACCCCAAAGTTGGGTGAAACAAATAAAGAAAGACTTTATTATTGAATTAAAAGATACTGAATCATAGAAGGTTAAATTTATTATGATAAATTATGATTTTAAACCATGCTTAGTATGCTAATAACCTAACTATCAAACTGTTCCTACAAGGTTTGAAACTTTTATGCAATACTAGTTGTATTAAAAAACCGTGTTAATTAGGTTTTTAACACACAACTGTGTCATATTTTTACCCAACAACTATATTAGTTAGGTTTTTAAATATTTGTTTTTTTAATATTAAAAAGTGTATTACTTTCATTATTAATAGACGCACCATATGTATTCACACAATCATGTCAGGTTTTCCATCCAACTACCATATCAGTTAGGTTTTTTGCCCAACAACCATGTTAAGTTCTTTAGTCTTGAAAAAAAATTAATATTAATCATTTTCACAATGACAAATATGTTACCTACTTTTGTGTGCTAGAGATTTTGAGGTTATGTTTGCTACTTTTTCATTTTTTTCCTGTTCCTATTGTTTTTGCACTTTTTATCTGTTGGCTTATAAATATTTGGCATTATTTATTCTAATTTTATCTTTAAGGCTATATAAACTTATATAAACACATAACAAAATGAAAACAGATCGTAAAATATTTTGTATTTTACAATCTATTTTCTTTTATAGAATAGAAAAGCCATGTCTTTTATAGAATAGCCATGTCTGGCTAAAAAAGCCAGGACATTTAGGGCCTCGTATGCAATAAAAGTGCTAAATCAGTATCTGTATAGAAAATGCAATTTAGTCTAGGTCCTACATTTTTTTAACTAATGCACTGCTCCATTAACCTTTCAATAAATATGACTCAAGACAATAAATAATGTACTCCTGTGGCAGGTTAAAGAAAAATCAAGTAGGCTCTATATATTTTTTTTTATAAATGCTTTAAATTTATTTCTAAATTTAAAAATATAAGATAGATTAAATTTAATGAATATTTAATTATTTTAACTATTATTTATAAAAAATTAGATATTTTGTAATTAAGGAAAAAATAAAATAAAATATTTTAATTAGTCAACAAAAATATATTAAATAAAAAAGAACAAAAAATAATAAATATATGCCATCAACTAAGGATTATAAACACTACAGCATACTATTGTTTGTTTATATAACACTTCAATGATAATTATTAGTTTAGGTTAGACAGTAATGGTTATACTATGTAAGTTAGACCTAAACTATTAGTTTGGGTAATGCAGACATGACAGATCATGTATTATAAAAAATCTCAATCTTAATACCAGATCAATAATTATGTCATTTAATTTCCTTTTTTCTATTGCCCATATGACCCAGCAGACTATAGATCTAATAAACATAAATAATCACATGAAATGATAGGGAAAACCAAAACATAAATGTACTGCACAATCTTCCATTGTAGTAACTTTAATATAGACATACTGATTAAAGCGTTCAGGACAAATTACAAATAACAATATTTCCAAGTTATGATACAGAAAAATCTACTTTAAAAAAATCACTAATTTGTTAGTGATCAACATCAATTTTTGAGTTCCCAGGAAATTTTTGACAACTATATTCAAGAAAATATATTTACAATTAAAATATCTAAAAATATCAGTGGTCAAGCATTTGGCCTACCTAAATATATCTACATTTAGCCTATCTAAATGAAGAATAGAAGTTATATTTTCATTTTGCTATTTCAAAGTGATAAGAACATTAGACTGTAATGAATATAACAATGTCTTGATTGCGATAAAGCAACCATTGTATATGCCATTCATAGCAACCAGATTTTTGCAACAATTTCATATACCATGACCTAGCTGTTGCTAAGACCTTCTCTAATTATAGTGTTTATCAATTTAAAGTGACATCAAATGTTTTATCAAAACTACTTAACAATGAAGAAGAATATAAATAAAACAAGAATATAGTATAACAACAATGAGATATCACAAATATAAGGAAAAGTAATTAAACTTTGCTTAATAGTTGGCTTTATTCACTATAGGCCTATATATTTCCTACCTTGGCCAAAGCTTAGTATAAGGTTAGGGCAGCCAACTAACCTAGTCTATGAATCTTAAAATACTGTTAGTATTATTTATGATTTGAAAATTTATTTACTGATCTTTTATAAGTTTCTTACATTATACCTATCTTTAGATTACACCTTTCTTATATCAGCATCAAGTTATTTTATTTTCATTTCTCATAGAACATTTTAATAAAATAGTTACTATAATCATGGTTTGTACAGTACATTAATTTCAATGAACTGAAAAGAATGGACAACAGTAGTCAATAACAAATATTTTAATCTTGAGACATTATAAGTCTACATGGTTAGCTTGCAAGAAAATTATCATTACACTTTGCAAGATAAGATCATAGTACCCTAATACATACCATACACTAATCTTGCTATTTCCGAAGGAAGAATTGATTCCATTATTTTGACAACGAGTCAATTCTTTTAGTTCATATATTTCACATATTTTATTTACAATTTAAATAAGAAGTGTCACAAACTAAGGCGTAAACAAACATTAACACTTTATACTTTTAACTTTGTTGCTCTGCTCAAAAACTGAAAACATTTTTCTTTATAAACATACCACTGCCTCCTTTAGCACTTACACAAAATGTTTTGGCGCCAATCATAGATAAATCGGTAATTAATGTCGTAATTAATAAAAAAAGTGAGGAAATGGCAATGGGGATGCCATTTCCTAAGTAAAAAAGTTTTTGCATTATGCTTATTAAATAAGTCAATCTATTCGAAATATAATAATCTGTGATCAGTAAATATGTACTGATTTAGAAATTACAGTATTAATATGTCAACTTAAAATTTTTCTAAATAAGGATTATATGTGAATAAATTTTCACAATAGATTTTTGCTAATGGTTTTATTTTTTTATATCTTATTTCATTTACATTATACTTCAATTTTTAACTAATTCAAAGTACATCCTTCTTCAGTCTATAGTTACCGTTTTACTTTTTTTTACCAAGGATCGTCTAATAATATTCATAAAAAACCTTTTTAGAACAATAAAATTATTTTGGCTTACTGTACAGATTACACGAATGAAATTTAAAAACAGTATATAAAATGTCCTGTAATACTGTAAAAGAGGCAGTAGGTTTTTGTATTTTAGATGTACTCAGTAAAATCATTAAGAAAGTTAACATAAAAAATATTATTAAAATTCTTAGTATTATCATATTTTTCCGCTAGGAATGTTATAATTTTGTTGAGAACATATCTTTGGCTCTCTTAGCTTCAAACACTTCATATTTCCGAGTTTCAGTGCGTATTACTGTACTCCACTTTCAAAACTTTTAGTACAGTAAAAGGATTTGAAAAATGGAAGTATTCCGATAGCATCAACAAATGGTCGTAACTAGGAAATGCAGATATATGTGCTCTACAAAGAAAAAAATATTGTTTTTTTAAGTATATTAAAAAAAACATGTTAAGTATGTTAAATAAACAACAGTCTTTTAAAACCCTTGGGCACAATGAAGAGATCAAAATAACTGCCAGAACATAGATGATACTAAAAATGCTTTCCTGTATCCTCGTCTGTGATATTATATTGTAATATTGTATAATCAGTTTTCATTTCTCGATGATACATAGTTTGTGTATGTACTGAACCCCCTCTACTGTCATTCTCTTTGGGGAATGTATGTACAGTAAAATATTGTATGTATAGTAAAATTTATCTCTGATCTAGTCAATTCTAAATTCAGATTCAGTCATCCCATAGTCCTATACAGTTATCCAGTTCATGTCAGAAGTCTGCCAGCCGCTTCTTCTTCTGACTTAACCTAAAACGAAAAAAATCATAAAATGGCAACCTCAAGTTCAGTAAATTTTACTGAAGCTGGTGAAAAGAAACAAAATACATTCTTTAAAAAAATTGGTTTAAAACCATTTACTAAATCTAACTTATTATATCACTATGCTCCACTATATGGAATTATTAACTACGGAATATTATCAGTGAATGTAATGAATCCTGGACTAGTATTGAGGTAAGTTGATCTAGATAGGTTTTATCACTTATTGAAATTAAACAACTATGATTAGTACATATAATTTGTTGGCATTATACTATTTATAAATCATGAGTCATTGGTTTATTTTTAAGTGTGTTTTCATAGTTGCTCAACAAACTTGCCAGTTAGACCTAGCTTTTCTTTGTACTTTGATTAGGCTATAATAGGATTGAAATAGTTTCTACAAAATTGCAGCCTGGTGCAAAATAGCAGTCTTAAAATTGATCTAACAATACAAAAATGTTCAAAAATTGCAATGATCTGCATAACCTCAAAATTACTTCTGTGGGAATAAAAACCTTTATTTAAAAAAAATATATGTATATATATATATATTCAATCTAATGACATCACAGTATAGTTCCATAAAAAGTAGCCTAATATCTTAATCTTAAATAATCTTTTAAAAATTATTTTTTACGGGTGCATAAAAATTACTGTACACAAAAGTAAGGGATAATCTATTAAACTACAATTTTTGTACATTTTTTTTGAGTTTTGGTTGATTTTTGTATTTTTAGAATTTTTATAACTCATGATTGCCACAAAATATGTTTTATAATTTTTAACCTCATGCAAAAGTTAATAATAAACTCCATATGAAGGTTGCATACAGCTATTGCCTGGATGAAGCCACTTGTTCATTCATCACTTGTTCATTTATTGGTTATGTCTACCAGAGTCACTTTCACTGTAGGCAAGGTCTGGACCCACTGAAAGATTTATTTGAAAACGTTTTAGCATGAGTTCAGTCACACGGTCCATGATTGGTGAAGGTGCGGTCAGATGACTCAATCCTCTTTGCTCATGAAACGGTGCACATCAAGAGTCCATATTTATCATCAAGAGCATTTCTTGTGTTAACTCCAACCATCACTTTGTGCAATCAGATCTCTTTTGCAAAATGCTTACCAAATAACCAGCTATGTATCTACAATTTCATTAGCAAATCAATAAGAACTTTCACATATATACAGTTTAGAAGATGAACGACTCTGGGAGTAGGAAGAGGCATGATTTTAAGGGAAGGCGAAGCTGTTCTGGAAGGGGGTATAAAATGGAATGTTTACACATTGAAAAACAAAATTTATTCAGAACTTGACTTTTAAGTAACAATTTTCCATGTATTATGTGGTGATTGATGTAATAATAACAGCAAATAATAACATGTTTACATTGTGCGTAATGGTAATTTGTACTAAATAATATTAATTTAATTAATGTTAATATTACCTATTATAATGTAATTAATTTATAACCTAGACATAATTTAAAAATTGTAAAAAATAGTGAGAAACCTTATTGTTTATATATATAAAACTCACAAGTACGTCTAACAACGTTACTGTTACTATTCATTAAAAGTCACTTTAAATTATTTTATTGTCTAATCACAGCAACATTAATATTTGACAACAAATTAGCAATCATTTTCATTGTTTTGCATTATATTAGTTTTAAGTAAGTTGTATGAAAACCAATGGGAAAAGATAAAAAATGTTAGAATATGTGAAATTATGAATGTGAAGTATTATAGACAACATCAAGACAAAAAATTTTGATGGTTTGGTCATGTCTAAAGGATGGACAAAAATTGATTTCCCACACAGATTTTAAAATGGAAACCACATGGTCGCAAAGAAAGAAGAATACCGAGATTTAATTAGAGAGAAGGAAGTGAGAGAGAGGGGATGGACCAAGATCTGTGGAATTACAGGGAAAATGGAATAACATTTTAAGCTGAAAAGAAGAGGATGGAAACAAAAAAATATTTACATAAACATTTTTTAATTTTTATATAAAATTATATTATTTTTATACAAATGATAGAGCAATGTCCACATGATTGTCCTATTCTAAACTTACAACTACAGTTACGAGTTGTACAGGGTGGGGCAGGGAAGTATCCCTAATTTTAAAGGTAAATTAAAAAATAACCAAAAATGTTTGAACAAAACTTTATTGTGGCATCAAAAGGGTACAGATGGAAGTTAATTGTAATAATAATTTTACTTTGTTTTAAATAACACATCACGCAAGTGATGTCCCTCATTGTCAATGTACTGCTGTAGCCTGGTTCTAAAGTTCCACATAACTCTGCGAAGCATTTCTTGTGGAACGCGGCCAACTTCAAGGCGAATTGCATGCTTCAAGGCTTCTAGGGTCCTGGGTCGATTTTTAAACACTTCACTCTTGAGATAGCCCCATAAAAAGTAATCACACGGAGTTAAATCCGGCGAGCGCGCGGGCCATGGAATGTCACCATACCGGGAGATCAATCGCCCGGGGAACATTTCCCTCAAAACAGCCATCGAATTTCTAGCAGTATGGGCTGTGGCACCATCCTGCTGAAACCACACTAGTCCCAAATTATTTTGTTGCAATTGGTTCAAGAAATTGTTGGAGCATGTTTACATACCGTTCAGAATTGATGGTAACACAACGATTGTCCTCCTCGAAGAAATAAGGCCCAATTATGCCTTCACTGCTGATTGCACACCAAACCGTCACTGTGTAGAGGCCTCTCGTGAACTACCCTAGGGTTTGCACCACTCCAATAACGCATATTCTGCTTATTTACAACTCCAGAAATGTGGAAGTGCGCCTCGTCACTGAACAAAACACGTGCATCATTTGGCAAGTCAGCAATGAAAGTTTCACATGCCTGTATTCGTTGTTGCCAGTCCCGTTGTGTGAGTTCTTGAACGATTACCATCTTGTATGGATGGAAGTGTAGTTCCTTGTGGAGAATACGACGTACAGTACGATTAGACAACGCCAGGCTTGATGCGTGCTTGCGAGCCGAACGCCTAGGAGACTGCAAGATCGATCTTCTGACACGGTCAATATTTTCTGGAGTTCGGACGGTCCTCTGAGCCCCAACTCTCTTTCGCACTACACTACCACATGCACGGAAGTTCTCCACCCACAACAAAATGGATTTGCGGTCAGGAACAGCATTGCGGGTAGGAATCCGATAACGAGTTTGCAGCGCACGCTGCACCGCAACAATAGACTTATTTTGAGAGAAATATGTTTCGACTGCAAAAGCGCGTTGCTCATTCGACCAAGCCATGTCTACAACTGACGGCGGTACTAACGGAAAATTCCATGGCCACAGCGTCATTCGAGCTTACCCCCACTCCTCCAACACATCCTCACTACACACAACGCCATCTCAAAAGTAGGGATACTTCCCTGCCCCACCCTGTATCTTGGAATATCATCGGATATACAGTGATACCTTAGCTAACGATCATGTTGGAGAAAGCTCTAATTCTTGAAATGACAAATGATCTGCATAACAGTTTAGGTTTTTGGGTGAAGGGCTGAACATATTATAAAAGTGTTCTCATTTTGTTTAAATTATTTCTAAGCAGATGTGTAAATATAGAGATAACATTGTACTGTGCTATAGAAAGTACAAGCTGCTGAGTGAACATAAACAAGCCTTTGATTGATGGGTAATAACTTCCATGATATTTCATAGTTATCTCTTCTTAATAATATACCTTTTATGGTTTCCAATCCAAAGTGCAACATTGTGCTTTCTTGTAATAATGTGAGAGCAAAGAGTGATTTAGCCATAAATCAATTAATTGTTATTAACACATTTAATAATAAAAGTTAATGCTTTAAAACATTGTACAGAACTAGTTATTTTCAAAGATATTTTAAAAACTGGGTTCATTTATAAACTTTGCCAGTAGACAGTGTATAAAAATATAAAATATAGTTCAGTATAGCAGTTTAAATAATTTTGCTATACAAGTGATTTATAATCAACTGTCAACTAAACCCAGTTTCTTCCAAACCCAAATGTTACAGAAACCATATCAAACTGTTACAAGACAATCATATTTTTAAGTAAGAATCTGTGGACCCTGTTGACCATATTGAATCAATTCTCCATAAGACTTATGTTAATGATACAGATTACTCCACTATTTGTTAAGATAACATTATGTTTGATATCTCATTTTAAAAGTCTTGATTGTGGGGATAATATAGCTAGCTTTTTATATATTGTATATATTTTTTGCTTTTAAAGATATAGCAAAAATCTTTAAAGAGCAGAGCACTAGCGAAAATGATTCTTTGACGATTCCTCATGTCCAAACTTTGGATTCAAGGTCCAACTGACTAACATTTAAATGGTTTGTAAAAAGCAAAATAAACTGTGTTGAAGGCAAATTTAGTAATATACTTTTGTGTAAGAGGTTTAAATATCTTTATACCTAAACAGCAGAGTCTGATGTCATAATTTTGGATTTTTTGTGGGGAAGTTGAATATTTCAAAATTATTGTAATAAAAGGTTATTTTTCATAACCATCTGTATAATATTTCTAAAGACTCCTGAAATTTAAACTGCAATAATTGCAAGAAGTAAAATTTCTTTTTAGACAATATCAAAATTCGCTCTGCTTAATTCGCAAACCTAGTGATTACACTACTGTTGTCATCTAAGTTGGCATCTTTAAATGTAGACCAAGAAATACGTACTTTTGTTAAGTACATCCTACTAATTTAAAATTTAAAAATTCCAAAGACGTGTGTGTGTGTGAAGCAAAAAAAAAACTAAAATACTGAAAATTAGGTTGTTTGACTTCATAACTATATACAGTCACCTCGGATATAACACGGTTGAATGGACGAAACGTAAATGAGTGCTGTAAACGAGATATCGTTGTAAACGAGTTTTTAAATGGTGGCAATACTATATGTAGTGAAAGAAAAAGCATACTTTGTACTGTATGCATAGTTCATGGCTATTTTATTACAATTTATTACATAATTTTGAAATATATTTTAGTTAAAGCTAATAGAAAATAAGTACAAGACAGTCTAGTAAGTATACTACAACATAGTGCATACACTGTTGTGAGGGTTCATTGAAGTTCCCCCCCCCCAATAAGGCGTACAGAGTGTGTGTGTGTGAGAGAGAGAGAGAGAGAGAGAGAGAGCGGCTTTTACGGGAACAACACAATTTACATTGTTTGTTTAGCGTGCAACAAAATTCTAAGAAAGGGTCCGTTTTTATTCTCTACCTTTATTATAAAAATAGAACACAAATTGTATTTCAAGTAAGAATGACTATAAGTCAGCAGCTTAGAAAACTGCTAAGAGCACCAGTGGAACAGAGAGAAAAAATGTGCGAGTGAGAGGTCATGTCCCCACTCTGTCACCATAGCTCCTCCCTTTTCCTTCACTATTGCTGAGTAGTAACACTTTCTAGACTCAGATTTGCTGACTGTGTGTCCTTGAACTGTTGGAGGGAGCTGGAAGGGAATTCTTCTACATGCATGAGAAATTCTCGGGCAGGCTGTTTACTAATTGACTGAACTATAACAGCAGCGCGACAGCGTTGTATCCAAGTTCACAAAGCGTTGTAACCAAGCCTAAAACACACGTACACTTAATATACAATATTGGGGACATTATGAAAACGCTATAACCGAGTTAGCGTTATAACCGAGGGCATTATAACCAAGGTCAACTGTATAAAATAATATTTTTAGTAATTTTAAATGTGTTTTTTATTATTTATAGTTGAGGAAACTTATTAACTGAACACTGTAGTTTGAAATTTTGATATGGCTAATGATTAACAAAAACTTAAATTTGATATAGATTCCTAAAGCCTGCAAATTTAAATTAAACATATATGTTTATAATTTATTAGTGAAGTAGATTCAGTGAAAAAGATAGTTTCATTAATAAAACTTAATTAAATGATAAGTAAGTATAATAAAATTTAATCCATGCCTATGAATTAAAGCCAGTTTTGAAGGATTTTTAAGGAAATTTTGTTTTTGAAAAGATGTTTTACAAATTTTATCACAGAACCATTATTTTTAAAGTTATTATAAATTGGAAGTTTACTTAATAGTATGATACTTACAATTAATGTATGTGTTAAAACTTGTTGCAGAATTTTCCCTAGGAAAGATGTTACTAACATTTTACTACTGGGCTCAGTTGTAGGTACCGGTTTATACATTTCAAATACAGCTCTACTGAAGTCAGCACCTTCACAGAAACAGCTTATGTATAGGTAAGTAGTTTTTTTTACATATTTATCCATTGCATACAGTGTTGCCAATCACAATAGAATACATACTTAAAATTTAACGGTTCAACAACATAAGTTTGATATAATCAAACAAATGACTCTATGGCTTGCTAGGATAGTTATTAAATGCATGTTGCAGTAAAATCTTACTTTCTAAATCTTGGTTTTTGAAAGCATTAAATATAATAGATTAAGCCTTACTATAAAATGGTTTTAAAACTAAATGGAAAATGAATTAAATATATTTTTGTTAATGTTGTTATTAACTGAAGTAAAGGTTATACTATAAAGATTTAAGAGTTTGGATTAGTTGTCTACATTGAAACTTAGATAATTTGAACTTTGAAAGTCCATAAAAAAATTTAATAAAAAAGTTTATTAGTAAGGATTGAAAAAAAAAACTTAATTTATGATTTAACAGCATTTATTTTACAAAGTAATTAATTCGGATATAAGTTTACAGGTATAAATTAATGGCAATCTATAGTCCAGCCACATAGTAAATGGTCTGCGTAAGAATTTCTCACACATGTAGGAGAATTCCCCTTCAGCTACCTCCAAATAATCCAGTGACACAAATGTATGCCAGTATGAGTATACAAACTGTTACAACTTAGCGATAGTGAAGAACAGTTTATTTCAAGTTGCATAAGAAACTTATGCTGTGGAAGCTGACATATTCTGTCCTTTACAGCTCACTGCCATCTCTCACTCACAAAGAAAGAAGAGAAAATTTTTCATCTACCATCCAGCAGTGACACAACCCCACGAGTCCAACCTCAAAGCATATAGGTGCTGGAGTAAATCCCTGGCAGGGCTTCTTATACTCCTGTGGTATCAGTATTGTTTGTTGGCCCTGCGCCCACCGTAGAGGCCTCAACTGGTCTCTGGCCTGCCAGTTGGTTATACATGACCAATTGATTCGGTTTCGGTTTCCCTTCATGATATGTCTGGGATTTAATACATCACTCCAGGTCCCTTGGTCTTCTGTACCCACTCACACATTCATACCAATCCATATCTGTTCTTACTGCCAACTCCAAGTCCACCCCAGAAACTCACAACACCAGACCCATAAATCTCTTCATCTGAGGGGACCGGACCTGCTCAGTTTAGCCTGATACACCTCGGCATATCCATACTACAACCAGACAAAACTAGCCTACCCTGTACACATTCACCTCCATGAACTTCTCCAAATTCCATATTCTCAACATCATTTTTCCAAAAAATTAACATCTAGCCCAACAAACTAATCCCTCTCTTTCTTATTGATAAGTAAAGTAATTTCTGGTAGTGAAGGACAGAAGAAGGGAACTGTGATGAGAGAGTGGAGACTCAACCTGTCACTTGCACTTTTTTTTTGTCTCATTGGTGTTCTTAACAGGCCATTTTCTAAGTGGCTGACCTATAACTATACAGCCTTTTGTATAAAACCATTGTCTTGTATCTGCTGACATAGCAACGAGGTGCTGCTTTACTTAAGACAAGATATGGACTGCATCTGACGTACCAGCACTGCCTGTTATTGCTAATCATCACTTTCTTCAATGTTAACAGCTGATAAACATAATGCTTATGCAAAGGAAATTGTATTTATCAAAATCACAATTCAACACAACCAAGATCAACCTTGAATAATGAAAAAGACAGCTTGGTAACAAGGACAAAACATTTCAAATGCATAACAGTGGTGTCAGCGGCAAGCAGACGAATAGAAAGAGAAAGAGGTAGGATATCACAGTGCAACATCTCTTCCCTGTTTGTAGAAAAAAACATAAACAAGAGATTTACTAAAAAAAAATTGGCAGTTTAAAAATATTTACCAGTAAGAAAAAAGAATAGAGAATTAACGGATGGCTGATAAGCAAGTATTGGAAAGGGGTGTTGCAAAGTGGAGGAGTATTAAGCACTATAAATGAATAAATCTGTGTCTGGAAAAACAGGACAACAGAAACTTTGAAAACAGAGATAATCTGAGATGTGTTAACTGTTGACAACTGATAACAAAGCTAGGAGAGGAGGAAGAATGTCAACACATAACATTTTTAGCAGAAAACAATGATTATAGTAACGATTTTAAGTACAAAATGGTAGGGACCAAGCAAAAACCTTGAATTAAGAGTTTTTGGATCCTGTTGGTGTATAATTAACTTTTTGGCTTTAGTGATACAGCATAAATCTTTAAAAGAAAAATCTATACAAGTTGTAATAAACTGACCACATCCCCCACATACAATACCTTTTTCATCTGCATTAGCCCAAGTGTGCACAATAGTCGGACGTTAAACACACAAAAAAAACTTTAAAATGAAATATTAAACATAATTTTATCTTAAAAAAATAGCAGAGTAATCAGCATTGTTAATATTGGGAATATATTCAATATGGATGATAGGGTCCACAGACTCATAAAGACAATAACTGTTAAATTATTTTGAATTAGTCATATTCTACTGTATTACAAAACCAAACAGTGGCATATAATTTTGTTTAACCACTGTCAAGGTATTGGGTCTAGAATTTAAGTTGAGATTAACTGCTATAATTTTGTGAGTCTTTTAAGCCCAATTTTAGGAAAGTGCAATGTTTAGAATTATTTTTATTAAGAATACAGTACACAATAAAATCTTTTTTATCATAACTTCATGAAAATATTTCAATATTTTGCTAAATTTTTCATAATACAATTGGTATATTTAAGCCGCAAAGTAAAAAACCATATTTTTGAGATGAGTAATAACGTGTAAAAAGTAGTTTCGGAAGGGGACAGCATCAATTGATCTCTTGTTACATCACTGCTCCTTCCAGATGTTAATCTATTTTAAAAAGTACACTGTACACTGTGATCTCTGTATATCTATTTTTTTCATTACAATATTATGACTTGTATTGTGTATTATAACTTTTTTTTAAGTGAGTTGAGTTCTTGATTGTGTGTACAAGTTGTAGGCAATAATTTTCTTTCATAGATTTTGTTTAAATTGGTAAAATGGTTGTAAATTGGAAAAAGGTGATGGTGATGACGGAGAAAAATTTCATGCAATGAAGCTAGATGTGATACAATAATTAATGTAGTACAGTACTATAAATAGTGTTTTTAAAAGTTTATTAAATGTTTCTTTTTTTCTTAGCCAAAATGCAACATTAAATCGTATTGCCTTGAGAATGCCTTGAGTCCAGAAATGTTAAAGTAAAATGCTTTTTGCAGACTTCTTGCATGACGATGAAGTAAACAAACACTACTACATTTTATAATAGACTCCATTGCATTATTCTGCAATGGTTTTAATAGTACAAACATTTTTATTTATATAGTACAATCATCTGAAGACAATCAAATAATCAAGTGTGAAAACAAGAAGAAATTAATGTGATCAATTTAATGAGAAGACTATAGACAGCCATATTACTAACTTATAAATAATGAAGTAAATCAAAAGACTGTAAGGTAACATTTTACAGAATTTAAATATTTCAAAAAAATTTTGTTTTAAAAAAATTTCATTTTTTTAATAAAACAAATATTTTGCAAAATTAACTTCAAAATCATCAAAATATATCAATATATAATTATTTATTTCTTGTAAAAGTCATTACTCTGCCTGTATGACAACTCCAACCCAAGATCAGAAAATATTTTATTTATAAATTGGAATATAATTGTAAACTTTTTTATGCTTTTTCATCAATAACAACTGAATAATAAAGAAAGAATATTGTGTAATTAGTTAAATCGATTTGATTGTTTATTTCATTTTATGTGGTATCCTCTGCTAATCGGATATTTTCTTATCCAGGTCACCAATTAATTCAGATATCAGAGTACTCTCTATATAATATAGACCTTCAATATACAGCCTTATTTTTTTTACAAAAATTTAATTTGGCAACAACAGAGCTTGAGAAAGTTAGAAATTCATAGACCTTAGCTCTTCTTTGAAATCTAAGTGATTACAAAAATTCTTAAAATTGTTTCAAGTTTTTGAAGTTGACAAGTAACAAAAAAAATTATACTGTACTTCCCAAAAAGAAAATAAACCCTGCCTACTATAAGTTGGGGTTTCTTTTTTGTAATAGCTCATAAACCCAGAATATTTTGAGAGACCTATATGATTTTATTACAGTTTGTTTGGACATTTGGCATCATTAGTGTATATAAAACAATATACAATGTTATATGGTGTATTGCTTTATATACCCAAATGATGGCAAATATCTGTTGTAAATTGTAATACTAACAAATATTCCATCATATGATTTGTTTGAATGCTTAAGGTCTCCATTAAAGCATCTTTTTAAATAAATTAGAAAGTTTGTATATTTTTGCATTTTTTATGTCTTCATAAAATGTATGTTGCAGTGGTTATGGTTCTCTGTTGTTTACATTTGGTTCTGTGCTGCTGTGGGCAGTGTTACGCAGTGTACTTCCAGAGAACAAAGGTGTTTCAACTGTAGTTGGTATTGCTTCAGGTATTACTTTGGCAGCAGTTGGCAAAGAGTTACTCGAATTTGCAGATACAAAAGTTATTGCGAAAAAATAGATGTTTTAACCCCAAAATTAATTATATATTTGAAACCAAAGTGTCTTAAATTTTCATCTGGTTCTGGGGAAAAAATAAATTCCCTATTTTTTACTTTATGTTTCAGTTAAGTGCTGTAATTTAAAATTAAAACTAAAAATGCTGAAATCTAAAAAAAACAAAGTATTGAGTTTAAAAATAAACAGTGAAACAACTATGTGATGATTATTCTGTGAATATTTGTAATACATTTTTTTAAATAATAGATTAACCAGGTTAATTATGTTTTGTAGCATTATCAGTATTTCAAAAGATTTTTTTTTGTAAATAGATAAACTTTAACATATATTAATTTAAACAAAAATTATTGTGTTATTTTTATAGTCTTTGCAACATTTTATTAATTCATAGAAATTATTTTAACATCATTTTATTTATTTTTTAAAACAACATTTATATTGGATTTACAAACTTGTAATATTTTTTTTCATCCCTTGGCATACTTAAACTACAAATTTACAGTTTGTGTAATTAATGATTTTGTTGAGATTACAAATTGGACAAATACAATACATAATTCCTGGTTCTTTGATGTGTCATATTTTATATGGTAGAAAAATGTTTATGTTTTAACATTTGGTAAAAAAAAGTGTTAGTTCAAGTTCTGATACTAAGGAATCAGTTATAAAATATTGTAAATTGGAAAATTACCATTAACATGTAATAATTATATACTGTCATAAAATATATTTTTGTCACTATTCTTTTTTTTCAAAATAAATATAAATTTGTAGATCATCAAATTTTACCAACAAATACTGTGTCTTTATTTTACCAGTAAATAGAAGTGCCACTACTTTTAAAAGCCAATTATATTTAGTTTCATATTTGAAAAAGATACCAGGTGAACTTTTAAGAAAAGTCTAAATTGTACTTTTTAATATTTGAGGGTTTATGATTTTTAGTACTTATTATGTAGGTATAGTTAGTTATTTTTTAGTATTATTTATTTAGGTTAAATATATTAATACTTTTTCTTCCCACTTTTATAATGTACATTTTAGATATAAGTTGTGGATTAAATATGAACACGCAAACGCATTAGTTTAACTGTGAAAAGACTGAATCAGAACTACTGTAATTATAAAATGCGATTGATTTTGTATTAAGGCAGTCTTGAAAAACATTGCCTCAAGGTGTGATATCTTACTTTAATATTTTTGGAAATGCCTTGTAAAAATTCTGAAGTATATTAAATGTTTTTCTTAAAAACTAATGTGTCTTTTAATTTGTTATAAGTAAACTTAGGAGTAAAAAAGTGTACCAAAAGCACACGATATATCCAGTAACAAAAAAATTTATGGGATTAAATTTTACCTTCTATTACAGGGGTCCCCAACCTTTTTACAGTGACACTACTCAGTGTCACTTGACAATTTCATGGTAATAATTTATCGTACCACCAAATTGGGGGGGGGGTCTGTTGTTAGTAGAGTCTGGGTTTAAAGAAAATCAAGGAAATCTTGTATTAATATGCAAGATAGTAAGTATCAATTTGCTTTTTCTGATATCTTTACTTCTCAATCAATGGAGAGCCTAAAGTTGAGTGAGTTGAGACAATGGCAAGTACATCACGCATTTCAAGTAAAAAAGTAGCACACAGAAATTTTAGAAGAAAGCACTGATAATGATATTTCAGTATTCTCATCAGAAGAAGATGAAGATGAAAATGAAACCTCCATTATTATTATTATACAAAGCATATGGGAGGGTATGGATTTAAGTGATCAGAAACGTGAATACTATGGTGTTGGTAGGTCTTCAAAAAAATTGTGGAAATTTATTTTACATTTTGTTCTAAATGTGTGTATTGTGAACTCATTCATCTTGTACGACCTCACAAACCAGGCTCTTACTATAGCACATGGAAACAGACAGCTGACCTTCAGGCAGAACTTGGTGAATCAGATGATAGGAACATTTTGATCTCGTAAGCACAGAGGCAAACATGGTTAAAATTTGTGAAAATATGGTTATTGGTCTGTCAGAATATGGCTTCGGCTTTAGGTCTATTAAAATGCGTTTTTGTCATCAGAATACAGATTTAGGCCTGTCAGAATACGGTTTTAGGCCTGTCATATTGCAGATTAAATTTTTTTAGAATACATCTTAAATGCATCATATAAGAGCTTTAGGTACGTGAAAATACATGTTTACATGAGGAATAGAAGTTTACCCACAGGTACAGCATCCCCTAAAATGCTTCACATCCTAGAAAAAATATTAGGACATGCAAAAAGTGTGTACAGAAAATATAAAAGCCCCATCTGGAAGGGGTAAACAGACAACCTACAATTGTAAACTGTGACCTTCCATTGTGCCATGTGGGATGTTTTTTAGAATACCACCAGCAGCGAAATGTGGACGTTCAAAATTAGGTGAGTAATTTACCACTTGCATAAATCTATTATGAATCAAATAAAAAAGGGATTATAGGTCTATCTCTCATAGTTTATTATGATTTTTTTTCTGAAGGGAGAGCATATTTTTTGCTATAGCTACATGTCCCTTTAAAAAACGCAGCCATCTTGTCTAAGCCACAGGACTTTAAATAGGAGCGGCAAAGGGTTAACAGTAAATAAAAATGAATATATATATATATATATATATTTATATACTTACTGGCTATTAAATAACGAGACTGACGTAAAAAAATTAATTTTTTTTTATACGTAATTACTTATTATCACCTTCAATATACACCCCGTCTCTATCCCTATAACACTCCATGTGAATTTTCCATTGTTGGAAGTCATCTGTCAACTCCTTCAGAACTCTTGCCGCTTTCACTTTTACAGCTTCCATGGACTCAAATCTCGTCCCTTTTAATGCAGATTTCACCTTAGTGAACAGATAGAAGTCACATGTTACAAGGTCTGGTGAGTAAGGTGGATGTTCTATCACTGGGATGCTGTACTTGGCCAGGAACCTCTTGACAGGTATTGCGGAATGAGCTGGCTCATTGTCTTGGTGGAAAACCCATTATTGTTCTTCCACATTTCGGGTTGTTTTCCCTTACTCTTGCACATAGTTTACCAAGTACCTCAAGGTAGTAATATTGATTGTTTGACCTTCAGGAACCCAGTGAAGGTACACAATCCCATGAATATTAAAAAAAGCAATCATCATTGCTTTAAATTTTGACTTGCTTATTCTTGCTTTTTTGGCTCTTGGTGGAAATTGGGGTCTTCCAAAGCATGGATTGGCACTTTGTTTCTGCATCATACATAAAAAACCACAATTCATTACATGTTATTATCTTTTCCAATAAATTTGGGTCATTTTCAATGGCATCCAAAGTGTCAGTACAAGTGTTTTTGTGAGCTGCTTGTTGTTCAAACGTGAGAATTTTTGGCACACACTTTTCGCATGTTTAAATTGTCACGTAAAATTTGCCGTACACATTCTTTATCAATGCCTAGTTTTACCAATTGCATGAATACTTAATCGACGGTCAGACCGAATCAAATTAACAACTTTTTCGACATTGTCATCCGTTTTTGACATTGAAGGGCGACCTGGCCGCGAATCATCTTCAACGTTTTGTCGGCCATCTTGAAAACGCTTAAACCATTCAAAAACACGTGCCTGTGATAAACATTCACTGCCATACACTTCTTTCAGTAAATTATAAGTTTCAGTAGCGGTTTTTCCACGTTTGAAGTGAAATTTAACAACAATTCGTTGCTCTATTATTACACTAACCATTTTTCCGGCAAAACAAAATAACACTAACGGAAATGAAGGTTATGACTAAATGGTGTTGGTTACACAAACGAGACTAACTGCATTCTGAAGAGAAAGCTTCACACTAAACAGCTGGCGGTCAATGCACTTGTTCTGCCGCAGTGTCAGTTTCATTATTTAATAGCCACACCTCGTATGTGTGTGTGTGTATATATATATATATATATATATATATATATATATATATATATATATACACACACACACAAAATATTTATAAGTTAGTTAATTAATTTGATAATTTTTAATATTGCATTAATTGATATTTTTTTTAAATGTTCCAAAATATAACCAGTATCAATTAATTAATAGTAAATTTATTACTGTTCATTCATTTAGTTTATACGTTAGTATTTTTCCTTAAATATAGAAATAATCAGAAATTATCACTTCCAGTATTAAAAGTTATTCCATAATGTGTTATTAATTTGAAATTGAATGAATTAATAATAATGTAACCTTGCTTTATAATAATGTAATAATAATCTACAATGCTTTTCAATTATTAATGTGTAAATAATTTAAGAGCACTAAACTTGGTTAATAGTAATCTATGATTAGTTAGTTATTCGTTCAATGGACAAACTAGATATTCAATTGTGAATCACTAGTAACAGAATATTTATCAAATGAATAGTAGCTACAAAAGATTATCTAAAACGAAGAAATTCTAGGCTAATTAGTTGCACAGTGAACGAGTAACTAGTTAAGTATTTGAACAGAAGTATTAATAAAACTATTCATTTGCTGCTGAATGTGTGGTGTAGGCATCCTCATCCTTGAAGACTAAAAAGTATTCAGCTACTTTTTTTTAGTATTCAAGTAGAACTATTTAGGTATATGAATACTTCTTTACTTGAATAGCTCATCACTTTCTGGCGTAGTTTCTAATCATTTTTTCTTGATAGAAAAACTGTCACTATTCTTTTTCTTGGCTTGAAAATTTATGAAAGAAAAACATTGTGAACAAAATGGTAACATTGTGTGTAAATAGTTGAATTACGTGATGAACTGTCAGATGTGTGTAATTTAGGTGTGTATTATAGATTTCTCGTGTGAAGGTTTGCAATGTACAGTTCTCATTATGTGATATGTATGAATTCCTAGAAAAAAAGGTGTATATAGGTGGTGGTTAATGATGTTAACAATTTTTGCAAAAATTGCAATGAAGTATATAGATGACTAACTGTTAACATGATTGGTGCATACATCAATCATGCTCACCCTTATCTACTGCAAATGTGAATTTAGTCCAGTCACGTTCCAAGTTTCAAAAATTAAAAGTGATATTTAGTGATATTACAACAGTTTCTGTAATGAATTGTGCAAGTTGGTAAATTGTTCACATGACGATAAAAAAAAAGAAAATGTTGTAATAATGGAAAAAGACTGGAATCATTAACTGAATGTTGGACTGGATGAAAAGCAGGAAAATATTGAAGATTTTTGTTTTAAAATGATACAAAAGATAAGATTAGATATTGCAGTAAAGTTTAAAAATCTAAAAATGAGACGTTAGATGAAATAATAGGGCATTTGCATTTAGTACTATGTTATCGTTTATTGATTTTCTCTGGTTAACTATATCAGCTTTGGTCCCAAATAGTCCAAATTAACAAGGTTCGTTATACTGTATTTAGCTAGGATATTAACCCATTTCCTGCTGATACCTGTATTTCCTCAACTGCGAAAAAATCAACTATACCATCATTCTTACATTTAGGTTTTACAACTTGGTTTAAATAATTTTACAATAAATACAGCAACTTATGACAATTTAATACATTGTGCATTACAAAAAGCATTCTTTCAAAACATAAAAAATCAAATCATTTTGAAGAAAAAGCACAAAGTAATTACTGCACAGCATAAATTGAACATACATTTAAACAACTTAATCACCATTATTACTATTTTATAGACAATTCTAAATTATTACCATATTGTTTGCAATCCAACAATTTATACAAATTATTAATACACAATTGTTTTACTTGGTCAATTTTAATCTTAATTTATGTTTGGCAATATCTAATTTATTACTCACTTTTCTTCTATTTTAGACCTCTGTTCATTGATACTTAATTGTGCTAATTTCCTTTTGATCACCAGCAACTTATTTCCGTTAGTGTTTTGTAACTTTTAATATACATGTTTTTGTACCAACCTTCTTACATTAAATCACCTCCCCCAAAAAAATGGTTCAAAAGTTTTATTACAAAAAAATTTTTAATTAACTAATTTTTCAAAATTGACTAGATCAGATTTTAGTTGTATATGAATATTTATAAATTAAAATCAATGTACTAATTTCTTTTTTCCCAAGTGACTTCTAAACCATTAATTCCTTTATTTAAAATTTGATAGTTACTTCAGCTATGAAACTCCATAAACAACCAAATTTCAGCAAAATCTAATATTTTTATTTTGAGAAATGTTGTCTGTTACTCATGAACTGGATTTATGGGAAGATAACAAGCAACACCTAAATTTTATTTTTGATACTTATGGACCATTTAATAGGTTTTTTCACAAAAAGAGCTTGAAAAGAAACACTTTTTTTAAATATTTCAAAAGGATCACGAGAAAAAAGACTGGTCAATTTGTTTAATTTCCAACTATGTACACAGACATCAAAGTAAAAATGATTTTTTTCGTACTTAGGGGACTTGAAAACAGATACATTCATCAAAATATCAAGATATTTTTTCCATCACCACAATTTACACTTCATATTAAAAACAGTGGAAGCCCTCTTAACCAACCCCCAAGGGACTGGACCTCTAATCAGATAACAAAAATGTCTGTTACCCTGAAAATAACCAAAATATTACATTAAACATTATACAAAATGGTGTGGTATTAATTTTGATTAAATTTTGTGTGCAATAATCTTGAATCACTTCTTTATTTTGGTGCCATCCCTTAACTGTTATCCCGACATCAAACGGCACTTACGAGTCACTGATTTACAGCTAATCGTCTGGGTAATGAAAAAAACAGTTATTTAGTTGGGAACTTTTTAATGAATGAATTATCTTAACATATTAACTGGAATGTCCAAAATTCATCTCAACATTAGAAATATGGGGTGGATAAAGCAGCAAATGCCTTGGTGTTTAGTTGTTTATTCAGTAATTACAGCTGCTATAATCATCAAAAATGCAGACTAAAACAGAATTACAAGCAATTTTTTCACCTAGAAGTCATCAACAACTGTTTGTTACTTTACCTCTCCTAAAAATTGCAAGCAATAGAAGTAGCAAACCAAGGATTAGAGAGGGAGGGATTATTTACATATGTAAGATCAATCACACACTATGCGCCTGTCTACTGGTAAGGTTAAGTGCACATTGACTTAAAATTTGTAGTCTGTACACCCATGTAACTTTAATTCCATAAAAATTATGTTACATTATTATGAAAAAGAAGTTTTATAAACTGAGCATGTCAGATGATTAACAAAGAGCTTTAATGTGACTATAATCAAACCAATTTATAGCAGTCATTTAAAATTTTAAGGAGGCCCTTTAATATTTCACAGGGGGCTTTAAAGAGATTAGCACTGCCACTGTATAAGTCAGCAGCCTAACTGAACGAACTACGACCAGACAAAAATGAGAAGGAAAACATTGAGCTATAAGTTACATTGTATAGCTGGTGTTTAAGTATAACAATAGAAGTCCTACTGTATTACAAATTTCAGGAAATACAAAAGTGGATGCAGCCAAGAAATACATTTAACTTATTCTAAATTACTTATTATATATTGAATCACATTTTATAACTCATACAATAATGACTAAAATATATTTCACAGCCAAAATGGTTGTATCTAAAAAAAAGATTCCTATAGATTTATTTTAAAATCAACTACAAATAAATTTCTCACAGCAAAGTAAGAAAACAAATGGCATCAAAAAATTTCAGTGAGCACAAGTTTAGGAAATACATGATTATCGATCTGATTGGTTCTTTGCTGTGACATTTTCCAAATAAGTTTATGCTAATTATAAATAATATCATTCTAAACTAAGGTTTTTAAGTTCAAGAACTGTTTTTTTTATAACAACAAGTAAAAATATTTTATAATACAATCAATTGGTATACAATAGAGACCCAATTTGAAGTAAATGGGGTTGATCTTGAAGTATTAAAAAAACTCGATCACAGGTTACACTAAGAAAGAATGTTATAATTGACAAAAAACAGTTGTACATTCAACAAAAAATGTCTCACTACACAACATTACCCACACTTAAAACATTACATCATATAGTTCATAATTGTACTTTTTTTTAATTCCAGTTGTTTTCTTAAAAGAGCCACATTTTTCTTCAGCAATGTCATGTAAAACATTTATTATACAACACTAGTACACCTACAGTGATGTGTGGAGATAATATGTTGGAGAAAAAAATGGAACAACTGATTTGTGAAAGTTTGGATTTATTTATTAAATAAAGTGCTTTTACTTAATAAATAAACACTGAAGATGTTGATGTAAGAAAATGCTGACTAGAGTACTTGCAATGAAACTAAACAATCAAACTGCAAGAAGACCGAGTCCTGTATTGCTGTTATTGACGATATCAGGTTATATTGAAAATAAAAGATTAAGGTTTCACTATACCTATCCAGGGTGACTCATGCTGTCAGGTGTGTCCTTGAAGATGGTTACCACTGTTGCAGTTGCCACAGCGCACAAAATAACACAAATTACTGTACTCAAATTTTTAATATATACAATTTTAAAATCATCTTGTACTACTAAGTCTGAAATTACTGCAACTCTTCCGTAATATCATGACTAATATTAAAATAAAGCAATGACCATTTACACCAACATAACAACCATGCGTTATAAATTAAAAGCTATGTAAAAAGTATGTCTTTTAACTATACGCAGAAAATTAATAATTTCTTGGTTCTTCAAAATGAATGACATCTTTCACATGTTTTTTAATGCTACACCTTTTTTAATATTTGTTTAATTAATTTTTAATTTAAGAAATTTGCAAGTATAAATAAAATCAAATTTTAATTCATATAAAGTCTGGCATAACATTTCAAATAAAAAAAATAATGGAATGTTAAAACTAAAAAATACTTTAATAAAATAAAAAATCATGTTTTTAGAACAAAAATTAAAAGTAACTTAAACCCTGATATTTAAGAGAAATTAGATTACAATTTTGTTTTCAAAATATAATAATGAATACCAGAAAATGATCATATGAAAGTAAATATACATAAAACTATACTCTAAAACAAAACTTTACTTGTTTATAAATAACAAAATTAGTTCAATAACTATAAATAAGGGTAACAAAAACATCCTTTTCATATATGTTGAACAATGGTGAAAAAATTATTTTTAAATAATTTATACCTACTTAACATACTATAAATATAACTTAAACACTTTTTTAATTAATCAATTCGGTGTTAACATTTATTTAATTTAGAACATAAAAAGTTTGTATGCAGTTTATTAACCCCTTGCTATATATATAAATTTCCTCACAGATTGGATGTCCTGCACTATTGGACACTGCCATTTTCTGCTACTACTAATGGTATCACACTAAAATTCTCTCAGCACAGATATACAGTGCTTATGCACAAAGCTTGATGTGCAATTCTACTGTACAAGTATGTATTTGTTTAAGTTAAGAATTTATTTTTAGTGTGGAATGTACTACATTATTACATTATTTAATGCTATTTCCTAATAACATCTGTGCAAATAAATCAAATTCTTTCCTTACACAAATTTGCAAAGAGCACTGTGGAGTGATACACAAATACAATAAAAAAACATTTTGCCACTAAATAAAAATAAACTGAATTGTTAAGAACAGAATAAATATGAAATTAGTCAAATCACTTTACCCTGATTCACGTTTCAGTAATGTAATTACCACCTTCTCACATTCAAGTGGTGTTCATTCCAGACTGCTAGTGAATGAAACACACTGATTGTTAATTGACTGCACATTTTTTACTAACTAAGCTTTGGAAATATAATTTAGTTTTACATTTATTCTGTTCATATCCAATTAGATTATTTTCATTTTGTAGCAAAGTGGTTCCTTTTTGTATTTCTTTCCTTATGGCGCAGCTGTACTGTGAATATGACCGACTGTAATCAGAGTTTTACTGTGTTTGCAAAATATACTTCCATGCATATTTTTTTTTTATTAACCTACACTACTATCTCAGTCTAGTACGAGTAGAACTCAAGTATTATTCTTGTATGATAAAATGTGTGAACGATTATTCATTATTACTCTTATTGTACTTTATTATAATTTGTATAGAATAATCCTTAATTTTTGTATTATTTATGCTACATTAAAATGTTTATCCTAACAATCACACTTTATTTTGGTCCCTCAAAAGTTAAGAAAACAGGATTTTTAAAATCTTATACAATTCAATGTGATGTGTAAATTATTTCAGAGTTGGTGATACCATAATGGTGACTAACATAGTCTAGACTGATGCTAAGCAAACAAAGATAACTTTGTTCAAGGAAACTGGTTATCCAAACTAAAAAATATTTGCAGTTAGTACATGTATCAGATTTTGCTGTGAATAAACATTGTTCAGTAGTACTAGACATCCAATTCCTAAAACCACAGGTACAGATAATCCTGGTAAGATTAAAGATTAAGATAAAACATTAAAGATTAATGTTTTTTTAAATTTAGATTACAAACTAATATTGCATAAAATAAAACAGCACTTTGTGACTTGCATTTCATTTCTATTTATACATCTTCTGAAATTTACTTTGCTAACCATTACCCTAGAAGAAACTGCATTGATCCATTAAAATTCACAGCCCAACTATCACTGTCTATCATAGAAATAATCCAAAATGGGCTCTCAAAAAACCAAAATTTAGTCTACATTATATGTTCAAAATTTTGTTTCTTATAGACTGTAATGCTATATTATACAAAGGAAATTATGAAATTCTAAAATCCAAAGATGGTTGAATTAATTCTGTCGTGTGGCTAGTTGTTTCCAAGTAACACGACATTCACCTGTAGTAATATCATCACCTACATTTTTCTGAGTCTACAAGTGTTACAAAACTAACGACTGAATGAATAAAACAACAACCACCGGAAGAAATAGATAATATAAGACTGAAGATGAAGACTATTGGATACCGTCACTCAAGTATATCTGAACACACCCATCTGACTGGCATTCCTTTTTGTTCCATCTGTGACAAAAAGGTGAACAAACAATGAATTTTACCCTGGAACTCTAAAAATGCTATTTGAACACTGCTACAGAAAATTAAATTGGACACTAACAGAAGACATTAAGCTATTGGAACCTTGTAATTGAACTAAATCAATCTGCAAGCAAGTTGTACATGTGTTTGTGAAATTTCTTATTTATATTGATGGCAGTATAATATTAAAATTAAGTAGGTTTGAAACCATGCTAAAATACAGCAATTTCAATAACTTCTAATTAATGTTTAATAGTAATCTATGTTTAAACCAATTAATAGAAAGTTCTTACACAAGAAATAAACATATAAGTAAAAACAACAAAATTAAGCTCAACAATAATTAAAACAATTTTGAATTTTTTTACAAACATAAACAAACATTTGCAACTTAACTAATACAAATACAGTCACATTCATTTTACATCTTTAAAAGTGAAATTGTACAAATTGGTTCCTTTTAAGTGCTACAACATAGAAATGTTACATTTCAATTTACTGAAACAATTTGTTGACGCTGCGGCTCAAGGCTATACAACTAGATACAGCTACTGTCATATGTCCTATTTCACTTCAATTTTACAGGTTCACAATATAGGTTCTTTTTTCCAGTGTGTCACTGTTTCTGATTACTAATACAGGCAGTGACCTACTAGCATCACTTATACACATGGGTTAAAAATTTGTTTTCTAGTTTCTTACTTTTTTAAAACTTAATTCTTCACTTTAATTCTGTGAAAAGCAGGACAGAAAAATTTCGTCAAGGAGGTGAAGAATAATTTCAATATTTGAAAAAGTAATTCAGAAGAATATAAAAAAATTAATGACCCTGTTTACATTGTTATATTGGGTTGACTTTAAAAGAGGTTGATGACCTGTACTTGCCCCCACATACACTTTCCATCCAAGCAACTCCCTCTTCTGCTCTTTTCTATTCATGTGTTCTTCACTCTTTCATTATGTTCCTCTCAATTCAATTTCACGGCACCACAAAAATTGCCATACCAACAAACACACATACATATTTTCCACTATGCGACCACTCTAATGCTCTTTTCCTATTTCTTTTTTCATTACATTACTCTCCATTCGATTTTGCTGCATCACAAAATTTGCCATACCAAGTACTAACCAATAACACTAAGTAAGAAATGCTGTTTGAAAGGTAGATTCACAAGACAAGACAAACTTTGAACAAAATAACTAGCAGTATTTCTGGTTTGGTTGATAATTTACCAAAAACTTTATTAAGCATCAGTGATCAATGTGGCTAAAAGCAACCAGTCAGTCTGCTCTATCTCTAAACTGAGAACCTCAAGGTTGTTAGGTCTAGCCACAGTTACTGCTGCTGCTTTATCCTTACTATTAATACTGACCTTTTGTCCTCATTACTCTAACTGGCATAAAATATGGACATTAAGGGAAAAAAAGACTTGAAAATAGTTGAAAAGGTCTTTCTTATCTTCTTTCAGGTAATGAATGCTAATTTAAATAAGACTTCATTCTTGGTACAATGCACGAGAACCTTATCTTCTTTTTTTGTTCTATGGCTTTATAAGAATAATAACATCAGTTGTCTGAACATTTTACCTGCTGAACAATATTTGACATAGTGTTATTGGCACAGTTACTTCAGTTCAAGTAACTATGCTCTATAGTGTTCGAAATTTGAGTAGCCTATTGTTTATTTGCAGGAAGAAGTGTAAACCTTTTTTTGAGTAATTTTTATTTGCATGAGATGCATAATTATGTGTTTTAAATTTTAGATTTTATTATTAATTAAGAAACTTTGAAGCGTAATAACAATGCCATAGCGATATCGAAGAAGGCTCGGGTTTGAACAACTAGCAAAAGAGGCTCATAAAAAACCCCATTTCAAGGGTCTGGTCCTTAGGCAAGGCCACCCAGAACTATATAAAGTCCAACAATGCCTGGACAAATTAAGAGGGATGCCTTAAGCTAAGGTGTTGTGTACAGTCCATGTAGAAGGCTGAATGACAATGGGAGCATATTCAGTGTCCTCAATGGGACCTACTGGGCACAAAAAGGAACCCAGTAGTATTTACTACTTATTCCTTCAAATGGGTTACTGAAGGAATGGACTATTAGAAATCGGTAACGTGAACATTATATGGCCAAGTCGAACGAAAAACAATAAGTAAGAAGTCAAGTGGAGTGAGGGCTCAAGGCCAAAGCATTTCATTGGAGTGCAGGCTTGGGGTCAAATGCATTTTTCTTGACAAATTGCATATACGATCTGTCATCCATGGAGGAGGATGTCCTACTTAATCTGAAAGATGGTAACATCAGACAGGACAATAGTGGATAGAGCTGTATTGAAGGTATGGCTTCCCCATGGTCAACTACAAAAGAAAAGGATTGAAGAAGCCCTCGCCAGAGGCGAGAAGGTTCTATCATAAAAGAAAAGACGTCTGACTTGGGAGGATAAGCAATATGCTAAGGTTGGGCATCCAAATGAAGCCAAACCCTCTAGGGTCCAGGAAAATTTCGTGCTGAATTAGCATGGTGGGCTACTTCTTCTTGCGGCCCATCATAAACTGGTGGTTACAAACATAGCTTACACTGGAGGATACTGGTGCTGCAAAGAAGGTGAACCTGCACGTGGAATACCTTATACTCCAGAATGCAGGATGTCTCCTAATGGGTTTCTAGGGAACACTAAAGGCCTTGGGAGAGAATGGATGGTCTTGTACAGTCAAAGAGGATACCTGTGGGTACAACTTCATAGGTGAGGCCCTTAGGCTGAAAAGGATGTAGAGTGATAGTGTTTCTAATGGATCACTGGATATTTCGCAGTCATTTACACAAAATGGGTTTTCGTATGATAAATCTTTTGTGTAGAAATTGTGGAACAGCTGGGGAAACAGCTCAATACATACTTTTTTTTGACTGTCCAGCCTTGGACAGGAAACAATTTGAATTCCTAGGCACTCTCTGGTGTGGGGGGGGGACACACACACAAAAAAAGGCAACATCATCCGAAATATCTTACAGTTCTCTAAAAATCTGAGTTGGATTGAACCAGTGGATGAGGGTGCACAATAAACTACATAGCTGAGAGGCAAAACCAGGATCAATAAAAGTCTTGGCCTTCTAATTAAAGGAAAAAAATAGCAAAAGAAGTTAAGCTGATTGCAGAAAAGGAACCAGAAAAGGAATACTTAGATGAATAAGTTCAATAAGAGGTGAACTGGTTATTACAGATAAGGACGAGGAAAAATGTGACATAATTAAGGTTAGCTTGAAAGAGAAAGTTGTGTATGCTGTAGTGAGGCAAAGGGAATATAAAGGTATGGAAAGAGTAACTCTTTATATTAGTTATCTGGACACCATGATAACAAAAGAAGAAGAATGTGGAGCAAGTATTTGGTCTCAGAAGTGAAAGTGAGTGAATTTAGGCCTACTAAGGGTAACATGCAGACAGCCACTTTAGTGCTAGACATGAAGGCAGTGGATTTACTGGAAAAGAGATTTATTACTACTGGGATTATCAGAGCTATAATTCAGACTTGGGTTAGCATCATGCACTGTTATAGATGCTGGGGTTATGGTCATCAAGCAAATGAGTGTTCAAATATTGACAGATGCAGTTGCTGCTTTAACCGTGACAAGGAAGGGCACAGAATTAAGGAATGCAATAGAAGTTGTGTCTTTAATGCAACAAGACTGATCACACGATCAGTAGTGCAAAATGTAAAGCATTTAAGGAAGGTTAAAGAAATACTAAGAATAATGAAGGAAGAAAGCCAAATACGAGTGGTCTTAAAAGAACAGAATAAATTATATGAGTGTTACAAACCAATTTAAATAGGAGTAACACTGATTTTGACCTTCTGGGAAAAATGGTAGTGAAAGATGATAT
Organism: Callitettix versicolor; assembly: GCA_022606455.1. Classification (NCBI taxonomy): domain Eukaryota; kingdom Metazoa; phylum Arthropoda; class Insecta; order Hemiptera; family Cercopidae; genus Callitettix; species Callitettix versicolor. Next base: position 39,814,175 of record CM040183.1, on the reverse strand, counting down.
AGATATCAGTATTAGCAGAGTCAAATAAAAAAAAAGAACAAATTGAGTGTCATGGATAAAGAATGTAAGTAGTGGTGTGGCAATAAAAATATATAATCAAAATGATTTTTTTTAAGAAAACAGGGTGCAAGGAAGGGTTTTGTTTATATACAAAGTGCATGGCTTCATGTCACTGAATGTTATAACACCACTATGCCGGTCACAAGCCCCCGGGTCTCGTAGAGGAAGAGTGGAGTGATAGAGGAGTGAAGAAGGAGGTTTTTTATAATCCTCTCTAAAAAAACCTTGGTTCAGCTGGCCCGGCTGATAGTAGCTTGTGAGGGCCCCTTGCCAGGGTTTTGGCGAAGTCCTCGACAGCGTTCTTCGGCGGAGAAGAGGTGCTTCGGTACAGCGGAAAGGGCAACACAACCCCATGGTTAGGAACTGCGTGAAGGGGTGAATGACGCATGGGAGAATTAGTGGAACAGATAAAAAAAATGTTGATGAGTTCAAATAAAGAAGAGTAGTTTACAATGCAGGGAGTCGGATACCCAGTACCAGCGCCTGTCAGGAGTGAGGAAGAGGGCTGTGAGGCGTCGTCAGCAAGCGACAGCAATAAAACTAATACTAGCATAAGAGAGAGTGTAAAAAAAAATTGCAAGATCTCAAAAGAAACAGGAAGTAAAGAAAGATGGTATCATTGCAGAGATTCAATTCCAGCCTCAAACAACAAATGAGATATACATCTGGAATGAATGGAAGAAGAGCATTGAGGAATGTCATAACCTTAAAGCTATAATATCTGACTTGCAACAAAAGTTGATCTTTTAATGAGTAGCTCAAATAAGGAATTAGAGCCTGAAGTTCAAACTCATAGACAACAAGAGGAGTATTGTACAGATGAGGAGGAGTTAGCAAAGGAAACCATGTGGATTGTAGAGCAGGATAGGAGAAGAAAGGGGAAGAAACGTAAAGTCATTGGTTCCCCTGAAGTGTTACTGGAGTTAATATTAGAGAATCAGCATACTCCTAATACTAATAGTATTCAAACAAACAAGGTTGAAGGAAAAAAATCTTTACCTCCTCTACCAATAAATTTATTAACAGGTAAAGGTGAATGTACATATAATGATGTAGCCAAAACTGTAAATAAGGTAGACTAAATTATAGATGGACTAATGTTCAGTTTCAATTGTAATAAAATAAAAACTGAATGCTATAATTCTCCTCAGTAGGGACTGAGTTGAAAGAGTATTTTTTGATATTAAAAGGACAATAGGAAAATTCTGAGGAAGTACCCAAACACTTCCTTGGGATTGGGGATTTTAAAGCAACATGTTTTAAATGGGATTCGTCAACTGAAGATCGCATGTCTAGTCATCACCCCATCCCCACAGTAGCATAAGAAAAGTACTCAAAGCCAAAGTAGCTGGCTGTGTATAGTTGTTAGGCCAGTCACTATTCATTCAAATTGTGTAACAAAAATGTTTTCAAGAAATAGGTATGACAGCTACTGCAAAAACAGAGACTGTTAGTTGAATTCTTCCAACAACAATGACCATTATTTTACCAATCTTGAGGAAGAAGCCACAGCATCAAAATCTTGTTACTGTGAACAAGGATTTTACACTCATGAGTGGATAACCAGTACACATAAACTGGCCATTATTTTAGTTTGTTTTACATTTTAGGAGATCTATATCTAGTACAATAAATTGTTCTTCCGTTTAAAACTTTGTTGACAATTGATCAAATATTTTACAGGAAATACAATGAGAGATTATACAAGTAAATTATGGAAAAAAAATTATATTGTATTTAATGTCTAAGGCACAACCTAGCATTGATAAAACTGTAAGAAATTTCTGAAAAATATTTTATTTTAAGCTTAAATATCAATGCAACATAATTACTGGTTTATGAAATACATTGTATTTAAAATACCAATAATAACTAAAACTTTTGTTTTTTTAGATAAATTTTTAATCTTAGTTACAGTGCCAATATATAAAGAAAATATTACACAGCAACAATTTTAATTTTAAACAAATTTGTACCTTAATTACTCTTATTTACTACACAAGCTAGTAACAAAGTACAAATTTCAGTATTACAATATCATCACTTGTTAGCTTTTAAGTAAAGGAACATTAAAAATACATTATTGAGCAATGTACTTTATATGTTTAATTCCTAATTGATACTACTTTTGAACTTACTGTTATATTTAATGTGCGTCTTCTTACTTGTACAAAATAATACAGAGTATGTATACCAAGTCATCATACAACACATTAAACACATTTTGATCAACTGCCAACAATATATGCCTAAACACTTTAAGAATCTAATTTTGCCAATTCCGCTGTATAAATGCCAATACTTTCCATATCACAAAGAGCGAAGAAAATCTGTTTTATTGAAGATGAATGGGATGACATAAAATAACTTGAAATGGATTTCAAAACAATACTCGCTGCTTGTTGCTTGGGGAAACCCGCTCTGAAACAACATAATTATTTAGTTTTGGGACACAGCATTACAGAAAAGTTATTTAAAGTTAATTAGAAAAGCAGTTTAAACTTTTGTTGTGTTGTTTTAAGAACATGATTTTAAATTAAATTTTTAAATATTACAAAATTTACAAAACTTATGCCACTGTCAAAACAACAACAAATATCATAAGAAAAAACAAACAATATATCAATACTACACATACATATTTTTAATACAACTAGCATAACTTTAGCATTAAAAATCAACAGGTTTTAAAATAGCTTCAGGGCTCTTGATTAAAATTTTGGAGAAGAATACATTCTGATGAGCTACAATCTCCAATAATAAAGTCCAAACTGTTGTGTTGATTGCAAGCATCTGCAATATTGATTACAGAATAAAAAAAATAATAAATTTTAAGATTTTCAAGACAAGGATTAAACAATAAAGATAACTCTAAAAATTAGATGTTTGATACGCTGTAACAGCCTGTATGACCTGGCTGATTTGTTGACCAGGTTTTTAATGTTTATTTCCATTCACAAATAGTCCAGTTCATATTACATTATTTCTGAACTATATTATTAGCCTTATTATACTATTTCTGGAATACATATTGATAGCTTCATAGTACTGACGTAGCAGCATTGATAAGACTGATAAACAAATCAAAACCGTGTATCTTCAAATATGAAGAGCATATCTGAGACAGTATATTGCAATTTTTTAACAGTTTATTTCAAATCAGCGCACATCAAACTGTGTAACTATAAGAGATCACTGTACTACAACAAAAATATATTTCAGTACACTCTCACTTAACATTTTGTTCATTAGCTATTGGAGAGCAGATAAGCTCTGTATTTGGTCAAAGTACCGAATAACGATTGATTCAAATTCATAGGGTCATCACCACAATCAAAGTTCAGGCCAATAACATTCTCTCCAACCTACCAATATGCCCTTGGCCTTATTTCTGTGTTTTCCTGCTAGAATGTAGTGTTCTTGCACTGTATAAAACAAGAAAACTACTATCCTGTCTTTTGGAACTGTGCACCTTTAAAAGTACCTGCAGAGATGAAATTGAGCTATGCATCGAGTTGTTTGATTGTGTTTGGATATTTGACAATAAAGCCACAGATCTCCACTAAATTTTGATTTCCCTTATCTGTGAGCATTTCAGAATAGCATTAAATGTTCTCCATCAATGGGACAATTAAAGGTGCTGCTTTATGGTTTAACAGAAGTCTGCTGCTATATATGAACTCAACACGTGATGGTTTATTCCAAATAAACTGGTAATATTCAAAATAAAATATTATTTTTATTATTATAAATATTATTATTATATTATTATAAATATATTATTATAAATATTATCATCTGTTTTAAGACATAATTTCTAACCGATCCACTAAACCATAAATTTGGACATACCATACAGTTTAACAGTTTATTTGTGCAACATTCAGTGAAACAATCAAAATCTAGTGAAGTGAACATTGAATCTAGTGACTATCAATGAGTGTGCTAATTACATGTACTTTACTTTTTCAGAAAAGGCTAGACACCACATCTACAAGATCAGCATCTCAAGGTATGTTTAAACAGGTTACAAGATTTTGATTGTAGACTAACTTTGTTTCATAACCAATACAATCTGATCTTTTGAACTTAACTTTGAAATTAATATTCCTAAGTAATTCATAATTAATAATTCGTAAAACATTGCACAATTCACTAAAATAGTTGGTCTTACTGGGACTGGTTAATCAAATCTTTATTACTTTACAAAACATATAGAGAGAGTCTCGATTAACTGTCATTTTTGGGATCGCTGAGGTGACAAAAGACAGAAATAGACCACACATACTTTTGACGAATGATAAAAATTACATCTTTTTACAGAACAGAATGTTTTATTATTACTATTTCTGAAAATGTAGTAAAACTGTTAAATTTTCTATTTAATTTAATTATGTATTATACAAATTTTACATACATAGGTCTTTAATACATTAAATTATCTGTACTTAACCCTTTGACAAGTATTCACGTAACATGTGCCAGAGCCACTTAGAATACCAATGTGACTGTTACATGATTAACTTATACAATGAGAGGTATTATTGTAAATAGTACGTCTTTCAATAGAAACATTAATGCACTTTTTTCGGAATTTGTTGACTATCTCATTCCACTAGATGATAAGATTGTTTATTTTTCGATTATCAATGTTTGCTTAGGGTAGCAATTAGTGTCAATTTCAATTGCCTAAAGTGTGTCATTTTGTTTTGTCTAGATGTTTACTTTTATTATTTATTACAAATTATTTACTATGAAATTTATTTTTAAATTTCAGATAATAGAATTAACCTGACAATTAAAAAGAGTGATTGTTAATCAAGACTCAACTGTATTTGGTCCATGCTGACCATATCATTTATCTCAATACATTTCTCAAAAAAGGCTGCTTTTGAACTATCGACTGTACCTAATATTAATTACTTACCTCCCACTTCCAATAGCAGGCAAAGCTAGAGATTTTATATTTTTCTGGTCAGCAATCGTTAAACAATTGTGAACAGCTCGTTCTAGTTTATCTATAGAGTCTGCTTCATTGAATCCAGGAGAGTTGACATGAATCACCCAACGAGCAGTAAAATTGTGCCCTGGACAGATGGTTGCTGAAAAATAAAGAAACATTTAGTAAATATCATGATAGCTTTAAGTACACAATCTCCACAGCACACTATCAACATATTCAAGTCTTTGCTAGTTCTTTTTATATAGCAAAACGTGGTTTTGATCCATCACTATGCAAGTGTAAAACATTTTCAATATTAATTTGAAGATTGGTCTTCTTTAACAGGGATAATTTCACTTCCTCACTACTCTACGAGGTGTGGCAATTAAATAACCAGATTGTACTGCTACCATCAAACAGCAAGCATACCGCTGCATGTTTGAATATGTCTGTACCTGTTAATATTTCCCCTACACTGAACTTTGTGGATAAAGTTGTTAGATCTTGCTATAGCAATTGCCATTCAAGTCCTTGTGCTAGCGTCTTGTTGACAAAATGCGAAGTAATCAGATGGAGCTACGAATTAACCTCAAGTTTCTTATGAAACTGGGAAAAACTGCTACAGAAGCTTATGCCATGTTAAAGGAAGTGTACAGAAATTAATGTTTATCGTGCACACAAATTTTTGAGCAGTTTAAAAAGTTTAACTAGGGACAATGAAACAACTGAAGACAATCCGTGACCTGAACGAACCTTAACATCAAAAACAGATGACAAAATCCAGAAAATTTGCAAATCTGCAAACATTATTATCTCAGTGTCCGAGCTCTTGCTGAAATAAAGAAATTGTATGTCAGATTTTGCATGAATCACTGAATATGCAGAAAGTTTGTGTAAAAATGGTGCCAAAACTTCTCACGCCAGAGAAAAAGAAACTGAGAATGAACAACATTTGTGCTGACCTTTTAAGCAACACTGATAATAATCTAGAATTGTTAAACAAAGTGATTACTCATGACAAATTGTGGTTTTTTTATATGATCCTGAACAAAGAGCCAATTAATTCATTGGGAAATATGCACCACAGCAAAAAACAAAAAAAATATAAAGCAAATCAAAAATTTTTTTTTTTTTTTTTTTTTTTTTTTTTTTTTGACAAGTGTGCAATTGTTTACATTCATTGTGGTCAGACAGTCAATCAACATTATTACATCGAGGTTCTGATTGCCCTTCATGACTGAGAAAACAAAGACTTGACTTATGGAAGAACAATCCCTGGATCCTTTACCAAGACAATGCACCTGTTAATTCCATTTTGTCTGTGAAGACATTCTTTGTAAAATATGGCATCACAGTACTGGACCACCCACCTGGCCCCCTGTACTTTTACTTCCTAAGGTCAAATCGAAGCTTAAGGGAACAAGATTTCAGTGTGGGAGCAGTGAAAGCAAAAGCGACGAAGATTCTTAACAAGCTGGCAAGTGGATTTCCATGTGAATTGTATGCTTTGAACAATACAAAATTCATATAGAATGTTGTAGGGATCAGCAAAGAGTATATTGAAGGGGATGAACTTTGTAATATAATTAGTGATCAATAAAATAAACTGTAGCATCAGTCTAGTTAACTGATACACCTTGTATAGCAAGAAATTATTCTAATTGTGACAAAAATTTGATACACTACGATTTTGTTTATCTGAAGAGTTGACAAGACCATATAAAGAATTGCATTTCATATAAACCAAAACTGCAGTGTTTTACCATAATTATATGTAAAATCTTAATGAGTTAATCTATAGAATCTATATTGTAATTTATATTAACAAGGGTTATAAAAACAAATAATCTAAAAAAAAATCAAATAATTTTTATGTATGTACAAGTATCCAAAAATTTCAGAAAATTCAAAATTCCATATTTCATATTACTATTGGTACAAATTTATAAAACTGAACAAAGAATTCAATGGTTGATGCATTTAAGATACCAATGAGTTTGCTACATCTCTGAATTGCTGAATTGTGTACCTCAAGGTCTAGAGTGCAGCACTGGCAGTTAGTGCTATAACTTTTTTTCCTTTCCATTTGATCCCTCATCACCACTAGTCTAACTGGCATAAATTAATGATATTTAAGTAAAGAAATAATAATTAAATGAAACTGAACAACCAAAATTAATTTATACTTTTTAAAACAAGAAGAAGTGCACCAAACAAGTTCGACTGGTTATAAATGTTTAAACAAAATTTAAACAATGTCAGCTGTCAGTTGCACCAAGCGGGTTTTTCTGACTATAAAAATCATGAAAACTATGACAAATGCTCCAAAATTTATCAACTGAGGGTTGCCATGGCAAGTAATCAAAGTGGGCATAAAGGAACTAAGGGAAGCACAGCAAAGAGGCTCGGTCCATTAATGAAACAACTGAAAATCAATCACAATTACAATGCTAAAAAATCAAAAACACTGTCAGCTGAAAGTTACCTTGATAATCAAAGCAATTAATCAGAAAAAATAAACACAGAAAGCAAGCTCAGTTTTATTGTGAAACAACTAAAACTAGTCATAATTTCAATAATAATGTCAATTAACCCTTATAGTACCAATATTTGCCAAATTTAATTCATCAATTATTATAGTGTTCATTACAAAAAAATAAAATAAAATAAAAAAATATTTTGAGCTACTTTACTATCTAAGAAAAACTTGCATGACTTTTAGAAAAGTCACTATACCTTTTTTAAATAAAACCATTTAATTTTTAAAATTATACATTTTAGAGATTTGAAGTTAAAATCAAAGTAGTTTTTTTGTTCAAAAAATTCAATTTAATATCCATCCTTAAACACCAAAATGTAAATAAACATCTAAAAACTTTCCAACAATTTCAACTTTTTCAGTTATTAAAATCAAAAAAATTACCTGCTGTAGAATCCAAAGGTCCATGACTTGATTTTATGGCTAGAAGTTCCTGGAATATACAAAACAAATTTTTAATAAATACAAATTGTTTAATTCTCAATTAAATTATTTGAAACATGTAAAAATGAACACTTTGGGATACTTAAATACACAAAGAAAACATAACTGAGGCTGTTTAAAAATCCAACAAGACAGTTTATGGTTCAAGACTAAATTAAAAAAACAAAAACTCAGACAGTGATAAGGGTTTTTTATATATATATATATATATATATATATATATATATATATATATATATATATATATATATATCTTTAATTTACTCCTGAACTATTAATTTACTTATTTTAAATTTGGTAAACTGGCTTGACTTTTTTAATCTTCATAAAAGAAAGATTCACAATTTTATCATAGTTTATCAGAGAAGAAATTGTTTACAATAATAGTTTCATTGATTATACTAAATTTGAACTTTCATATATATATTTCCATCACCCTTTTTACTACCAGTTGCTATTACCCATCAGGTTAATTCCGTTATTTGATATTTTTAAACAGTCTTTCATTGTAAATAAATTGTAATAAATAAAAATAACCTTCTAAAATAGAAATTCCTAATCTTTTTCGGTTTGCGATTCCCTAAATAATCGGATTTTTTCCGCGGCGCTCTTAATACATCAGATTTTTTTCTAAATGTTTGAATTTCTTGAAAAATTGGAAAACTTTCCTTTTTCAAAGTATTTAAGTTGCTAAATTCTTGAAATTTTGTCAGCGTACATGATTGTTGGCATACAAATTCAAGATTTGGAAATTCCAAGAAAATTGCCGAATTGTTTAATTGAATATTTCGCAGTGCCCTTATGATGGCACCGTGGCGCTCCGGGAGCCGCGACACTCACTTTGGGAATCACTGTTCCAGACAAAACAAAATACTGTAACTGCACATAACATATTTCTGGCATCGGTGATTGCAATTGACACTAATTGCTCCCTTAAAGAAATATTGATAATTGATAAGTAAATGATCCTATCATCTAGTGAAAATAGATTGTTAACAAATGCCAAAAAAGTGCATGAATGTTTCTATTGAAAGATAAACACTCTTACATTATTTACAATACAATTCAGCATATTAGTCGATCACATAACAGTAACATGAGTATTCTAAGTAGCTCTGGCATATGTTATGTGAATACTTATCAAAAGCTAAAGTACAGATAATTTACTGTATTAAAGACCTATATATCTAAAATTTGTATAATACATAACTAAAGTTAAATAGAAAATTAAGTTTTACATTTTCCAAAATAGTAAAAATAAAACATTTTGTGCTACTAGGTCAAGTCAAAAAGTAAAAGGAAATTTGAATTTCCCTCCGAATCACATGTTTATCAGTAATGACTGTTCTGCTATAACTCATAACATCTATCAGCTGTTCATTGAAAGTAATGTTTAATTGTTACATGGAGACTCATTTCTTAAGAGAATAATAACCATTGATGAGACATTTTAAACCTGAGAGTAAGCAACAAAGTTTGGTGTGGAAACATCTCACCAAGCAAAAACTTTCAAAACTCAGCTGTCTACAAGAAAGGTTATGATGACGACATTCTGGGATATGGAAGGTCAATTTTTTCTAAATCTAAAAGTCAAATATGAAATAGTAACAGATACTGCAAACTACTGTGTTTATTGAAGTCAAAAATCAAAATCCAAAAGACATGGTAACCTTTCAAAAGGCATGACTTTGCTCCGGGATAATGTTCGACCTCTGCGACTGAAAATACAGTCCTATGCCTTCAAAATTTTGGTTTTCAGCTGCTAGACCACCCTCCATATAATACACATAGTCCAGACCTGGCTTCAAGCAATTTTCAGCCCATTAAAAGAACAGCTACGAAGGAATCATTAACGATCTGATGAAGAGGCCAAGCAAGTAGTGCAAATTTTTCTGAATACCTGGCCAAAAACCTTCTTCCAGGAAGGAATTCAAACACTGGTTAAAAAATGGACTAAGTGCATAGAATAAGGGGTATTATCTTGAGAAGTAATGCTAGTATAATTTAAGTAAGTCAATATATAATTTTTTTTCAATTTCACTTTACTTATTGACTTACCCACATAAAAACAGAATATAATACTGTATATTATTTTTACTGATTGCCAAAAGTTCAGGAGGTTTATTTTTGGTCATATCTGAACACGGTTCCAAGAATGATGGTTTATTGAGACAGTTTAATTGTATGTGTGTTCACACATGTGTGCGCACATGCATGCGTGTGTCTGGGTCTCTCTCTCTTAATATAAACAAAAATCAGTCAAATATATATATATATATATATATATATATATATATATATATATATATATATCTCACCGGAGAGAAACACTTTTATACTTTTATTTATTAATTGAAAAAATCAGGAAACACAACATAAATATGGTTTATCTCAACACAATATAAACTACAAAATTTATTTGAAATTTGTTTTTAAGTGTCTATGATCAACTTACTTATTAAGTTCATATCTGACTTTTCTTAATTTATAAATAAAAAAAAGAAACACTTATGAATTTATCTATTCACAATTGTATTACTTCATAACAGCTGCCATTCGATAATGATTACTTCATTTAAAAAAAAAATGTCTGTCAAGCTTAGTTAATTATTAAAAATTGATAATTTCCTTTTATTTATTTATTTATATTATAACAACGAGGGCTGTTCGGAAACTATCCGCCGATTGGTCACTGTGGGCGAAGTAGTGGGGGTAGCGCTACGATTTTTGTGCCTGCGTACGCGGCAGATCAGTCGGCGTCCAGTCGTGGACGAGTGAACATCGTCTTTGTGCTAGTTTGTTTTTTATAGGGTTTAAAGATGTGTGCTGCAGTAGAAAACCCCGCCAAATATGAGATAAGAGCTGTTATGGCAAACAATATTCGGCAGCAGTTATTCATCGGGAACTATGTGCCGTGTAACATCTAAGTGTAATAAGTGAAGGTGTTGTTCGTGAATAGGTTTGTTCATTTAAAAGTAGACGAATAAACAACCATGATGAAGACAGGAGTGGCAAGCCGTCAGTGGTCAGTAATGAATTTGTCCAGAAAATTGATGAAAGAGTTTGTGAAAATCGTCGATTCATAATCTCTGAATTTTCTGATGAATTTCCCTAAATTTCAAGGACTGTTTTGTATGAAGTAGTGACAGAGAAGTTAGGGTACAAGAAGTACTGTGCTCGATGGGTGCCCAAAATTCTTTCCGAGCACCACAAAAATCAACTAATGGCCTCTGCAATAGACTTTCTCACTCGTTATGATGAAGATGGAGAACCACTGCTAAACAGGATCGTAACAGGTGATGAAACGTGGATCAAGTATGTCAATCCTGAGACAAAAGAGCAATCTCAGGTTTGAGGCCATAAAGATTTACCTAACAAGCCAAAAAACGCCTGGCAAGATTTTTCTGGCAGGAAACTCATGGCAACTGTGTTTTGGGATGCTAAAGGGGTGTTGCTGGTGGAATTTATGGAATGGGGAACGACGATTAATAAAGATGTGTATTGTCAAACGTTGATAAACTCAAAAAGGGCCATACAAAACAAACGTCGTGGTATGCTGACTTCCGGTATTGTGTTTTTGCACGATAATGCTCGACCTCACTCTGCTCAGGCAACCAAGGATCTTCTGGGGCAGTTCCAATGGGACGTATTCAAGCATCCGCCCCCAGATCTAGCGATTACCATCTCTTCATGCATATGAAGAAGTGGCTTGGATCTCAGCGCTTTGATGATGATGAGGAGCTGAAAGAAGCAGTCACTGGCTGGCTCAAGGCACAGGCAGCAGATTTTTATGCTGGATGGATTGGAAAACTAATTAAAAGATATGATAAATGTTTGAATAAATTTGGAAATTATGTCGAAAAATAAGGGAAAGAAGTAGCTTTAAGATGTATATAATATTTTTTTTTAATTTAATGTGGTGTTTTTTTTATAATCAATCAGAGGTTACTTTCCGAACAGCCCTTGTAAATAAAGGGTTTGGATGGCGCATAAGTACACATGGTAAATATTAAATAGTAATTGTGTATAACTTACATTTAAAAATGTTTTCTCAAGGAAGGGAATATCTCATGCTGGTCCTCATTCAAGCCTTTGTTGGTAAAAAACATCTATTAAATTATAATTTATAAACTAATCAACCACACCTCAAAAAGAAGATAATTGAAACTAAAATTTTTTTAAATCACAATATTTGGATTTTTATTTTTAAAAAGACAATACTAATAAAAATAATAAAAATTGTAAAGGAATTATAAATTCCACATATGTCTTTAAGAACATTCCTTAAGAATTATTGTTTTATTTAAAACAATAAATCTTTGATCTATTTTATTTAAATTTATTAATTAATACTTGTGCTTTTAAATTTCAAATTCAAAATATGTTAAGTTCACTGGTTAGTAAATTTGGTTGTGTCTCACATCCAATTGAAAAAGATTTATTTCCCTGTCTTTAATTGATTCTGAATTTAAACACAATAAACATTCCCTTTCTATTTATAATTAGACTTCTGTAGCTGATTTTTTCATTATTGTTTTATAATATATGTTCACATAAACTTTACTTCAGAGCACTCATATATAGAACATTTATTAACATGTCACATTTGGTGTCAAAAAGTGACTCTCACGTCGGTTTTCTTTTAAAACTAAATTCAAAATGTCCGATGTAATTAGTGGCACTATTTTGGATGAAATTTCGATTAAATTTTAGTTAGTAAATATAATTAGTGTAACTACACAAGAAATTTTATAACCAAATATTGTTTTATTAATTTTAAATTTTGAAAACTATACGATAATTTCTTTGTTTGATCTAGTATATTCATTATGAAAATTAACTACATGTATACAAAGTGTGTTCTGATATATTACTTTAGCTGTTTGTTTGTCCTAACAAACAATCATATGTCCAGTTCTCGTCACATGATAGTGGTCCGCCTACATACTGTTTCATTATATTAACTAAAATTAACATGACTTACCATAAAAAATTATTTGAAATGTATAACATTTAACTTTGTTCCCAATAATCTGAGGTGTACAAATGAAAATATGTTTATTGCTAAATATGTCCATATGAATCGTTTTTATATGTTCCCCCTGTTTAACTAGATATATTGATTTGCTTATAGGCCTGTATGCGTGACGTCACCATTGATGCAATCTCAGTGGACATTCTGTGTTTTTGTCCTTGGCGAAGTCATTCATATCACTGGGCTGTTTGTTTTGAAATTATGAATTATTTAAACTTTTATATATTTTTACTTTTTTTTAAGTTTTAACAAACCAAGATGTTCAAATAAACACAATTAACAGCCTGCACACTGTGTTGAAGTCATTAACACCTTTTCTCCTTTGTTCTAAGTACTCAAAGGTGTAACAAACCATAAGGTAACACATTTTTTTATACAAAGCTTAAATTTTTTCCCACTGATATACTTTATTAGAGTATATATGTTTTATTTTCAGCAATTTATTTTTATTTTGTTTTTTATTATTTTTCTAGTGCTAGTAAAACATTGCATGTGTAAACATTTCTAGCCTATTTCAGAAAATACCTGGATGAACTCTTTTCCACCTTTCTTTTCCAATGCTTGGCCCACATCTCCCATCATAGTCAAAGAACTGTTTGTTGGATGAACTAAAGCATCTGTATTTATTACCGTGATATCACCTTGAACTAACGTTAACTGAAAACAGAATCAAAGTAAAAACACATAAAATGCAAGCAAATTCATAAAACTAAAACACCCAAAGTATTTAATTTTCAATCTATAGTCAATTCTCTCAAAAATGGATTTTGGTTTTCTGATTTAAATCTAAATATTTCTCTGAAATCTAACCAGAAATCTGAGGTTAAGAGTATTCAAATAAACGTTCAATTAGTACAGTAAAATTACTAAATTAAATTTGTTGCACTAAAATAATTATGAACCTAAGAATCATAAATTAAATTAAAATATTAAAGCTTGTAATCTTAAAATAAAAAGTTAACGATTTAAAAAAAAAAATTAAAAAACCATTATTTGTGTATAGGTCTACTTCTTGCTGGCAGAGGCAGCTGAAGTGAGAACCTGATAGGTTCAGTGATCTTACCATTCCTCTATCTCACACTACTGTCATTCATCTACTCAAGACATATATATATACACATATTTATTACTGAACATAACCTGGATAACTCTAAAATGTACGAGGTTTGTCCAATAAATACGCGAACTAAGGTCATAAAAACTTTATATTACAAAATTTCATCTACATTGATTTTGTCCCCTTCAAAATACTCTCCATTCACTGCTATGCACTTATCCCATCTTCTTTTCCACTCTTCAAAGCACCCTTGGAAGTCCTCGGAAGTCAGGCTTTTCAGTCTCCTCGTCGTTTCTTGTTTTATTGTGTCCACATCTTCTCAATGTTGTCCCCTCATCACATTTTTGCATTTAAGGAATAGAAAAAAGTCGCAGGGGGCGAGGTCCGGTGAATAAGGGGGATGATCAAGGATAGTGATTGAATTTTTAGCCAGAAACTGGCGAACAATCAAAGCCGAATGTGCGGGTGCATTGTCTTGATGAAGAATCCATCCATCGTTTTGAGTCAAATGTGGTCGCACACGACGCACTCGATCTCTCAAACGCTTGAGAACGTTAAGGTAGAACTCAGAATTTACCGTTTTTTCCTCAGGAAGGAATTCATGATGATAACACCTTTGATATCAAAGAAACCCGGAGCATGACTTTGATTTTTGATCGGCTTTTCCTTGATTTTTTTTCATTTTCCATGGAATTTTTCCAGTCAGTAACACATTCGACTCTTCTCAACTTTTGATGCGGAGTCAGCAGTTTTGGCACGATTTTCGCACAAACCTTTCTTAAGCCCAAATGCTCGGTTAAGATTGTGTGCACTGTTGATTTTCCTAAATTTAGTTCTTCAGCTATCATTCGGACAGTTTTTCGGCGATCAGTAAGGACAAGACGCCGCACACGATCAATGTTTTCATGCACACAAGAGGTTGAAGGTCGTCCAATTCTTGCATCATCCGTGGCGTCTTCTCGACCTTCTTTAAAGCGCTTAATCCACTTGAAAATGGCTGTTTTCTTCATAGCATTATCACCATAAACAACTCTCAACATTTCAGCAATTTCTTGGTAATTTTTACCAAGCTTTACCAAAAACTTGATGTTAATTCATTGTTCAGTGAATTGGTCAATTTCCATATCGACGAACAAAAAAATAATGCAAAACTAAAAATAACTCTACTCGCAAGATCCGCACAGCGTAACGTTCTGCCAAGCACTGACGGCTCATTGGGTCCCAGACAACACGTGAGGCCAGTGGGCGTGGCTTAACTCTCCGTAATGGCCACCATATTCGACCAGTTCGCGTATTTATTGGACAAACCTCGTAAAGTACTGACATGCTGATACCCACTGAGTGTATGACACCAACCTAATAGTGTATCGAACAGAACCCTGGGATATCTGGCAACCTCCAAATGTACCTTACCCTTACAAATGCTTGTAGAGTTCTGTATAGGCTGACAAAATTTCCCTAGCTACTCATGTTCCCATAAATAAGGTTGCAAATAGAATGAGCGGAAACTCACCGTACAACAAAAAGCTGGCCAAGTGAAGCACAAGAGTAACACATAGAGTATAACCTCCACGATAAGCATCAAGAGTAAGAGGGGAAACTGAAAGACAATAGCAGAGCAAGCATCTGAAAAACCCTCAATAATGAATTGGTAAGTCACCAACGAGAAGTGGGGAGTTACTCGCTTTGAATCATCTCAAAATCCTAGACTTTATGTGAGAGACTAGTACTGGAGAAGGCGATGTAACTATTTCAGAAATATAGAAAGAGGGCACAATAAATCTACAGTCACAGTGCAACAGTAACCCTAGAAAGTCATTCAATGCCTACTTATTCCTTAAATTTTATTATTAAAATATATAAATAAGCTTATAGGTATTGTAAATTAAAACAATTTACTTTTTGTCCAAGGAACAACTTTTTCTCTGACAAAACGGTAACAGTAGAAGACATTGATTGTTGATTTGAAGCAGCTTCTTTAGCTTTGGCAATTTTTCCTTTCAATTTTCCTGAAATTTTAATGCATTAACAATAAATTAAAAATGGCACCCATTACTTACGTACGTTTAAATATGAAATGTATATTACTAAAATGTAATAAACTGTAATAAAATCAGAATTTTTGATGAGTAAACACTATCTCAAACTTGTTTCAGTATTTATTTATATTTTAGTAAACACTACTCTAGTGTTGTTATATACACAAAAACAGACTAAAATAACAGAAACACTAGACTGTCACTCTTAGAAGTCACTTTCAATGTTTATGTATATATGCAGTATGAATTGTATGCACAATTAAATTTATCTGATACTGTATCTTGTTTGTAGTGTTATTAGTGGGACAAAATACTGACATAGCTAAAAAAACATGATGTAAACAATAATACTGACTCTTAATCTGTCATGACAAAGCTTATTTTCATTCAAGATATTAAAATGACATATTTTAAATTTACTACTTTGCTGGTGATAATTTTAAACACTGTAAATATGTGTATTTAAACTTTAATGTGGTGTTTAGCAAACTTAGTGGAAAGAGTCTGAGCCACAAGTACATTTAGATATACTTGACATTTAGTTAATAAAAGTTGACAGTTGTAGGAGTAAAGTATAACATAGGTCTTACTTTGTAACAAGAGGGTTTCGTTAATTCATTAACTCAGAACTAATTGAGATTGGTCTATCTATTAATTTAAAATAATTAATTAACTTCATTGACCAGAATATGACATGTTTACAATTATATAATACAAAACTTTATCTAAAACATTTCAAGAGCACTTTGATCGCAAAATCTGAAGTAAAACATTACCAGCTTGAGGTGAGAATAAGTTAAACACAATAATATTATAAGAAATACAGATTTATTATGAAATTTAAACACAAATAGGCATATTGAAAAAATTTTGAGAACATACTTTGAATTCAAATATTATTTGTAGAAATATGAAAATTACTTTAGCCTTAGCCAATGTTTTTAATGGTTAAGTCTTTCAGTCTTATGCTTATACAATATTACATTCTATTTCTAAGTACAATGCACTATATTATGGTATTACACACAAAAATTAACATTTAAGTTGATTAACAAGAATAAAATTACTGACCTATGATGAATCACCAAGAAAATTGAATGTTATTTTTTTTTAGAGCTGCCTAGCTCTTCACAACAGTGATATTTGGTAACAATTTCACATCGCAGATTGAAATCTCATTTCATAATATTTAATTTAAAATTAGGATGCTTATATACTTTTTTAATCACTTTACTATTAGGTATAATCCAGTATCTTTCAATTACTAATAATCTACTAGTTTCTTTACATTTTAATTTGAAAGTAAACTAATTAATCATAAAAATATATTTTAAAACTGTAACTTTTAGCAAAAATCCACTGAAAAGTGAGTATTGGAGTCATCATCATGGAAAGATAACAATTCATAACTTGGAAATATGAGCACCAATAATGACCCCTACAATATTTTTTGAATAGTTGCTAAGAGATTTATGTGTATTTATGTGTAGTGCTAGAGCATTGTGTAGTTTGCAATTTTAGTCTAATCTGATTCAAACTTGGCAAAAAAACTGACTTTGTTAACAGCCTGGGCATCGTCATTTGGCTATTTTTGTTTCCAAAAAGAAGTTATTTAAAAAAATAATTATAAATTTTTATTTTGCACTATTTTCAAATTTTGATTTTATCATCTCAATCGGAGAGAATTGTAGATATCTATGGTCGATAACCACAAGGAACAAGTAATTGGGCATCCACTGCAAACAGTGCATAATGAAATCATTTTTTCTATGCATTCACTAAAAGGGATAATAAAAAAAACATTTAATTGTTTTTAATCTTTAATAACTTCATTGACCAAAATATGACATGTTTACAATCATCTAATACAAAACTTTATCTAAAACACTTCAAGAGCACTCTGATCGCAAAATCTGAAGTAAAAACCAATGTTTTTGTGTTTTACTTGCTACAATTATTTACTGTCAAACGTCCTCAAAAACAATTAGAAATAAATTGTTATAGAGGGCAACTCAGAAAAACTATGGAACTCACTACGGGGTACTGTGGTTTGAGTGCTCACATGAACAGGTAAGGAATTTAGCATACGGGAATTATAAGTAGACTAAGCAGGATGGTTTAGGAAGCTGCAGGTCATATAATCTGTTATTGTAAGCTCTTGCCAGCAAGAGGCAGAGTATTTGGATTACAGAACACCAAGGAACTAAGGAAATTCTTTTGAATGACCTAGTCAATAGACTATTGAAACTCATTGAAGGAACAAGTCTACTTGTTCTTGAAGGAAGTCTACTTACTGCAGAAACCTAAGAGGCTTAGTGACATAACAGAACGTTTGATCACAATGCCAAACTCCATAACCAATATAACCTAATCTAAGTACAGTCTTCTAGAAAAAAAATACTTTACCTGGCGAAGCCGGAGATACAGGATTAATATACTGAGACATTTGCTTTTTGTGTAGCAATGGTTTTGTAGCAATAGCCTTCTTGTAAGGTACAGTTAAAGGCATATTATTGCTAAGCACAAACTTTCCGCCACGCTTCTTTGCAAGCAATTCCGGATGAATTTTTGGTAACACTCCCCCAGACGCTATGGTAACATTTTTCAGCAACTTAAATAAAAAGTCAAAGTTAAAAGTTATTTCAAAATTTGGTAGCTAAAGGAAAATAATGTTTATTGAAACTATCTAATAAAAACAAAAAATAATTAAAGAAATAACATAAGACATTCAATTAAACATAACGTAAACAATATTTGGGATTCATTTTTAGATGCACAATAGAAGATAGTGGTTTCTATACCATTATATTTCAACATTTTAATATTTATTGAAGCACCGTATTATGATACACAAGTACTTTTTTAAAAACCTATTCTTAATAACTACAAAACTATTAACTATTTTCTATAAAACACAATTAATCAACAGTAAAAATGAACCAATAGATTTTTATTTGAGAAAGACTATTACAAATTATGCTTTAAACTAAATTTGATTTTACCTGATTGATTTTTATTTAGTTATATAAAGTTTTTATCAAAACAGGAAGTATAGTAAAGTTTTGTGTAACTTTACTAGCTGGCAAATAGGCCAGCCAAACATAGTATAAGAAAAAATATAAAAAAGAAATAGTTCATAAAAACTGTATAACTGTTAAACAATAGTTCATTTTTCTAAACAAATCACTATAGCCTAAACATCTGACATATATACCCGATCGCCAGCTCGTATATTATATTGGTGCATCAGTTCTGTCATACCTTCAAAATGCCACATTAATACAACACTGGCCCTTTGACTGAATTATGTCACAACCTTTGATACTTCATTTTACTTGTTCTTTGCACATCTAATTAATTTAAACTTTTCTCATTTGTACCAGTGTGTAATTATTTGTGGTGCACTTACCTCACAATTTTTATTTACTCATTTATCTACAGTTAACTATCTGTTAAGATTTTATGCCAAGAATTAGAGAGTATTTTATTTTATACATAATAATTGTCTATAACAATATTATAAGATATATTTTTCCTACTTTGTGATTTCAACAAATCTGACTATATATATATATATATATATATATATATATATATATATATATATATATATATAGAGAGAGAGAGAGAGAGAGAGAGAGAGAGAGAGAGAGAGAGAGAGAGAGAGAGAGAGAGAGAGAGAGAGAGAGAGAGAGAGAGATTTGTTTATGTTTGTAATTTTAATAAGGTTTTATTCCTTGGAAACATATGTCCTACTAACAAATTCAATATTTGTAATCGGGAATTGTTAATTTTGCACAAGGATGATCATTCATGCTGGCTGGCTTCAACTGAATCTGAAGTAGATATGATCCCCAGAGTTGAGGATATGATAAACTTCTTTTATCTTATGCTCCTGGTTACGTACAAATTTGAACTGAAGTCGTATGATGATTTTTAATGGAGTTATACAATATTAATGCATAGCTATTATTTAATTAGTTTAATTACAGAGAATTTTATTAATTTTTTGATTTGTTTTGAATTTATTATTATACTATTTGCACATAATTCAGATTTCACCAGTTTATGTACACATTTTTATTCTCAACACTTATATAACTCTAAACTTTATTTTATTTATTTATTTATAACTTAATTACTTTAATTTGTGATTTATTTGCAGTTTGATAGTTAAATATAACATGTTATTTATCCTTGTTTTCATTACAATATTATTTCTTTACATATTATAGCTTTAAATTCTATCATTATTAATTACTTTATTCATACATTTTAAAGAAATCAGTTGTATAGTCTTTTCAACATTATACTAAATTACACAAAGTTATTCCAATTTATAGATTTACATTTTTTTCAGTTCCTATGGTTCTTTTTTTTATTTAAAGGCAAAAAGCACATTGAGGCTATTATTACCTCCCTAAATGTAAGTGTAAGTGTAAAGTGTTAAAGTCATAAGTGTAAGTGTATTAGACTCGGGTACCGCGAGGGACATCTAAATCTTCTCAATCAGTGTATCTAGTCTACACCCCCCCCACAGCAGGTTCCTATGGTTATCATTAGATCTGTTTAACTAATAGCATTTTTAGACCAGGATATGAAGATAAACTTCGTCAACTGTACATATTTTAAATAGTGTATCAAAAGAGTTGTGTATTTTTGAGTCTTTAAGTTTGTAGGTGAATACAGTACTCATTACAAATTTCACAAATTAAGGGAACAATCCAATCATCTTTCTCTACCTTACATTGTACAATCATCTCTGTGTTTAACTAAACTAAACACAGAGCACACAGATCAGTCTTGTGAACAACTGTTATTGGCTTTTAACTATGTATTACAATTTAAACTTACTAAATGCAATTCCTCATCATTTGCCACAGCTAGTAATATATGACGTGGTGTAATTCTGCCTTTCCTGTTATCACGAGCAGCATTCCCAGCCAACTCCAATATTTCAGCTTTAATAACACCAAAATAAAAATTAGCCTTGTCATATTGTTTTAAATTAAGTCTGTAAGTGCAGCGGAAAATGTGATTTTGTAATTACAGATTGCATTATTATAATATAGATTGTTGCAAATAATAAACCTTTAATTAAAAATTAAAAGAAAATGTTTCTTAGAGTCAATAATTCCTCTTCTCACATGTTTATTCTTTCACAGCATGAAATCATGTGATTTGCTTAATCTGTAAATAATAGATTTACTGTGTAATTCAAATGAAAGGATTACAATACACTTAACTTCAAAACTTACCATGCCCATGCTTTTCACACATACTGTGTTAGTTCAGTACTTTTTATTAAAAAAAAAAAATATATTTTTTTAAAAATACTTAAGCCAATAATTTTTTTCCATTTGCAGTAGCAATAGATAAACTAGTACTATTATAAGACATTTAATATAACTAATGCGAGTATAAAAACACATTGAAAACATTTTTTTTTCTTGTCTAAGAGATTAGATATGAGCCTAAGTAGAATATAAATAAGCCCTATTGCAATAGTTCTGCGATATTATACTGCTTCTTTAAAGCTGCCTTATATCTATATCAACAATTGTTAAAAGCTTGGTAGCCTACATTATGAAAATTAAGTTTAGAATATTAATAAATTAAAATATTTTCAATCTGTGTTTATCAATTTCAATCAGTGTAGTAAATTTGTAATAAATGAGACCACTCATTTTAAAATTTTTTTTAGCGAACTACTTCACTTTATATAACTAATAGTAATTTTGCGGAAATTACAGAGATGGAAAAAGGGTAAAACCTAAAATAACCTAAGTGCCGCCTTGGTGGTCTAGTGGATAGCGCACTAGGCTTTCACCCCGAGGATCCGGGTTCGATTCCCGGCAAGGGCTTGGCATTTTCATACGCTATAAATCATCCCACCGTCTGCATTAGCCCAAGTGTGCACAATAGTCGGACGTTAAAACACAAAAAAAAAAATAAATAAAAATAAAATAACCTAATAAATACCAAGTTCCTGACCTAATACCTAATTTCTGACCAAGTTAGCATTCCAATATTGAATATAATGGGGCTGCTGCTTTGAAATGACTAGGCTTTACACAGTACTTTGAAAAGTGATACTTTTCACACGGCACATTTTTTTTTTTTTTTTTTTTTGGTGTTTAACGTCCGACTATTGTGCACACTTGGGCTAATGCAGACGATGGGATGAATTATAGTGTATGAAAATGCCAAGCCCTCGCCGGGAATTGAACCCGGGTCCTCGGGGTGAAAGCCTAGTACACTATCCACTAGGCCACCGAGGCAGCTTCACAGCACAGCACATAGTAATGATGAAAACCATTTAACGTTTAAATCCTATAATTATTAGGGAAGTGATACTTTTCACATATAGCACATAGTAATAAAGAAAATCGTTTAACGTTTAAATCCTATATTTATTAGCCTAAAGGCTATATTACCAATCCTTTTTTTGAAAAGTAGTTACCAAGTCTTAATCCCAATAGATAAATTTACTAATTTCCTTTTAAATAAATTATTTATGCTCTAGCAAAACTGTTGTAAAATTAACGATTGTTAAATATTTTTTCTTTTATTACATACTTTAATATTCAATTAAGAGTATCCAATTTATCCACAGAACATTAAATTTCTTAAGATAAATTACAATTGTACGCAATTTTTAATGGAACTATTTTATAATGTCATTGCCATTTATATAGCATATCTAGCATGGAGACATGGAATTCAAGATTTCAATATTCCAATTATAACTAGTTTATGCCTGCTCAGCATATCTAGCATGAAGACATGGAATGCAAGATTTCAATATTCCAATTGTAACTAGTTTATGCCTGCTCTAACAGTTTCAAAATTAGTAGACTTTCAAAAATAATATTGGTTATGCTATCAAGGTAATTTTTTTTTTTTAATTGTTTGATTACTAATATTGTTAAAAATACTAATATGTATTAAATAAAACGTTTTCATGAGAAAAAAACAAATGAGTACCTTTAGTATAATAGTAGCCTAATTGTTAGGAGGTGATTTTTGTTTTAATTTTCTGGTATTTTCCTCACTTTTATATTTTGTATTATAACAAATAAAGGTGTTATTTCTGCACTTTCAGTTATTTACTAGTCATAATTTTTACCATCTTTTTTTTATTACATACTTTATTATTAAATGTAACGTTATTCATCTGCAGAAGATTAAATTTCTAGGATAAGTTACCATTAACTTATATACAACTTTAAAAAAAAGAACGTTGACAAGGTTAGGTTTATAAAATTCCTGCCCTATATATATATTTTTTTGTTGTCAAATTAGGTTGTGCAAATTGAAATTTAACACAGTCTATAATTACATATAAACAATTTGAACTAAGCAAATCAAACCTGTCAAATATTCAATAACAGCAGCCATGTAAACAGGCCCTCCAATTCCAATTCGAAGCCGGTGTGTTCCCATTTTAAGATACCTCTTCATCCTTGCTACAGGAAATGTAATATTTGCTCTTTGAGATTTTGTCATGGATTTCTGTCGCTTTTTGGATCCTCTTGAAGACATTTTTCTCTAGTTATGTACTTAATATACCGTTTACTTATAAAAATATTTACTCACACTAATAAACTAACGATAACAATCTAGAATAAACAAAGATGTTTAACAAAGTACATAGTACCACAACTGTAACAGTTACTGTGTATCGTGTAACTACAATTCTAGAGATTAGATACACTACACACCATTATCTGAGTCTGTTGTCTGTAATATATACGGACTTACGTCTATATTCAATGGAAGTATAATTGCAAGCAGCACTCCAGCAGCTCAAAGATAAAATAATGTTGACAGTATCAGGTATGAGCATAGATAAGTTAGATAGAAAACCTGCAAAACTACCTATAAAATATGATTGTGTTTAATACAAGCCCTTTTAATACGCTAATACAAATACATGTTTGAAAAATTGCTTACTAGCCGCTAACATCACTGTATAATATTAAAATCTGTCTTCTACTAATCATTAATCAATAATGTATAGTCAAGATCAGAGACATATTATATATCCGAATTTGTTTATTGCTGTTATAGACTAGTCACTTAGTAAACGGCCTGCGCGACAATTTCTTGAGCATGTATGAGAATTTCCCTCCACCTCCTATTAACAGTTCTGTGACACAGAGTCTGTTTATCTGAGTCTACAAACTGTTACTATTCAGAGATAGTGAAGAAAAAGGAAGGAACTATGGTAAGAGAGTGGTGATTCGATCTCTCTCTCACACATTCTTTCTCTCTATCCCATTGGTGTTCTAAGCAGGCCGTTTTCTAAGCGGCTGATCTATAGTATAGATCATATAGTATAGGTCACTTAGTAAACAGCCTGTGCGAGAATTACTTGCACATGTAGGACAATTCCCCTCCAACAGTCAAGTAACACAGTCTGCCAATCTGAGTTTACAAACTACTCAGCGATAGTGAAGGAAAAGGAGGAAGCTTTGTTGAGAGAGCTACCTCTTACTCGCACATTTTTCTCTTTATCCCACTGGTTTTCTTAGCAGGCTGTTTTACGTATATCTTCCTTCACTTCTCCCCGGTATGCACGCATATAAATAAGTAAATTCTTAAATTTCAAAATTATACTTTATACACTATACTGACATATTACAGTAAGGTTTTTTTCTACTTGGCTTAGTTGTTAATAATTTGTGTTAGTTAAACATAAATGAAAACAAGGAATTAGCATCAACTGCAAGGAATAGAGGTGGGCATTTCTGCTATTTTTACAAAACGTCAACTAATTGTTTGTTGAGGAAAAAAGGCTGCTTTTTAAAACAGTTGGAAAAAAATGTTTAGAAAACTGAAACTCAAAGTTGTATTAGCAGCTAAACATAAAGCACATACATTCAGTTTTCTAAGACTACTTTTTCATTTCCACTGCCACCATGCCCTTAACTGGTTTTGGGTATAAAGCATTTAGAAAGGATAAAAATAATTCTTATAAGTGTAGTAATAATTAAATAAATTCTCAAAACGTAATAATTATGTATGCCATTTTATATTTACAAAATGCGATGAATTTCTAATAGAAACATTCTTTTTTTACTTAAAAATTAAATAGTCCTTTGCATATTTACCAAAATGTAAACGATTTAGAATATTTTTAGTTGATTAAAAAATATTGATAATTGATAATAAATATAAAAAATACGTTTAAATAAAATTAGGCTCTGTATCTACAAAATGTTAGAGGTTACTATAACTCGCAATAAAATTGAGATAAATGTTGACATTGACCAAACAGTTCTTACTTCACTACAAGTAACAAGCAACTTTGAAATAAAGGGAAAAAAACATAAAAGCAGGTAGAAGAAAAGCAGTTAGCAGGAAAACAGTTTTGGCACTTGTGGCAATGTTCAAATAGAAGTGGGTGTGGTTGTGGGGAAGTCTGTTCCTTGTTTAACAAATCATAAACCAGTCCAAATCAAAATGCTTGTTTCCATTTGAAAAAGCATTTTGTTTGTTGTTTATAGAAAAACAGTTTTTTTAACAGTTTGGTGTTTTCTGTCCCACAACTAGCAAGGAAAACTTACATTATTAACTCTACTTTCAAACCTAAGATTGTTAACCACAGTTAACCTTAATTAAGATAACTTAACCTAAGGTAAGTTCACCACAGACATGCCAACTCCGATTATTAATATTAATTTACATGACTGAAATCTGACCACCAAATTTTGAGGCATTAGACCTTGAAGAAGGTGTCTTTGACAGTTCAAAGACAACAGACTGACTGGTGCTTTAACAGGACATATTAACTCCTATTATGAATTTTAAATTAAATGATCAAAATCTTGTTCTAAGCTCTTTGAGTGTTGCAGTTGATGTCTTCAATAATATTTTTCTTTTGAGTTATAGTTACACCAAAACAATGTTTTAATAAGTTTTTCAATTCCAATCTTTAGGTTTTTATAAGTCCTAACCAAATTTTTTTATCTAAAAACGTATTGTGGTAAAGTACTTTAGAACATGGAAAATGGATGCCTCAGGAAACAAAACTCATTTTCATAAACTATACAATTGTGAATGAATAGTAACATTTGCAGATTTATTTTTAAGTTCATGGGCCAATTCATAAATTTCACTTGTTTTCTCATTTGTTTCATGTTCTAGAGGCTTATGGCATTATAAATCAATGTTAATTCACACCATTAACAGTGGCATGTTTACAGCATTAACCCCCTTAACATTTAATGAGATCAATTGTCTCACTACACCTCTCAGAGTATACTTAGAAAAAGTTCTGTTTTATCATCAGTGGAAAGGTATTTTTGTTATTCTTGCAAATCAGTTTTAGTGTCACACTATTACCCAAGATTCCATCACTTAGAGCAAATACTTTAATATTTATTTCTGTCCTTAATGTCACCTAGTGCTAACCTTAAAAGTTATTTGTTCCTAGTTTGCTCACAAAATGATTAGAATTGGTGGATACACATAGTCCACTTAAAAATATAGTACATGACTGATTGATCCATTGTGAATCAAGGACATACAATTTTTACAAGACTGATAGCATGAGACATGCTAGCTTTGTTCAATTACACAAGAGCCTGGCTACGCCATTCTACAATAATGCCTTGTTTTGAAAGAAAATAATTAGTTCATTAACAATTTGGGGATGAAACTGCATGTACAGTAGAACTCTGTCCAACACGCGAAAGATTGGAGCCAAACAACTTTATTAAAACAAACAAAAATACAATAATATATCATATTTGTCTAAAAATTATTTTAAAATACATACAACTTTATGTACTGGGCAAAACGTGTTTCAGAAATACAGTACAGTAATAACTTGGCAAGTCCTAATTCACTTGTTTATGTAACACTGAAAAGCAAGAACATAAATAATGAACTGCTTATTTATACATACTAGCATTACTCATCCTGACTTTGCCCACGAAACAAACTGTTTCAGTAATGTAATAATTTAGAAACATAAAAAATATATTAATAAAAGCGTGATAATGTAAACTCGTGATTATTTTACAGTGAATATGAAAAAAATATTATAACCTGATTATGTTGTTTTATTATCTTCAAATGTGTTCCATTCAAATTTAAGAAAATCTGATAAAAATATTTTTCTCCAATACAAACATTTATACCTCTTTTATATTTGTCTTTCTATGGGATGAATTCGGGGGGGGGATGCTGAATTACATGTCTCATAATTTGTGTTTTAGATTATTTTGTTTACTTTTAAGAAAATCTGATAAAAATATTTTTCTCAAATGATACCACTCTTTTCTCCAATGATACCTCTTTTTTGCATTTTTATTCTTTTAGGGGATGAATTCAGAAAAATGTTTAAATACGTGTTTCATAGCATATTTCTAGAATATACGATGCAAAAAAAAATTTTTTTCAATGCAAAATTGTATATCCCTTTCTTACACTTTCTGCCCCTTTCAATCTCTTTAAGGAAATGGTTTTGGTAAATGGTGAAAAATATATTTCATTACTAATATTTAAGAAGAAGTTTTAAGGTCAGATGAAAAACATATTTGTTCAATAAAAATTGTTGTACCCATTTTTACCACTTTAGGGTTGAATTCTGGAAAATCGTTTTTCAGTGCACACCTACATGTAAGCGATAACCCTGACAATTTCAAATCTTTAGCTATTATAGTCTCAGCTATATGTTGATTACTAAAGTTGGATTGGGTATGTAGTTTAATGGCATTGAAATCAAATTTTTGCAAAATCCTTTTTTAGTGCACATCGAAATTGCTGAAAGAAGGTGAAAATTTCAAGTCTCTAGTTATAATAGTGTCGTCTGTACATTGATTATTAAAGTTGGATTGGGTAAGTTGTTTAATGGCGTTAAAATCAAATTTTTACAAAATCCTTTCTTAGTGCACACCTATATGGTAACATAAATGTACCCTGAAAATTTCAAGAAGCTAGCTAAAATAGTTTTGGCTCTGCATTGATTATGAATCAGTCAGTCAAGACTTCTTTTATATATTAAGATATGCACTGTATCATACAGATACACACAAAAAGGAAGAGAGTCGTTTTGTGATCAATATTTATTTGTGTTTTGACTTTTTAATATAACAGTATCTCTTTTGTGGCTATCTTGAGATATAACACATCCACATTCAGTAAGCTACATATGCATTTCCTAAAAGTGTTGACTCACCTGGCAGATGGTTGGGGTTGTCAAGGTGATGATTGACTATGACTGGTTAAAGCTGGAATGTGGAGGCCCAGTGTTCATGATTGACTATGACTGGTTAAAGCTGGAATGTGGAGGCCCAGTGTTAGACAGCAAAATTACAGCTGACTAAAGTGATGGACATGATTGCCACTAATTGTACTCAGGTGCTAGTGTCAAAAATGAGTTGCACTTAACAGCATACCATGATGTGAAATGAACTGAAGCACGATTTATTACTACAATTAATTTTTTTTTAAATCGGATAAAATTGTATGCTTTTTATTTATATGTAACACAATGACACACAACGTATAGACTTAGAGCTGGGCGTATAATTTTGAACTTATTGGGATATGGTCAAACTTTACTGTAATATGTTCTATTACTAAGGAGGGTTTAGTATGCACCAAGAAAAACAACTACATTTCTGCAGCAGAATGGTGAAAGCAGGAAAAATTGACACTTTTAACTGATAAAGATAGCACTTAACAATTTTAAAGAATGAAATATCATTAAGTATTTAAGTCAAATTCCAAATGGCAGATAGGTGGGTTAATGGAAAATAAATGGCAGTCTTGAAGTTGCTGAAGGAAAAAAAATTAGCGGTTATGGTTAAATAAAAGGCTGACAGCTTAGTTGCTGAAATTAATAGTATGCTGACACAGCAGCAGAAGCTGTTATTATGTGCCAGACACAGACGTTTTGTATGCCTATACTATATTATTAGAATCTTAGGCGTAACCTACTAATCTGTGTTACAGTTAACTCTAACCAAAACAATACTAGCCTCTTTTAAATTCCCACTGTTTTTTTAAAGAATTTATAATCTTTAAAAAGCTTAATTAAGAATTTATTTGAAATTTTGTTTAATATAAATATAATAACTTATAATCCAGATAAAAATAAAATCATGTGACATGCACTTGATAAATGTTTACGTTCACTGATATATAAAGTTAACATACAATCTCTAAAAATAAATAAATAAAATTTAACTCCAATAAGTAAATATTTGACTTTTAAGAAAAAAGTATATTCTATGAGAGGAGAATATGGTGATCTTACAGAATACTTCTTAGAGCAAGTTATGTAACTAATGTTTGGATGAACACTCAAAGAAATTCTAATAGAAAATAACCTTGAAGATAATGTATGATGATGAGATTTATAAATTTAAGTGGTTTGAATTTATCCAATCAGTCTAAAACTATGTACCCAGGTCTCTATCTAATAGACCTATGTACGTACTTCTAACAAACTGTTACCAGTATTTCAAAATGAATTCATAATCGGTAATGGAATCTAACTCTGATATAAATCCAGCAGTGACAGCTACTCCAGTAACAAACTCATTTTCCTTTGGAAATGTGTTAATAATTTCAAAATCTATGTACTGATGAATAATAAGAGAAAAACACTAAATTCAAAGTAAAATTATGACTTTTAATAAATCAATATGTACAGAATATCTATAGTATTCATCAAAAACAATTATAATTTGATTTTATTTACTAGCCAGTAAAAAAAATTACTTATAAAAACCTCTTCATTTTTTATTTTTTTCTCCTGTTATTTATTTTTTGCTTGCTGTCTAGAAGATACCATTTCTTTATCTGTGACCTAACACATTCCCACTGTTCTGGAGTACCAAAACAACGCAACGAACTGCCAGTGCTGTTTTCGCTAGGTGAAATTATATCGATACGCATATTTAACTCATTCGATAGAAACTGTAGAAATTTTTCACCTTGTGACGTTTGAAATTTAGAATACAAATCAGGCGAGAGCATAATATCTCGGTAATCGATTAAATGCTTTAGTGGACTATAATTTTTTACAAACTGGGAATGTACTGTTTCTTCGAAATACATTGTACACTCGTGAGCAAAGTGTCCTACCTCGCTACAATATGGACAACATTTATTGGTATTAGGCGTTTCAGTTGTATTTACAATAGGTCCAGAACTTGTCTGAAAAAGTAAAACAATAAAATTGTTAGAAAAAATGTATAAAATAGCGCAAAGTTTTTGGTAAAGTAGTACTATATTTACCAACATGATACCACACATGTTTAAAAAATTTAACACATGTCGCTCAAAAGATTATTATTACAATTAGTGTATTACACAACAATTATAATTACACAAATATACAGGGTGGTCCACGTAAAACGGATGTTTTGAAAAAATCACTGCTCCGTTAGTTCTAAAAACAGGTAATTTTTATTTATGCAGAAATGAAGGTAAAGTTATGCCATTTAAAATAAATATTACATTACTTCAATTTTTAAAACTTACATCACCCAAATTACGGTCGTTGTGACAAACACACATCTCCAGTCTTTCTCGAAAATTTGTTTCCACTCTGCCCAATAATTGTTCGTTGATTAGCTCAGTCTGGTTTCTTATTGCCATCTTGATGATGTGCAGCAAAATTATAACTTCTGTACAATTATAATTTTATACGGGTGTATCCCTAAATCCTTGTGTAACATACGCTTTACAGTGCTCTTACTCAGTCAAAGTTCTACAGCATGATGCCTAGCAGAACGGCCAGCACTGCATTGAATTGCCTCTCTCACTCTATCTAGAGCGAGTGGGGCCAGGAGGCTTTGTTTTCATAACAGTTTCCTTAGATCTAAATGCATTCACCCACCTTAAAATGGTATTGCGACTCGGTATTTCACCGTGACGCCCAATATGAAAGTGATGCCTGAAGTATCATTGAGTTTCAACCACGGACTCACCACTTTTTACAAAAGCATCATATGCAAACACACAATGATTTTTCATCCACAGTGCCATATTGGCGACTAAATGACATGAAATGGGGAGTTGAGCGATGGCCACCGTGGGTCTCCTCCTCAACCAGTCGTCTAGTAAAACGCGATTCAAAGAGTCTGTTTCCCGTGGACCACTCTATACATAGATGTACAATAGTGCACAAATATGTTTTCACCCCAAAATTACAATTGAAGGCCCTAAATGGAACTATTTTGAAAAATTAAACATAGATTATATCTTAGAAAATATAATAGCTAAGAATAGTTATAATACCTGTTCAATAGTTAATTGTTGCTTAAAAGGGCACAAATCTTCTTTAACCCTGAATTTCGACTGGAAAGGAAATGGGCTATTCTTAATAATATTAATTGGTAATATTTCTGCAACCATTGAAAACGGAGCTGAAAGATTGGTATGTGGAAAGAAAGGTTCTTTCAGTATGCACAAAGACTCAGCTCAAAAGGTTGCAAAAATATATGTCTACCCTAAAATAAAGCTATTTTTATAATCTATCTATCTATCTATCTATCTATCTATCTATCTATCTCTCTCTCTCTCTCTCTCTCTCTCTATATATATATATATATATATATATATATATATATATGTGTGTGTGTGTGTGTGTGTACGTATGTGTGCGTACAGGTATTACTGACCGTACTATGGTAGCATCGCCAAAGATCTGTACATAATTCCTTTGGATGGTTTTTGCTATTACAAATTTCACAAGGTTTTCCATTAAAAGGATAGTCTCTGCATTTAGTACATATACTGCAGTAGCTCTTGCTAAACTCGCCACACTGAAAATAATTTAAAAAATATTACATTTTAGGACTGTCATTACAATACAGTAGAACCTATATAATCAAACAGTTATGGATCCAGTTACATGCTGTATTATCAAATATTATAAATTTCCAATAGCTCCATTAAAAACAATACTACAATAGTCAGACGTTAAACACAAAAAAAAACAATACTAATGGAGCTACAAAAAAGTAGAAGTCAATTTTCCACTTGAAGTACCACTTTACCACAACTGACTTGAAAAACATTTGAGTAATTTCATGATACAATCATGCACTTATTAAAATGATTTTTCCACTTTTTTTTAGTAAGAAGTGTACACACACACACACACACACACACACACACACACACACACACACACACACACACACAATTATATTTATTATTAAAAATATAATAATTAATTCTTTTTATTTTTTTAGTTTGAAAATATTTATTCACCTTCATATTTTCTGTCTACAAATATATATATATATATATATATATATATATATATATATATATATATATATATATATATAAAGTATTATGATGTGAAAAAAATTGCTCTAGAAATTTTAATGGATATTATCTTGTTTCATGAACTTTTGAGTCAAAGTGGTTTTTACTTGTGGTCCACCTGTGTTTCTGTGCATTCGCTTGAGACTAAATAAATAATTAAAATGAAATTTAGTACGGTATCATTTAACTATTAATTAAAAAAATAATCAAGCCTTTTTAAACAATTTCTGATTCACCTAGTATGTGTGTGCCTAGTTTAGACTGTAATAAAGCAACACTCCTTCAAAGCTCACTAACTTTTGCCTTTAAGAGAGAACCAGTTGCTATAATAAATAAATGAATGAATTTTATTCATGAATAAATTTATTTATGGACAGTACAAATAAAATTTCATCAGGTAAATCTATAAGAAATTGTTCACTGAACTAATTTTTTTGTAATCAGTTCGTACATCTTTCTTAGACTCTTACATCAATTAAATGTCTATATTCACATTTAATTGTTGTTTATACTTTTATTCCTCAACCACTTACCTTATTTTACAGCACTTTTATATGTATTGATTCACAAGTCTATATACTATTTACTACAAATCTATATACAAAGTACATCTATTCAAACTGATTGTTGAATATCAATAGAGCACGCATAATACAATACAACCATGCCTCCTTTTTTACATGCTGCCTCCTTTTATATATTCAAACCTCCTTTTATACCTAAGCAACATATGTATGAAATCTAACTAATAAACTGTTAATCATTTACTCTGAAAAAGATTTTTAAATAAAGTTTAAATTTATAATATTTGGATAAAATTTCAGGAATTTGAGCCCAGAAGATATTTTTTTAAAATAATTAAAAATTTGTGTGTAAATTAGTTACTTATAATACAAAATTTAAAGTTTAGAATTTATTAAAATAAATGTTCAAAAGTCACTCTTAAATAATTCTGGTATGATCTCACCTACGCTGTTCTGTAATATAACAGTTCAAATTGCAGGACATAGGCCTATTTAATTTAATTTATAACTACACCTAATTTATAATTTAGACCTATTATAATTCTTCTGTTCACTTATTAACTCTTGGTACAAATTTCACAATTTCTGTACATATTACAGAAATTACCATTCTTTTCTATCAGAAAAAACTTAATATATTTAATGGTCCAGATGTGACCCATAATTATTTTATTAAAACTAATTGTACATATAAATTTCTGTTCCAGACAGCCAATTTTTTTTGTTTACCTTGGCAACAAATCTGAACACAGCTGTTATAATACATCACCAGACCTAAAATGAGTTTGTGACATCACTACCATTGGACGAAATACCCAAACGAACATGGTGTTTCACCAATAATTATTTAAAATTATAAAATGTCTAAAGTTATTTCATGTAATTTGAGGTGGTTTACAAAATCAATTCAATTTATGCTAAATACATCGATTTAAAAACGGTGTGCACTGTTGGAATCATAATGTACAACTTGATGAGTGATGTATGGCAGTAATATGAAGCAACAAGCAGAAGTCTGTTTACAATAAAGTTCACTCCATGTTACTGTAAACGTAGCTAAGGGACATGTGGGTGGCACATTTCATTCTAGCCTACATTTTACTCCATCTTCAAATAAGTATACGACTAACTTGTTTTCTAACTAACCTAGGATTTCTATTTGTATTAGTATATACATTTTTTTTTTTTTAGAAAAGTATATAAATTCTGTTACGTTGTTTATTACAAACTACTTTAAAGACAATGCAGTACAGTCCCGACTATTCAACCTAATTGAGCCAATAATTAATTGTTTGTATAACTAAAATGTTGGATAATATGGAAATCAAGGCGGGTAAGGGGAATGCAGAAGAGCGGTTCTCTAAATAAAAGTGTATACAATAAATTTACATGTCTTACTATCAATATTTGCTAGTTACCTTATATAAGTATTGAATACACATATTTAATTAAAAATCATATGAAAATAGAAAATTATGTGATATAGTATAGATTAGCAGTAAATTAAGAATGGAATATATAGTTAAAAATATAAATAAAACACTTATCACAGTGCTTTTATGATCATGTTTGTCATCTAAGAAAAATTAATCAAGTTACCCTAAATGGACAGTTTATTTTATTCATAATGAGAACTATGATTTTGTAGAAAACTGCTTCTGTAGAAAATTTCTTCTGTGTCTTGTTGAAACTGCAATTTGTTTCCATGACAGTACAATCTATTTACAGAACAGTTAGAGAGGGGTGAGCTGTTTCCTAGAATTAAGATCTTATGTACTTCTAATATCTGTAGAGATAAAAAAAAAACAAGAGCAATTTGATATTTTTGTAACCTACAATACTGTAAAAAAAAAAAATCTATGTGAACATTTTAAAGTTATAAATGGTTCTTGTTTTATTGAAATTATTTCCATTAGGCTTGTTTTTACTTGTCAACACAAACATTATTTTATCACTGAAAACTGAAACATGTTTTTGTTTAAATCCATTGTCTTTCTTCCCACCAAAACTTTGGATAATCAAGGTTTTACTGTACTTACATTAAACTCTATAAATTAAGTGCACATAATACCATGATACAGTGTTATATTGCGTACACTTACACTTAAGCATTTCCTTTCAGGGCAAGAATACATTAAATGTCCTTCCATTCCACACATGTAACAAATTTTTCTTTTTGATGGTCGTTTACAAGCAAAAGCTCCATGGCCGAAATTGAGACAGTTTGTGCACTGTACTTTTGCATTATTTTGGTACCGTTTCTTTTTAAAGTATTTATCATCACCATCATAACACAGCCAATGTTGTGGGTCATAATTACCTGAAACAATTGATTTTGTTTTAAGTATATGCAATGCTATAAATATAGTGTAATTAAAAAAATGCATACTGTCTGTAAATTTTTCAGCAGCCAACAACATATGTTGAAATACTCAACACTAGACAGTCTAGAGATCTCTGGTGAAATATGACTCTTGTTTAATTTTTTAAAAAATTACTTTTACAGTGCTTTTTGTTGTCACACACAATCCTACTATACAATAAAATGGTGACTTAGCAACACAATGTATTTGTACAAACTTGTGTCCTCAAGTTTTCAAAATACAAGTTGGTGCAAAGAAGTTTTGATTTTTAAATACCAAATGTGCATGCATGCACTCGCGCATATGCACACGTACATATGTATATTTGTATGTATGTATGGTATGTTTAATATTAAACTTTAATAGCTAAAGTTGTCCCGCAGGGGGAGTACAGACTAGCTGCACCTAATGAGACAATTTAGACGTCCCCGAGTCTAACAAACACGTACACTTACGACTTTTAACACTTTACAATCACACTTGCACTTAGGGAGGCGATATAGCCTCAATGTGCTTTTCGCCTTAAAATTATTAAAAAAATCTAAAGACTTGAAATTTTGAGAATACATTTATTTTGTAATGGAGAGACCCACTAACATGGTTTTTTTTGGAAAAATCTTCCTAAATGGTACAATTTATCCTTCAAAGTTTTCTTTTCCTCTTAATATTTATTTATTTTTTTAACATGTTGAATAACAACTAAATTATAATTTTCAAAACAGCTGTTGAGTAAAAACCAAAGTGTAATTTTTTAAACTGCATTAAATAAAAAAAAATTGGTTTCAATGAGTGAATGTTTGTTATAATTAAACACTAAAACCATAACAGGGTATGACAGTTAACTATTAATATCAGACTTGCAAATAATAAAAGGGATAGCCTAAAACAAACTGTTTGTTAAAGTTTCTTTGCATTAATGTAAAAACGTTAAGTTTTAAAGAATTTTTGAAAAATAACTTACTTCTTAGTTGAAGTTTTATCTCTTGGTGATCAAATGTTTCTAGCCGTTTTGATACCCTATCATAAAACTTTATCATTTTTCTAGTCCACTTCTTTGGAGGACAGTACGAGTGAATTGTTTTACATTTTCTGTCATTACAATTCTTAGACAGGTCAATTGGGTCTGATTTCCAATCTGTTCTAACAACATAGTCCCTCACTTTCTGATTTAATTTGTCTTTTTTTCTCTTTCCCAAATTACTGTATTCGTTTTTATTGTTCAATTCTTCGTCGGAAGTATCAATAGTTACGACAGGAATTTGTGTCTTTCTATTACACTGAATCACATTTGTAATTAATACATCTTCTGAGGGTAATTTCTCTGGAAAAGTATTTATTACTAAATTGGGAAAGTTACTGCTTACCAATTTTGATAACTTTGTTACAGTATATTTATAACCAGCCATTTTTAATTGCTTACTGATTGATTTCAGTGACATATTTGGAGTTCTCCTTTGCCACTTCTTTATCAAAGGACAGATAATTTTATTAAATTTAATTTGAGCAGATGGTTTTATTCCTAAATTAACTTTTTCAACAGATTCGGTATGCTCAGTTTTTTTTAATACTTCACAGCTTTCATTATCCAATTTGTTTTGTTCGATAGGTTCAGTTTGATTAATTTTCTTTTGTTTTTGTATAGTTTTTTCCAAATTTATATTCTTCATGCCCACATTATCATGTATAATTTTTCTTTGTTTTTTGAAAAATCTCTTATTATTCTTTAAGACATACTTTGTAGTGACTAGTTTTTTATTCCTTTTACTTGCTAAAGCTAAAGTTCTAGAGATAATATTTCTTAATTGTGTGTCACATATATGAGGATAAAATTCCATGATATCAGAAAATATTTTTTCAAAAGTATTTTCGTTTCCCTGATGGTCTGCTTTTTCTCCAATTGGGATGAAATTTAACTTCGAATTTTTGCCCCAATCTTTTGAAGAGTTCAATGAGTCTGAATCCTTTTCATTTACATAATTATTGACTCTAACTGGTAAATCTTTTTCTTTTACCACATCACTATATCTTCCTCGTTTTGCATTGGAATAATAAGGTTCAGTTTGAATATGGTTTTGATTACCATCTGTAGCAATATCATCAAACTTTGGGTTATCATTCATAACATTACTTTCAATTTGTATAGATTTTTGTTTGGTCTCATTGCTTTCATAATTAATTGCTGTAAAATTTTGTTCATTTTCAATACAATTATTTAAAATTCTGTTTAAATTATCCCCCAAATTCTTCTGAACAAAACTATCTGCTGTGTTTTCTTTTAACGATACAATTATTTCACCCTGATTAGTGTGCTCAACTGTATACAATGCTTCTAATTCTTGGGGAAGTGGTTGTGTTAAATCGTTATGATGAACAATAGAATATAATCGAGATTCAATATCACTTGTGATCTCTTCACTGTTTTCACTTAAATTTGATTCTATATCAGTTTCTTCGTTTTCTTCTCTTTTTATATGTAAAAAGTAGTCCATTTCTGAAACAAAACAAAATATACAATATTTTTACAAGTATAAAATATAAAGTGACATTCCTAATCCCCATATTTTTAACCAACCTCACATTTGATAATGCAAAAAACAATAATAAATATAACCTTGTGGTTAACATAAAAAAAAAGAAACTTGAAAATTAACTGTTTGTTGGTAAAAAATTATCAGATGGTAAATTAGTCAAACTAAACAGTGTTTCAATAACTTTTTCCTCATTTGGCTCTCAATCTTTTTATTTCTCACTATATGGAGTATAAATAAAATTTGACTACGAAACAATAGATCATAAGATTTTGATGGACTTTCTGCTTTCAGATATCCTGATATCAAAAAAGTGAATTTGATTTGGATGTTTGTCCATCTGTTTGTGTAAATGTTTCTGCAAATTAATGAAGATTAAATTACCTATTTTTTTTCAATTTTGTAAAAAAATATATATTCAAAATATATTTTAATGATTTTAATCTTTTATTGAAGATTCAGTAGTTCATAAGTTCCAGTTGAATAAAACATCCTATCCCCAAAAAATTTGGTTTAGAAGTTATTAAAAAAAATCAACAAATTTTCTCAAAATTGGTTCATCAAATATTGCTCAAATTTTGGTCTTATACAGAGATTCATAACTCAAATTAGTGTACCAGATTTGAAATAAAAAGTTATGGTTCAGGAATGAACTAAATAGCAATTTTCAATTATTTTCAAATTGAAAAAGGATTTTTCAATTTTAATCTAAAATTATTTTTTTATTCTTGGAAACAAATTTATTTGTTAAAGAATGTGAATTTTCCCTTGTGTTAGCATATAAATTTTCAATTGTCATTTCGTATGTACTTTTTTCAAAGTCTTTTTAACTAAAATGACTGAGCAAAATTTCAACTTATAGAAATACCAGGCACCCATGAAGAGTTCATTATTTTTGAATTAACATGCTAGACTTATAGTGCATTCTACAAACTTGTCACTACAGTTCTGTTAAATAACTATTTAAAAAAGTACCATTTAGTTTAATTTTTTTAATGACAATAAAAATGAAATTGTTTTGTCAACCATAAAATTACTAGTCTTTAAATTCATATATCATTGGCGCGATCAAATCAAAATTGATCAAATTCGTTGATCAATCAAAATTGCAATTTCAGCTGGTTAAAGGGAGCCCAGCCAGGCACAGCATTAAATGCGCAGCCTTAATTTGCCCCCTTGTGTTCTGGATCATGTGGTGACAAAAAATACCTGTTAACACTCTGTAACCAAGCCGCATATCGAGATTTGACTATGTTGGGATATTGAAGTGTTTGGAGAACAACAGTAGACCAAGATATGCTCAATGGTCTTCTCTTCCCTTTCATAAGTATTTATATATATATATATATATATATATATATATATATATATATATATATAAGCATATTTTATAGAAATGAAAAAATATTCGAAGTACCATTTTTCAAAAATTATCGGAAGACTAAAGAAAAACCTCAATTAACATCAAAATGATTACCGTGTGAAAGTAGGAAACATGTTTTCAATGTAAAAACAATTAATTAAATGTGTGTTTTTCATTAATAATGGAAAAATACAATTTTTTAAAAGAATAAGAACTAACTTGACTTCGTTGTTGGGTGGTTTAAATCGGTTGTAAGAAACATGTTTTTTATCACAAAAATGATTAATGAAATGCATGTTATTAATAATGAAAAGAATATAAATGTCTTTTTTTTAAATAAAAGAACTTCAGACCAAACTCGAATTGGTTGTTAGGTGTTTACCTCAAAAGAGGCAGAACGCAAAGTTCACAAATAACAGAAGCCATTTTTAAAAATAATGTTTCAAAACAAGAACTTTTAAGGTAGTAAATGATTTATTATAAATTGATAATACGCATGAGCAGTATTTCAATGGGTGATGTTCATGTAATAATTTAATGTAGTAAATTTAGCATGCTCCATGCACAATAAATGTCAATGACATCAAAATGTAGTTCCATAATAAATGGCTAAAAATTGTAATTTATTGTAATACATTATGATAATCTTTACATTAAGATTAACCTTTAATCTTCTGTAGCTTAATATCTCTCAATAAAATAATCTTACCTTAATCATATTATATTTCTGAAAGTTTGTGTGTTTGTTTGTTATTCAATCACTGGTGCAATTGAGATGAAATTTGGTATGAATATGGTTTAAGTATCTGAGATAAATATAAGCCTATTCCCGTTTTAAAAAACGTCATTATACTACTTACCCAGCCCAAAATATTTATTAGTATTTAGTTTTGTGACATGTGTTAAATGTAGTTAGGTTTAATTACTGTTTACTGGACATGATATTTAGGCACCAGAGATGGACATAGATCTAATCCCATTTTAAAATAATTTTCATTCATTCTCAAGTTGTTGTTGCTTATTATTTAT
Organism: Callitettix versicolor; assembly: GCA_022606455.1. Taxonomy (NCBI): domain Eukaryota; kingdom Metazoa; phylum Arthropoda; class Insecta; order Hemiptera; family Cercopidae; genus Callitettix; species Callitettix versicolor. The sequence goes on along the minus strand of CM040183.1, from coordinate 39,773,950 downwards.
ACACTGTATGAAGTATAATGAAAAAATAAATAGATCTCACGTTTTTAAATACAATGAGTCAAAAAAGTGGATTTTACTTAGTGTGCTGTTCGACTATGTGTGTGTGTGTGTGTGTGTGTGTGTGTGTGTGTGTGTGTGTGTGTGTGTGTGTGTGTGTGTGTGTGTGTGTGTGTGTGTGTGTGTGTGTGTGTGTGTGTGTGTGTGTGTGCGCGCGCGCGCAGAACGATTTTATAAAAATTTGGCACACAGGTCTGCTTTTGCCATTGCTTTTTAATTTTTTAAAAATATTTTTTTCAACTCTTTTTTATCAAAGAACATTCACTACATAACTTAGTCTAGCAGATTTGAAAAAAATTACTGATCGGGAGTAAATCGAAAAAGTCTGGCCGTCGTCGTGGTTTTCTCGCTCGAGTATTTTTTTTAAATTTCAAATCTGGTACCATGTTTGAGTCACAGATTTCTGTGCAAGGACAAAAATTTTTTAAAAACTGTGAATTAACAGTTTTCGGGCTAGATTTTTTGTAGAAACAAATGTGTGAAAGTTTATGCGTTATTGTTTTTGCACCGTGTATTTGTACTGGCTACTTAAACCTGATTCTATAAACATTTTCAGATTTTATTTTCCTTTAATACTGTTATTATATCTTATCTTATTCATATTATATTTCTGAAAGTTTGTGTGTTTGTTTGTTTTTCAATCACGCTTTAACCACTGGACTAATTGAGATGAAATTTGGTACGAAAATGGTTTAGGTATCTGAGATAAACATAGGCCTATTCCCGTTTTAAAAAACGTCATTATACTACTTACCCAGCCCAACATAATTATTAGTACTTAGTTTTGTGGCATGTGTTAACTGTAGTTATGTTTAATTACCGTTTACTTGACCTGAGATTTAGGTACCTGAGATGGACATAGATCTAATCCCATTTTAAGAATCTTAATCTGTGTTTTATTTATTGCAAAATTATTGCTTTTAATGTTACATTTTCAATTATTTTAGTTGAAATTTTTTCAAAACTGGCTATAATTTGTTACTTTGTGTTGAATTTTCAATATTAAACGTAAAAATATCCCTACGCAGAGTGCAGATAATGATATGTTAAAAATTTCTATAATTGTAAGTATTTTCTCTTTGTGAAAATCTGGCTTGCTTTATTGTTTGTAGTTTAATTATTTTAAATTTCATTAGATCAAATAATCACAATCTGGTGTTTCTCATTTAAGACTTTTCAATGTTTTTGATGCAGAAATGTAAATGTCTATAACATATATAATTTTATTATAATTGTAAGGTGGTATATATATTTATATAATTACATTATATGAAAAAATGGTAAATATGCAGTGTAGCATGTCCTGGATTTTTCGATATTTTTGTTATTAAAACGCTTTATTGTGCCCAAAAGCAAGAATCCAAATTATAAAAGCACGGAAATCACGAGAAGTATGATAAAAATCGAAAATAAGAGTGACCAACATAACCTCAAAATTGCTAGCGCAAAAGTCGGTAACGTGTTGTAGATCGGTAAAACAATAAAAATATGTCTAACACGGGTTTTGGGTGATAAGAAACCCTTTTTTTAAAAGAATACTCCATAGCCTAACTGACATGGTTGTTAGGACTAACATGGTGATGCGTAAAAAAACCCTTTATTTTTTAAAGAATACTACGTAACCTAACTGACAAGGTTGTTAGGCCTAACACGGTGATGTGTGAAAAAACCTTTATATGTTTTTAAAGAATGCTACATATCCTAACTGACATGGTTGTTGGACCTATCACGATGATGTGTGAAAAAAACCTTAATTTTTTTTAAAGAGTGTTCCAAACCTTAACCAACACGGTTTTTAGGCCTAACATGGTGATGTGTGACAAAAAATTTTATATTTTTTTGAAGAATACTCCATAACTTAACTAACACAGTTGTTAGGCCTAACACAGTGATGCATTAAAAAAACCTTTATTTAAAAAAAAAATACTCCATACCTAACTGACACAGTTGTTGGGCCTAATACGGTGATGCTTGAAAAAAAAACTATTATTTCTTTAAAGAATACCTATAACCTAACTGATACGGTTGTTAGGCCTAACACGTGATGCGTAAAAAAACCTTTATATTTTTTTAAACAATACTACATATCCTAACTGACACGGTTGTTAGGATTCACATGGTGATGCATAAAAAGACCTTTATATTTTTTTAAACAATACTACATATCCTAACTGACATGGCTGTTGGGCATATCATGGTGATGTATAAAAAAAACCTTTATTTTTTTTAAAGAGTACTCCATAACCTAACTGACATGGTTGTTGAGCCTAATACGGTGATGCAGGAAAAAACCTTAATTTTTTTAAAAAAGTACTCCATAACTTAGCTAACACGGTTGTGCGTTAAAAAAACCTTTATTTAAAAAAAAAATATGCCATAACCTAACTGACACGGTTGTTGGTCCTAACACGGTGATGCGTGATCTTAAATGTATATTATGATTGCGGGCAAAGCCGTGACGAGTAACAGCTAATCATATATTTCTGAAAGTTTGTTTTTGTTTATTTGTTTGTTATTCAATCACACTTTAACTACTGGACCAAATGACATTAAATTTGGTGTGAACACGTTTTAGGTATCTGAGATAAACACAATACTAATCCAGTTTAATTGTATAATACTGACTTTTTAATAATACTGTATTTTATTAAAATAGGACAGGACCCTGTTTTAGAGTATCGAGTAGCAAAAATTTATATGTCTTGGCCGAAAACCATAAATCGTATAATATTGTATATAAAAATATATTAAAATGAAATGGACCTATTCTGATTTTGAAAATCGATTATAAATTTTATTGCCTATATTATAATTACTGGCAAAGCCGCAATGGGTATAGAATAAAACAAAACAAAAAATTGTTACATACCATTACTATTGTAAAAGTCACAAAAAGTCAGAAATACCTAATTTAAAAAAAAAATTAAACTTTTTTAAAAAAAAATAAAGTAACTAACAGTTTTATTAGAAAGTAGTGTTGCATGAAAACCTAAGTAACGCGGTTTCATGTGAAAGCTGTATCACGTGAAAATTACTAAAGGAATCATTGCAAATCTTAAAAAAAACAATTTTAGGCAAAGAGAGCAATTTTTGAAATCATCCTTATTCCATATAACTATCAATTTTCAAAAAGTCACTATGCTTACAATTATTGAGTCCTCAAAAAAAATATTTTCACATTAATATTCAAAATAACGTGTGTGTGTGTATATAAAGAAAGTTGGATGACAGTGGCCACCCTATTCTCCACCAGTACCAAATCAGTTAAAGTAGGAAGTCCTTATTCAAACAGCTTTTACAACTAATTTATTGTAAGCTACAGAAGTAACCTAATGTTGTAAGTGTGAAAAAGTAGTGGAATTACATTCAAAATTAATTAACGCTTTAAATTACAGGCATATAAGGACAGATTTTACAAATAAAAATCTCACATGGGACAAAATGGACATAAATACAAACATGCCATTTGAATCAAACTGAGGTTACGTTAACTTCATTTTCTTACCGAAAGCACATCTATGCCTATTTTCTTGATGTTTATAAGGTACTTAGTCCATTGATAAAAATAATATCTAAAATTAAATATGTTTCTTATAAATTTTATCACATAACCACAAAGTGGAACAAAAACATAAGTACTAAAAAAACTAATGTTAATTATGGCTACAGAACAGACGACTGATGACTACTACAATAGTAGCCACAGATCATCATAGTAAACAAAAGCGATTTGTTTTATAATCTGTGATTGCATCAATTTATATATATATATATATATATATATATATATATATATATATATATATATATATATATATATATATATATATATATATATATATATATATATATATATATATATATATATATATGTATGTAAGTTATCAGGGAACGGGAGAAAGAATTAAAAATTGAAGGGCACTAGAAACCAGTTCGACTTGGAAGACCTAGGGACAATACAGAAATCGCGTGCCCAGCTTTTGCAGATGACCTAGCCATACTCACAGATAATGAAACAACAGCGTTTAAACAGATAGAAATCCTAAAGGAATGAAGGAATGTGCAGAGAGGGTAGGTCTACAGATCTCGTTTAAAAAAACAGAATTCTTCTGTTCAAAATTAAATATTCAAGAACTAAACGCAAAGTATGGTAAGATAAACAGAGTCAAGCAATTCAAATATCTGGGAGAAATTCTTGAACCCACGGGTGGCGAGAAGGCTGCGCAAAGGGTTCGGCTACCGAGAATGAAGAGCCATATACCTTGGTATATCGCGTGATATCTACAATAAGAGATGTATGTCGACGCACACAAAAATCAGACACTACAACACAGTCATAAAACCGGAGGTATTATATGCAAGCGAGATGCTAGCACTCCACACAAAAGCTACCATGGACGATATTTTGAAGAAAGATTGCAAAATCTTGAGGAAGATCCTTGGCCCAAGATTAACAGAAGATGGATACTGGTTGCACTTCCTGAAGACCACAGAGAAAATATCGAACCTGGCAGCAGATATCAGAAGAAGAAGGCTTCGGTTCTATGGACACATCAGTAGACTCCCAACAACGAGACTTGCCAAAAGAATCCTTAAGTATATACAAGGTGTCAAATCAACAAAGTCTTGGCTCGCACGAGTCAGAATAGACCTACATAACGCAGAAACAGACTCAACAGACGTTGAAGACAGGAACGCATACAGGAGAAAGATGCTCGGTTGGAAAGTCCCAGAGAATGAAATCCCAAAGAGAGCAGGGGTAAAATGGACGGAGGAGCGGAAGAGGATCAATAGGGACAGGGTGAGGGAGGTGTAGAGGATTAGAAGACATGAATCGGAGTGCTTTGGTGATCCAACAGGGTCTATTCGCAGATAATAATATACATATATATATATATATATATATATATATATATATATATATATATATATGTGTGTGTGTGTGTGTGTGTGTGTGTGTGTGTAGTGTGTTTAATATATACATACATAAGTTATAATGTGTATTATTCTAGGTTTTTGCGTCTGCTCGTATTATTTATTATCTCTGACAACAGCCACGCTCTAAACACATATTGTTTGTTTAATGAGTGTAGTCATATCATACCATGATACACTTAATGCACTGTAAAATAAGTATATGCAGTTCACTACGTAATAGGTCAGGATTTCGTTATATTATTATCTGTGACGGAAGAGTATTTATATTATTATTGTACCGGGACATGTACTTGTATTGAACTGTATTTGTACCTGTACTTTGTTTGTACATTACTGTACTGTCAGTAATGTACATTGTTCTACAGTATTGAAAAATGATCTTATATTGTAACGATCTTTGATTCAGAGAATTCAGTATTCACTTCATTTGTTCCTGAAATAATATAACGAAATCACTCCTGACTCCTGAGTTCTGATAACTGTTCAGTGAACCAGTTTAGATTTCAGACGAATAAAAAAGACAATCATGAATCAGACATTTCAGACTTAAAAGTTCACATAGTGTTTTTTTCATAGGGGTAGGCGTTTCTGCTATTTTAAAAAAATGTCAACAAACTGTTTGTTGAGGAAAAAAGGTGCTTTTTAAATCAGTTGAAAAAAAAAGGTTTAAAAACCTGAAACTCGAAGTTGTATTAGCAGCTAAAACATAAAGCACAAACGTTCAGTTTTCTAAGACTACTTTTTCATTCCCATTACCACCATGTCCTTAACTGTTTTTGGGTGTAAAGCATTTTGAAAAAAATAATCCTTATAAGTGTAGTAATAATTAAATTACATTCTCAAAAAATAATATATATGTATGCCATTTTATATTTACAAAATGCAAAGAATTTCTAATAGAAGCATTCTTTTTTTACTAAAAATTAATAGTCCTTTGCATATTTACTGAAATGCAAACAATTTAGAATATTTTAGTTGATTAAAACATATTGATAATTGATAATAAATATAAAAAATACGTTTAAATAAAATTAGGTTATGTATTTACAAAATGTGAGCTGTTACTGTCATATTTTTATTTGGGAGAAAGTAGGTTTTCACTTTTCAATACTGAAAAAAGTAACTTAATAAGTACAATATAGCAATAAGAACATAGGCCAAATGTGTTTAAATAAAATTAGCTCTATATCGTTACAAAATTATAGGTTATTAACATTAAGTTATTATAGGTTAATGATAGGTTATTAACATTAGCATTAGCAAAAAAATAGGTTTTCCATTTTTCAACACAGAAAAAATATAAACTTCATTGTAATAACATATTTAACAAAACAAAATGTTTTTAAAGAAAATTTTAGAAAAAGTACTAAAATAACCTAAAATTATTCAAGATATATACAAGAGTAGATATTGTGAATTTTAAAAAGTCCACACATCCAATAACTAATTAAAAACTATGCACTTAATTCTAAAAACATAAAAAAAGTAAAAGAAAACTTTCAAAATTGTCCACTAAATATTTTTAAGTTTCTAAACACAAAGTAAACTACGGAGAAAAACTAATATAAAACACAATTATGGCTGATTTTTCAGTTTAAAAAAATGTTTGAACAACAAATTTTACATTTAAAACTTTCAAACAACTCGCAACAAAATAGAGATAAACATTGACAACGCTAAACAGTTCTTACTTCACTACAAGCAACAAGCAACTTTGAAATAAAGGGAAAAAGCATAAAAGCAGGTTGAGGAAAACAGCAGGAAAAAGTTTTAGAGCTTGCTGCAACGTTCGAATAGAACGTGGGTGGTAGTGAAGTCCCAACAGCTGTTCCTTGTTTAACAAACACGAACCAGTCTAAATCACGAAACAGTCCATATCAATTTGCTTCTTTCCGTTTGAAAAAGCAGTTGTTTGTCATATATAGAAAAGCAGTTTGGTTTTTTTTCTGACCCACCACTAGTTGTCATGTCTTGAAGTTCTAGTATTTGTACTTCGTACTGTTATATTGTTAAATGTGTTTTTTGCACATGTGTACTTTAAAAACAGTTAGGTGACATTTATAAACCTTTAAAATATTGTAAATATTAATACTTTAAATTTTATGAACAGCTTCGATGGATCATAAAGACGAACAAAATAATGAAATCGAAGCGTTGGACTCAATTTATTGTGGTGAAATGGAAAGTATGTATGTAAAATTTTGAGGTTAGGTGTAGTACAAATGTAAGATCAAAGGAAAATTTTTCGATTTTTTTAGTCTTTAAAAATAAATTTAGCCTAGTTTCTCAAAAATAAAAATAAATATGCTTTCTCAAAATTTAAATATATGAATTATGTCAGCAAAATAATTACTAAAAATTTTGTCCTCTGTGCTTTTGAACTGCAATAAAAAAGTGTATGAAGCTAAAAAAATATTAAACAGGGCTTATAACCTAAACAAATCAACAATATTTATACTTTAAATAAGATTGTTGTATTTCAGTCTCCTTTATCTTAGTAACACTTTCATTTACATAAGTACTATTAATTTTTTTTTTAAGGAAAGGTACTTTTCCATTTTTTACATTGCAAAAAAAAGGTAAAAAAAACAGTGCAGCTTGCCCTGGATTTTTCGATATTTTTTTTTACTAAAATGCTTTATTACATACCCAAAAGCAATAATCCAAAATATAAAAGCATGGAAACCACGATAAAAATCAAAAATAAAAGTATCCGACATAACCTCAAAATTGTACCGCGCGAAAATGGTTGTACGTGTTGTAGATCGGTAAAGTGATAAAAATATGTTTAACATGGTTTTGGGTGTTAAAAAACCTTTCTTTTTAAAAAGAATACTCCATAACCTAACTGACAAGGTTGCGCGGTGAACCTAATTGACACGGTTGTTAGGCCTAACACGGTATTGGGTGAAAAAAACCTTTATTTTTTTTAAAGAGTTTTCCATAACCTAACCGACATGGCTGTTGCGTGGTGAACCTAATTAACACGGTTGTTGTGCCTAACATGGTTTAGGTTAGGTATAAATTTATGTAATAGATGCGACTTATTATGAAATTATAAATATTTTCATTCTCTTTGCTGTGTGGGTATGCATGTGTGTGTGTGTATCTATTCTAGGACTAAGTGTGATAACATTAAGTAATATAAATCTGATGATGTTTACCTATTAGGCCTAAATTACAGCTTTATGCAATTTTTAACTTAAACTATTGCATGATGTCATTACCGTTTATATTGCTTAGAGCACAGATGATTCAAATATTATTTCACTAAGTAGTGAGTCTTTATTTCAAAGCAGTGTCTGCATTATATCTGATGTTGAAATGAAAACTAAACATAGTAGAGTTTAGGTTTTTCAGTCGTCCAATAATTTTTGCAAAATGTAAACTTACTGTGATTTTTACTTACACGTTATATCCGACATTAGAATATAGGTTCTGTGCCACTCTTGTGGTGTAATAAAATGTGGAAGAAGGTTGCTGGACAGAATTTTTTCTGACGAAAAACCAATAAGATCATCATTACCATGTTGGACATGATGGACCGGTATGGGTATAGGGTCAGTACAGGTTGTATCTAACCTACATCACAAAATTGTATATCAAAAGTTACTAATAGCTTTTAAATCCATAAACTTTTACTGCTGATCCATATTAGAAAACCACCTGTGAGATATCTTTCCCATTATTCCACAAATACTGCTTGTGTGTATGTATGTGTGTGTGTGTGTGTGTGTGTGTGTGTGTGTGAGAGAGAGAGAGAGAGATTTTAACATGAGCCAAAAATTAAATGGAAATAGTTGTTTAAATTAATTAAAGCAAATGTTTTAAATTTTCAATTGTCCCTGTGGGTATTTAAATTTATTGTATTAAAGACACCTTTTAGGTTAAACCTGACATGTTCTGTACACCTCCCAATGATTTATTTGACCAGCCAGATTTAAGACACTAAGTTTGAACAAGCATTTTTTTAGAATTGAAGATATTAAGCTTAAGTACAACTGTAAATACAAAATTTTTCACTTTTTTTTCCATATAAGCAAATCATATTTGAAACTTTTGGCAATGCCGAAATTGGTTTGTACACTGTGAACTTATAAGGTGTTAACTCAATATACATTGTGGATACAGTTTATTAGTCTATGTTTTACATGACTAGGTTTGTGAAATGCGAGGAGTTTGGCCATATATTGCAGTTTCCTTATGTTGTTAGGTAATATTGGTAATGATATTCTTAAACCAGTTACTTCTTGAACTGGTAATGCTGATCCTAAACTATACTATTAAAGTTCACATTTCACTAACACTATGCATGTTATGTAAGAGTGCATCACAACATCGATATTTCTAGAATGGCTGTTTTTAGTTTTCCCTTTTTTTGTCTTCCAATAATTTTTGACAAAATGATAGCCTCTTTAAATGCTTATTTACAAGCTTATACATTATATATGTTCTGGCAAGAACTTTAAAAAAAATATGTATAATGTCCATTAATTACACATTTACTGTCTTTTTGATATTGAATTTTTGTTTTAGTTTTAACGAAACAGCCTTACCATGTGTTTACAATACCTATAAAATCTGATGATTTTGATGAAGTTTCTGAAGATTCAGGTTTATATTGCAAGTTAAAATTTGAATACACACCATCATACCCAGAAGATTTGCCAATAGTTGAAATAGAAGATGCTGTTAGACTAGATGATGATGATGAACAGTCTCTTAAAGATCATATAAAACAACAGGTAAGAAACAGTAGGCTTTTAATATGTATACAAAGGCAAACAAATCAGTTATACTGATTAATTTCAAGCAATTATTTTTAGGATTTTTGAGATATATAAACTCAAATTTAGTTTAGTAAGATGTTTACTGAATACTTAAATTTTGTTTTTATTTATTTCATTATAGTGTGAAGAAAATTTAGGAATGGTTATGATTTTTACGTTAGTATCAACTGCTCAAGAATTGTTGAATGTTTTATCTGATGATCGTAGAAAGAAAGCTGAGGCAAAAGAAGAAAAAAGGATAAGAGATGAAGAAGAAGCGGAAAGAGTAAGTTAATTTAGTTATAATCACAATTCAGTTGGGGCTTAGTTTAAAGGAAAAAATATCTATCTCTATAATTTTCAAGGTTACCACCACATGTAGGAGTGCACTGAAAAAAATGATTTTCCAGCATTCAACCCCTAAAGAGGTAAAAATGAGGTACAACAATTTTTATTGGATAAAATATGTTTTTCGTCTGACCTTTTTAAAACGTAAGATAGTCTCTGTTAAATATAAGTAATGAAGTATATTTTTCACCATTTTCCAAAACTCATCCCCTAAAGAGATTGAAAGGGGGTAGAAAATGTAAAAAAGGGGTTTTTTGCATTGAAAAAATATTTGTTTTGGATCGTATATTCTAGAAATGTGCTATGAAACACATATTTCAACATATTTCCAAATTTATTCCCTAAAAGAATAAAAATGTAAAAGAGAGGTATAATTGAAGAAAAAAGAGTGTTTTCATTGGAGAAAAATATTTTTATCGGCTTTTCTTAAAAGTAAACAAATTATGATACACGTAATTCAGCATCCCCCCCCTGAATTCACCCCATAGAAGGACAAAAATATAAAAGAGGTATAAATATTTGTATTGGAGGAAAATATTTTTTATCAGATTTTCTTATATTCGAATGGAACACATTTGAAGACAATAAAACAACATATTCAGGGTATAATATTTTTTCATATTTACTGTAAAATAATGATGAGTTTAAATGATCACGCTTTTCTCTTTATTTGTTTCACCCAACTTTGGGGTACACTAAATCAATCACTTTTTAATGTTCTGTGCCTTCCTCGTAGCCCAGTATTGCTTCATTCATTGTGATCTTGCTTTTCTTTCTTCGTCAGAGATTTGGATTGTTCGCTTGGATTTGACTTTGCCTTGGAACCGTTGCTTCTTGTCCTTGGTTATTGTTTTGGCTGTTGTCCATGAGCATAGTGTCAGTGATCTGCAGTTCTGTTATGTCTTTCTCCGGTTCTCTAAACCAAAGTGGTTTGGCTCTTCTACTGCGAAAGTAGTCAAATATTGTTTTGGTTAGTCTATTTTTGTCCATTCGGAGGATGTGCCCATAAAAATCAATTCTCCTTTTTCTTATTGTGTCTGATAGTGTTTCAGTTTTTTGGTAAAGAGTTTCATTACTGATGTGGAGTAATTGGTTGTTACGGAATTTGGGGCCTAAGATTTTTCATAATATCTTTCTTTCTTTGATCTCCAGCCTTTCAAGTGGGCCCTGGGTTGTGAGAGATAATGTTTCAGCTGCATATAAGGCTTCTAGTTTAATTACCGTATGATAATGCCTTATCTTTGTATTCCAGGAGAGGGACTTCTTGTTGTATGTGTCCTTGGTAAGTTGGAAGGCTAATTCAACTTTATTTCTCCTAGATTCCATAGCTTTTTTCTCTAGGGCGTTCCAGCTGATCCATTCCCCAAGATATTTGAATTCTTTCACTATCTCAATGTATTGTTCTCCCACGAAGCATTTTTGGTGGTTTTGATCATGCTTTTATTAATATATTTTTTATGTTTCTAAATTATTACATTACTGAAACAGTTTAAGTTTCGTGGGCGAAGCCATGACGGGTAATGCTAGTAATATATAAATCAAAAATATGTACGGTAAACATTTTTATGTACTTTGCAAGTAGGTCTACAGATGAAAATTATAAATACTCATGTTGTTAAGTATTAAATCTGGTTTATTTTACTGTGAAAAACAGTAATAAGCTAATTATTATTCTGTATGAAAATCAAATCAGAGACAATTATATATTATTGATATAAAAAATTAAAGCAAAACCAAAATCACCAATACTGAATTGTAACAAAGACAGCATTATTAATATTGAATTATAATAACAATTAGATAAAAAAACAAGTATTATTAATTGTGACCACTGTCAGTTAAAAAGATATACATTAATATTTAAAAATATGATTTAAAATGTTAGTTTCAGTGTTTCCTTGGTATATAGTCACACATAATCTCACCATTCCGCACATTTCATATACTTTGAAAGTCCATGACTTTTATTCGATGCGAAATTGAAAGTTTTTTTATTCAAATGCACTATTCTCAAATATTCATTTTGATGATGAAATCTGTTGTTTTAATGGTTTACAACATTTGACATATTTTTTCCTTTTTTTCTTTGTAACGACTATCATTCATCAGTACAGAGTTCTTGTAAAAGACTGCATTTCCTTAGTGCTTCTTCTTAGCGTGGGAAGTGTTTTGATTCGCACTTATTTTTTTTCTGTGATTGGTCAAAACACATTATGGTCGTTTAGTATGTCTTCAAAATATTGCTTGACTTGGTGCCAAACACTTCAGAACAAATTTATTCTTAGTTTCATTCTTGTGGTCACAGTTCATTATTTCACAGATGATACATTAATGTTATACTAATATGTATAACATCGTTTGAAAACATATTTTAGTAAGTTTATCTATGGTAGTTCAATTTTTTCCTTTAAGTGCTTTATACTGATTGAATATATTTTTGATGTAATATACTTTCTTCTTTTACTAGAAACGATTTGAGGGTAAAAGGGTAACAGTTGAATCTTTTATTGCTTGGAAGAAAGAGTTTGAGGTAGAAATGGGACTGACACAAAAGAAAGAAAGAGATGATAAAAATAAGAAATTAACTGGCAGAGAACTTTTCTTACTAGACAAATCTCTAAACCAGTCTGATCTCAAATTTTTGGAAGAAGGTGAGTTATATTAGTTTCTTTTTATAATTTAGAGTGAACTTTAAATTATCTATGGAATTAGACGACACCACAACCATGTAAAAATGAATATTTTGATAATCTGATTAAAATATGAGTCAGTAAATATTTCAACATTATGCTTGATCAAAGCACAAAATATTTTCCCTTATGATTACTGAACACAACTCTATTGAATAATCATAGGCTTATAAATTATCAGAACCTCAGAGTGTGAATTGCTGTTTTACATATCCAAGAAAAGCTTTTATGTTTAGTAAGAATGTAAAACTACCTTTTATGTTTATTAGAAATAAAAATGAGAATCAACTGCTGATAATTAATTGAGAGTTTACTGTACAATCAATTTTAACATCTTACATTAACTAAGTTCTGTCTTTCATGAGATGGCTCATGCAAAATATATCTGCGAGCATAAGAGATTGATAGCTTTAAGGGGGTACTCAAGTAGAGTGGCAGCTTGAAAGTGTAAACAAATATATTTTTCCCAAAATAGATTTGTTTTGATAGCCTCAAAACAAAAATACCCTGGTAACCATAAGAGCTAAGAAGCTCAAATTCAGTATGCAGGTAGATTGTTGCTCAAAATAATACATATTATTTTTGCTGAAAAATATTAACTAGGCTGCATAAGTGCTAATATCCATATGATAGAATGAGAAGCATATTAAAGAACAAGAAACTATTGATACTTGCTTCTTACATTTATAAATTTTAAACTATATTGTATGCATGGATTAAATCACCCCAAATTTAAGTAGGCTTATTTCAGTTGTAAACTAGTTGAAATGTCTAGGTTTGGTGTTAGATACCAAATAAATGTGGAATACACAGTTTGGTGAAATCTTGGAAAAAGCCAACAAGAGGACCAGTCAGGAAAACTTTGTCTAAGGTTACATATAAACAGAATAGGAATGTACCATGGAGAAATCTTGTGTAGGTTGTGCAGGAAGAAAAATGAAACTACAAGACACATAATTTACAATGTGAGGCTCTTGCAAGCAAAAGGCTAAATGTTTGGTTTCCAAGGCCCTGAGGACTTCCAGCAGAATAAGCTAGTCAATGAACAGCTAAAACTCATTAAGGGCACCAATATGTTGAACTAGAATTTGGGAAGTTTAGTTACACAATAGGTCCTTTGATAGTAGTGTCACGGCATACAAAACCCCTAGAAATTTAATGTTAATGTACAAATTAAGAATAATAATTTTTTTACTAATAATTTGTTTTTGTTTTAAGGTGGTGATTCTATTAAGGTTGATGAAGCATTATTTCAAGACGCGGAAGAATTGGATTTGGGAGTTGATGATCTAGACCTTGATGAACTGGATGAACTCGATAATGACGATGTTAATTGATGACTTTATGTATAGTCTAACAGTGAGGGGTGAAATTTTTTGGTGGTAAAGCTTAAGACCTGTATAAACCAACGTTTTGCCTTTATTATAATACAAAATCAATTGTGTATGTTTTATCATGAAATGCTGTTATTATTTATACATATAATTGTTAATAAACTATTAGAACATATTCTTTTAAATATCTAATTAACAAATGCTTAGCTAAATGCTATATTAAAGTCTGACCTCAAAAAGCTACCATCTTTGGTGCAGAACAAGTAGTTGTACCATGACTTACACAGTTTTTGTAATGTTGATAAGGCAATAGGACGTCTCTTCCCACCACTCAACAAACACATGAATAATAGACCAGTTTTTCAGTAGGTGCTCCTATTGTTAGTCTACATACTATGAATTTCCATCGAGTATGCTTGTTTTCTTTGAGTGTAGAAAACAAACATTTTTTTAAAATTTCTTTATCATGGTGAGATACAATTCAAATTAAATCTCTTCTTTTGCACATTTAAATTTTGTTTTACTTTTCAGTTTTTAATTGATTGCTATATAATGTCTACATTACAGTATTTAGTTAAAATTTTGATTTTGGCTCGTAGCTTTTTACCCTGTTTGGTTTCTTTTTAAAAATTTATTTTAGTAAAAATTTTAGTTATCTTTATAACTTTTTATGAGTTCTTTAATTTTTTAAAAGTTTATTTTAAGAACAATTTTAATTAACAGTGTATTGAAACTATGTATTATTTTTGTAAGACAAGTTTTAAATTAAATGACTCAAAATATTATTAGGGAATTAACCGTTTCAAACTATATTCTTCATTTTGACAATATGTTAATGATATGCATTAACATATTGTAATAATATCTGTTCCCACGAAACTAATTACAATATAACTTTAAGGTACTACTGTATATTTACATAACACAGATCAGCTGCCTCGGTAGCCTAGTTGATAGCGTACGGGGCTTTCACCCCGAGGACCCGGGTTCGATTCCCGGCCAGGGCTTGGCATTTTCATATGCTATAAATCATCCCATCGTCTGCATTAGCCCCAAGTGTGCACAATAGTCGGACGTTACAAAAAAAAATTTTTTTTTTTAAATACATAACAGTTGAATGAGGCCACAGTTTGTGTGAGTTAATAACTGCTTAGTATTAGCTGTTTTCCTACAAATTTGAAAATGTTTTAATACTTATTTTCTTATCATTTATTACAGATAAATGAAAAACCTATCCATGGCAGTCCAAAGGTTTCAAGCTATTGATTGATGCCAGTTTTTTTATTCTTTATCTTTTCAAGCTCAGTAATACTCTTTGTAATCATAATAAACATTTAAAAAAAATTAATTTAGAATTCAGTTTAAACTTGACTTTCAATTCTAAAAAAAAAAATGTTTGGTTAAGCAGGCCATAGACATGATGATTTGTATGACAAACACGTTTTTATGACAATATGTCTGTATACCAAACTATAGGACTTCTGCTAAAATTTGTTTGAATCGACAATTTTATGCCAACAAAAGTGAGCATGTAGGGACATTACATGTTGTAGAAATGCAGCGATAACTCTCTCAACATGTAATGCCCTCAGACATTCGAACAAAATTGTAACAACTTGTGTGTTTCCTCTGTTTGTGCATACAAATCCTAGTGTTTAGTGCTGTTACTTTTATCTACACAAAACTGAGAGTGCTGAATGTTGGCTCATACAAATCACAGCCCTAACCACAGTTAGTATATAGAATAGTATTGTGTCAACAGTGCATCATGTCACATCAAAAAGTTAGTGCTGCAATAGTAGTAATACATAATTTTAATCAGAAAAATAAAATTAGCAAGTGGTGTAAAGAGTGGTTGAAAAAACGTAACAATTTTTTGTATGTTAATTTGCTGAATGAATTAAGGGTTTCTGCAAAAGAGGACATTAAAAATAATATCTTCTGAATACTGATTTTAAAGAATTAATTTTCTTATAGCAAAATCTTTATTGGCCTCCTTCAGTTTTTCAACTAAGATTGTGTATGCCTCGTTTCTTAAATTTCTATTACTATAATCTTTTGATTTAACTTTCCACAGTAAATTGACTAAAAATAAATGTAAACCACAAAAAAAATGACAAATGTAAATTAAAAGCAAATTTCCAGCAGCAGTTGGACAAAGAAAACGAAGCTCACTGCTGATATGATGCACTTGCTAAGTGCACACAAAACCAACTGAAATAAAACGCCTGTTGATTCACAACGACTTGTGTGTGCATGCAAGTTTCACACACAGATCTTACACCTAAATGTAGAAAAATGTTCACGCAAAACAAATTGGAGCCAATATATTTCATGCGTCTAGTGATGACACATATTGTTTCATACAAAACGCTGGATATAAGTTTGTACAAACATTTTAGATTACTCTAACATGTTTGCTGACTTGTATGTGCAAACATTTCTGTCCAATATTTCCTGTAGTATAGTTACAATTCATGTTGGTGCCAACAAACTAGAGGAAGTAATCTTCTCCTACATAAATGAGTGTTTAGGGACAAGATCTACTTTATTTATGCATACATGTGTGGTATACTGATCTACGCCTTTACAATGCTCTTTTTGGACATAAAATTTTCATAAAAACAAAAAACAATATAATATATATATATATATATATATACACACACTCTTGGTATAACACGTGATATCTACAATAAGAGATGTATGTTGACGCACACAAAAGTCAGACACTACAACACAGTCATAAAACCGGAGGTATTATATGCAAGCGAGACTCTAGCACTCCACACAAAAGCTACTATGGAGGATATTTTGAAGAAAGAACGCAAAATCTTGAGGAAGATCCTTGGCCCGAGATTAACAGAAGACGGATACAGGTTGCACTCCCGAAGACCACAGAGAAGATATCAACCTGGCAGCAGATATCAGAAGAAGGAGGCTTCGGTTCTATGGACACATCACTAGACTCCCAACGACGAGACTTGCCAACAGAATCCTTAAGTATATACAAGATGTCAAATCAACAATGTTGTGGATCGCACAAGTCAGAATAGACCTACATGACGCAGACATAGACAACAGATGTTAAAGACAGGAACGCACACAGGAGAAAGATGCTCGGTTGGAAGGTCCCAGAGAATGAAATCCCAAAGAGAGCAGGGGTAAAATGGACGGAGGAGCGGAAGAGGATCCATGGGGACAGGATGAGGGAGGTGTGGAGGATTAGAAGGAGCAAGACATGAGTCAGAGTGCTTTGCGTGATATAACAGGGTTTATACGCAGATAATAATATATATAAAACATATATATATATATATATATATATATATATATATACATTTATTATGTTGCTTGGTTCATTGCCAAAATTATAAAAAATGGTTGATTAGCTATTTTATAACATGTTTTTCCCAAATTCTTGCAAACTGAGGCAAAAACGGTCAGCAATTTATACATATGACATTGCAAAACGGCAATGGTATTTCAAGATTGTAGAAAAATGTGTATGAATTTCATTGGTCCCCTTGTGATAAATTCAGGTTATGTAATAAGTAAAATTTGATAAAAAAAATCATTGAAAATAAGTTTTATATTTTTTTTACAACTTGAAAGGTTTCGTAAAAAACAGTACATAATGCTTTGTAACATTCTAATTTTGTTAACAAAGTTAAGAACTTATTTTATTCTAACACTATATTTAAACGTGTTAAGTGATTATTTGCAGCAGATAAAATTCATCATTTTTACAAAAAATAAAGAATTATACTTACGCAATAAAATAAATAAAAGCTAAAATCACGGTATCATATTTTTTAAATTAATCATAATTCATCTTGAAAATAAGTGCACTAAATGTATATAATTATATGAATAAAATAAGAACAATATTTCCATAAACACTTTATGTAACAATTATAATTCAATTTTAGAAAAACCATTCTACACATAGTACTTATTTTGTAAAATAAAAAATAATTATTTTTTATTCATACATTGTTTTCAGTTTGTTACAAAATAAGTGGATAAATGATGCGTATGATCCAAATTTTAGGTATTAATATAATCTTAAATCACTGAGCTTTGCTCGGGGTTTATAAATCCCAAATTCTGTACACCTATAAAAATTATACATTATATTCAAGTAATATACTTTACAACAAAGTTAAATTCATTTGATTCTATAAGTAGTTAAAACCACATTCAGATCACATTTGTTTGTTTTCTATACAAAATATTTCTTAATTAAATTCTTGTTCTATGCCGTGGCTAAAACCTAACCTATCTATATACAAGAAAAGGACAACACCACTTGCAGATTAAACATTTCTTTTCTGAAACAAATAAAATAACTATTAGTAATACAAAATTTTGAAACCAAACAAAAATTATACAAAGAAATTATTCACTCATCTTTTGAATAAAACAGTCCACTTTATCCAGTTATGTCCTGTTATTTTTTAAATTTAATAAGAGACACACTACTTTGTTGCAATTTAAGATTTTAATTTGGAAAATAATGTTAACAAAAAAAGAAGTATTATGAAAGCCAATACATTGACTACAGTATTCTGGAAACTCTTACAAAAATGTTGCTTTGCAAAATAAGTGCACTAAAGTTTCTGCAAAATAAGTTTTTACTTTTCTAAATACTGTACTGTAATCTTGCTTTAAAGTGTGAACAGTTTTATAAACAAATCAAAGGGGGTTCTTACATTTCAAACTAAATACTGTATTTTATGGACTATAACACACATTTTTTCTTCAAAAAATTGCCTCCAAAATTCAGTTATGTCTTATACTTGAAGTTAATATAAAAATTCCAATGTTTGATTTAAAATTCCCACCAGTCTTAAAAATGACCATATATTCGATGCTGCAGAAAATCTATCTCTATTTGGCAACACTAGATTCAACTGGTAGCAGCAGTGCACCAATGCAATGAATATGAGTTGCGGGGATTCATAAACTTACTAATACTGTCTCCCTCCATCACAAACCAACCCACAACTGTGTGGCTTATGATGTGTCATTGCAGTCTAGGTGCCAGTGAACTTGAATTGAAAGTGATTTGTGTTATTCGTAGCAGTTTTTTATATATATATATATATATATATATATATATATATATATATATATATATATTTGTTAGTAGTTAGTTTCATAATGGACAAAAATATAAACTAAGAATTTTTTTAGTCTGGCCTTGCAATTTAATAATAAAAAAAGTAAAAAAGTTTTGTTTTTTTTAATTAAGGTGTATTTTATTCATCTTAAAATATGGTATATTCCGCAGAAAATAACAATTATTAACAATAACAACTATTAAAATAATAATAAGATATTTTAATAGCAAGACATTTTAACTATATTTGAAACTCATAAACTATTTTTAAAAAAATTAAACTGATTTTTAAAATGTTTTCGCAATAGCTTACGAATCAATTTTTTTGGAAAATAATTGAATATGAGAAAGTTTGTACATTTTTTAAAATTGATTTAACCTTTTAATTAGTAAGACTAAATGCAGTAAAAGAATAATGGAACATCATTGACAATATGCGGCATATAGACGAAAGATGTTTTGGAAAATCATGTATGGAAGTTTTTAACAAGAATTTATGTATTCTTATTCCACATGAACTTACATTGGTATTACTTTGTAGGCAAATAAAAAATGACCATAGTAGTAGTAAGAGCTCCCAAAGACAGACCACTACTCAAACAGGATAAGGGAAGTGATTTTGAAGAAATACAAGCAAATGCTTTCTTGTGCTAAGTAACTTATGTCTAGCACATTATTATCAAATCCTAATGCTTGAAAGCAATCATATGATAACTGGTAACAAACAACAGCATTTTTTGAAAAAAGCATGATACATAAAACAAAAAAGTAGGCTCAATTCCGCCACAGTTCAAAAATATGTCAGATTACTATCACACACCACTGGAATGAAGCAATGATAAACACCCACTCCGAATGACTGGCTGTCAGATCCCAACACATGGAGAGCACAGGAAGTACCAAGTGTGCTAAAATATACAAAGAAGGATGAAAAGACGTAAAAACATGACTTATAGAGTCCTTGTACTGCAATGTACCATTATATATCTATCCCTGCTTTGAGGATTACAACTTTAGTAATTTTCACAGGACTTAATACTTATTTTGAAGGAAATTTTTGTTAAAACATAGTAATCAATACTTGTTTGATTAAGAATAAAATTAAAGTTCTTAATTTTTCACTCTTTTTTAATATTATTAGGTTAAAAGGTCTTTCCTATAAGGGTTGAATCCGATGATGTTTAGGGATGTCATTACTAATCAAAGAGTTAACAAGAATTTGGGTTAAAATGGACAATATATAAAAATGAATTCGATTTGAACAGTTAAAATCACCATAGAAAGTAAAACCAGCTTACAAATGGTTAAGAAGAATTGCGTACATCAAGAGAAGGCCTTAAAGGCAAACAGCTTTCCACCCAAAGATTTGGCCTTTCCAGCATCCTCTGCCAAAGTGTTGTCTCTTTCCCACTCGAATCCATCCAGTCAACAGGCTTACCATTATGTTTTCCTAAAAAAAAAAAAATTTTTAAGGTTTACTAACTGTAACTAGAGTAAAAAATATGCATTTTATTTGTCCCATGAGTTAAATTAAGGTTCTGTAATAAACACATTTAAATAGGAACAATTTGATATAGAAAGTCAATTAAAATAAATTTGTTTATTTTAATTATTGAAAGGTTTTGTAAAAAACAGTACACACTCATTAACAGTAAATACTCAGAAACAATATTATTTTGTTTTCAAATGTTTTTAATTTGAAAGAGCACTAGAAAAAACTTTGACAGTACTATACCCATAATAAAACATGTTAATGTACTGAACAATCCATGATTCTTAATGATATATAGCATTTATAGTTTTGAGGCAGATTCCAATCCATAATGCACAGATTGTTCAAGTAATTAAAATTTTTGATCAAAAAATTATTAGGTATGAATTTCTTTTTTTTACTGACATGTAAAATTGTGTATCATATATATATATATATATATATATATATATATATATATATATATATATATACACACACACACACACACACTTAGACTAATGAGGATGATGGGTCAACATTAACTAAGGCAGGCACAGAACCTGGAGGTTCAGAGATTTAGCAGAAGTTGAAAGGTACTTTAGCCGTAATCGACATAGTCTTTATTTTATAACAGAAAAAATATGGTCACATTAAGGAGAAAAATAGTTTCAACAATTTTTGCTTACCTGACCCAAGGTTAAGTCTTACACCTCCAAGGAATTCGTTACTTGCTAGTCTGTCATGGTCCCAAATGGTTAATTCTATACTCCTTTCTGATAGTTCCTCCAAAGTTACACCATAGTATGTAAAAGTGTGATTCCAGGCAGGTGAACAAGAACGACGTAACACTGGAGTTTTTTGTTTAGAGCTACGTCCTTTGTCTGGCAAAAGGTAGCTGAAAATCAAGGAGTTACAAAACTTCAATATATAGTGCAATAAGCATATTTTAATTGCTTAAACTAGGAATTCATGATTTTTTTAAAGAAATTGTATGTATCGATTAAAAAATGTCCTCTCCTTCACCAGTATATACAATCCGAGCCATTCTTTGGTTTTTTATGTTTTTTGTCTGTATCCTGTCTGTGTGGACAGTTAAGGACACGTACAGATATTTTATTATACTGTCACTTAATTACCCATAACATTGTTCCGTAAAATGTGTTCATATTTATTGCCAATAGAAGGCATTGATATTTTTTGTTCAGTTTGTTTTGGTCCTACATTTTTTAAAATGTTTTCAAGAGGTTTATTGCAATATACTTTGATATATTTTATAGCAAACAATTACCAAATCACATACACATAAAATCTTGTTTTATGTTTTTACATTATATATTATGAGATTATATACAAGCTATCCCAGGAAGATAGTAAATATTAAAATGATTATATACCTAAAAACAATATAAAACAAGTTATATAAACATTTGTCTGGTAATATTTAATTAGTGAGTTACAGTTAATAACAGATTTCGTCTAATTTCTACTCCAAGGGTTACACTTTGGTAGTTTTTTTAGATTTATCACCTGAAAAATTTAATAAAACAGATCCTATCTATACTTTCAGTGATATCTGAATATCAGGGATAAAACACAAAACTACAAAGTATGGCAATTAAATAACTGGACTGGGGCTACAAAACATTTTATTGATCATCAATTACACTGCGAAGTTTATCCCCTTCAATGTACTCTTCTTGCCAATCCCTACATCACTCCATATACATTTTCCATTTAAAAAAGCAGAGTTGTAAGCTTTGCTTTCACCACTTCCACACAGTGAAATCTTGTCCTCTTAAGCCCTGATTTGACCTTAGGAAATAAAAAATCTTAGGGGGCCAGGTCGGATGAGTATGGTGGTGGTTCAACACAGTGAAGCTGCACTTGGCAAAGACCACCTTTACAGACTAGGCAAAATTGACAGACACATTGTCTTGGTGAAGTATCCAGGAATTACTCTTCCACTAATCGGGTCTTCATCTTCTCACTCATTCAGGAAGGACTATCAGAATCTCAACATAAGAATATTGATTGTCTTGACCTTTGGTGACTTAGTGAATGTAGACAATTCCATGCTTGACAAAAAAAATAAAATTCTTTGCTGTGGTGAGGTGGGGCTGTTCCGATGCATCGATTGGCACTTTGTTTTAGGATCATAGTTAAAAAACCATGTTTCATCACAAGTAATCACTCCCTAAAATTCTGGATTATTATCAATGTTGTTTAAGAGATCAGGACAAATGTTCAATCTTGATCTGCTCTGGAGTAAGAAATTTTGGCACCACTTTTGCACAAACTTTCTGCATGTTTAATGATTCATATAAAATCTGATAGACACTGTTAATTCCTGAGATTTCAGCAAGAGCTTGGACACATTCAGATAACGATTTTCGCAGATCAATACAAATTTTATGGATGTTGTCCATTTTTGATGTTGAAGGTCATTTAGGGAACGAATCGTCTTTGGTCGTTTCACGTCCATCCTTAAAACTTTTAACCTGAGGTTTAAAAACTGGGGTCTCAGAAACTTATGTGCATGATAAACATTCACTTCCTTACACTTCCTAAAGGACTGGAGGACTTCCTAACATGGCTTGAGATTCTGTAGCAGTTCTTCCCAGTTTCATAAGAAACTTGAGGTTGACTCATTGTTCCATCTGAATGCTTTCCATTTTTTTGACAAGACACTAATGCAAGGACTTTAATGGGCAATTGCTCAGCAAGACTGAACAACATACAGCCATGTCCATCAAGCTCAGGATGGGGAAAGCATCAACAAGTACAAACATGTTCAAATCTGCTGTAGTGCACTTGACGTCTATCGGTAGCAGTACTAGTCCATTTATTTATTTGTCACACCTTGTAAGTCAAAAAAATTTGAAATGCAATAATTTTCTTAATAAATAATAATTGGAAAAAATGCATAAAAAGCTTGTAAAGAATTTAATTCTAAAAGAATAAATAAAGCTTCTGGCTAAAAAATATATTACTGAAAATATAGTTTTGGACTACTTGATTCACTTGTTTATATAAAAAACTATATGAAACAACATTCTAAGACTTTTAGTATGGCTTCATTTAACACTTGGAACTAAAATTGAAGTGATTTTTTATATACAAGTTGTGTTTAAAAAAAAGTAGGAATTTTGTGATTTCACAGGTTGTATCAGTCAGATTTACATGATTTGTTTGTTGTTGTGTTGGAAAACATGTCTGAAAAGTAAGACATGTGCCAAGTAAATGCCTAAAACAATGTAGAACTATGCTGGTACATTCTTAGCCCTATCAGATGTCTGTTGTAGTTTGTCAAAATATTATATGTGTTTTCCTATGAGCAGCGATTTATTTCTTTAAAAAATGGATCAAAGAATTTGCATTAAATTTTTCTATAAGAAAGGAATAAAGTGCAGAAATGTTTTAGAAAAGTTAAATTTTGCCTTTGTTGAGTCTGCTATGACTAAAAGAAAGGTTAAAAATGGTGTAAGTGCTTCCAAGAAAGCCATAAAAATGTTGAAGGTGACGAGCGGCCCCAACACATCAACAACTGATGAAAATGTGGAAACAATAAAATGATTAGGAACAGTCACCAAATCACAATCAGAGAAGTCACTGATGATGTTGGCATATCAATTGGTTCATGTATTGAATTTTTTTTTAGATAGGCAATGATCTACCTACAAGTTAACAACATCTGTGTGAAGAAATAAAAAAAAAAAATGCCCAGATTTGCTCATACTTCATTGCTTATTCAAGAATTTTTTGCTAAAAACAACACTAAATTTATTTTTCCTAAAAATAATGATGCCCCAGCTTCTATATTTCACCAGATATAGCTCATGTGACCTTTTTTCTGATCCCAAAAATAAAGAGAATGTCAAAGGGCTGTCGTTTTGCAAGCATAGATGAGATTAAAAGTACATTCCTGAGAGAGTTCAATGTTATGCAAGAAAAGTGGAGATCAAGTTCCAGAAATGTTTTGTGGATTGGAAGAAGTGCTTGCTGGCTTAAGTGTATAATATCAAATGGTAACTATTTTCAAGGAGATAACATTAAAGTGGACATATAAATAAAATTCTTTCCAAAAAACAAAAAAAAATCATGTTTTTAACAAACCTCATACATAATTTTTTACTTTGTTTTCCTATTTTTAAAAAAAGTACCCTATACATAATAACAGAACAAATTTTATATGAATCTGTCATTAATAACTTACCTCTTACAAAAAGGATCTGATGTTCCATTGCTCTTGACAGCTGCCAAATTTTTGGCTTCTTTGACAAGAATTTGAAGAGAGCCTTTAGTGTTTCTCTTTTTATTGTTGGAGGTATTTTCCATTGGTGGGACAAACTTCAATCCAACAATCAATTCACCTTTGTTGTTCAACAATTCTTCCAAAGGTTCTGACTGTAACATTTTTTTTTTTAATTAACTACAAACCAAAATACAGAAATTACAAATTTGTGTTAATTTACATTGATTCTAATAATTTTTAAATTAGTATAAAATTTATAAACACAGATGTTCAATATTTTAAAATTACTGATTCTATAAAACTTACTGATTATATAAATTATTAGTATGTTATATATTTTGAAAACTGTTATGTTCCACTTATGCCTACAAGTGTGTTTAAAACTTTCATTTCAGGTTAAATGACTATTTAGTAAGACAAATTAATCTCTATACTTGTTAAAATCTAGACCCTCACTTACCATGTTGTTTTTTGGCCTGTTTAATTGTTTGTAAATTCCATTTGATTCAGCGGCTTTAAAAAAAAAATTAAATATGTATAACACTAGGAAGTGTGACAGATCTGATTAAACAAGCAACTGGTATCACTATTTGTAACAAAAACCAGTAGTGGTAACAGATGCCCAGTGTATATTGCCTTAAAAAGTTTTTTGTTTATAAATAAACAAATTCACAACACAGTGACAACACTTAGTGCATATTTTATATTTGTAGAAGCAAACAGACTATATATAGCAATAAAAGTCGTGTAAGTGCTTGTAGTTAAGAGTAAGGTTGATCATTAGCTTAAGAACATCAAAAGCAATTAAACTAAAGCCGTTCTCCATGATGCTATTGGTATATAACAGATTAGTCATATATGAATTGGCTAATTACTCATTATAAAAAAAGTGCAACTGCTCATTTAAATTTATCAAATGGATTCTGTTGTTATATTATTATTATATTATTATCTGTATGCTTAAGTCACATCTGAGTAAAATTTGAGGAGAAATTCAATAGAGTCAAAATATTTTAAAAATAGGTGCTGAGAAGAGTAGGTTCAATGCTGTAGAAAAGTAGGCGTTCAGCCAGTCCACCTTCCTGGCGGCAGTTCCGTGGGTAGGTTTACAGAAGAGGAGTGCTTTTGGTGGTTTTTTTAGTGGGTAACAATATATCTTAATTTAAGTTTGAACTTAATTTGAGTCCCACACTCTGGGGTAGTGCGTACCCTACCCCAGGTAGTCAATACAAGATTTTTTCCACCTTTTTGGCATCGCAAAACACACACACAAATGCATGCAACACACACATTCAGTCACTACTATACATAGCTTGGCTATCACAAGTGTAAAGCAATCTGTGCTAATGAAGGAGTGAATGACAAGTGATGGTATATGCTAATGGTCTATCAAACTGAGCCCTGGGAGACTTGCCAGCCTCCTATTGTACCTTAGCCTTACCAATGCATGTAGAGCTCTGTATGGGTAGACCTCATTTCCTTAGCAACTTGTGAGTCTTTCCGTAATTAAGAGTATAAAGTAGAATGAGCAAGATCTCACCAAACAATAAATCCTAGCCAAATAGAGCAGAATCTCCCATAATAAGGGTCAAGTGAAAGAAAAATTGAAAGAATTAGTAGAGCAAGCATCTACAAGCACCTCAATAAGGAACTGGGAAGTCACCAATTGGAAGTAGGAGAGCTAGTCACCTTTGACCTCCTCCAAATCCTAGACGTTAAGAAGAGACTAGGACTGGAGAAGATGCTGTAACTGAGCATATCAGGGGTATAGAAAGGTGGCACAATATATAGAGAATATAGAAAGATCGCAGTGCAATACTAATCCTAACAATTCATTCAAACAGTTTTTAATTTGTTGTAAATTTAAATTGTTCACAAATATTTGAAAATATACAAAATGGTTAAATGTAAGGCATAATAAACTTAAAATCAATAATAGAATGTTTGAAGAAACAAAACTAGTTACTACAAAGTCACTCACAGACAAATAATTAGTGGATAGCCTTGCCAATTCGTTATAATTCAGGTTGCTACTTGCAGGACCATGTGTGATAACACTTTAAAAAGTATGTGTAGTGACATGGAAAGTACTGCTTGGCAAGAGTGTGTAACTAATAGCATCGTGTGAGAACAGCCTGACTGAAATCAAAGTATCACAAAGCAAGCAAACAGTTCCACCACTAACTCACCCGTCTTTGCTTGCATAAAGATAGTAGCCTTTTTGTAAAAGGTTGGCCTACTTCTTCAATAAGTCTTGTTTGCTGATCAACAAATGAAAATTACTTTGCTTATTCTATTTAACACAGTGAACAAAAGTAAAAATAAACTGTGCAAAAACATTGCACTAACTTTTACATATTCAATTAAACTATTTTTGAGGATCTTTAGAACCCAAAACATACATGTTATTAAAAAAAAATATTTCATAGGTTACAAACACAAAACTATAAAATAGGTCCATCAGATTTTGCTCAAATTTTGGTCACGTATGACAGAGTTGTAACTTAAATTGGTAAAGCAAATTTGGAAAAAAAGGAATTTAGTGTCTAACATTAATTTTATAAAATGGTTATTGGTTTCTTTCTTATAATTTTCTAAAATATTTTTTTATATTCATAATTTCCACTCTTACTCGAGTTATAAATCTTCATATATGTGTCCTAAATCAGACATGCATATGTAAAAGTGTTTTACAGTTTTTCATAAGTAACTCTCAAACCATATTTTTTTAGGGATATAACATGCTAAATGTTTTATCTTGGTGCTTAAAAGCTAAATTTGGTGTAAAAGTTGATTTTGAAAAAAATCCAATTTGAAATTTTTAATTTTTTCAATGTACTTTTACAAAAAAATATTTTAAATTGAAAAAATAGTGCCAAATGCCAAAGATATAAGGAAATTTCATAATAAATATAAATTGGGCATAAATTGAACCTTTTTTATTTTCCAATGATGTACACACAATATCCAGGTAAAAACAATTTTTCTGTAAGTTTTCCTAATAAAAGAGATTAATTTAATGTAAATAAATAAATGTCACTTGTTTGTGTGCCAAAGTTTTTGATTTATGAAGGACTTCCAAAATTATGTTCTTTTCTCTCTTAAGTGACAACAAATCAAATTACTTTCTAAAAATAACTCGGTACATTTTTAAGAGTACATATTATTTTACACTGTCTTAATGAGCCTTGCTGTCTGGTTCAGCCATCTACCACAGTAAGAAAGAACTATACAACAACCTTCTGGAAGGTTGTTATCCTCAGTTGCATTTATAATAAAATTTCAGTTGATGTCATTTTACAAACTTGCACTTATCTTTTGTTTTTAAACGAATTTTATAATCTTGAAATATTTTTTAGTGAATAATATGTGGTTCATACTTCAAATATTTTTTATCTTTATAAAATAAAGATCTTCTTATAAATAAAGATAAAGATTTTATCTTTATAAAATAAATAAATAAACTTGTATTTATTTTTTATTTTAAATATATTTCATAAATCTTGAAATATTTTTTAGTGTAGAATATATGGTTCATAACAATAAAAAAATTTAATTTGAGGTTATGTACATTAAAAAAACATTAAAACCATGTTAAACAAATAGATCTACAGCAGATTTAATTAATTCTCATTAAACTTTTTTACAAAGACATTAATATCCATAATTTGCAATGCAGATTAAAATCAATCTTTTGTAATGTTTCAATTAAACTACTAAGTGTATTACAGAAAAAATAATGGCTGTTACATAGTTTTTTCAGTAATCCTAATAAACAAATGTACCAAATGTACCTTCAAAATACTTAATACCAATTTTTTTTTTTTGATAAATAAATTCCAGATATTTTTTGGCTAAGAACCTTTTTCACAAAATGTTAATATGCAATGAGCTAATTCTCTAAAAAGTGGTTCTTAATGATGATAAGAACTAGAAAGCTGAAATTTGGTATACAGGTAGGTTGTTACAAAAAAGGTAAACCAGAACATATAATTAACCAAAAATAGTGCTGTTTTGAAAAAGTTAAAGAAATACATTGTAACCATAAACTGGTAGAAAGCAGAAATTTGTTATGCAGGTAGGCCATAGCTAAAAAAGGGGTGCACAAATATATGATATTAAACCAAATTAGTGCTATTTTAAAAAGTCAACTCAGAAATACTTAATGACTACTATAGCCAAGAAGCAAAAATTTGGTATATTCAAGTAGCTCAAAAGGGGTGAACAAATATATTTATGTCCCAAAAATAACTTTATTACTATAAAAGATGGGAAGCTAAAATTTGGTATACATATTTACCAAATCAGTGCACAAATATATTTTTGACATAAAAATTTTGAGTTTTAGCCCAAAATATAGCTATTTTAAAAAACTCAACACAAAAATATCTCACTGGTTACAAGAAATAAGCAGCTAAAATATAGGATGCCGGTAGATTGCAACTCAAAAGATTGAACAAAAATATTTATGCCCCACAATTACGAAGCTCCAAAATAAAGGTGCTTTGAAAAACCACCGATTCTTCAACAAACATTATGCTACTATAAAATAAATTTTACAAAAAATGGCAAAGAACTATTCTTTTCAATGTTGACTCTTATAAATTAGCATAGGTGTATCAGAGACACTGTCCTTAGTTGCCATAAAACTAAAGACCTAGAAGTACCAACTTCTAGAAGTGAAAACAACTGTATTAGATTTAGATGACTAAATTAAAAGTATATAAAATGTTTTATATGTTTAAATACAAAATCATAATCTAAAATATTCATAAATGCTATTTATTTATGTATTGTGAGACACAAATACAGCCAAAACATTAATAATATAATCATTATTTTATTAGCATAAAATTATTGGTAAATAATAACCCATTTTTTTTATGTTGGTAAAAGTAAGTGATAATTCACTTTTGATAACTCCACTATTTTTACAAAAGGCTTTTAACTTCAAGTTTTTAATTAAGAGGAAGTGTTTAAAAGAGAAAAATGTGTTGTTTATTTATTTTGTTCAATCCTGTATGAATCTACTTTAACTCAAAAATTTGAAATTACTCTGGATTTTGAAATAAAAAAATTTTAGTTAACCAGACCTGACTACAAATTAGAATATATGAATTTATATTCTAACTTAAGGTATCAGAATGGTTGTGGGCATGATGTTTGTCTTGCATAACAAAAAGAGCATGTTTATAAGTTTAAGATACCAGATAGTATCTGTTGTTTACATATAAAAATTTATTGCAATATATTTTCAAATAAATTACAATGTCTTTTGTTTCTTTATAACTGTTTTACTAAATCTAAACTGAAACTTAACAGAACAAATACTTACTCGTTCTTGAAGTGTGAAAAATTTTGGTAGAGGATCATCAAAAATTTTATTTTCTAATGCCATAGTAACTTCTCCTAGGAAATCATTGCGTCCGAACATGTCCGAATGCCAAACACTCAGCCATAATGTGCGACTTTCAAGGTCTTCTAAAGTTATATGAAACTGTAACACGAAAACTTAATAACTTAATTAACATTTTTAAGTCATAAATTAGCAACAGTATCATGTGTCTGGAATAACTGGGTCACTTATTTTTAAGTCGTCATTTTAAGAAGACAAGAAATATTTTATGGACAAGCTTCTATACTATTTACATTGTAAATTTAACTAATCTAATGTCAGATTTGATTTGTAGACATGTTATTCACTCATATTAAGTGATACTCAAGGGAGGTTATTTTTCAATAATATAAAGGAACCTAAGAAGACCAAGCCAGATAAAATATTATTATGAAAAACATCACAATTATAAATTTATTACAAACTGAAAAATGTGACCCTGAATTTATACTCACGTTAATAAATATACAGTGGTGTAAAAACATAAAACAATCTTACTTCATATTTAACTTAATTATTTACAAGAGACTAAAATAAAATCCAGGAAGGAGTCAAAGACTCAGATTAGGGTTTTATAATGGCTACTCCAATTCTCATTTTTATAAGGAAATTTGTAAAACTATTTGTGGAACAAAACTGGGTTAAATGATGAAAAATTATTTGTTTGAAAAAAAGCATAACTAACTCTTTCATGCTTTCCTTTTTAAAAGCACTAATTTCTTGAATAAAAGTTGAAATGGCATAAAAATCATTTATGAAAGTTTTTTGTGTTAAGCCTATAATAACATTAACTGTGCACTTTTGTTTATTAGACATATTTAATGCCACTGACATCAATATAAATAAAAATGTACAGTAAATAGTAACTATGTACTGACTAAAAAATGAGCGATTGGAATGGAATTCAACATAGCAGTATTGCAGCATCTGGAAATAAGTGTTGATCTAGACATTCTGAGAACAAGTTTTGAGGGAGTTATTAAAATGTATATTTCTACATGCTTCTTTAGTGTCTGTTTCCCACTTGAATCCGATTTGACACATTCGATTAAACTTGACATGAAAATTGATTTTGATAATAACTTGGAAAAATTTGTTATCCAGTAAAATCCGTTTAACCATTTCAAAAAAAAGAGCCATTCAAAATTTTTTTCAATTATATCTTTTTTTAATCACACATTTCTTCCATAAAATAGAATTTTTAATTTTAATAAAAATACAAAAATGCTAATCCATTTAATTGTATTAAATTTTGTTACTTTCCAGTAAATTTGCTTCAAACACAACAGCAAGATATCTGGATACTATGATTATTTTTAGTTTTATTAACTATACAGTACTTACTTTGAGCGTTTCTTCAAATACTGGATTTAGAGTGTGTTTCTTGACTCTTGTTTTTCTTTTTCCTGATTTTGACTTATCTGGTAATAAATATACTTTGACATATCTGCAAGAAGACAAAACAATTTCAACTCCTGAATGAAGGTAATTACTGTAACAATGTATGAAGACTGAATTATTTGATTAATTATATTGGTGGTTTCTGCAATTAATCATTTTTTTATATAGTTCTCACTAATAATATAACCAAGGGTTCTTTAGGAAGTGGTTCTGAAAGGGCGGTCCATTGTACCATTTAAAGGTAGTCGATAGCACCATTAAGAAAATAAAGCTAATAAAATTATTTATCATAAAAATTAGGGAACTCATATGGAAGGAAAATGGTAATTGCTTTACACTATAATGAAAGCAATGTGTATGCTGCTAACCTAATTCTATGAAATTAAAATATTGTTTTTTCTGGTTCTTGTACAAGTTTGTTTAGTGGTGTCAGATCAACGGTCATTAGGCATCAGCATTTTCAAGGATTTCACATAATTAGTGTGACATTTGGTTTGATGACTATTTTCATAGTTGAGTATAGGGCAACCTTTACTAAAGGGCCACCAAGTATTTAAGTAGAACCTGGCTGGACAAAGAAAAAGAAGCAGACCAAGACAGACATGCATCAAGAGTATGCTGAAGGAGATAAAGAGATGATGAAGGATTTGTGCACACAAGTCAAAGTGGAGGTATGGGAACACAGTTTAATGGAATGTGCTTGTTTGATTTTGTTAATGTCCTTGTTCCAATAAAAATGAAGAATATTAATTATGCATATCGGTGTTGAGGTGTGCAATTTTAGAGCTGAATGTCCTAAAATGAATACATGAGGTTTAAAAATGTCCACATACTCCATTTTATCTTCAGTGTAAAGTACATACGAGGGTTGATCAAATATAAACGAGACTGACTTTCTAAAAACTTTTCTGTTGGACATTGAACTCTAAAGGGTGGGGTTTCAGGTAGCCTGGGAGGTTTGGGACGGGCGTAGACGGGCAACATTTCCGTTCGGACCCTTCTGTATAAAACTATACAATGAGTGAGAGTGAAGTGCACGTTTCTGTGGAGCAGAGAATTATTATTAAGTTTTTGGCCAAGGAGGGGGTCAATCCGACTGAAATCTTTCGTAGATTGACGGCTCAATACGGGGACAGGACCCTGTCAAGAGCTCACGTTTTTGCTTGGCACAAGGAATTCGCCGAAGGACGGGAAGCAGTAGAAAACCTCAGCCAAATCTGAAGGCCAAATCACGATCGTCGGCCGGGAAGGTAATGGCCACTGTATTTTTCGACAATCAAGGCGCCTTTCACGTCGATTTCCTCCATCAACGATGCACAATAAATGCACAATATTATTGCGATGTTTTAGAGGCCACAAAACAGTCTTTTCGTAGGAAAAGGAAATCTAAACCGGCGAGAAACGTCATTCTTCTTCACAATAATGCCCGACCACATTCGGCGAACGCTACGAGGCTTAAATTCGATCAAATTGGCTGGGAACCAATGGAACATCCCCCATACAGTCCAGACTTATCACCCTGCGACTATCACCTGTTTGGGCCACTCAAAGAGGCGCTTGGAGGCCAGCGTTTCGAAGACGATTTTGCGGTGGAGACCTTCGTGCTCCAATGGCTCAATGAACGCCCGAGAACTTTTTACGAAGATGGAATTAAAAAACTTCCAATCCGGTGGGAAAAATGTGTTACTCGTGCGGGAGACTATGTAGAAAAATAAGTTGTATCAAGAATAATTTGTAAGTAAGCAATAAATTTTTTAAAAAATCAGTCTCGTTTATATTTGATCAACCCTCGTATTTATAATATCTTTAAAAATATTAATAAATAAATAAATATGTATATATATATAATTGGATTATTATGAATACTCTTAATGATAGCAAATTTAACAATAAAAACTACCAATTATAATAAATAATTATGTAAATTAAACAATAAAAACACTTCAATTAGCAAATTTAAACTAGAACAAAAAACAAACACATCACTGGTAAACTTACAAACCAAACGCAAGTTTTACAGCTGGTTGTATTTGTCAGCCTTGGAATGAAGGCTTGTAAGAATAATGTTAAACTTATAACCAATTTCCCTACGTATTTTGTCATATAACTATAATAGACATTTCATTTTAAAGATGTAACCAGTATAAAATCTAACAACTTTTGTATTTCCCCTAATGTTTAAAATTTTAGATTTGTATGACAAAAATGTATAATCATTTTCCTGTTCAAAATTTTAACTTACAGAACTTTAAAAATATTACAAGAAAAACCAAAAAATGATTTTGATGTGCATTGGTTTAAAATAAGACATCAATCATAATTCTACAACAAAATATAAAGAAGTGGTTTCACGTTAGTGTTTTGAGATCTCAATCCAATGGCTGATAGGCACAGATAAGCATTAAGGTTTTAACAGTCAAAAGTAGACTTTAAGAGCTGAGATACACAAAATTAGCAATAACTGTGAAGCACTAACAGTTAAAGTGAAAGCAAAGAATACGGAGAAGTTAATAAGATGGGTGCTGAGAGAGAGGAATGAGGCAAATAATCCCTCTTTAATTATCCCTCTTTAATTATCAGTTCTTTCACGGTATTTTGGCTGATATCCAGTGAAATATACAATACATATCCACAGAGCGATTGTTTTAGTTCTTTCATTGCACTACTACAATTTCCATAGTCATCACTGCATGTAGCAATCTGAAGGCCTTTTCACTGAGGCGAACTTCAAACTACTAGTACAGAAAATATTCTGAAAAATCTGGTATTGAAAATCTGATTTACTTATATTGTGGACTTATAACAATTTTAGATACAACAAACAAACAGGAAACTATACATTGCTGTTGCATTTAATATTATGCTATCTTGTTCTATAGAATGATTTCTCAAAGTCATAAAGCTCTAAAATACTTACGGATCAGATCTATTTCTCTTAGTATCTACCGCAGCAAGGTCCCGGCACTGTTTTACGTGTATTTCTAAAGCGCCTTGCTTGTAGTTATACTGCAGACCAAATTCGACCTCACCTTTAACTGCAACGGATCCATACCTTCCTTCACCTGCACCAGAATATACACTCGCAAGTGAATCACTGCGGGCCTGTAATGAGTAATTGAACTTGTATATCAACGTTCTAAGGCATCTATCTACAATTTAAAAATCGAATATAGGTATAACAACTGCTAACTGAAATGTATTTAAATCTATTTCTTAGCAATGTTCCATTGGAAAAACTAACTATTGAAGAGGCCATCAAATAAGCTCCAAACCCATATTCATTTAGAATAAAGCATTAGATAAAAAAATTGTATTAAGATTTTTAATTACCACCAGTCTGAAAAGGATTTAAACATATTTGTTTGAATAATATTGTCTAAGCTACAAATTAGCAAAACCTATTTTTGAAGAAGTTTTATTTCACATATCAAAATGTTTGTTTACAAAATGTTAATTATCAGTGTTGGTAATTCTTAGAAATTTATTTTCACAACCAGTACATCTAATTTTTAGTCATAAAGAAATTTTTGATTCAAGAGTAAATGGAAAATAAGAAAAAATGCCAATATTTACTTTTTCTAGATTTATCCTTAATTGTAATTCTGTTGTGCCATACTTAAAATTGTTACAATCCGACTTTAATAATGAATTTTTATTAACACCATTAAATGAACAAAATTTGATAAACTGGTTTCGAGAAATAAGACCATTTTTTGATTAATAGTTTTCTATAAAAGTAGTGACTCATTAGTTTTGCTTATGCAAGTACTACTTACTGGACTATAATTGAGGTTTAAATGAACTTATAGCCTATTTCTGAACAAAATGTAACGAAAATCATTAGTAGAATTTTTACGAAATCTAATTTTTGTTAATTTTATTGGTATTTATGACAAAAAAGTGATTGAAAACTAAAGTTAATTTTTAAAAAATGGTCAAAAAATAAGGAAAACTATTTCTACGTGTTAAATTTGATCAAAATTAGTATATTTGTTTAGTCTATGCACATACAATCGACATAAAATCGAAAATCGCTAGTTTTGACTTGAGGAAACAAATATATCCAACAAAATCTCAATTTTTTTTCAGTAAAGTAAAAGCAACATGTTTTGTGTGGAAAAATAATGTATTTGTGTTAAATGTAAAGCTAATGTAAAATTAATGCAAATAATAATTGAAAAATTACCCCAAGTGTTGCTCTGTGATTGGTAATTAACCTCTCCACAACGTCTTCTTCCGGTGATCTGAGAGCACTTGCTGGTTCTGAACAAACGCTCACATCATCTGAAACTGCCATTAGCGATATACCATATTATATTATTACACCAGCAATATTTGTATGTTACATATTGGAATCTTACGTAATCTATGAATGTTAGCACTCGAGGATTTTTGGTAGGATGAGGATTCATTGGTATAAGTTCATGTTGTTTGTAAATAGAAGGTCAAAAGTTACATTTAAAAAATGCGAAGAACCTCCAACTACAAACAGGATGCTTGTTCTGCTCATTCATTTGTGATTAGTCAGCTGATTTTATTATAAAGTTTATTCTTTGTGTATTAGCCTATCAGCTGTTTCTATGTCTTTTTTCTTAGAAATATCCCTTTTTTAAATAATTTAGGCCTTATGAACGCCCGCACCTTTGTTTCAAACAGGCGAAAGAAACTTTTGAGCCTAAAACCTACTAAGCATTGTACTTAACAAGTATAAAAATTTCCATTGATATTTGTCGAGAGTCACACACACACACACACACACACACACACACACACACACACACACACACACACACACACACACACACACACACACACACACACACACACACACACACACACACACACACACACACACACACACACACACACACACACACACACACACACACACACACACACACACACACACACACACACACACACACACACACACACACACACACACACACACACACACACACACACACACACACACACACACACACACACACACACACACACACACACACACACACACACACACACACACACACACACACACACACACACACACACACACACACACACACACACACACACACACACACACACACACACACACACACACACACACACACACACACACACACACACACACACACACACACACACACACACACACACACACACACACACACACACACACACACACACACACACACACACACACACACACACACACACACACACACACACACACACACACACACACACACACACACACACACACACACACACACACACACACACACACACACACACACACACACACACACACACACACACACACACACACACACACACACACACACACACACACACACACACACACACACACACACACACACACACACACACACACACACACACACACACACACACACACACACACACACACACACACACACACACACACACACACACACACACACACACACACACACACACACACACACACACACACACACACACACACACACACACACACACACACACACACACACACACACACACACACACACACACACACACACACACACACACACACACACACACACACACACACACACACACACACACACACACACACACACACACACACACACACACACACACACACACACACACACACACACACACACACACACACACACACACACACACACACACAAATTAATGAACCACTAATCGTGTCCCGTATCAGGAAGTCATCGTGATGGCTGCTCCAGTTAACTAATTTTCCAGTTAAAATTCGTTAATAATTTCATTCTTACGTGTACCTCGTCACTGTCAAATTTAAAACCATCACGGACTTTAAATTACCTGCCTTGAAGAACTATTAGTCACAAGCGTATTGGATGGATTTACTTACAGTTTCTTCAAAGGCTAAATAATGTCTGCCTTATAAAAACATAAAACAAGCTTAATCATTTACATGTAATTAAAGTTACTTGAAATACTGTACAATAGGACTAAGTAAAGTTATTCAGGGGCGAATGACGCAAACACAATCGGGCAGGCTAACGTTATATCTCAAGGTGAAAACATATAGCCTATAATCATTAAAACACAATACTTTCTAAAGTGATACAGTCAGTAGAAAGCTAAACATGGATTTAATTCCTTTGTTTAATAAGAGCAGTGCTTCGTATCGGAACGGCCTAATACCGTATGGGGAAATTATTAATTGTTAACAATAGGCCTGAACAAATGACGCATGCGTACAGTCAGGTGGAAAAGTTAATTGGTTGTATAATGATAATGGTGGCTGCGATTTGCCAGTATATTATACTGCACAAACATTATAGTTTGCACGTTTGTTCGATCGTTTTCCATTAATGACTAGTCAACAATACTAAACTTGCTTTCAGGGTTATTTTTTATGTATGTCGGATATTGAAATAAAAATCATAAATGTAAGATTAGTATTGTTTGATCGGAAGGCACCAGACAGGGTATGTTAGGTGAAAATGGAAAAGTGGTGGACAAGAAATGAGGAAGAAAGTAACGAGATCAGCTGGTAAATGACTGATACACGGTTTCAAATTATCTGCCACACGCATAAGAACAGCTCAAAACAAATCGGTTATATGTTGCCAACATCTTCCAAGGGCAACACCTCTGGTACTGCATTTATCAAAAGTTTGGTATCTCAAGGTTTGATAACCTTACCTCATT
This sequence comes from Callitettix versicolor, assembly GCA_022606455.1. Taxonomy (NCBI): domain Eukaryota; kingdom Metazoa; phylum Arthropoda; class Insecta; order Hemiptera; family Cercopidae; genus Callitettix; species Callitettix versicolor. The sequence continues at coordinate 39,735,450 of CM040183.1, read as the reverse complement.
TAATATTAATTGAATTTGACCTTTAATCTACATAGTAATTCTTAAATTAATTTAAAGAAACTTTCGCTTCTCTCTTCCTCATCTTGAAGTAAAAACAACAAAACCTCTACATCGGAAATATTGCACGCATGCACGCGTACGCGCGCAAAAAGAACACTGTTCTTTCAAGTTTTTCATTAAACTGATATTTTGCCGGCGTCTTCATCGAGTGGAATATTGATCAATTCGGTGCCAATCATCTTCGTGTAGCCCAGTCTTAAAAACGGAACGCTTCTCTTGGAGACACCAGTTTTGAAACAACAAACAGGACGGTCGAGATGTAGAGATTTGCCGTAAAAAATATACGCACTTTCATCACATTTGTAAATTTTAAAAAAGAATCAAAAAAGAGAAGAAACAAATGACAAAAATTAAGTTAAAAATTATAATATTTGAACACAACCACGTAATATAAATTGCAAATAAACTATAATTTTTACGACGTCATATAACAAAAATATGTCCATTTCTGTACTTTTTTTATGCCCCGCCAAAAAAAACTTCCGATTTTTCATTTTTATAGAGAACCATAAATTCCATAAACTGCAGAATAAATGTGGTATAAACTAAGCAAAAAAAAAAAACTGATAACAGGAGAAATGCATATTCGCAATAGTGATATTTTTTTGTATCATTCTTGAATTTTTAAATGCAGTACAAATTTAACAACAATCGCATAGTTGGATTAAGAGATATGCACGTTTGTAGAATCGTACAATGTATAAATGTACAAATGGATGGACGGACTGACACTGAACGTAAAATTTTCTCGGAGTCTAGAAACAAGTTGTGGTATAATGGTTATTTTAAATTTTTGGTAGGTATGTTTACTGAGTTTACAAATGACCACTACACTTCACTGCTGATATAGCAAACTTTTCTCTGTATTACTGACTTTTATATTTGCTTTCCACAAACAAAGCTACAATTACATTTTACAAGGTTTGGCCTTGATTTTTATGCTAAGGTCGTGTTTGGAAAACCGCTATTATTATTATCGCTGGGCCTTGAACCTACGACTGGCTTATTTAATTATGCCTACGTTATTCAAATGTCCATCACAGAACTCGGAGACATGTGAATAATTCTACTGCAAATGAAGACGCCATCTTACACGCGCACGCCTAATTCGTGTTGCCTCGCTTTGCGGTAATTGTTGCCAAATTGCAGGGACTGTCTCACGTTAAATGCAAATTTAAAAGGTTACACGAACAAATCATTCAAAAATTCCGATTCTGACATCCAAGCCAGCTTATCGAAGTCGGATAGCTTTTTAACAGTTTTTGTTACAATTATTACGCATTAATTTTAACATCTGCCTAGTTAATATTAAAGATCGTTATGCAGTGCAACTACTGTAATATAATCGCAGCCCACATGTATTGCTGGAGTGATGAAAACGAATTTCGAAAAACGAAAAAACACTTGACACAACGTAACGTAAACGAACAATTCTATAAGTAAAATAAAACAGTATAAAAACTGATTTTGGTAAGCTTAGGCTAGTAATCCGGCAAATACTTAAACACATAATGGCTCGCGTTGCGTTGCTACCAAATTAAATCTGCTACGAAAATTGTAGACTACATCTGAGTAAAACAGCTAGTCTACAGAAAAGTACATTGGATATATTACTAAAAGTACCCTATATATACGACGAGTATATTTTATATACTGCAAATAATATAAAAGTAAACTAAAAGTAATATAAAGTATTGGATGAATTACATGCTTGATTATTGTTTGATGCAAAACACCATACTGTACTATACTGTACTACACTACACTGACCAGAATGAGTAATACAAGAAAATGTTTCTGATACAAGTATTTCAAATGTCAACCAGTAGCTCGTACAACATGACATTTCCTAGAAAACTAAACTTTATTACAATGCTGACTGAATCTCTCAGTAGATCTACGATAACAATAACACGCAGCTGACTCGCTTTATAAAAACAACACCCTAAAAGTACATTTAGATTACATGTATTCGTGTTTTACAAAATATAAAAATAAATCCTAACCGAAAAAAATAATTTTTATTATAGTCCATTTTTGAAAATTTGTTTTAAAATTGTATTCACCGTGTAAAATCTGAATAAACGACCCCCTCCCCTTAGTCAAACGTATAAATATTTCTAGAGATTTGTGTCTGCCATTAGCACATATCATTGACAATGCTTCCATGATGCATACAGACATAAAATTAGTCAGTTGAAGTAGTATTATCTAAAAAAACAGCTGTTAACGGTATCAGCTGTTTAGGTGAATACTGAACAACGTTACCTTCTTTGAACTAACAAAGCGAAACATTTTTTCGTTACAAAAAAATCTTATCAAATTTTCATTTGCAGCTATCCTGGCTTATAGGTCTAGATTGCAGAGTCGTTAAAATTTATGTGCTTGTGTGTCTGTTTAATGCTTACGTAGCTGTTACCAAGCTAGCATTCAACATCTAGCATCGGTGCTACATGACCACAATCGATTTTGGTAATAAACTGAATAAAACAGCTAATCCAGCAAAATCGTAGAGCCAAATCAAAATCTTTAAAAAACAAAACTATTTAATTTGCCTTTTTTGAAATCTGTGTTAATTTTTGGAAATTCGTTTGATAGATCACGTCAGCGAGACAGTTGCTTGCCACGGTTAAAATATTTCTAAAGTAGATACAAACGTAATTTTAAGTATATGTATGAAATAAGTAAGACTGCAATACACCCTACTGTGCAGTTTTTGTCTTTCTGAAATAACAAACAGCTTTTTAGACTACTCAGGTTTAAAAAGTATGTTATTAATTGTGCGCATGCTCTGTTAACTTTCAAGGTGGCGAGAGGTCGCGGTTGTGCTTTTGCTACGAAACGGAGATCCTGTTGCAGAATGAAATATGGAATAGTTTTAACAAGTTGCTGAATTACTAAGGTCTCCGAAGAGAGGAAGTCCAGTAGGCTCATCCACTCTATGCTGGAAGTACAAGGTATTTTCGACATAATTTGGCACGTAGGTTTTTAAATTGTTCAAACATTTTCGTTTTAAACCCTTTATTGTTAAAAAAAAAACTTAAATCTGACTTTCTCAAAATCGAGAACAAATATTCTGATAAAATGTTTTCTCCAAGGCTAAGTATGCTTACATAAACGAAACGTTTCTCTCCAGAAATTAAATTCAACAAATATTCATTCATAACGAGACCAGGTATTTCGCTCAAAAGTGGGGACATCCTTACCTATACCTTCTCAGGGAAGGGTTGTCATAACATAACAAATATCTATACGCAATTCAAAAAACGATTACAATTCAAAAAACGATTACAGGTTTTTTTACAACCTATTTCAAATTGCATGTAACGTAGTAACAAAGCATACTTGCACATCAACATATCATAGGCTCTACTATTCCAATCGTAATCAGTATTTAATACTTGTATCTTAACAATAAACTGTAATCAATATAAACAATATTTTTTTCATAGTTTATAGAGGAAATTGTATGGATTTTTTGGCAACGCAAAACTGCAACATACTTTCATTTGAACTTAATGGTGCAGGTAGATTTGGCAAAGACTGTAACATTGCATAGACAACTAAAACAAAATTGAATTTTAAATTTTAAATGCAAAATACTGAAGGCACCTCTTCGGAGCGGTTACGACTTCTCCCGAACACTTACGAAGTAAATAGTACTTTAATTCATTATTCAGACTGTGCTGTACATTCAAATTAATTTTAATTTCTTTGGTTAAAACATCCTACCCTTCAAAGCGAGATATTCCAGGCGCCCAGTGGCCATTCGTGGAGGCAGGACTTATAACTCATTATAAAGCTGGGCGTATGGTCACGTGTCAAAAATTAACAGTTCTGGATTAAGCCCTAACCACTATCAGAGCTTTTTTACCATGTCGAAGTACACTGACATGAGTTATACACCTTATACAACCACAATTTGAGCAATCTGATAATCCGATTTTCCTATAACGGATTGGATTTTGATAGATATATGATTAACAACACTAGGTCTCTATAAACAAATTTGAAATAGAGAATGTAGTTAACATTAACACAAAAATCTAAAAAGGAAAATGAATAGCGGACAGGTTTTTTTACTTTTCAAAACCACCTGAGAAATACCAAATAACATAATTACGAACAGAGGTGACCATAGATATGTAAATCGTTGTTTACTTAGGATCTGTGTTTGCATTGTGTAGGCCTGCACCATGTGGCAACACCGTCGAGTCAACGCTCCGCCAATGTACAGAAGGAAGTCTAGAAGAGATCAAGGATACCTATAGGCTTACCTTTCACTTAGACCGGATATAGACTTGGCCGGTCTCGCTGCCTACATCCGACATCTGTTATGTTCCCAACTACCAACTCTAATTTTCACACAGTTGAGTTTAAAATAAATAATAACACGTTTGCCAAAATATCTCGATCAGACACACGGCCAAATTATGAAACCGCTCCGACAGTCGTCAGCTCTGTAAGATATGCGTGTGGGCAATTGGCTTAAGCAACGTTAGTTAGTATATTCAACATTTAGGTCGTAACTAGAATAATTAAACACATTTTGTGACGTTTTGGCACATTTACATTTTAAGTCGTCGCTGCGTTGTGTCTCACTCCGAGCATCAAAATACAAAAAATAGCAATGGCTGTCGATAATAGTTTCGATACGCAGATTTTGACGTACTCAACGTCTTTTACCAAGACTTAACTCATTAAAACATTTATTTAAGTCAAACATTGTTTAAAAGTTATATTTTATTTTTTTCACTATAAAAGTATGTCACAGTGTCTCGCTGACGTGATGGAAGAGAATTTCCGAAAAGTAACATTTAATTACATCACATAAATGAACTAGAAAAAAGTAATTTATGCGGATTTCAACGCTGAAATTTAAAAAAAATAGTGACAGATAAAAAAATCTGTAATTATTTGTAATGGACACCATTTTGAAAAAAAGATAAACGGATTTTATTAGATAAAAATTTTCGAGCTATAAAAAAATCAATTCTTGCGACAAGATTGAATCAAATCACATCAAAAGTTCGATCACCAGAGTGCTGACACACGTTATATCAGACGATATTTTACAAAATGTGTGGAAAAATCAATTTTAAAAGTTAGTAAGAAATAAGAAGGAAAAACGGTCAGAAATGTTTTTATTCGTGGTCCTCGGGTCTGGATCTTAACATAATGGTCGCACCAATAGTTCACTTTCTAATGGAATTTGCTAAGAATTTAACGGTAGCTTGTAGGGTACAAGTACCAGAAGCAACTCCTAAGCATTGGTAACGGTCAGTGTCGAATAACGGAATGCAGAGTCCTTCACATTTTGCATAGGCCGTAACATCTGTGGGAACGGCTGTGATATCATCCAGTGTTTAATACTGTCTGCGTTATGGACGCAATGATTTCGTTATAAAATGATAAGATAAACAAGTTCCTTATCTGTTCTGATAAGGATAGATTTAATTTCAATGTCACTATTTTATCAGGTGTTATGAATTTACAGCAGTTTATTAAATGCTATAAACTGCTATGTAAATAAACAAACGAACAAAAACAAATAGAACCTACTTCAGTATTTTAACAAAAAAATAAAACAGCTGTTATTAAAAAAACTGATGTTGAACACAGCTGATCATTACCATTCATTTCTTATGAACTTTCATCCTTATAGCCCTTCCTAATGTCTTAATTATGAAAAGTGTTAGTTTTCCTTCAAATTCGAGACCTAGCCTAACCTTCTTTCTACGACTTACCCGTCTCTCAAAGGCGAATTTCCACTGGAAAAATAAGCGAGGGACAGCTGGTACACAGCCACTCTGCATCACCACATCATTACACTTCTTCCATTGCATATTCAGACCTTATTTTATTATATTTATGGAGTAAAAACCTTTTTTAATATAAAAATGTAATGTCTAAACATGCTTTCAAAAAACTGTAGCTCTAAAGTGATGGTGGGACTGAATTCGCAACACAGTTGCTCCTTCCATAAAATTATTCTGAGGTTATGTTTATTGGCTATTTTTTAAAAAGATCCTGACATATGCAAAGTTTATCCTCGTATTTTCAATGAAATTTGAAAATACAAATTATACAAACTTTAATATTATCAGCGATTGATAGCATTTCCAAATTTCATTGAAAATGGACTTGTCAGGGTTTTAGTCAAAGAAATTAAAATTTACCAACAGCTCTTAAACTGAAGTTTTTGGAAGAAAATCGACTCAAACGTTTTTAGTACTTAAATTTGAGATAAATTTAGCCTTTAAGTATTAAATCGAAATAGTAGGTAAATGGAAATAAAAATACGGGCAATTCATTGGGTTTTTTACGTAATTAAATAACATGTAAAATATTTCAAGTATTTGAACTTTATCAGTTTTTCTATACTTACTAAAAAAAACTAGCGCCCAACGTGGGGCTCGAACCCACGACCCCGAGATTAAGAGTCTCGTGCTCTACCGACTGAGCTAGCCGGGCTTGTTAGATATTTATTTAACAATTCTTTTAACACTTCAACTTATCTCTCAATTTTTAATTATTATTTTTTTTTAAACGTTTTCAAAATTTATAAATTAATTGGTACTTCAATAAACTTTTAAACTACGTTTTTTAAATGTCTAATATTATCAGTAACTTTTAAAACAATCAGCAAAAAGCTTTTCTTTTCTTTTTTTAAGAAATATATAGACCTAGCAACAGGTCTACATTTGACTTACTTTATATAAAAAATTAATTTTGCTTAAAGACTTGACAAAACTTATGGACTTTTTTCCTAATTCGATTTTTAATTTTAATTATTTTCACGATTAATTAATTAACCTCTGGAATAAAAAGTGGTTTTTACATCTGTATGTATGTTATCCTTCCTAGCAAAACTACCCGCAGGGGGTGCAGACTAGCTATACCTATTGAGAGGATTTAGAAGTCCCTCGCGGTAACGCAGCTAACACACACTTACAACATTACACTTACGACTTTTAACACTTTACACACACACACACACACACACACACACACACACACACACACACACACACACACACACACACACACACACACACACACTTACATTTTGAGAAGCGATAACAGCCTCAATGTGCTTTTCGCCTTAAAATTAAAAAAAAATTAAATTTCTATAACGCCTTTATTTTACAATGTAAGATTAACAAATAAATTGGAAAAAAAAAAAAAATCCTACCAAAATCTACTGCTCTTATTTAGTTCAAACTTTATAAGTCATTATTTCTCTTCAAAACACATTTCTTAACTTTTTTTAATGGACGGTGGTCAGGATTTATTTTTATTTGAAACACTTATTGCTTTACAAGCAGCTAATAAACCCCATTCACGTGTGTATTAAGTAAGCACGATCTTATGACCTTTAAGCATCAACTAAGTATGATTGTTCAATGTCCACATCATCTTTTTATTACCTTCTGAGTCAATTATTGTCGTTAACCTATAACTGAATTTATTTTTTATCTCGTTTGGTATATTTCAAAGACATATTGTTGTTCGTTGATAAATAATAATTAGTCCAAATGTCATTCGCCAGAGATATACATACAACACGCGGGTAGTATTTGTCATCACTCTACATACGTTTAAAAACCATTTTCGGCTTCTCGAGGTGCAGTAATTATAAAACTAGAGCAGCTATTCCCATACACCTGCGCTTGCGCAAGGACAGCTTTAAATAAAACTTGTTAAATATTAAACTGGAGTTATTAAGAGCCACGTGAGACCGGTTTCATTTTACACTACTTAATACGTAAGTACTTAATCCCTGACCTTAGGCCAGGAACAACAATGCCAGGCACCAGGCACAAACACCAGCTGTGGGCAGTGGAAAGTCGCATAAAGCGCGGGACTACAGCTGTGCTAGAAGTTATGGTGTCCACGACTAACTAAAAAAGGAAGATAAACTTCAATGATTCATACTTCAAACATTAAAAACTCACAAGAATCTGACTTTCTCGAAATCGGCTTCAACGATTTTGATAAAATTTCCACAGATCTTTCCAACATTATAGATCGTTTATGTCACTCAAAAATCAAGTTAGAGAATTATTGGAACAAACTACGAGTATAATAGTCAAATTTCTGAAAAACGGTTAATCACATTTTGTTCATATAAAGAAAGAATCATAAATCAAAGCGTACCAGATTTGGAGTAGAAGAAATTATTTCTTCAAAAAAATCCGGTTCTAAAACTATCAATAACAGATCGGAAAATCGGTGCAGATTTTACTCAAAATTCAATCAAATATGCCTATTGATAACTGAAGTCAATGTTACTAGTTTAAAAAGAAATGTTGGTTCCAGAGTAAAAAAAAACAAACAAATCTCTATTGCGGTCAAGGTTTATTTATATTTTTTTCGATGTACTAGTAAATGGTAAATTTCCTTAACAGAGAATTTCTGTTGGAAAATGAGTTTTTTGAGCGGACATCGTGGTACAACTCAGTCCAAGGAACTTTATATAAGTGTTCTGACCTCTAAATCGTTACAATGTAAATATATCTAATGTTAGTTAGTAGGTATTTAACAATTTTGGTCCGATTTGTTTTAACTTGGCACGAAATTTGTAAGCACTTTAACGAGAGAAAATGACGACATTTATGACACTAAACCAAAACTCGTTGAATAGAAGCCGTGTTTATGCATTGTTACTCAAAAATTACGAGAGCTAGAGAAAAAATATACTGAGGTTAAAATTTTCAAAGAGGGGTTATGTACCGGTTATTTCGAGTAGTGATTTATAGAAAATGATGCGCTGAATCCGAATATGTCACTTGAATTGAACATTTTTTCAAAATCTAGAACTTTTAAAGGGCTAAAGAACTTAAAATTTGGGATTTCTGGTTTGAATCTGAATAGGCCATGTGGGTTATCAAAATAAATAAGAAATTCCCGTTGAACAGAATATGTTCAAAAAATGTTCAAAATTAAAATTGCACTTTTTTTAGTTCTTGGGCTTTTGAAGGGCTAATATTACTTCTACAAAGAATATAATATGAAATAAAAGCACACATCTTAACATTTCTTTTTTTAATGGGAGTGGTCAGGATTTATTTTCATTGGAAACTATTCCGTTACAAACAGCTGATAAACTCCATCCACTTATGTATTAAGTTAGCACAATCTTATAACATTTAACTAGTTTAGACGTACTTACCGTACATTTTTTCTAAGGCTTGCTTTTACGTTATTTTCAACGCCAAAAATAATCGCGGCACACAGCTGCCTCGCTGAAGTAATGGCATCGAATTTCCAATTTGTTTGTTAATCTTACATTGTAAAATAAAGGCGTTATAGAAATTTAATTTTTTTTTAATTTTAAGGCGAAAATCACATTGAGGCTATTATCGCCTCCCTAAATGTAAGTGTGAGTGTAAAGCGTTAAAGTCGTAAGTGTAGTGTTGTAAGCGTAAGTGTGTGTTAGACTTGGGTACCGCGAGGGACGTCTAAATCCTCTCAATAGATGCAGCTAGTCTGCACAGTAGAAATTTAAATATGTAAATATGTATCCCTGAACTTATATACACAAAATTAAAGAAATAAATATTAATGTACAAAAGTTTAGTTAGTAATGAGCTTTGAACTCACGTCCCTTAATGTCATAAGCAGAAATCATGTAGCACTAAGTCAGGAAAACACATAGAAATAATAAGCTTACTGGTACACTTCAACAATATACTGAAAGCGTTTTTTTTTTTACATGTATCAGTGCTTTCGCTAGGTTATATTTTCTCCCTGATAAAAAAACGCTACGCCGACCTAAAAAGTTTTCACTTTAAAATGAGGACACAAACACGCACACATGAGATCTACATGTCAAAATTGGCACTTAATTCATCAAGATCTCGAATTTGGATCTTATTATGATATTCGTTCCAATAGATAATTTTCCACTTGAAATTTGCAAACAAGAGAAACGTTTGAAACTACGTATCTCACAATGCGAATTTCAAAGAACAGTAGACCTCAGGATATTTATTCTTAATTAATACACAGAGCGCTTGTAACTTGTCTCGCCGATTTAACCAACCAGTGACTATAAAAAATGTTACTGAACCAACTTTTTGAAAATGTTGTTTTTTCCATAAAGCAGTCAAAATTGTTAAAGGTTTTGCCGTTTAGCCAGTATTACAGGAAATAACCAGCAACTACATTCTCAACGTTGTGTCAAAAACAGCAATCTTGAAAGGGAAGGGACTGGAAAAAATCTTACAATATGTCTTTACACAAGGTATCTTTATGCGTACCAAATTTCAATATAATCTGCCGATACGTGATTAAGATTTACGTATATCCGTCATCATTAAATCAGAGGCCGCAATCTTTAAACAGAAGTAAATAGGACAAAATGTTATATATTCGTCATCTGAGCCATATACAAAGGATCTTCTTACCAAATTTCAAACAAATCGGTTAAAGAGTTTGACTAAAACTACGTACACTCCTTAGTGTAAATATGAGGCCGCAATCTTTAAACAGAAGTAAATAGTTATATATTCGTCATCTGAGCTATACACAAAGTATCTTCTTACCAAATTTCAAACAAATCGGTTAAAGAGTTTGACTAAAACTACGTACACTCCTTAGTGTAAATATGAGGCCGCAATCTTTAAACAGAAGTAAATAGGACAAAATGTTATATATTCGTCATCTGAGTCATATACAAAGGATCTTCTTACCAAATTTCAAACAAATCGGTTAAAGCGTTTGACTAAAACTACGTACACTCCTTAGTGTAAATATGAGGCCGCAATCTTTAAACAGAAGTAAATAGGACAAAATGTTATATATTCGTCATCTGAGCTATACACAAAGTATCTTCTTACCAAATTTCAAACAAATCGGTTAAAGCGTTTGACTAAAACTACGTACACTCCTTAGTGTAAATATGAGGCCGCAATCTTTAAACAGAAGTAAATAGGACAAAATATTATATATTCGTCATTTGAGCCATATACAAAGTATGTTCTTACCAAATTTCAAACAAATCGGTTAAAGCGTTTGACTAAAACTACGTACACTCCTTAGTGTAAATCAGAGGCCGCCGAATTGAAACGGTAGAAATGGGGGAAAATCTTACAAATATGTCGTTCGGGCTTTGTACAAGGTACCTCCGCACCAAATTTCAAAACAATCGGTCAATGCGTTTGGCAAAAACTGTGTAACAAGGAAAGAAACACACAAACCAAATGCCGAACGGTCGAGTTGAAAGAGAAACCTCGCTTCGCTCGGTCAATTATAATTTTTCGTTCGGCAGTCAGGATTTTCAATTTTACTATTTTACCACCACGTAAATGGCTAAAAAAAAGTTTGGTAGTGGTGAGAAAAATAAAAATGTTGATATTTTAACAGCTTTACCAGTTTTTAGATCTTTTGATAAAAACGTGAGCCTTATTTTGTAGGCCTACCTGTCTGTGCATTTGTAGCGTGCACACGATATCACCATACAAAAGGATGTCTACAACTTAATAACAAGTATCTCTACAAACATTCTCAAAATAACAATCTCTTGGTGCGATTTGATTCAAACTTGGCTCAACAAGGAGGTTTAAAAAGATTTAGATAATAGGTTGAACAAGTTCGTTAACCAACAAAATCTGTTTAACGTTTCAAAATAGCAGCAATCGGAATCTTTTTTAAAAAAATCTTAATACACTTTTCTAGACGTAATTTCAGTGTTTTTTTTTAATTAGTACGTAAAATTTAAATGAAAATGGAAAATGGCACTGTTCATCCGTGTATTTAAAAATTTCGTACAGTTTATAGAAAATAATGCACGTGTTAATTACGATTGTAAAATCAGACTTCTAAAAAAGTGCGATACAAACTTTTACAGCGGTCGTGGTTCAAATTCATGTTTTTATTGTAAAATAACAGCGGCACGCAGCTGTCTCGCTGACGTGGTGGAAATCAATCTTCAAAAGTAGTTTTTCTTCATCAAACCCTTTTTGAAATTCTGACGTCACCCTTATAATCAGCATTAAAATTTGCATATATTAGTTAAACTTTTAAATTACATTGAAAACACGAAAATGAACACTGATACACACACACACACACACACACACACACACACACACACACACACACACACACACACACACACACACACACACACACACACACACACACACACACACACACTTCAAAAAGTAATCTAGAGATCAGGAAGGCCGCTCATTGCAAGATCATAAGGCCCCAGGTCTTACCATGATGGCCGTTCCAATAACTCGTTCCAAAGGGAATTCGCTAAAAATGTTTGTTTATGTGATGTTATTAAATTTTATTAGGTCCACTTTTTGGAAATTTGCTTCCATTACTTCAGTGTGACAGTTGATTATTTCACCTTTACTTAGGCCTAATTAGACAGCATTAATTGGTTTCCCAGGTCAAACAATAGTAATTAAACAATATAATAAAATCTAATTTACGCCATTGACCCGTTTCACCTTTGTTTGAGGAGAGCATGGTTGCAGTACAGTGTTGCCATATCTCCCAAGTTCCTGCTCCTGCCACTTTCACTCGGCGCTCGGCATCAGTGCTCCGACCCGACCTTTGCAACGCTCGTGGAAAGTTAACAATTCCCAATTAAACCAAACTGTGTTCGAGCGACTTTATGTTCTCGCCTTTCTCCAAGGTTGGACAGAATTAAAAATACCGAAGCGCAGCTGTTTAGCTGATTACGTGACGAAGATGTCATCCGCCACCCGACGATATAGGGAAGCAAGGGAAGCATTACATACACTAGTAGGCCTACAAAACCTGTTGTATATAAGCGCGACAATATAGGGAAGCATGGGAAGCATTACATACACTAGTAGGCCTACAAAACCTGTTGTATATAAGCGCGACAATATAGGGAAGCATGGGAAGCATTACATACATTAGTAGGCCTACAAAACCTGTTGTATATAAGCGCGACAATATAGGGAAGCATGGGAAGCATTACATACATTAGTAGGCCTACAAAACCTGTTGTATATAAGCGCGACAATATAGGGAAGCATGGGAAGCATTACATACATTAATAGGCCTACAAAACCTGTTGTATATAAGCGCGACAATATAGGGAAGCATGGGAAGCATTACATACATTAGTAGGCCTACAAAACCTGTTGTATATAAGCGCGACAATATAGGGAAGCATGGGAAGCATTACATACATTAATAGGCCTACAAAACCTGTTGTATATAAGCGCGACAATATAGGGAAGCATGGGAAGCATTACATACACTAGTAGGCCTACAAAACCTGTTGTATATAAGCGCGACAATATAGGGAAGCATGGGAAGCATTACATACATTAGTAGGCCTACAAAACCTGTTGTATATAAGCGCGACAATATAGGGAAGCATGGGAAGCATTACATACATTAATAGGCCTACAAAACCTGTTGTATATAAGCGCGACAATATAGGGAAGCATGGGAAGCATTACATACATTAGTAGGCCTACAAAACCTGTTGTATATAAGCGCGACAATATAGGGAAGCATGGGAAGCATTATATACACTAGTAGGCCTACAAAACCTGTTGTATATAAGCGCGACAATATAGGGAAGCATGGGAAGCATTACATACATTAGTAGGCCTACAAAACCTGTTGTATATAAGCGCGACAATATAGGGAAGCATGGGAAGCATTACATACATTAGTAGGCCTACAAAACCTGTTGTATATAAGCGCGACAATATAGGGAAGCATTACATACACTAGTAGGCCTACAAAACCTGTTGTATATAAGCGCGACAATATAGGGAAGCATGGGAAGCATTACATACATTAGTAGGCCTACAAAACCTGTTGTATATAAGCGCGACAATATAGGGAAGCATGGGAAGCATTACATACATTAGTAGGCCTACAAAACCTGTTGTATATAAGCGCGACAATATAGGGAAGCATGGGAAGCATTACATACATTAGTAGGCCTACAAAACCTGTTGTATATAAGCGCGACAATATAGGGAAGCATGGGAAGCATTACATACATTAGTAGGCCTACAAAACCTGTTGTATATAAGCGCGACAATATAGGGAAGCATGGGAAGCATTACATACATTAGTAGGCCTACAAAACCTGTTGTATATAAGCGCGACAATATAGGGAAGCATGGGAAGCATTACATACATTAATAGGCCTACAAAACCTGTTGTATATAAGCGCGACAATATAGGGAAGCATGGGAAGCATTACATACATTAGTAGGCCTACAAAACCTGTTGTATATAAGCGCGACAATATAGGGAAGCATGGGAAGCATTACATACACTAGTAGGCCTACAAAACCTGTTGTATATAAGCGCGACAATATAGGGAAGCATGGGAAGCATTACATACATTAGTAGGCCTACAAAACCTGTTGTATATAAGCGCGACAATATAGGGAAGCATGGGAAGCATTACATACATTAATAGGCCTACAAAACCTGTTGTATATAAGCGCGACAATATAGGGAAGCATGGGAAGCATTACATACATTAGTAGGCCTACAAAACCTGTTGTATATAAGCGCGACAATATAGGGAAGCATGGGAAGCATTACATACATTAATAGGCCTACAAAACCTGTTGTATATAAGCGCGACAATATAGGGAAGCATGGGAAGCATTACATACACTAGTAGGCCTACAAAACCTGTTGTATATAAGCGCGACAATATAGGGAAGCATGGGAAGCATTACATACATTAGTAGGCCTACAAAACCTGTTGTATATAAGCGCGACAATATAGGGAAGCATGGGAAGCATTACATACATTAATAGGCCTACAAAACCTGTTGTATATAAGCGCGACAATATAGGGAAGCATGGGAAGCATTACATACATTAGTAGGCCTACAAAACCTGTTGTATATAAGCGCGACAATATAGGGAAGCATGGGAAGCATTACATACACTAGTAGGCCTACAAAACCTGTTGTATATAAGCGCGACAATATAGGGAAGCATGGGAAGCATTACATACATTAGTAGGCCTACAAAACCTGTTGTATATAAGCGCGACAATATAGGGAAGCATGGGAAGCATTACATACATTAGTAGGCCTACAAAACCTGTTGTATATAAGCGCGACAATATAGGGAAGCATGGGAAGCATTACATACATTAGTAGGCCTACAAAACCTGTTGTATATAAGCGCGACAATATAGGGAAGCATTACATACACTAGTAGGCCTACAAAACCTGTTGTATATAAGCGCGACAATATAGGGAAGCATGGGAAGCATTACATACATTAGTAGGCCTACAAAACCTGTTGTATATACGCGCGACAATATAGGGAAGCATGGGAAGCATTACATACATTAGTAGGCCTACAAAACCTGTTGTATATACGCGAGACACAGTGCGGTTATTGTTTCCCGCACGTCTTGCAATGCACATAACCGCAATTTGGAGGTGCCGAGAAATTCTGTATCGATTTCTGATTGCAAAAAAAAACTATAAGAAGTATACATCGAGAATAGCAACTGTTTTTTAGACACTCTCATTTTAAAAAATCCCTTGGCATCTATACACATCGTTACACACGAAACTGATTGACTAATTCCGACGAATTAGGTTAGTTTTTTCTTAGCTCGACTTTTAAAAATGTGTAAGCCCATTTTGGTAAAAAATTAACAGAACTGTAACAAATCGCGTCTCAGTTGATCAAATATATCGTCTAAAAACTGAAAAATCGTTTGATTATATTTTACAAAAACTTTGGTTATAAAAGGAAACAAACGTGACCATTCAAGTTTGCTCTTGAACAGTGAATTTCTTATTAAAAATCGTTATACAAACTTGTGTTATAAATCCTCACATGACTACAATTTCAGTAAAAGTGGTCGGCAAGTCCGAGATGAAGCGCTAGTCAGTCTGCCGAGTCTCCGAACTTGTGTACCTTAAGGTTATCGGTTCGAGACTGCAGTTAATGCCATAGCTTTTTTACTGTTGGCTCATTAATATAACTAGCATAAAATCAAGACGTTAAAAATAATAATTGCTGATCACCGCTGTCATGCTGGCGAGTGAAAGCTAATTTCCAAAAATAATTGTTTAACTTATTTTTTGTTTAACTATAACTTCAGTATCATGAACAACATTAAAATCTACATACATTCGTAATTTTAAACTTTTAAAATTGCTTTGCAAAAACTAAAATAAACTCTGACCGCCATCAAATAAATTATTTAATTTCAACGGATAACGAAAATTTTAAATGTCAATTTATGCAATTTTTAACGCCGATTAATATTTTGAAATCAGATTTGAAAAAAAATATTATTAATTTGTAAAGATTTGAAATGGCCGCCATTTACAAATTGTTAAGAATTTGGTTGGTTAACGAAATTGTCCAAGATATTACAAAAATCGATTTTTGTGCCACGTTTGAATCAAATCGGATCATAATTGCGAACGTGAGCGTACAAAACACATACTCTTACTCACTCTTCTCTCTCTCTCTCTCTCTCTCTCTCACACACACACACACACACACACACACACACACACACACACACACACACGCTCGCGCGCGCGCGCGTCTGGAAAGAAAAGAAATCATTATTTATAAATCTGATGAACAGCATTTGATAAATTAATAAATTGCTAAATTAGTCAATAATTCACGAACAGAAAGATAGATAGAAGTTGTTTTAGCCGATAGCCTTTAAGGACGTAAGCTAAAAAGTCTTAATACTAGACCTACAGCGCTAAAGCTTTCAGTTGTTGGGATAGCGAGTAGTACGCAAGTTCGAGCCCAGTTAGTAATGTTAGCTTTTCCGTGCGTTTCGTCGATATAATCAGTGACATTCCAATTATAAAATGAGTTATTGGAGCGGACATTATAGTATTGGTCAAACCTGGGACTTTGAAATAAGCGCCGATACTGATCTATAGAACACTTTTTGTGGAATCGTTAAATAATAGTTTGGTTTTAAAATGGTGACAATTTAAAGTCTTAAAAAATCATAACATTTTGTTATAATTCTTTTTAAATCTCATTTTACACTGTAAGCAGCGTTAAAAACTGCATAAATTAGCACGTTCAACAATCACAACCGCTTAGAATTTCAATTGATCATAAGGCGGTCGGAGTCCTTTTCCGTATTTTCAATGTAATTAAAAAAATTTTAAACGCTTATATATGCTGATTATAATGCTAATTATGACGGTGAAATTAAAAAAGGGGTAAGATAAGGAGAATACTTTTGGAAATTCGTTTACATCACGTCACCTGGACAGCTGCGAATATTCATTAGTCTAACCGACATAAAGTAAAACGTAAAAACACAAAAAACTATTCTGCTATGTACGATCTGCCCGCTACTGCGGCAAACTCAGGTACTAAACGGAGTACCCAACAATTAACCACCAGCAAATACTGTACTAAAATAAATGTAAATACTGTCATACATAATGTATGATGAGCAAAGTGAGGAGTGTAGAAGGGGAGGGGAGATATGGTCTGAAGGAGCGCGTAATTGTAGTGACGCCTAATGACGTTCCACGTTATGGCCTAATTAAAGTTTTAGAAGCTTTCTGTCTGGAAAACTTTAACTTTTAGTCCAGAAAGTGCACTGCATAAATCGATTTCATTACCCATCATAAAAATTTTGATTTTACTTTTCACACAATGTTGATAATAGACAATAAATAGCAATAGAATTTTTGTTACTTTCATAACCTCCAAACGTTTATATGAATATAACACTTGTTCCCCAGCATATTTCTGAAGACTAAACGAATTTTGATGAAATTTGGCATTGCGTACTTCCCCCTTCACTAGAAAATAAGCTATCGTACCTGCCATGGTGAGATACAGACCAGAAACCATTATACTAACCAAGCATCAATCCTGACTTTATGTTGTTTTAAAGATTGTTAAAATGCTATTGTGTGTGTGTGTGTGTGTGTGTGTGTGTGTGCGCGCGCGCGTTATATACGAGCGAAAGGAAAGGTATATAATAATACATAATGGGCCTAATAAAATTGTATGTCAATGCGCATGTGTAAAATATAAACATACACATTATACAACCAAAAAACTGTTATTTAGTCGACATAATATACAACTTTTTAATTTATTTCTGTCATGCTATCAGTTTAAAGCAGAGGCGTGGCAGACTTACATTTACATAGCTTAAACTACGTGCACAAGTAACATTATAAAAAAAATAACAATAATAATAATAATAATAAAGCAATGTCATAAACATTTTCACGAACCCAACCTCTTGGTAATAAGTAGAGCTTCGGGGGGAGGGGGAGCATGCAGCTGTCTCGCTGATGTGATAGATTTTCAACAAAACATTTTTGTCTTAGACTTTTTTTATATATAAAACCACATGCATTGTCAAGTTCATTTTCGTATTTTCAACGGAACTTGAAAATTAAAAAAAATACGAAGTAACACGTTTTAACGCTGATTACGATCGTGAAATCAGATATTCAACAATCGCGGAAAGCAGCTGTTTCGTTGGTATGATAGAAGCGAATTTCCAAAACTATTTTTCATTATCTTACCCTTTTTGAAATTCTGAATTCACAATCACAATCAGCATTGAAATCTGCCTGTATTAGCATTTTAAACTTCAATTTACATTGAAAATGCGAATACGAACCGTGACAGCCGTTAGGTAATTTTTTAACTTCGATTAATTTTCAAAACATTAAAGGCAAAAAAATTAAGAACTTTTAAAGATTTGAAATGGCCGACATTTTGAGACTGTTAAATAAATGTTGCTGGTTAACGAATTGACTAAGCTATTACCATAATCAATCTTCGTGTCGTTTGAATCAAATCGGACTAAAATCGCAAAAGTAAACATGCTAAAAAGCATGCACGCGCGCGCCCCCACACATATTTTTATTTTTGAATGACCTATCAAAGGTTATCTAGATATTGAAGTCAGTGGTCATTTTAAGGTCCCGCATCTGGGTTTTACCATGACGGCTGCTCAAATATCTAACTGTTAAATGGAAATTTGCTATGAATAATTAATTGGTATTAATAACTAGCGAAAGTATTTTTTCTTCCCTACGGTATTTTAAAGGCATTGTATGAATGGCGTTTATCTTACTGTCATTAGGAAAATGTTGAGGTTATTTTAAATTCAACAATAAACATACATCAAAAATACATCTATGAATAACACTAATGGATCGATAGTATAATAATAATAATGCATACAGAGCAGAGAGGACACTGTAAGCTTCTGCTGGTTTGCCCACATACAATTGTGTGCCAATAATTATTAATTCGATCTGACAATTGAAATTGCCAAAAAAACCTGATCCTGTATCTTAAGTGTGTGCATATATGTAAAATATGAAAATCCACGCAGTAGTTTCGATTTCTATTCCCGACAAACGTACATAATTTTGACTTTACAAATTATAGATTTTATATAACGATTTTATAAAAATCTACGAAGAAAATCGAAGGTAGCATAGTCATTCGTTGCACTATCGTTGAAGTGTAGTACTACTTTTGATATCATTCGTTGCACGATCGTTGAAGTGTAGTACTACTTTTAATATCATTCGTTGCACGATCGTTGAAGTGTAGTACTACTTTTGATATCATTCGTTGCACGATCGTTGAAGTGTAGTAATACTTTTAATATCATTCGTTGCATGATTGTTGAAGTGTAGTACTACTTTTAATATCATTCGTTGCACGATCGTTGAAGTGTAGTACTACTTTTGATATCATTCGTTGCACGATCGTTGAAGTGTAGTAATACTTTTAATATCATTCGTTGCATGATTGTTGAAGTGTAGTACTACTTTTGATATCATTCGTTGCACGATCGTTGAAGTGTAGTACTACTTTTAATATCATTCGTTGCACGATCGTTGAAGTGTAGTAATACTTTTAATATCATTCGTTGCACGATCGTTGAAGTGTAGTACTACTTTTGATATCATTCGTTGCACGATCGTTGAAGTGTAGTACTACTTTTGATATCATTCGTTGCACGATCGTTGAAGTGTAGTACTACTTTTAATATCATTCGTTGCACGATCGTTGAAGTGTAGTACTACTTTTGATATCATTCGTTGCACGATCGTTGAAGTGTAGTACTACTTTTGATATCATTCGTTGCACGATCGTTGAAGTGTAGTAATACTTTTAATATCATTCGTTGCATGATTGTTGAAGTGTAGTACTACTTTTGATATCATTCGTTGCACGATCGTTGAAGTGTAGTACTACTTTTAATATCATTCGTTGCACGATCGTTGAAGTGTAGTACTACTTTTGATATAATTCGTTGCACGATCGTTGAAGTGTAGTACTACTTTTGATATCATGGGTCATTTTAAAGATCTTGTAAATGCAAATGTGTTTCGTTTTTTTACAGTTTGTATATTTTTATTATGCTTCTACAGATACAGGAAGCAAAAAATATAGGCCTATAGCAAATGTATAAAGCGGACCACACTGCCACCCACAAAACATTTAAAATGTAACATCAAACACAATTTTACTTTACAAGTAGTGGAGTAACCTATAGGGATAGCTAATTAACTCTATTAGTCTTACAAACAATAGATTCAATATGGCCGACAGAATCCACATTCTCTTAAGAATAGGCCTACTTAGAAAGAAAGAATACACACATCTTCTTCTTCTTCCTTGAAAGCAAATAAGCTAATGAAGAGAAAAACTGTACCACTGCTTCTTAGGGGTATATTACACTATCAAAGATATTTGTCAATATATCTTGTTCAAATATTTGTCAAAGATTATATTTATCACATTTCTTAAATCAGATTGTTCATTAACTCGGTATATTTTAGCGTTAGGCTATGTTTTTTAACACAAATAATGTTAGCAGTTTGCTCACTTCACAATTAATTACTTAAGCGCGAAAGTCAATATACAGCAAGAGAAGTTTACATTGTACAATAAAATGACTGCAATTATGTAATGAAAACATTTTTATGATATACGATCAACAAAACCTCGTGCGTCAGCCCAAGAGACGTTTAGCAGTCAGTCTAAAGAATTTACACTTCTTCTAATTCTTCTAAATTCTAGAATTAAGAATTAGTTCCAAGCACAGAAGTTAGACATGTATGGCGTGTTTTATAACACATAAAATACATAAAGTCACTTGACAAGATCTAATGGTTTAAAATATTAGATACCGTACTTTAAACTGCACATACTTATAATCACCTAACCTATACCTTTTTACTAACAGCTTTACACATACT
The DNA here is from genome assembly GCA_022606455.1 of Callitettix versicolor. Taxonomy (NCBI): domain Eukaryota; kingdom Metazoa; phylum Arthropoda; class Insecta; order Hemiptera; family Cercopidae; genus Callitettix; species Callitettix versicolor. The sequence continues at coordinate 39,714,148 of CM040183.1, read as the reverse complement.
GTATTTTAAAACTGCAGTTTTTATTTAATGCGTATTCATTTCTTTACCGAACTAGATGATAATATTATTAGTAAAATGTGCCTACAGCTTCAGAAGTCAATGTCAATTTTGCCATCGTTTTTAAATAAGTAATCTGTAGAATGAAAAAAACATAGTCCAGTCAGACAGAAGACAATATTTTGAGGTTATTATCTTGGTATATTGAAAATCTTTGTTATATTAAATGTCAAGTACTCATAAAAGTTTGATGAATATTTGATATTAGTTCATTAAAGAACCCTCAAATTCATTTCATAAAAAGATCTACGATCAAAGAAATTTGACGTTTCTTTGATGGTGTAATTTGCCCCTTAGCATATGATTTCATCAATGTTACGTGATGACACAGGACACAGGCAACGCTGGGTTTCCTTTAACGGACTTGACGCCGGAATCGCTCCTAATGTGGTTCGCACGCACAAGTACACACTGTCAGACAAGACAACGCTGCTGATGACACAACAGCTGGAGAACAATACAACGGAAGTTGGACTCTTATAACGACTCATCAGCAAAGCAGAACTTGCATAAAAAACGCGAGGATGTTGCGCGAGATAGTGACACTTACAGTCAGGGGATGAGGATCGACAGGTGTGTTAACTGTAAGTGGTGATATTTTTGGTTTTAGTAAATGGTTATGTATTTTTAAATTTAGAAAACAATATTTCTAAATAATCCCTGTACGCAGCAAATAATCTCTGTACATCCCTAAATAATTACTATACATTTAAAATAGCACGAAGCGAAAATTTAATATGCTAATTTATGCAGCATATATTTTAACGCTGATTACTACCATTGTGAATCGGCTGGGTGGCCGAAGTGGCCAGGGAACCGGACAGTCTGCTGCGTCTCTGAACTGTGCACCTTAAGTTGTGGGTTCGAGACGCAGTTACTCCCGTTGCTTTATCAGTTAACGCTGATCCCCCGATCGCATAGGCCGGGTGATCACCAAATGCGGAGCGGACTTACCATTCAAAACCTAACCTATTATTTTCAATATACGTACGGCCACTGAAAGTGTAACGGAGCTGAGCTTTGACTCTATCTCGTAGATTTTCAAGCTGACTCTGCTTCCTCCACCACGTTGACCCCGCATCCAAACTTATTATTTCTTGTCACCTAAGTCACCGTTGCCTAGATTACGGTTTTAAAAAATATTAGTTCCTAAAATCCGTTAAAGTAGGCCTGAATATTTAGATTTAAAAGATACAAACGCGTTCTTTAAACTGACTGAACTCCGTTTCTGGTTGCCGTTCAACTTTATTCCGCTCATCTCCAGTACGCTCGTCTCAACTCAGCGGAATTCCACATTTAGTGGCCGCCCGGCGTTAGTCTAACTGACACAAAATATGGACGTTAAGAAGGAAAAAACTGATGGAATCAGATAAATGTGAGATCCCAAGTCTGGGTGTTACGATGATGGCTGCTCCAATAGCTCATTTTCAATGCAATTTAGCTAATAATTGTATTTACTTTCTCACTGCAATGAAAAAATTGAATTTTTAGATTTTGAAAGGTAAATCCTTTGGTTCCAAAGTAGGCTAATGATTTTTTTAAAGTAAAAATCACTTTTTTCATAATCAACACGCCAAGGTTTGCACAGTGTTTGACGTGTACAGTTTTAAATTCGTCTTGATAAAACCGTTTTGAAAATTATTAAACAAATTTTTTTGTCAATTTCTGACCTAACGATTTTGATCCCAAAATTTAGCATCTTCCTAAGTACAAATGGTCGACAGAAGGATGAAAAATCATTGACAGGGAAAATTTGAACTACTTTACGTTTTTCAAAACGGTGTAATTACATTTTTTTATCAAATTTTTGCCATTCATACCTCAAGTCAATACAAAAACTGAAATAAAAACAAAATGTTATTGAATCGTTGTCAGGTTAGTTTTTGGTTTTCGCAAATGTTTGTAAATGATAAATTTATTTAAATTGTGTACATTGACCGGACTTTTGATTCTTCGTGAACGGGATTGAAATTTAAGCAAAATACGTCCAGTCGATTTCGAGAAAATGTTTTTTCTAACTTTCCTGTCACTAATTTTAAATTTCTCTCAGAGAACTTCCGACCCGTAATTTTTAGATATTCTACTGAGTGGATCTAGTTACGCCTATGGTAGTGGACGATGACACATTCTGCGTGCTAAAGGGCAGTGGGGAGGAAGCAGAAATACTGTAATCTCAAACACTCTACATTACACGAGAAATGAGCCGCGCCCAGAAAGTCAATAGACCTAACCTTCCGACATACAACTTGCTTTTTAATTAAATATGACACCAAATAATTAAGATCGACACAAAAAACATTATGATTTAGAGTGAAAGTAAACAACTCAAAATCGCATGATTTTATGGAGGTTTATTTTCGTTTTCGATTAAGAACTCGGTGGTCGATGTGGTTAAGACACCGGTCAGTCTGCAGCGTTTCTTAATTGCGCACCTAGAATTTGTTAGTTCCAGTCATAGTTACTGCCGTTCTTTACCCTATCTATTAATGCTTATCCCTCGTCCTCATTAGTCTAACCGTTTTCTTCTGATTTTGGCAATTCCTGACCCGTAAATAACTTTTATTCCAATTTTGAAGCTTAATATATATGACATGTAATAACATGTAATGTAATAATGTTAACGTACCGATGTTAAGCCGATTTCCCTGTTTTTATTTTCAACTCCAAACCGGATTTTGTTTGGTTATAGTGTCCCATATTGTTCTGGTACTCACATAAACAAAATTTGATCAAAATATTTGAGCCAATTAAAAAAAAACGATTTTCAAATACTTTTAAGAAAAACAAAAAAAAAAAGATAGAAAAATCGTTTTAAATAGAAATATCGATACTCTTACATGCAGATTTTAAAGCTGATTGTGAGTGTTAAATTCAGTAAGATGAGGAGGAAGTTATTGTAGGAAATCCGAGAGACAGCTGACACTGTTATATTTCTTATCTGTATAGAGAAAGTAAAATGACTTAGTGTAGGATACTAAAACCAAAAATATAAACATTAATATAAACCTGGTCAGAGTTTTTTATTTCATGAACAGAAAATTTCGTTTATTTCAAATTCGTTACACTAACTTGAGCTATGTACATTCACTTTATGAATACGAGCAAAAAAAGATGAACCAACTTTGACAAATTAGGCCGACTTTCATTGTGTTCGGTACGATTTGTTTGGTTATTTAAGTAAACTTTTATTGAAATTTATTAGAGCCGATTTTGAGAAAATACATATTTTATGCTTCTTAACTAAAACATAGCTTGATTTTTCGCCGAGATATGGACAAAACAGTCTACACGACAAATTTGATCGAAATCAATCAATTCTTTCCTTCCATATTGCCACCGATAAAGTGAAAATTGCTGTTATAATCGCCAGCATCCATAACGGATAGGCACACCAAGAAGGAAAAGAAGAAGTAAGAAGAAAATGATGATGATGATGATGATGATGATGTAGAAGAGGAAGAAGAAAAAGAAGAAGCGATGAAATAAAACATTACAGAGTTCAGTTTATTTAAAACAAGATATTCATACTATGGGCTACAATACACTGTTGTGTAATATGCAGTCCTACACAATCAGAGGTAGGCCCTAAACCTTGTTAGTGATTCATTCCTACTTAGGCTTTGAGCCTACAAAGGTTTTGCAACATCATCGATTAGGCTTACCATACAATGAGAAGATGTATACACTTGGATGCTTACTGACTGTACTGTCTAGATTTCATCTGTATCTAGTTACTGGTAACTGGGCAGACTTAACTAGCCTAACGTTTACTACTAAAAAAAAAAAAAATCAAAACTGTTCTACTTTAATTATTTATTTATGTTTGCAAACTAACGACTTTTATAAATTCGCTCGCGTGTCCGTACATCCGTCCGTAAAGCAGTTCATACTCGTAAAGTACGAGGCATGTCCGGAAAGTAAGTACCGTTTAGGAAAAATACAAAAAAGTTTGTTTAAACAAAAACAAAATTTATTTTTAAATTAAAGAATTTCTTAAACAATTTTTCTACATAGTTGCCACCATTGTTCAAACGTGTCGTAGCGAGGAACCGACTTTTTAATACCCTCTTCATAACGTCCGACTATTGTGCACACTTGGGATAATGCAGACGATGGGATGATTTATAGCGTATGAAAATGCCAAGCCCTGGCCGGGAATCGAACTCGGGTCCTCGGGGTGAAAACCCAGTACGCTATCAACAAGGCCACCGAGGCGGCTTCTTCATAGAAAGATGCCTCCACTGAAGACAGCCACTGCCAAACACAGTTTTTTGCGTCGTTATCTCGCTGTCAAAACACGTCGTTCTCCAAAATCACGCTTCAAGTTCAGAAAAAAGTGAAAATCATAAGGAGCGATCGGGATGATGATCGAACTGCTCCCAACCGAATTCTTGAATACTGAGTGACACCAGCAGAATGGGAGCGGTGTCACAACCAAAAGAATTATTTTTTTTCCCAAAACGGTACTTACTTGCCGGACATGCCTCATATGTAGCTGATCACTACAAAAATTTAGCGAAAAAGTCATTTTGTAGCGACCAGAAACAAGGAAAAATATAACGGTTTATGGAAAAATATTTCGGGATAGTTAAGGGGTGCAAATACTAAAGATTTATTTATTTATCTTGAGATGTCATGTTATTTATCCAGTTTGAGATGTCATTTGAAATAAGAAATGCTAAGGATTATGAACATAAATTTGGCCATAAATCTATATAGCGGCCAGAATTATCCAAAATGTCAAGTTTTGCTCTCCCCCCCCCATTTAATTATGACATATTACGTCAGAAAAATGTATAAACCTAGTTTGGATCAAAGAAAAAAAACTATTTTTCAGGATTTTTCTATATTTTGTAACATATTTATAAACATCAACAAAAACTTTTTTTAAATTCGCCAAAAATTTCGGAAGATTTTTTGCCACTTTTAATTACGATTCAAAAACAATACCATTTATAACACGTTTTACACAATGAGTAGATCAAATGTTTTATGTTTCGGCATGAAATCAGATCGTACGGTACAAGCTGTACAGCCTGAGCGGTGCTCCTTCCGAGTGCTGAGTTCATCCACTCATGAGTGTAAACTATAGAAATATTACTACATTGTTCACATTCGGTAATGGGTTCTAAATTGTAACTTATTTTAATTTTTAAAATCCGTATTTATTAGCTTTGTTTAATTTATACAAAGACAATAAACGATAAAAAAATACTTTATGAAGTTTGGATTTGAGTAGTTGAAATTAAACGCATGCGCAGATCGTTTATAAACGCAATAATATTCGGAATCGGAGCCCACGTCTAGATTTGATGATGTCAGAAAACGATTCTGCGCAGCTGATTCCGGAATCGGAGCATAACGGCTGGATTTGGTGGTCAGAATGAGCAAAACGATTCTGCGCAGCTGATTCCGGAACCGGAGCATAACGGCTGGATTTGGTGATGTCATAATGCGCAAAACGATTCTGCGTAGCTGATTCCGGAATCGGAGCCCACGTCTGGATTTGGTGGTCAGAATGCGCAAAACGATTCTGCGCAGCTGATTCCGGAACCGGAGCATAACGGCTGGATTTGGTGATGTCATAATGCGCAAAACGATTCTGCGTAGCTGATTCCGGAATCGGAGCCCAAATCTGGATTTGGTGGTCAGAATGAGCAAAACGATTCTGCGCAGCTGATTCCGGAACCGGAGCATAACGGCTGGATTTGGTGATGTCATAATGCGCAAAACGATTCTGCGTAGCTGATTCCGGAATCGGAGCCCACGTCTGGATTTGGTGGTCAGAATGCGCAAAACGATTCTGCGTAGCTGATTCCGGAACCGGAGCATAACGGCTGGATTTGGTGATGTCATAATGCGCAAAACGATTCTGCGTAGCTGATTCCGGAACCGGAGCATAACGGCTGGATTTGGTGATGTCATAATGCGCAAAACGATTCTGCGTAGCTGATTCCGGAATCGGAGCCCACGTCTGGATTTGGTGGTCAGAATGCGCAAAACGATTCTGCGCAGCTGATTCCGGAATCGGAGCATAACGGCTGGATTTGGTGATGTCATAATGCGCAAAACGATTCTGCGTAGCTGATTCCGGAATCGGAGCCCACGTCTGGATTTGGTGGTCAGAATGCGCAAAACGATTCTGCGCAGCTGATTCCAGAACCGGAGCATAACGGCTGGATTTGGTGATGTCATAATGCGCAAAACGATTCTGCGTAGCTGATTCCGGAATCGGAGCCCACGTCTGGATTTGGTGGTCAGAATGCGCAAAACGATTCTGCGCAGCTGATTCCGGAATCGGAGCATAACGGCTGGATTTGGTGATGTCATAATGCGCAAAACGATTCTGCGTAGCTGATTCCGGAACCGGAGCATAACGGCTGGATTTGGTGATGTCATAATGCGCAAAACGATTCTGCGTAGCTGATTCCGGAATCGGAGCCCACGTCTGGATTTGGTGGTCAGAATGCGCAAAACGATTCTGCGCAGCTGATTCCGGAATCGGAGCATAACGGCTGGATTTGGTGATGTCATAATGCGCAAAACGATTCTGCGCAGCTGATTCCGGAATCGGAGCATAACGGCTGGATTTGGTGATGTCATAATGCGCAAAACGATTCTGCGCAGCTGATTCCGGAATCGGAGCCCAAATCTGGATTTGGTGGTCAGAATGCGCAAAACGATTCTGCGTAGCTGATTCCGGAATCGGAGCCCACGTCTGGATTTGGTGATGTCAGAATGCGCAAAACGATTCTGCGTAGCTGATTCCGGAATCGGAGCCCAAGTCTGGATTTGATGATGTCAAAATGTGCAAAACGATTCTGCGCAGTTGATTCCTGATCAAAGCTTCAAAGTCATTCGATTCCGATTGTTCCGAGTATTTTTAAACATTCAAATTACTTTTAAAATAATAAAATTAACCCTTACCGACGTCAAAATATGTTTTTATTTAGCGGATTTTGAAGCCAAAAAGATAATTTATGCAGTTTTTAATGCTGATTATGGTTATGAAATCAGACTTTACAAAACATGTAAGACAAAAAAGATCATGAATTTTTAAATATTATAAATGACCGCTATTTTAAACGAATTTTGCGGGTTAATGAACTTGCCCAAACTATTACCATAATCGATTTATGTGCCAAGTTTGAATAAAATTGGACCAAACTTGAAAACGTGCGCGCGCTCAAGGTCCCGTGTCTGGGTCTTACCATGATGGCCACTCCAATACCTCACGATATATACAAATGCAAGCACAACAAACCAACGTTTCTGTCGACCAGAGAACCTGCTAACATCTCAAAATCGAGTTTTTGCATTGCCACCACACTTTCTTACATACTTCGCAAAGTGAAAAAATTAAAAAGAAGGTATTCTAGCAGCCTATATCGAGGTGAACAGCCTCGGCTGGGTAAAACAGGTGTGGAATAAAGTACTTTTTTACCCCCTCCTGTTCTGCATTACTCATGACCGTTACGTCACGATTGCCAAACAAAAGCGTCACGTGACCAATCTCCCCTCCCTAGAGTTAACCACGGTGCAAGTACAGGCTAACTTAATGACCGATTGTTGCAGTAAATTAGAAGAAGAACGTGATTAAATTAATTGTAACACGGGTAAAACACTGTGATTTAAAGAATTGTAGGATTTTTAATTTTATTAACTAGAGTGTACTCCAGCGGCTTTAGGACGCTAACCCCCGTGCTTCAAGCCTCATCCTGCAGTCACTTCAGTTAGGCTATCCTAAACAACTCATAACGCAGTTTCAGTTTAATCAAATACGTTATTAGTAAAAAACCAATTAATTACAATAAGAACTTTAGTTGTTAGCTAATTTTCATTGGAAAATGAGCTATTGGAGCGGCCATTATGGCAAGACCTAGACCTGGGGACCTTGAAATGAGCGGCGATCCTAAATCGGTGCAAAAATCAATTATGGTAATAGCTTGGACAAGTTCGTTCGACAGTTTCAAAATAGCGGTCATTTCAAATCAAAAAATTCATAATTTTTTTGTCTAAATTTTTTTAAAACTGATATCGTAGTAATCAAAGTAAAAACCGTATATATCAGCGTTTTGATTTTTCAAAATCCCGTTGAAATTAAGAGATGTTTTGACAGCGGTCAAGGTTCATTTTCGTATTTTCAATTAGTGTGAAAGGTTAAAATGTCAATATTTGCATATTTTAATGCTGATTATGATGGTGAAATCAGAATTTCAAAAAGGTAAAAAAAGAAAAATACTTTTGGAAATACGCTCTATCATGTTGGCGAGACAGCTGCGGTCCGTGATTTGTTGTAATTTGTGTGTGTGTTTAGGCTATTTCTGAATCCTACGATTCTTTTTTATTTCAAATTTGGTTTCATAATAAAATTTTGAGGAACTAAACCAGTTTTCGTTTTTTTTTTACAAAAAACTTAACTGGATTTTTTGAGAGGCTACCGATAAGTTTTGATTGGGAACGTAAAAGTCGCAAACTCTTTTACAAAATGTGTTCGAAAAATTAAAATCAGAGATTTTTAGAGACAATTTTAGTTTAAAATCTATAAAGTGTGGTACGAAAACCCCGTCTGAAATTAAACTGAGAAATGTTAGGGGGAGAAAGAAATTTTAAAATCTGAAACGGTACATTAAAACTGACACGTTACAAATACACAACACTTTGTTGTCGGGACTGTACTGCACCCCATAGAAGTAAGTGACTGTACTTGCTTTCACCAAGTTTCGTGATATCGGTATTCAGTGTTTTACTGATGATCTCATTCCTAATCTGTTGTTGTCGAGAGAGTTGGAAGGGGAAACCTTGGGAATAACATTACTAGCTGTTTGTACCTTGTAGAATCTCACAGCTGATGTACAGCGGAATCAGCTGACTCGCCTAGACGTAGAAGTAGACTGTGAAATTTTACACAAACAATTATGTAAGATGCATGCCTCTGGTTGCGACGTCATAATTTGCAGCAGTTATCACCTATGACGGTTTAACAAATAATCACTTCGGCAAACATATTAGCCAGTTTTAAAGGAAACTGAAGCAGCCATTACTAAAAGAACCCAAATGTGATGGTAAAATGTGAAATGGCAGATTCCAGATCAGAATAATATTTAAAAAACGTACGCACAGTAAATCGTAAACACCAACAAGGACTCTCATTTTTATGATTTCTATCGCATTTTACTTTAATATAAACCTTTAAGCACCGAAACAAAACCTGAGTCACTCATCTGCCCCAACAAAATCGGTTCGAGTTATCGACGAAATATCGGTATAGGCCTATGTTAAGTAGATCAAAAGTGCTCATATTTTAAAATCCATAAATCAAACCGACGTATCAAATTTGACAGAAAACAAACTATATGAGCAGTAGTACCGCCATAAATCGGTGTCCTATAAGAATTAATATCCAGTTTCCTGTCATTGTATGGGAAAAACATGAAGTTCGCCTTTAAAATGTAAAAGTAATTGAGAAAGTTGCACATAGATGAACACGCAAAAGCTATTTGATGCGTATTGGCCACAGCTTTAAAATGAAACGATAATATAATATAATATTTAGCGAATTTCCATAGAAAAATCATAGTATGGAACAGCCATTATTTTATGGACTAGACCGGAAGCCCCCGGAAATGGAAGCCGGTCCTGACCTTTAATCATCATTTTTGCTAAAATTATTTGTAAATCCAGCAAAACCCGCTGAATAGTTTTAAAATTTTTGGCCATTTTAAATGTTTTAAAAAAAACATAACTCTGTAAAACATAGCATTTACAATACTCAAATTCCATAGAAAAATACGAAAAAATATTAAGCCGTTTTGATCCAAAATTTGCTTCTATCTCATCAGCGAGAAAGCTGAATGCTGCAAATATTTTCAATTTAATATTGATTTTGTGGGAAACCAACCCGGTGGTCGGCAAAAAAATAGTCAAGCCCGTCAAACGGCCTCTAAGGGGCATTCAGTGACCCAACAATGCATAAAATTAACCCAGAATGCAACCGGCCGGAGACAGCCTAATTTAAACCGAACAAACAACCTTACAACTGCGTGCAAAATCGATTACCATCCCTAATCGAGTGATATGCGCATTACAAAAGCATAATTAGGCGGTGTTCAGCGGCAATGCGATTTGACCTTACGCGTAGGCCTTGGTGCAACGCTCACGCACGTACAGGTACCTACACCTACAGTGTACATTCTTCTTTATTGCTCGTCAACTTATACATAATAGCGGCAAGCAGCTTCTTCGCAGACGTGATAGAAGCTGATTTATAAACATTAACGAAAATACAAAAACGAACCGTTTAGGTAAGGGAATTTTTCTTATGTCTAACAATAATTACATTAAAAAGAATTCCGATAGCCGTAAAATTTATAACTTTTCATTCTTTTATGCAAAATCTGTTAACAGTCTCATAACTGGCGTTGTCAGGTTCGTTTTCGAGTTTTCAATAAAGATTTAAAATTTTAAATGTTTGTTTATGCAAATTATATCGCTGATTACGATAGCGGAACCGAACTTCGGAAAAGGGTATATATATATATATATATATATATATATATATATATATATATATATATATAGGTATATCACTGTTCAACCAACCGTTGCATTAAAAACTTAACCGTTAGGTAAAATTTAAATCAAATCAGGCAAAAATTTTCAACGCCCCTTCAAAACGTTCCTAGACACCTGCATCGTTGCTCATTACATTTTGTAACGAACGATGTTAATTCAGTCTCGAAGAAATCGGCTAGTCGGTGTGTTCAATCACTAATAGGCCCTATACCATTCAATAAATTTTAAATGTGTATGTGGGGGGGTGTTGTTGTCTTAGAGCAAAAACTAATAAATGTTTGTGAACTTTCGTCCGAGAGGATTTTTGGAATCAGCTATGTAGCCCGAAAATAAAAAGCTTTTACCACAAAAAAGTATACATTTTTTCAAAAAAAATTTAACGATTGAAAATTGAACCAGCGATTAAAACCGAAATAATATTTGTCCGCCTTTATCACTCCAGAAAGTTACTGTAAGAAGCTATTGGCGAAATCAAACAGAAAGTCATCATTATTGTGACAATCGAAGAGATCTCTGAACATTTTTTGACAGGAAAACATGACATGGTCGCCTGAGATGACTCACTGATGCTTAACACCAAAATTACTAGCCTACCGGCACATCGTGTAATTAGAATCCAGGAAGGATCACATTAAACACAGAGCTTATTGTACAAACATTTTATACTACATAATTAACGGGAACATCAGTGAATTTCTCCGAAAGCAGTGGCTCGGAACGCGCAAGGCAGACTGGCCTAAGAACCGTCAGGCGGAAACCGGTGTTCCCGGACAGGCACAATCCTTCCCGCTATATAAGAGCGGAAAGTCGGTCTAATATCTCGAAATCGGTTCATCAATTTTCATAAGTCAAATCACTTCTAAATTTTAAATAATGGCGGCACGCAACTGCCTCGCTACCGTGATTGAAGTGAATTTCTACGTGTTTTTTTTAATCTTGCCCTTTTTCTGAAATTTTGTTCACTCTCATAATCAGAAGTAAAATCTGCATTTTAAATTATTAAATTGCATTTAAAATAGGAAAGTGAACTTTGACCGCCGTTAAATTATTATACCGTTCCACTTAATTTCAACGGATTTTTGAACGTTCGAAATGCTGATCTATCAGTTTTTAACACTTATTAAAAAGGGAAGATCAGGTTTTCATAAAAAAAAACTAAGACGTATGAATTATTTTTTTTAATTACCAACACTTTCAAACTGTTTAACGAATTTTGAAGGTCAAACTATGTTATGGCAAGTTTGAATTAAATCGGATCAGTATTGCGAACGTAAGTATGCTAACAAGTAAATAAAAAATTTTAACGATTCTTCAAAATTGATCTAGAGGTCAGTCTGTCAAGGTTTCTGGTCTGGGGTCTTACCATGATGGCTGCTGCTCATGATTCCAGTGGAAATTCGCTAATAAAGAAATTAATGGATGGAGGTATAAGAAAAAAAAGTAGGTAATAATCCCTGTCTATTTCTGAACCGTAAATAACGTCTTTCGTTTTAAATATTGTACACTAACTTGAGTTAGAAACCTTCAATCAAATACGATCAAAATCTGACAAACCGATTTTTAAAAAACCCGGCTCAGGAACGTTTGTGTAATGTTCTAGCACTGTTTATTATTTAGATCGGCAGAAAAATAACATCTCCATTGACATTTCAAAAAAAAAAAAAAAAAAAAAAAAAAAAAAAAAAAAAAAAAAAAAATTAAAAAATATAACTGGGTTAGTGTAGGCTACATGTAGAACGATTTCAACAGTAATTAAGTAAGCTACGTGCATTTAAAATGTCATGATTAAATTAACTACGTACTAAATATAGATTATAATAATTAGTTGATCCAGCTGTACATAATAAATTATTGTTATCAATATTTACTTACAGTACTTACGTATTAGACACTGTATACAGGGTGTTTATAAAATACGTTGCAAAAATAAAGGAAATAGCCCCCAGATTAAAGCCAATAAAGTTCATATAAACAAACAAATGCCCGTAAAAGCTTTATTTTGAAACTAGCCTACATTTTGTTTTTTTAACAAAATATTTTATATCACTAGAAGAAATATTTTACATCTCTATTTTATATTTCTAGAACAATAAAATAAAGCATGCTTCTTTACTTGATAAGAGGTCTGATTGGAAAAAAACGAATTTCACACACTGACCCATTTACAATGGCGGGTGTTTAAAAGTTTTAGACCAATATAAATCAATAACGGTAAACTGTAGGGGCAAATGTCAAATAACTTTTAATATCCTATCGAATGGTAAAATTTTCAAATCTATAGAGTAAGTAAGACAGAAGGGCCGTGCCAACTAGTGCGCCAGGGCACGACATATATATGCAATATGATACGCATACTAATGGAATCAATTATCGAGCGAGCAGTTGTCTCGCTGACGTGTTAGAAGTGATTTTCCAAAAATATTTTTCTTCACCTTGACCTTTTGACATTCTAATTTCACTATCATAATCAGCATTAAAACCTACATATATTGAGATTGCAAGCTACCAAAGTACACTGAAAATACGAAAATGAACCCATGGCTGCCGTCATATTAAATTTCTTAATTTAAACGGATTTTGGAAATTTAAAATGTTAATTTATGCAGTTTACACAATTAATTAAACAAACACACACACACACACACACACTCACAAATAAATACTAATTTTAACAAACCCCTCTAGAAAAGTAATCTAGAGGTCAGGATCGGTGCTCATTTCATCACGGTACCAAGTCTGGATCTTATCATGATGCCGCTCCAGTACCTCTTTTTCGAATGGAAATTCGCTAATAATATAGGTACATACGCCCTAACCTTTATTGTATTCATTAAAAACAATAATTTATTCAAAAATATTTTTTCAATATGTACGTTGGTTAAGATCTGTTGGCTATTTGGTTTTTAAAACACTTTGTAAATCCATTATTACATCTTCATTTTGGAAAGACTCTGCGTATAATGTTTCTTTTTCATGCTTAGAAGCTTAATCTAATATTGCCAACCTAAACTTGCACCGTTTGAATATATGAAATAAACACATCAAATATTAACGTTAGCTATTGTGAATAAAAAACAAAAAACAAACAAATCTTCGACTAAAAAATTACATAATTTTTTTTCACTCTGACGACAAAAATGACACAAGATTTCATACGTGAAAATGTCATAGTCCAGAAATTATGTCTTGTGTAATATTTTCTACGTTATGAACCGTAGTTTCGAAATTTTATGGTAGATAGCGCATATGTAATGTTTACGCGTTTGAGAGTTGAGTGTTTTATAAACGAATAAATTTAATAGACATTTTAGCAGTTTTAAAATACGAAATTTTTTAAAATAATGCGCAGCACGTAGCTGACAGAATGGAAGCGAGTTCCCAAAAAATAGCAATACCCCACGAATGAACACTTTTTGCGTTTTACAACAACAACGAAATAATCCACCATAAAATTAATGACTTTTAATTTTACCCTTCTTTGAAAATTTGAATTTACCATCAAAATCAGCAAACAATCTGCATAAATTAACGTTTTAAATTTTCAAATTACATTAAACTATGAAAATGAACTTTAACAGGTGTCACGTTAATTACCGTAGAATTTTAAATGTTTCGTTTTAAAATTCTAATTTATGCAGACGGTAACGCTGGCTACGACAGTAAAATGAAATATTCAAAAAAGTGTAAGATTTAAAAGTTATGATTTTAAGTGATAGCAAAATAAATTTCTGTGCCAAAATTGGATCAAAATATAGTCGCCAGATGATAGAACGGCTATATTCATTAATAACATTTTTTTAACGGCAAAACATGTAATTAAAGCCAGGATTTCGTAGTCGCAGATCTGGGTATTATCTTGATGACCGCTCCAATAGCTTATTTTTAAATGGAAATTCAGTAACAGTAAACTGTTAGTAAACCCTATGATTAGTAAAACCACGATTATGTTATTTTCGTATCTAAACAAAACACAGGCCTACTCGATTTGTAAATTACATAAAAGCTTCCTTTAATTGGTCACTGTTTACTAAAAATAGTTTTATGGTTGAATTATATAACAACAATAAATTCAAGCATCACTGAACTCGAGTTTTTACATGAATACTACTGAAAGAGTGAAATTACGTTTAAATTTCTAAATCCTGTGAATTTATTTAATAATGTTGAAAGTTCAGGATTTGAAGTACACACGAGACAAATTAAACATTAATTAATACATTTACATTAGAAAATGAGCTAATGAGCTAATGAAAATGAGCGGTCATAACGGTAAGACATTGAAATGAGCGCGATTCTGTTTTCTAAATCACTTTAAGAAGTCTTTAATTTTTTTATATATTACCATTCTCGCGTTTGCAATTTTGGTCAAATTTGATTCAAACTTTGCACAAAAATCGATTTATCAATAGCTCGAACAGGTATATTAACCAGCAAAATCCATCCAACATGATAGTCATTTTAAATGTTTAACATTCATAACTTCTGTTCTCTTCAACTTTTAAGAAAATCTGATTTCCCATTGTAATTACCGTTAAAACCTGTTTAAATTAGCATTTTAAAATAAATATACAGCAATCAGGAATTATTTTCAAATTCTGGTTGTAATTTGAAAATTTAAAATGCCAATAACTGCCGCTTTAACACAAAATTAGTACAAAAAACGATTTTGGTAATACACTACATTTCCCATTCCAAATATTTTTAAAAATACAATTTGTAATCGTACATTTTTTAAAATTTGATTTCACTATTGTAATCAGTGTTAAGATGTGCATAAATTAGCATTTAAAATTTTCAAAAAAAAGTATAACGACAAAATTATTGTAGGAAATACTCTTTCACACGTCAACGAAACAGCTGCGTGCCACGATTACTTATAAGTTGTTTTAAAATAAATCAAGATATATGCTTAACTTTCTCATAATATAATGTATTGAAGGGATAATTACATATCAGTAATCACAATATCAGTAATTACAATCAATTACAGAGTAATCTAACGCGAACAAAAAATAACTGCGGCAAAGAGATGTCTCGGTGACGTGACATTAGCGAATCTCTAAACTAATATTTGTTTATCTTCCTCTATTTGAAATTGGGATTTCACCAATAAAACCTGCATATTAGCATACCTGCATGTTACGAAAATGACTCTAACCGATGTCAAAAAATTCCTACATTTCTACAGGTTTTAAAAAAGAAAACACTAATGCAATTTTTAAAGCTAATTACGTGAAATCCGATTTTCAAAGACATTTAAGATAAAAAATGTTATTACATTTTTGAAGTTATGAATCTATATATAGGATCTATATATATTACAATTTTAACGAACCCCGAAAAATTGATCTAGAGGTCAGGATCAGTGCTCATTTCAAGTTCCCTGGTTTGGGACTCACCATTGTAGTCGCTTCAATAGCTTGCTTCTCCAGTGGAAATTTCGTAATTAAATATTTTTGCCAAGGCTGAGTTTATGTGATTTGGTTACAGGGGTGTATGCATTTTGCATAACCAACGCCCTGACTTCTAAACGCTACTGCAATGATTTAACGAACATAACCAATATGTAATTTCGTTCACTGTTACTTTACCACTGTTAACTTCAATTTTAAAGTAATGGGTAGTGCGCTACAACTTCGATCTGCACGCAGGTTCGATTCTATTCACTACCGTTTGTTTTTTTCCAAGTGTTACACGTCAATCTTTAATAGTCACGTGGAACAAAGATATTAAACTACAATTTCAGGTTTGAGGCAACAATAATTAGTTTTTACTTTTTCACTATACGAAGTGAGAAAAATGTAAATTTTACGTTTGTTTGGGCACATCGCTAAAGAATTAACAAAATGGAAATTCGATTAATTTTGACAAGGTGGTAGTGTTTGTCCTAATCTCGGACCTTTTCTTAAAAATGATTCTAAAATCGATTTACTGTATCTTAAAATTATAACTAACGGCTGTACAAAATGTTTTCATTTGTCAATGTCGTATAACCGAATAAAACATGGGTCCAAAAATATCGATCTGAATCTTTAGTAAAAACTGTTATCGAAATCGAGAGAAAATCGAAAAAAGAATTACCGCGATCTCTGTTTTTATTTTGTCACTATAAAAAGTAAAAAAGTCACGAATTTAAAAAAATTGTTTTCACTTTTTTCTTTGTTACCGTCCGAACGTGCTTGTGTGTAGGTATGGTTTGCCAATATTACTGAAACATGTTTTGAAGCTTTTTTTTGGACGAAAAACTGTAAAAAATTGGATTTTTCCAAATTTGCTATAATGATTTTTATCGTATTTTTCAATACGCACCGTATATCCTACAATATTATTATGATACCGATTACAAGAGCTGAAAAAAAAATAGGCTAGGTCTAATTTTTAGAAATCGCTTTTATCAGATTTCGCTCAAAATTTAGTGATATACGAAAGTTCGTAAGAAGCTAGTGCAACAAATTTGAAATAAAAAAATTGTAGGTTCTGAAGTAAATCGAAAAACAAAAATAAACCACGACCACCGTCGGTTTTTTTCTGGATTCATAATTTTCTTTACTTCCAATTTGGTAGGCTACATTAAATTGAATTATGATTTTTCATATTATTTGTTCAAAATCTGAACAAAATTCAAGAACTGATTTTGATAAATTGGGCAGATTTTCTGTTTCCTGATTGATAATTTCCATATATTAATATTTTTGGGAAAATTTGTGAATTCCGTTAAATATCAGACCTTACGTTTTACGTGTGGTAGAGCTAATACTCCGATGTTGCTTATAATTTCGGTACATTTTGATGAATATTTATATATTTTCATAAGTAGTACTTCGATTATTGATTTAATTAAATTTAATTAAAGAAAAAAAGATTTCTAAATAATTATATTATAGATTAGATGTGACTATCTTTAACAGCCAGTCTCCACCCGTCTGATGCCTACACACTTAGGTTAAGTTGGTGGTGGGGACAATACGCCTACACATTCATATGCATGAGGTAAACAAACAAGATATTTAGCCACCATATGTTTGTAGCAGAACAATTAACATCAGCTGAGTAATTCGTGTTCCACCGTTTCCGAATATATGTTTACTTCCTCAAAAACACACCTGCTTAAGTCAATGACAGGGCCTAATGGAAATTTTTGATACACGAAAAATAAACAGCTCAGTACAGTTAAATAAATAGTGCATGAATATTAAACAAACCTTCTCACATGCTGTTTTCAAATTCAGGTTCAGAAAATACCGACAAAACCAACAGGAACGCAGGCGTAATTTTGTTTAACTCAGTTCGACAGTGTTTTTAACAAAACAAACCTGACGACGACCAAGGTTTATTTTTGATTTTGCTACGCAGACGTGGCTTACTGAAGCACGACGTACATCATGGTAAGACCAGACTCGGGATCTTGAAATTAGCACTGAATATATATATATATATATATATATATATATATATATATATATATATATATATAACCGTATAAGAGTGATATCAAATCTTAATTTCAAATAGACTGTATTTGCTACGTTCGTAATTTCTCAAACGTGGCACTAAAATCGATTATGGTAATAATAGCCTGGACCCATTAATCAGCCAAATTCATTCAACAGTTCTAATTTATGTTAACACCATATTATACTATTTCAAATCATAATAATTAACTTTTTCGTAATTTAAATTCGTAACTTTTTCGTCGTAATCAGCATTAAAAACTGCATAAATAAGCATTTTGAATTTGCAAAAATTCGTTGAAATTAAGAAATATTTTTACGGCGGTCAGGGTTCCCTTTTGTATTTTAAACTGTAATTTGAAAATTTAAATCCGAATATATGTAGATTTTAATGCTGATAATGATAGTGAAATGAGAATTTTTCAAAGTTAAGATAAAAAAAAATACTTCTAAAAATTCGTTTCTATGACGCCAGCGTAACTGCGATTTTTTCACAATGAATACTTTCTTTATACTTCGTATAGTGGGAAAGTAAAGTCAGACCACTCAGTTTTCCATTAAAACGAATCATACACACAGCATAAAGTAAAAGTTTCCCTACTGTTACTGAAACATTTCCCATGTATTAACAATATCAGAATAGACTTTCACAACAATAAAGTAGTTTACATATCACTGACCTACTTGCTATATGACTTTTATTTTCCACCAGAATCCTATATTTTTAATGGAACATCTGTTAGGCCTAGGCATACATGATTTCAATAACAGCTGTTACGTTCATTTTCGTATTTTCAACAGCTGTTTGAACACTTAAAATGTTACTTTGCGTTGATGACGATACTGAAATCGGATTCAAAGAGATTTTGAATAGTTGCCATTTTTCAAACGGTCGAACGGATTTTGAGAAAACAAAGTCGTATAAGGTTTGTTTGGGAAATACTCGAGCAAAAAATATCGGTAAACAGTTTTTAAGAAAATATTACTGTTTCCTCTTATCGGTTAAGTTCCCCCCCCCCTAAAAAAGAGCTAAAAATTCAAATATTTTTAATACTTACTTTAAAACTTTTTCAATATTCCAAATAGTGTACTAAGAAAGTTTGGGGAAAGTACATAAAATCGACCTTGAGAGTCAGGAAAGAGTTTTTAGATCTATCTAAAAGAAGGTTTTTATTTTATTTTTTTTTTTTTTTTGTATCTGTTTATACACATCTCTGGAGACCGAACTAATGACCGATCGATTTTGATAAAATATGGCCTGCAGATTATTTTGTTTATAACTCGAAACCTTTTTAAATTTAAAAAAATGCTATTTCAATTATTGATAAAAAACAAACTAAAAACATAATTTCCTCAAAATAGGCTATAACGATTTTAATCAAATATAGTAAATCAGTAGGCCTACTCTTATTTGCTTATATACTCTTGAACTGTAAACAATTATTTAATTTCGTATTAGACACAATGACTTCAGGTATTTTATGATAAAATATGACTTCTTTATGGTAAAAATTTGAATAAAATCTGACAAATTGAATTTGAGACATGAGACTGACTTTACAGGTTTATTGTTAGCAGCTTCTGAACCGAAATTTTAGGGAAATAAATTAATATGAAAAGGAATGTGTAATGCTTTGTTATTATTTATTTATTCGATTTCATTAGATAGTAACCGATAAACCAGTAAAAAAAATAACTTTCACCATTCTATGCAGTTTCCACCCCAAGTTGCATTGATTTCAGTTCTGTTTCATTGTCTTTATTTTATTAGATGCAAACACATTTACTGGCTAAAACTAACGTGTTCTCACGAAGTCTTCTATAAAATAATACATATCTGACAGACTAAAAACTTGAAAAAGCACTCACCAACACTGGGTGCAGAAGAAGTAATATTAGAAGGAGAAGGTGTTTGTGCAGCTCGGCGCCTTGCAGCGTCCCTTCTTGGAGGAGGAATAGCTACAGCTGATGTTCTAGAGTTATATCCTGGTGGGCGATATCTCGCTGATTTCACATTGAACAAATGTACACTATTTGCTTTGTAAATGCTTGGACTGGCAGACGTCGGCGACGTCGGAAGTCTGGGGAGGGAATTTGTCGCAGCACAAGAATTTTGAAGACTTCTCGGTAAAGTCGTCGATCTTCCCGAATCTTCATCACTATCGTCGTCACCATCGTTAGAACCACCCGAATCCGGAACACTACTCCGTCTCCTTTTCGGATGTCTTAACCCCCAAATTTTATCCTCAACACTGCCGCCGATACTACCACAACTGCGCACTCTGTCCAACTGTTCGCGACTACAACTCTTAAACAAAAGATCACCCGCTGATCGTCTTTTTGCTGCTAACGCAAGAGCGGATGCGGATCCTTCGCCACCGGAAGCCAGTCGTGTTCTCGAGTCGGACGCCATGAGCGCGGATTCGAAGCTTCCTCTCCAACTAAATCTTTCGTTGTCACTCGCTTCTTGTCTGTTTTCTTCTATCAAAGGATCGTGAGATTTCGATCTTGGCAACGGACTGTAATCTTCTATAGAATCTTCTTCGTCTTCGGTGGTCGATGTCGACAACTTAGGCTGTAGCCTGCGATGATAACGTGATGCTTTAGGGCTACCTCCTTCCCCGCCAGACACTTCGTGCATGAGTGCCACCAGCCTACTTCCGATATGTTGCATTACTTTAGCAATTAAAGGCGGGGAACTGTGCGACGCTGAAGAGTCCGAGCTAGGCGTTTCTATTTTGCTAAACGACGCTACCAGTCTCTGGTACACGAAAGCAGTATCTTTGTTTATCGCATCCGCTGAAGTTGAACATGTGGGATCTTCGGTTGTTTCAAAGTTACTAATTATCTGACGGCAACTTGCAGATATCTCCTCTTGTAACGCGGTCTTCTTATTTCCACTCTCTAAATCCGAACTAGTATAATCCGAAGAATCATAAGAATCACTCCATGTATCTTCACTACTTAAATATTCAACTATTTCCCGCACTTGTTCGTCTCTGATACCTGGTACAGTTTTCATTAACCTAGTAAGTTCGGATTCAAAATAAAGTAGCTGCGGTGGTTTACTACGCGTGCGCACGTTAGGACTCGAAGGTTTCGGCTGTGTTCCAACCATAGTTTTGAAAAAAGCTCTCATTTTCGACATCATTAAATTTGTTTCTTCGTCTGAACTCCAATTGTTAAAACTGTCCTTGCGAGTTAATCCAGTAGCAGGAGGAGACGAAACCGAAACTTGAGGTAACACTTTTTCTTCCACTTTACTTTGGACTTGTTCGGTGTTTTCTTCTTGCACACTTGGACCATCCACATTTGGCGAATCTCTTGACTCCTTCAATAAATCATCACAGCTTCCCATGAAACCGCTGTCACGACTTTGTTGCTTATTTCTACTGCTTCCTAGATCGGCTGGCATTAAAAACTCAGGCTGAGGTGATTTATTTTCGCCATCAGAGTTCAGCTCTTCTCGTCCTCCGGATAACGCATTGTCTTCTGCTGTTTCCAATAATTCTAATGAAGGAGCCGTTACTACTGATCGTTTTTTCTTTTTCGTTCTCTTCACAGTATCAAACTGTCCATCATTTTTATCAAAAGAATTACTTTGTTCATCGTGCGAGTCGGTTTCTGTGCTCGATCCTTCAGATTCCACTTGGAGTTCGTCTTGTTGTTCCGATTCTGTTAAGTTGTCAAGGGATGACGAGTGTTGTCTTCCTGTTCCTCGTGCGCGGACCAATCGTTTACGTCTTTGTTCAGGACTAGGGCGGCCTTCACTATCGCTCCCCACACTACCGTCAGAATCACGTCTATTGAACCCCATGAATCCTGATAAGAAATATTTTTCTAATCTTGATGACGCTAAATCTGCCGGATCGGTCCCCATTTCCCCGTCATTATCGTTTCCTCCAAGACTTTCCAGGCCTTCACTATATATCGAACTTGTTTCCGACATCGTATCAGTTTCCCTGGAATCGTTAATCCCATTCCCCAAACCATAAAAAAAATATTTTTCCAATTCGGTTTGCCTATTTTTGTCCATTTCCACTTCACTTTCTTCACAGCTCTCTTCAACAATTGTATGTAAAGTAAAATCAATCGATGTTCTATGATAACCACGTAATTCTTCTTCACGGTCTGGAGAAAACGCTTCCTCCCCTTCTGACGATTCTTCTGTAGTTGTTGCGAAATCCTCTCTGTCCAGGTCTTCGACCCAGGAGTCATCGTCGGCGAGTCCTTCTTCCAAACAAACAACTGCTGATAAGGTTTCTTTCCCAGTGACGACGCGAACTTCTCCAGTGTCCGGGAAAGGCGCTGACGAAGTGTCTAGAGTCAAAGTAAATTTGTCCTCGGGCACGATAGTAGTGGTATCAGAAGTGACAACGTTTACAGCGTCCGCCGAAGATAAATGTTCTTGAGTTATCATGACCAGACTAGTAAAACGACCCGTCTCTTTCCAGCTTTCTCCGCGGACTGTGCTAACTACTTCGCTGCAAGTAACGGGGCCACCCGACCGGATCTGACCTTGTTCCAACTCCATGGATTCAGTACCGGAAAATTCATCCGAGGTATTGCTACCGAGAGTTTCACATAATTTCCCTGATTCTTCATCGCTTACGTCGATAATTTTTTTATCACACACGTCATCGCCTAAAATAAATTCACTTTTCATTTCACTCATCTTATGTAAATATTCAATTTCTTTGGTTAAAAATTCATTAGTTTCGTTTATAAAAGAAACGCCCGTATCAGTATTATGCGCGTCTACACTTAACTCCACGTCAGTTCTATCCGTACTGACTGTACCTTTACGTTTGTTATCACAAATTTCAACAGGTGTTTTATCTTTTTGAGATTCTGATAACACTTCAGAACAAAGAGATAGTCCTATCGCATCACTAACACAACTTGAATCGTCTTCAGTTAACTCTGTAAACAACGCAGAGCTACTAGACGTACTATCAGTAACAACACTGCCATCTTGACCAAAACTAATTTCATTGTTCACGGTCGAGTCACTGGCACCTGTCTCACCGGAAGCGCTATCCAATTGTTCGCCGTTCTCAACAACTTCCTTGTTATATGAGATTAAATCGAATTCGCACAACTTTCTACCACTTTCATTATCAACTGCGTTCTCATTACCGTTTATTTCGTAATTATTTTTATTACAAAGTATTAATTTGAGATCAATCACAGACGAGGAACTATCACTTGTATTTACAATATTCGTATTAATATTTTCAGAGCTCGATTCTTTTATAACTTCACTCTTTGTTTCTGACAAATTTTGTTGTAACATTTCACTAATAGTACAGTCAGGTTCAAGGTTGCGCGATGTTTTGACCGACTCGCTGCAGCTATCACTCACTTCAGAACCAGTATTTCTGGCTTTGACGTCATCCAACACACTTTTGAGATCAATGAAACCAGGACTACCGCTTATCTCAACATCCGGTTCCTGTGCGCTATCGTCTTCGTTTGTTAATATCGAAGACAATTTCACTTCCGAATTAATACTGTTGTTCATTTTTAAGTCGTGATCGACATGCACGTGTTTCAACAATGTAACTTCACCCACTTCTTCTACAATGTCGTTGTATTCCGGTAGTTCACCGATGTCCGAGTCAGAATCGTTTACTACAAAGATTTTCTTGAAATGTTTCGATTCGCATTCGTCGGAGGAACCCGCAGAAGACGAGAGCGACGTAGGGGGGGAGGCACCCATGCTAAACTCGCCGGAAGACTCTTCATCTTCGCTTACTTCGCTGTCAGATTCTTCACGGTTAAATCTGTAAATACGCTTCGTGGACCGTCGTTTAAGTTTACCAGATTCTTCAGAAGTTGTCGAGGAATCCGTATCGTCGTCACCGACTTCCATAAAATCCTTCAGACACTCTTCACGTTTTTTCAACAATTCACAGCCGATATCGAAATGCGTATCTTCGATTTGATCCAAAGTTTTGTACATTTTTAAAACAACGCCGTCCGTTCCGTCGCCATCGCTTATAACGGCGGGAGCACTTCTGTCACACGCGCCTTCGACCTGTTTCGTTTCACACGCGGGCAAATTAACAGTATTTTTATTTTCAAAATTTACACTAACATTCTCTTGAGGAACCATTTGTTGCACTTTTTTCGCGGCATCGTCGACTGTATCGGTCATATTAGCTACTTCTCCATCGCTGATAGATCGATTCGCCGTTACTGTAATCAATTGTTGCGAAATTAAATTAGTCCAAAAAGGCGCCAGAGAATGTTCGATACGTATAGTGAAGTCCGGATGCCAAGGTACGGGTATAAACACTGGGAACGGAACCGGAATCGGAACTGGAATAGGTACCGGCAGACACGAACTGGCCTGTTGAACCGCGCTCGGTTGACTAAAGACTTCAGCTGTGCTGGCTCGATGAGCCACAACGACGCTACCTGGTGGCAATTCCCCTCCATCTGCACTACTCCCACCGTCCTTACGTTCCGATTGATTGTTGTAAGCTACGGACTTCTCCTCGGTTGACTCTTTATTCCAAGACCAATCTTTAACAATGGGTTTAACGACGGAACTGGTCGTCGCCTCGAAATAATCCCAATCGCAATCGTCTAACTGCGAAGACGGTAATAAACCAGAAGAAGTGGAAGAAGCGTCGTCCGATTGCAATTCCTCTCTCGACGAAGAATCCGAACTACTAATAAAAACCAATCTGTAATCTTCTCCATCGGGCAGAAAAAATCTCCCCGGTTCCAAAAAAGGGTTGTTGTACTCTCCGATATCCTCGTGGAAGAAGTGCGACTGATTTGTGCGCAGGTTACGTCTACTTCGAGGCGGGGTGACACCTTGAAAAAACAATTGTTGTTTTAATAGTCGTCCAAAAAGCAAACCCACATCCGAGACCTTGGTTAGTAACATGTCAAGCTTCCCACGCAACACCAAAATCAATAAAAACAGCACCATTACCGCTTGTAAGTAACTTGGGTTAAACATGCTGTTAATAGAAGAAACAACTAATAGAAGGTAAAACAGATCATCAAATGCAGAAAAACACAACTAAAATTAACTTAAATTATATTTTAGTTTTATTCAGCGTTTAAAAAATCGGTTTAGATTTATACTTTGCTGCTCTTTATAAACACAAAATTTAAATAATCGCAACCCGCAGCTGTCTCGCTGACGTGATAGAAGGTAATTAAAAAAAAGTAATAATATTACATAATCAAACGTTTTAACATGCACATTTTTTACATTACAAAAAATCCTGACCGCTATAAATTCATGCATTTTTTTTTATCCTACACTATTTTAAAAAAACCTGATTTAATTAATTTTCAAATTCGGTATTTAAATCTGAATAAACTAGGATATTGAGATTTTTAATTTTCGCAAAATGTTATGGCTCCTATTTTGAAAGGGTTAAACGCACTTGTCTTAGTTATTACCAACATTATTTTTTGTCGTTTTTAATCATATCGGATCAACGTTCCTGTGTTATGAGCGTTACACTAGCGTAGTAACACGAACGCGTACGCACGCGCGCGCGCGCGCACACACACACACACACACACACACACACACACACACACACACACACACATATATATATATATTTATGATCACTGAAAAAGATATTAAGATTGACACTTATTTCATGGTCTTGGGTCTGTGATCTAACCATGATGGCCGCTACAATAGATCATTTTTTATCTGAAATTCAGCAAATATTTAACGTTTTCCAACTCCAAATACGAAAAATATAGTTCGAGTAATCAGTGATGACTAATTAAGTTTAGTAATTAAAAAATAACAATAACTGATAGTGATAACTTAACGACACTATTTTTAAAGGCTAGATAAAGCTTGGTTTTAATGTTCGCAGAACAGCAAGACAAATAATTAAATAATTCTTTTATTAAACGTATAAATACTGTTCTCGATAAGTGTTCTATCGGATCGGTGCACACTCTACGATCACAGATCTGGTTCTTACCATGATGATCGATTCTAAAAGCTAATTTTCAATTGGCAACTCGCCATAACATGTAGGTACATAATGTGTGTTACAATTTAAAATACTGGGAAGTTAGAGGTGATTTCAAAAAGGAAAGAAACCGTTTGAGTAACCCGTTAATTCACGAAAAAAAAACAAAAATTGCCTTTAAAAATACTCCCCAAAAAAGTCGGTAGTGTGACTAGCGCCGCACTTTAATCAGTATAGTAACTTAGGACTTATTTTATCATGCAGCTAACATGTGTTTCTAGTACAGGCCACGCCTACTTTTATATCACGTGGGCAAAGTACTGATCGCCTTCACGTATTTTTGTTGTTTTTGTATAGTAACTTAGAACTTATTTTATCATGCAGCTAACACATGTGTTTCTAGTACAGGCCACGCCTACTTTTATATCACGTGGGCAGAGTACTGATCGCCTTCACGTATTTTTGTTGTTTTTTAGTGTAAAAACCAAACAGGTTGCATTAAATTATGAACTGACTCGTTGAGGCTGTGCAAATAGACCTACTGCACGTGTTCAAATATATTAAATCAAGAAGGCATAATATTAACTTCACTTCGCTTCGCATAACCTTTCATTATGAACGAACAATGATGTTTTGCTTCTTTATTGTCTGACGGAAGAAGACATATAAGAAGACTAATAATCGTGGATACAACAACCACCCATTTAGAACGAAATCGCAAAATTCTTAAAGCAAAATTATTTTCATATAAAAATCTTCAAGAAAATGCTTTTAAAGCACTTACTAATGGTCCGTAGGCGCCTTGTTTATTGTTATTGTAAATTCGTATATTCCGAATCGAAAAGTTTTGTATAATGAAATCGTACTTATTTCAAAAAGGTCCAATTCAACAAAAATTAGTTAAGGATTTTGTAATGCTGCCATTTTGAAACGGTTGAACAAATTTGCTGAGTAACGAACTTGGACAAGCTATTACTAAAATCAAATTTTAATGCCAGTTAGACGTCAAGATAGGCGCTCATTTCTGGGTTACTCTTACCACGATTGCTGCTCTAATTGCTTTGGGAATGTTTTAAAAATAACATTTAAGCCAATGAAACAAAAGTCTTGAATATAAAACGTTAACAAGCAGATAGTTATGCCCAATTACGTGTAATCATAACCGAAGAAGAGATCAGCAAAACTGTAGCTATACTGCATTAGCAGACAGGAAGTGACAAACTGCGCTCGGGAGCTTAACGCCCTAAATCCATCAAAATTTGATTTGTTCACTGTGAGCAAATAACCACTGCTAACAATGATATTGTGTCTGGAAGAAGCCAAGCCCAGTTTTATAGCAATATTGTATCTTGGTTTATGCAAATCCACGTCTCCAAGTCTGAAGTCCGCCCAGTGTGCAATGGTGCGTCGTACTATACTACAGGAAATGGGCCAAGGCAACTGCTTCTGCGTCTTCTATATACAACTAAAGAGACAGAATGTAATTAGGTGTAATTGTCAAAAGAACAACAGCACTACATATCGGATTTAACTCAAACCAGTCTCTAAACAGAGTACTTGGTGAAAAATAGCGTTTTACCTTTTCTGTAGAAAGTATTTTTCATTGTATAGACAACCAACCACAAGAGCAATTTTTTTAAAGTAAATAAAAATATAGTAATTTGACCTAATCTTTGGTGGATTAGCATTTTATGGAGAAATTATGTCACTTGCCTTCACTTTATAAAAGTCAGAATGTAATTACATCCAACTGTCAAACGAACAGCAGCACAACCTATCGTATTTCATTCAAACCGGTCTCTGAACAGTATTCGATGAAAAATAACTTTTTTACCTTTTCTGCAGCGGGTATTTTTCAGCGGGAGATTGAATTGAAATTTTTAACGTACTTATCAATGTAAAAATTTACTTAATAAAAAAATAAACTTTTTCAAATAATCCAAAATGGCGGCTATTTATAAATTATAAACGAAATTTAACTTAGAGGTCTACTCAAAACCAGATACCCTGTTTTTATGAAAAACGTACATTTATTTGACTCATTTAATTCACTATTGAATGGTATAACTATATAAGCTGTCGATAAAAAGGTACAACAGCATCCATTAATGTGCATTGTTGACAGCAGTAGGCAATATCATTTGATCTAGGCCAGTAGGCCAATACTGTATACAGCTTTAGGGCCAAACTGCAACAATGGATTCAGTTTTACTGTAACCCATAAATTGTTTATACATTATTTTCTGCCAAAGTTATGCAGTTACTACCGAATGACGCTATAAATTTAGTAACTTTTTTATTGTCCGCTGGTAAGCCATACGAGAAGGCCATGTTTCCATGTGTCATACTGTCAATGTCTAAAAAAAAATAATTCGCACAATTATTATGAAAGATGGCCGGTTTATTATTATGAAACAAACCCCTCATATTTATTTTCTGCAAAAATTCTGGTTTGGAAACTGTCAATAAAAATCAGTAAATAGGCATAATTTCTTAAAATGAACAATCAAAACTCAAGCCAGTATAACAAATTATTTTCCGCACTCAGCTGTTTTGTTCACGTGAATAAAAGCTAATTTCCTAAAGTTTTTTTTTTTTTGTGCCTTACCCCTTTTTCTGGAAATTCTGATATCACCGGCATGACCATAATTAAAATCTGCATATTAGCATTTTAAGCTGTTAAGCTGCAATGAAAATACGAAAACGACCCTTGACTTTTGTCACAAATTTCTTAATTTGAACTGGTTTTGAAATTTTAAAATGCCTGTTATGCATTACTGCCTTAACGCTGATTACCGGTTAAACAGTATTATAAAAAAACATTAAAGACAAAAAAGTTATGAATTTTTAAACATTTGAAATGACCGCCATTTCGAAACTGTTCAACGAATTTTGCTGATTAACGAACTTGTACAAGCTACTACCATAATCGATTTTGTGACAAGCTTGAATCAAATTTTGCTTAAAAGAATAATACATTTTTTTAGTTTTTTCCAGTTTTTCACGATAAAATTTTAAAGTTAGGCTTAATTTTTTATAAAAAATTAAGAATTAATATTTAATTAATTCTTTAATTAATATTAAAATTTAAATGAGGTCTGTTAAAATTTAAATGAGGTATAGCGGCTATTCTTAAATGGCTCCATGTTACCTAGCTTTCTAAAACAACCTTTCCACAAACAACTTTTTTTATCAGTTGTAATTAATGAATTAAGAGATTAATTTAAAAAATGAATTCTGACCTAGATGAAGCACGTATGCAAAATTTCGGGAAGATCTATCACGAGGAAGTACCTCGAATATTGATTTTAAAATGTGACCTAAATAGACGAAGAAACGTTATAGCCTAAAGGAGAAAACATTGCGAAAAACGAAAATAAACTCTGATCGCCGTCGGGTTTTGCTTTCTACTTATTCTCTAATTGCAAAACTCTTTTAATTCAAATTTGCTACACTGATTTGAGCGAGCAACTTCATACATGACCAAATTTCGAGTACAATATGATGAACCGATTTTGAGAAATTATTGAATGGAAGAATGTTTTGTGTAATGTACACACTGCAGCTCAGGGCGAACGGGTTTGGCCCGAGTAGAGCCTCCGGCATTAATGATAGATATTGTCTAAGATTTGATACAGTATATCGTTGAACCCCGCCTTGCCTTGCAGAACGAAGTATGACTGTAGCTCTGACATCAGACGTAAACTGCAGGCTATTAATATTATTTAACTCTTGACATTTAGGTAGGCCAATGTATCACACAAGAAAGGCGCGTCTACAGTTAGTTGAGAACGTATTTTTGTCTCGACTTTACATTTCATGGGCTGTGATATATGAAACCTCAACGCAAGAAAACCGATCGGACTAGAGTTTTTAGTGAATTTCCTGACCCGAGACCACGAAATCAGTGCCACATCTGACCTCAAGAAACCGTGCTGTGAGCTAGCTAAAAATTTGATTTGTATTTGTGTGTACCACTCAAGGAATTTCAGTCTGGATTCAAACTTGGCGCAAAAGTTTATTGTGATAAATAGCTTAGACAAGAGTCTCTCTCTCTCTCTCTCTCTCCCTCCCCCTCTCTCTCCCCTCCCTCCCTCCTCTTACATTTTCTATTTAAGAACCTTTTTATTTACGTACACAATTACTTTATCTTGACTCTTTAATTTCATGTATTTTAATTAAACATTACATATTCAACCCTTTTAATTCATTAAGGGTAATTTTACAAATACATTTTATTCTTATTTTTGCTTTAATAAGGTTAAATTAAACAGGTAAAACCATTTTAGAAATATTCTGCATTTGAGGGTTTTTGTTTAAACGTTGGAAATGAAGAAATACGGCGGGTATAGTTTTTTGAAGTTTTTTTGTGGCCTCCAATATCAAATCAACATTAGTGTTACATTTCGTGCTCGAAGGACTTTTGTATTTAGATTTGTCAATGAGTGAGTGTCTACACAGGAGTTATATTAACAAAGGATAAATTCAAGCCTAACATAAATGCAAGTCAAATACACAAAAAAGAAGAGAAAAGTTTAAAGAAAATCTGATGAACCGGTTTTGAGCAGACTGTTCGTTTTCATAAATTAATTTTCACAACAGCAGCACATTCGTTGTGTTCGCTCACAAACACTTCATAAGAAACACTTTTAATGAAAGTAAATTTAATCCAATGTGAGAAAGTTTGTGCAATGTTTATTTTTCACAAGTTTGTTAAAACGCGGTTCGTGAATCGTCGCCGACTTGTTTCAGTTTCGTAACATCTCTGTTCTCTGTTCTCCTTCTCAGTAGGCCTATATTCTTTCCTTTGTTTAATGGTTACATAAGCCGCCTACAATACAAGCCGCCGTTCTAAACCTAACCTAAACTGGGCATCGCGTGGGTAGGCTCGACTAGGCGCTACGGTCTGCAGACACAAATTAAAGAAATCATCAAGGGTCAATTAACTGAAGACAGATGATGTCAATTTTTATAATGTGTACAGCCTATTCCTCCAGTTTTTTTCCAATTATGAGATGATCTTACTGTAATTAATCGAATTGGCTAATGAAAGACGAGGTCGTTATGGTGGAATGGAATTAACCTAACCTTTATAGCATCATAGTTAGATTTGTACAGCCACTGAACAATATTGTACACAACGTTTTTCTAATTAGTTAACCTATACATAATTTATTTCAATTTTGGGCCATTAAGTACTCTAAAAACATATACCCAATCAAAAAATACGAGTTGGGAGCAAACAACGAAAAATTAAGAAATGGTACAGGGCAAAATATCACAAACCTTCACGACTACTTAGAACTGAAACTTTGCTAACATGAGTAAATCCGAATATAGTGTAATTTCAATTATAAATATTATACAATTAATTTTAATTAATTTTTTGAGGTTAGAAAGTTTGGTAGCATCTATTTCCGCCATTGAAGAACTGTTGTGCAACTAAGCCTTTCTGATTCTAGTTCAGTAGACTGATATCATTCGATACGTTTAAACAGTCAACTGACTAATTCGTTCTACTGGAGGTCCTCATGGCTCTGGAAGCTAAGCACCGTTTTCCCAGAAACACTAGTTTTCCAGAACTGTCCTTTGTCAAAGATCTTAATGTTTCTGGCTGACAGCTCTCCAGTCTTGAAGTAGATCTTACGGTTCCCGTCTGCCCTGTAATATCAGACTTATAAGGGTTGTTTTCTCCACTCAAGGTTTGTTTGATCCATGGGATGTCTTCTGTTTGTAGGTTTCATTAGAAGGCACTGCGCTACCGCCTCCTCTTTTATCATTTTAAGCTTTTGCATTCCCTGTAGACGTTTCAACATTTACAACGTCTGTCTGATTTGAGACAGCCCGTCACCTTACTGATTTGAGATGTTTAACCTATCATTAACTCTTTCCCTCTTTTATTGCTTATTGAGTAGGGAAGCACAGTGATGTCCTTAACGTCTGTTGCAACTGTGGCTTGCGAGTTCCACGAGATCAGATAGAACCCCAGCTTCCTCCTCCTTCATGATATTTTCACTCCTTACTGACACGTCCACGTTACAGTTCCCCAGAGTATTCTGTGTTTTGAAGGTTTGTTTCCAGCCATTCAAATCCCGAGTAGCTAGCTAAATAAAATGTCCTCCCGTACTCAGCTCTGAATAGGATAACCAGAGACCGCATACTAAGCTCCACCTCCTCCTACGCTGCCTTCGGCGCATGTTGTTCCATTGGCTTTGTTATGAAGGGGTCTAACACAAGAGCGTATATGAAAAAATGTTAGTTACGGCTAGGGCACCTCATAAATGCTAAGCCCGATTACTCAATGTGTGAGCCCTTGAAGGCAAATTATCATTAGTGATTAATTACAATTAAAAAAGTTATGCGCAGATGGCAAGATTCGGGGGATAGGACTCATTGTTGAAGATTTAAATCCAACCCTTTAAAACATGGCAGTTGTGGTTGTATTTGTGTTAAATTAACAATATGACACCACCAACGTTATATGTCTCACCAACACGTACAACAACAAAAATCGTGTCCGTCTAGCAGCAACAATTAGCCTAAGAATTATCTTTTCTGTTAACGCGCTTATGTTCTGTTATAATTATTCAATTGTTGCCTAATTTTTTTTTAAAAACAGGATATTGTTCTTAGCTAACGCCAAGGCCTATCCTTATATATTTGAGGCTAATTCGACAAAAGCTTTTTTTTTGGAGGGGACAAATAGTTAATGAAATGAAATGTTTACGAACTACCTGAGAAATGTTTTAAATACCTCAGGAATTAGTTATTCGACTATCATGAAATTTATATTCAATATTCTGTTTATTCAAATTATGTTTATATCCATAAACATCCAGTCAATGTACAATGTTCATACTATACTTTCACTAATTCGTAAAGTTCCTAATTAATACATAGAGCCCATTTTTGATAAAATTATTATTTTTTTTTAAATAAATAAAACTGATATGAACGTGCATGTATTTCTTTACAGGAAACACACAATTTTGATAATTTTTGGCCTGTGGAATCGGTTTTGGTTTCAAAATTATTTTGATGGGGACGAGAAAGAATTGTGCACATCAATCAGCATATTTTGTGTTTTAAATATATTAGCGCAGGATGACCCATGATGATTTATTTAGAAAGCGGGAAAACCTTACAACACACGGAAAACCCTCGCACAGTTTTCCACATTAATTCTTGTTGTTTAATTCCGCCTGTAATCAGCCTCAAGGTGATTCCACGCAGCATGGCCTTCTTTCTATTGTTAGGGCTAACGTTCAATGCCGAATTTCAAAACCTTTGCAATTAAATTAATGGAATTTTTAATAACTAACGCTCAAATTAGCCGAGGAAATATAATCGCGGCAAACAGATGAACAGCTGACGTGATACAGGCGAATTATCAAAATAGTATAAATATTAGTAATATCAAAAAACGAATGTTCTTATATGCGAATATTTATGTATTTTACAATAAAAGAACGAAAATGAACCATAACCGCCGTAAAATCCGTAACTTTTCAAAATGTTTAATGAAATTAAATTTATTTCAATTGTTAAAATTGGACTTATTTTATTCTTACTTGTAAAAAAAACACGTTCCAGATTTAATCGGAAAAAATGTAGTGATCAGTGTTCAATTTACTCGAACGGTAAATTTCTTCTGTTTCATGTACACTACACATTGATTTAGGTTATGTATCTTCATATAGTGTGTGAAAAAATTGAGAAAAATCAACAAACCGATTTAAAAAAAAATGATTTTCAGTTTTCTCGAGTTCGAACTAGCTTTCGGGGGACCGTATTTGAACAAAACTTGATGAAAATCGTTTGAGAAACAGTTTTTTTAATCCAAAGATGGTTTCAAAAATTTAAAAAAGCTCTCGATAATTACGAGCACACGTAACTTTATGCTGGATTTCATCAGTATCGAACAATTAGTGATGTGCGACGTGTGGACAAAGAGATGTCCATGTAAAAACCAATGTTTTTAATTCAGTGGGTCTAAAAAAAGATATATCAATCAGAATCTTAAGATTGATTTTTCACTCCCACAACCATTCTTTAAGCTCCTTAAGGTAAGGAAGTAAAATTACGCCGTACAATGCAATTAGCCTTGGTGTGAATCACAAAACATCCTAGATAATAATAAGATTGCAGAACTAAGTTCAATCACGTTTTAAATTAATCGGTCCACATCAACTCGTTAATATCGAAGTGCGAGAGATAGTGATAATATTATCGGTACAGATTTCCAATTGCGATACAACGACAAGCTGTATAGCTGCATAGCTTGTCTTGTGACGTCACAGCCGTGGATAACTACAAAGTGTCAAGTCTTATATAACCTTGTTCACTAATCTTGGCCTAGCCTACAGGTGGTAAGTGAACAGTATGTAGTAGGCTAGGCTGACATAACCTTCATAAAACCTACGCAGACCACATTAACTGCTGTTGTACAGTATTGTTTAAAGTGCTTTTTCTGTAAGTAAGGTGTGTGTGTGTGTGTGTGTGTGTGTGTGTGTGTGTGTGTGTGTGTGTGTGTGTGTGTGTGTGTGTGTGTGTGTGTGTGTGTGTGTGTGTGTGTCTATATCATACACTCAGTACACATACTCAATTTGCTGTTTAAGACTAGCCAAATAGCGACAAGTCTAAGTTATTTGACAAAACGTAACATATGGTTTTTTTGGGGGGGGGATCCGAGATACTTTAAAACTTCTCATTCACCGTGGCCCGAATTGGTAAAACCATTGCGATTCGAAAGGATCATTTATGAATTTTAAAATTCTTCCATCACCTCGATTTGATCGATCAATGAATCTCTTAAATTCATTTGTCACAGCAATCATGGAATTTTAGCCGCCTCGGGCAATCATGTTCTTTCACCCCGAGGACCCGGATTCAATTCCCTGGCAGGGCTTGGCATTTTCATACGCTATAAATCATCCCATCGTCTGCATTAGCCCAAGTGTGCACAATAGTCGAACGTTAAACACAAACAAAAATCATGGAATTTTTTTATTATTAAAACCCTGTTTTGGCGATTTTAATGAAAATCTACCAATTAAAAACCTTGATTTAAAGAATCAATTTTGAATTTTAATGCCTACTTCCCACCGCGATACTAGACTAATAGATCTTTGGAAATTTGAAGTTTTAAAGTATAGCGTAAACGAAATCGAAGAAGTTTATGTTATGGAGTGAACAGGTCGGTTTTGGTTAAAAAAATTATAAGTTGGCAACCCTGCTTTGAAACTCAAGGTCCAGGTTAAACGTCTCCCTGTCACAATAATACGAGTGTCGTTGCTTGAGTGTGAAATCGGATACTTCTACTCCACCCTAAGTCTAACCATTAATTCTGGACACTCGTTGACCTGCATCTGGTACATGCAGGCTTTCTTTGTTGACATGACAGTGTTAAAGCTTCTTTGTTAAAATATACACTTTAGACTACCCTGTAAAGTTTGCAACATATAATTAGGCAAAAACACCACTGCACAAACTTTCCTACGTTTAAAAGAAACTCAAGCACACAAATAAAAAGCACGACATAATGCAACTTACCAAAAATCCGATTTGGGAGCCATTGTTAAATGTTCAAGCCTACGAGCGGAGGGGCATATATTCGGAATCAGTATCACTTCTAGTTTCAGACGATACTCACACTACGTAAATAAAAACTGAAAATACAATTTTACCCCTTAATTACCCTTAAATTCCTTTTGTTGTCAACATTTAGCCTTTCCTGGATTCGGATTACAAAGCCTGATTTCTCTAAATTTTTAAGTTAGTCACATCGTTTTCGAGAAGGACAGACAGACAGACGGAAGCGCGCGAATTTATAAGAGTTCTGGGAATTTATGAGAGTTTGTGAACCCTAAAGAACCGTAAAATTCAGTAATGAGAGAAATATAACGAGACATAATTTCTTAATATTTTTATTTTTCAGATATATGTGACAAAACCTCTGAGAAAAGCAAAATTCAAAAGTAACAAATGGCTCAAACTTACACAGACTTTATTACACTTAATTATACAACCCCTCGAAAAATCCAGTTTGGAAACTACCGAAAAAATCCCCTGAAAATCACATAATTTCTGAAAATCGGTTTATTAGAAATGGACCAAATTTTGGCAACACAGGAAGAACCACAACTCAAGTTTATGTACCAAATTTAAAATAACATAAATTTAAGGTTCGAGATTAAATCGAAAAAACAAAAACCGACAAAATTCGTTAGAGCCAGTTTTGAAAAAAAAACAGCTGATTGTTAACAATTTTAGGTTTTAAAATAACTATTTTCAGACAAATTAAAAACTGCGCTAAAATAAACAAACCCGATCAAATACCGAATTTCCTCAAAATCAGCTAAAGTGAGCGATATCAGCTAAAAATCAGCGATATACCTATGTACACACAGATAGGCGAGACGTAAAGAACTACTAATTTCGACTTACCCGGGATCATAGAAGCCCTAGCCCTCTAGAGGGAAAACATCTTGACTTATGGAATCTGACAACGGCTCTAAATCCGTCAAAATGTCAAGATTACGTAACTTTATAGTTCGTATATCGGAAAAATAAAGAAAAATGTTTCCGGAACTTTAAAAGTAACATAATTGAAAAATATTTTTAAATATAATTTCTTGAAGTGGAAAATTTACACAAGTAAATGGAAACGAAAATACTGTAACTATATAAAGAACCTAACGAAATTGGTATTTTAAGAATTTGTGAGAATTTAAAAAGCGCCGTTTTTTCTTCACAAAGCATAAAATCAATTCGTTTCTTAAAACCATGTAAAAACTAAAGACTAGCTATTAAACCGAACAGACCATAACAACACGTGACAGGATAGCAGTCACATGACCGTTCAAGGTCATCCACCTCCAACGCAAACAGCTGCGCCTGACTTTGGAGATATATGCAAAAACATTCACAGTGCAGCACTGCATTTTTAGTCTACAAGTACATAGTCATATTTTAATCAGAAAAAAGTTTAATTTATAGTCGAACCATTATTTGTTAAATTGTTATTAATGGGTTACAAATAGGAACACTTTAGATTGTTTCAACTATAATGAAAATTATTTTGTCTAGAAATAAAACAAAGCAATATATAATATTATTGTGTGTGAAATGTCAAAATTGTTTCAATTATCTTACACATTTACTTTTCTCAGTTAATATTTTTTTTAAATGGTGTAAAAGCATTGCAAGACTTTCTCTGTACTTACACATAAACTATTATTCACTTTCTAAACAAATTTATTGTTGATCCCCAAGCTCTGTGTACAGATACACACAGACAGATAAATATGTAGAATCCAAGAAGGGTTCTGTCATAAAGGAGGTGTGAAAGCATAAAGGCAGGCCCAAGGAGGCCAAGGGCCACAAAAAAGTATTTAAAATTTATTTTTACGTTGCATTACTGTACCAATTATATACATTTTATTTTACTGGATATTTCAGAATATTTTGTTATATATAGGTATCACCTATAATACTTTTAATGAAAACCAATCAACAATAATCTTCCCTAAGCCTGATGTACACAATATTGCAATAGGCCTACAGTTACTATTATGTTGGTTTTTTATTTCATATTCATGGAAATGCAGTATCATAATAAATGACTTTTATTCTGATTTTCATTGACATCCTTAGTGGCGTAATCTTTAGTAACATGCAGGTTAAATAGGGGACTTAGTGGTGGTAATTTTGTGGGAAGAATGGAGCTCACAAACACACTTTGCATAGGGACCAGTTAGAACTCTTGGAGGGCATGATAAAGTGTAAATTTTAAATAGAAGAAAGTAGAAAGGAATATAACCATCAAAATCAAGCACACTCATAATACAGTACTTTCAGTGGATTAGATTTCAACTTTTTTCTTTCCGTGTGTACGATTTTCTTATATGGGTGGTGAAGATGAAAATCATGTTTTTTTTTTGACTAAAATATCCCCTTCATGCTATTCATTATTAATTTTTAACGTTAAAATTAACCTACTTCAGAATACTGTAAAGTAGTATATATATATATATATATATATATATATATATATATATATATATATATATATATATATATATTTAAATAATGTTTTTATTCATAAAAATAATTGGGGTTGAAGATTTATTAATATGTAGAACAAAAATAACAAAATTAAAATGATAAATCAAATAAAGATTCAACACATTTCACTATAATACCATTCCTTGCTAGGAAGGTAATTTTTTTTTTTTATTCTTTACTCTTTACACTAACAAGATCAGGATTCGGTTTTGTTCAGTGAAAGAAACCAGGAGATGATCCAATCGGTCTTGCAACATTGTTGACCAGACTTTTGGTTTTACAGGTCTAAGCTACAAAGTCAGCTTGTAGCTGAAATTGTAGTAAATTTTGCAATTAGAAATTTAAAATTATAAAAAATGGATCCCACTGTTGTGCTTGGAAAAACATTCCAACTAATCAAGAGCATTTGAAAGAAGGAAATTTTTTTGCTTTTTTCCTGTCTTTTAGCTTTTTAAGGAAGCTTTTAATTCTGACTCTAGCTCTGAAGGGTCTAGATCAAATTATA
Source organism: Callitettix versicolor (assembly GCA_022606455.1). Classification (NCBI taxonomy): domain Eukaryota; kingdom Metazoa; phylum Arthropoda; class Insecta; order Hemiptera; family Cercopidae; genus Callitettix; species Callitettix versicolor. The sequence goes on along the minus strand of CM040183.1, from coordinate 39,675,527 downwards.
AATAAAGACACTTAAAATCATCTGGATATTAAAATAACTTATGAATTATCTGTTGATAATCACCTAAACCTAGTGTCATAACTTTGCCTTTAGCACAACTGATTTGTTTTGTTTCTTGGCTAAAATGATCACTTAATGACTGCAGCATCTAGTTCAAAAGGGAGTAAGATGGTAAGAATCATTTAGTATGATTCTAACACTACGATAGACTACTAAACTTTAATAACCAGAAGAATCAAAAATCACAACAGTGTTACCTTCTTCTAAAAATCATTCAGTATGAATCTAGTATTAAGACAGGTCAATTAAATTTTAGTAACCAGAGAAAGCAACCATCACAGTCAGACATTCGTTGAATGTAGCAGCAATATGAAAAATATTGCGTGGAAGCAAAATCTACGAATAGATTGATCACTTTAAAAGTGGTAGGATTTCTCTGTGTCATGAAAAGCAGCCTGGTGGGCTTTCCACTTCAAAGACTAATGATAACAAATGATAACACTGAAGCGGTTAAACAAATTATTCTCAATAATCGATGAATTACAGTTGGTAATATTGCAAGTGAGTTGAATTTAAGTCATGGCTCAACATATTCAATCACCCACGATTCTTTAAACATTAAAAAAGTCTGTGCTCACTGGGTTCCACGTTAATTGACCAGCATCCAAAAAGACAATCGTTTCAAAATTTCCCAGAAGCATTTCGAATGTTATGAAGAAGAAGGAAACTAATTTATTAAACGAATAACAACCATTGATTAGACATGGGTCCATCATTTTGAACCAAAGAGCAAGCAAGAAAGTTTGGTGTGGAAACATCCTTCATCTCCCCAAACAAAAACTTTCAAAATTCAGTTGTCTGCAGGAAAGGTTATGATGACGATATTCTGGGATATGGAAGGTAAAATTTTGGTTGACTTCAAACCTAAAGGTCAAACAATAAATAGTGACAGCTACTGCGAGCCACTGCATTTATTGAAACCAAAAATCAAATCAAAAAGACGTGGTAATCTTACAAAAGGTGTGATTTTGCTTCAGGATAACGCTCGATCTCATACAGCTGAAAATGTAGTTTATGCCCTCAAAACCTTGGTTTTCAGCTGCTGGACCACCCTCCATATAGTCCAGACCTGACTCCAAGTGATTTTCATCTTTTCAGCCCATTAAAGAACAGTTGTGAGTGAATCATTATCGGTAATGAGTCTGATGAAGAGGTAATACAAACAGTGTAAAATTTTCTGAACATGAAAACCTTCTTCCAGGAAGGAATTCAAACACTGATTAAAAGATGGACTAAGTGCATAGAAGTAGGAAGGGAATATGTTGAAAAGTAATGATAGCATCATTTATGTAAATACAATAAATATACAATTTTTTTTTCAGTTTCATTTATTGACTTATTCTCGTAATATTAAGATAGGGCAATTAAACTTTAGTAACTGCAGGAATCAACCATCACAACAGTGTTACCTTCATGTAAGAATCTTTAGTACAAATCTAATATTAAGATGTAATCTAATATCAGGAATTAATACTGATTAATTAAAAAGAATTACGCTTTAGTAACCACAAGAATCAACCATTAAAGCAGCATTATCTTCATGTAACAATCATTTAGTACAAGTACAGTAGCAAGATAGGTCAAACAAACTTTAGTAACCAAAGGAATCAACCATCACAACAGCGTTCTCTTCATGTAAGAATCTTTAGTACAAATCTAATATTAAGATAGGTCATTTAAGCTTTAGCAACCACAGGAATCAACCATCAAAACAGCATTATTTTCATGTAACAATCATTTAGTACAAGTCCAGTAGCAAGATAGGTCAAACAAACTTTAATAACCAGAGGGATCAACCATCACATCAGCGTTATCTTCATGTAACAATCTTTAGTACAAATCTAATATTAAGATAAGTCAATTAAGCTTTAGCAACCACAGGAATCAACCATCAAAACAGCATTATCTTCATGTAACAATCATTTAGTACAAGTCCAGTAGCAAGATAGGTCAAACAAACTTTAATAACCAGAGGAATCAACCATCACAACAGCGTTACCTTCACGTAAGAATCTTTAGTACAAATCTAATATTAAGATAAGTCAATTAAGCTTTAGCAACCACAGGAATCAACCATCAAAACAGCATTATCTTCATGTAACAATCATTTAGTACAAGTCCAGTAGCAAGATAGGTCAAACAAACTTTAATAACCAGAGGAATCAACCATCACAACAGCGTTACCTTCACGTAAGAATCTTTAGTACAAATCTAATATTAAGATAAGTCAATTAAGCTTTAGCAACCACAGGAATCAACCATCAAAACAGCATTATCTTCATGTAACAATCACTTAGTACAAGTCCAGTAGCAAGATAGGTCAAACAAACTTTAATAACCAGAGGAATCAACCATCACAACAGCGTTACCTTCACGTAAGAATCTTTAGTACAAATCTAATATTAAGATAAGTCAATTAAGCTTTAGCAACCACAGGAATCAACCATCAAAACAGCATTATCTTCATGTAACAATCATTTAGTACAAGTCCAGTAGCAAGATAGGTCAAACAAATTTTAATAACCAGAGGAATCAACCATTACAACAGCGTTACCTTCACGTAAGAATCTTTAGTACAAATCTAATATTAAGATAAGTCAATTAAGCTTTAGCAACCACAGGAATCAACCATCAAAACAGCATTATCTTCATGTAACAATCATTTAGTACAAGTCCAGTAGCAAGATAGGTCAAACAAACTTTAATAACCAGAGGAATCAACCATCACAACAGCGTTACCTTCACGTAAGAATCTTTAGTACAAATCTAATATTAAGATAAGTCAATTAAGCTTTAGCAACCACAGGAATCAACCATCAAAACAGCATTATCTTCATGTAACAATCACTTAGTACAAGTTCAGTAGCAAGATAGGTCAAACAAACTTTAATAACCAGAGGAATCAACCATCACAACAGCGTTACCTTCACGTAAGAATCTTTAATACAAATCTAATAGTAAGATAGGTCAATTAAACTTCAATAACCAGAGGAATCAACCATGACAACATTGTTACCTTCATATAAGAATTATGTAGTACAAATGTAATATTAAGATAAGTCAATTAAACTTTAGTAGCCAAAGGAATCAACCTTGACAATAGTGTTAGCTTCATATAAGAGTTATTTATGTAGTACAAATCTTTTGTACTACATAATTAAGATAGGACAATTAAACTTTAGTAGCCAGAGGAAACAACCATCACAACAGTGTTACCTTCATATAAGCATTATGTAGTACAAATTTAGATTTGTATTAAGATAGGTCAATTAAATTCTAGTAGCCAGAGGAAACAACCATCACAACAGTATTACCTTCACAGTCAGACAGTTGCTGGTCGGTAGCCATATATTATGCAGCAAAAACTTGTGTATCCTGTATTGTTTATATATGTTTTTTATGTTAATGGTAAAGTAAAAAATAAACAATTATAATACGGAATCAGTTAAATAAAGGTTTACTTTATAAAGTCTTCTAGATGCCTTCTTACCCCTGATTATACAATTATCTACTTTGTGTTAGCCTCAATGATGTGTCAAACATATTTTCTTGGGTTTTCTCAAAACATCAGCAGTTGATTCCTTCAGTGTATTTCAATTTTCAGCAAATCTCTATCATAAATTTCCTTCAATATCTAATGCTTCAGTTGCTGAATGCAAGGTAAAGTTAAACAATATACCACAATGGAATCAAGTTATCTCACTCCATTGGTCAACAGAATAAGGTACTTGTCTCAGCTCCCACTCGAGCTTTTGCTCTGGTGTCTCTTAATGTTATAAAAACCAATTTGATATTTTGCTTGGCACTCTAAAAACGTTTAATAAACAAATTTGTTAAAAATCCAAAACAAATCAATTGTCTCTAATCACTTTTTCTGCAAAAAGGCAAAAACATGCCTTATGGGGGTAAGACCAAAATATTGAAACAATTTCAATTTCGCTAACCTTGTCTGTCAAAGCTTCAAAATTATTCATGATACTAAACTTTTTTCATAAAAATCATGAGTTTGAAGTTGGTATTAATTTATTCTATTTCATAAAAAATTCACTGGCACAAAAATTAATTCTACGAGATGACAGAAAATTTTAAAATTGACAAATTAAAACAAGTCATGAGTCTACTTAAAATAACAATTTGTCACTCTTTATGTTGTTTGTTGTTTTCCAATGGCTTCCGCTGGCTCTCGCCATCTTTGATCTTGCTTCCCAGTATAGGCCAGGGAGGTCCCCTCTTCTCTGCTTCTCTTCATCTAATTTTCCACAGACCAGGAGATGGTCCTTGTTCATGATGGTGTCTGGGCATTCACACAATGTGCAGTTGTCATAGTTTAGTATCTTAATTTTCTTCAGGTGTTCATTCAGACAGTCGTGTCCAGTTGTCAGCCGAAAGACTGTGACAGATGTCCTCCTCTGGAGGTCCTTGACCTTCCCATACAAGTCGAATACATTCTCATAAGGCTTGTTCTTTATGTCTTCCTTGACTTTGTTTGTAAATTCAAGATAAGATGTTCGCTTCAGTACACTAATCCGAGCCTCCAGTGTGAGCATTCTTTTTGGTTTCTGCACTATAAGACTCCCTTTTTCGCCAGCTTGTCTGCCTGCTCATTCCCTTGTATGCCTACATGTGACGGGATCCACTGCAGAACCAATTCCTTGGTAATGTGTTTAACTACTTTGTATTTCTTCTGGATCGATTCTATCATAGAGCTTGCAGATGTGTTGTCAGCAATTGCTTGTAATGCCGATTTAGAGTCAACTAATATCACTATGTTATTATTCAACCATGGCCTCGTTATTATTTGCCTCAATGCCTCATCGATTGCAAATAACTCCGCCTCAAAAACGGTGGCGTCCGAGCTTAATGCAAAATAGTGAGAAAAATGCTCACAGAATATTCCCGTCCTTGTTTCACCTCTGATTTTAGATCCGTCAGTGTATATTCGCAACCAGTCGTCTGATGGGTATGGAGGTTGTTTATAGTCTCCAAAGTAATTTGTGCAACTGTGACTGGGTTGTCCTTGGCTTTATTTATAGTTTCCACAAGTTGAGTGCTTATGTTGTACCTGTCGTTGTCCAGAGGACTCTTCAGCTGTGTAGGCTCCTCGATCACCACACCACTTGATCTCCATTTAAGCATCAGGTGTTTGAAACTTGTTTGTGTTTTTAATGTTTGTTCTGCTGGTGGTTCTAGGATCCATGGGTTATTGTACTTCCTGTGAAGAATCTTCTCATATGTTATCATAGCTTTGCACCTGTATTCATTATGCAATGGTTTGGTGTTGGTATAGGCATGCAGTGCTGCAATTGGTGTGGTCTTGACGGCACCCGTTATCATTCGTAGGCAGTTGTTCTGGCTTGTTTCAAGTTTCTTTAGGGCATCACTGCCTGCCAAAGCAAGCATCTCACCACCACTGTAAAGGAAATTTGGTTTTATGCTTGTTTCAAGTTTCTTTAGGGCATCACTGCCTGCCAAAGCAAGCATCTCACCACCACTGTAAAGGAAATTTGGTTTTATGTATGACTTGTAGGTTTGGCATAGTACATCAAGCGTTCCTCCCCATTTTACTCCTGCTAGTCTTTTTAGTATATTGGTTTTGGAGGAGATCTTTGATGCGATGTAATTTGCATGGTATTTTAGATTGAGCTTTTTGTCGAGGATGACTCCCAGGTATTTAGTACTCCAGTGCTGTTGGACTACTGTATTTTCTACTTGTAGAGGTATGTTTTGTGTTTTTGTTTTCAGTGAGAAAAGCTGGTAACTTGTTTTCCAAACATTAATTTTCATGTTGTTATTTCTACTCCATCTGGTCAGCGCCTCCATAGCTTCATTCATCCCATCATGAAGTGAGTCAAAGACTTTCCTGTCTTTGTTGCTATTTGCCAGCCATATCAGTACATCATCCGCATACATCGCACAGTTGAGTTGATTGGAGGATAACACCTTGGGGAGATCGTTTATGTATATGTTAAATAACAATGAGCTAAGAACTGCGCCCTGCGGGAGGCCCACCTATGTTTGTTTATACTTGGATGTTGCTGTTTTCCATTTGGTGCATATCCACCTTTGACTTAGGAAGTGTTTCAACCAATAGAACATATTGCCAGTTATATGTAAGTCTTTGATCTTTTTTAAAAGTTGGGATCTCCATACCGTATCAAAGGCACCCTTGAAATCAACAAAGACGGCCAGAACCGACTCTCCTCTGTTGAACGAGTCCTTCACACTCTGTGTGAACTTCAGCACTTGGTTCATAGGTGTATAGTGAGGCCTGAATCCGGCTTGGTTATTGCAGATTAATTTGTTGTTTTCCAAATAGTACTGTAGCCTCGCAGCAACCATTCTTTCCATTGTTTTTGCAATTTGTCACTTTTTATTAAATGTTTTATCAATCAAGAAATTGAAACTTTTATACAATCAAGTGTTAGTATTTCAGACAAAATTGACAGATACTTCTTTTACAATTAATGAATTATTGGTTGAAGCCGGCATATCATCCTGTATTTTTAAATCTTCTATTATTCAGGTGAGAACAAATATCTTAATTACCCTACTAAGATTAGTGAGAAGAAGAAAGACCTAAGGGTCTTTTTTGTCACTCTTTGACAGAGTGAAGCTCAATCCCCTTTTAAACTTGACTGTTCAGCAGTTGGCTTGTGTGTTTGTTTTTACACAGTTTTGGAACCAACTGTTTTGAAATTTGGTATAAAAGTACTTTGTATACAGTTCGAAGTATGTGTAAGATTTTCCTATTCGTTTGTTTTAAGATGGTGGCCACTAATTTACGATGAGGAGTGTATGCAGTTTTGGCCAAATGCAATCACTGATTGTTTTGAAATTTGGTATGAAGGCACCTTATAAAGCCTAAATGATTTATGTGCAAGATTTCTTCCCATTTACTTTCATTTCAAGATGGCGGCCTCTGATTTAACAATGAAAGTGTAGTTGTTGGGTATTTCCTGTAATACTGGCTAAGTGGCAAAACTTATCACAATTTTGACCGTTCCATGGAGAAAGAGCATAAAATTTCTAATAAAGTTGGTTCAGTAGCATTTTTCATAAATATTAGGGTTACATGTTAAATGGCCAGAGAAGGTTACGTGTGCATCAGAGCACAGTCCAGGCAATTAATTAAGAATACAGTGTGAGGTCTAGTGTCCTTTGAACTACCATCTAAGAGATCAGAAAAAGCATAATACAACTGACTTGAGTTTTATTGGTGCTTAAATCGAATAATGAAATCATGAAAAGTTGTCCATTACTAAAAGTCATGACCACATCTTTTATAGTTTTGTACATTACAAAACTATTAATTTCAAGCAATAAATTTTACTGTGTCTGTAAGTATAGCTTCTAAAGTGTGTTTAAATGATTTATTCAAATATAGTTCTAATTAATTAACCAGACAAAATAAAAATTACCAAAATAATTAACAGGCAGTTAATTAATAATTTGGTATAATATCTTAAACAAATGCTTGTAAGTAGTTATCATAAATCCATAACAACACATAAAAGAAAGCACTCAGACTCAAAAGCATAAAAAGAAAAAAAAATCTAGAGAAATATGGAGCACCAAAAATCTGTTAAATGAAGATTAGTAAACCTACAGAAAGCAAATCCCATGCATTAGTATCAAGCAATAGGCCAAACATACTTTTGTTTAATGACTTGCATAGTTTAATCTTTGACTAGTCATTACAATAGTTTTTTTATTAATTTTCTAATGCTATCATTTATATAAATTTTTTTTAATAGTAACACAATTATAATTAAATTAACAAGTTAAAATTAATTGTGTATTAATTGCAACAAAAAATATCAGAATGGTGATTCCAAATAAGTTTTAATAAATATATCTTTTTTGCATTAATTAAAGACATTATTATCCCACTTCTTATAATTTTTAAAATCCAGTAACTCAAAGTTGCTTACAAATAACAAATTGGCATAACTGAGCAGTATTTGGAAATGAGTTTAATTTTAAACTGGAAGCAAAATTAAGTACAATTTACATATTTATTAATTTTTTTATGGAGAAAAGCCATAAGATTTTTTTAAGTAGAAAAGCAACCATTTTTTGGTAACAAATTCGGTCTGTAAACCAATTTACACACCAGAAAGGAAAAACCAATTTACAACACCACGGTGTTGAAGAAATGTTCAGTCAAACATTTTTATTTAACTAAACACGCAAGTTAAAAATTGAATAGATTCACAGATGGCCACGAAACAGTAGAAAATTGAACAGATTCAAAGATGGCCATGAAAGCATAAAAAATTTGTATGCATCCTGGCCTACAAATACACTTTTGGGTTATCGCTAAAATGTTTGTTAGGTTTTGAATATTCTAAAATTGTTTATACCACTACAATCTGGTCTCAAAAAAAACTTGTAAAACAGTTGGGAACCCTTTACTAGAGAGAAATAAAAATTAGAGATCTTAAGTAGTTCCAGTTACTTCAGTAGATGCATGCAGACACACCTTAGGTTTGGCAAGAGAGGTGTGCCAAGAGTGCAAAATAAATTTAAGGAAAAAGTTTAGAATATTACGGCAGGTTCAAGTACACCTATGCAAGTGTCAATCAAAGAAAAACTTATGTGACATAAACTATCTTTAATATTTTTTTGCTACCATCAGAATAGAAAGCCAAACAAACAAGGCATGATTGGAAAGTTTTAAGATAGGTGCTCCTACTGCTCAATAAGAAGGGGATTAGGAAGAGGAAATATGAGTGGTACTTAAAAGAGCCTAACTAAATCTTTGGTTGATTCAGTTCTTTGCAGATTAATGATTCCACAAAATGGATGGAAAAATGGAACAATGAGTTTGTGTCAAATTTTTTATTATTATTTTTTTTTTTTACCGGGAAATCAGCTTTAGAGACTTATGAACTCTTAAAAACAAATTTAGAGATGAATCTGAGTTAGTCAAACATTTCTATTTAACTGAACATGTAAGTCGAAAACTGAATAGATTCACAGATGGCCACCAAACAGTTGAAAATTGAACAGATTCAAACATGGCCACAAAACAGTCAAAAATGACCCACTTGCCTTCTACTTCAAAAACCAAAGAAAAAAAAATGCAAAAGTTCATAATTTAGTTTACTCTAACTGCAGGCTTAAAATTAAGGAGCTGGAATTTATATTAAATTAATGGATTTAATTGATTTTAATTTTAATTAATTTAATGTAATTAATAAAATTTAAAGAATTTAAGTTTCTAAACAGTTCAGTGAACTTAATACCTGATTATTTGAATGTATGTTGAGTGTCCACAAAATTCATTGTGAAACTGCTATCAGACCAGCAGAAACAAAACTGATTTGTAGTGTCCCAAAAAATGATTAATTGGTCAAACACTGACCTAGATTTGTTAAAAATAGGAAAAATCAAACTTGTTAATACTTTTAACAAAACCTCGGTCTCACAGGCCCACGGAAATTTTTGAGGTCTTCTATTGGTAACACTGTTTGAAGGAGAAAATTCATCCCCCCCCAATACCTTCCCCTTCTTCTTACTCTAAAAGAATAAGCTACTACTTGCTTAATTTTTGTGAGGCAGGTGATTTTGACAGTTTTTTTATTGAAAACTTGCCGGTCTGAGAAGCCCAAGGTATTGGTTAATGGTATTTAATGCGTGGTCTCCCAGACCCAAGGTTTCGATTTGTGTATTGGATTATTGTTTTGTTTTATTCAATAATGTATTATTTTGTGTGTTGAATTATTCTTTTATTTTATATATAAAACTGTGTGTTGAATTTTCATTTCATTTCATTCATCTGTATACATATACGTGTTCTTAGAAATAGTATGCAGGCAATATGGAGAATCAAAATGAACTACATAGATCAAGTCAAAAATGTCCAAACTTGAATCCTAAAGACCCTGAGTATAATGACAGAATACACGAACTGCTTCTTGATGATAACAATTGGGACAGTGACGGAAGTGTTGATGATCACTTAGATGATGATCCTGATTTTGTTATACTAGATCAGGAGCAACATGGTGACAACAAGCCAACTGAATCTAGCTCTGAAGAAGTTGAAGAAGATCTACTTTGCATCAAAAATGGGGGCGAAACCATTGTAGAAAATGCATACAGTCATCCAATATATACAGTGACAATGTCTGAGAAAAGATTTGAAATTCTTCTAATGTGCCTTAGGTTCGATGACGCAGCAAGACGTGTTGAAAGAAAAAACAACGACAAAGTAGCTTCAATCACTGAAATATTTAAGCAGTTCATATCTAACAGTAAAGTGTCTACTCAGTTTCGCCTGAAGTCACAACTTACAAAATGTTAGCTCCATTTAGAGGACACTGCAGTTTTAAGGCTTTTTATCCCAAAGAAACCTAAGAAATATGGAATAAAAATTATGTGCATGTGTTATTTGAAGACATCTTACCTCTTCAATGCCTACATCTATACTAGGAAAGGTAGTGATTCAGATATAATATAATATCTGATTATATTAAACTTTTTCGCATATGGTGGTCTCTCAGGCCCAAGGTTTCAGTTAGTGTTAAAAAGATAAGGTTTCAGTAAAAGTGTTAAAAAGGGTAGTTAGGAGTGATGAATGAATTATGGGTATGAACCAGAAATAAAGCTGTAATCATAGCAGTGGAAGTGTCCAAATACAAAGAGAGTCCTTAATACTCTTAAGAAAGGAAATTTCCAGGAATGCTTCTAAGAGTAAAAACACTGCTGGAGTTAATGGGAGGTCTTTCAAAGTCGTAAATTAAGTACTATACTGCCATTTTGAAATAACAAACTTAGGCTTAAAACTTTCCAACTACACCTTGAACAATCACAATGTAAAAATAATTAGAAAAAATAACTTCTAAATCGCTGAGTTATAAGCGTAAGTGATTGAATGAATATGATAACTGAATGAAACTGATATTTTTTGTTTCTTCTCAATGAGGAGTTTACGGTGCTGAATTAAGTAAATATTTGTCTGCATGTGATGAAATAGTGAAAGCACAAATTTAGTTTGTTGTTATGAGTTGCTAAATTAAATTTTGTTAAGTTTAGATTTAAATTTGACAATTTTATCAAGGTAATTATTGAAAAAATGCTCAATTCCTGAATTGGAAAACTCTTCCAAAGACTTTGGCCTGAATTTAAAACCAAGATAATGATACTGTCTAATTAATCAAAGAAGTAGTAAACTAGAGAATTGTGTCATCTTTTATAATAGCATTGATAATTTTCCACCCACAACATTTAAAGACATTATTATAGAAATTTCAACAGACACAATTTTTGAACAGTAAATATTTTTTGAGAAAATTCTCGAGATTTTGTTGTTACTGCATTTTATTCTTGCCTGCTGTAAAGGATGATGCACTTTTTCACACCAAAGACCGTACACCTCCACTGAGCACTTTTTCACACCAAAGACCGTACACCTCCACTGAGCATTTTTTCAAATCCGAATCATTCGCTTTAAGATTAAAAACCACATCCGAATTGTGAGTAAAGAAGGAATTTTACTACAATATTGGTTATGATAGTAGTTTAGTTGTGCAATTGTCAAAATTGTCACCATGTCATCATAGTCCACTCTACTCGCCTGCTCCATAGCAAATAAAGTAATGAGCATCAACTCAGGCAGGTGGTTGAATTTACACTGTTGCCATGTTTGGAACTGATAAAGCGAGGGAAGGTTGAAAATTTTTTGTTCTAACCTACGAACTGGTAACTTTGAGCTCCTGGTATTACCAACTGCTCTCGCTATCTTGCCATATCAGTAATTTCACTGAACATAATGCTATTTATAATAACAAATGTAGGCTCCTTAATTGAATATTATGATTAAAGGACAAACAAATATCGATCCAGAACAAGCACACAGAGAAATGTTGTAGCAGAGAATAAACTATGAGCCACTCTGTCTTTGTTTAAAGCCAAACAGTAATTCTTACTAAAAAAATTAAATATAAAACTGAGGAAATACAGATTTTTCCAAATTTCTTACTGAAAAAACTTTGCTACTTGAAAACCTACAAAAAATCTTCACTCACTGAAAAAAACCATTATATAATATCTTTCAAGTTCTCCATTTTTAAAATTTTAAGCCATTTTTAAAGGGATAAAATTAAGTCAACAAAACAAAGTGTCTTTTTTCTATCAAATTGAGCTTTTGCCCTAAAAAATAAGTAGGCTAAATGTATAAAGTTATAACCCTGTTATGAATGAAAAACTTCAAGCTACGTAAAACTGATATACTGCAAAGTGTATATCAAGTGTTTGATTATATGCAAAATCAGTTAATTGCTCGATTTGGTGATCGCTACTGTAAACACTGTTACTGCACACTATTAGGTGCCTTTCACCCACCTACGCTACAACTATAAGGTTGCCAAAGTCAATTTCCAATTTCCCTACAGAAATCTGTAAAAGCTGTCTTGTGTACACTGCCCTACCAGAACAAGAAAAGACAGAACCTATTCAATACATACCTATTCAAACATGGATAGAATGTTTTTATGTAAAGACTAGAAAATAAAACTGAGAATTTCCAAGGAACATAATCATAGCCAGTGTAATTCAATCTCAGTAGCTGACTTTTATCAAATTACAATATAGAAGATTTACTTATATTGAAGATGTCACATCAACTGATACACTGGATTATTTGTAGATCCAGCAGTATTATGCCAATAAATCTATCCAGCATACTGGGAAACATTTGATATGTTCACTTATTGAAACAATACCTCAATATCTACATTTGTTTGAAAATACAGCAGCAGAAATACAACAGACTCAATTGGCACCAATAGCTCTCAAAGCTCAAAGCCTATAAATATACAACAGTAATAGAATTTATTTGCTTGTTTTAAAATATTTTTTGTTGATCATTCAAAAGCTCTTAATCACATCAATTGCCTTGTAGTCTTTAAATAAAATGGTGTAATACATTTTTGCATGAAAACTACAAATGGTTTCCCCACCCACCTAATTGATTTCACAAACATCTTGCATAGAAGAAAAAGTATTCCACACTGGATAAAAGTGTACTGGTCCAACAACATAATAATTCCCAAACTAAGCTATTATTACACACTTTGGATTGTTTGAGTTAATAAGATGACATCTGGGCTACAAAAAGTTGCTCAAACGTTCCAGTGTTTCTCTCCTTTATTTTTCTTTTCAAAGACTACTGAGCACGAATTAAAACTGGTATTCCAACAGTCAAGAAAAACAGGTGTTATTCCAAAGGCAAGCTTCAATGATGTAGTTAATTTTGAAGTAATGGAGTTACTTATGTATTAAAAGTAAAAAGTTATTAAAAGTCAGGAATTTTACTGTTACAGAACTGGGTTTAGACAATTGCAGAGTATGTAAAAAAAATTTTAAAGCGCTATGATGCATGTTAGGTAGCCTTCATTCAGGAGCTACAGAAGTATCTAGAAATTTCAAGAAAGATTAATATCAATAAACTGGGCACTACAATCAAATAAAACCTACAAAATATGAAATAAACACTGGTGAACACTACTATTTTCATGCATCTGGCAGTACATAATAATTGTATTTACCATGAGATGTAAGCAGCAGTGACAAAAAGGTTCAGTACCAACAAGAGGGAGAAGGAACCCAAGAAGGATTCCTGTAACTATTCTTTGTGTCAAACTTTTTATTCTTATTGTACTTTTTGTACTTAACAAAGTACATAAATGTAATTACTTTATTAAATACGTCTTTGCTTTAAAAAACTGTAAAATTTTCTATGAAATCCAAAAATATGTTTAGCCATAATGTAGTATTAAATGTATTTTCAAAATAAATTAAGACTAACTTACCAGGTGGAAGATTTTTAGTATCTACTCTCCTCTTCCTTAAAGTTACTTTCCGAAAAACAGAACCAGTAAGAGGTTCGACGACTGCGTCATTGATGCTTCGTTTCTCTACCATTGGACTGCCACTGTCTATCAGTGGACTGTTGCAGAATCGTTTGTCTGTACCGGGGCTTCCAATTGATGATTGATTGTCAACTGATGTACTCTCGCTGTATGTTCTTTTATCAATTAGAGGACTTCCAATACTTGAATCATTATCAGTGACGGGAACAGTTGCTGAATGTTCTTCAATTATCGATGGTTCAGAATCGGATGTTTTTTCATCATTTGTTAAATTACCATCCATAATATCTTTGCTAATAATAATGTCTTGCATTTTTGATTCATTTTTATTTTCATCATTGTATATAATATCTGTTTGGTTAATGATATCAGTGATTTCGTATTTTATTTCTGATTCGATTTTAAGATCGTTCGCAGAGTTGTTTATAGTTGTAGCAGTGTTTTTATGAGCAAGATTGATTCTGTTGGTGAATGCAGTGCGAGGGATAAAGTCACAGTCTTGATGGCGAGGCATACTGCTGTATGCTCTCAACTCTGGAGACCCTCGTAGAGCTGACCAAGGGGAAGGTGAGGCATCTATAACAGAAGAACAAGAATATTAAAGATTTTAACAATTCAAAAAAGGGAAGGTGTCAATAGTTTATCCATAATTATTGGCAGAATTCAGTACAAAAGTTTTTGTACTTTAGTTTATTCACACTTAACATGAAAAGTGATAATTACTCCTTAATTGATAAATTGTTTTTAAACATTAGTAAATTTTAAAAAAAACTAATATAAAAAAAAGAAAAACATGCATGAATGTACAAATTGTTAAGGTTACTGCAATCTATGTACATCTATTGTGCCTCATTTTTTTATATTCCTGAGAAGCTCAGTTACAGCACCTTCTCCAGCTTATCTTCATAAAGTTAAGGATTTGGGCAGGAATCAAGGTAGTTTACTTCTTACTTCTAATTGGTGACTTCCAAATTTGTTACTGAGACGTTAGCAGATGCTTGTTCTGCCAATTCCCTTTCAATTGATCCTTATCATCGAGATTGTGCTCCCTGTGGCCAGTTTTTTGTTGTGGGGTAAGAACCTGCTCATTCTATTTTAGATTCTTACTCATGTTGCTTCCATAAGTAGCTAGGGAAATATAGTTCTCCAGTACAGAACCCTGCAAGCATGTATAAGGCTAAGGTATATTGGGAGGATGTCAGGTGTCCCAGGGTTCCATTTGATACACCGTAAGGCCAGTGCCATTCACTCCATCAACAAGGGAGCTTTACATTTTTAGAGTTAACCACACTATAAAGAATGTGGTATACTAATTTCATCAGCTACTTCCACCAGAAAGAATTATGCATAAAACTATATACAAAATTTTCAGAAGCTAAGGAAAAACAATCACATAACCTACATATGTAGTTGACTTAGGGCAGTATCATTAACTTTGCACACTACAGTAACCTGGTTCAATCCACGGACCAACTATGCTGTCATAGTGGGCGGAGAGGTGATACTCCGATGTGGCGTGTCCCAGGTGGCGGATAGGGGAGTCATCACCAGCATGCCGGTGGAGGCAGCTGAAGTGAGCAGCTGATGGGTTTAGCGATTCCACCATACCTTTAGCTCAATCTATTCTCACTAATTTACTCAACACACACACATACACACCTGCAGGGGTACAGACTAGCTGCACCTATCGAGAGGATTTAGACATCCCTCGCGGTACCCGAGTCTTAATACACGCTTACACTTACAACACTACACTTGCAACTTTAACACTTCACACTCACACTCATATTTAAGGAAGGGTGTGTATCCCCATTTAAGGTAGGGTAAACCCCAAAAATCCCAATCTCAAGATGGGAGCTACTCGTGCTGAATACATGAATGGCACTGGTCACATGTCACTAACGGGTGTAGCCCTCTGAGATACCGGGTGCCCTCTCAGAGTATTTAGCCTCAACTGGACATGCGAGGCACTGTTCAGGAGAACCAACCTTTCCCTAGCTACTCGTGGGATTGTTATGGAAGAAAAAAATCACCAAAGAAAACGAGACTAGAGAAGCATCGGCCGAGGTCAGCTAGAAGATCTTAGCAGGTGCTTCCAATACTCGTATATTGACAGCTGGTGAAGCTGGGATCTTTGAGCCTATAGCTTCTAATAGTAAGGGTTGGGACATGAGGGCTGGGCTTGGGAGGGGTACTCCAATGGAGGAGGAAAATCTTCTGTGCAGTCTACAAGATGCAAATTTTACCGCCCAGCTCAATGACATAACTGTGCAGTTAGTCGGGCTGGGAGTTAGACAGAAAAGGCTCACCAAGGAGGAGAGGAAGCAGGCCATCAAGGCTAGCCTCAAGGCCAGTGGTGGGGTTTGGGATCCTGTGAGGTGCAGCAGGTATAGGAGAAACAGACCTGCCAACAGTGCTGAGGGACAGGCTAGTTATTCAGCGCCTGGCTCCACTTCTCAGGAAGTCTTAGCAGAGGGAGGGAGGAAAAGAGGATAAGAGTCCACTAGCCCTCCTTCTACCAGTACTCAGAGGACGAGGCGAGAAGGGGATCATACCTTCACACAAGCTCAAACCTTTAGTGAGATGTTGTCTTCAAGGAAGGTAGCGGTTGTTTCCGTAGACTACCCAAGTCGACAGTTGACTGAAGAGCATGGGGACAGCTTGCAGATGAAGATAGTAGAAGCGTTCCAAAAGTTTGCTAATGGTTCTCTCCCACAATTTTTTGGGTGCTATTTAGACAGGGGTGCTCTAGTTGTAGCCTGCTCTAATGAGTCCACCAGGGAGTTTGGCCATAGTCAGAACCACAAGGTTGGATGACATTGGGGAATTGCAAGCTGGTAACAGGGCTGAGGTGTTGTGGGCGACCAAGGTGATCCTAAGACCAACGGGTAAGCTGGTGAGCCTGGACTCTGAAGCCATTGTTGGCATGCTCGATGGGCAAAATCCGACCTTGAGAGTTAAGGACTAAAAAGTTCTTTTGGCCGAGACAGACCAAAAAGGTCTGCTTCTGGTCTTTCTGGTAGAAATCTGCAATGGAGGCCATTCGAGCTTTTAATTGTAGGGTTCATATTGGGCTGTGAATGGTACCCTTGATCATTCCCGGCAAGAAGGACTCTGAGAAGCTGGGAGATGGTCTGGGTTGTTCAAATCAACCTGCACCACAGTAAGGCTGCTTCGACAGTCTTCTGTCAATATTTTTTAACAAAGAGCATAGACATAGTCCTCATCCAGGAACCATGGATCTACCGAGGTCAGATAGCTGGACTACGAGATTCAAAAGGTAAGTTAATCTATTGTAACTCCTTGATTAATGTGCGAACTTGTATCCTAGTGGGTTGGGCAATAAATAGTTTACCAATAATGGATTTATGTTCTAGGGACATCACGACGGTTCAAGTGAGCTTTGTAATCTTGGCAAATGGAGGGGGAGCATCCTTGAGGTGGGGCACTCTGAAATCGTCAAGACAATTCTAAAAGACTCAGTGTTAGACATGCTGCCTGATAGCATACGCACTCAGTATGTCTTTACTCGACCTTTCACAGTTCTCCATTCATGAGAAGACTGGGTAGGTGGCAAGCGACCGGTACGTCCAGGTCAGATTGTCTGGTACACAGACGGATCACTGCATGATCAACAGTCTGGATATGGAGGATACTGCAACACCACTGGGGCAGCATTCCATGCTAGCCTAGGTAGGTATTGCACAGTGTTCCAAGCTGAGATCTGTGTAATCTTAGCAGCATGTGTTCATCGAGTATTAGAGGAAGGACTTACAGGTAAGGACATTCTAATACTTACTGACAGCCAGGCAGCATTACAGGCTCTCAGCTTTGTAGAAATCACATCCAAGTTGGTATGGGATTCTCTCCGCTCCCTCTGCATCCTGTTGAGTGCTAACATGCTGCAATTAGGATGGGTACCTAGGCATTGTGGGATTGAGGGAAATGAGAGCAGATATGATGGCCAAGAAAGGAACTGCTTATCGACTAGTGAGACCAGAGCTCGTATGCGGCATTAGCACAACTGCAAGAGGAGCAGTAAGGAAAAGGGCTAGGGATGCACCGATAGCTATAGCCTGCTCCCACTCATTAACTGCATCTCATTAACAGTTCAATAATCTAAAGAAACACATCAAACGATGGAGACAATTCCCTGGCCAAAGACTGGGGAAACGCCTTCTCTCAGTACCAGACCCTGTACTGACAAAGACACTTGTTCAGTTTAACAGGAGGTCACTGAGGCAGGTTGTTGCCATGTTCACCGGACACGGCCAAATCCGGAACCATTTACATAAGGTGGGATTGTTACAAATCTTGCCTGAGTGTCATTTGTGTGGGCAGGGTGTTGAAACTGCAGCACACATACTCCTTGATTGCGAGATCCAGGAGGCCAAAAGGAGACTCTTTAGACCTCAGCAACCAGATCAGGAGTTCAACCAGGATACCTTACACAAGATTCTGGAGCTCGTTAAGGGCACTGGAGTCGGTTTAATGTGAAGTGATAGGGGTACATAAAAAGCTTTTTAGCTGACGTGTTGGGGGCCATAGAGCCACTGTTAAACCCGACAAAGGAAAAAAAAACCTGGTTAAGTACAAGATTCCAGAGCTGATGAGAAGATTGTTGAGCTGTTTCACTTGCCAATGTTGTTTTTTTTTAATGGCCGCTACCATTTAAAGTCCTACTGATTGTTAAGTGCAACTGTTATTCGTTTTCTGTGGCAAAAAATTTAAACACAGCATACATTAATTTTAAGCTTTATGAAGAGAATGTTCTTTATTCTGCTCATACAAAGAAAAAAGTAATAACAGTCTTTTATCACGAATGAACTTGTTGAAAAGGTGACTGAAAATTTCTTTCAAAACTAATGGTTTAGTTATAGATATATTTGACTTTTCTGCTCAGCCTATTATACAAGGGTTGTTCGAAAAGTAAAGAACATTTTGAACTACAAGCCGCTCAGTTCCCATACCACTGCTGCCATCATGTCATTAATCCTCCCACTCTTTAGCGCCAGTCAATAACAAACTTTATTGTTTCTTTATGCGACTTTAAAATGGGTAAAAATTAATAATCAAACCAAGTGCGAGGTTCATAATGTAACACTTTTCAATGCGAAAAAAGTGTTTACAGTCAATGCTAATCAATGTCAATGTCAAAAGTGATCAGTCAATGCCAATCAAAATTTACAGACAGATAACCTAGGTTTATTGTAAGTGATGAATGAAGCTTCAGTTTGAAAATGGTGTAACAAACAGCGTGGACTGTTGTCAAGCTGCATTGTACTTTTTCATGATAAGAAGCACAGCACATCCACATACGGTGTGTTGACAACAAACTTGCTTTAGCAGTTTAAATGAAAAGTTTTTGTACATCCGCCTTATTAGCCTGGATTTGACCCCAAATGATTACCATCTTTTTCCAAAATTGAATGATTTTTTGGTGGAAACCACTGTGGAAGTGACAACAAACTGAAAGAGAATGTTAGTGAGAGTTAACTTCAACAACTTAGGGGCAACTGATACACAGAAGGCATAGTAAAGCCGGTGAAACACTGCGACAAAGGTTTAAATTTGAACAGTAACTTATGTAGAAAAATAGCTAAGGTATCAAATGTGTTGTAAAATAACTTTTGTTTCATTATCTTAATAAAAAGTGTCTAGAAAAAAAAAATGTGTTTTACTTTCCGAATTACCCTCATTACCAAGTTTTGCAAATTCTTGGTGTATAAAGTTCTTACTGATGATTAAAAAAAAAAAAAAAAAAAAAAAAAAATATATATATATATATATATATATATATATATATATACTCTACTCATCAGCTTATACCTATTTCTCTTTCAGGAAACCTTGCCCTATGTCTATCTGTATTATACACAAGAAACTTTTTGGAACACTTATTCAAACTTATGATTTTTTTTTTTTATTTGAAGGCGAAAAGCACATTATCACCTCCCTAATTGTAAGTATGAGTGTAAAGTGTTACAGTTGTAAGTGTAGTGTTGCAAGTGTAAGTGTGTGTTACACTTGGGTTCCGCAAGGGATGTCTAAATTCTCTGAATGGTGCAGCTAGTCTGCACTAACCCGTTGGGAAAACTTATGATTAACAGCAATGACTATGAAAATTTTTAAAAATATTGCCTTTAGTAGCTCAGATTTACCTATCCAACCAACTTTACTTTGTACATTTCCTCTCATTATAACTGCTCAGTATTATAAATCACTCATTTCTGTACATCCTAGCTGTTTCTGAAAGTGATACCACAAAAACTACCTTAAAGCAGTAGGCTTTTTTGGGGAGTGCTACTGATGCTCCAATAGCATCTGACAAGTCCACTATAAGCTATACTGAACATTAAATAGACTCTAAAACCTCTTCTGAATCTTATATATTACTTACAACATGTGCACTCCACTTGTAGCTCAAGTGCCCACTTTCCCGTATAGTTAATTATACTATGTTGTACTACTATTGTCTTGTGTTTCGTGTTTTGTTTAAATCTTTATTTTCAACTTAAAATTTTTAATCATGAGGTTATTGTTAATGTTAGACTAAAACATGGTGGAACTAGAAAAAGAAGATACATTAGTAAAGTTAAAAGAAAAATCTTTTAGCTCATTAATATGTGAACAAAATTTTTTAACAGTTCAGAATGGCCAGCCCTGCTGATGTTTATTAATCTAATAAATAGCAGGTATGATTAGAAAATCGAACAACAGGTGCTGCCTCTGTTCAAGTAGATTTACCCAAGGGTGATGAAACTTCTTTTGTCATTGAAATGAATAGATCGTAGTAATATCTTTGTTCAGAAGAGTGTGGCATTCTGGTGAATGAAAAAATGATTCCAATTATCGATTGACTATTAATTTTATAAAATGGATGAAAAAATGGAATTAGTATGTATCAAATTTTGTTAAAAATTGAGAAATGAACTTCATAGGCTTACAAATTGAAATTTTCACTGAAAAAGAACTAATTTGAAGGACTCAACTGAAAGCATCCAGGCAAATACAGAAAGAGTTCTAACACAATTAGGAAAACAAATTTCTAGAAATGCTTCTAAAATTGGAAACACTGTTAGATTCAGTCAGTCCAATCAGAATGGGACAACTTTGAAGAAAATCAATCAAAATAGCCTGTAAGTATTGCCATTTTGAAATAACATACCAAATTTTAACTTTCCAATCACACCTTGTAACGCAATTATTTGTTAATTTTGCAAACTGTAATGTTATAAACAGCATATGCTTACTGTAATAATCTTTTATGATACTCAAGCACCCTACCTTGAATTGTAAAAGGTATGTTCTGACACTCGGCAACGACTACATAAAAATGACACAAACCACTATGGCACATTATCATTACTATTCAACTGTTCTCAAATATTTGAAAGTTCACTTGTTAATATCTATACATGACTGATACCACTAAATATTAACGGACTAGAAGTACAACCACCATTTAAAAAGCATGCTCAAAATCAAGGACTAAAGTCCAAGTAATTGAACTATCTGATGCTATGAACACTGCACATTGCAAGAACAGGGGTTGGAGATGCTTCAGAAAATAGACAGTACTATTATATATTTAACTGTAGTTGAGCACTCTGCCACCAGCAGCGTACACTCACAAAGCTCTCATTAGGGTTATCATTCTAGTACGTTTATATTCAATGCTTCCCTATTTAAATTGCAATTTATTAAAACTCAACAAAACAACCTGCAAAGGGAACTTTATACTTGTTGGCACTTAAGAATGTTGAGATCAATATATGAAGCTATGCAAAATAGTGAATAGACAAACAACAATATTTTTATAAATAGTTAATTTTTGAATAACCAAACCTGAGAAAGTCCATGACCTCTGGATACTATGTTTAACTGTGTCAGCTGCACTAATACAATTGTCTCTTCGTTTACTGGGTCGGCGAACAAACTCATTCATCCAATCACCACTGGCTGCAGTAAGCTCCCTGAAAGTCATCAAAAATAGTTTAGAGTTAGCAGAGATATGAGGTACAAAATTTTAGTATTATTAGAAACAAAAATTCTCATTTAAACGTAGATTAAATTCGAGATTGAAGTATTGATAAAATCTATCAAGGAGTTACACAAAAAATAAACACCATTTGTATCCGATGGACAGTGGACCCAATGATGTAGGTTCTAGGTATTTGTAAAGCATGACATGTCAGTTTCGCTCACTCTAAAAGTGATTTTTCTAGTTTTCCTCAGTCTAAAGTCTAGAGATCCTCAGTCAGTCATCAAGAACAGTTATACAACAAAAGTTTCAGAGCAAAATAAAGCAAGGAAAAACACCAATTAGTTTTTCAACAGAAACAATTGGTGATGGAGTTGGGTGTACGGAACAATGCACGAAACATGCGATAAGACAAAGCGCAGATCTCATGCTTCAAGTATGCTTAAATTTTTAGAAGCTTTTTGGCTCTTCCTAAAATAGCTTTGGAAAAATTAACTGTAGATTTTAATTTACATTGGTGTGCATCGTTCAGCCTTCAGTATTTCGATTTTCTCATATGAATGTTTTGTGAAAATGGCAATTATCTGCTTTAAATAAATATCAAAAGTTAGATAGTGCACTGCAGACACACCAACACAAACCTCAAACACTTTGTTTGTCTCAAAACTTTGAATTGGCTCTAGAGGCTAACAGAAATGTAGCCTGCATAGCCCATATAGCCAACATGTCTTCTCTCTGCTATAACTATACCACAGCGGTACTTACTAAATTTTATTGTTGGTTCACTGCCCGAGCAAAGTGAGTTTTCTCTTTAACTCACCCATTTGGCATTTGGTTTATATATTTGTTATGCAATTTTGGCCAAACACATTGACCAATTGTTTTGAAATTTGGTACAAAAGTACCTTGTGTAAAACCCTTTTTAAGATGGTGGCCTCTGATTTAAAGATAACAACTGTAGTTTCTGGCTTTTTCCTGAATAGCCTATCACTTTAACCACTTCATGGGAAATAGTACAAAATTTCCAATGAAGGTATCCAGTAATATTTTCCTTAAATGTTACAGTTACTGGTTAAATTTGAGGAAAAGGTTACGAGCTTAAAAGCTCTGTCGTGGAGCGATGGCCAAGCAATTGATTAAGAATATATTGTTTTAAGTCTATTGGTTACAATATTAATGCTAAAAAAAAAAATTTAACGCTTGGCCTCCATTGTGTTGGAAAATGGACTGGAATCCAAGCGGTTTTAATGAAGCATAATAATTTAATCCTCTAACCAGGTTCCCAATATGGACTATACGAATGGAATACTTATAGAGAGAGATAATGAAATTACAAGTACTGCAGTCATTGTACCTATATGTGAACTAAACCTCTTGAGTTCTACTTCAGCAGACTGGAGCCCTTAATTCAATTACTAGCTCATCCTGCTAGAGGTCCTTAGGGTAATGGAAGCCAAATACCCTTAGCCTTCTGCTGTTACGAGCCTCACAATCAATATGTGGCCTGCAGTTTCCTTTTTTTCCTGCATAACCTACACAAGATTTCTCCTTCTCCATTGTACATCCTGTTCAGGTGCACTCTTACACCACAGTGTCTTGTAATGAGCCCCATAG
The DNA here is from genome assembly GCA_022606455.1 of Callitettix versicolor. Lineage (NCBI taxonomy): Eukaryota > Metazoa > Arthropoda > Insecta > Hemiptera > Cercopidae > Callitettix > Callitettix versicolor. The sequence goes on along the minus strand of CM040183.1, from coordinate 39,651,992 downwards.
TGCTCTTCCCTAGATATCTACTGCCCCTCTAAGTCCTCCATGAGAGACCTTTCTCTTAATAAAGAGACGTTTGCTATGGGAATGCCCATGAAGGTTGTCCCATCTTACCTGATGTTGCTTATTTATTGATAGGTGTCGCTATTGATAGCAGACCCGCCAGAGACAGAGAGATTGCTACAGCCAGCTAGGCAATGTGGAAATAACATTATTAATAATTGCAGAAAATGTTGAATGACAAAATGCTAAATTTAAAAAAGACTGTAAAACTTTAGTGCCAAGGAGGAAGGCAGTAATTGTTAGATATATAGTAACAAGAAGAATGACAACCACCAAAGTAAATTGCATAAATAAGAACTGAAGTAAAATGAAAGAGAAGGTTTCAAAATATCTTTAAGTTAATGTTAAGATTGGTTATGTGATCATAAAAATTAGACTTCTGGAATTATTAAAACATTACAGTTTAAAATTCAAAATCAGTGGCACCATTTACATATGTAATTCCTTGCCATTTAGTACAAGTTTAAAAAAACAGAAGTATAAAAAATCCACAAATATGGTTATTGTAAGACGCATTGATGCATACTCTCTAAACATTAGCTTTGTAATCAATTATGCAATACACTTTGTATTTCCGACTTTTTAACATTTAGCTGTGAGATTAAGCGTAAAATTATTTAAAAATTTATTTCAGTGTAATTAAGTGTAATGCTGTAGATGTAATTTAGTCTTGTTTAAAGTTAATATAATTTATTACCAAATTTCCATTAGAAAATGAACTATTGCAATCATGGTAAAACTTAGCTTTGGCACCTGTAAATGAACACTGATCCTGATCTCTATGTTACTTTTTGCAGTCATATATATATATATATATATATATATATATATATATATATATATATATATATATATATGTGTGTGTGTGTGTGTGTGTGTGTGTTTCACTTTGTTACCCAACAAAATGCAATCAATTGTAAAAAAAACTGTAACCACTTTAAATCTTAATAAATTGTTACTCTTTTATTACATCAGCGAGACAGCTTCGTGCCTCAATTATTATTTTGGGAACACAACAATTAATTCGAATGTCAAACAAGAACTACGATTTTCTTTATCACAAAGACGTTACTGCCTTGAACATCGTGTGATATCGCTGACTGTGTTCTATTGTGTCATCTCGTGTCCCGCTGCAGTGCCGTTCCTAGCCTTTTGGACTGGTCGGGAAAATTTCCTGTGGCGCCTATGTAAGGGACGCGTTTTTAAGATATGTGATGAAAATGGGTATACATATACTTTTGAAATAAATTTGAAAATCATTTATTGATTATAATTATAATGATTATTATTGTAAAAATAACATTTATTTAAATATAATAATATAATTTATTATAATATTATAAATTATTGATAACTTTAAAAACCTAGACAGCGGTGCCCTAACTGAACTAACGCCCTCGGGCGCCGCCCGACTTCGCCCCCCCCAAAGGCCGGCACTGTCCCGCTGACAGTAGCATAGTTACACTACAGCAATACATATATAATAAATCTTTTCAAAATTAACACTTACATGTGTTTATGGCAAACTGTACAAAGCCACTCGGTCGCTTGGTTCGACGTGTATTCGCGGCAGTTTTTGCATACACGGTGTCGGCATGCACGGCAGAATGCGCCTCTGTTGATGATGCGCCCCAACTCGGCTCTGCACCTCGTGCATGAACGTCCGCTCTGCGCACTTCCACACTTTAATGCACCTTTACGTCTCAATGACTGTAGATCCTCTTTCAGCCTCCTAAACAAAAAACAACTCAATCACCATTTGCAGCAATAATAATTATAGTTAGGTATTAACTAGGAGACTCTACACAATTAATTACATTCTAAAACCGGTAGTTCAAAGAACAGTAGATTTCGCAGTAAATTCTTAATCAATTGCTTGGCCACCGTTCTACAACATCGCTCTGAACTCGTAACCTTTTCTGCCAATTTAACCGGTAACCGTTATATTTAGGACAAATATTATGGACCACCTTTATTGGAAATCTAATGCTCTTTCTCCATGAAGCGGTCAAAATTATTACGTCTTGCCTTTCAGCCAGTATTATAGGAAATATTCCGCAACTTCACTCGTCATCGTTAAACCAGAGGCCGCCTTCTTGAAACAAAAGTGGTGCGAAAAAATCTTACACATGCGTCGTTCGGGTTTTACATAGAGTAATTTCGTATCAAATTTCAAAACAATCAATGAATGCTTTTTGCCAAAACTGAGTACATTCGTCATCGTTAAATCAAAGGCAGCCATCTTGCAAAGGAAATGAATAGGAAAATATCTTGCAAATGTGTCCTTTGGGTTTTATACAAAATACTTTCGTGCCAAATTTCAAAGCAATCGGTCAATGCGTTTTGCCAAAACTGCGTAAATTCGTCATCGTTAAATCAGAGACCACCGGACATGAATAGGAAAAAATTGTATACATTGTTCAGGCTTCATACCAGGTATCTTAGTACCAAATTTCAAAACAATCGGTCAATGCGTTTGGCCAAAACTGCGTAACAAATAAATATGCAAACCAAATTCTGAACTGTCTAGTTGAAACAGAGATCTCGCTTCCGTTCTAACTTATGTTCAGTTAGTTGTGTTGTATACTATGTTAAAGGTACAAAATTTCAAAATGACATAACAGTTATAATATAACAGTTATAAAATAACAGTTAAAATACAATTATTAATGATTTCTTTAATATTATGACGTATGTTCATTGTTAATGGGAATAAACATAACCTCAGTTGTAGTAGTGTTATTGAAGAACAGCTGTAGTGCGAAATCAGCAGTTCAGGTGAATATTACATTATATTCATTACCTTCCTTATCAGACACCGAATGCAGGACACATACAGAATACTGAAGCAACATTTTGCTTTTTAACATTCTCAATATGTTTCCTAACACGTCATATTGGTGAGAAGGTATAAAATAGACAGAAAAAAGTGCCCTCAACCGTGTCTTATAATTGATATACCGCTTTCACAAAGACTAGATCAAAAGGAAGACTTCGAAGTTTGTTTACGTATAAGCCTACTCGGCGAGAGTGCGCGTACATTGCGAGTGCTGTCCAGTTAGCGTAATTCTGTAGAGCAAGTACTCCATATGATTAAACGTGACAGCATCGCCAGATATTTATTTAAGACGGTGCAATCATTATGGAGTAAATATTTTAAAAAACAACCTCTAAAAATAGTGATTTAATTCTACGTTATCTTTTGTCTCACTAACTTCAGTTTAAAAAACGCACTAATTACACTTCCCACAAGCAAAAACAAATATTTATTGATCTTGTTTGATAGGCCTATATTATATTTAATCGCCAGCGTAGTTCATTAAGCAACATTATGTATTTACAAATCTAGTGTTTTTTTCTGATTTTCTTTTTGTTTAATAATGCTCTTAATGATTATTGTTATACAAATCGGTTACACAATAACAGCTTGATCTGTTATGCTTACAATATCCGCCTATAGGCTAGGGAAAGCATAGGCCTACGCACACAAAGGAAACAACGCTGTGCATTGTTTTGGCTATTAACTTAGCCTGTAGGCCTAAACTATCAGAAACCCTATTACATCCACTCGTCTGTTCTGATAAAATTTTACTGCTTGATAGATTAATGTATTGGAACACAATGTTAGGTTGCACAATGTATTATTTCCATATGCATAATGCAGTCAAGCTGGAACCTTTACTCTTGGGTTAATGTGTAACCACACCCTTACAAGTCATTAGGTCAATCGCTGTCAATATTAATCCAGAACGCGAATTGCGATAGTTTCAAAACCGCAAGAAACACTATCTTGCAAAGGGCCGAATAAAAAAAGGCAAAGTACGCATACACTTTCCCACATACAGGAAACACTCAATCGTTACCCTCTCTAAATGTTAAATTGCATTAATTTTTGTTGAGGTTATGGGGTCCCTGACACCGTGCTCAAAGACCTGAAAAGCAAATGTCTCCTATTGGTAGGAGGGTACTCGATGGTTAATGTGCCCATAGCACCGGTCTGCTGCGTCTCTGAACTGCGCACTTTTGATTTTAAGTTCAAGCCATCGTTACTCCCTTTGCTTTTCCTTTACAGTTAAAGTATAAACGGTTAGCAATAAATAAAAAAAAAAAAAAATGCTATTGACAGGAGATTATATGACCTACAGTTTCCTCTTACGTCTTGCATAATTTACACACGTTTTTTCTGTGGTGCATTCCTAACCTCTAACACGTCTACGTGCACCGTCAGATCACATACAGTACCCTATAGTGAGTATACCATGGTGTCCTGAGTTGCTCTTCTTCTGATGGACACTCGCACAGGGGTTTCGGGACTCAGATCGTCACCTTCACCCCCCTCTGGAACACAGTCCTAGCCAACAACACCTCTAGTTCTATGCGGTTCACCTGGACCAGGACCTAAGGACTTTGAGGATCTTAACCTCAATGGTTAAGGAGATATCATTACATCAAGTATTTTAACAGTTTTCCATAATATTTATAAAAGATCACTAATAAAATGAGGTTTTTTAACCAAACATGCTCAGTAAGTCAAAATTATTGGAGTAAGTTTATGTTTTTACACTATAGAAAACGATTTTGAACCGTCGAAAGTGAAAAGAAAGAAGAATTAAAGGAAAATAGACAATCTACAAAACTGACACTATCAACAACAAGTAAACTTTTGTTTCTACTGAACCTTGCCAGTTGTTTTTAGCAAATTTCCGTTGGAACAAGACCTGGAGCCTTGAAATAAGAGCTTGTCCTGACTTTTGTAGATCACTTCTGAGGAGTAGTTAAAAATCATGTATATCATATATGAATCGCTAACCGCAAAAAGCGAACATTTCCACAAAACGTAATTTTTAGGAAGCAGAAAAAACACCTCATTCCTAAAAAAACTCAAAAAAGTTAAAAAAAAATTATTTATTAAATAATTTGAATAGGTTATTTCAACAGAATAACTAAGGTTCCATTTTTTTTGTATTTTGAATGTAGTAGTAATTTAAAAAAATTATAATATTACATGAAGATGTTCTCTTTTTGCAGTTAGCGATTCATGTATGCTTACAAACATATCAGCCCGCTGATATATTAAAATGAAAATCATCAACACAGGGTAACTTGCCTGTTTAGAAACTTTCAAAAAGAAATTAGTTAACAGACAATAATAGCGGCTGTCGATAGTTTACGGCCGCTGAAGCTTAACCTTGTGGTTATTCGGCCTAACCATTCACTCGAAGTTTCATAATCATAACATTTCACCGCAATACTCCATTATAAAACAATAAAATATCCTTCTATAATTAAAGCTAGTGATTACACGCTTGAGCGCGTTCAAACATGTTAGTGCAAAATAAAAAGCACAATTAGATTGCATATTGCACTAGTATAATCGTTGCACGCACCTGACTCGCTGTCGACAAACCAACATTATGTAAACGCAACTTTCGAAGCATATAAGCGATAATCATTTGATCAACGTTAAAATCTGCATGAATAAACATTTTTAATTTCATAAATTCATTTAATACAAGCTTGAACCTATAAGCGGTACTGTTAATGACATTTGAAAATTTTAAATGACAATTACCATATTCGAGATGGTTCTCGCTCCAAGTCTGATATCGTTTCAAAAATGACAGCTAATACTTTTGCGAAAAATCGGAACAATGTTCCTTCTAGAAACAGTTGTGTTGAACGGATATAAGTTACACAGGGTTTTAATGTAATTCACATTTTCCAACAGTGAATAAGGAATAAGAATAACATCTATATTATCTATCTTGTATATCTATATCTACAAGAATATAATAATCTTGTATATAACATAATATCTAGTTAATTTACTGGTAATAATATAAAATATAGTTTAATATTTTAATTACGCAAGAGATTTCTTTGTGCAGCAAAATATAGACGCCCACCGAACCGATTTTAATATTTTATGGGTTACTGGAATCCACAACCTAGGCAATTTGCAAATAATTATGAAAATTGGTTATTTCAAATGATTTATGAATGCAAAAACGAAAAATATGCTTCATAAGAAAGACATTGTTTAAAAAAATTGATTAACATTATGGTGCGTTTTATCTATTTTTCTGCGAAGTAGTGGGACATTTTATGAGCTTGAAGAATTCTTCACCATTTTTTAATTAAATGAAAACATGAAATAACATCCATCATTGCATAGTCCATACCTTTAACATTAAGTTGGTTCAACTCTATTAAAAATTTGTTCAACCTGTATGGTTAATAAAAATGAAAAATGTTGAAGTTATGTTAAATTGATAAATAATACATAACAGAATGATCTATGGAAACCAAAAGATCGATCTATAACATAGTATATGAATATGCAAAATTTTATGTAATTCCAGGCAGTAGTTAAGATTTTTATTCCGGACAAACATATATATGTGTGTGTGTGTGTGTGTGTGTGTGTGTGTGTGTGTGTGTGTGTGTGTGTGTGTGTGTGTGTGTGTGTGTGTGTGTGTGTGTGTATGTGTGTATGTATAAAGAATGATAATAAAGTATCAGTTACATTTGAAATGAAACATGGGAAGATGGAGTTTTCATCGCGCGTTAACAAATTAGGGCGCTGGTTATGCAAAACAGATACACTTCGGTAACCATCAATTGTTCCATAATCATCATACGCCAATTTTCACGATTATTATTTACACTTTGTATGGTGCGCAACTAAAAAATAAATCTTGGCCCTTTTCTCATGGAAATAATTTTTTTTTTTTTTTTTTTTTTTTTTTTGGTGTTTAACGTCCAACTATTGTGTACACTTGGGCTAATGCAGACGGTGGGATGATTTATAGCGTATGAAAATGCCAAGCCCTCGCCGGGAATCGAACCCGGGTCCTCGGGGTGAAAGCCTAGTACGCTATCCACTAGACCACCGAGGCGGCTTTCTCATGGAAATAAAAGATGTAAAAAAAAAACTTCTCATGGAAATAAAAGATGTAAAAAACATTACATTCAGTGTATTTTTAATTAATTGCCTGACCACCGTGTTCTGAAGCGCTCAACGTTTCTGCCAGTTTAACCGTAATATGTTACTGGACAAATTTATTGCATATTTTATATTCTTATTTAATGTTTAAAAATATGACATGTCTTGCTACTGCGTCAGTTTTACAGGAAATAGCCAGCAACTACATTCGTATTCGTTAAATCGGAAGCCGCCATCTTTAAATGGAAGAGGATGGGAAAAAGTCTTACAAATACGTCGGTTTTATACAAAATACTTCAGCGATGATGACCTTTATGGTTTTCTGCTAGGAAAAAATTATACAAGGTACCTTCGTACCAAATTTCAAAACAATCAGTGAATGCGTTTGGCCAAAACTGCGTACACTCGTAATTGTTAAATCAGAGGCCGCAATATTGAAACGGAAGTGAATTGGAACATATCTTAAACATAATTCGTTCTGGTTTTACACAACGTATCATCGTACCAAATTTTAAAACAATTGGTGAATGCGTTTCGTCAAAAACTGTGTAACAAACAAATTAACACACTCCCAAATGACAAACTTAAAACAGAAACAGAGACCTCGCTTCGCTCGGTATGTTGAATTAAAGTACTAAGTATTGAAAATATAACACCCAAACGAAACGTATGAAATAAGGAATAAAACCGGCTGATAAAATGTTACTAAAATTTTAGCAATCCATTTACAAACAAAACATACAATTTAAGACAGAGCAAAAATCGGCTGATAAAATGTTACTTAAACTTTAGCAATCCATTTACAAACAAAACATATACAATTTAAGACAGAGCAAAAATCGGCTGATAAAATGTTACTTAAAGTTTAGCAATCCATTTACAAACAAAACACAATTTAATACAGAGCACAAATCGGCTGATAAAATGTTACTTAAACTTTTAGCAATCCATTTACAAACAAAACATAATTTAATACAGAGCACAAATCGGCTGATAAAATGTTACTTAAACTTTTAGCAATCCATTTACAAACAAAAAATACAATTTAATACAGAGCACAAATCGGCTGATAAAATGTTACTTAAATTTTAGCAATCCATTTACAAACAAAACATATACAATATAAGACAGAGCACAAATTCGAAACTGAAAAAGTAGAACTACACCCTGACAGCCGTCGGCATTTGTTTTTTTCAATTTATTCTGGAACTGTAAGCTTTTTTCAAATGTGGGCAACGACTTGTACTATTAACCTGCATACATGTTTAAAAGTTAAGCGAAACCTGGTATATAAATTTTAACAAATTTGACTGATTTTCGGCTTTTACTCGATAGCTGCTGAAACAGACTGATTGCGACTCATACGTTTTGTTCGGGCAATCTAGGACGTTGGCTCAAGTGCACACGCGTCCAAATAAAACCACTTTTTTGAATTTAAAAGCCATGAAAATACCACAACCAATTTAATTTACGATCATCATAACTCACACACACACACACACACACACACACACACACACACACACACACACACACACAACACGTAGTGTGCGAATTTTTTACTATATTTTATGCAAAATAAATATATTTATAGTAGATTGTATATTTTTGTTTTACAATACATCAGACAGTAGGCGGTAGGCGGTAGGTTGTAGGTACAAAACTATTACATTGTACTTAACAGATTAAACCGTATCTGTGACTGTCTGCTTCGTGAGCTTGACCGCCGTGCTGAGTGCATTGACTCAAAGTGAAGGCTGCTGGCTGATCAGTTGCGAGCACAATAGCCTTACAGTGGTTATTCACACAGTTCACACCGAAGATCGCACGTAGATTTACATCCCTTTAGCACGGTATACACGGTAAATCCGAAAAGTTATTTAGACCTGCTTAATAAGTGTCCGAACCCAAACTTAGAAAAATGTTTGAAACATTTTTAGCGACTTTCCATTGGGAAATAGCTCATTAAAACGCCGTCATATACACCCAGACTATAAAACGAGCAACGATTATAACCTATAAAACACGTTGTGGGAGATCTTTTGATTGTTTTTACATGCATGTATCCGCGCGTGCGAGTGAGTATTTCTCAATTTAAGCGAGAATTAATATAAACCTAACACAAAAATGATTTTGGTACAAATTCGTAAGTATTGTTACCGTAAAATCTGTTCAGGCTGCAGGTATACAAAATCTTTAAAAAATGCATAATTTATATGACCAAACTTTGAGCGAAATCCAATTGGACTGTTTAGGTTTACAATTGATAGTTCTCAAATTGGTGTTTTACACATCCAATCAATCACACGTTTTGTTCGGTATTTCGTTACAACGTGGGAATATTCCCCAGCTGTACAACACGTGTTGTCATTGAATTTACATTGTACTTCGGGTTTGCGCAAGAATGCACGCATCGCATCGTAGTTCCGTTCTCAGGCTGTTATTATAAATATCCTGTAAAATCTACAAAATAATGGTGCAAAAACATAACACAAATTTTCTCACATCCATCATCGAAAAATCTCACTCGCAAGTTACAGGCAAAAGGAAACAAAAAAAAAAAAATTAAAATTTTATTTCAAAAATCATTAAACACACTGAAATAAATGTGATGAAAACCGATAGTGTCGATTTTAAGAAAATCCCATCTTGTTGAATACGGCTTACCATTTACTAACATACGCGGCTGAGACAAGACCTGTACTGTGTTATACCTGTGCAGCACAGAAAATGCTGGAATAAACGGATATCAGCAAACAAGGCACTGAAAGATAGAAGGAGTGAAAAAACGCGCATATGTAACATAGAAAGCATTAACCATTGGACGTTTTGTAGTCTCCGGGAAGAACTGTAAAGTCCGGGAGTTTATCAGGTCGGCCACAGGCTGGTGAGGTACTCTTCCGGTTCGGAATCGTAGATAAAAGTTAAAAGTCCGTTTGTTCTTCTTTAAAGTTGCCTAAATTCCTCCTGTTTCCTCCCTAGCAAGTCTTGTACAGTTGGGCGCTGGTAGGCCGCCGTGTAGTCTTGCTCTGGTGGATTGTCCTCCTCGATGTTCTGCCGAACAACGATGTTTGATTTGTATTTATACTTGAAATTATGGCGGGAACCATAACTTCTCAGAAATCTATTGTTAATATCAGAGAAAGAATGCACAAATTAGGATAAAGCTACTGGATATGGGAGATTCGAGGTGGTGCGCCAGTAATGTCAGGGCAGAAATATAATAATCTTCTTTATTTAGGGTACTTTAGACCCGAGATACGCGAGCACTACGAAGCAATCAGAAGCAAGTTTTGCTTGAAGGGAGAATTGTGAACTAGGTTCGCAGGCGTAATCTGTTTGAAATCCGGGAGAGAAGTTCGGTATTTTATCGTGAATGTTTTTCAGTGTTAGTGTTTTTAGTGTTAGGCGATGACAGATGAAGAAAGAAAAGAATGGAATATGATCAACACAGGAAGGACGGCAAACAACAACATAGTACTTATTGTAAAACATAAGTGAACGAAGGTTAATGAGGCGCCCAAGAAATAGATAGAGCGATGGTCCAGGGAAACGAAGAGAAGCGGCAACGTATCTAACCAGGAGAAGTAGAAAGAAAAGAAAAACGAGAAAAAAGGAGAAGAGGAAGAACTGGATGAAAACGATGAAGAACAACAACAAATGGTTTCTGAGATATATTCTCAGATCGGTCAATTAGTCAATTAGTAGCATGAAATTAGTCAATCAGTTAATTAGCCTAGTCTCCAGCTACATGAGCGCTTGCACGCACGCGCGCGCACACACACACACACACACACACAGCGTATAGGACATTCACATAAAATTTTTAAAAAATCTTTTTTTGCTTCATGTCCACAAAACACAGTTACAGCCATCAAAATCAACTTTTTCACGATCACAATACTTGTATATACTTCGTACAGTGAAAGTAGATCGTAATAAAATCAAAGGACGCCTACAAATGTTGTGCCGCGTGTTATTGACTCTAACTGCCGCTGCCAGTGATGTGACTGTACACGTTTCAAGGCCAAGCAAGAACCACAGGGTCTGAAGGAAGTGAAAGGTTATTTTTAGGCAACCGAATTATTGTATAACAGGTGTTCCTAATCATACTGATCCACACATTGAAATAATGCATGACTTAATCAGGTGCTTTTCCACCACGAACTGGAATAACAAGGGGCTGAGGATTTTCCGAAGTTTCTCAAGTGCGGAGGTGTCTGCATAACTTTCGTACTGTGCATCAGGAACATTGGATTCAAGGAATAATCGTGGCACTTAGCTGTCTGCTGATGTGATGAAACGATACCATCACTTAAACGAACATTTCGTTAAAAAATCACCTTGGTATTTTGTAAATAAATACCAATTTTTCGTATTGGTAAATCAAAAAGCTTTTGGCGATTGTCAGTCGGTTTCAAAATGGCAGGGAGCAAAGCGCTAACTATAAGAGAGGAGGCATTAGTGAAGGGGCTTTTAATTACCTAGAAGCAGAAGACTTACTACGCATCAAACTTTGGGTGTTAAAAATTACTGATGACACTCTGACTGAAACCGTACTTCAAGACTGGAGGACTGACAGGCAGCTAGGAACTCAATACCACGGAAAACCGTGCGTAAGTAAGGAGTATAAGGACTGTGAGGCTCTTGCCAGCACGAGGCAAAGGGTGTTTGGCTTCCAGGACCCTGAGGACCTCCAGCAGAATGAGCTAGTCAATGGATTGCTAAAACTCGTTGAGAGAACCAGTCTTCTAAACTATGTACAAGAGGTTTAGTTGCACAACAAATCCTCTAAACGCGGTGCTACGGGGCACAGAACCTATTATAACGTCTACAGAATGAGTCAGTCAAGGGATCTACAGTGATTATATTGTAGTTTATGGAGGGTATATGATGTGTCTAAAAGTGGTATATATTGCTGATCTAAGTGGTACAGATTTTACTGCGTGCGATTATCTTCTGTCGAATTTACAGAAGAGTAGAGACAAACCGGAACTCTGACAAGTAAAGTGTAGATACAGCACTTTTATTTTATTTTATTTATTTATTTTGCTTGATACTTTTAGATTTTACTAATATGAATTAATAGTAATAAGGTATCGGTCAGGTAACGGTAAAATTATTTTTATAACACTATCGCCGGCCCTCGGTGGATTCAAACCTGAGGTTTCTTACTCACAAAGTACCACCCAACCATCCCAGTGAATGACCAAAGAATAATGTAGGCTATTCCTGACTTCGTCCAGTCATCCTACGGAACCTACATATTTATCTCACAAAGTCTAATGGGTAACAAATTAGATAACATATTATATTTCGTACCTTATGTGTGTAAGAATTGGATTTACTTATCTTCATTACACAAACGTTATTATATAAGGTATTTTTTATTTATTGTTTTGGTTTTAACACGAAGTAAACAGGTACAGTAATACTTTATATAAATATCTATTAAATTTTTTTGATATTTGAAACATTTTATTTTTTTCGATACTTTTATTCGGTAGCTACTAATATTATTTTCGGGTTTTCTGCCGTATCGATACTTTCATTTAATACTTCATCCTTATAGAAAAATAGGATGCGGTCGGTGCGTAGTGCTACATTTTACATTTGTTTTGTAATAAACATGTTTGTGCCACGATACGGTCGCAGTCCTGTTTATGTAAGTTCATCTGAACTGTGCTTTATATCCTCTGATGAAAGCAACTGCTGACACCTTTTCATCATTAACTGAATGTCGGTACTTTGATTTGTAAAGACCGCGTTGGATCCACTCCAGTAGATCTGAAAGTCAATAGCTTCACATTTCAGTCATTTGAAATACAGCAACCAGACTACACGTAGGCGATTCGTGTAGGCCTCCAAGTACACTTGAGGAACTGTAAGTTTCCTTTTCCTTGACATAAAGTACCGACATCGACGTAGGCAACTACTTTCGACCTAATAATTCTTTTACATGATTAACTTCACATTTATTCAAGACTCTTCTGTGGAATGCAGACCTCGCAAAAACTACTCGTAAACAGTTCTTAAAATCGTAAAGTTTGAGATTCCTACGCGATAGAATTGCGACCTTGAATTATTACAGATTTAATACGTCCAGTTTAGAGCAACTTATTTGATGCATAAAACCAGCCTGGAGGTACTTTAACGATAAAAATGAGTAACTCGCATTGTAACGGCAGCGATGCTAATCAAACACAGATGGGAAACACATTCCGCGTGACGTCCGTTGTCTGCACTGACAATACTGGTTACTCTCATACTCTAAACCGAAGTAACTGTAACTGTTTTGCCATCGGTAATGTTTGCGTTGTGACGTCACGGCATTGTTGTTTTAATGTCACCTGTTACGGCAACAGAAGTGTAATTACACACCGTTATCTTCGCGCGGCAATAAAACTTCGTTATTTATAATTTCGTTTTGAATCCGACAACAGTTTTTCTGTTTTACTTGCACCATATCGGCACACGAGGAGCGGTCATCGTGATAAAACCCAGACCAGGATGTGCTAACATCCTTACCACCAGTACATGTTTCAAAAAATAGAATTCGCAATTTAGGTCCGATTTTATTCAAAGTGGCACTGAAATTTGATTTTAGTAATACGCTGGACAATTTCTTTACTCAGCAAAATCGTTTAAAAATTAACTTTTTTCCCTCACGCTTTGAAAATCTGAGTTCACCAATGTAAATGGCCTTAAATCACCACTCATATTTTTTTAAAAGTTCACTGAAAATACGAACACTAACCTGACAAAGGGAAAGCTATGGCGGTCAGGATTAATTTTTTCTCTTTATATCCTCTCCCTTTTCTGTAAAACGCAAAAATTATCACAAATTAGAATATTAATTTGTTTCATGTAATTGTGTTCTACGGTTAATTTCCTTTTTTTCAATCTACCCTCGAACGGTTTTTTTTAATTTCATATTTTGTACACAAATATTAGTTATAAATCTTTATATATGAACCAAAAGTTGGAACCGTTTTTTCTGTTTATTGTGAACAGGTCCTAAAATGTTTTTTTCTGTGAAAAAACTGACGAAAACGTTTTGTTAAAATATTTAATGGCTGCATTTAACTAGATAATCCGGTTTTTAAAGTGTTTTTATCAAAAGCCTACAGAGAACTGAATTTTTTTAAAACACAATAAAATGTTCCAGAGATACAGACACAAATCAAATGCTACAGAAATTTGTAAAACCGTTTAGTCTCCAAAATGCACACAACTACTCCCATATGACAAGGTAAAAATTACGTCTTTGTACTTCAACGATTCTTATTCGTCTAACACAGTGACACATAGGAGTCTGTGGGCTTTATCGGGCATATTGAAACTACTTGTAAGACTAACGCTGATTATCGGATAACTCAGCTATTTGTTCAGCTACAATTAAGTTTGTATCTCGTTTTTATTTTGAGAATCTCGTATATTACAATGTGGTTCGTTTTTTTTTACATTTTGCCTAAGTTTTTTTTAAGAAACAGCAAAGATATTTAAAATCAAAACATACAGAAAATGTAAAAAGCTGACCACATTTCCGCATACAAGACCTTTAAAATAAGATATCAAACATAATATTATCTTAACAAACAACTGAGTAATATGTACTGTATACCGTTAATTAACATAGCCTACTGAAAATAGATTCAATATGGCCGACAGGTCTAAAAAGTGTATATAAAATTGCCAATGTGGTAGTCTCTGCCTGAGTTAATGAAAGATAAAAAAACAAGAAAATGGCGTCTCAGGTAGTTTGTTCTGCTAAAACCAACAAGATAAGAAGTGTTAGCAGCGAGTGCAGAACCTGTGCTTATGCAAACAGTTTCATGCCACTGTGCTGTGTAGTATAGCAACACAACGGCTGCAGACAGTAGCCTATCTGAGTCTTGGCAAGATTAGCAGATCCACAGATCGCAAGAACCACCCACATTGTGCTCTTTATGCGCACACTGTTTCCCATGAGAACACCCATGTATTCAACAAATACGAGAACTGTGCGACACGCAACTGCCGTGATAGAAGCGAACTTCCAAAGTATTTTTATTTTTCTTACTCTTTTAAAATTCTGATTTCACCACCGTATTCAGCATTAAAAACACTGATAAGAATTTTATTTCATTTTATATATTAGTTTTTAAACTATTATATCCATTACAATAAACTATCGTATATTGCAATGGATATACGAAAACTATCCTTGACCGCCGTTAAATTAAATGTCTTAATTTCAACGGGTTTTAAAAATTTTAACTGGTCATTTATGCAGTTTTTAACAATAATTACGACTGTGAACAAGGATTTCCGGGGAAAACATTTTAAACAAACAAGTTATGAATTTATAAATATGACCATCATTTTGAAATTGTTTAAACAAATTTTGCTGTTTAACAAATTCGTCCATCCTATTATAATAATCGATTTTTGTGCCAAGTTTGAATCAAATAGGACAGAAATTGTGAACGAGCGCGGGTGCGGGCGCACACGCAAATTCTTAACAACCCCTCAAAAAGTGATTTAGAGGCCAAGTGATTTAGAGGTCAGGATCGGGTCTGGACCTTGGGGGCCGCTTCAAAAAGTGATTTATCGTCTACATTAGTCCAAGTGTGCACAATAGTCGGACGTTAAAAAAAAAAAAGTGATTTTGAGATCAGGATCGGGTTTGAACCTTGGGGGCCGCTTCAATAGCACATTCGCTAATAATAGTGGCACGCAACTGCCTCGCTGGAAGCGAATTTTCAAAAAATGATACTTAAATGATTTCCGTACTGAGGGTCTGTAGGCACCTTGTTTCAAAATATATACACTACATACTAACAAGAATGGATCAGCTGACTACCGGGTCTTCTGTACTGCCGCAACGCGGTCTGCACAGCTTGCAACATATGACTTACTTTTTTATTTAACGTATTTCTTCCAAAGTCGTTGGGAGATTTTTTCAAAACACGCTTTTGCTGAAGTTCATAAATACAAAAATATGTAAAATATCGAAATATTCTGAAAACCGATTTTAGTTTTGATCCAAATTCGGCTTATAAAATTTTCGGGATTTTTGAGACCTGACACGCCCAGTTAGCAGGGGAGACGTGAAAACCTGAACTTTTGTAGAGGTGTGGTAGCTCTGTATAAATTTTTCATAAGCAGTATTACTTACTGTAAAAGAGTAGGCTATTACTTGTGGTTTCCAATGGACACCACTAGATAAATAAAAATAAAAAATATTTTTACTCTTAAGATTGTTTTACTCTTAAATAATTTTAGGGGCAAATAACCAACCCTAAATAATTTTTGTCGTCGTTCCCTATATTTTTCCTTTTTCGCCAAACTTTACATTTAGCAGAAATAAGGATATGTTACCGTCAAACAGGCAGACACGCGCCCGAATGTATAAGGGTCCTTGATTTTTCCTACAGTCCCTAAATAATAAGTAATCAAATTTTTTATTAATGGATGTTTCAATATGCTATTTCTGTAAGTATTTTTGTATAGCCTACAATACACAAAAACAAACTCTGACGTGTTCCTTCCGTATCTTCAATGTAGTTAAACTTGAAAATAACCTACATTTTGAAAAGTTTCAAATGATTTCACTGGGTAACGAACTTGTACAAGCTTTTATCAAATTGATTTTTGTGCCAAATTTGAATAAAATCTGATCAAAACTGCGAACGCTAGAGTCGGAACAGAAGAATGTGCTAAAAAACACAAACACAATTAATTACCTACGCATACAATTTTAAATACCAACAAAAACATGTTCTAGAGGTCATGTCTAGAACATGATCTTGTTCTCTTTTTATAGGCCATGGTCTGTATCTAACAAAGCAGGTCGAACAGCTCATTTTCCAATTGAAATTCGCAAGTTCCTCAATCTCTTTGTTTTGCCAAAACCATAAACATAAAAAAATCATTTTATCACAACTGGTAACAAAAATTTCCATCAAATTTAGCTCTGAAGTAAATGAAACGTATTGATTTCCAAAAGCACACTGTTCGGAAGCTTCTGAAAGGACCTAAACACGGACAAATGTCTTCAAACCGGATTTTAATGCTCACTTTCCGCGAAAAACTTACTAGACCAAAAAGTGTTGAAAATGGTTAAGAACTGTTTTACTTAAAATCGGTAACGGGGTTTTCTATCAAATTTACCTCAAACTCACTACTTCATTGAACAACTGTAACGTACAGATTTGTCTCAAAAACCTAAATAAATGTTACACGACAACAACTATCAATCACAGTTTAACAGATTTATCGCCTTAAAACCTTAACACAGTTATAAATAACTGTTATAAATAACAGTTATCACGTTTAATCACATGCAAAACTCTCGGCAGCTGTATATAGACAAACCCGAATAAGATAATTGTGCAACAAATACGGTTGGTTCGTTATTCACGGCTCTATAACGACTTCGTTATATTTTATAACATTTATGACAGCTATTATACATCGATATAAGTGTATAGTAACGGGTTCTGAACTATAATACACATTTAATTGTTACGAGTTATAAATCTAAACTTTACTTTATAGACAGTGATTTGCAACTGAGAAAATAACTCCCTCAAGCGGCTTATTTAACAAAATGGCGTTAAGAAATATAGAAACGGCTTCATATATCTGTTTGTAATAAAGACAGAAACATGAAACAAACAGTGTTTTGCATAAATATACTTTCTCTGTTTAAAAATTGAGACCAATGTAGTCTTTTAATTTCAAAAACTAAGTTTATTTTATAATATTTATGTTAGAAATATAAAAATATATTTGCGTTTTTCAAAATAGAAGGGAAAAAATTTCAGACCGTACCTGCCTCGCTGGAAGGAAGCGAATTTTCAAAAAAAATTAATTTATTAATTTCACATAAACTAACATTTTAATAAAGAAATACTTTTAGCGAATTTTAAATGGAAAAAATTAGCTATTGGAGCAGCCATCACAGATCCTGAATTCTAGATCACTTTTTGAGTAATTGTTAAAACGTGTGTGTGTGTGTGTGTGTGTGTGTGTGTGTGTGTGTGTGTGTGTGTGTGTGTGTGTGTGTGTGTGTGCACGCTCACATTCGCAATTTCAGTCCGATTTGATTGTAGCACAAAAATCAATTATGGTAACAGCTTGGACAAGTTCGTTAACCAGAAAAATTCGTTCAACAGTTTCGAAATGGTAATAATTTTAAATCTTTAAAAATACATAATTTTCCGTTGAATATTTTTTTTAAATCTGATTTTACCATCGTAATTAGCGTTAAAAACGGAATAAGTCAACATTTTGGATTTCCAAAATCCGTTGAAATTAAGGAATTTAATTTCACGGCGGTCAAGGATCATTTCCGTGTTTTCAATGCAATTTTAAAGTTTAAAATGCTAATATATGCAGATTTTAACGCTGTTTGTGACGGTGAAATCTGTTTCAAAAAGAAGGTACGATCAAAAATGTTCCGTGATTACATTTTGATTACTCTCGAAGCGATCAAAAACGTAGACCAAATTTTGAGTTTAATCTGACGAACCTATTAGCAAAACTATTAGGCTGTTAGCTCATTACCCGAAATTTTGGGAACGTAGAGACCCGTACTTTTTGTTTGAGAAAAATCAATTCTAGCTTTTTGGTAAAACAACATTATTTATAATTAAAATTGGTCCTGATATGTGGGTAACCAGGCATGCATGCCAGATTTCTTCAAAATCGGACAATTAGCTTTTACTATCCAGCAATGTGCACAAACACACTTCCAAGTAAAAATAACTTTCCTGGACTTAAATTGTCTGGAAATAGATATCGTCACCAAAATCTCAATATCGATATTTTTCAAGTTCACAATACTTACACTTTGCATAGACAGAGTGTAAAAATTACTTTTCTTTGAAACTTACCAGAATATTTTAATCCTAACCAAACACTTTCTCCTGTACATTAAGGTGGTAGAAAAAAAGTTAGAAGTCATCATCATTTAAACTTTTACCTAACCCAGGTAACTCTAACAGGACGCACATACGCGTACACTCACACACACACACGCGCACTTATACTACTAAACATGCGCTATGCATTTACACATTACACTTCAACACTTTACTGTTGTATTGAACCCTTGCTAATATAACAAAGAAACCATAGCCTACAGCAAGATAAGCATGTTTGTGCCTCTTATCATTAAGGCAAGCAAAGGTGGGGGTAATGAAAATCTTATCTGATTGCATTAGAAAATAACAATGCACGCTACTGTCTCGCATACAAAAATGAAAACATCGAATTACCAAACAAGAATAATAAACGAACGTTTATTACCCAATTTCAAACTATTTTCTCGGAGATATAGCTACATACATGTTTCGTTAGAATACGTGTTAACTAAATTCTGTCAAAATCGTCCAAACCGATTTCTGACAAAAAAAGGCTTGAAATATTGTTGAACATTAAAAATAATGGTCAAAATATAAATAAATCCAAACTGTATGCAAAGTTTCATCCAAATCGGCAATTTTTTTCAAATCTTAAAAGAATCGCCGATTTTTTTTATATTAGATGTTTTTGGAAAGCCAATTTCACCATCGAAAATAATGTTCAAACCTGTATAGATTAGCATTTTAAATTTTCAAATTTTTAAGCTAAAAAAAATAATTGTTGAAAATTCGATTTATGAATGATATATCAGCAATACAGATGCGTGCCGTGATTAGGCTATACTTTGACGATTTACAAAGTAAAAACGAAAAGAAATTTTAAGGATTGTCGGGTATTGTTCCCCTCCCATAAGTCCGGTTGTATTATGCCTCACTAGAATACCTTCACTTGTATCAGAACTACAGTATGCAATGTTTTCCCAATACTTTTTTATTGCCAACATCTTTAATTCATAGATTTTACCGCAAAACAATAAGCTGTTAGACCTTGCCTTTCTTCGCCAACATAAAACCTTTTACAAAGGCTTTTTCTCGCCTTTGTAACCTATCCAATCCCCTTAGGGGAGTGCAGACTAGCTGCATCTATTGAGAGGATTTAGATGTCCCTCACGATATCCGAGTCTAACACACATTTACACTTACAACACTACACTTACGACTTTGATACTTTACACTCACACTTACATTTAGGGAGACGATAATAGCCTCAATGTGCTTTTCGCCTTGAAATAACCTACTTAGTTTTGTAGTTTACTATTGTTACAATAAATCTGCAAAACAACTTCAGTGGACTAACAATCTGTCAACAGTTAACCTATTAATTTCATTATCTGGCCAGTATTTTAAATAATGCCAGTTGGGAAATGATTTATTGGAGCGGCGATCATTGTAAGACCCAAGATCATGAAATCAGCACCGATGCTGACCTCTAGAATACCATATGTCCGACATTCGATTGTAAACAGCATCGAGCAAAACACCGAAACATAGTAAAACACAACTATGCATGCGATGCACTCTCGATTCTGAATCCGGTCCAACTTGAATTTAAATTGATCAAAAAATAAATAAATAAATATTTTTTATTGTTGATAATACTTTTTATCAAACATATCAAAATAATATTTTATTACAATACAGTAATTAAATGTAAATAGTTAACTCATAATTACAAATAATTTGTTTGTGCGTATTTGTAGTTTAATTTTAAAAATGTAAGTACTTATCCAGTATCCGGAGTATTACCGTGGCGTGTTGTAAAATTTGTATGTAGTCAAACAAAACCATGTTAATTAGGTTCTTAATTCTTTTTTTCAATTCTATTGTTTTCATTATTAATAACAAGCATTTCATAATCGTTCTCGCAATGGAAAACATGTTATTTACTTCCGCGCGATAGTGATTTTGAGGTTATGCGGGTAACTTTTATTTCACATTTTTTCGAACTTCCGTAGTGAACTGGTCTAGTGTAACATTTATCCATATTATCTAAGTACCACGCGAATATAGGTAACGTGTTTTTCATCGCGAAAACGATTAATTAAATGTGTGTTACCAATAATGAAAATAAAAAAACTTATAAAAAACACTCAAGAAATTGTAAGTACCAATTTTTACATCGCACCGAGACACTCCAGACAATAAATATCATAATAATGTTTCTTGTAAATTTACAACGCAGAAATTAAATGTAAATAAAGTGTCAACTCAAAATTATAAATAATGTGTTTGTACGTATTTTTAGGGTGATTTTAAAAATGAAGAATATTAAATGAGAATTTTAACATTTTGAATTAATATTTATAAAGAATGCATTTTTTGTTGCTCAAATATAAACAGAACAACTTTGTTTGAATAAATAAAATCAAGATCGACTAGACAGAGAACCGGCAACGTGAGAAGGGCCAGGAAAGATCTAATGAATGAATTCATCTTACTGACTGTATTAAGCGGTAATCGTATTGCATTTGGCAAAAATATAACTCGTTAGTGGCCCCCACAAACGGGTCCAAGTGCACCTGAGGGTTCCTGGTCCGAGAATGTTAGAAAAAAAAATTCGAAAAATAATTAACTGTAAAAATTAATGTTTAATAAAACTAAACTATAAATAAAATTATTACTAAGCCATTTTTTAGGCGTAGTGTGACTATTTTTCAAATGGTGTGTGTAAAACGACACACTCAACTATAACAAGGTATTTTAGATTTTTAGTCCCGTGTCTGAAATTTTATGTGGGGGAGGTCACGAAATCATTTCG
Source organism: Callitettix versicolor (assembly GCA_022606455.1). Classification (NCBI taxonomy): domain Eukaryota; kingdom Metazoa; phylum Arthropoda; class Insecta; order Hemiptera; family Cercopidae; genus Callitettix; species Callitettix versicolor. The sequence goes on along the minus strand of CM040183.1, from coordinate 39,630,319 downwards.
AAGAATCTGGTAAATGTGCAATGATCGAATACTCGATTCGAAGCAAAGAACTGTGTACTAATCCATCACTAGGTAGAACATGTTAGACGAGGCGTTCGATTCAACATGTTTGGCCGACATGTTAGTTCGTGGATGGCTTGCTTTAGTTTAACAACAAAAGCAAGTCATGATAATTTTAAAAAACTTTCAAGCTATGCAGTATTTTGAGTTTCTTTGAGTAACGTTTTTTGTCCCTTGACATTTTTTGGCTTCATGTTCATTAGCGAACTTAGATTGTAATATATACTCGAGTCAGTGAAGGAGCATCGATTCCGACCACTATATCACTTTTTAAAGGAGAGGTCGTCAAAATTACATGCAGTATTTTTAAGTATTAAAATATAATATATTTTTAAAAATAACTGGTGTAATGTTTTTCTACCAAAACATGTTACGAATAGCCTATATATGTTTGTTACAAAAATAACGACAATACAGAGTAAGTTACAAAATGAATTGCTTAGTTGCACGAGATATCCTGACACTTTCATTAGATTCTAATGGCTTTCTAAGATTGTACAAATTTAGGTTAATAACAACTTGGTGGCAAGCTCTAACACTCACTGGCTTAATGAATCCAGTAGTGACTTTATTTCAGGCACTTTATTGTAGACCTGCACTTGATGACAGACACACGGTATCGTGACTGCGCCATTATCACTAACCTCGAAGTTGCAAGTGACACTAATGTTTCAAAAGATTCTCCCAGCACTTGGCACTTGGCACTTGGGCTGGTGAATTTAAAAGTCAGAAGTACGAAACAAGGAAATTCACGTCCGATCATGCCGCTTTATTGGCGAAATTTCATTGGGGAATGTGAAGCGGCCATCACGGTAAGACCAAGGCCTGATCTTGAGATTAGCACCGATCCTCACATAGGCTATAGATCGTTAAGCACGCTCACGTTCCAACTTTTGGTAACAGCTTGAACAAGTTCGTTAACCGGCAAAATATTGTTTGACAATTTAAAAATGGCGGCAATTTGATTTTTTTAAAAATCCATAACGTTTTTGTCCTAAACATTTTTGAAAATCCGATTTCACCATCGTAATCAGCGTTCGAAAAATGAAAAATTACCATTTTTAATTATCAAAATCAGTTAAAATTAAGAAACTAACTTGACTACGCTAAGTCATTTTCGTATTTTCAATATATTTGAAAGCTTGATTACATATTAGATTACGATGGGCGAAATCAGAATTGAGAAAAAAGGGCAAGATAAAAAAAAAAAAATACTGATCGATGTAACGAACCTTGAGGAACCTAAATTTCGTCTACTTAGGTAAGCTTCTGCTACACTTACAGGATGTATCATATTTAATACGAAAAGTATCGAGGCTACTTAATTACTAGCAGAATCTTTCTGAAAGTCTGAACATCTCAACAGAACCCTAAATACTTTTGTGTTTATAGAACTTCGGCCCTTTCACTTTGAAGGTAAATCTGGTGAAAATGTTTTCTATACCTAGTTGTTTCGCAAGGCGGCAGTTTGTACAAGCGGTAGCTGCAGTAGAAGACAAAGAAGTACAATCTGGACGGCCATGATCAAGTTACAGTTTATTGCGGAAGAACACAAACTAACCTAACCTAACTGACTGTATTCCACTTTTTTATTACTGGTCTTTTATTCCTTTTTTTATAGCAAAATCATTAATAACATTTTCAAAAAAAGTCAAAATCAAGGAAGAAATAAAAGTAGAATTTACTCGCAGTGGTGTTTTCCCAACCCTACGAGGCTCTTCCTTTCCCTACGAGGAAAATCGAAAACAGTCATGTATAAACTGCATAGTGGTGGAAGTAATTTGCACGTATTAAAATAGGAGGAAAGTTCATTGCTATGTTATATCAATACATGGCAATTGTTACTGGAAATTACTTTAAAAAAACATTTAAAATATTTAACTTTTACAATTACAAGCTGATTTTTTAATGGTTTACCGCAAATGCTTTTCCATTACAAAAATATGATTTCACTATTGTAATCAGCGTTCAACTCTGCACAAATTGGTATTTTTAAATTTAATTAAAAATATTTTCTCGATACAAGACTATCCAAACCGAGTATATTGTTAATACAGAAATTAGAAAAAACATATCCAAAGGAGTTAAACTTAAACTTTGACCCGCCACGTAGATCGAACTCAGGAACTCTCATGACCTGCGTAAATAATCACGCGTACTATGCGTCATTGGAATTAAATTGGACTTTCCAAGCTACACCGGAAACAATTCCGGAAAGTCATTTTTATAATAGTTTTAATTCAAACTTAATAGCGCCATTAGCTGCTTCCCGCCCATTCCATTTTGATGTACTAGTATCTTCCAATGTATGATTATACTGTAGCAACTGCACATTCATTTCACTTCGCTCCCGGATACTTTCTAGTAGTAGCAAAAAACAATTTATTTTAAAATAAAAATCACTTGAAATATTTTATACCGATCCCCGCATGCAGGTATAAATTTTCATATGCGAAAATAACCTCAAATTTTTAACATAAGTATGAAAACACCTGACAAAAACAGCTTTTGGTAAAATAAATTGTTCTTTTTTACGTCTATTATACTTTATGCCGGTGTTATGAAAACTTGAGATCAGCGTTAACGAAAAGCATAAAGCTTACGCCTGTAATACGTCTCGAACCTTGAAGTCTGCATTTTCAGAGACGCAGCAGTCTGACCGGTGGCTTGGCCACTTCGATCACCAGGCTAGGCTAATAATAATAATAATAAAATATACAGCTATTTCACTGACGTAATAGAAGCGAATTCCCAAAAGCATTTTTTCTTTATCTTACCATTTTTGAAATTCTGATTTCACTATCATAATTAGCATTAAAATCTCCATATATTAGCGCTTTAAAAACTTTAATAAAATTGTATTAAAAATACGGAAATGAACCCTGACAAGCCGTCAAAACATTTCTTAATTTCATTTCAAAACTCAAAATAATAAATTATGCATTTTTTAACGTTGATTATGATGGTAAAATCGGATTGTCAAAATAATTTAAGAAAAAAATAACGAATTTTTAAAGATTTGAAATAGCCACCATTTTGAAACTATTTGTCGAATTTTTCTGGTTAAAGAACTTGTCCAAACTATTATCATAATCGATTTGTTTACCAAGTTTGAATCAAAGCGAATGAGAAGTCAGGGTCGTTGTTCATTTCAAGGTGTCGGGTCTGGGTCTTACTATAACATCGTTCCAATAGTTCTTTTTTAAAATGGAAAGTCATTAATAATTTTCTGAATCAAGTTGAAAAATTGATTTTGGTAACAGCTTGTACAAATTGCTTCTCAGGAAAATCCATTAATTCGTTCACAATGACGGTCATTAAAAATATTTAAAACAATCGAATTGTTTATCCTACATTTGTTTTGCTCTTTTAAATACGGAAATAAACCTGACGGCGGTAATATGAACCTTCTGATGTAATTTGAACATTTAAAATATTAATTTATGAATAATTAAACGTTGACCACGACAATGAAATCAGATCATAAAAACCAATACAAATTTTACAGCAGTCATAATAAGATTTATATTTTTATTGTAAAATAAAAAATATTTGAGTATAAAAATGGTCGTTTACGTAACGTTATAAAATTTCGTTACTTTTTTGGAAATCCGCTTCCATCGGGTCAGCTAGACACCTGTCTGCCAATCTTATTTCTATTGGAGTGCATGGTAGACAAAGCTATATTTAAAACTGTAATTCCTTTTAAGATCCTCTTGTTTATATATTAAATAATAAACAAATAAACACGAGTACTTCCTTACACGACAGTGCGTGACACATACAAAGTGTTGAATCATCATAACAATTGTGCATTCTAAAAGGCGAAACTATCAACTTGCCCATCAACAGAAGCATTAGTAACTCGCAATTATAGTAAAGGCATGCTTTAACCGTTACGCAACAGTTTGGCAACCACGCAAAGAAAAATATCCCCGATTATTTTAGCCAACATTTACCTGAATCGATATAGGTGTCTTGCAGACATGATAGAAACGAATTTCCAAAAACTACAAAAGGTTCCAAATTTAACATCACAAACAAACACAAACGAAAATACGGAAATAAACTCCGATTACCATTTTCGATTTGCAATTATGTTTGAAAACCTTAAAGGTTTTCACTACTTTACTTTATGCACATTTTAACGTTGATTACGAAAATGAAATCGAATTTAAGAAAATAACAATGAAAAATCATAAATTGTTTTAAAGATTTATGGCCTCTATTCGAAATGGTTGAACGGATTTCGCTGAGCAACGAGTAACGTACCAACAAAATAAATTCTTGTCCTTTAACACTACAACACATTGTGTATAACAAAATTTTCGGTTTTTTTAAAACGTGTTCAAGAAGTCAGAATCGGTTGTCAAGAATACATGGTCTGGATATTACCATGGCATGATGGGTGTTAAAATGGATCATTTTCAAACGGAAATTCGTTGAAGGTCTTGTTTAACACAAGTAACGAAGAAAAACGTAGAGGGCTTTCAAATCAAAATATACATGTAGGCCTAATGTATATTTAATTTCAGGAAGACAGATCAGGATAGATAGAAAGATGAGCGATTTGTCGCATTCATTAGAGAATCGAGTGATATAAAATGTTCTGCAAAATTATAGTCAGACGACCTGACTGTAAAAATATACACCTACACTGCACAAAGCAGCTATTTACAAGTGATTCATTTTCCTTCCTTACCTTAATTAACTTTGTTCTTTGTCATCCTTGTTTTTTGTATCAAATCTTTGTAAACGAAGACATTTCTACCGTTCAACAACCTCGTAATTGTGAATGTTCGGTAAGCAGGCTGGAGCCTAAGGAATAATTTAATCACCTACCGTTTAAAAAGGACCTTAGCCCAAGTGTGCAAAATGAGGTTTTGTTAGAATTGTGAAGAACTAATTCTTAGCAAAGAACGATTCCTTTTACAGAACACATTCGTTCCAAAGAGCGATTCCTTATACAAAACCGTCAAAACTAATCTCATTGAAATGCTTGTTTCTTGTGCCAAATCTCGGTGAACATTTTCGACACTTCATTAACTTATTCACATTCACTATAATAACCTGTAACTTGGTGAATACGAAATATAGCTGGGTATTAACGGCCCGAAAACTCATGTTATAGAGTGAGTGAAAAACTCATTCTTTACAAATTGCGATTCCTTTTATTGTAAGATTCGCTCTAAACGATTCCTTATGCATATTAGATTATCCTTAAAAATTAATCATCAGTAAAATAAATCACAGAAAGTTTGAAAATGCTAGTTTGTTGTGACAAGTGAAAAAAGAAATGTTTACCCTTCACTAATTGCATACTCTACAGTAATAACTGCAAATAAATGTGAATCGGTTTAGCGGTTCCTGGGTAAATGGTTCGGAAGAACGGTGCAGACCTCTCCTTCTTCCATCCCAAATGTAACTACCTGACCACCTTACTTTTTTTAGTAGGTTCCAGCTATATAAAATAATAGGATACTGTATTAAATTATTATACTATTTGAACTCTAATTTTGCACCCGCAAATCGTAAAGTGTGATAAAGTGACAGCATTAAACCGTTATCAATTTCAGAACCTAAAGAATGGACCTAAAGCCAATTTTTCCAGCCTCAATTTGATTAACGTGTTCACAAAAATCTTAACAGAATCTTCAAGATTGCATCACTTTGTTTATGACTGGATCTCCTAAAGATTTTTGCCGAAATCAATTGAACATAACAAAAGGTATTATTCTGAATAACTGCATTTTTAAAAAAATTATGCTGATATAATTCAACACAGAGCTATCATAAGTCACAAGTCAACGTTATATTCTTCCACGTAAAACAGGGACAAAAGTAAGACGTGGGAATTTGATTACGTCTGCATTAATTATATCAATATCACGCAGATTACAGTAATCTTACGTTGAATACACTATAGGTAGAGCAGGTAGCTCGAGCCGTCGGTCGCTTCAAGGGTCAACAGCCTCGACGTATGAACAAAACTTTGCTGTACTCTATCTCTAAACTTACGCCCAAGAATTAAAACAATACTTGCAAATCTTTGTAACAAAACTGTAATTTAAAAAACGCGATGACTTAAAGTAACTGGAAAGAACCCTTTCTACAGACTGGTTTATCGGCGGCCACGTGACAGCAAAAACTATCTATGACAAAAGCTTATAAAGTCGTATCTCCGTCCACGAAAAGTATGCAAAATCGGAAGTCAAATCCACACACTACAGCACTGGAGCGTAAAATGTTAACCAACTTTCTTTCCCTCCAACGTAACATTTTTTTATCAGATATTATTTAAAATCAAATGAAACATTTGACATAGGCCTACATACAAAAAAACCTGTAAACAATGCTTTTAGGTTTAAAAAGTATAGGCGGAACTCGAACCCACGCACTTCGGACTGCAGAGCAAAATCAGAACATTATTCAAAGTTCTTCGGTCGAATTCAGTTCAAAACGAATAGAAGTTTGTATGTAGAATAAACAAATTATTAAATTTGAAGACAATCGGACATGTAGTCTACTAAATAGGGCCTAAATATTCAAAAGAAATGTTTTAAGTCATGCCTACTATTTGGCACGCAAATAAATAAACTTGACGAAACAGATGGGATTCAACTGAGAACTCACTACTGTTTAAGTTCTCATAAAATAATTTAATTTTAATTCAATATACTAGTTTTAAAACTCGTTTAAACAGTTACCGGAGGATAGGAGACCTACATATTTTCCCAGCAATACAGGATCCTCCCGCTATTTTCGAGGTAAACAAATGCTTTAGAAATGAAGATATGACAACCTAACAAAATTTAAGACAAATTATGATAACAAAATTGGTTAGCTTGAGGAAAAACCCCACCACTGGACTCTACACTATAGAAACACAGAGTTAACTGTGTCCAGCGTTATGTTTCCAACGAACTGTAGTCGAGGTTATTCAGATGTAAAACCATTAAAAATAAACATTTTGCACATCCCTTGGTTTAAGACCTTGTAAATCCAGTTCGACTGAAGAAGTCGAACAAAGGCACGAAACGTCACGACAAACTTTTCTTCCTTGAAACCTTGATGTGAATTCTTCCGTTTTAGTCAAGGTGAAGCTGCAAAAGTTGCATTGTGAACCGGTCTCGAACAGGCAAGTTCACAGTGAACCAGTGGCGAATCGTGCTAAGAATTCAAAGCTTCAGTGATCGTGTCAAATACTGTATTTCCAAAAATATGTTTCACTTCACATTCGGCAGGATAATGAAATGTAGCACAATAAGCTAAACAGGAAAAGTAAAAAGGAATGAAACGTGGACTAACTAGCCTATCTAAAAAAATAACTAAATTTTACAAATATTAAAAAAATAGAACCACAATTCGACATTTTTACTCCTAAAATTGATAAAGGCATTTGCAACCTTCCTTTTATAGTAACATCAGAGGTGCTGCAAGCATCATTAAAACCTTCCATAGGGCGCTTCACGGAGGTTATCTCCGGTTCACTAGATTTTACAAGGTCTGCAACCTCTTTTTAGGAAAGATAGCAAACCCTTACCTCCCCCACCACGCACTGTTACTTGCATACGTGCTGTGGTTTGTTTACTTAAAGACTGAAAGTAGATTCTGCGAGCGTCTTATCGTGTAACTCCGGAGTTCAGCGCCCTATTGTGTCACTGTGAAAATAACAATTGTAACTAAAAACAGGTGGTTTAAAATATCTGTTTTCAACATTTAAACATTATTTTGTATTCAATAAATATCTCTTACAAATAAAGTATTATTTGTATACACCCGGAGGTTACTTTCTTGAGCGCCAGTCCGTGTTTCAAAATAAATGCTGGTATGGGTGAGCATTCGCGCCAAAATGAGCGACGTTTCTGTCGAAGTCGCAGCAATTTCGCAGCAATAACTCAGCCTAAACAATCATAGCGTCGCCATTTTAATTTCATTTTTACAGAGAAAGAATGTACGTTGCTGCCAGTACCGATGAAAAATTCGTAGCTAGACGTTATGAACTGCAAATGCATAAAGTGAATCCACTATTTTCGACTAATTCAGGATTCGATACGTGTACTTAAGCAGGATCATAACTAGCTCCGATCCGAGTGTTACACATATTATTTTGTTGAGTGTATAAGCGATTGATGTCACGATTACTTTGTAATAGTGATGGACTACGTAACGATGAAGGCTGTGGCCACTGCTAGAAAGAAAAAGCACCGGACATCTTGCTGTTGTCCTGAACATCTAGAGATGTTTGTTCATTCCAAATTAGCACATTCTGATACCTCTTCACGCTCCCCTCATTCTACTTGTACAGTCATCTCAAATATAAACTATATCACAAAGCGCTTGATGATAATTCCTCTATTTATAATATTTTGTGAACAAACAACAAACGCAAACAGTCAAGTGTGATATTTTTTGTGTCTTGTGAGTAGTAATATTAATGTAAATATTTCAATTAGTGGTAGGCCTATATTACAATAAATATTGTTTATCTATAGACTTTCTTCTGTAGGTCTCTGCTCTCGGAAAAGTTAACAACCCTGATCGAATTGCTTCTAGTCGGTAGTTCCAACCGGATATTCTTAGGCGAAAGTACAATTGTGTTTTTTGAAGAATTATGGGGGGGATGGAAGCAGTGAAAACTTAGTAAGTCTATCAGCCAGGGTAATATTAGTCACGATCAGATCTAAAAAATTATTTGCGCAACAATTCATACTGGAATACGGCGCAAATATAACTGTGAATATTATAAAACTGCGCAGAGCTGTGCTGATATTAACGGTATTCCTGCGGCGCAAACAATGGACAATAGACTGTTCAGTGCTGACTTATCATAACACCGCGTGTATCGTTTGAGAAGTTCAACAACTCTTGTACTACTTGCAGCCACGGAGTAGCCAAATTTACGCGCCGTTGAAACATTTTATCTACTTTTACTAGTAGTTCAAAGAATAGTATAAGAACAGTATAAACAGTATAATACATCTCGCAGTATATTTCAATTAATGACAGCGTTCTGACGCGGTCGTAACCTTTTCCGCCAATTTAACCGGTAACCGTAATATTTACGAAAAATGTTACGCTAACAACGTTTTTAGAAATGTTATGCTCTTTCTCCATGAAACGTTCAAAATTACAATGTCTTGTCGCTCAGCTGTATTACAGGAAATAGCCAGCAATTACACTGGTTATCGATAAATCAGAGACCGCCATCTAGAAACGGAAGTGAAAAAACCGTTATGGGAAAACACATACGTCTTCCGGCTTTATACGAGGTAGCTTCCTAACATCAAAACAATCGGTTAGTGCGTTTGGCCAAAACTGCGCAACTCATTGTCGTAAAATCTTACAATACGTAGTTTGGGGATTATACAAGGTACCTTCGTGCCAAATTTTAAAATAATCGGTCAATGGGTTTGGCCAAAACTGCACACACGTCATAGTTTAATCAAAGGCCGCCATCTTGAAACTGAAATGGGATGGTGGTCGTTTTGAGATTACACCAATTTCAAAATAAACGGTTATTGCGTTTGGCTAAAATTGCGCACACACGTCATCGTAAATCGGAGGCCGCAATCTTGAAACGGAAGTGAGTGGGGAAAATCTTACACATATACCGTTCGGGCTTTATACAATGTAATTGGTCAATACAAACAATTTGGCAGAAAACACATAAACCAAATTCAGAATTGTCGAGTAGAAAGAGACCTCGCTTTACTCGGTCAATAAAATGTCCTTGATTTGATGAAAACAATGGCGTACGCTAATGTCAACTGTGTACTGTACTTCAAGTAAGCTGTACAGTAAGCTGACTTGCAGAACTTGCTCGCCTTACCATGCCAGGTTTTCAGCGAATTTCCATTGGAAACTGAACTTTTAGATCACCATCATGATACACTCAAACTCGGGCAAATGAAATGTGCACCGATCCTGAACAAGAAGAAAACATTTCGAGGGAAAGTTAAAGTTTGTTTTTTTTGCCTCTAGGACTAATAATAATTAACAAATGATTAATAGGTCAGCATATTTCTTTAGATTTTAAACACAGGTTACTACAGATTCGGATTGATTTTTAGCAAAATTCCCACTGGAGCGATAAGTGGTAACATCTGGCCTTTACGGCGATAAGGAATCGATCCTGGCCTATAGATCACTTGTTGAGTGGTTGTTAAGAATTAGGCATACAGTAAGTATGTGGGGAGCGCGTATTATCACGCTCACGTTCGCAATTTTTGTCGGATTTGATTCGAACTTGGCATAAAAATCGATTTTTTTGCCAACCAAAATCGATTGTAATAGTTTAGACAACTTTGATAACCAAGAAATTCGTTCAACAGTTTTAAAATGGATTTGCTGTCATTTCAAATCTTTAAAAATCCATTACTTTTTTGTCTTAAATATTTTTGAAATCTTAAAAAATCTAAAATCTTCACATCGTCATCAGCGTTAAAATGTGAATAAATTTGCATTTTTAATTTTCAAAATCCGTTTAAGTTAAGAAATTTAATTTGACGGCTGTCGCGATAATTTTCCCTCCTAAATTATGAACGGTTTCGATAAGGAATAGAGATAACCTAGATGTGCAGACTGATGAATCTTTTCTACACGAAGTTTTGCAGATGAAAGGGAAGCCTCCCCCACCCCCCGCCTCACGAAAATCTTAGATCCGCCACTGTAGAAGAGTTTCTTTCCTTCGGTCGGCGCTAGTTAAGAGTCTGCTTAAAACAAGACAGCGTTCAAGCCGAGTTACTTATCTTGTCTTGGTCTCCGATCACGCCTTACACCTTCCACGAAAGTAACCTATAATGTGCACGTAATGACCAGCAACAGTGCATGACGCAAGGCCACACAGCTGACGGCTGATGCCATGGCTGTTTTCAACAATTACTGATTTCCTCTTCGGATTACTCAACAGCCGGGTGTGGTAAACACTTCCTATTCGTTTTCTGTCTTGGTCGTTCACGATCGTTCCACATAGTGTGTTCCAACATCTGGAACGGTTGGAGTGAAGAAAAATTCTGTCTTTAGACTGCAAGTTGGAGTTTCGACTTATTTGGATTATTTTATTAGTGAATTTCCTTTGGAAAATTGGGAGGCTAATATAATACAACGGTCAGCAAATGGCCGTGATACGACGATTCATATCTTAATTCTCAGAAAAACGGGGCTTGTAAAATTCTTATAACTGGATCGAGAGCTGCTTTCTCCCAAAATATCCACTGTAGATATTGCAATCTGTACCCAGTGTCGTTAAAATGTTTAAGTAATGTAACAGTTTAGCCTCTTTAAGTGCGATAAGCTTGGCTTTCTAAAAATTGTAAACACTGACCTTAATAACTACAGTAATTTAAGAACTTAATGACGGATGGGAAAACCTTTGTACTTTCAAATGTGATTAATTCCCTTTGTTTCGAATTCACTGTGATAACGCGCCGTTAACCGCTAATTGATGTCAGTTAAACGGCAATGTGACGACGTTTTGCGACACCTACTTGACAGCGAGGGGAAAGGTGTGCTTGTTTACACGCCACATTAGAAAGTTGCGTGCAAGTGTCGTGTGGCGTGTCACGACATGGCGAACCCATGCTTGCCCATATTTTCCGGCGGCCTAATTTACAAGAAAGGGCTAAGACTGAAATTGTCTTTGATCCGGCAGAGGGATAAGCGAAAACTTCACAGAAAACGTCTGAGTGTATTGAAATGTACAAGCCTTTTTAACGTAGGTTCATTTTTCGTTTTTTGTTTCACACCATACCTTGCTAGTAGACAGGCCAATGCGGTAACAAGCGGAAACACTAAACGTGTACCGAGACTGGCTGAACATGTTTTGCCTAATTGATTTTGGTAATAGTTTGGACAAGTTTAAATCTACATGAATAAACATTTTATATTTAAAATACGTACGTTAATGAAATAACAGTCGAGGTTCATTTGTATTTTTTATTAAAATGTACGTTTATGATGTTCTACCTTATTAGTTTTTGGAAATTAGTTGCCATTACGTCAGTGAAACAGCTACAATCCGCGATGTTTTAATATAATCGCGGCTGTTTCGCTGTTATAAGCGAATTTCTAAAATTATCTTACACATTTTCAAAATTCTGATTTCACTATTACAATCAGCGTTAAAAGCTGCATATTTACGATTTCAAGCTTTAAAATTACAATATTAATTAAAAACAAAATAAAACCCGACCCCGTCAAAAATGTTTTCTTAAAATCAACGGATATTAAAAATTCACTATTTTATGCAGTTTTCAACACTGATTACGGCGGTGAAGTCGGATTTCCAAAAAAAAATGTAATACAAAAAAGTTACGGTATGAATTTTTAAAGATTTGAAATAGCCCTCATTTTGAAACTTGAACGAATTTCGCTGCTTAATGAACTTGTCCAAGCTATTTTCATAATCATTTTTCGCCAATATATATATATATATATATATATATATATATATATATATATATATATATATATATTTCAACGACCCCTCAAAATCAGCGACCTACAGGTCAGGATGGTGGTCACGTCAAGGTCCCGGGTCTTGTCGTACCACGATGACTGCCTATTAACACAGGTTCGTACTTTAACCTTTGCCTATTTAACAGTCATTAGCTGCACGCACGGACTACAAGAATTAAAAATCACTTTGAACGCTGAACCCGTTGTGAAGTGATCTGAGATGTGATAGTGAATGTGTCTCTGCCACAATGTATTCTAGACACGCCCTGCTTGCTGGCACCAGTCACCAGTGCCGGCTTGATTGCGTCTACCGTTGTTTACTTTCAATCGGTTTTTTCCCTCCTGGATAACCCGGTTTCAATTGATGACATAACGCGTGGTTGGGGTACTTGGTGCGGAACGAGTGTGTAAAAGACTGAATACAGATGGAATTATTTTGGGAAAAAATAAAAGACTTAGAAAGCCAAGTTAATTTGGATGCAGAATGTGGAGGACATCATGAATGAGGTACGGATGGTTGCGGGTAAAACGTGTACAGTTCAGAGAGGAATAAGGCCTTCAGTATTTACTTTAACTAAGTAATAAACTAAGTAATAAACTAAGTAATAAGTAATAAGGCCTTCAGTTATTTAACTTTATGAAGACGTCACAATGTGTGGTTAGGATATGTAAGAAAACAACGATTACTAAAGAAGTTGTTACATGTGGAAAAAGAAACAAGTAGACGTCAAGTAAAAATGGTACAGAAAGGGGATAGCGACAAGAAAGTTAATCATGGAACGCAGCTGTTTCGCAGACGTGACAGAAGCGAATTTCAAAAAGTATTTTCCTTTATCTTATTTTTCAGATTTCATCATCATAATCTGCATTAAAATCTACTTACATTAACATTGAAAATACGAAAATGAACCCTGACTGCCATCAAACAAATGTATTAATTTCAAGGAGTTTTGAAAATTCAAAAGGCTAATTTACGCAGTTTTACACTCTAAGTAGACTTTCAACAAACAAAATCAGATGTTTAGGTTGCCTATTCAGATGTCTAAAGGTTTTTATTCTATTCTATTTTAATCTATTTTAAGCAGTTTTGGTTTAGTGTTATAAATTTTAAGTCATACGATTGATCCTTTCTTTCGTTATAGTGCTTACAAATTTCGTGACACACAGTTATTCGGAAGTTTGGAAATCGATCCTGAGCATATATAAATAAACTTCATTTTGAAGCATTTATAATGATTTTAGAATTTCTTCTAGTAAAAACAAACTTTTCGTCCTTGATTCTTAGTGTATTTAGAATCAGCTGAATACTTGTAAGATCCCGCTCATTCTGTCTGGCACACGATACGACCTCCCTGACTTCTATTGTAACATATGAAAGCATACCGTGCTTCTGTAGAGATACGTGGCCACAGGCAGATGAATAGCCAGCCTAACGTTCATATCGCGATGTTTACAAACTCCGAACAAAAGACTCCTTTCTTTCGCCAACTTTCGAAACGTGATTATTTCCCCTTAATAGACGTTAGAAGTCAACATGTCAAGGTTATAAAAGCTTGTACGCGAAGGAGACGTTAACCCGCAGGGTTACATGTTGGAGCCAACGCTTGCGACACACTACAGTAGGCTACAGCTTGTACTGTTGCAATACTGATTTCGGCCAAGCCTAAACTTTGATTTTACGTTTTGATGATAAGTAATTCAAGCAAACTACTAAGCCTGCGTTATGATTTCATAAAGTGAACAAGATCAAGAAACGTTCGTGGATCAGTTTTCTGGTCACCTTAAATGGTTTAAAATGGTTTTACTTGCAGATCTAAGAACATTACTGGCGACTAAACAAATATACAGAGTAGTGTAGATGTAGTTTGTTCGTATCTAGAGTACATTTTTTCTGAAAGTTTAACGATTAAGTCTCCCAATGTAGGCTAGATTCATTTAAGTTCACAAATGAAACGCATGGGTTCCCCTAAATCGTAAAATTATCGTTATTTTCAATTCTCGAGCCATAACTCAAAATCAGATTTTTGGGACAGTTTGCGACATATTTGCACTATTTATACGAAATTCAAGATCTCTATAATTCGTATAGGCCCCTAACGGTTAGCTAACAATTAAGGATGCCGTACAGTTGACCCAAGTATAAGTAACCTAGAGGACTGAAATATTCCGAGCCTAAATAGTCCCTTAGATTGTCCATTTGTCCTCGTTCCATCTCGCTGACCTAAGAGGTCAAAGGAAGACGTCCGCTGCCTGGGTACGTCCAGGTTAGAAGATTGTCTTCTTTAACAAGCAGAAATAACCTCCACTGACCTTTATTAGCTAGTGGTGTCATTAAACTTTGCGCACAGTTGGTTTAATCTTCCTACTTGCGGCACTTAAAAGCACGTTAGGTTGCTACATGCTGTAGATAGCTGTCATTCATCTGTTCCCACGTAACAGACCACGAATCTGCTAGATTTGGTACAAGTAAAACAACGACCTTTTACTTAACTAATTCAACGTGATCCAATGTTTGTCAAAACAAATGAAAAAATTATAAATTTAATTTCTTATTTTCCGTGTTCAGGTAACCTGAGTAAAAAAGAAGATTTTTACCTGGATCCGTCTTTTTACACTTAGCTGGAGACTCTAACCCAACGAATATGGTGAAATTGGACATGAAGGTTTGGTTTCCCCATATCTTAGATCAATTTTTCAAAAACTGTTCTTTAAGAACACTTTTGGGGAAAAACCGTATTTCATGAATATTAGTTAAAACCATATTGATTGGGTATACAATGAGTATAATAACTATAAGGATTCTTAGTGCATTTAGAATCAGCTGAATACTTGTAAGATCCCCTCTTTCTGTTTGGCACACGATACGACCTCCCTGACTTCTATTGTAACATATGAAAGCATACCGTACATCTGTAGAGATACATGGATGTATGACTATACTATTGCTCAAGTATAGTCCTAAGGAACCAAACAAAACGTAAAGTTCGTTAAATTTTCAATTTTATCCATTTTGATTAGAAGGTCCTGCTTTTTGGTACAATGATTACCGTATCTGATCAACGCGCGGAAGACCGGGGATTCGATTTCGATTACCTACGGACGTAAAGATGTTTTTCTCCAGAAAATACTAAATAAACGACAAATCATACGGTTCACAGAAAATCAGGGGAAATCAAACCAACCATGACCGCGGGAAGCTACCGTCGTGTTTTGATCTAGCACAATGTGAAAGTACGAAAGGGATGTATAATGATTCGGTTCACTCCATTTTGAATTGGGATAACGATAATAAATTAAAAAGTGAACGAAAACCACTCTAATTGATAAAAACCTAAGACAATTATTAGATTGTACTGTAACCAATCACGCGTGTGGTATCGAATACAGGCTTGAGGTTTGATGATCTGAAATCGGCGAAGAGAAAGATAAAGCAATATCGAGACAAAAGTAGCAGATGGGTTTAAATGATAATGGCGATAAAATAACATTATTGCTTTCAAACATGATTTCTATACTTGCAACAGAGGATAAGAAGTCACAACTGATTGGTTTAGTAGTAAACAGAGAGTTATTTACGAATTTCAATTGGAAAATGAAATGAACCCGTGACCTTGAAATGAACGCTGATCTAGATAACTTTTTAATGGATGTTACAAATTATATTTAGGCCTATTACTCTTACCATTTTTGGTCCGATTTGATTCAAACTTGGGGAAAATTCGATTTTGCTACCCATCAGAATTTTATAACAGTTTCAAAATGGCGGTCATTTAAATTTAAAACAACTTGTTCATCTTACAGTTTTTGAAAATATGATTTTCCATTATAAGCGTTAAAATTTACCGTTTTAAAACCGTTGAAAATAATATCCGATTATCTATTATCAGCTGTCCGACCAATTTACAAAAAAAGGCCTAGAAATGTTTAATCACTTATAATAATGCATTATTTATTTTAAATTAACAAAGTTTTGATAAAATTACAGTGATTAACTGCCAATCGCGTGACTGGTTTTGGCACTAAACGAAACTGTTGTTTAAAAATTTGTTTCCGTAGCTATTTTACTTTATTTTTATTTAGACTTTCAAGGCACACTTTCACAGAATTTAAAAGACATGCATAACGACAGAAAACCGTTGTTAGATGACAACAATACACTCCCATGCCGTAGTTGGAAAATATCAGGTAGTGTAGAAAGCAACATGTCTAAAAATAAACCGTCCATATACTGACAATCGCAGCACACAACAGTCTCGCTCACGCCACACAAACGTACATAATACACTAGGATTACGATATTATTTTTAAATATTTTTGTTATTTACAATAAAAACAAACTTTCTCACATTCAATTTTTTTAAAAATCGGTCATCAGATTTTACTTAAATTTTGATCGTAATTATGAAAATATTCTTAACTTACCGATTTCGAGATTAAATAGAAAAAGCAAAAAAATTTGACATCGGTCATAGCTCATTTTTTTAGTCTTTTTTGTTTACCCCCCCCCCGACTTGTAATTTCTTTTCGAGACTCTACGGAGTCATTTTGAATCTATTCCTTATAAGACTAATGTTAATTAACGATGCACATTACTTACTCCACTATTTGTTAAAATTATATCAATTACGTTTGCTATCTCAGTTTAAAGTTCCTGTATGTGGGAATGTGGTCCGTTTTTTTACATTTTGTATATATTTTTGCTTTTAAAAACCTTTTAGAAGTAAAACAAACTGTACAAAATGTAAAAAACCGACCACATTCCCATATACAACACCTTCAAATGAGATAGCAAACGTAATTTTATCTTAACAAAGAGCTAAGTAATCTATATCGATAATTAACTTTAGTCTTATACGTGATAGATCCGATAGGTCGAAAGAGTTCGCATACTCCAATTTCAACTTTAGCACACTGATTAAAGTTACCGTCAAACTTTAATCTTTGTATGTAACCAAAAATTTGGGGGAATTCTTAATTTTGGTAAATGTTTCGCGTTTTAGATAGTTCCTGGGCTGTATTTTTGAGATTATAGCGACCATACGTTTTGTTTGGGTATCGATTACATTTTAACAAAGTTTGAGCAAAATCGTTCAAGATTGAAAAAACGATTTTTAATTATTTGACAAAAAAAGGTCATGTTCCTGAGTTATGGGAAAACTAGATTTACATGTCGAACTTTTCAATGAGTGCAGATACACAGACACATAGGCCTACAAGAAAAAAAAATTGGCCTCCGGGATTCTGAAACCGAATATATCTATCGAAATCTCAAAACTGTTTTTTCCACCATAACAACAGACTTAATACTTTCGTATAGTAAAGTGTAAAGTGAATTTTGACCGTTCTAAAATTAAAATTTCCCAATTTTTCCCAATTACTTCCGTTTCAAGAAAGCGGCCTTTGCTTTTAACAATGAAGAATATAGCTGCTGGCTGTTTCCTGTAATACTGACTGAACGGAAAGACATATAATAATTTCGACCGCTTCATAGTGAAAGACCATAACATTTTAAATAAAGTTGATCCAGTGACATTTTCCCTAAATATTACTGTTACTGGTTAAATTGGCAGAAAATGTTACGAGCGTGTCAGAGCGTTGTCGTGGCCAAGCAATTAGGCGCCTAATTAAGAATATACTGGGAGGTCTCGTGTTCTTTGAAGTACTATTAGATTTCTGTGTCACTTGATCGGATCAAAACTGCAAATGCTAATGTATTAACACGTAAATAGAGAAAAAGTTAATAACCCCTGAAGACATGTTTTAGAGGTCAGGATCAGCACTCATTCATGGTTCCGGGCCTTACCATGATGACCTGTGAAATAGCTCGTTATCCCATAGAAATTCCCTAATAAAAATGTGTACCCGTGATTGTTTAAACTAATTATAGCGTACAATGTGAAGAATATTACTTAAATAAATAAAACTACTTTCATCTTGCTTTGAACTTAGTATAATATATGCAACACAAGAAGTGACTTACTCGTCTTCAGAGAATGCGATCAGGGTAGCGGCCATTGCTGTGACGTCACTCTAAGAAATGCCCAGGGGCAACATCATTCATTATTGCACTTGTATTTACAGCATACTGTTTTTCCTTCAACACTATTGTCCTTTTTTCTAAACGAAGTTCAAAAATGAGAAGATTTTCCGAAGTATTCGGTGTTCGTAGGATTATTCAAATACTGCTGTTTCCCTAAAATATTAAACTTTACTTAAAAGAACTATCTGTTCCCAGGAGCAGATTAGGACTCCCTGCAGTAAGAGAATTAGGGTTCCAAACTTGCTCCTTTTAGGGTACAGATTAAACTAAAACGAACTGCAGAATAACATCTACATTACGCACCCCAAATTTAAAAAAGGACTTTTTTAACACAGCACCTACGTTGAATCATACTGTATTTACAAATGAAGAATTAAACAATTTATAATATAAAATACAATAGGCCTACAGTAAGTAGATAAGTGGCCCAGATCATTCACATGAAAATCCTGTTTAATTTTTAAAACTTGATATTGTGACAGAAAAAAAGCTTTACTTTTTTTCTATATAAAGATTTTTTAAATAGCCCATGGTAGAATAATAGCCTAATCAAAAATATAGATTATGATGGATTTAGGTTTTCGCAAGTCATACCCTTGAGGTCGTTATTTATTACTCGGATGTGTTGATTACTGCACACATTGTTGGACACTAAATTAGTTAACCGATTTTGATGAATTTTAGCGTGTAGGTATAAACATATACCCACATATTTCTCTGGGAAAGTTTTTAATCCTTAAAATCGTTAAAATAAACCTGAATAGTATTTCCTCAAAATTCTGCTCAAACTATTTTGATCAAATTTAGCTGAGGTTATGCTTACTCAAAAGAAAATTTATGGTCATATACTATCCCCCCCCAAAAAAATACAGTTCGGCACTATTGACAAACAATCGTTTAAATTCGGCTCATAAATGCATATTTATCAAATAGCTAAAGTCAGTATTAAATTTTAAATAAAAGAAATCTACTACGAGTCAAGACTAAGCAAGAAAAAACTAAAACGGTCCAGGGTTCATTATTGTTTTTCCTATTTTTACTCCCGACAGTATATTTTTAATCTTACAATGAGGGTATAAATTTAATCTTTACATAGTCTACCGCCAAATTATGATTAGCCTGTTTTAAAATTTTATATGTATTACTTAAAAGTGTTTAACTACAAATTTATTTTTTCACCCCTAAAAATAAACTTTTTTATAGAGAATAATATTATTCTTGTACAATAAGCTGTATTCGAATCTTCTACCGATTTACAGCTTTTCAGATATAGGCCTAAGTACTACAAATATAATGTATAAGTGCTGCAACCTGTTGGTACTTTCCCTTACTAGCTATTTGGGTTAAACTGAGTAAATTAACGATTGGTTGACAATGAAACATTGCGTTAACAAAAACTGACGTCACAAATCTTATTTTAAAATACAATACTGTATTTCCAAGTCTGTGTATTATATTCGTTGGATGCAACTTGCAAACGTTTGTATGCTCATAATTATTGCATTTTGGTAAACAGAAGTAGAAAATTATTGAAACAAAATGGATTTAATCAGATACAATTAAAAAAACTTGTTCGTTATTTCCCTTGCACTTATTTTCTTGACAAGAATACGTTTAGGTTAACCTAACTGAAACGAAAATAGTAATTCCTTTTAAATGTTTTCTCTTTAGGCTATTCAGGAGTAATTCAGGAAACCTATATGCTGTGCATATTTCCTATATGTATTATGTAAAAATCTAGTTATATAAGTAATACACATGACTCATAAGCTAATTAGATATCTTGCCCAACAAAATATAGCCTATAACTAATTGGTCTACATTTGGATCATGTCCAAGGATATCTGCCTACATTTTTTCTAGTTTTCGTTCTTTAAGCTACTGTTTATTGATTATCTACTTTTATTGAATATTCAATTACACTTCTATTAGTAAATCAATAGAGCTAAATCGTTAGAAACAAACCGTTAGATAAAATCCAAGTAAAAGTAGTCAAATTTTGAATAAACTATTTTTCCCAAAATCGGTTGAGCAGGTTTTGCTCATATGTTGGTTAATATAAAGGCCCATAAGTGAGTGTTGTACAAGCGAGATGTGCCAGTATAGCAATGTAACAGGGTATATTTTAAATTTATTTATTACAAAACTGCAAAATTCTGTTATTTAAAAACTTGCTACACCAATTTCTTAGCCTATATCTTCATATTTTACTTGATTTTGAGTAAAATCCGATTTTGAAGTTAGGCAAATTTTTCAACTTCGGATAGCCTCCACACCCGATTTTTCATTAGCAATACATTCGTTTTTTTATTACTTACTTACAGACTACATATGAGCAAATTTGATCAAAATCTTGAGAACTGATTTCCAAAAAAATCTACATTTGTTTTTCTTTACAAAAAAAGTGCACTATTTTAAAAATTGAAAGATACTACCTAGACGTTGGAACAGGATTTACATAACAAATTTCATCAAAATCGGCTATTCCTTTTCTCCAGACAAACAGATCCAAATAATCAGTCAGATCAAAAATGAAAAATAAATTTCCTATAATCATGTTATTTTTGTGTAATTTATCACAAATAAAAAATGTTTAAAACAATTGAAACAGATTTAACTGTAATCAGAGTTTTAGTAAATTCTGTTCTTAAAAAGAGGAATATAACCTCTTAGTGCCAAAATTATAGAAAAGCCAAAATTCAAGGCCAACAAATAGTCATGCTAAGGTCCAGGTTGAAACTTGTAAGCCTACACTCGTTCATTTTATATGAAACAGAACTGTACTAAGTTTTGAAGTTTTTATTAAGCTCATGTTTGGGCTATTTTTCGTAAATTTATGCTTTCAGCAAAGTCTGCTTCTGTCGCGAAATGAAATAATCAAAACTCTAAGTAATCACTAACATGTTCAAAAAATTACGTTTATGTAAGATAAAATATTTGTAAAGCATAGACAACTTGCAACACGAAAACAAACTGAAAATTCGTTTGTTTTGAATTCCTAAACACTAATTAATAAGCAATAAAAGGTGAGCTAATTAAAACACTGCAGTACGGCGCGCGTAATAAAAACATACACAACAATTAAAACTCTAACAACTTTTATAAACGAATAATAATAACCTTTCCCATCAACAACAAACTACTTCTGAACAATACACTGCCTACAAAACAACTGTTGAGTGAATTGAAGGCTGGGTTAGCAGGTTAGCACACGAGACTTGCAGGTGTGCCAACTAAGGTAATAAAATATCCCAACGCGATTGGTAGGATTTTACCACACCACTGAAGACGGAATTTACTATTATAATTGTAATTATAATTAAAATTAATTTAAAGTTAGCTTTCTACCTTTCCTGTGTTTTAAAAAATGTGTGTACTAGTAGACGTAAACTCTAAATAAATAAATAATGCATAAACTTTTCTACATTCAATTAAATTACTAAAAAACATTGAAATAACGCCCAATAAAACGAATTCGTTGCTATTCTCCTAATAGATCCGTTCTGGAAAAAATCGCATCAATTTCTCAAAATGTGTTCAATTAGATTTTGCTCAAATTTTGGTCGTACAATTTTTGTAATTCTCTACAAACACGTTAGCGAGACAGTTGCGTGCCGTAACTTTTCACAGCGCATAAATCAAAAAATTAAAATAAATTCATATAGCGATAGAAAACTTACAGTAGGAAATAATTATAAGATTTATTGAGCATAAAAAATAACTCTTTTAAAAAGGCTGAACATCAATTACTATAATATGGGCGGACAAGTTTATGAAGTGCTAGAAGTGTAGAGTGCAGTATAAGTAGGCCTACATTGTTTATTAGAAAATTTCTATTGTAATATGAGCTATTAGAACCACTATTATGATAAAACCCAAACCCGGGATCTTGAAATGAGCGCCGATCCTGACCTCTAGATCACATTTAAAGGGGGGGATGTTAATATATATATATATATATATATATATATATATATATATATATATGTGTGTGTGTGTGTGTGTGTGTAACAATTACAATTTTAATCCGATTTGATTAAAGCTTGGCACAAAAATCTATTTTGGTATGTAATTAATTAATTTCGTTAATGAGCAAAATTCGCTCAACAGTTACAAAACAGCTGCCATTTCAAATCTATAAAAATACATAACTTGTTTGCCTTAAATATTTTTTGATAATCGTAAATAACGTAAATTAGAGTTTTGAATTTTCAAAATCCGTTGAAATTAAGAAATAAAATTTAACGGCGGTCAGGGTTCATTTTAGTAATTCTATGCAATTCGAAAATTTAAAATAGGTCTAAGCAGATTTTAATATGGATTAAAAAAGTGTACGATGAAAAACATTACTTTCAAAAATGTCGCTTCCATCACGCCAGCGAGACAGCTGCGTGTAGCGATTATTCAGTTTAACCCCTTACTATACAAGACTGTGGTTCGTGAACAAATCTACCTTGATATTGATTTTTTTTAATCATTGTTACATTTTGATATATTGTCTTCAAGTTCTCTTGAGTTCAAAAAAGTGTATTTTATTTGGAAGTCTGCTAGTGTGTCCATGCACTGCTGGTGACTGAACTGTTTATTTTGATGAAATTTTGAGCAACACGATCCCGAGGGAGACTGTATTTAATCACAAATCGGAAAAACTTACGGAAAACTTAGAATCTGTCTCGGCCCAAATAGAAGATGAAATATTAAGTTTGGTGGTTAAGGGGACGCCATATCTTTCCTAGAAAGAATCAGGAAATTACAAGAAGCTTACAGAGTAGACCCTAGGCGTTTACTATATGTATTACCCGAATTACTTAAAGGAAGTGGTTTACTCTGGTATCGAAATAATCGACAGTTATTCTCAGAATCACTAATAGATTTTACGCAAGATTTTGAAGTCAATATTTGCCAGCCGGTTATTACCATAATTTAAAAGACGAAATAAGAAATCACACGCTAGGAAAAGATGAGCCATTGCACCATTTTGTTGTTGCTTTATCTAAGTTAGTGGGCAAGAGAGGTGGGTATTCATGAAAGGCGCAAGTTGAACGTATTTACTCGCAAAATGTTGCCGTCCTACAAAATGTAATTCGACTCAGAGATTTTGAAAGACTTTCCGAACTTCAAAGATTAGCCGACAAGTATGAAATTCTTTTCCGGAAGAGGAGATGAATAATTATTATAGGCCTCCTCCAAGTCCGGCCGAAGCACTGACAGCGGAAACAGCGAACTATCGCCAAGGAAAGCGATCTAAAGACTACCAAAGTGAATAGTTTAAAGATCCTTTCGGCAGAACCAATACAGAAAATCGGAAAACCGCCTACCAGAAAAATAAATGAGCCTTCGTGGCTTCTAGAGAACAGAACGTGGACATGAAACGTTTCCCTAACGCACTCTCGATTAACAAAGTCTATGGACTCCAGGGAACACGAAAAATCCATTAAAAACGACTCCAACCGATCGTTAAGCAATTATTTGTTGGAAATTGTGACTAAAAAGACACAATTTTGCTCAAATTTTGGTCGTACAATTTTTGTAATTCTCTACAAACACGTTAGCGAGACAGTTGCGTGCCGTAACTTTTCACAGTGCAGAAAGTAAAAAATTAAAATAAATTCATATAGCGATAGAAAACTTGCAATAGGAAATAATTATAAGATTTATTGAGCATAAAACATAACTCTTTTAAAAAGGCTGAACATCGATTACTATAATATGGGCGACTGTACGAAGCCCCGAAAATGAAATGCTTATATTGAAAACAAGGAGTTTGGACCACCAGCTGTAACGATTAGGATACAATCCACATTTCGGATGTAAGGAGGCATCTGAACCCCGAAATAAAAATTTACGACCTTACAGGAGTGGAATGACTGGCGTGAAGGAGGAGAATATTCGCTGTAGTGGTAACCGTCATGAAGCTAAGGTTAACGGTCCCATTCAAGGTGACTATTGAAGACGGAACATTCCCTGCCCTAAATGGATTTCCTTACCGAAAAAAGGGACGGACGTAGGCCTTATAGAGATGCCAATGGAAGCGCGCAAACCTCAAAACGACGAACGCTCACAAAAAGATGAGAGAACCATTTCCACCAGTAGTAAACCCCGTAAAATATGGAATGATCGCCAGTTTGGCCGAGTGAATGGGAACCCGAATGCTTTTTCAAATTACCTAATCACAGAAGGGCAATTATTTTATCATATTCCACAAAGAACTTTAAAACCGAAGTTAGATCCAGCAACAGAGTGAAAGTTGTGTGTACCGGTGATTCAGAAGGCCCAAGTTCTTCAAGAAAACCACAACTCGGAAACATTCGGACACCTTGAGATAAACAAAACTATAAATCGAGTGACAAGTCGTTACTATTGGTTCGGGCGCATCATATTAAGCGATATATCGAAATTTTTAGTTTTGTCAGCAGTATAAAGTAGAACAGAGAGCTGCTGCTGGAAAGATGTTCTACCGCCAACCCCAAGGACCTTGGTATGCCATATCTGCGGATACAATAGGTCCTCTACCACGCTCCCGAAGAGCAGTCTCTTTCGTTCGTGCAATACAGGATTCATTCAGTATTGGTCAGTTATTAGCTCCGCTTAAGAACGCCAAAGCGTGGCAAGTAGCGCATCATTTTCGGAAAATGGTTTTACTACGTTATGGCGCACCTGAAATTCTTATTTGTGATAAGCGAATACAATTAATTTCAATAATTTGTCAAAACCTCGCAAACGAGTGGCGAATCGAACATCGTTTCACCGCTCCTTACAGTCCGCAAGGAAAGTCGACTGTTAGATGCAACCATGTTCTTAAAACTACGATATCCCAACACGTGAAAAAGGAACATAAAGACTGGGATAATAATTTATCGGCATTTCGTTATTCAAGAAATACGGCAGTTCTTGACTGAACGGGGTATTCTCCGGGCATAAATAACTTTGGCCACGAATTACGACTCCCACGAAGTATACATGGCTCGCTAATTGAGAGGATTTAGAAGTCCTTTGCGGTACCCGAGTCTTAACACAAACTGACACTTACAACACTACACTTACGACTTTAACACTGTACACTCACACTTACATTTAGGGAGGCGATAATAGAATCAATGTGCTTTTCGCCTTAAAATAAAAAAAAAAAGAAAAATTGAAACAGGACTACCATCACACAAATGCATGAAATACGGCAAGACCGAAAGACCAACATATACCAACAGACGCAAAAGAACTTAAAAAATCTTTTTACGACAGTCTAAGTATTACAATTTAAGCTGAGAGACAGTTTATTTAATATCGGACAACCAGTGTGGAAACGCACTCATACGTTATCATCAGCCGTAGATGGAGTAGCTGCAAAATTAGCGCCAAAATATTCAGGACAATATAAGGTGTGTTCAGAAAGTAACGAGAATTTTAATTTTTTGAACAAAATACTTATTTATTCTTCCACATTGATGTTGTCGCCTTCAAAACAGTCCCCATTGGAGATTAGGCCTATGCACTTGTGCCAGCGCTCCTTTCAATCCTCGAAACACTTCTCAAACTCGATCTTTGAGATAGCCTTTAGTTCTTTCAGCGATGCGCTTTTAATATCATCTACGGCTGTAAAACGACGGCCGTTTAAGGTTCTCTTTATTTTTGGAAATAAGAAAAAGTCACACGGAGCCATGTCTGGCGATTATAGAGGCTGGGGCATCGTTACAGTACTGTTTTTGGCCAAAAATTCACGAACAAGCAATGAAGTGTGAGCTGGTGCATTATCGTGGTGCAAAAGCCATGAATTGTTTTTCCACAGATCCGGGTTTTTTTTCGGATTGCTTCACGCAAACGGCGTTGAACTTGTAGGTAGTACTCCTTACTGACCGTTTCACCTGGTGGGAGGAATTCATGATGCACTATGCCCTTAATATCGAAGAACACAGTGAGCATAACCTTCACGTTCGACCGCACTTGTCGAGCCTTTTTCGGTCTTGGCGAGCCAGAATGCCTCCACTGGGATGATTGAGCCTTAATTTCGACGACATATCCGTAAACCCATATTTCGTCACCTGTTATAATACGTTTCAGTAATTCTGCGTCGTCGTTGACTTCATTCAGTGACTCCTGAGCAACTTCCATTCGCCGCTGTTTTTGTTCAAAATTCAACAATTTTGGAACAAATTTTGCTGCCACGCGTTTCATACCCAAAACATTGGAAACAATGTCATGCCATGATCCAATCGATATGCCAACATCATCAGCGACCTATTTAATTGTGATTGCCGCCTCGGTGGCCTAGTGGATAGCGTACTAGGCTTTCACCCAGAGGACCCGGGTTCGATTCCCGGCGAGGGCTTGGCATTTTCATACGCTATAAATCATCCCATCGTCTGCATTAGCTCAAGTGTGCACAATAGTCGGACGTTAAACACCAAAAAATGTAATTGTGATTCAGCGATTGTTTATAACCATTTCTTTCACTTTTTCCACGTTTTCATCGGTTGTTGATGTGCTGGGGCATCCAGGGCGTTCGTCACCTTCAACGTCTTCACGGCCTTCTTGGAAACGCTTATACCACTCGTAAACTCTTGCTTTACTCATAGCAAACTCACCATAGGCCTTTGTTAACATTTCACACATTTTGTTACACTTTATTCCATTTTTTACGCAAAATTTGATACAAATTCTTTGATCCATTTCTTTTAACAAACAAATCGTCGAGCTCATAAAAACACGTCTAACCTTAGTGGCTATCACAAAGTCAACAATGAAAACAGCTGAAAGTTTTATCATACTTCAAGGGCATGTAGACTAACATAATTAAAAAAATGTTCGACAATCGGACTCTCCAAGCCCGCGAAATTTAAAAATTCTCGTTACTTTCTAACCACACCTCGTACACTATGGCCACAAGGACTGGAGCGAATATTTACCAACTCCGGGACTAACTCGAGGAAAGTCATGTCAAAGATCTGAAGCTACTACACCGAATAGAAAACAGTGGAACAAGGATGCATCCAGTACCCTGATTCATGTCGACCATTAAATAATGTAAGTAACGCCATTTGTAAATATCCGTAGTATAAGCATAGCTATTAGGTTACACGTCGATTAAGTATTGTAAATAGTAATAATATGGTACAAAATTCGGCTCGACCTACAAAAATAAACTGATAACTAATTAGAGCAAAGTATGACGAGCCTATTTCTAAAGAAATAAGTATACAAATTACAGTAAATATTCCATGTACTTTGAACTAGCTTTATTGTATCCGCTTCACCGGATAATAGATTATACAAATTGTAAGTTGTATTTTTTTTTATTTGTGGGAGAAAGTCACTCTACCTTGCTTATTTTTAAATCCTATAAAAGATAACAGCATTTTTTTAAAAGTGTTTTGTCTTTTCTCTTTTTTCTTGAGGAAGTACGAAGGGGATATAACGGGTTAAAAATAAACCTGACTGCGGTCAGGGTTTGTTACCAATGCAATTTTTTAAAATAAATTTATGGAAACCTATTTTTTGCACGATATGCATAAAATCCATATTGTATGTATGTATACCATACTACTTCGTACAGTGGGAAAGAAAGAATACAATATGAAATTTTTGCCATGTTCACTGTCCCAATAAATAATTTCACCTCTGTAACTGTACTCGTTAGCTTATTTGTATTGAAATAGACATAACTTTCACTCGTCTTTAAAACTTCTATAAATATGCGTTTATAAAATAGATTAAATAGGTTATCCACAACATAGAACCCAAATTTCAAGATTAGAGAGATAGACTAAACCTGACTTGAAATCAGCAGTGTATACAGATTCCATACGAAGCACTCTGACGTTCGAAATTGTGGTCCGATTCTATTTAATTGTCACAAAAACCATTTACGTAAACAGCTTGGAGATGTTCATTTTTCGATAAAATCCGTTCATTTTTTTAAATATTTTAAAACATAACATTTTTAATCTTGCATTCATTATTTTTTATTAGCGTTGAAATCTGCATAAATAAGCACTTAAAATTTGAGTGTGCCCAAGGGTTAAATTTTAAAATGCAAAATTTTGCATCCTTTAACGCTTATTACAGTAGAGAAATCATACATATTTTCAAGTGTAAGATAAGTTATGCAATTTTTAGCGAGTTTCCATTGGAAAAATGAGATTTGGTAGCGGCCGTCATAGTAAGACCCAGTCCTGGGTTTTGGAAATTCAAAATACTAAGTTTTTAACGATAATTACAATGGTGAAATCAGATTTTTAAACATAATTAAGACAAAAAAGTTACGAATTTCTTTGAAATGGCCGCCATTTTGAAACTGATGAACGAATTTTGTTGGTTAACAAACTTGTCTAAGCTATTACCAAAATTGATTTATTATTTTTTTTTTACCAAGTTTGACTCAAACTGGACCAAAATTGCGCGCGCGCGCGCACACACACACACACACACACACACATATTTTTTTTTGTGTTTAACGTCCGACTATTGTGCACACTTGGGCTAATGCAGACAATGGGATGATTTATAGCGTATGAAAATGCCAAGGCCTGGCCGGGAATCGAACCCGGGTTCTCGGGGTGAAAGCCTAGTGCGCTATCAACTAGGCCACCGAGGCGGCTTTACACACACACACACACACACACACACACACACACACACACACACACCGCAGGGGGTGCAGACTAGCTGCACCTATTGAGAGGATTTAGACGTCCCTCGCGGTACCCGAGTCTAACACACACTTACACTTACAACACTACACTTGCGACTTTAACATTTTACACTCACACTTAAATTTAGGGAGGCGATAATAGCCTTGATGTGCTTTTCCCCTTAAAATAACAAAACACACACACTTTGACGACCTCTCTAAAAGTAATCTAGAGATTTGGATCTGTGCTCATTTCAATGTCAATTCATTAGTGTCTGTGTCTTATCGTGATGGTGCTCTAATGTAGCTCACTTTTCCTAAAGAAATTTGTTAGTAAAAGTAAATTAACCGAATTTGAAAATCCTGACCTTCATTGAGTTTCCGGTCATTTTGTCGTCAGCTTCCGAACTGGATGTTTGAAGAAAATAATAAAACGTACTTCCTGTTTACACTTCCTGTACCAAGCATTCATTTTACTTTTTCAGAAGAAAGAAGTGAAACATTTTTAGCGGCAAATGTTTAAGAGTACACAGCGCTCTGTACCAACCTCTACACTGCAAGATTGTTTTTCCTTCAGACAAAGTCACTGACATCTGATAGGGCGTTTTCAGGACCTGCGGCAGGCATTGCATTGTGATTCTGATTCAGGATATACAATAGGAGTGACAGAGTTACGGTTACTCTATACAGCTAGTTCAGTGAAAAACGAGCCGTGAATCTAGCGCTCAGTAATATAGTTCATTTTCGAAGTATGATTACGATTTTTCAAAGTAAATTTCACTAGGGAATTGTTTAAGCATCGTGGGTACTGTATACGTCAATTTAATTTCCGTATTTTCAATGAAATTTGAAAGTATAAAATGTTCTGCAGAATTTATCTAACTACGATTGTAATTTCAAACAAAGAGTGTTAGATTCTCTTAAATGTAGAATGGCTGCTTTTTTAAACTGGTTTTGTTGCGTGACGAACCTGTTCAAACCAATACCAAAAATCAATTTTCGCGCTAAATGTTAACGTAAATGCACAAACACTTTACATTCCAGGACATGTTATACAAATTAAAACAGCAAAAAAAACGTTCCTAAAAGTGTTCTTTTTATCCGCTATTTTGTTTCTCTAACAAAAAAAAAATCGTAACTTTTTAACTATAAATGTTAGAGATTTGAAATTTTGCGAGCTACTTTGACCTAATTCGAGAAAATAGACGCTCTATTTAAACTTTAATTTAATTGAATTCGCTAAATTTAAATAGACGATCTATTTAAACTTTTTAACATAGAACAATTCCAAATCCAATAATTTTACAATTTTTTTAAAAGATACAAACTATTACCTTTTTTTAACAAGCAACATTTTTTTATTCTTTCTTTAGCTTAAAGTATAACCTCTTTATCGATTACAGCTGATTCTACGTGAAAATAATGTCAGAAAACTTGTTGTTTAATGAATTAAAGCCCATGATAACAATTCGAGCTAGAGAAAGAATTAAAACAAAAATCGTTTCTTGTTACAAAAAAATATTTTAATTTTTGTACCTAAATGAATTTTAAGATAGGCCTATACGAGTAAGACGTTATGAGATTTAAAAAGCTGCCATTTTTAAGTGACTAAAGGTCATATGATGATGATTTTTCTCGAAATTTGGTCTTTATAATATTATGTAAAACGCAATATTTTGAATCCCTAACTTTTAACGTTAAAAAGATATAATTTTTTGTTAGAAAAACAAAATGGTGGCTAGAGAAAACAAAGTATTTTAGGTAGTATGTTTATACAAATTTGTATAATTTATTATCACTAGGAGGATAGGATACCCTGTATAGAGAATAGTGCTTGGAGTTTAGAAATTTCTTTCTTAGCCCGACTGTTGAACATTCGGTTTGGCCAATCTCAGTGACCGATTGTTTTGAAATTTGGTTAAGCTGTATCTTGTATAAAACCCGAACGATATAGTGTGAGATTTTCCCATTCACTTTGATTTAACAAAGACGAATGTACGCAGTTTTGGCCAAACTCAGTGACTGATTGCTTTGAAATTTGGTTAAGCTGTATCTTGTATAAAACCCGAACGATATAGTGTGAGATTTTCCTATTCAGTGACTTTGTTTATAACGAATGTCGACTTTCCCATTCACTTTGATTTAACAATGACGAATGTACGCAGTTTTGGCCAAACTCAGTGACTGATTGCTTTGAAATTTTTGCTGTATCCAACTTTCCCATTCTCGCAGTTTTGGCCAATCTCAGTGACCGACTTTGATTTAACAATGTTTTGAAATTTGGTTCAGTGACCGATTGTTTTGAAATTTGGTTAGGCTGTATATTGTATAAAACCCGAACGATATAGTGTGAGATTTTCCCATTCACTTTGATTTAACAATGACGAATGTACGCAGTTTTGGCCAAACTCAGTGACCGATTGTTTTGAAATTTGGTTAGGCTGTATCTTGTATAAAACCCGAACGATACTTTCCCATTCACTTTGATTTTGATTTAACAATGACGAAATGTAACCCGAAATTTGGTTAGGCTGTATCTTGTATAAAACCCGAACGATATAGTGTGAGATTTTCCTATTCACTTTGTTTTAACAATGTCGAATATACGCACTTTTGGCCAATCTCAGTGACCGACTGTTTTGAAATTTGGTTAAGCTGTATATTGTATAAAACCCGAACGATATAGTGTGAGACTTTCCCATTCACTTTGATTTAACAATGACGAATGTTTTCCCATTCACTTTGATTTAACAATGTCGAATGTACGCAGTTTTGGCCAAACTCAGTGACCGATTGTTTTGAAATTTGGTTAGGCTATATCTTGTATAAAACCCGAACGATATAGTGTGAGATTTTCCCATTCACTTTGATTTAACAATGACAAATGTACGCAGTTTTGGCCAAACTCAGTGACCAATTGTTTTGAAATTTGGTTAGGCGGTATCTTGTATAAAACCCGAACGATATAGTGTGAGATTTTCCCATTCACTTTGATTTAACAATGACGAATGTTCGCAGTTTTGGCCAAACTCAGTGACCGATTGTTTTGAAATTTGGTTAGGCGATATCTTGTATAAAACCCGAACGATATAGTGTGAGATTTTCCCATTCACTTTGATTTAACAATGACGAATGTACGCAGTTTTGGCCAAACTCAGTGGCTGATTGTTTTGAAATTTGGTACGAAGATATATTGTACAAAACCCAAACGACTTATGTGTAAGACGTTTCCCCATTCACTTCGTTTCAAGATGGCGACTTCTGGTTTTACGATAACGAATGTAATTTTTGGCTATTTCCTGTAATATCGTACTGGCTGAATGTTTTTTTACTTCTTCTCGGAGAAAGAGCAGAAAATTTCCTGTAAAGGTGGTCCAGTAACATTTTTCCTAAATATTACAGTTACCGGTTAAATTCGCGGAAAAGGTTACTAGCGCGTCAAAGTGGTTGCGCAAAGTAGTTGCTAAGCAATTTATTAAGAATGTACGACGAGGTCTACTGTTCTTTGAACTACTAATGGATGTTCAACTGTTGCGTTTTAGTTTAGACTGTACATAACCTCACAAAATTCCACGTATATTGCCCTACGTCGGTATAAACATACGATATGTATACTTTACATGTACCTATTTATAATGTTAAAAATAATATATAAATATCGATGACTGATTATCATTCCTTCATGTATTCTATGAAATGCTGAATCAATATAATATACATAGTGCAGTACTACTGTATAGGCCTAAACAAATGGCGTCCTATGACGCTTGGTTCTTTTGAATTATTAGGGAATTTCTATTGTAAAACCTATTGGAGCCGCCTTCACGGTAAAAGCCAGATTCAGGACGTTGAAAAGAACACAGATCCTGACCTATAGATAATTTTTTTAGAGACGCAGTCAAGTTTTACTATGATTTTATTAAAACTTGGCATACAAATCAAATTTTGGTACTAGCTTGGACAAGTTCATTAACCCGCAAAATTTGTCCAACAGTATCAAAATGGCAGCCATTTTAAATATTTCAAAAATAATATCTTGTTTGTCTATTTTTTTTTAATTCGATTTCACCACCGCAATCCGAGGTGCATAAATTAGCATTTAAAATTTTCAAAGTGCTACACTTTACTATATTTACTTTACTATACTTACACACTGATAATTTCCTTGAAATTTAACGTTTTCCCATATATCGGGATCAATTGAAAAATAAAATTTTATGCCCATTTTTTGGTTAAAAAACGGATTTCCCCCAAAATCGGCCGAGATGATTTTGATCAAATTTCGCTTCTATGCAGTCTAAAAATGCTTAAATAAAACATATGGGTCATTTTATCCCTAGAAAATTCGGTTCGACAGATACCAGACAGAAACAGTTAAACCTGCCTAATTTCTCAAAATTGGTTCATCAAATTTTACTCACATTTTATTAATGTGAAGACTTGTAACTCAAGTTAGCGTAGCAAATTTAAAATAAAATAAACCCTGACCGCCGTCGGGTTTTTCCATTTTACCCTATATCCGTAATTTTGGCCAAACGCACTGACTGATTTTGTTGAAATTTGGTGTGAAGATATTTTGTAAAAAGATATCAGTAACAAAAAAGTATATTAGGCCCTCTAACTGAGGATATGCGCGAGGTCTACTGTTCTATCTATGAGTTACTAATTATTAATTCTAACATATTACTGTACATGTAGGCCTATATTCAGTACGTGTGTAACTTGGCCGATCAAAGCAGATAAGAAACCCACAACGTACAAGCAGGAAGGCTGCCTACGCATATTGCATGTCATGTCATGTACTACATCTGGTACGTATAAAAATAAATCTGTCAGCAATCAGAAATGTACCGCAACCACGTATGGCATATTACTAAGGACTATACTTACGCCTAACACTTTATATTTTCTCACTTCATAAAGTGAAGTTGTTTCGTAAAACACTTGTAATTCAGGTCTTGTATGAAAATAGTCGAGCGAACGTTTTTACAAGCACGCAGTGAGGCGCTTTGCTTCAAATATAAACACGAACGGATCAGCTGACTTCCGCGTCTTCTGCACTGCCGTGACGTCGCCTGTACCGCTTTTGGCGTACAATTTAAGTCATTGAATATAAAGTAACCCTTACGACAGCGTTGAGAGCGATCGCTGCTGGTGGCAAAGTGTTCAACTACAGTTAAAAAAATAATAGTACTATTTTCTTAAACGTCTCCTTGTATCCTACAACGTTCGTAGCGGCAGATAGTTCAATTGCTTGGACTTTAGCCGCTAATTCGAACACGCTTTTCATAATGGTGGTTGCACTTCTATTCAATGTTAAAGTGCTACTTTTGAAATGACTTTCGAGTGGTACTGTAAAGAATCTGGAAAAACCATTCCCTTTTTGTTTTGTTTTTATTCAAACTAGGATAAATTTTTTTTAGACTTCCTGAACTAACGTGTCGATATTACAGAACTTGAAAAACTTCTGAAGAGGTCGGGCGGTTCTATACACACTCTTTATGAGCAAACACTACATATTCGGAATGAGTACCACTTCTACTTTAAAACGATACCCCACACTAGGTCACTGACAGATTAATGCAATTTTGTGGTTGGGGGGGGCAGTTGGTTGAGAGCCGCCTAGCGGAAGACAATTTTCGAAAAAATACCTTAAAAAACTAGCACCATTAATCTGTTTTGAGACTTAAAACGCGTATAAAATAAGTGTAAAAATTTACTCCACTTTAGACAACAATAAAAAAAAAATCACTTAATTTTCTTAGATTCCTAATTTTTAAAACTTTTTCAAAACTGGTCCCATTTACATAACTTCGCCTCTTCTCAAAATACCTACCAATAATTTTTTATATTTAGCTGCAGTTACTTCAGTTGCTTTACCCTTACCTTTAACGCTAATCCCTCGTCCTCATTACGCTAAGCAAGTCCAGTTAAGCGTCACAACAGTTTCTCAACCACGTTTTGATCAGTTTTAGAGTCGACAAAGATCTTTCAGTTGTTGCAGTTAAGACAGGAAGAGGAGAGAACCAACATAAAATGTCTGATTGATTAACCCCGTTCTGACCCTCAGTACAAACATTTCAAAGTGCACAAACGTACATATATAGGCTACAAACGGGCAAAACTTCATGTACATACAAAGTTGAGATCGGGATATTGTGTCGGGTTTCGGAACCATCAGAGGCCTCGAATGTCTCTTTGACTCTTTTGCTCGAAGCTGCGGTACTTCCACTTTAAGGAAGTCAAATTGGATCTTTTACATTTTTAAATTTTATTTCTTTTGTCTCGAGAGGGGCGGTTGACCCTTCACTCACCCCTTTAATCCGTCCTTGCACTAGGTAGATTTAATTAAGAATTATTTTACCCTGAAGATTTTACTCCTTAACTACAATATTTTATAGTGATTGTCACACCGTTTACGAATAAACGACAGACAGACAGATCGTGTGCGTTACCGATAGACGTGTTTGTGAATTCATTATATTTAGGTTTCTAAATATTAGAATCCTTTAAAATTCTGTTTCGTTAAAAAATATTTTAAAATCTTAACATGTATTACAATTTTTGTTTCTGTTGTTAAATATATTTTGAGGTTATGTTTGGTAAGCGGTTATTGTTTTGTAGAACCTGTTACTCTATTTTATTTAATTTTCGAAAATAACATTTCAAACGATAAAGCACACACACACACACACACACACACACACACACACACACACACACACACACACACACACACACACACACACACACACACACACACACACACACACACACACACACACACACACACACACACACACACACACACACACACACACACAATTATTGCGCAAAATGTCATTCAAGTCTGGAGCTTAGGATCAGTGTTATGATCATATATATTTTTCTTACCACGATGACCGCTCCAAAAGAGCTCTTTCTAATATAAGTTTGGAAAAACCTTTAAAAAATTAAAATTAACCCCAAAAAGTAATTATTTTGTTCCTCCCCGACAGATAAGAACCTCCAGACCGCCGGCAGCCACGTTCCCAGAGCTGCTTAATTTGCATAAACTCTCACACAATTACCGTACTACGAGTCACGTCACCCATTGCGCCATGAGAACCGACGCGGCTTGCAGACACGCTCCAGGCTTGCAGTTAGCAGCGGAAATAACTTCTTTAATTGTGATCTGACCTTTTCAGGCCCATCTGCATCCTGCATCCAGCAATACCTTCCACCAAGACCACTACTACCTCTGTGACTATAGGCCTAGCGACTTTTCTTTTGCTTCATTTTCTGCGAGAAGTTCATAAAATAACAGGAAGCAACTGTCTGGCTGTCGTGACAAGCCAACTTCCACAAAACAATAAGTGTTGTACTTTTTTTTAACCTGATTTCACAATCATAAGCAGCGTTAAAATCTGTGTGATTTGCCGTTCAAATTACCGGCGTCAGGTTCATTTTCGTATTTTCGATAGAATTTTGAAATTTTCGAATGATAAATTACGCAGATTTAAAACCCGAGCGAGAAATAAGATTTCCAAAAAAGGTTCAAGATAAAAAAGCAAAAAATTTTAAGTTTTAGAATTGCTCCATTTTGATTTTTTTTTCTGCGAAAAACCATTAAGGTTATCATCGCCGATCCCCCATTTTGAATCGGTTGAACATATTTTACTAGCAAATGAACTCGTCCAAGCTACACTATTGCCAAAATCGATGTTTCTGCCGGGACCGAATCAAGTCAGATCAAATTTCGAATCACACACATTCAGTCACAGGTTTATTTTCCAGTGGCAATTCACTAATAACAGTAGAGGCCTAGGCCTAAGAAGGGCTAACGAACGCATAAAGTAAGCGGAAGAAACAAGACATGTCGGCCTGTACAGTACTGTACTTGTATTTTTTATTTGTATTTGCCAGCTGACTTCACGAGTACGGTCAGGTTAGACGGAAGTCATCAAACCGGAAATTCCATAGTTTAGCTGTAGGCTGTAAACCTATCGCAAGAGTCAATGCTGTTAACTAGTTTTGTGCAAGTGTATAGTGAATTGTTTGAACAGCTGATCAGAATTAAAAATAATTGTTGTATAAATAATATCATCACATAGAATAAAATTTACTTCAGAATAATTTATCAAACCTACGTAAATATGCAGAAAGTAGCCGAACATAAATAATTTAGTTTTTAGTGGGAGAAAGAAGTTTTTCAACGTTAAAAGAAAAAAATGTTTGAAATTCGTGATAAAATAATAAAGGTGAGGTTAGCAGACAGTAAGGTTAATTTTGTAAAAAGATTGGGTCCTTTTACTAAAACAGAGCGTTCTGAATTTTTTAAAATCTTTTGTTTCAAATATTAATCAAATTTTAAGTGCTTCGAAAAGGTGTGAAATTGAAGGGAAACAGTGTATTTGTGGCTCAGGACTGTGAACGAAATATTAGCATCAAACTTAAAGAATTAATAAAAATTAAATTTCAGTTAAATGAAGCTGGCCGTAATACTAAGTTACGAAACAACGAACTGTTAATTGACGATATGTTTTGGTCGTTTGAAAAATATAATACAAGCACGGAGGCTGTAGCATTAGGACCGAAACAGTTAAAAAAAGAAAAAGGGAGATGGTTCGGACAGGTGAACCCGGCACTATTAATGACGTTTTCGTTCGCAAAGTGATTCAAACTTCAAATAAATCGGGCCAAAACACAAAACAAATGAGGATGTTCGTGAATGTGATTTAAAAAACTATTGTAGCTTAATTACAAAAAAATATAACAATTTTGAATTTACTGATTTTCGAAGAAAGTTTGAAATATTATTTTTATTTGAAACGTATTTGTAGATCAAAATTTATTAAATTATTGTAATAAATTTAAAGACTATTTAAACGCTGGGCTTGCCATCATAGAAATTGTCATCGTTTTCATAAAACTGAATAATGTAATTACTAATTTTATTTTGAGTATTATTATTTTTGTTAAGTTTGCATTAAAGAAAGTTGGCAACTCCTCGGAAGATCTTTCGGTATTGTGTTGTATACTTGAGAAAAATGTTGTTTATTTAATTTGTGATTATAGTTTTTATTATTTTTTAAATGTAATTAGAGATGATTCTTGCATAATTTTCACCAAACAGAGCACTCTTATTATTATTATTAATATAGAATAATTTTTTTAATGAAGCAATTAAACTTAACTGTCGTTGCTGGATTGAAATTCTATTAGAACATTCCTCTTCCTGAAAAATTTGTTTAAAAAAAGTAACGGCACTTTTATTTAATTTGAATGCTGAAGGCACAACTTTATTAGTCGCCAATTGGATTTATATCTTACAAGACCAATATTAAACTTAAAGCCATAATTTGCGAATTTCCATTGGAAAATAAGCTAATGGAGCGGCCATCATAGTAAGACTCAGACTTGGAGCCGTGAAATGAGTGCCGATCCTGATCCCCAGTTCACTTTTTCAAGGATTTGTGTGTGTGTGTGTGTGTGTGTGTGTGTGTGTGTGTGTGTGTGTGTGTGTGTGTGTTTTACACGCTCAAGTTTGCATTCGATTTGATTCAAAGTTGGAACGAAAATTGATTTTGGTAATATCATGGACAACTTTGGGTAACCAGCAAAATTTTTCAAAATGGCGGCCATTTCAAATCTTTAAAGACGGCCATATATCTTTTTTCGTCTTAAAAATCAGCGTTAAAAACTGCGTAAATTAGCATTTTAAATTTTCAATATTCGTTGAAATGAAGAGATTTAATTTGACGGCGGTCAAGTTTCATTTTCGTATTTTCAGTGTAATTTAAAGCTCAAAATCCTAGAATTTGAAGGTTTTAATGTCGATTATGATGGCGAAAACGGAATTTCAAAAAAGGTTTAAGGTAAACAAATTACTTTTAGAAATTCGCTTCCGTCACGTCAGCTAGCGCTGCTTGCCGCGATTGTTCTTTTTAACACTTTGTCGTAAAACTATGACTGACATATAATTTTAAAACTGTGACCAATACACGTCCAAATAGTTTTTGAGTATTTTTAAGCTACCATTTTCCAAGTTACTGAATAGATTATTTCGTCTTTAAATATTAAAAAAAACAAACAAAAAAACGCGGCACGCATCTGTACAACTGACATGATAGAAGCGAATTTCCAAAAGTATTTTTCT
Organism: Callitettix versicolor; assembly: GCA_022606455.1. Classification (NCBI taxonomy): domain Eukaryota; kingdom Metazoa; phylum Arthropoda; class Insecta; order Hemiptera; family Cercopidae; genus Callitettix; species Callitettix versicolor. The sequence continues at coordinate 39,590,998 of CM040183.1, read as the reverse complement.
TTTTTATCTTACCTTTTTTGAAATCCTGATTTTCCACCGTAACCACCATTGAAATCTGCATGTATTAGCATTATAACTATCTAATTACATTGATAATATAAAAATGAACCCCGACTGCCGCCAAATTGAACTTTTTAATTTCAACGGATTTTGAAGATTCAAACACTAATTTTGTAGTTTTTAACGTTGATTACGGTGGGGAAAACGGACTTTCAAAACAAATTATGACAACAAATTTATCAATTTTCAAAGATTGAAACGAGCGCCATTTCGAAACTGTTCAACGAATTTTGATGGTTAATGAAATTTTCCAAGCTATTCCCGTAATCGATTTTTGTGGTAAGTTTGAATCAAATCGTACCACAATTGCTAAATTTATATATAGTCCTGCTATAAAACGACCCTTCAAATAGAGATACAGGGATCAGGATCGGTGCTCACTTCAAGATTCCGATTCTGGGTCTTAACATAATGGCAGCTCTAATAGCTCATTTTCCCAATGGAAATTTGCTAAAAATTGAAAATTTTAGATAAAGACAGAAACGTAATGAATGAGTGAATATTATTAATAACTTGTGCAGACATCCCGAGTAAAATCCACCCTTTTTAGACTGGTCCAATAGACTGGTCAATATCTCAACATCGATCTGTCTGTCTCTGTCTCCTTCACCAAATTTCCTCTGCACGTCTCCAGTGAGAAAGTAATGCACCGTTAGGTTAGGAAGCACACAACACAAATAGAAGAAAGTAAGTTGAGGGAGAAAGTGAAGAAGATAGATTACAAAGAGATATGACTACAAGAGGTGATTGAGGCAAAAAGATGAGCCGACAACAATAACAAACGTTGTGAAAGTACTGAACGGAATCAGAGCAGATACTGAGCGGGGCGGAGCGGCTGCTAGTGTAAACATAACATTAGACTGTTATCACGTGACTTAGCCTACTCATCGGAAATGGACTTTTTTTAATACGACTTTTGGCGAAAAGCACATGAAGGAAGCACATCGCCGTCCAGCAAAATGTCCTAAATGGGGGAGGGAACTAAATCTAAACATTGTTAATACTAGTCCCACTATACTAAAAACTAAAACACCATAGACACCAATGGAAATGTTTAGTAACAGGGTTTTCAGAAAAAGTGCTAATTTATAATGTTTCTAATTTATTAGCGAATTTCCACTGGAAAATGAACTATTGGAGCATCATCATGGTAAGACCCGGACCCGGGACCTTGAAATAATCCCGATCCTGATCACTCTTCTGGGTCACTTTTTGAGGGGTCGTTTTATATATATATAGACCCCTCAAAAAGGATCTAGAAGTCAGAAGTCAGAATCTAGGCAACGGGTCTCCGGCAGAGGCAGCTCATGGACTTAGCAATCCCACCGTACCTGTGGCTCAACTAGTCTCACTCATCTACTCAAGACACACACAATCATTACTCTACATAGCTTGGCTAACTCTGAAGTGTAAAGCAACCCGTGCTGATGGTGTACATGTCAGCCTAATGGTGTATCAAACTGAGCCTTGGAGCTCTCCCATGCATGCAGGGCTCTGTATGGGCGGACCTCATTTCCTTAGCTACTTGTGGGTGTTCCCGTAAGTAAGAAAGTAAAATATAATGAACGGGATCTCACGGCACAACAAAAAGGTTAGCCAAATTTAGCAAAACTTTCGTAATAAGGATCAAGAGGAAGAAAAATTAAAACGGAATTAGCAGAGGAAACATCTGCACGCACCTAAGTAAAGGAACTGGGAAGTCACCAATTAGAAGTGAGGAAGCTATCCCACCTTGAATCTCCTCCAAATCCTAGACATTATGAAGAGACTAGCACCGAAGAATATAGAAAGGGGGCACAATAGATCTACAAAGATCGTACTGCAATAGTAACACTTCGAAATGAATCATTCAAGTCCTGGGTCTTACTGTGATGGCAGCTCAAATAGATCATTTTTTAATGGGAACTCGGTAATAATTTCAGAAAAAGCGTAATATTGGCTGAAGCGTGTGATATTTTAAAGATTTCCAGTAGCTAACATTTCATAAAAATCCTTATGTGTAACGAGCGAGCCAAAGCTATTAACAAAATCAAATGTTGTTAGAAGTTTGATTTTCGCGCTTAACAACTTTCTTGAAAATTAGCTTTCACTTCATCACGCGAAACAGCTGCGTGCCGCGATTACTTTTAATAGCCTAGCATTAAAAAAAGAAAATTAATTACACCATTAAATAGGAACAGTAGAACGTTATTCTGTAGTTTTGTTCTAATTCTATTTTTTTTTTTTTTTAGTTTTTTCGATATGGAATTATCTAAACTCTATTAAAGATTGAAAACCATGCATTTCCGGACGTAGACTGTGACAAATTGTAAAACGTTTCTTGTGCGTTTGTCGTTGTTTTCAAACACCAAGTGCGCATTTAATATTTTTGAAGTTATAAATCCGATTGTGAAACAATTAAATATTTGTGGTAACAAACAAATGTTTCCAACAAGTTCACTCTGTGATTTAAATATAATATTTTCACTGTAATCAATAGGTTAATAGGTTAGTATGTCAGTATCGGGTATACATTAATTGAGGAACAGTTAATAATGTATAGGTTACTTACTGATCAAAAACAGATTATTAAATTAGATCCTTCACTTTAATCTCACTGCTGGATACTGTCGTTCACAAATACAATGACCATAGGTTGCTGGTAGTGGGGTAGTGGGAAGTACAAGTGGGTTGTAGGTTGGCGGGTTAAGGCCCACATAACGTAGTGTCCTCCCTGGACAAACAATCCTCTACCTCTCTGGTCATGTAGAGCAAGTGTGGGAGAAGCCAAATTATAAGCTAGTATATTGACTCTAGACGCAAGTTGTAAACGGTTTTTTGCTGTAAATTACAGAAAAGTGGTAACTGCTATTTCATACAACTAGCTGGTGCGAGTATATATTCGTTTTAAAGTATTGAGATTAAAAAATAGTTTTTCCCATGGAAGAGCCTAATACGAATTGACGCATGTTGATGAAATTGGAAATTTAGCCGACTATTTTTCACTTTTCAAAATAATAGTTATTAAGCACTTTTAGGTAATAAACATTTAAAATATTAATAAAAGCAGTTTTTTTCTTAATTGTTTAGACAGCTGATATAGTCCGTACACAAATAAAACGAAGAGAACCCTATATCAAAAAATGCCTATGTCAGTTCAAAAAAACAAATTTCAACGAAAATCGGATTATTCTGATAAAGGTTTTGTCACATATGTTTATAACTCAAGTACCAGTGTACCAACCTTAAAACTAAAAATACCGTAATTATTAATGTTTTTATTTATCGCCATATGAAGTATAAAAACATTTGGTAATCCCCGAGTCAAAAAAATAGTTTTTACTTGAATACTGCTGTCTCTCCGGCTGTGTGTGTGTGTGTGTGTGTGTGTGTGTGTGTGTGTGTGTGTGTGTGTGTGTGTGTGTGTGTGTTTTTCCAAAATAATAATAATAATAATAATAATAATAATAATAAAATATTCTGTGCTACAAAAAGAGCATATTATGTTATTTTTATCGACCGCTGAAAGTATGGATGATCTATTTATGTTATCGGAGAATGACGGTTAATCGAAACTCTACTCTACCGATTTACGCAGCTTTTAATGCTGATTATAGTATAGTTGTAAATTTGATACAGCGATCAGGGTTTATAAAAGTATTTCAATTGTAAAATGTTCGTTCATGATGTAATTAAAATTTGTTAAGTTTTAAAAATTCACGTCCAACACGACAGCGAGACAGATGCGTGTCGCGATTATTTTACGTATTCGTTTGATTACGTCATTTTCTGCCGTGAAAACGTGAGCGGGTGTCGGGAGATGCAACTTCGCAAAAAAACCACCATCATCTTGTATTGCACAAGCGAAGTACGTTGCTCCATACTCCACTACTACACAGTGTATTGGTCGTGGGTTCTGCGCCACGTCACGCGTGGGTGGATCTCTTGACCCACTTGCTCCACTGACAGTGATTTGTGGTACTTGTACCCTAACCAAACATATTAGCGAACTACTGTACTGACATTTGTAGCGACCGATAATTTTAGCGTATATCCAATACGGAGTGGCCATTATGCACGACCCAGACCCGTGACCATAAAATAAGCACCCATCTTGGTGCTTATCTAGAACACCACCATAAGGAATTGTTAAAAATGACGCGCTTGTGTGTTTTTGTGTTAGCTCTTTAACGTTCATAATTTTGGTCTGATTTGATTCAAACTTGGCAAGTTTATCACCCAGCAAAAACAATTTAAGTAGTAGTTCGAACCGTAGCCTCGCAGTATATCCATATACAGAGTGTACTTCACTACAGCACTCTGACGCATTCGTAACCTTTTCTGCCAGTTTAACCGTAATATTTACGAAAAATATTACTTGACCACGTCAAAATTATGACAGGTCTTGTCGTTCAGCCAGTATTACAGGAAATAGCCAGCAACTACAATCTCATCGTTAAATCAGAGTCCGCCATCTTGCAATGGAAGTGAATGGAAAAAATCTTACGTATACGTCTTTCGGGCTTTAGACAAGGTACCTTCGTATCCAATTTCAAAACAATCCGGTGCGTTTCGCCAAAACTGCGTGACAAACAAACGAACACATAAACCTCGCTTCGTTCGGCAAATAACGTGCATAGAAATATTAAAAAAAATGTTATGCCTATCTTTTGGTAAAATAAAGATAAAGTGTATTTTTATCTTACACTTTTTTGAAGAAGTTTTTAGGCTAGTGGAATTCACAAATTTCGATGAAATTTGGTATTCAAATGTAACCTGTTCACATCTAGGCACACCTTCTTTAATTAAAAAAATGTAGCAATCGGGAGTTAGGATAACAGAAGTGAAAACTTTGAGCACCAACAATGCTCATTGTTAGTTTGTATTGGTCAAATTAGACTAATGAACTTAATACTAAATTGAAATTATACACAACTGATATTAAAGAAAATAGACACTTATCTACATCATAATTATGTAAATTTAAAACATCTATTTTGTACAATATATAAACATGTTATTGTTATAATAATTATGATGGCTGGGATGCGTATGCTGTACAAAGACGTTCGTTAATAATTCAAATATTTATTAATGTAGTATGCAATATGCAGTATGCAAGATATATTTAACTGCAAACGCTATAAACAATTTAGCGCTGAATGAATCGGGTATGCAGGTTAATTACGTTTTCAATATGTATTATTCAATTTATTTAAATATTTAATTTTAAACAAATTTATTAAATGTAAAAAGAATAACGCCAGTGGCTGGTTTTGAACTCACGTCCCTTAGTTTCATAAGCAGAAATCAAAGCATTGAGCCACGAATGCAACAAAAACTATGAGCTCAATGGTAGATTAAATTCACTTCAAGAATATTAATAATCTGTGTACGGTAAGCGTGACGCTTATTTACATATTATTTATGCTATTGAAAGTTTCTATTTTTATCCTTTACACAAACACGAGCTAGCCCCCCCTAAAAAAGTTTTTATTTCAAAAGGTTTTTACAAAAAATTAAAACTATTCTTTAACTGTTTCGAAGAAATTTAGTAAAACGTAGGCTATCATTTCAAAAAATCCTGTTTGCAGACAATAAAATTTTAAAAAACTGGAAAATCGGCATTCAAAGGCAAAATTCAAAGCTTAAAACTAAATCTGTTCGGAAGAGATTTGGAAAAATGATAATTAACACTGATCAACGTTGGGGTTGTTTTTTCCTAGTCGATAGCTTCCAAAGCAGAATGTTTTCGAGTTATTGAAAATAATCTAAAATTGAATAAATAATTACTTAAAGATATTAAAAATAATTGATTGCTAGAAATATTATTTAGTATTTTCTACCATTTTGTTATTGTTCTTGTTTGTTTTAACTTGATAAAATACAACCCTACAACTGGACCAGCGAGTCATGTAGATTAAGTTTTTACGTAAATATTTTTTCTGAAAAACAAATCAAAAGAATTAAATAAATGTACAGTATTCAACAACAGACGGACGCCTGGCGATTACACAATCAGCAGTCTTACTTATGTCAAACAAAAAACACGTGTATTATAATTCAGGTAAGATTGTATACAATATACAGACATGCTAAACATTCCGTACTTAGTCTGCAAGTCAGTACTGCCATTGTGTGGGATAATTCTCACACAAAATTTCCCACAGATTAAAATCATTGGTCTTACATGACTGAATAAAACATTACTACTGTATTACTACTGTACTAGTGTACTGATAAAACAAAATGAGTAAAATATTTTTGGAATTTCTATTGAAAAATGAACTTACATTGTGATTGTAATTGCACCTTGTCAATAAGACAGTTGCGTGATGCAATTTATCTAGATCTTAAAAAAACTTGTAACAAACTTTTTTTTTTGAAAATAAAAATATATTTTATCGTTAAAGCTAAGATAGGTCAGAAAGTACAATAAACAACCGTATAACAAACACTAGAGGATCGCGGATAACAGTTGCAAAGGAAATAATGCAAATCTCGATTTTTTAAAAATGGTCAATTTTTTTAAAAACGTCAAAACATTCCTTTGTTGTTTTACTCAGAAAAACACGTACTTTCACTAACAATTAATAAAAACACGATTTTTTAAACGATTTTTTTTAAACAACGTGTTTTAATAAGCGTTCACCATATTACATATAAGTGTCGTATTTCACATATTTTAGTTTAACAAGTTTGTATGACTTTTGTAGGCAAATAAACCGAGAAATAAGACAACTTACTGAACTACTGTATTATAAGTTTTAATTAAGTACGCTACATGAAAGGTACTGGGCAAATATAACATTACACAGACAGACAGACAGACAGACAGTACAGCACAGGTGTTGCTCTGAATAATTTTCTATTTTTATTTATTCAACAGTCTTTTTAGCATTTCAATTGGAAAAATAAGCTATGAGTTATAATGGGGGCCATTATGATAACACCCAGAACAATGACCTTGAAATGAGCATCGATCACTTTTTTAAGAGGTCGTCATAATTTAGGTGTTAGCACGCTCACGTTCCTAATTTTGGTCCAATTTGAGTCAAAAATCGATTCGGGGGCATATGGTAATAGCTTAGAAAAGTTCTTTAACCAGCAAAATTCGTCCAATAGTTCCAAAACGGCGGTATTTCAAATCTTTAAAAATGAATAACTTTTTTGTCTTAACATTTTTTTGAAAATATTATTTCACCATCGTAATCACGATGAAAATCTGCATACATTAGCATTTTTAATTTTCAAAATCCGTTGAAATTAACGTCAAGGTTCATTTTCGTCTTTTCAATGAAATTTGAAAGTTTAAAGTGGTAATATATGCAGATCTTAATGCTGATTTTGGTGATGAAATCAGAATTTCAAAATAAGGTGAGATTAAATTTTTAAAGAAATCACGTCAACGAAACAGCTGCGTGTCGCGATTATTTTCTATTGGTATTCTATTTCTATTGAATATTGTTATAGACCATTAAAAATTCAAATCGTTTCTTGTATGATTACAGTATTTTATATAGCGAACGAGTAAAGAAAATTATATTTCTCTTCCTTTAAAAAAAATTATTATTGCCAATTTCAAGACGGTCGCAAACAAAACTGAAAATAATACGCTCTAATATTATTTTAAAAAGATAAGACTGCAACCTTTTTCTAAATTACAGGATACAATCTCACTGCTAATTTAACCCATGACAAATTTTTTTCCGGAAGTAGAGAACTAGATCAATTAATGCACAATGCTAAAGTATTTATGTGAGCTGGTTAAAACTGTACATTTCTTACAGAAAAAACAAAAACAAACAAAAAATTATTTACATAATTTTTGTTTTTTCAGGTTTGCACATGGAAAAAGAATTAACTTTTTGGAACAAATAGATGGACGTAGGATTACAAAACTATTCAGCTGATAAGATTGCATTTATGGCAACACAAATTTAAAACGTAACAAATAAAATATCGTTATCAGAATAACTGGCTATCGACAAATCATTACATAAATTATCGCGGCACGCAGCTGTCTCGCTGACTTGATGGAAACGAATTTCCAAAAGTAACATTATTATTTTAATTTTTTTTAAATTCTGATCTCACCATCACAAACAATATATATATATATATATATATATATATATATATATATATATATATATATTGTTATTTTAAGTCGAAAAGCATATTTAGGCTATTATCGCCTCCCTAAATGGAAGTGTGAGTGTAAAGTGTTAAAGTCGTAAGTGTAAGTGTGTGTTAGACTCGGGTACCGCGAGGGACGTCTAAATTCTCTCAATAGGTGCAGCTAGTCTGCACTCTCCTGAGGATATATATATATATATATATATATATATATATATATATATATATATATATATATATATATACATTTTAAACTTTCATGCATGAACCCTGACCACCATCCAAAAAATTCTTAATTTTAACGGATTTAGAAAATTTTAAACGCTAATTTTATGTAGTTTTTAACGCTAATTACGATGGTGAAATCGGATTTTCAAAAAAAAAAGTTGTGAAGTTTAAAGATTTGCCCATTTTGAAACTGTCTCTGTCTGGGTCAAACCTAGAAGGCCGCTCCCATTGCTCATTTAGAAGAGAAACCAAGTAAAGCTGTAAACGTCAAAAGCAAAACAGAAATAAACAGGTAAAAATAAGCCGAAACAATTAGGCCCTATGATGTTGACATCAGTCTTTTATAAACCTTAAAAAACAGATTGCTATACTAATGACGAGTGTTAAGAAGTACGTGCCTAATTAGGCTACACCGAATGCCCGTGCACGAGTTGGAAAACAAAGACCTACTGTTATTTTGTGTTGATGTATTTACCGTGTAAGTTTAAAATAATCTTATCAGAGAATTTTCATTGGAAAAATGAGCTACTAGAGCAGCCATCTTGGAAACCCTCAGACCTGGAAACTTGAAATAAGCACCGATCTCACGTTCACAATTTTGATCCGATTCGTTACAGACTTAGCACAAAAAATCGATCATGGTAATAGTGTGGATACTTTCGTTAACCAGCAAAATTCGTTCAACAGTTTCAAAATGGCGGCAATCTTAAATGTTTAAAAATTCATAACTTTTTTGTCTTAAATGTTTTTGTAATCTGATTGTAATCAACTGCACAAATTAGCATTTTGAATTTTCAAAGTCCGATGAAATTAGGAAATTTAATTTGACAGCTGTCAGGGTTCATTTTCGTGTTTTCAATGAAATTTGAAAATATAAAATACTAGGGTAATATACGTAGATTTTACACCATGCTGTTTATCATGGTGAAACACAGTTTCAAAAAGAGGGTAAGATTTAAAAAAATACTTGTTAAAATCACGTCAACGTGACAGCTGCATGGCGCGAGCATTATTTTCAAAATTGACTGAAACGATTTTGACAATTCGTTTCTCGAACTACCAAAAAAAACGTATGGGTTGTTATATATAAAAAAATCCTGAATTTTAAGCCTGAGTTGAGATTTGAGCCTAAATTGAAAAAGATAAAAATTTTAAAACTGTGGTCTTTTTCTTTGTTTTTTCCCCTCGATTTATTTTCGAGCCCTGAATTTCATTTATTTCGAATATAATAAAGGCCTAATGAGACGACTTATGAATCTTCAAATATCATCAAAACTTAAACGAAATCTGATTATTTTTCGTTTTTGCTTCGATTTTTTTTCGAAACGATTTTTTCGGTAAAACAAAGTTAGAACGTTAGAAAGTTTGTGAAATGTTTTTGCACTACTTATTTCTTCTTCTTCTTTACAAATAATCACAAAGCCTTCGTTACATTATAGTCATGTGTTCTATTTTACAGCTCACCAAACACACACTCTTAATTAACACTTTTACGAAACCAATTTTGTAATGCAGTTAGCTAATAAAGATTTTATATTTCTGGCCAGAATAAACTTCTACTAAAACGCTACGAAGTTCGTAGTACATTTTTAAACAAATCCGAATAATAAAAAAATACTCGTTCAAGCTAATAACATTGTTGGCTAACATTCAACTAATTTCACCTCTCACAGTACTACATCGTTATTCTGTGAATAAAATGATTTGATAAGTGAGCAATAAAATATAGCCTCGAGAATATAAGCCTAACTTAACGCCTTACATAAGTACAAATAAACTACCATACAACATTAATACCATCAGATACCTAGGATGTATGATTAGGCATACACTTAATAAATCAGCTATACTTACAATTCTAATCTAAAATGGCTTATTTACAGTTGTGTTTGAACTTAATGAATTAAGAGGAATTCAATTGTATTGCAGATTTTATTGGTGAGTAACATAATTCATAAATTACATAAATAAATGTGGCACGCACTGCCTCACTGACGTAATGGTAACGAATACGAAACACTAACATTACATAAACAAATATGTCCATACGTGAAAAGCAAATTCAATATAAAAATTGATTTCTAAAATAGACCTAGCCTAAACACGTTCATTACCAACAAAACCGTTTCAAAAGCGTGGTTAATTAAATTAAAAAAAAATATCATAACTTTTTTGTGTAACATGTTTTTGAAAATCTGATTTCATCCAATGTAATCATGAGTTTTTATAATGTTCGTAAAATGAAATTGATAAGAAATGATTAAGCAAAATGATATTTTCAAAAAAAGTAATAAAATCTGTTAATTTACAAGCACAAAATAATTTTCTTTTTTAATAAAAAAAAAAACAAACACGTTTTTTAAATTATTTCTCTAGCTTGAAGGATAACTGAGTTATCGACAAAACAGAAAAACACGAATTCTCGGTAATTGTCCATCAACAGCTTACTCTATATTAAATAATAAATCTATGTTAAATAGAGTAATCGCCTATAAAATAGCTTATTCGATGTTTTATGAATAAAGGATAACGCAGATTTTTTGCCGGTAATTCCTCACCGGCATCATTTAAAAGATTTTATACAGCCGCCATTTTAAAATAAGTAAAGACCAGAGGATGCATATTTTTCTCAAATTGAGTCAATTAAAAAATCGTTCTTATCCTTTACTCTACAAAACATCAAGTGTTGAATGCTGTTATTATTCAACGTAAAGTAAGCCATAGGTAGACAATTACCAAGAACACATGTCTTCCGTTTTTTGTCAACTCACTTTTATCGATTAAGGTAAAAAAATAATAAGATATAAACCGTTTTGTTTGCCATTAGAAAAGGTTGTAAAATTAACGGATTACAAGATATTCCACGTTAAAAAGTTTAAACAGCCGTCGTTTTGAAATGAGTAGAGGAAAAAGTTTGATTATTTCCCTTAAACTGGGTCTTTATAACACTAAATAGCATGCAGCATTTCAATTTCATATCATTTATTGTTAAGAAAATGTATGATGTTCTGGTTAAAAACACAAAATGGCGGCTAGAAAGGAAACTAATCTATTTATAACTATAGTTATATATATATATATATATATATATATATATATATATATATATATATATATATATATATATATATATATATAAATATATATATATATATATATATATATATATATATATATATATATTATATATATAGTATATTATATAGTATATATATTATTATATAGGTAGGCCTATATATTACTATTATTATATATATATATATATATATATATATATATATATATATATATATATACTATAGGTATATATTATTTTCACTAGTAAAACATCCTGAATCCTATCTGTTTCTTCCCATTGTGTTTATAGCATGTACCTACGTTACTAAAAATTTCTATTCAGAATTGCGTGAATGCGCACGCAAGCAATTTTTAATGTTTTGAGATATTCATGCCAAATTTCATACAAACATTGTTTATTGTCCAAGGAAAATACTGCGGGGTGGCAGCCCAATCACCCCTTCCCCAAAATCGCTATTTTCTAAATTTAGCAAAATTAACAAAATGAAAGAACTATTTGTTCACTATCTTTAGCAATGTTGTCTTCACGAGAGCCAAAATGTCCCCATAGAGACATATGGAACTTTCCTCATAGAGACCTCTTAACATCCCTCAACCCTTAAAAATTGAAAGTTATTAAAATAAATTAAGAATATAGTCATTCTTATCATTTAATAGATTTAATTTATCATCGCAATATAGTCATATCAGTCATTTAATTTGGTTACATAGCAGGTATGTTTTATATTATAGCCTATATTTTTTTATATGTAGGCTATAAATAAAATTTGTAAAATCCCTCAAAAATTGTGTGTGATCAAGAAACAGGATCGTGCTCATTTCAAGGTCTCAGATCTGGGTCTTACCATGACAACTGCTCCAATAGGTTATTTTTCAATGAAAATTCACAAATACACAATCATGGAGACAAAGCAGCATATGATTGTTTTATGAATTATTTTCTGTTCCAGACTGAAGTATGCTGGAAATAAGGTATGTAATAATAACAGCTGTATTGTACTCTGCAAGAAGGCAAAGTGAAGTAGTAGTACAGAGCAGTTTAATTTCAGGAGGATGTAAGGATGTCGAAGTTGTGCCTAATGTTACCTTAGCTGATGTAAGTAAGATATATAGTTTAGTTTATTCTTTTTTTTACCAACAAAATTAGATCTTGGTACTTCTTTTTGTTTTTGGATGTAACAATGAAACTAAACGTATTCATCATCCTCGCAAGAATTTTGGAATCAGTTGCATAAATGCACTAAAAATAATAACATCAAACAGCTGTCTTGGTGACATTATGGAAGCGAGAGTAACATTTCATCTTATAAATGAACATTTCAAAATCCTACTTTTGTTGCACTTAAAAATTAATAAATAAAAAAAATAATAAAATAAACCTTAACCACTGAAAAATTTATAATTTTATCTTTTTGAAGTAGGGGTTAAGACCAGATATGATGAAGTACATCTATACTGGGATCATGAGACCCATAGTGTGATCATATTACTGTGGTGTGATGAACTAAGGCCAAGCAGAGGGCAGAAGCTCTGACTAAAATCCAGAGGCTGGCCTGCCTGTGCATAACCAACAGCAGCTATGGAGATCATTCTGCTTGGTTTTCCAAGCTGCTGATTTATATGTAATGGAGAGGCACATAAAGCAGCATATAGACCACAGGAAAGTAGAGTCTGGTTGACCTGAACTTTGGGGCAAGTAAGAATCATAGAAAAGATCAGAGACATGACTCTGATGCTGGGGACTGATCAGACAGTTAAACAACACTTGGTATCTAGACCCGTTTATGTCAAGATAACATTTGAGGAAGAATATCATGTGGTGGGAAACTCTGGAGACCTTATATGGTCTCCATATACCTTATATGGTATACCTTATATGGCTCCAAAACAAAAAAAGGTCACTGGTGTTGGGGAGTATAGCTTGAGACTGGGAGTAAAGAGTGATTACCCTGGGACAGTACGCCATAGTACTCTAGGCAGAGGTAATGGCCAGCACTTGTAGTGGGCCTTTAAGAAGGCTGAAATTCACATTTGTACAATAGTCAGGCAGCAAGCACTTGCAGGTGCTACAATTCAGTTTAAATTGGTCTGGAAGTGTCGGAAGAACCTCAACACTCTGTTCGTATAAACATGAGTTACTCTTCACTGGGTTTTGTGGCAAAGGTGGTTGAGAGCAATGAGACAGATTGGCTCGACTGGGATCTGCATCTAAGTTTATTGGACTTGAACTGGCCGTAGGGATTTCTCTGGGTCTGGGTGGATCTGCTACCAATAGGTTGATAAATAAGCAACACTAGGCAAAATGAAGTAACCTTGGAGGGCAATCCCAAGAATAATCATCACTTAAAAAAAACTCCCTTAAGAAAGACTTGGATGGGCAGGCATCAGGAAAACCATGTGGCTGATTACAGTACTCTGTAATCTAAGGGTGCACATGAACAGCATAGGAAATAACCACGGAGAAACCATGTGTAGGTTATAAGGGAAAGAAGAGAAAACTGCAGGCCACATAATATACAATTGTGAGGCTCTTACCAGCAGGAGCCTAAGAGTATTTGGACATTAAGGAACTCCATCAGAACTGCTAAAACTTATTAAGGGCTCCAGTCTGATGAACTAGAAACTACAAGGTCTAATTTCACAATAGGTCAATTGGTCAGACTGCTTATGGTTCCTCTAGCATTAATATAATTTAACCTCTACACTTCCTGAAAATCTAATTTTGTGAAAATAACCATGACTGAGATGTTATAAACTAGAATTTTTAATTTGTAAACTGTTTATTTATTTATTTTTATTAAAGTGTACAATTTATTACCAAAATCAATTTGGTGTTCAGTATGAAAAAACATACACAATTTTTTTAAAACACTTATAGCCTATAAATAAAATTTTAACAACCCATCAACAAGTGAGATCTTAACACTCATTTCAAGATTCCAGGTCTGGGTATCACCGTAATGACCACTCCAACAGCTCATTTTCCAATAGAAATACATTAGTAAGATACATTGTTGTTAAGTTTAATTTACCATTTCATTTTGGTTATAACACTAATAAGTTTTAAAATTTTCAGCTAGTGGGAGTTTCATATTATTTGAAATACACATCAATAGTTTTGAAAACTAAAATAGATGGAATGAAGTTGGACATAGCCCCTGGAAAAGGCCCAGACAACAATTTCACTCAATACTATACTTTCATGAAGTATGTTTAGATCAGAAAGTTACTGTATATTTAAATAAATCACTGTAATAATGTAATTTATAATATTTACCTTAAGGCTACCTAAAGCCTATCCTTATTAAATTATTTTTTTAAATTTACTTCAATGATTTATTAGAATAGTTTTTAGAAACATTACACAGCCTGTGCTATTATTATTTAATGCAAATATTTCTAACCTTAAAACAGATAAAAATATCACAATTATTTCTGTACAATTATTATATTTGCTATTATATAAAGTACTACATACTAAAAAAAAAAAAAAAAAAATACAAAAACCTACAAAAAATCGTTTTCAACAATGTAAAATATTGTTGATTTAAGCCAAATATTTCTTTTTCAGTGAACAAAAGCAAGTAAGAATAATAAAATCATGGGGTCTTCTCACAACTAATGAAGGAGTTAATCAAATAATCAATAGTAAGTTTTACTAAAAATTTATAAAAGTTTTTTATTTAAGAAGAAAACCACATATATTGCAATTAAAAATTGTTTAACTTTGTTTAAGTGTAGGTACAAAAATAAAAAATAATAAAAAACATTTCAGTTTAAGTTCATAGCTTTTCATACTCTTTTGAAAATCTAAATTCACCATCATAATCGTAATTATGATATAATTTATTTATTTATGCTTCAGATTCAGATTTTTAAAATAATGAAATATAAATTGTCATGAATTTACTACGATTTTTAATAACTGCTGTTTTGAAATTATTGAACAGATATTTCAAAATGACAAAATTATTGAAGCTATTAGTTTTACCAACTTAAAATAAAATTTAAAAAAAATTCTAATGTTAAATTGGGATGCACCCTTCAGTGATTTAACATTTAAAATTGATTTTTTGGAATTTAAAAAAATTTCTGAAAATATTTATTAATGTGAGAAATTTTTTTTAGAAGAAAGTAAATATTCTATTAAAATTATTTTCTCAACAATAGACTTTTTCATTGTATTGTGCTAAATGGTCTTTAACAGACTCTATGTCCCTTTCCCCTCCTCCATTCTACTACTTCAATAATTATAACTTTAAAATAACTTGTTATTTAATTTTATTTACTAATTATCGCTCCATATTCAGTTTAATTTTGACACAGTTGTATGTTTTCAGCAAACGTTACAGAAAACTACTACATCCTTTCATTCGAGAAGAATGAACACGTACTGATGTACATTTGTAACCCAAGAGGTAAGATTAATTTAAAAAATAATCATGGCACACAGCTACCACTGACATGATAGAAGTAAATTTGCCCAAAACTAACATTAAATAACATCTTGTAAATGAACATTTTGATATGTGAACATTTTTGTATTTTGTAAAAAGGTGCTCACTCAAAATCATACGAAAAATACATAACTTTTGTATCTTAAAACATTTTTGCAAATCTTATTTTGCTATCTGAAACAGCATTTAAACCTGCAAAAATTAAATGATTCTAATTAAATTTGTCGCGTAGATCTACTTTGCCATATCTCTGGTCAATTTTTGATTAAAAAAACATTTAAAGCCTTTTCTTAGTAAAAAATTTCTCAAATTTTAAGTGAATAATTTTGATTAATTTTAGTTCAGTGTAGTCACCAAGTACACAAGTAAAATAAATATGGGCCGCTCAATATTGATGTGTGATAAAATTCAGAAGTTGCTGAAAATATAGCAAAAATTTTACCAAATTTTTCAAAACTGATTTACTTATTCATTTTGGTTATATATGAATATTTATACTCAAGTCATATTTTAAGTTTGAAGAAGTTATAATTCTGGAGTAATCAAAGGAAGAATGCTAACCACAGTTATGTTTTTCTTTTTGATTTAAATTAATTTATTGATTTAAGTCATTTAATTTATTTCATATTTGATAATATGACCAGTTATGATTCTTTTAATATTACCAAAATATCACTTTAAAAAACTGGGCTGATTTTTCAATTTTTTTGTCTGCAGCTATCAAATCAGATTTTTTTATTAATAATTGAATGTGATAAAGTGTGTGTAGTGTTTTTACACTACGAGTATATATTATAAACTGTGTTCATTATAAATTTCGTCACAAAGAATCACTTGTGAAAGTAAGGATCTGTTTCCTTACTTGTATTGTATATAAAATAAATTGTATATAAAACATTTTTCGTAACAACTCTTAGTTGTTCTAAAGTAATAACGAGTTCATTCCGTTGTTTCATGTATTGGTCTCACCCACTTTTTCAAACAGATCACTTTCCAAAAGAAAATTTTATTTCATATCTATGTGAGTGTTATATTTTGTTAGAAAGTATCCTTTCTGAGCCAATTTCATTATCGATAAGTCCCTGCTTACAAACGGTTTTAGAATACAGTATATCTTAATTTTTTGTGTAAAATTGGGGGGTGTAACAGCAGCTTAAATTTGTATGATTGAGGGAAGTTCGCAGCAACTCTGAAATGTATAACACTTTTTTTACTACACTCAACTTTTTCTGTAAATCTCCCATTTTCATTAGTCTAACTAATATAAAATCATATCATTAAGTTACACAAAATCCTATCAGATTATTATGAAATTAACACCTAAAAACGTTTCACTAAAGTGTGTGTATTTCTAATAAAATTATGTTTGAATTCAACAAATGTAAACGTAAAAAATATTTTATCTACTTTATCTATGTTTTCCAGCACCCATAGCAATAGATGCAAGAGTTCTGTATACCACAAATACTAAACTTAATATGGATGAAGCGCTGTACATTGACAAAAAGAACCACTTTGTTGGAGAACTTCAACAACTTCCCAACACAAATATAAACTTTCTCATGGAACTGACACCTAAGTTTGATTAGTACTATTATTGCTGTATTACAGTGTTTGTGGTTTGACTACACCTGTTTATGTAAATATAATTCAAATAAAAAAGCAAAATGTTTGTTAAACCACACATTTCTACCTTATGTTGACTAAATAACAGTGTTTTTCAAATTCGCTTATACCATAGTGACAGCAGTGAGGTGTCTGGTCATCAAAAGGCAAAAAAAAATGACTATGCACAGATTGC
This sequence comes from Callitettix versicolor, assembly GCA_022606455.1. Lineage (NCBI taxonomy): Eukaryota > Metazoa > Arthropoda > Insecta > Hemiptera > Cercopidae > Callitettix > Callitettix versicolor. The sequence continues at coordinate 39,573,256 of CM040183.1, read as the reverse complement.
CTTTTAATCATACTGTAGAAATACTAAAACAACATCTGAGAATATGTATATTTTGTTTAAAATCAGTTAATAAAACAACTAAAAATTAGTGAGAGATTTTAATAAGGTCAACAAACTGTTGGGAAGATCCGAACCTGAGCCCATCATCCCACTTCCTAACAGTCCTTCCCTATTCCTAACCATATCATAAGACAAGGTGAACCAGTGTATGCTGAAGTCTGCTAGGCTTAGAGGAGCTTAGTTTTAAGTATAAGGACTCTGAATACCAAGCAGTTTTAATCTAGCCTCACCTATTTAAGCAGGGCTCTGTATGGGAAGACTTTTTATTTTACTCGCTATTAATGATTCTGATGACTGAAAACAAGCTGGCAAAAACCGACAAAACCCTAAGGAAATGCAAAAGTGGATCTGGCAAGTAAAAGTAGCATGGAAATGGAGGAAACTGGAGCTATTCCTAACCTCATGGAACTCACAAGTAATGAATTGCAGTAAACTGTAGGTTCACTAAGCAGTTGAACAAGCAGTTTCAAGTCAGTAATACCATCTATCAGGAGCACAAAAGCACAACTAGAAGAGAGGAGACTGAAACAATGGGATTTCCAATTAAATCTAGAAGCAGAAGACCTCTTAGGGATCATACCTTTGGGGTGAGAAACAATTCTTATAGGATTGTGACGACAGGGCTGATGTAAATCTATAGTTCAAGACAACAGCCAAAGTAGGGGCTTAGTCGAACAGTAGGGATTCTGTGTAGAGGGAAACTAAGAAGCACCATGGGGAATCATTACAGGGCACTGTGGTTTGAGAGTGCATCTGAACAGGATAGCAATTTACCATGAAGCTGTACATGCAACAGCTGTAATTTCAAACAGCTGTTGGAATGCAAGCGGAATATGCAAGAAACTACAGGTAACATAACATAAGATTGAGAGGCTCTTACCAGAAGGAGGTGAACGGTCTTGGTTTCCAAGTCCCTGAGGACCTCCTGCTGAATGAGCCAAAAAACTGCATCCAAATAAACCAAAAACTTTTCAGTTTATTAAGATTCAAACAAAAGCTTTTAACAGTTCAGAATCACTGCTAATACCAGAAGTTAGAAACAGATGTAGATTGAACAAAAACTTCATTAAAACTAAGGGGATCGAATTGTGGAATTCAAATGAAGGAATCTTTATCATATTTTTATGTATGTATTTTATTTGTATGAAGGAAAGTAAAATTATTGTGTTTTTTATAATATTAATATATTTTATAGAATTTATTTTATAATAAAACAGAAATTATTTTATAGAATTTAATGTTATAATCACAAGCATATAGCAAATTCACATTAATCTAATAAATATATTAGATAAATAAATATATTTCTTTGGGACATTAAAAATATTTTTTTAAACTTAAAGTTGTAGCCCTTTGCATAAATTTTGAAAAGCAGCAATTTATTTCATGGTATTTAACATGGAAAGTAAAAGGTTTTTGACATTTGAAATAAATTTACAATACAACAAAAATTTCATAAAAATAGCAAGCCCTGTAACTGCAAACGAGAATGCAAAATTTAAGTCTATAGGTGGATGATTGAGGAATTTTACTACATGAGCTTTTGAGCTCATGAGCTATATTGAGGAAAAAACCGTACGAAAAAAACAGTTAAAAGTACAAAACACACACACACACACACACACACACACACACAAAGACAAAAAAAATGGTAAAACAAAAATTTGATAAGTCTGTTTTAATGAATACTAGAAAGTAATAAATTGCTTTGATTTGTATTCAGCAGGGTAATGAGGGTATACGAGGGTTGTCCGTAAAATAAGGTTTCCAATAACATTTCACAATGAAAAACATGTTTATTTGCATTGAATAACACATTTTTGGAAAGCTTACACTTTTTTCTATTTTTCAACATAATCGACGTTGAGATCGATACATTTTTGCATACGGTGAACAATCTTTTGTATACCTGAGTCGGGAAACTCTCCCGCCGCGCCGCGAAGGTAGCTTAAAACTTTTTTTTCAGCTCCTCTCTGGTACTGAAATGCGTCCCACCTACGTGTTTCTTTAAATTAGGGAAGAGATGGTAGTCACTTGGGGCTACGTCCGGGGATGTGTGACAGTATCCCAACCAAACTGGTTGATGAGACCGGTTTTTACTGGGCGGTGTCCTTGTCTTGATGGAAACAAACTCTATTCGTGAGCATGCCTCTCCTATTGTTTTGAATCGCGCGGCGAAGGTTCCTTAACGTCTCACAGTAACGATCAGCATTGATTGTTGTGAAGGTATCAATGAATTTGCACAATAACCCCTTCCTGTTACAAAACACGATCGCCATGACTTTGCCGGCAGATAGTTTTTGTTTGAACTTCCGCGGCTTCGGCGAATCTGGATGTTTCCACTGACGTGAATCTTCTTTCGTTTCCGTTGTCATATAGTGTGCCCAGGTCTCGTCCCCAGTGACGATAGAGTCCAAAAATTTCTGGCCATCGATTTCGTAGGCCGCATCAATCCGTTGCCATTTGTCGTTTGCTGTAAGTGGTCTTGGGACCCACCTTTCACACAAATTTTGCTATACCCTAAATGGTCTGTCAAAATTTTATCAATGCAAGTTTTTCTGACATCAGCGATCATCTCTGAGGGCTCCCAAACAGTCACCCTTGCTTCTTCCACCTATGCAATCATTTCGTCCTAAACAGATGGACGTCCGGAACGCCGTTTGTCTTTGAATTCTTTGCACCATTTGCACACGTGTTGTATGCTCATACATTTTTCTCCGTAGACTTCACAATGTTGGATATGAATGTCCACCGGCGCAGTGTTTTTTGCACACAAAAAACGAATCACAGAGCGTAATTCGCACCAGGCGGGAGACAGAAGGGAAAATTCTATTAACGGCTACCAAGCCAAAACTGAGCATCGCAGAGGGCTCGCGGAGCTGAGGAACCAAGCTGCAAGCCAAGATCACCGAATCCCGCGTAACAACGTTCGCAGCGACTATAGCGCCTTAGGAACGTTACTTTACGGACAACGCTCGTATAATAGTATTTACAGTCTAACCACTTACACAATCAAATGTTCTTTCCTAAGGGAACAAAGCTCCTGAAATGTTTTTTCTATGTCAAAGCCTTAACATTTTTTTGTATGTTACTTTGAAGATAAAAACATATTTGAATAAAGTAAAATAATCTGATAAATTATATTTTATGGTTATCCTATAAAAATAACTCATTCTAAAAGTTCATCTACATCTTGAAAAGTTTTTTTCAAAAATAAGCAGAAAAGATTAATACATTTTGTTGTAAATTTTTAACGATTTAGCAATTAAGTTTTATGGTTGCTTCAATATCTGGACTTACAAAATCTGTAGCTGATGTCTTGTCCGAATGATTTCATCTCGTTGTAAAACACTTAGAATCTGAGCCCTCTCAAGATCGCTCAATTGAGCTACTTCCAAATCTAGTTCCAACTGTTTAGCCATTACAGTCTGAAAATTTAACAAGAATTAGATTTTAATTATTTTATACAAAATTATTTATTATTTATTCATCCTATAGTATATTCAAATTATAAAATGATTTAGTTTGAAATAAAATCATTTTATTAATAATACAGATTTTTTTAAATTACTTTCTAAAATAATAAGAATTTTATTGCATTTTATTATAATTATTTAATTATTACATTTAAGCAAATAATCTGACCATTGTTGTTTAAAACTCATAAAAACTTTTCTCATAAACCCTTAAACCTATTAACCTACATTACTATAGGCTACATTATAAGTACACAAAAATGAAATTAATAACATTACTTAAGTATTTTTATATATATATATAACAATAATATATTAAAAACATAATATAGTTATTAAGTTTTGTAATTATTTCTAGAACCTAAAAAGTGTACAAAAATTTTTGATTACAAAATCTAATGCAATATGAATTAACTTAAAGGTTAGACCTATAAAACATACATTGTTGTAAACAGTTTATTTGAAGATTGTGCTAATTAGTTTTTGATAAATAGTTTTTGCATTAAATAGCTAAAGTTAAGTTTATCCACTAGGTCTTGGCAGATGTTAGGTACAATTGAATGACAATGAGAATAGATAAGATAGACTAACTTCCGCCCTCTTTCACATCTGGCAGTGCAATAACAGTTTCAAAATATTGAATACCAATAGGTAATACCCGAGATAAATTGTAAAAGTTAATAACAGTGGAAATTAAGCTTAGTTTTTAATATTGTACTGCTGAAGAGTAAATAATAACATTACTGGTTAGCACTATTTCTATACCATACTGAAGAATTACATGTGTTCTTCTGTATGTACAATAAATTAGACAAGTTTTAAAATTTGTGCTGTAAAAATGAAAATATAAACATATGTTGCCCAAAAAGCCCATAATTGTATTGTGAGAAATTAGGAATAGTTATGCAGGGTGTTATAACTATTTTTAGACTTTTAATTTTTACATATGCTTTTTTTACATACTATACAATTTACAATTTTACAAATTTACAATTTTTTACATACATATACATATGATTTTTACATACTTATTTAATTATATTTGTTTTATTGTAATAATAATTATTGATTCTTTATAGTAAATGAGCAGACCTTAAGTTTTTGGTACACAAAATGTGTTAAATAGTACAGACACATTTACAAGGTTCAGTTTAATACATACAGTTTAGTGATACCAAGGTCTCTGTCTCTAATTAGTCTATTAATTTTACTAAATCTGATAAAATCATAAACTTTTATTACTATCCTCCAAGTACAAAAAATAAGACAAGCTGAATGATGTCCAACCAATAAAAATTTAGTGAAAGCTATGACAAATGAACAAGGTGATTCACTTCTTAAACCCAGTCTTTTGTGTAATTTTACTAGTGCTTTTGTTGTTTTTAATTACATACTGTTTGTAATTAACAAAGGGGCCAAAGTCATAATCATTAATTAATGCACACAGTAAAGAGTACATTTTATTGAACACGACATTCCTGAGCACTGCAGTGAAAAGAAATCAGGCAGGTTACAGGCAGTCATTATCTATTGAATCATTTATTTTTGGAAGAGAACAGACATTTAACAATAAAATAAACAGTAAATTACATTTTATAAACTAATTTTATTACACTGTTGAGCAATGTTGTTTGAGAAACGTTTTGAATATGTTAATTAATTGCTAGTTTGGAAAAAGCAAAGTGTAGATTATTACTTCAGATGAGAACTCAGGTTTATTGTAAGCTAACAAACTACTACAAGATCTTTTTTTTTTTTGTAGTCTTACTGTATTTAGAAGTTTTATACAGTAGTTAGTCTACAGTTATAGTTAGTACAGTTATATTAAAAAGGTATGTACTTCTTTATAAAGACTACTCCAGCCCACATTTATTTCACAACCACTAATTGTAGTAATTTAATAGAAGTACTATAATAAAAAACTTATATAAATTGTTATTATAGGTCTTTATAATAATAGTTCATAACTTAGATTTGTACAACTGCAAATAAGTAAGAAGTCATTTAATTAATGTTTACTATCACTATATAGGTTATAATAATCTATGACAAACTGGTGTTGCCTTAATTACATTTTACTACTTACATTTAAGTTAAGAAATGTATCTGGCAGTATAAATTAGTACTGTAAGCTTGAAAGTATATATAATTGAGGAATGAAACACTGAGAACTGCAAAGAAAATATTTTTTCCCCAGAACTTGTTTATACCGCTACTTCAGTCTATTAAACGTTTACCCGGGCAAATTTCTTGTAACACTGCTGCAAACTTTGCAAACTAACCTTAGATAAACATAATTGATATACCGTAGATAAACGAATTATATCATTTAGGCTACGTGAGCAATATCGTTTTTTTATTCAGTTACCGAAACCGCCGAACGTAATACATTATATTTATCAAGTGTCATTCACTGTAAGTTGATTTTTCTGCTTTACAAAAAATAAAAAACAATATCAACCGCAAATCAAGGTCAACTGGTGGTCAACGCAGACAACAGAAACAGGTGGTGAATAATCTTGAAGAAACAGCTCGCTCTATCTAGTGGCGTAATATGAAACTATTTAAATTTGAATTGCATATTGTTCGGTACTCTGATTTCATTAAATAAATCAAATTTAATCATTTAGATTGACTTGTTAGTTTTATTTATTAATTTAATAGTGCAGAAAATTTCACAGAAAAAAACGAACTTTTTTTTATTCTTCTGATTGAATGTCCAACGTCATTAAGCTATATGTTAGTTAAATTACAATTTTAATTGGAAATATCTAACAACATTTAAAAAGTTTAACAAAATAATCTTATTTACTACGGTAAAATTTTTGTAGTCTAAGTCTATTTATTGCCGGCTTTAATTAAAAATTTGCAACAAAATAAAAAATGTTTCAACAAATTGTACTTCCTGTCAAAGTCCACAAAGTATACCCATTGTTGTATTTTTAAACTTTGAATCTGAATACAATTTGATAGACGACTTTTCTCTTTATACTTCATCAATATTATGGATCTACTTGTGTCTCTAGAATCATACAATGAAACAGCTTGATTTTAAAATTGCTGCTGCACTAATCTTATGCAAACTCAGCTTTAAACTCTATGAAGTTCAAAGTATTTTATAATAATACTTGGACATCACCTGTACTCTAGTAATATCCAATATAATTTATAGTCTATTTTTGTTCTTTCACATTAAAACAAGAAATAAAAAAATCCCTGATAAGTATTGCATTACTCATCAATCAATGTAGTGCATTAATTAATACGATCCTTTATTGAAAGTATTCCCACAGCTCAGGAATCAGTGGACAAGGGTTTCCCCCATCCTATTTATAAATTATTTCATCAATTAATTAATAATATTCATATATAATTATATTTAATTAAATGTGTTGCAAAATAACCAGTTGTGTGTGTTACATTAATTATATTAATTTTAATAATGTTTCAATTTCATTAAAGATTCAAAGATTTGACTACTAATGTCACATTTTACATAATAAATATCCACAATTTTTACAAATAATAAATAAATAATATTGGAGATAGCAGCTTGGTAGAGGATTCCATTACTAGCTTGGCTAGTAAAAACAAATTTATATGAATTGAAGTATTAGTTAATAAAATGGTTACAAGAGTGCAGCACATTAGGTTGAATACTCTGTATCACGTTACTGTATAACCCTACTAGAAAAATCCCCATCAATTTGTGCCATTTCACTGTATATTAAATTAAAACAATAATAGCATAAATTTGATTAAATAAATGTTCTATATTGTGCCACTACGTAGATAAGTTAAGTGAAATTATTTGGGAAATTCCACCAAAATTGTGCCGTTTTACTGATTAAGAGAGAACTAATGTCATATTTATTTTGAGGGGAAAGATTTTTCATGATGAAACCAGCCAATTTGGCAGAAATTATGAATTAATAATTGCAGAAACGAAAGTTGTGTCTGCTATCTGGTGGCATTATTTGAAATAATGTCAAAGTACTTTTGTAACTATGATTAAGATGGTTTGTATTGTAGTGCTATCTGAAAGAGTTTCATAGAACTTCTGCTAAAAATTACTCTGGTAACATTATTCGAACTAACATTTATGCCAACAAAAATGAAGATTAAATTAGATGGTCTATCTATGTTGTGCTGCTACCTGGTTCAACTTTAAAAATTTTCTGTTTACACATAGTATAAAATAAATTCAAAATAACTGTTTCATAAGAGTATAAGAATTATTTATTTTATTTAAAGTCTTACCAAATAAGATGAAAATTGTTATATAGTGCAATTAACTATTACTACAAAAACCAGCTATTTAATTTTATGAGAATAAAACAGAATTATTTAATATTTATGCACCTAAATTCAATGTTTTCTGAAAGATTAGTATTTCTATAAACAAATAAATTGCAAATACAGTAGAAATAATTATATAACAGTGATATTGTTGTTGGTTAAGTCAATTATTTACTTTCTTTCACATATCCACTTTATAGATCACCAGTATTAAAATTTTTGTTTTTTTGATTTGTGTTTTAGTAATAGTCAGAAATAATACAAGTATATTATTTGCAATATTGAATTATTTTCCAAGACAAACTTATATTGATTTTAAGAGGGTGATTCAGTAAGAATAGCTTTAAATTGCAATTTAAGAACCAGCTGGTTATTGTTGAATTGTTGCTATGTTAACATTTTATTTTTATCTTTGTTATTCAAAATTTTTTAGGTTATTTGTTATAGAACAATGAATATTAATTAAGAATAATTAATTTTCACCATACAAATATGATGATGTTAGCAGAAACTTCATACAGCTATAAATTGTCATAATGCGCCTAATGAGTCGACAGTTTGTGGCCTAATGATAAAATGTGAGATAACAAGTTCGATTGCAGACATCAAACACCAGTGCGCTTTTGTTTCAGTTGGTCTACTTAGAACATAGTATTGACACTACTTGCCAACTTTCACACGATATAATAGCCTTGTTGAGGAATAAATTTCTGACCTGAATCCTTTCATATAATGGTGATAACTATTCATAAAGATCATGTGACCTAACACCCTGTAATTTCTTCCTCTGAAGTACTTAAAATCACAAGTTTATCAAAATAATCCCTGAATAATACCCCAACTAAAGGAAGAAATTTACAATGTCATCGCCCAAATCAAGGAGTACATCTGTTGAAGTTAGAACAAATTTCAGATCAATTTAGAACATGTAGAGCAAGTCATGGTAGGCATACAAAGTGTGACAATTAAATAACAGGAGTAGTGCTGCTACTGGAAAACAGCAAGTGCACCATGACAGGTTTGAACATGTCTGTGCCTGTTGATGCTTTTCCCACCTTGAGCTCGGTGGGCACAATGTACGTCACTCAGTCTCACTGTAGCAATTATTCGTTCAAGTCCTTGTCCTAGTGTCTCATTGAAAAAATGCGAAAGGTTCAATTGGAGCAATGAATTAAACTCGAGTTTCCTGTGACACTGCTATAGAAGCACATGCCATGTTAAAGAAGGTTATGGAAGTTAATGTTTATTGTGCACACAAGTTTTTGAGTAGTTTAAAAGGTTTAAGGAAGAATGTGAAACAACCAAAGACTATCTGCACTCTGGACGATCTCAACATCAAAAACAGATAACATTCAGAAAATTGATCCACAAAAATCGTCGTCTGAATGCCCTAGCTCTTTCTGAAATCTCAGGAATTAACAAAGAAAGTGTCTGTCAGATTTTGCATGAATCATTGAACATGCAAAAAGTTTGTGCAAAAATGGTGCCAAAATTTCTCTTTCCAGAACAAAAAGAATCAAGAATGAACATTTGTGCTGACCTTTTAAGCAATACTGATAATGATCCAGAATTGTTAAGACTGATTACTTGACATGAATCATGTTTTTTTACCTATCATCCTGAAACAAAGCGCCAATTGATGCATTGGAAAAGTGCATCACCAGAACATGGCAAAAAAAAAAAAAAAAAAATTAAAAAAATAAATGAGAATGTGCACATCAAAATTCAAGGCTATGATGATTGTTTCTTTTGATAAGTGTGGAATTGTCTATGTCCCTGAAGGTCTAGGTGGTTAATCAACATTATTATGTTGAGGTTCTGACAGCTCTTTGTAAACAAATGAGAAAAACCTATTTGAACAATGAACAATTTCCAACAATTTGAACAATGAACCAATTGTGAAAAAATGAACACCCTATTTGTGGAAGAGCATTTCCTGGATTCTTCACCAAGACAAAGCGCCTGCCCATTCCAGCTTATTTATGAAGGCATTCTTTGTGAAATAGGGCATCACAGTGTTGGACCACCCACCATACTCACCTGACCTAACTCTCTGTGACATTTTTTTCTTTACTACGGTTAAATTGGAGGAACAAGATTTCACAGTGTGGAAGTAGTGAACTAAAAGCAGTTCTCAACAAGCTCACAGAAGTAGACTTCCAGCACTGCTGTGAACAAAGAAAAATTGGTATATAGTGTTATAGGGATCGGCAAGGAGAGTACATGGAAAGAGATAAATTTTTAATGTACGAGGGTTGATCAAATATAAACGAGACTGATTTTTTAAAAAATGTATTGCTTACTTACAAATTATTCTTGATACAACTTATTTTTCTACATAGTCTCCCGCACGAGTAACACATTTTTCCCACGGATTGGAAGTTTTTAATTCCATCTTCGTAAAAAGTTCTCGGCGTTCATTGAGCCATTGGAGCACGAAGGTCTCCACTGCAGAATCGTCTTTCAAACGCTGGCCTCCAAGCGCCTCTTTGAGTGGCCCAAACAGGTGATAGTCGCAGGGTGATAAGTCTGGACTGTATGGGGATGTTCCATTGGTTCCCAGCTAATTTGATCGAGTTTAAGCCTCGTAGCGTCGCGAATGTGGTCGGGTATTATCGTGAAGAAGAATGACGTTTCTCGCTGGTTTAGATTTCCTTTTCCTCTGAAAAAGACTGTTTTGCGGCCTCTAAAACATCGCAATAATATTGTGCATTTATTGTGCGTCGTTGATGGAGGAAATCGACGTGAAAAATATTGTCGAAAAATATCGCGCCTTGATTGTCGGGCGACGATCATGGCTGAGGTTTTCTACTGCTTCCCGTCCTTCGGCGAATTCCTTGTGCCAAGCAAAAACGCGAGCTCTTGACAGGGTCCTGTCCCCGTATTGAGCCGTCAATCTACGAAAGATTTCAGTCGGATTTACCCCCTCCTTGGCCAAAAACTTAATAATAATTCTCTGCTCCAAGGAAACGTGCACTTCACTCTCACTCATTGTATAGTTTTATACTGAAGGGTCCGAACGGAAATGTTGCCCGTCCCAAACCTCCCAGGCTACCTGAAACCCCACCCTTTAGAGTTCAATGTCCAACGGAAAAGTTTTTAGAAAGTCAGTCTCGTTTATATTTGATCAACCCTCGTAATTGTTGATGAATAATTTTTTCATTTGTAATGGCAACATGTATCCTTTGTATTGTTGAAATATGTTACATTTCATCAATATAGAATACACTTTATTCAACACTTAAAAACCAGCATTCTTATTGAATCACCCCTTTATTATGGTTATTGATTCATACCTTATAAAATATTTCTTTTTTGACTGCGTTTAACTTTTATGGACACCTTGTGAATCTATTAAACCAATAAATATAAAAAAAGTATCCTACAGTGGTCAACAATCCTCTAAATCTTATGGATTATACAAGATAAGATTAAAACTTTAAATTTAAATTTCAAGTTACATTTTAGCATCTATCATTTTAAAGGTTTTTAAGAGTACAGTAAAGCTTCACAATAAAGAAGTCAATGAGATTTTCCATAAAAAAAACTGAGTTAATGTTATGTTACTTGTGTCATTATAGACACATGATTTACATTACATTACTATTAAAAATTATTTCTGTAAATTTTCACTCTAGTTAGGTTTCTTCCAAATCAAATTTTACAACACTCATTCTGATAAAATTTCGTAGATCTGCAAACCTATCAAAATTTACAATCTAGCAAGTGACTTCATGCTTAGGAGCAGGAACTGTTAAAGAATCAGTATCAAGAAGGCTGTGCTCCATCCTATGTCCATAGCTCTATGACAGATGTTTCTGTCTTTCTGGTATTGCTGTTAGCAGTGACCTTCAGGCATGATACTATCTTTGTACACGAAAAATTGTGTTGCATCAAATTAAGCATAACATAGAAGGGTCCAACTATAGCATACACAGGACCTGCATCTGAGCTGAGAAGTGGCAACACACATACACTGACAATGACAATTTGAATGCTAAGGACTGGGCCGAGCTGCAAAATTTTTTTTGACAGCATTTAGGGTTTGTTTTTGTAAGCAAATGTAATTTGAAAGTTTAAAATGCTACTATACACAGATTTTAATGCTAATTGCGATGGTGAAATCATATTTTCAAAAATGACAAGATAAAGAAAAATATTTTCAGAAATTCACTTCCATCAGTTTATGCCACTGGAGAATTAACTCTTTGTACTTTAGGTAAATGCTGACAAAAAGTTATAATACAGAGGCCACTCAATAGCAATTTATAAAATGTAAAGTTTTCTTACATTACACAACATGTTATGGAGCATGCTATGAACCCATACACAGTGGAGGGAATTGTCAGAGAGCATTATAGTTGTACTTTTCTTTTACAACTCAAACAGTAACACTTCAAAAATCTTATTGGTTTTTATTTAAGAAATGTAATCACTTAGGCCACAATTTTAATATATTGTGAGTTTTACCTAAAAATAACTAACATTTCACCTCCGTGTTACAGCAAATGTATAAGGCTTTTACATCCTGTTGGAAGATTTAGTAGAAAATTCAGCATTGATGATGTTCACAAGATGTAAGATGTAATCTTGAGTGATTCGAAACTAGGCCTTAAATTTTACTTTGTCACTAAGTTTATATTTATTTAAACACCCTTATCGCCTCGCACTTAAATATTTTGCTGACAGATTACACTTTGCTCCAGTAGTGTTCAAAAACATAGTCACCTTATTAAAGTATTCCTTAATTTCATTAAAAATAACTGCAACTTACTTGATTTCCTTTTTAAACAGCTGATTTACCATGTATATTTTCCAGTTTAAGGAAGTGAACTGCTCTGTTTATTTAATAAAAAATTTGGACAAAAGAAAACTTCCTCTTTTTATGGACAAGGAAAAACTGCTCTTTCATTTACACAAAAATAGCACAGTGTGGCTAAAAAACAGATGTACATAAAAACAGATTTACATTTTACAAAAAATACTGAGCTTGGAAAACACTTTTAAAAACAATGAATATAAATTTAATGTTTTCGACAAATTTTGATCCTGTATAGTAAATACAAGATATACTTTACAAGGCACCAGAACAAAAACACATGTGATGAGCTAGTTCACCTCCTGGTGTCTGTGGCCTTTTCTCAAAGTCTGTACATACGTTCATGTGATTTAATTGTAAAACAAATTATAAGTTTGGTTAATGTGTACTTTGCCAAAGAAACTTCGAATTTCAAAAGAGTAGTTCAATAACTTTTCACTTTAAAATTAATTTACATTTTTCATTATTCATTTTGTTTTATTTATTTGTAATAATAATGATTTTGGAACTATCTACTTTCAGTGCATAAGTGTATTGCTTTTCTATCTCCAAAATGATAGTACAGTAGTATTTTTCAATCAGTTTTAGAAGTGAATTCATTGTTTAAATTATTTTTCTTTTAAACTTTTAAATTCTTACTTATTTCTAATTACAAGGAACCACCAATATAGACAGAAGATGTCTCACATTTTTCTTACTGTCAATGACGAGAAGCTTCTTCCTTTGTAAAATTACATTCATTCATATTGTGCCTTGTTTTGTGTCCTCAAGATATTCCATTAGTTTCTTTTTCACTTTGTTGTTGATAATAAACCTTTGAATTTACATTCTAATAATGCATATTTTATATATCATCTAGTTTTAAAAATTCTTATGATAAAAAAGAAGGGTGAATAAAAATGAAAATAATATAAAACTAAAATCAGCAAGATTTAATTAATATTTCTTCTTTTATACATAATTCTCTCTCTCTATATATATATATATTCTTACAAGATTCTTGTTTTAAAAACAACTATATATATATATATATATATATATATATATATATATATATATATATATATATATTTTGTAAAGTTAAAATAGAATAATTTATAAATATTTCGTGCATTATCATTTAACAATAAAATTTGCAAATTTAAACAAAGAGTGCTCTTCTGCTTTTAATACTGAAAACTTTATATTTCAATAAGCCAATAGATGGTTATCCTATGTCTAGCTTAAAATTATGACTGCATTAATATTTAAAATATGATTTCATTCATGATAAAATATTTACTAATAAACATGGAATCTTTAATAAATATTAGCGATTTGGAGTGTATAGTTGCATCAAGTCAGTCGATGGACATGTTACGGTGATGTGACGAACCTGTAACAAAATATGTGTTGTGAAAAACCATAGTGTTTTGGAAACCAAAAATGTTTTAAATCCTAAAATAGTAAATCAAAGGCAAAAGATAACGGTGATGAGGAAAAGTATTGTGAATGGTGGGGAAAATCGAGATGTTATGTAAATATATTTTTGAAAACATGAAAATCTAAGATCTTCTTTCTTGAAATTACCAATTTCTGTTTCTTTCTTGAAACAGATTGTGCTCAATGTTATTACATGGTGTAAAAATTTTGAAATAAAAGCAGCTTATGGTAATCATAATCAACAATGAACAAGAGATGATGGTGAAATAAAATAGCAACCAATCCAGTATGTAAGTCAAAAGTGAGCCCACATTATTTAAACTACTTTTATGCTCACAAAACTCCTAGACATACACACAAAGACATCTGTTTAATGCAAAATTTCAACTATAAGAAATTGCAATACTTTTTGTCTTTATCGTAGGGATGTAAAAAATGGTTCAATAATTTGTTGTGCTGAAATTTAATTTCTAATTAAACATATATTCCAAAACATTAACATAAAAAAAAAAAACATTTTTCATAAGCAGAATGAAAGATCCATCATATTTTAGTTTCACATATTTTTTAAGTTTGATTAGTGCCAGTTGCTTGTAAGTTTTGAAACAGGAATTATGTATGCTGTGTTGAATTGTTTTATTTGGATTGTGTAGAGTTTACTGTTTCTCTGTAACTATATTTTAATCGTATTATTAATATTAATATTTAGTTTAGCCATGTTAAAACAGAAAAAAATATCTTTATGAAGTTAAAACAAAATAATTTTTTGTTCAACAATATTCAAACAAAATCTTGTTAACCGTTCACTATGACTCGCCCATATTTAATCATTCTGAGAAATATATTAACACAACAGTGTTAACAGTATACTGTGAATTTTAGTATTAGTCACAACCACAAAGAGTATGGAAATTAATCTAATACTGTAAATACTTTCATATAATTTTAAAAGAAAAACTAGTAGATCACAGATTTGTGTATCATTAATGGAATAAGTCTAAATAAATTAATCCCCAATGTTTAAATGTTGATAATTATAGGCTACTGAAATCATTAGCTTAGATTATTCTTAGTGTTCCCCTCAAGGCCATTGTGAGTAGGGTTTGGCAATTCTGAGGTGCCCTTTGCTAAATCTAAACTTTCTATAGGTATCTGCTCTAGGGTTAGATTCCTTCATCCCAAGCTACTGGAACAGCGTACAGCGAAAGTAATATGGCTAAGAGGGAGCTTAGTTTAAGTAGGCAAACGTCCAGTTTTAATCCAGCCTTGACTATGCATGTGGGGCTCTACATGAGTGGACATTTAATTTCCCTAGCTTCTTGATTTTAATGGCTAGAAACAAAACTTCGAAGTATAGAAAGCCCTGAAGAACTGGCAAAACCCTGTGGACCTGGGGAGTGAAAACAGCATGGAGAGGGAAGAAACTAGGACTGTATTCAATTTCATGGAATACGCAAGCAGTGATTGTAGCAAACTGCAGGGACCTACCCAACCTGCAGTGGGAGGAGTGAGAAATAGGGTTAAACATCTCAAATCAGTAAGGATGGTTTATCTTAAATCAGAGACATTTGTAGATGTATAAACATTTATCGGCAGTGCAGAAGCACAAACTCAGAAGATAGAAGGCAGTAACAAAAGGGCTTCTAATTAAATCTAGAATCAAAAGATTTCCCTAGGGCTGCAATGAGAAGGTTGATGGGAACCGTATTCCAAAACTGGAAGGCTGTTAGCCAGGAACATAACGATCCTGGGCAAAGGGCAACTCAGGAAAATCACGGGACTTATTACAGATCACTGTGGTTTGAGGGTGCATATGAAAAGTATAGGAATGTACCATGGAGACGTGTAGGTCATACAGGCAGGAAGAAACTGCAGTTCATATATTTTATGATTGCAAAGCTCTTATCAGTAGAAGGTTAAGCGTGTTTGGTTTTCAGAACCCTGAAGACCTTCAGCAGAATAAGCTGATCCACTAGACTGCCAAAACTTATAGAGAGTACCAGTCTACTGAATTAGAATCAAAGAAGTTCAGTTGAATAATAGATTCTTGGGATGGTGTCAAGGGCCACAAACACACATAAACTTCAAAACTAATATAACTTAAACCATTAGTGGTAATGTAGCTAAGATATTTTTTTGTTTTTTGTAGTTCACTAGCTTCTATAATTACTATACAAAATAACAAAATTCATATTACTGCATCACCGGTTCGTTATGTTAAGGTTCCAAATTTTTCTTTTTGAAAATCTGTTTATTTATTTACTTATACCTGAAATAATGTAAACACAAGTATTTATAAAAAGGAAAAAGTTAGTATAATCCAGGAGTGATAACAATGTCATTGGAGTGGTGGACATAGTAAGTTTGAGTTGATGCTTCAGTAATGCGTAATAATTCAACATGACCAATAATCTTTAAAAAAATTAGTCTTCAGCTGCTTACATACACTAAACTTATATATGCCTGAACTTTGTTAGATGATTTTCTTAACTTCATACTAAATATATATGTTTAAATGTGTTTTTGAGGTCATCTCTGTTTACAGCGTCTGGAGAAATGTTGCACTTGAACACAAATCAAAGGCACGCAGTATAACATATTTTGCAAAGGTTAACAGTATAAAGTATTTTGCTACAAAATAATCATACTATACCATTTTATATTTAACACCACACTTTTATGTGACATATCTTTCTGAAATGAAACTAACCTGTGAATTTCTACATCACTGCCAACATGGGATGATTCATGGACCAAATCAGATCCTGCAATCAGAATTTACTGATAGAATCTTTGGTAAAAAAAGCTCAAAATTTTGTCATGTTTACTAATTTTACAAAAGGCTACAATAACTGGAAAGAAATAAGTGAAAACATTCTATCCTACTTCAGCTACAAAATTTATACTATTCTATTAACAAACTAATAATTACAATTTGCATGGTAGAAATAAACTACAACAATCACAGGACACCAGTGGTTATTTAGCAAAGGCTTTTGTGCATGGTTGATTAAATATGTTATATAAATACAAACTTTCTAGACATAAATTTAAGCGTGTAATATCTAAAGCTTAGATTAGTTGTTTTACCTTATAAGTTTAATTACAATTTTAGTTATATCCAAAGGATGTAAAGACCAACGATCTTCTGTCAGTGTAATAGCTAACAATTTTGAAAGCAAAACGGGAATGCATAATTTTACTAAATATAACCTCCTTATTTAATAACAAAGTTACAAACCTGTTGGGAGTGTTCACTATTTTAAAATTGATGCAACAAAAAATGTGAATAAGGAATTTGTTTTAGATATTGAAGAAAAACATGTGTACACTACATTATTCTGAATTTTATAAACCAATAGGCATATGCTAGAACTATAAATGAAGGATTGGTAAGGCACATTAATACGGCATAATTTACAACACTTACATGAATTAACATTATTAGGTCTTGCCTTTACTTACCTAGTAATGGCTTACATTCTTAGCATGGTAACAAAAAATCATTTTGCTATGGTTACACTAATTTCAATTTTTTTTTTTTTTTTTGAGGGGTAATTATTGCTATATCGTTAATTAATAATTTTAATACATTATTCAAAACAGGTTGATCATTTTAATATTTTTATTTTGGCTGTATCTGAAATACATACCTCAAGTCAGTAAAACAAATTTAAAATAAAAAAAATTTATGACTCAAGTAAATAAAATTAAATAAAAATAAAAGTAAAACAAATATCAGCTGCTATGAGTTTGTATGTTCTTTTTTTTAAGCTACAAATTTAAATTTGGATTCAAATTTTGGTATTACTCTAAAACAAAGTGTATCTGAGAAAAAATGTCTCATATATTAAATTTTCCTTAAAAGTACAAGTTTTTCTGAGTAAAACAATTCATACATTTTGGCTCTTAAAAAACTGTGGGCACCATCAAGATTTAAAAAAATCCATTATTTCTATCAACCATTTTTTTTTTTTAACTAATGAGGACAATGGTTTGGTGTTAAGAAAGAACTTATTGAGAGTAACCTCAAACCTACAATCTTGATGTATGCTAGTTCAAAGACAGCTGACTGACTGGTATTTTAGGAAAAATCTTACATAATGTCATTTTCTATGAGGTACCTCCATACCAAATTTCAAAACAATTGATCAAGGTGTTTGGCCTTTTAACTCGAGACTCAATGTATAATATGAGACATGTAGTACATCTACTGAAGTGCACTTTGCATAAAAAAAATAAATAAATAAAATCTATAGCATTGCCTTATTTTGCAATTCAAGCTCTAACATAATAGATTAGTTAAAATTTTAATAATTTAAAACATTTATTCTTCATTATTTACCACTTTAGTCAGAAAAACTTTGAAGAAAAATCGAAAATAGCAGGATTCTTTGTCATTTTTGTTCTAGAATTTTATCTAAATTTTTGCCTTGAAACAATTTGATTTCTAAAGCATAATCAATTATTATGTGTAGTTGTTATTATTATGTTGCCTTGTTCTTGGTCTACTATCCTTTAAAAACTTATTAAATCTTTTTTACTTAACAAAATTAATGAACTCTGATTTCTTTGCTTTTTGAGTAATTTCGCTTTAACTTGAGCAAAAAATTAAAACCTAACACATGCTTTGTAATCAATCATATGATATTATAAACTACCAACATTCTTATAGTACCTGTATGATCATCGTCAGAAAGATCAGCACCTTCATGCATAGCAATGTCCGAGCCACTCGAACTGCCTAAGGTTTTGCGTTTTACTCTTCTAGGACCGCCCCTTTTGGTCCCTTTTACTTCCCCTACATATCCTTCTATACAATCACTGTCTGAATCACTGCTCACAAAATGTCCTACAAGAAAACAATGCAGTGTTCGACAAAAACTTGATCAGTAATAATAGAAAATGAAGTGTTCGTAGGGGAAGTTGATTCAGGTTGTTGTGCGAAATTTCCATAAGCCCAATACAAAAGAAACAGAAAGGAAAGGAGATAGAGGGAAAAGAAGTAAGCAATGAAACTTATAATGCAATTCAAATGCTTTTTCCAATACAAGAAATACCAATGAAACCACTAAAACAATGTATGTAATTGAGTTAGCTTGTTAATGCAATGAGTATACATTTATAATGAAATATTTTCAATATAACATTGAAATATTATGTAAGATGAGTGGCTTTTATGCAGTAAAATAGTAAGATCATGTTACTCAAAGTACAATAAATATTCTATAATCAATCAAACAAGTGACTAAAATGATCAAATGTTACTCGCCTAAAGTTAAATTTAATGAAAATAAAGATTTAAAGTTATTTTTTAAACCTATTTTGCAAACCTACATTATGACCCCTTTAAAATTAGATTTCTCCTACAAAATTAAGTTTTAATTTCAATATGGCTTAAAATTCATGTATGGCTTAGACATTTTTTTAATAAACCCATTTTGAAAATTTATATTATGAATTTATGTACATTAAATCTACATTTAAACCCAACTAAAAATGTAAGCATATTTCAAATTGGAGTTAACAATTAATTAAGAAGAGATTTTTATATTTAGCTCTATATACAAACAAATTAACAGAGCTCTTTATAGAAATTAACAAATGTTTCAGTAAAATCTGAGAATGTAAGTTTGTCCTCATGTTGATTTCATTTTTAACTTATTTCAACTGAATCTTCAAGTAACCAAATAGAAAGAGCAAAATAATCTCACCAAAGAATACAGTCCAGGGTAAAAAGAATCAGATTTTAAAATTTTAGTAGCGAAGGTTTATTAAATGAAAACAAGATCTTTTGCTTACAATAAACCAAATCTCGATTGTGGTAGGCTAGTTCTGACTATTTCACGCAAAAAGTAGCTCTGATCCTTTGCTAGGCACGTTAGTGCAGATCTCATTTCAAATCTTACTCTGAAAACATGGTGCTTTTTCATAATATTTTCCCTTTCAACTTGAACTCACACATTTTAGAAACAGAATAATTATAATAACTCTTAATATATTTTAAGCATTTATTAAATTCAAACAATAAATATTGGTTTTTCATATCAAAAAATCCAAGTGAAAAATATCGAATTACACCTCTGCCTTTTATCGTAAAGAACTCCAACACATGATATAATGGTAATTGTACACTACTATATTTTGTAATTGATAGGTTGTTATGTTAGGTTAGGTTAGGTTATGGTTAGCCAAACCTTCTAACCAAAGTTCTTCAGTTTTTTCACCAGTTGTAAAGACATACAAAGAGGGAGAGATTGATGTAACATATGGAAATAACTAAACTAGTAATAAGTAGATTTGAATCTGTGTTGCTGGAAATTGCTGGTTATCCCTGCACTCTCTACATATTAAAAAAGAAATTCTCACACTCTTGAAAAACTAAAGGTGTAAATTCAACAAATTAATAAAGATATGAGGCATTTTACGACGAATGGGGTGTCAACATATTTATTTAGCAGGAATGTATGTTGTGATGCAAGGTTTGAACTTTGAGCATCTACTTTTTTAAATAGTAACTCACTTGCTGACAAGGAACCTCAATGTACTTGAAAAATGTATATACAGTTGAACACGAGAGAGAAAAACAGGATGTTTGTCAATTGGTTTACCAGTGAAATTCAAATTTTTTCACCATATTTTTAAAATGAATATAATTTAATCAGAAATTTTAAAATCTATCTTTGAGGTGTTGTCCGACATTTTTCTCTACACTTATGTTAACAATTTCAGGTCTCTGCACACCATATATTTGGCTTGCTCATCACACAGTGCTGCCAGAGAAAAAATAATACACAGTATGAGCACAAGATAATGAGTTCTGATGGTTCTCTTTTTGTTTCTAAATTAAAATAGTTAAAAAAATTAAATACAAATTTTTTAAATTTGGTTTAGAGTTGTCTGATTCTCTGTGCACCTACTTTAAAAATTTCCAAGTTCTGTGTGCCATTGATTTGGCTGCTTATCGCCTGCACGCACACACACACACTTCATTTTATTAAATAGATAGAGGTAGACGTCCATCTCACATTTAATCTCTAATCTCATTACAATATTATGTTTCTGTACATATAACTATAATTTATTTAAGTGCAATATAAATAAAAAAGCTAATTTATACAGATTTCGAAAGTGATTATGACAAGTAATCAGATTTCCAAGAAATTATAACATAAACAATATTGTGACGTTCATATTTGCAGGAAATTCTCTTCTATCACATTAATGAGACAGCTGTGTGCAGTGATTGTTTTTGTTTTCTTTTTAAATTCCTCACCCTGTATTAACTTACTGAAATTAAAGCTATATTATTAAACTCTATTTTAATATCTAAATAGGTGAAAACTATAGAGTTTACATTTTTTAAGTTGCTCACCCTGTATTAACTTATTAAAATTAAAACTATAGAGTTTACAATTACAATGTTAGTTCCCTCAGGGTTCTTATTAAAAATTTACATTATTACATTATTACATTTAAGGTGTCAAATGGTTGATTTTAACTATTATGTTTAAAACGACAACTAAAAAAATAAATAACAATCAATTTATACTTGAAAACAAAACTACACAGTAATTCTAAATCTAAATTTTGATTCTATTTTTACTATAGTGGTGAGTTGTACTACACTGTGGTATAAGCTGGATTATTCACACGTTCTAATTAATGTGTTGACAAATTTAAATAAGCAACTTTATGGTTAAACTTCGTTTCACCAGGGCTTACCAAATTACATGCACTGTTAAGTGAAAGCTGTGATGGATTTAGCAGTTTTATTATTAAAGCATAAGATGGTGTAACAATATAAATAAACATGCTGTTAGGTTAGTTTAGTACTATGCCGAACCTTAAGAATAAATGTTAGTGAAATTTCCGATAGTCTTGGAAATGATATTTTCAGTAATTAGTTTCATGAAATACTTCACATAAGTCTTGTATATTTCTACTGTGTTTCTAAACAGAGAAAATTTAAATTATTTGCTGGTTCATTGGTGAAGACTTGATTGCACTAATGCCTAATTTGAATTGAATGAAATAAATTTCTGTTCCATTTTCTTAAACTCAAATTTAAAAACAGACCCTATATATTTTTTATTGTACAGCTCCATTTGACTATTAGGAGTAGAACTTAGACATAACAATTAATCTTTGTGTTTAAATGACATCAAAAGTTGAGGTAATCACTACTCTAATAGGTCACCAGTAAAGACAAAAGAAAATAAATGGTGCAAAACCATTTCACATATTTTCACTTATTTAAAGATGTTCAACTGATAAACTTAGACACTTAATGAAAATGTACATACAGAGAACCTCAATTAACAGAATCTCACTTGACCAAGTTTCCACATTAACCAAGGTGAATCAAAGATTTAAAAAATTACCGAAAAATGACATTTAATTTTTCACTTTCATGCATTAAACTTCCATTAATTTAATTAATTTATAGGCTAAATGAAAAAAAATTGTATACAGTAGTATATTTTTAAGACAATATAAAGAGGGTGAACATAGGAAAAATGCTGCATTTGTGTCATTTCATTGTATACAGTAACTATACAAAAAAAGTAAATTCACAAAAAAATGTAATTTAACAAAACATCCTTGTTTGCGAGTTTAAAATGGTTGTTTAAATCCTGTTTTAAATTTCTGAACAAATTAAAATGTTTTCCATAAGTTTCTATTGTAAACAATGACTCGCACAGCAGTCTGCTCAGATAACAGTCTTATTTCTGGAATGAATTAAGACTGTTAACGGGAGTACCACTATAGATTTTAATGTAAGCATGACTCCAAATTAGCCTGTATAAACATAAATGCCATGGCAAATTTCACCTCGGTCTTCTTACAGCCTATTCCCAGTTACCTTGGATTGAGGTTATACTGCATACAGATTCCCTAATATATTTGGAAAGGAAGCAAAAAGAAACCTTTATTTATCAAAATCAGGTTTTGGTAACTTATCAAGATTTATAACACAAGTCAGTATATCAGATTTGAAAAAAATTGTTTTGAGTTTAGGGGTAAATCAAAGAAAAAACCCTTTTTGTATTCTTTTTTTTAATTTAGTCTTGAACCATAAATGTATGTTATTTCAAATTTTGTACACTGATTCAAGTTATAAATCCAAAATGAGGAAAATCTGATTAAATTATTTTAAGAATTAGGCTGACTTACTGGTGTTTTTTACTTATAACTTTTAAATTCTATTTTTTGATAAAATAGATTATTTATATGAGAAAAAATTTAATATTTATTGAACATTATATTACTAATGCATTAAAGACAGTAAAAATATGAATTGAGCAAATTTCAGATTTGGGACACCTCAGCCATGTTTCTATTACAGTAAACCTTCTCATAATGATAACAGAGTGAAGCAGATAATTAGATGGCACCTATATACTTCGACTTAAAAATACAGTGAGATAATTTCTCATACAGTCAGATAATTCTGATCATTTCTGCAGTCACTTCATAATGTTGTTGCTTTTGTATGACTTTAGACTATATTTGAATTACGATAAGTTGTATACATTGTTATGCAATGAACACAAAAATAATGTGGTCTTGTTTTATTGAAAACATATTTAAGAGTATATTTTTTAAAATAAATCATAAAGCATAATGCTCTACTTTTAATGATAACGATTAAAAAAACACTGAAATTACATTAAAAACATCATCATATAAATAAATTATTTGAACAAACAAGTGAATACCAAAATAACAAATAATCAATCTCCACCTTTGTCTTTTAAGAATCAGATGCCATGAAAAGTAAACGATTGTTAGGTTAGGCTATTAAGGATGAGGGATGGTGTTAACAAATCGAAAACAGTAAAGCTTGCAACAGTAACTGCATTCTTGCATATTTCACCAAAATGCAGTCTGCATTCTTGATGCTCAAGTTCACAGACATGGCAGGCTGGTCAGTGTCTTAACCACCTCAACCTCAGAGCTCTAAGACTTTAAAAATAGTCTTCTAAATATAAAGTTGTTTATAAATCCTTGTCAACAGAAATATAGTCATACATTTCCTAGACTGCACTAAAACATATTTCATTACGTTTGACCTAAAATTATTGATAAGAAATTTCACATTAGTAGCGATAAAAAACTGAATGTCAGAGACCTCAATGTGAGAGGTATACGGTATTTATTTATATTTTAAATTAACATACTTTATTGCGTTTGCAATGTGTAAGTGGAAGTACTTTATAATATCCAGCTAACCTTGATTGTTGTCCTTAATGATCATTTCTTGTTCCAGAGATGGGGATCTCCACATCCCTTTTTCTACTCTGATGGTCTCCACGGTTTCCCACTTCCCATTCTCGATACCATTTCCAGTTACATGGTGTTGTTCCCATTCTGTCAAATATATAAATACTGTAATGTAATGTATTTAAAGAAACATAATTGAATTATCAAGGATGGACTTAATAACATATTTGTGAGCAAGTCGTGATAATTTGTGAGTGAGATGTTTCACCTGTAAGATAACCTGTGTGGCTATAAAAATATAATTATTTAGCTTTAAAATGGTGGTATTAAGCATTTTGAAACAAAGCTTAGTTTAAGGAGAAATATTAATGGTTTTAAGAAAATGAAGTTAAAGCCAATGACAGTAGAAGAGGAAACAAATTGTGGAAATTAGAACAAAGAAAACAAAAAGGTTTAGTTACAAGGAAAACTGTACCATGCACAAGTTACATATTACAACTGTTACAAGAGACTTTTGTCATTAAAGTATTAGCTATGTCAAATTTTTATATTACTGAATATTTCAGCATTGTGTATTATTCAAAAGCATTTGTGGATCAAGTAGTTGATCCAACTTCTACTTCAACTTTAAGAAGTTGTGAAATACGCAAGTGTGAGAGATCTGTGAATAATTGTGCAGCAATAAGACAAGTAAAGAACAATTGTTAATTTAATATTAATAATTTTAGTAATAATTCTTTTTTAAAATCATAATTAATATTAGTCATGTGGGAATCAATTTTTTTAGCGACTTATGAGTTCAACTTTCACTGCTGAAAGAAAACTTGATGTTATGAGGTATGCTGAATTTTTTATTTCTTTTTTTAATGATATTTATTTTTTATATATTATTAAATGCTTATGTCAAGATTTAAAAGAAAATTTGGGTGTAATTTAAAAAAAATAACATTTAAATATAAATATAAATAAAAATTTATTATATACTTATTTGTAATTAACACTTTTAAACAATAATTAATTGTTCAACATAATAGATAAAAAAAAAAAAAACGAAAAACATTACAGTAGATATAATAAAATGTGAAGATAGGGCAGCACAAATATTTAACCATAGTTACGAAATGAGAACTGAAAAATTGTTTATAATACAAAATTTAAAAAATACATTTTGACTTACACTTCATAGCATAAGTAAAAGTTATGAGACATGAAAGTAAGTACTGTTTCGTTTTACTGCTACTACATCGCTAGCGAAGGGGTTCTGTGCATTGTGCTCATATCTCGTTCATTGTCTAACAGCTGATGTAATTACAGCTGGATTGTGTTGTGTTTACATTTGTTAGTTTTCGTTCAAAATGTTGAAAACAATTTCTGATCCTGCCATCTATGAAATGTGTTTTATAATACGGTTTTCGATCGCTAGAGTATGAAGCCTGCTGAAATTCATTGCTAATTTGTAGAGATTTATGGTGAAAAAGTAATGAGTGATAAAATGGTGAGAAAGTGGGTTAGGCTATTCAATGAAGCTCGAACTAATGTTTATGATGAAGTACGTGGTGGGCGGCCTTCTGTTATGACTGATGAATTGGTTGAAAAAGTGAATGAGAAAATTCGTATGAACAGATGTTTCATAATAAGAATGCTTTCAGATGAGTTTACACAAATTTCAAAAAACTGTTTTGCACGAAATTGTCAAAATTGCTTAAATCATCGCAAATTGTATTCCTATTGGGTTCCACAAAAGCTTATGGGTGACCACAAAATGAAGCGATTTGGCGATCAATTGACTTTTCTTACCCGATACAGTGTTGAGGGAGATGATTCTTAAACAGAATAGTGACAGGTAATCGAGCTTATATGAGGTTTGTCATGTCATTTCAGAGTCTAAACAACAGTTGATAGAATCAAGGCACTCACTATCCTCTAAAAAACAAAAATTCAGAACAATGTTGTCAGCATGAAAAATCATGTGCACTGTGTTCTGGAACAGAAAGGGCAATCTGCTTGTTGATTTTCTTCCCTGAGGTGAAACCATCAATGCAGAACGATGGTTGGGAAACATTGAGAAAACTTTGGCGCACAATTCAGAGCAAAAGATGTGGAATGCTTAGTCAAGGCATTGTGCTGATCCATGACAACGCATGTTCCCATTCTACGTGACACAAGTGTCACTCAAAATATTATTCAAGAATTCGGTTGGAGGTTCGATCATTCGCTGTACAGCTCCGATATTACACCTTCTGATTTTCACTTGTTTTTGAATTTGAAGCGTGATTTTGGAGGAAGGTGCTTTGACAGCAATGATGAAGCAAAAAACGGTGTGCAGCAGTAGCTGTCTTCAGTGGTGGCATCTTTCTATGAAGAGAGTATTAAAAACTTGGTTCCTTACTAGAACATGTCTGAACAATGGTGGTAACTATGCAGAGAAATACTTTACTTTCTGGACATGCCTTGTATATATGTTTTTCAAAAGTAAAAGAGTATTACAATATTTTGTGTCCTCAGAAAAACACAAAATTTAATATGGTTAGTTAAATGAAAATCAAATGACAGGAATAAAATTCCAATAGCTAAAAATAATCATTGCATTATACACACACACACACACACATCTATCTATCTATCTATCTATCTATCTATCTATCTATCTATATATATATATATATATATATAGATAGATAGGACATTTTCTCTACCTTGTACATCAATAAATAATTAAGACTAGAAAAATAAAATGTTTCCAAAATTAAAAAAACTAGGTCAACAATAAAATAAAAACAATTCATATTTTATTAAAAAAACTATCATAATTATTAGGAAGTTTTATTTACACTAAAATATAAGGTATAAAACACATACCAATTTGTTCAGGATATTCCGCTGGACTTGGAGGTGGTGTTTTTGAGGTTTTTCTTGTTATTTCTGAAATTATTTTATATGATTCAGTAAAAAAATTTTGATTAACAATTTAGTGAAAAATTTCCTTTATAATATAATATGTAATTAACACATAAAATAAAGATTTATATTACAATAAAAATTGAAAACATTTATGGACAATTTAATCATAATTTATTTTAGAAAAAATATAAGCTTATGATTTTGCCAAAAAGTACAAAGAAATTAGTTATGATTTTAAAAAATACCCAGACTTCAATAGCCTCAATTACCTGAACTTTCAGACTCAATGTAACTAAGGTTCTTTCAGATTAATGAAATTTTGTGCAAGTAATAATACCATAAAGATATAATTTTTAGTAGAGCCTTTACGATTTTGAAATTTTCTTAAGTATCAGTTCTATAAAATAAGCCAAATTTTGTCATCACAGAAATGATAAAAATATCTTTTTTCTTATTTAATTTTTTTAAAATAATTTCAAATAAGTAGGCACTTTGAATAATCATTATCTAGATAATCACTTTCCAAGTCAACAAAGTATTATAAATGCAATTACTAGGCAGTAATGAGATAAGTTTTTAACCTGAAACAATTACAGTAGCATATGCTTTGTACTACTATTGGATAAACTGATCACATTAATTAGTACCTAAAACAAATTTTAAGTTTTATTATCTGTTGAATGTGATTTTATTATACGCTTTCATGTTTATTTTAATTTTT
This sequence comes from Callitettix versicolor, assembly GCA_022606455.1. NCBI lineage: Eukaryota > Metazoa > Arthropoda > Insecta > Hemiptera > Cercopidae > Callitettix > Callitettix versicolor. The sequence goes on along the minus strand of CM040183.1, from coordinate 39,545,331 downwards.
CAACCTGATTATGATGGTAAAATCAGGTTTAGAAAAAAGTGTAAGAAATTAAAAATCTTTTAATATTTTAAATGTCTAATAATTTGAAACAATTGATTGGTTTTTTACTGAATAATGAAGTTGCCCAAAATATAAGAAAATCGATTTTCACCCCAAGTTTGAATCAAACTAAACCAAAATTGTGTAATTGAACTGTTAATGAATAAATGTATACAAATATATAATACACAACACTTTTGACAATCGCTTAAAATGTGTTCTAACCATGACCACCACCCCAATAGCTCATTTTCTAACACAGATTCACTAACAAGACAAAGTGTTGAGACTACTTCAAATAAAATATAAAAACGTTCATAAACTCTGTCATGTACCACTACAAGTTGAAAATTGTAACATACTTTATTAGAAAGCAAAAGTGCTATTTTACGTATTCAATATTATTGCTACAATGTATTTGAGAACAACTTTTTAAAAAATTGAATTCTTACAATGTTAGTCTTAAAAATTCAATAATAAGAGTTTATTTTCATTACAATCAAGACTAAAGTAATTTTAATAAATATAATAATGTCTACCTTTTGTAGCTTTTACACTTCCAACTTCATGGTTCAGGAAATCAGCAGTTACTTTCTTTTCTTCTCCAGCATATTTACAAACATCAATTGTATCTGGAAAAAACACTGGATTACAGCTCAGAAATTCAATCAAGTAAAATAATCACATTTCATTTTATTAATAAAATATTTTTATTTCAAAATGAGTTTTAAATTTTTTCCAATTTTTCCCTAAATATTAAACCACAACCTATTATTGGGTACAACTTTTAATTTTGACAAAGTGGGTATTTTCAGCCATCAAACTAACTTGTTTAATGTGGTATTATGGCATATGAATTTGGACCATATTTTTTTATGGTTAGCATTGCTCAACACAATGCTTCAAAGACCTTCATTCTTCATTCGTTTTAAAGATATCTACAATTGTTTAATACCCAATAAGTAAGTTTACTATGTAAATTTAATGTCTTTACACTACTTCAGATATTGCGTCTATTACCAATAATTGGTTAGTAATTAATTCTGAGTTCAACCACTGTTTTGGAATTGACCTATTTTTAAAATGTGAATGCTACATAATACATTTCATTTCAAACAATTTTTTATGCTGAACAGAATGTAACAAAATGACTAAAAAAAACATTATTGTTATAAAAAACAAAGTTTGATGGTGTTTTGCAAATGATATTTGAATAAATATAAAAAAAGCAACACTTTACAAATGTGAACAATTTAAAAAAATATAATTTTCAAACATTTTTGAGGAGAAATCCGTAAAAATGAATGAAGATTAAATCAGCTCAAATTGGTCCCTTACATTACCACACATAATGTACAATTTTTTAAAAAAGTCTGATATGAGAGCAATATGGACGTATATGAAGATTTATAGTTCGTCAGTGTACTAAGTTTGAAATAATAGAAATTAAAAATTTAAGAATAAATAAAATAAGAAATAATTAAATAACAGCTGACATTATACTTTATAAAATAACTAAATGCAGTTTTGAACAGTAAATTTATTTTATTTTAGATTTTGTACACCGACACAATTTGATGGAATGATTTTGAAAAGTATGCCTTTTTAGATTACTGTATTCTTATTACCAATTTTTTAAATTTTTTATTGAAAGCTCCGAAGCCAGATTTTTTTTAGAAATAGAATAACAAACATTTTGTTTGAGTGTTTGAGGGACTCATTTTTTATTTAATTTAATTGAAAGTGAAAAATTCTGAGCAATGTTTTTAATAAATGTAAACATTTGGCACAATTTATAATCACGGTTCACTTCCACGTTGAAAAAACTGACAATGAACACCTAAAGTAAACTGTGACAAAATATGCTGTAGAAAGAACTTTTGAAACAAAACTTTAAAAAATTTGTGATAACATTTGTAGATGATTTAAGTATATAATATCACCTAATAATAATTGGAAATTTACCTTCTCCTTCCAGGTATAAGTTATTTGATTTCTTAGATACGTTCAGGTCTTCTATTGATCCAGTACTCTAAAATTTTAACAAAATTATAAGTGCCATATTTTTTTAAAAACAAAACAGTTAATCTAGTACAAATAGCTGTATATTATAAAATTTAAAATGTTTTAACTTAGTAAAATGAAAATTGTGAAACAATTTTACTGAAACAAACCTTTGTATCAGAATTGAAAGTTTGGTCCATTGTGGTGTTTCTCCTTAAAGAAGTATCTCTAGATGGTCCGAGTTCATCTTTCAGAGTTTCAAAACCTGATTGGTCGAGGTGGACTTTAGCTACAGCTCGTTCTACATCATCAGTGACCAGCTCTACATTGTAGATACATTGGTTGACGATGTCTTCTCTGTTTATACTTCTTAAAGCTTTCTCGAGATTATTTCCTATGTCAAACAATTTCAATTTAAAGTTATAGAAGGTTGTTTAAGCCAGCAAGCAAAAAGAATGGATAAGACCTAAATTTATCCTGCACTGTTGATAAAATAGTACCCCCAAGTTACATAGTAATTAGTTCCAAATTTAACATGAGAAATGACATAAGTTGTGATTATAAAATACTATAAATTTTACATAATATTAAAATTTAGTAGATGTTTCCAAACAATTAAGTTAAATACATGTAAAAATATAAAACATCTCATTTATTAATTTATTTTAAACTAAAAAAAGGAATTAAACATAAACAATAAGAAATTTACACTGTCATTATAGGCTATTTTATATCTGAAAATAAATTAACCCTTTAGTCAGTACAACCTTTTATTTATAAACAGGATTTTGATCTACACATACAAATGCTGTGTCTAATTTATCTATGTTGTTTAGTATTTAATACATAGTCAGTCTATATCTACAATAATTACTATATGATTACAACTATTGCATGAATAACTTCCATATTGTTTGTTTTTCAGGAAACTGCTGTTAGGTTTCTACCTCTTTCATCAATAACAAATCAGAATGTAAATACAAATAAATTATATAATATATTATAAAGATACAGCAATAACTATGTATATGGGAGAACATCAGTTGAGAGATTGAAAGTAGGGGTACGACTGTACTACAATTATTACAAGAGCCAGACCAAATTAAGGATAAATACAATTCTACTTATATATAAGGTATATGAGGTTCTAAATACTCTACCAGTTGCTTGGTTGCCTTTGCTTTGCATCCATAGACGCAGCATAACCATTGCTTGTTGAGGTATATTGTTCTTGTATTCATTTTGAATTAAAGAAATGTCCGTCTTTGTCAAACCTAATTCTGAAGCAAGAGGCATCCAGTCCATATGTAGTAAATTGCAAATGTCAGCTAGTCTGATGTCAGCTCGGTGGATTGTTTCCGTGTTACCTAAACAGTTTGAAAACGAAAAAAACCACATAAGGGAGGCAGAAGTAGACAAACATTTATATACATTAAACAACAAGCTGTTTTCAATATTTAACCTAAACTGAAAACTAACATTATAATGTAGAACCTTGTTAGTTCAAACCAACCAAAACCAAGAATGGACCGGATCAGCAAAAATTTGAATTTGAAGTCTTTAAATATTTGTGCATGTAGTATAATATTACAGATTACTCATCTACATCTTTTTTTGATTTAGCACATTTCATCAGTACTTCCTACAAGTTAACACACATAGAAAGGTTAAGTACAGGACTATAAACAAGTACATATAGGCACACAACAAAAAACATAAACCTAACAGCAGACAGAGTTTAATCTATCATTTAAATTTATCCCTGAATTATTGTAAATATCATCTATTTGAATTTCATTTAGTCTCCAGTAATGAAAGTGCATATGCACATGAATTCCTGCAAATTCATCAAAATTTCAAGAATTTGTTCACAATCAACATTTTTTATAATGAAACCATACAATTATCTTATTATCTTATAAAAAATTATCTTTAAAAAAATTAATCTTACTAGACAAATAAGTGTAAAACTCTTTCATGTGAAATTTTATTAAATAAAGTGCACCTAAATTTTATGAATTGTGCACTTCAAAGTTGTGGGTTTGAGATGCAGTTACTCCCATTGCTTTCCCCTTACCATTAATTCTGATACTTCATCCCCATAAGTGTAACTGACAAAGTATGGACATTAACAGAAAAAAGTTTCAATAAAATGAAGATTGTTACCTGTGTTAGTTATAATATGTTGGAAAAACTAATGCTCTTACCTAAACCATGATCTCTTAAAAAGCTGTAGTTCTTATCAATGAGATAGAGGTCACTTTCTGATGGTGTTGTTTCGTGAATGATTTCTTCTGGTAGTGTAATGTTCAGTGTACATACAGGCACTTGTGTAGGCTCTCCTCGTGCAACCTAAAAATTGATTAAAATTACAATTCTAGATTTGAGATATCCAGAGTCTAATATAGAGTTTTTAATATATATATATGAGGGCAAGTAAAAAAGTAAAAGTAAATTTTTTAAATTTTCCTCCGAATCGCATGTATGTCAGCACTAATTGTTCTGCTATAGTTATAGCATAATGTTCATTGAAAGTATTGTTTCATTGTTAGCTAATTTGTGATTGTGTTTAAAAGACTGTGTAAAATGAGTTCTCCTCTGTCTGATTGCAACAAGGAAGAAATACGAGCAGTGATACAATCCTTGTTTGAGTGGAAGCAAGATCTACGAATGGATTGATTGCTTTAAAAGTGGTAGTATATCTGTGTGTGATGAACAGCATCCTGGTAGGCCTTCTATTTCAAAGACTAATGACAATATTGAAGCAGTTAAACAAAAGAATCTTGATAATCGATGAATATTATTACTGATAATATTACTGGTGAGTTGAATGTAAGCCATGACTCAGTATATTCAATCATGCATGTTTCTTTAAAATTTGAAAAGTCTGTGCTTGCTGGGTTATATGTCAATTTACAAGCATCCACAAAGAAAATTGTTTCCAAATTTCCCAGAAGCATTTAGAACACTATGAAGAAGAAGGAGACTCATTTCTTAAACAAATAATAACCGTTGATGAAACATGGGTCCATTATTTTTAACCAGAGAGTAATCGATGAAGTTAAGTGAGGAAACAACTTTTATTTCACCAGGCAAACAAGTTCAAAACTCAGCTGTTTGCAAGAAAGGTTATGATGATGATATTCTGGGATATGGAAGGTCCAATTAGGTTGACATCAAACCTAAAGGTCAAACAATAAATATGACAGCTACTATGAGCTACTCTGTTTATTAAGTCAAAAATCAAATCAAAAAGACGTGGTAATCTTTCAAACGGCATGGTTTTGCGTCAAGAGAACGCTCAATCTCATACGGCTGAAAATACAGTCCTGTGCCTTCGAAATCTCGGTTTTCAGCTGCTGGACCATCCTAAATATAGTCCAGACTTGACTCCAAGTGATTTCGTCTTTTCACCCTATTAAAGAACAGTTGTGAGGGTATCATTATCAATCTGATGAAGAGGCAAAAAAAAAAAAAAAATCACACAGTGCAAAATTTTCTGAATGCCAAGCCAAAAACCTTATTCCAGGAAGGAATTCAAATGCTGGTTAAAACATGGACTAAGTGCATAGAAGCAGGAGGGGATTATGTTGAAAAGTAATGCTAGAATCAATTATGTAAATACAATAAATATATAGATTTTTTCAATTTCACTTTACTTATTGACTTAGCCTCATAGAAACAAAATGGTATGGTAATTGCAAAAATGTGCATACATTCATTGATAAACATAACCGATTTGAATTTTAAAATGGTCAAATATGTGTCATTTAATTGGTTGTTATATATAAAAAAGGTCATGATTGAACTGATGGGAAAAAGTGACATCCACATATTATGAGACACTTAAATATGAAGGTATTGATAATTTCAAAGATTAGAAATTTGAAAGGGAAAATAATAACACAAAACTTTAAAATGAAAAGAAATAGAAGCTAATAAGCTTCAAATATATTTTTGTTTTAAATGGACGTTAGTTAATTAATATTTCAATATGAAATAAATTTGTATGTAGGCCTAAACATAATGAATATGACTGTAATATTACTAATACTTCAAGGAAGAGTATATTCTTAATTAATGGCTCCACGACTGTACACTGACATGCTCATAACCTTTTCCGTCAATTTCATTGATAACTGTAATATTTACGAAAAAGGTTACTCAACCAACTTTATTGGAAATTATATGCTATTTCTCCATGATGTTGTAAAAATTGTGATCTTGCTGTTCAGCTAGTATTACAGGAAATAGCCAGCAACTAAGCTCTTCATTGTAAAAACAGTGGCTGCCACCTTAAAACGGAAGTGCATAAAAAATCTAACACTCACATCATTCAAACTTTATATATGATATCTTCTACCAAATTTCAAAACAATCAGTCACTTTGTCACAGATGCATTTTTTGCATCTGGGCAAAAATGCATAACAAACTAATAGACAAATCAAATGCTGAACAGTCAAGTTAAAGTAGAGACCATGCTTTGCTCGGTCAACAAAAATATAATGAAATGAAAATGTAAATAAACAATATAAAGAGAAATTAAAATACAGATTGATATAAGATTAACCTTTTTCAATTTAAATGAACCACTAAGTGTGAACACAAAGTATAATAATTGTAGCGCACAGCTGCTTGATAATATGACAGTGAATTTCCAAAAAGTAAAAACAATTATTACTTATCAGTTATTATTGTTCAGCCTATCTTTATACCAACTTATCCATCTCTTTATTTTTGTCATGTAATTTAGTTTGACTATGGCTTATGTATCACCAGTGTCTTAGTAAGATTGACCCCGATTGTAAATTAATAAACCCAGGTTTGATGATAGTTTTCTTATTTTAATTTACCTTAGGTTCTGGCATGAAGAGTACCCTTGCCATACACTTCTCATCTGGATCTCGAACACGGACTGTAAAAGGCAATCTGTTTTCTCGGAATGCTCTAAAACTTAATTCCAAAGGCTCTCCAGATTTTGCAACAGGTACTAAATTTCCAGCAAATTCAATGTATACAGATTTTCCTTCCATAACCTATAATTAAAAAAAATATTTGAAACTAATTTGTAAATTTTTTTTGTATGGAGTAATCAATCAATAATCTGAACATTTTAAAAACAAAATTATGATTGTCATATTTTTACAGAATAATGTTCTTATACCTATCAATTCTTAGCTGTCCTACAATTTTATGTCAAAAAGGGGTATTTCTGCACTTTAGGGACTTTTGTGAAAATCATTATTTCACCAAACTGTTTGCTTGTTTATGTGTTATAATCATTTCTGTAAGTAATATAAAGGTACAGAAGATTATATTTATTATGATAAATGTACATTAAATTAGATTTCTAGCTATCTATTACTAACGCATATTTCTAAACTATAATCTAATGTCATTGAAGTTAACTTTGCATGAATGTTTATTACATAAATCGTGAAAATATCACTTGGAAAAATGGCTGACAAAAATATAATTTAGAACTTTGCGATTTCCCTAATTTTCAGTGCTTTCTGATAGTGGCTTCACCCATTTTACAGTTAACCACTCGGTTACTTTCTCTGATTTTACAACTGATGCATGCACAAATACAATAAAACGATGTTAACTTGAAGTTCTACACATGATTCCACGATTTGGCGTTAAGATATTTTTTGTGGGTTATTTAGCTGTATTTCATTTTAAGTACAAAAAATAGCAATTACAGACAAAAGATTCACAATTTTTAGAAAGACACGGAATCTTTATATCTGCCTAATTGACTCTACTCATAAAAGTTAATACTTTTTTAGAAATACTACTTATATATGTAACAATGAGTTAAACACTGAACAGAGTCAAGTTAGGTTATGGAGTTTTTTTTGTTTTAAATATATATATATATATATATATATATATATATATATATATATATATATATATTCCTTTTATTATTAATAACCCACAAGAAAGTTATCGTTTTTGGTAATAAAACATGTTTCTCACTTTCACACATTAGTCATTATGTTTGCCACTTTTATTTTCACTTTTTGTACTTTCCATTGTTTCTGCACTTTTATATTTTAATTTGAATTAATAATATTGGGCATAATTTGAAGTGCAAAAATTACCAAAATTGACAAAAGTCCAAAAGTGCAGTTTTACCAAAGAAGGGATTGAATATGACTTCACTTATGAAAATTTTCAATAGTGTTCCGTTGTTTTACTTCAGCTAAGCTACAGAACTTACAGTCTGCCAACAGAAGAGGGGAAAAAATTTAATGTTAATGTAATGTTCTGTATGAGAAGTCCTTGAATTAAACTTATGAACTAAAAAATCATTTTATGCCTACTATCAGAAAAAAAATTCACCAATAAGGCTAGGTTAGGTTTTGAACAAGGATTATTAAAGTTCAATAATCAAACAGCATGTAGTATCTCTTCTACTAGTAACTAAAATGCTTCATTTACTCAAAACAGAATATATAATTTGGAATAAGCACAAATATTAGGAAGTCCTTGTTAATGTGTGTAATTTTATAAGTTATTAATTTAAAATGTTAAAATATTCAAGATATTGTATTTCTGTAATATAGCATTTACTTGTGAGAAAACAATGATAAAATCCCCATTAAAAAGGATGTGTTATAATCACAGACACTTTTACTTATTCTCAAAACTCTAGGAATAAAACCAATTGGTATACCCTAAAATTAATTATGCTTAAAACGATGTAATACATATTTTCTGTAACACAGTGAGAATTGTGACCCTTAGTCACATTTCTTTATTTAGATTTTATTATTTTCGCTTAACAGCTACTTTATAAAACTAAATTTTGAAGAAATTAAATAAATAATTTAAAATAGATTATTTTTCAATGCGACTTCACTTCATTAAATAATACTGAATTCATATGTGTAAGAACTATATTTATTATTTTGTTAGGATTGAAACAAATTACGATTTACAAAAGCTAGACATTGAGGCTTGGGTTAGAAAATTTAACAAGCTGGATACCTTGTTTTTTGACAAATAAATAATTTATTTTAATGTTATAGCACTACAAGACACTATTTTAATATCTTTTTGTGTACTCCTATATATATATTTTTTTATTGCCTTACCTCAACATCTCTACTTTTAGCAACTTCTGTAAAATGTTCCTGATGTTCTAATGTTTTATCTTCTCTATCGTCAGTCATGCAGAACACCCTAAGTCGTGCTTCAAGTGGATCAGTTCGTTTTGCAAACACAACAAATCTGAAATGAAAAAGAACTAGATTTTAAGAATATAATTTGAAGTATATAAGCATCAAATTTTTAACTAATAAGAAAATGAAATGAAAACTGAAAATTAATTCGAGTGCCAGGAAACAATATATCACCTCCTAGCTAATACAGGAAAAATACAAGATGAGAAAAAATATCCTACTCAAAAATTTCTTATGTATATTTTACTCTAAATTTTATAGTACAGTAGGACCTTTCTTATCCAAGTTCATGAGGACCCAGGTCAAGGCTTTTGATTCATCCTCTTGTAATTATTTTTGCGGAACACATAAGTTTCCTTATCACTGTCAGTTACACTCCTGAATTACTCAATTGCCTACCCTATACATACGATAAATACATAACTGTATGTATTTATATATACATACAAAAAATAGTATATATTTTTGTCATATATATATATATATATACACTGTCAGCCACTTACAATGTGACATAATGTAAGGTAAATAGGCAGCTAGCAGATAAATGTAATCAGAATTACTACTGCTGATAATGGAGTGACTGTCAACATTTGTCATTCTGCTGAAAAGAATTACTGTTCAAGATTAAGCTGTAAGCTGTATGTTTAGTTTATCTCATTATACTGAGGCCAAGAAATAATTGTGATAGTACAATATCATCACTTCCTCTTTTTGATACTATTTTTATATTAACTGTATTCTTTTTAACTTTAGGTTAGATCAAGAGTTTTCAATAGTAACTGTTGCTTTTAGATTACTTTAAAACAATATTTTAGAATAAAATGTAAGTAAATCTTACTTAGCCATAAAGGGAACATGACTGACTTCCTTGTACAGTTCTGTTGCCATATTTCCAGCGTTAGACACATGTCGGCAATCCATAAGCCAGAACCTTGCTGACACGGTTGTAGTGAATGAAACACAATCTTTGACAAACGTTAATGGTGTTGATCCTGTCACATCTTCCCACTGTGCTCTTGAGTTACCTCCTGTTCATCACAGCTATTATTATTTTAAATTTTGGAATAAATATTTTCTATAAAAACAGAATATTTATTTAAAGTTTAAGTTCTAAATATTATAGAACAATATTAAGTGAAATAAATCACTCCACATATACTAAAAATTTATAGTAGTATTCTATAGTACTAGTAAAAATAAACCCACACATGAATACATATAACATTTTTTAATGATTACTCAAAACATGTTCTAATCTTTATGATCCCAGATCTGGTACTTACCATTTATACATATTAATAAAAAATTATATACTATCTACTATTATATATTATTTATGGAGCATTATTTTCATGATGCTGATCAGCTCCTTTTTTAATAGAAATTTGCTAAAAAGCATCTTATTATTTACTTTCAAAGCCAGAGTAGGTATCATTGTTACGAAAAATATACATAATAAATACTTAAGTTGCCAATCAATATTTTATACTTGAAAAGACCAGGAAAAAAATTGAATTATTGAGGATGACAAAATAGAGAATTCAAAAATACAGGTGTTGATGAAAAGGGAAATTTGAAATATCGTCTACGTATTTAAAAACAATTTACAATACAATATGTTTTTTGTCGCAAGAGTAAGATTTTATTTTGACCCCACATTATCACAATTATCAAAGTAACAACAGCTCTACATAAACAACATTGCACTTGAATAGTCTCTATAAGAAATGACTGACAACTGTCACTGTCTAATAAATAGATTAAGATTTATTAATCTATTAAGATTTATTATCTAAACGTTTACTGTTTCACTCCATTTAGTCTATATAACCAAGCACAATGTTTCTGTTTAAAAGGACAGTATAATTGTGCACTAGCTCAGTGGCGCCAACACCTGACATTCTTAAGACATTGCTTTTCCATTTCATAATGAACTGATTTCATAAAGTACGATTTATAAAGGCGAAGGCTGGGCCAAGTACAAATTATATAATAGATACTGAACTTCCCCAATACAAAATGAGAAGGGACCATAATGCATTGTTTTCATATGATTTGTCAAGTCTTTCAAGGGTTCAGTGTCTCAGTTAAAATTAAAACTGTTTACGAATTATAAAGGTGCAAATTATCGAGTGATGACTCTGTATACGTATAACCTTACTGATGTAAACATTTAAAAAAATATTTATTCAATTTATGGTTATTTATAAACAATAGTTATATTAATATACTATAACATCATTTTAAAATCTACCTTAATCCTATTTTTGTCTGCAATATAACCAAATGGTACATTTCAAGAAAACATAATTAATAACATATTTTTATACTTCCACAATACTCAAGTAAAATCTTTATTTTACTAAAAAAATTACTGTTTTTTCTACCTTGTGCAAACTTTTTTACAAATTTTAAAATCACTTTATTATAAAGATTAAAAAAAGTGACTTTAAAATTATAAAGATTAACTGCTACACTGATGTGAAGAAAGTTATTAATGTAATAGCTATCCTACAAATGTGATTTTGTTGTAGATGTAAGCCATTAGTCGATCTTGTAAAGACTGGTTATGAATATTAAATAAATAAATTAAAAAAAAAATTATAAAGATTAGTTCATCAAATTTGTTCAAAAAAAATATTAAATTTTGTTATAAAATTTTTATTTTGGTAATCAAGTCAAAAGTAACAGGTGAACGAATATGTAACATTAGAATGTTATAATATACACTCAGAAAATTTCTCAGACACTTCCACAAAGGCCTGTGTTTAAATGTTTCTGTCAAGTAATTGGTCAAGTAACTATAAACAAACAGAAGAATGGATAAACATAAAAGCTTGTACACAAATAAATATGTTATCTCTATATACCCTACAAATAAATACATTACATAGATTAGTTAGGAAACAAAGACGAAAGGTGTACTCGATACCTGTGATACTGCAGAGAAGTCTAAGCGTTGGTGCATCGCCTGAGTATTGATTGATCATCCCTTTATTGGCTGCTGTGGGAACAGGAATCGTGAGAGTGATTGGTTTATGAAACTTTCGTCTACGAGGCTCTACTGTAACTATCGGTGACACTGCAACACGGTTGCCCAGAAGTTTGGACACAACTTCTGGAGCTATGGGCTGTGCCTGTAATAAAAAATAAAAATACAGTCAAACATGCTTTGAATTTTATAATTTTAATATCGGTCTTTTAATTTCTTAATGTATACAAGTTATAAAGTTAATTTTCAAAAAGTAAGATCACATAAATGAATGATTTAATATATGAATATTTTTGTACTTTACAAACAAAATATGAATCCTGACTGTTGTGAAATTCATAACTTTAATTTGTGACACTTTTTTGAAAATCTGATTTAACTATAGTAATCAATGTTAAAATCTACAAAAATTATCTTTTTTCATATTTAAATTATATTAAAAATACAAAAATCCAACTGCAGAAGAAGTTAGTATAATAAAAAAATTATGAAAAGTCTTGAGAATAAAAGTAAACAACTTTTACGACACTATTCACAATTTGTCTACTTCTTTTCAACATTAACAGCCCACTAGTGACCAATATATGAAAAACTTTTTCACCAGATTAAAAAAAAACATACAAAAGAAAATAAATAAAACACTTATATTTCTAAGAAGACTAGTTCATACAGTACTTTAAAATATCTACAAACCTGAAGTCCAACTCGTATTTTCTTTGTGAGAGCATTTGGTGGGAAGAGAGCTTGAACTTGTGGTACTGCAGTGGATGAGACAACACCTCCTTCTGGACCAATAGGGTGTAACTCTTGTCGAACACGAGACACAACTGCAATGTACTGAGGGAAATCTACTGTTACTATCCGTGTAATTCGACTAGTTTGCAAATCTTCAAGTTGCCTGAGTTCTATAACAAGGAAACAATAACGGAGCTTGTTAATTTTATAAAAAAACATTTTAGGTAAGGTAGATGAAATGTCTTAATATTATGCTGAAACACTGCAGATTGTAAACATTACACATGCTATGGCTTCATGCTGTGGGCTAACATTACTGTAGTTGTAATTAGAAATATTACATATTTAATATAAAAATACATTATATAAAAGAATGTTATTACCATTCTTGTGTGTAAATTGAATTGAATTGTGTGTAAATGTTACTACCAAGAATGTTATTAACATTTACACACAATTCAATTATTCATGAAAATAGTCGAGATGGATATCATAAATAGAAATTAAATAATGTTTATCATAGTAATTTAAACTTAATTTGTTCAATTTAAAAAAAATTAAAAAAATCTCAAAAATGTAGAAAAATGTTTTCCGTTTGACTTGTCAAACAATACTGCGTCTTAGTTTATTAATTTAAACAATATTTTCTCAAACTCAGTTTCAAATTTATGTTCTACTAAGAATTATAAAAGAATTATAATTAGTATCATTTGTCATGATAAAAATTTGCTCAGTTATTATAATACATATACTAATGAGCGCGCGCGCACACACGCAAGCACACACAAAGCCTGAAGGTGTTTGAATGCATTTAGAATCTATTGACTTTAAGTAGGATAAAGTGGGGTTCTATAAAATTATTGAAATTACCTTCCCCTTCAAAACTTTCATTCAGAACTTCTTGGACAGCCTCTTCATTTGCATCGAGTGTATGCTCTCTCCAAGTAGTTCCATTGTCGCATCTCAATACGATTAGTTCACGTTCTTTGCCTCTTAGCGATGCAAAATGCGGAACTTCAATTATAACAGGCCTGAAGAAACAAAAATAATGAATATTTTAGAAACAAATTAGTATTACTTGTTTGATGTACATTGAAGTTTATTTGATTCATTGAATTACTTCTTATAGTTAAAACATAACTTGATATGGTTAGTAATCAGACACTGTTGCTTTTAAATTTCAGATTTTGCACATAACACAGCAGTGTTATTTGCTTGCATAACAAATCAATTTACATACTTTTTGACATTTGTAACTTTATAACCAACATTAAAATCTGCATAGTTAAATTGGCAATTTAAAATTTTATTATTATAGTAAGACTTGATAACCAGACTAATATGGTGCTGGATGATCCTGGAAATGGAAAAATTCGGATATCAGACAGCAACATCCAAATTGGTACAAATTAGTTGATTATAAGGCATGATAACGACTGTTTACATTTCCGTCACACAAATACATTCCCTGCAAAACACATACAGTATAGAACATTTGAATGTATTGCAGCAGAAAAGTGAAGTTAAAATTGATTGATTGTTATAACATAATATGGTGTGGCTGCTGACGCACCAAATTTTTAAAAACATAAAAACATGAAAAATTCAACATACTAACAAAATAAAGTGAGTAGGGCGATACAACAATGCAGCCACAGAGTTTATTTCTCTGATAGCAAAGTGGCCACACCATGTCATGCATCTGTCCCCTTTTATCTGGACTACAAGATTATATATAATATATATATTTTTTTTGTGTTTAACGTCCAACTATTGTGCACACTTGGGTTAATGCAGATGATGGGATGATTTATAGCGTATGAAAAATGCCAAGCCCTCGCCGGGAATCGAACCCGGGTCCTCGGGGTGAAAGCCTAGTACGCATCCATTAGACTACAGAGGCGGCTATATATATATATATATATAATTATAATAGACAAAATTTATAAATATAATTTTTTTTCTTATCGTCCATATTTATACCAGTTGGACTAATGACGATGAGGAATCAGTGTTAATGGTAAGGATAAGGATAAAGCAACTGCAACTTAACCACATTGACTACCGAGTTATTGGAATATATGTAAAATAACCTGCAACAACTATATATTGACCAAAAAGGAACATAATTTAAAACCATATTCAAATAACACATACCCAACAGAGATTCAACAGTTAACTCCAAATTTGCAGAACACCTCTTAGAGACCAGCCACAGTTATTGCAACACACACACACAAATATGTGTGTGTGTGTGTGTGTGTGTGTGTGTACAAATATACTTATTTTACACTTTTCAATCCAACACAAATACAATAGAATTTTTAAATTAGAACCCCTGCAATCAGGTGATAAGAACCACGCTAAATAAGGCCATCAGTACTAATCAAGCAATAAAAGTCACACATGATTTTACTACAAAGCTAAAATATATATGAGACTATATAAGAGAGTATGTTATAATTAATGTTTGCTCTTTGGAGTGTTATGATTTTTGTTAATGTATTGTGTGTAGTATTATTATTTATACTTTAACAAGTATTAAAAACAAAGCAGTGATAATTTACATTGGTTTCACAATGTATGAAAAAAGGTGAAATGTTCATCATCAAACAAATGGTTAATCATGACTATGAGTATTTCAAATTAAGGTTATTGATAAATATCAATTTTAATGTTGTTTACAAGTATGAAATCAGAATAAGAGAAGTTATCATTTTCGCAGATCTAGGTGTTATCATGATGGCAGCTTCAGCAGCTAATTTTTTATTGACAATTTGCTGTTAAGTAACAAATGTTAATAAACTAGGCCAAGTAAATTAGGCTTACTCACCCTAAGAACTTGGCACCTGCAGGTCCAAGTTCCAAAATGCGACTTGCTAATGCCTCTCCTTCCATTAAAGGTGGAGGATTGCTAAGTTTGTCTTTTCTCAGATAGCGACAAGTAACTCGCATCGGGCTTGGAGCTTTCCTCGGTGGTACAATGACTCTAACTCCTGAGTGTCGACATCCTCTCATGGCCCCTCCTCTTGCATCCACCAAGAAACTGACTAGAAAACTGAAGAAGCAAGTAATGTGGTTATTTGGACAAAGGAATGTTCTTTAAAAATATCAACGAAAGCAAATCTTTTAAATGAGTTGCTGACATTTTAAAACTTACTAATACAAATAAATTTATAACAGAAATTCAAACTAACTTTGAAGTGTCACTTTATCATTGGTCTTTCCCATGAATAGAAAGAAACTATTGTAGATTTTTTCATAGTTTTTGAAATAAGAATTTTTTAATATGTTTGGAGTCACTATCATAATTAACTATGCAGTAACACACACACATTATTTTGTTTCTCAATTTTTGAATAAATGAGCTGTAATTGGGCTATTTTGAAAAAAAAAATTACAACGTAAAACTTTGATGACAGAAATGTGTACCTTACAAATGAACCCATAATAAAACTTTTTGGGAAAAAGGTTTAATTTTTCAAGGGCTTAATAAATATTGATAATTAGCTACTAAATAATGGTTTCAAAATCAATGCATTTTCTATTATTACTACATCATACAAATGCAATCAAATACTAAATACAAAACTGCTGAAGTCAAAACAATGCATAACACTAAACATTAGATGCTTTCATCTGTTAATGAATAACAGAGATTAAATAAATATTTGTATAGAATATAGAAATAAGAATTTACCTCAATTTAAAAACTAATCTAAAAAAATAATAAAATATGTGTTTTGACCATCATAACTGCTATCGTTTGGCTGACAAAACCAATAATTCAAAAAATATTTTACATTCTACTTTACCAGTACTACTTGGGATAAATGAAAATCATAGGAAATATTATTTCACTGTAAAATTTTTAAGAATAAAAAGTCACTACATTTTAAAAACCTTAGAATTTTATACATTTGAGGATTTTACTGAAATAAACTAAAATGCATTATTTTTTTTTACATAACAATAAGAAACAATTTGGATATATAAATTATTTGTAATATATTTATAAAAAAAGTAATGGATAATATATATGGCTATATGAATGTTATTTAGTGCGACCATCATGCATTTAGTGACAGTTAGGAACATATTTCCTAAACCTTTATTTCGTCATTACGATAAAGGTAAGTTAAGAAACATGCCAAAATATTATCTATAAATGGTAGGAAATAATTTAGTGAATTATTAAATTTATCATCAAGAAACGTTTCCAGAGGGGTTGTTTATGAGCCATAAGTTATTGAAATTGACATTGTTGAAATTGGGAACACAGTTAAAAAATAACATAACTTTTGAAAGTGTAGAGGTTGAAAAAAGTAAACATTCTGATGTAGCCTACATGTTTTGGTCAAGTAAAGTGAATTTAAATAGTTCTTTATATAAAATCACTAAGTAAATTTGTCAATAGCAGTTTCTCACACTGTGCAAAATTACAATCAACATTTTCCAATAAAATTTTCAATAACATAACTATGTTTCTAACTACACAGGTATATAATTACTACCGGCTCATGAACTACACCAGTGAAAACATGTCCTCATATATAATCACAGATTCAGCAAAACATTTAAAAAAATTTAACTATTGTACAAACATTGTTTTTGTGTAGTGGTTATAAAATCAAGTGATAAATTGATACCTTAAACAACCATGTGCAATATTTTTGTGTTAATTCTGATTTTTCTGTATACTGTTTACTGCAGTTAATAATAAGATTTAATTGATCACCATCCAAAAAACAAATGTTAACATATATATAGCTGATTCTGTTAGGATTTTTTCATGAAGTTTTACATAAATAATAAACAAATTTGGGTTTAGTACACTGCCAAGTTTCCAGTGCTAAAAAATATTTGGATTTTATTTATTGTTTTAATAAGTTTCTGGTTAAGATAGTGTATTTATTTGTTTACTTTATTTATACACAGGATGAATAAAAAATATGTGTCCTAACTTTTAACAAACAAAAGAAAGAATTTCCTACACTAATGATCAGAAACATTTGCCATTTCATCTTTTTAATGGTTATTTCAAATTTGTAATGTTGAATTGCATAAAAATTGTTTGTTTTACAAAAAATGTACAAGATGTAAAATATATTCATCATTTAAGAAAAAATTAAAAACATAATTTGTTGGCGAATGTATGTAACACCATTCAGTACCCATTTACAAATACAAATTTTTAAATTAACAATTATCAGATTTCAAAATTATTGTGGTCTAGGCTATATTTTGGGTAATGTCTTTTTATTATTTGTTGTTTAAACAAGGAAAATATATTTCTTCTATATTTTTTATAATTTCTAAAAAGCAGAAATTTTAAAAATTTACAAATGGTTATTGGTAGCATAAAAAATATGTATACCTAATTATGACTCAAAAATTGATTACTTTTAGAAAAAAAACAAAATGATTAATAGGCAGGAAAACAATACAGATAGTAGGAACTTAGTACTTCTTTGATGCTCTGAATCACTTCCTGAAGTTATATTTTGGTCATAAACATTTTTTTATTTTTTGGGACCTAGGTTACTACTTTTAGTTACTTATTTCAAAATTTAAGTTATTCTGTTCCACTTATCATAGCATATCATACAATTAAAATGTGTTAACAAAAATTTGTTTGTGTAAAAAGTAAATAATTTCAAATTATTTGTAATGCAGTAAAGGCACACATACAATATAGCTTATGAAAATGGTGTTGAAAATAAAACAACTTTTAAGTGTATATTATTAATATAAATTAGTATGTGCTAATAAAAAATATGTTTATTTAATAAAATTTAAAAAAATACCCATACCTTTTGAAATCGTATTACTCTTATTTTTTAAAAGTAAAAGCTTTTTAACTGTTTAATTCAAGGATTCCCTCCTTCCAAACTGATAAAGTTAGTCACACTTTTTACCATTAAAACCTTTGTATAAGTTATAGTAAAATGATGAAAAATATTATACTGCATTTAAATTAAATGAACATATAACATTACGAAATGAATGAGCAAAATGCAAAGAACACAGATCAACTAAAAACAGATGACTACATGAAACACCAAAGCTACGAAGCTATAGAGCGGGTGAACCAACTACACATTGTATAGAAACTAACTCACTTACTTCTTCCAATGAGCTTTGCTGAATCATTATCATCACAACCGAAAAAATACAAAACAACCATAAAAACATGAACAAAATGACTATTGTTAGTAAAAAATTTTAAAAATTAGTAGCTACTTATAAAAAAAATATTATAAACGTCAATTTTTTTTAAAAACTAATCAGTAATCAGTTTTGGTTTGTAAAATGATAAATATACAACTGAAATTGACTTTTATAATATTTAATTTTTTATTAGTTTACAGTAACACAAAATTAAAGTCATAAAACTACAAAATCATACACAAATACATTCAAATAAAAATGAAATAATGTTTATGCAAAACAGATATAAAACATTAGTTACAAAAAAGACATTTACAGTTTTGTATGTGGTATTGACTCAAATATTAAAAAAAAATAGTTTTAAAAAATTATTTTTGCTAACATATAATTATAAGTTTTTATTGGAGAAGGCATTAAAATAAATATGGCAATATAGCACTCATATTTTTACAAATCCACAGCCATCTGGAATACATAAATTTACTACTTCCAAGAAAAATCTGATTCAGTAACATTTTTGTAAAAAATCAGTCATGGAGAAAACTAAGACATGACTTTTTAAAATTGTGACAACAAAGTTTATAGTAGATTCTGGACTCAGGTTCATTTGAAATTATAAATAATTCAAAGTTTTCAGCAGTCACTAGAATTCCAAATATTATACAATGTTGAAAAGTAATGGTAATTTGAGTTTCATTTGTCCTAATTTGTTTAGTTATTGATAATTCAAAATTAAATTTATGTAACAATCTGTACTTCTCCAAGGATTATTTATAGACCTTTCAGATGTTGAAGGTTCTACTGAGCCTGTGAGTTTTGTCCTCTTTCTGATAATCCTGGTATTTATTCACATTATCCTGACACTTTCCATGCAGGATTTTTAAGCGAATAACAACGAATACATATTATTTGGTAGTTTCATTTTCAGAATATTTAGTTAATTCCTAAAACCTCACAGAGAAATATTTGGTTAAAAAATTTGAACAAAATCGGAGTGTTTCAGTACAGGAATATGTGTGTACCCTCTCATACACACACAGACATAAAAAAAATTTGCTCTTTTCATGATGCATGAAAACTGTAAATTTGACATAAGAAATTATATGTAGATAGAGTTTGGAGAAACCTAATGTCTTTTGGTGTAATTGTTTAGCAGTACAAAATGCTTATTAAAAAAAAATCAGAAACAATCAAGAATTGTAACTATTAATGCTTACAAAAACATTCAGGACAAAATTTTGTTTTTAATATGCACAAAAATATTGGATAGAGTTTAATTGTTTTTTTTTTAATAATAACTGGTAAATGTCTTTATATATCTGCTAATTATTAGTAGGCTTATGCTACATCAACCTGTAAAATAAATTAAAACAAAAATAAAAGAACACCACACCATCGCAAAATCTGTATTTTCTTTGTACCTTTCCCTCCACATTCCTCCATTCTTCGAGCCGGAGCCCAGTCTTGCCAGCGAGCGTTCTAGCCTAAGCAACCTAACGCAAATACGAACTTCAATATATGCATATGGATTCAAATATAAACCACGTACAAAATACGCTGAGTACAGAAGAAATGAAGTCAATATAAATCAAGAATAAATAAAATTGAATCAGTGTTGCAAATGACAGAAGTTAAAATTTTGTAGTGCTGTTAATTATCATGCTGCTACAGTAAACCCATTATGTCTGGGATTGTTCTCACTTTAATGTTATATTTACACTGTTTAGGATTTTGAATACATACTGCAATTGTTAATATTAAAGTCATGCATTTTATAGATAAGTAAAGAATAGAAATGTTAACTAAAGAACTGTATGTCATGTACATCAATAATATTAATTTTTCAGTCAGAAAAAAGTTATAACAATAGACATTATTAAAAAAGCTACAAGTTAGGTTAAAATGCTAAGATGTTACTACTTTCGTTTATATAAGGTTTTATAGAACTCATTGCAAAAAAACATTCTGATTATAGTATTTATAAGCGAATTTTAATTGGAAATTGTTCTATGGAGCTGGTAATATCCATCCAGACCTGAGACCATGAAAACACTGATCCTGCTCTTCAGGATATGTTTTGAAAGAATGTTGTGCAAGGCAGTGTGTGTGTGTGTGTGTGTGTGTGTGTGAAAATCTTTAAAGAATCAAAATTTTCATCTCATGAAGATATGAGGGTATTTTTCTAAGTATAAAATACTTGCAAACTAAGTAGTCACAAAATATTTCCTTGAAAAAGCTCTAGATCTATTAACAAAAATAAATTTTGTTTTAGAAAAAAATACTTGTTTTCACTTTGACACTAAATGAAAAATGTAAAGAATTTTTGTAACTGTGAAAAAAGCCTAGTGTTATTGATAGCAGATATATCTCTTGAGTTCAAAAAGTAGATATTAAATAGATGTTTGTTTCTGTGCCTGTTGTATTACCCCTTAAGACCATGTACGGATTTACAAGTGGTCATTGCCCCTTCCCAGTTGTACAAAAATAATAAAATGGTAGTATAAAAAAAATAGAAGATTTTTATTTAAATATTTGTTTTCTTTCAATCCTAC
Organism: Callitettix versicolor; assembly: GCA_022606455.1. Classification (NCBI taxonomy): domain Eukaryota; kingdom Metazoa; phylum Arthropoda; class Insecta; order Hemiptera; family Cercopidae; genus Callitettix; species Callitettix versicolor. The sequence goes on along the minus strand of CM040183.1, from coordinate 39,523,641 downwards.
ACATAGTTAATTAAAACTAATGTGAGGCAAAACAATGAAAATTGCTATGTTGTTTCAAATATTAATATCATTGTACTGGACATGTTTCTAAAAGCAACTTAAAAGTAAGAGTAACAGCAAAGATGTTACATGAACTTTTATGATAGTTGTTTTTATAACAATAACAAAACTTTCTCACTAAATTTTTACAATTTTTAAATCGTTCATATTAAACATGCTGAATATCTGTGTTTTGCTATTATGGTAAAAATATTTTGGACATTTTCAAAAAAATGTTAGATTATAAAGTTGTAGAAAATTTAATTTCTAACGATTTTCCATCAAAACTTAGATCGGTATTGGTGCCGACTGTTAAGTCGGTATGGATAGAAAAATTCTGAAATTAAAATCAGGAATTTTTTAGGATAGAGCTACCTTTAGCTGAATGATATTCCTTACTCTCCGGAACAGCTTCCGCTTTTAGAGTTACTGGACCCACCCAGAGTCACTCTCCTAAATTCAACCAGGCTAAATAAATGAATATTTTTAATGAAATCTGGCACATAAGTACCATGAAGTGACCATTTTTTTTAATTAAAAAAATTCATTTCAACCCCTTTCTAAGAAAAAAATACATTGGAAAATTAACAAGAAATTGTTTTTTTTTTATAAGTGGCATTAGAAGTTGTGATAATCGTTTCCCAATTAGAAAAAAAACCTATCATGAGATGCCCAAAAACTACTCTAAGGTATCAACAAAAACTTTAAAATCTGCCTAATTTATTAAAATCAGTTTTTCAGATTTTGCTCAAATTTTGGTTATGTATACTAAATTTGAAATGAATGAAATTTATGGATTGGAAGTAAATAAATAAAAAAAGAAAAGAAGATTCCTGAACACATCACTCCCCCTCCCGATTTATTTTGTTTTTCAAAGCTTCCAAACCATATTTTTCAATAAATAATTAACTTAATGTGAAAAGTTCTTGTAACATTTTTACACAATTCGTTTTATTAATTATTATTAAAATGTTATAAATTCAAAAAAGCTATATTTTATTGACTCCTTTAGTTAAATTAATTTGGTAAAATTACACGAACAAGAGGACATACATTACGTGTAAGTATAAAACTATTTTAGTACTAGAATTGAAAGGATAAAGTAACTATTAACTTTGCTTCATATATAAGACAACACCTGAATTCTTAGAAGAACTTCATGTTCAAAATTGATAGTACATACACCTACAGTGTACATTCAGAAACATAATGGCCAACAAAACAAAAATTAAATCACTAACTAATATTTGTACAAAGTATGAAATGAGCTCTCATTTATTCAATAATTTGTGATTATTATTTTATACATTTATTTACACTAACTCAATGAAAAATACATGATTATGTTTTGGAACATTACTTTAGAAAAAATATTAATTTGTAAAAAAAAATATTATATATATGCCTATTACAAAAAATATATTATTATGGTTTCTCTAATATTTTTGTTGTCATTTATTCCAAATGTAGCATTTAACTTTGTCTAGATGTAAAAACAATTATATAAGTTTAAAATACTTCAATAAAAACTGAAATTTAAAAAAATACAAACAAATAAATTTGTTAATAATTCAAACTCGTATAATGAACAAGATAATGATAGAATTATTGCAACATACACAATATAAAACCGTGCTCAGTATAAAGTACACTGTTAAGAACAAAACAAAATTTATTTAAACTTAATTTTTTTTATTTTAAGGCCTATCAATAACATATAATTTGTTGTAGATTTCTAGGTAAAATATTTGTTTTAATTAGAAAACTGGAAATGAAAGCTAAAATTAAATAAAGAGTTTTTTTAAAAATTATGGATTTATAGTGACAATTTTTAACAACATTAACAATTTAAACTGGTTTAAAAATGTACAGAAATATACCAATCACCAAATATATTTACTTGTTGCAAAAACAGTGCATGAAAACTAAAAAAAAAAGATTAACAGATCATGCGATGGTGTGCGTTATAAGTAAATAATAAAATTGTTTACACAAAAACTGGTACAGACCAATTGTTTTTACAGGTATCAAAACTGCATTTTTCACATGTTTTAATGAAAATTCGTAAATAAAGGTTTATCACATTTCAGTTTGCATTATTTCAAACTGACTTACAAATTAAAGTACTGTAAATTAATGCTTATTTTAATTATTAACTGCTAATGGAATTTCAAGGTTTTTAACACAATTTCTTCATTAATTATTTCATTTTAAAGTAATGCATTCAGTTTAAAAAAAAGTGTACAATAAATATGTATAATACATTATTATTTTTTTTTTACAGAATAAACCATAGATTCTCTTCCTTTCCATCAACCTATTGTTTTTGTTAATCCATCAGCAACAATGTCCAATATGTATTACTGAATAATTGGAAGCCTACTATCAAATAAAAGGTGATTTAAAAAAAAATTTTAAACTTAAACACACTAGCTACATCAATTAAGTTCAAATTTTATGTGCATAAAACTTTTACTATTCACACTTAATAAATCTCACTTATTTACGAAGTAATGAATAATAATGAATTTCTGTTAGATGTGCAGTAAGACATTTAAGTATCAAACAGTCGTGTTTTGATCGTTGTAAAACAATTTGGTCTGTTTGGTTTTTTAAAACTTAAACTTGTTACTCAAACACCACAATAATCTAATGTACTAATCCTAAACACAATACTACACAAATACAACATGGCAAATATTAAATTAAAACAATTCAGAGTTTAACAAACTAAACAAAAATAGGCAACACATACTGTACAGCGTGAAATGTAACAATGTATTGTTTACCTGTGCTTAGCAATACTGAAACAAAATAGCGCAAGAATTTGTAAATAACATAGAGTAAAATATTTATTAGTCAAATTTAATATTTGCCATCAAATCCGATTTTGTTAGTTGCTGCTAGACTGTATTTAGGTAAAGAAAAAAAACTGTAATACAATGAGGTGTTCGGCTTGAGAAAATCCACTCAACTCCATTGGTCAATTTATACAAGGTGTTTGGTAAATAAGGAGCCAACAATTAAACATAATTTAAAACAAATAAAACTGTTTGTCTTATGCTATCCAAAATGGTTATCAAATTATTGTGATGAAAATATCCCTTATATTTATCCAACGCATTGTAACCAAATGTATTATTATAGTGCTTTTTTCTCATATCATTTTCTTAGAAACAATCATTACACATATAATATTGTAACAGATACTGAATAATTTCTCAAAATATACATTTTGACTTGTTTAATTTCCTAGGCTTAGACGATTACAGACGGACGGAGACGGAGGGAGGGGGGGAGAGAGAGAGAAGAGAGAGTTACCACAAATTTCAAGTTTAAAAAAAATAATATTGAATTTAGTGTTAGAACAATTAAATATATTAATTACTGTTTATTTTCAGTAAATGAATCTATCTGTGGTGTTTAAAAATGATTTTTTAAAATATATGCACTACATTTGCGAGATTAAGTATTGTAGGATTGAGTTACTTCTAGCATTATCTTTCCTATTCACAAAACCTATAAATTATACAAAAACAATTATTTGTCACTTTGTATAACCTAAACCCCCTCCCTTAGCCTATTATCCCTTAGTCTTTTATAGCAAGGATGTAATAATATAGCTCCACTTACCAAACACATTATATAATTATAATTTTAAATACAAAATTTATTTAATTAATTTGAAAATAATTACACTATATTTTTTAACACAAATGTTTTTAAATGCATTAAAAAAACTAAAATATTAGTGGTAGTTTCAAATTAAATTATAGCTTGTCAGCAAGACTTACCTTGGTTCAAACTAAAAATACTAACAGATAAAACAATAATGTTCCCTAAGGTAATATTTTTTATTTTAAATATTAATGTTGAAGTAGGAATACTGAGTGCTGTCTTATTCATTTAAGTAACCAACTGAACATAAATTTTGTTGTAAAGCATTTAGTTGAATATGTGCAAATAGATTTTCAGCAAGGTAAAAAATAGTAAATAAAAATTATAGTGTAGCAAAAAAAAAAAAAATTAAAAATATTGTTTTCAATAATTCCAACGAAGTTTTATTTTATTTTCACATTTTAAAATCATAATCTATAGTTTGTGAATACAGTGAGAACATATACTGATTCATGCATACAGTGATTTCACACATACATTAAACAAAATGTAAGTTATATTTTCTAAACTTAGATTTTCTATAAAATGAATTTACAAATTATGTTTAGTACTTTTTTTAATAATTATTCATAGATTCATATATTCTAAGCTGGACAAAATTCCTAAATAAAGATTTCTTTAATATTTTCATCTTTGTCAAAAAATTAATTAGGTATAATTAGGCCTAATCGTATAAATAAATTTGACTTAATTTTGAGAAACAAAACAAAATTTTGAATACAATTTTTTTAAATAAATATAATTAATAAATAATTAACACAGTCATATAGAATAGAAGAATATAAAACAAACAACAACAAAAAGCAAAGGGATTGATTGTTGATTGTGGGAAATTTGTTTCCTCAGGTTGGTATCACTGCTACAGAATTTTTTAAGATGTCGAAGAAAGCTACGATACCATTAGACTATGCAGCAGTAATTATTTGTGAGACAGTTTTCAAGAGTGTGTTAAATTACTTTTTGTTTTGTTACAAATATTAACTTTAAGATGATGGCTGAATACCATGATTTTCTTTCAAAAGTAGCAATTTAATTTGTACCTACCATTTCAATATCTTGTACTCCTAGTTGGTTTTCATTTTTTCGCGAACAAAAGTAGTAAAGAAATACTGATACTGTGAAAAAATTTACTTTTTAATGTTGACGAATATACTGCCTAAAGTTAAGAAAAAGTTCTTTTGGCTTGGATATTTGTTCATCAGTTCAGTGGAAACTAGGCCTAGTCCTAAAAGATTTGCCACCCTAGGTGACTTCTACACTGTTGCCCTTCCATCCCCGCCATCGCAACATTGTGTAATAACTTCAATGGCTTTATTTTGCTGGAAAAATTTTGTAACGGTAAAATTTTCAATTTAGTAATAATCAACTAAAGTTTGGCCAAGCTTCCTTGATAAATTATATAAGAAATAATTTTGTAAATTAAAATTGTAATCATGGAACCAGATATTTAGTATGTTTTGTTCAATATAAGAGCATAATTTGTGATCAAAATTGTTCCAATTAGACCGCAAACATGTCTTCTAACTTACTGTATTCTGAAATTTAATGGTTTTGATAAAAAAACAATTGGGAAATCATCTCTTGTTTATTTGAAGTGACATGTTTGTTTTAAAATTATAAGTGTATTATAAGTCTATATTTTGCTAACTGTGTTCACATGCTTTGCTATGGTATTTTTTCAAAAATAAACATTATAGCTGATTATATCTAAGTTGACTTAAAAAATGTTGTTTCAATGTAAACTATACTAGGCGCTAGGTTGAAAGCTCATAAAGTAATAAATTTAAATAAATCAAGTATTTCGAGCCCCCACCATTTTGTTTTCATTACGTATAAAGCAGTTTGAGATTTCCTAAGACTTCACAATTGTCGCAGAAAAAGTTACACCAAAAGGTGTGAAGACATTTTCTGGTAAAAACTGGATAAATAGTGCTAAAAAACAGAGATTTGCATACATTTACGTATTGTGTTGTAATACCTTCATAAATGAAAATAAGTTTTTCTTACTCCAATACTACATTGAGAATAATGTTGCGTAAAAAAGTCGGGTATCTGAGCCCCTCAGAGTTAGCCCTGGTGGAGTCTAAATGAAGTGTCAGATTTTAATGAAAATTAGCTTGTAAATATATTTCACATATATTTTTTATTTAAAAAAAATATAAGCCACCTATTTAAAATTTTTTGTATAAATAATATTTTCTCAAAATCAGAAATAACTAAGTTGTATCACTTTTTTTATGTAGTTCATAAGTATCAAAATAAAACATATGAATACTACATCCTGTTAAAAACTGGTTTTAGGAGCTATCGAAAAAAAAAAACAAAGAAAAAAAACAGCCTGATTTATTCAATTTTATCAGATTTTATATCACAAAGTAGACAACTCTAGACAGTTTAGTAAATTTATAATGAAGGAAATTACAGTTTGGAAAAAACAAAATAAACTCTTAACATAGTATTTTGTTTTTATATTAAAACTTGCTATAACGAGTTAAATTTTTCACTCTTTCAGGTCCATCAGTTTCAGACACCATCTGAAGAATATCAGAAAGAACAGTTTTATATTTAATTTAATAATACATTTTAAAAACTGAATTACGGGAGTAAAAACTCTTATAAGTGTCTGAGCAGCTTGCATGCTGTCTATTGCAGTGGCACCAACTCGGAGAAAACAAATTTTGATTTTGCTTAATGATTCCGGAAACATTTTGACTACATTAGAAATATTTTCAAATCAATTATTTAAAAAAAAGTAGCTCAGTTATTGAAAATTTTTATAGAAATATTAATTTTATCATTGTTATGGTACTTTTACATTTATATACACCAGTGTCAATACATACTTTTTATTTTACTATTATTATTATTTTTTGAAATCCACTTAAAAGTTTAAGAACTTGTTCATAATGATCAAAGTCTTTTTTACTTAAATACATACCCAACATGAACAGGTGTCCTAGCAATGTCAACGTTATCAGGAATACTGGCAGTAGAGTTGTTGGCAGCATGGTATTGGTCCTTTATGAGTTGTGGGGATATGATCAGTTCATTTGAAGGAGCTGTAAGTCAGAATACAAAACTGAAAAATAAGATCATATTTCCTGAAGTATAGGAATACAATAAAACATCTGATAACCAAAACAGTATTCAAATTGACAATTTAAAAAAATAAACTAATAGTACATGTCAGCTGCCCTGTGAATGCCTGCGTTCTACACAAAAATGAGGAATCATGTCACATATGATTTTCTGTAAGATTTCTGATTTTTTAATAGTGACTCAGTCAGAGTGTGAGTGCATTAATTATTAAAATTTATAATGGTTTTGCTAAAATTTAAGTTACTTTTTATCAATATTCATATTTTTCAAAGTCAAATATGGCTTACTTTTATGACTTTGCAGATATACTACAAATGTGTTTCTTTTATAAGGCACTAATAACTAATTAATTATTAGCAATTAGCTTATTGACTGAAAACTGTAAGCAGACGAACAAACTGAAAAGTTTCAATCTCGTATGAAAAACTGTTTATGAGATTTGATATAAAAATAAAATAATAAATAAAGTAAAGCGTTTAAGATGTTGCCAATAATTTACGATTATAATTTCTACCTTGCTAGTAAACTGGGCTATGAAATATTTTCATAAGTACTTTCATTTTTATTATTATATTATTTTTTAGCTTATTACATGATTTATAATTTATGTAATATGTATAATATATAATTTCAACTGATTTGTTTTGTCCGATATGGTAAAAAACATTAAGGGAAAGTTAATTTGGAGAAGAGTTGTTAATTGGAGTTGAAGAGAGAGAGTTAATTAAAGATGCTGAAGGTTCATATTTAAAATTACTTGTTAGTAATATTAAAATTTGCTTCTTCTTGTACTTTTTTATGTTGTATTTTCTACAACTAAATAAAAAAAATATAAAACAACAATTTGTTCAGTTAATCTACTTCTAATAATTTACCTATGGAATCTCGTAAATGATCGCCTCGTTCGTCTCGTGTAACATCGATTTTCAGTGAGTCATCTCCCAATGATTTCATATCATCCACCGTCATATACCTGTATTGTTGTTGGTCACTCAACATCGGATCTTCACCTGTAAGCAGACGCTTTATTTTTTTACTTTTATGTTTTTTTAAACATTTACGGAACATATTTATTCCTGACTAGCACAGACTTATTCAACTAATGAACTAAACTATTTATAATTCTTCACTGTGATTGCCACACCTGTTTTTTTATAAATCAACAAGTAATTTTTATCTGATTATGTCATCATGATTTATTTTAATCAATGGAAGATAAGAAAGATTTACGTTATTCATTCATATAAAACAAAGGTCATGTTTCACATGAGTCATCAAAGTTTATGCTAGATTACTATAGGAAATATATCAAAATAATAACTAAAAAAAAAAGACAATAAATACAGCAATACTTAATACATGGTTAAAATATTTGAAGGAAATATTGTTAAAGTAGAAAAAACAATAAGAAGTAAAGATTATTTTTTTAAAATGATTGTGTTTTAAAAATAAATTTACTTTCTTTCAATAAATTTTGTCTAGTATAATTTATGACAGAACTACATATATTTTCTAAATAATTTTAAAAAATTTGTTATTATTATTTTTGTTTGTTATATGTTAGCCAAAAACTCAGGAGGCATTTTCTTAACCAAAAGATATAACAGTTTAGAAGTTTATGATCTGAATATTAAGAGAAAGAAACTGTTAATAAATACGAAAAAAATCATTAATAGAAAAATTATATTCGTGATGTCTTTGTTAAGCTCTCAAGGTTGACAAAAACACTGTTAATTTTCTTCTGAAAACTATTTTAGTATTAATTCTTGCACATGCAATTTAAAAATGTTAATTGAACTATGTTTAATAAATATTAGAGTAACAATTAACTATTTAACAATTTTATTCTTTATGTTTTTATTTTCTTAATACAATTTTCTTTATTCTTTATGATGTTTCTTTTTAATAATACAGTAACATGCTTATTTGTAATAATTTATTTATAGTACAGTAAAAACCTGATCAGTGTGGAAAGGTCATTTCATTTTCAAATTATTAGTGGAAATCAAAATTTTAAGATTTGTTTAAAAATACATATCAAAAATAGAAAAGTAGTTATACTAAAGTTTTTAGCTCTATTCTGCTGCCTAAATAAAAAAATAATTAGAAATTGAAAAAAACAGTTTTAACATAACACATTAAACCTTAATTAATTTTAGGAAATAACTCATACTTCTTTATCCATACTATAAGCAGTGGTGACAGAATAATAAAGAGCAGCAGATTTGAAATTTTCCCTAATTCAAGGAAAAAAAATATTCTGAAGCTATTAAAACTGAACATTTTACTTAATCTTGAAATTAAATAGGAATGAAAACAATAGAATTTTGATTCATTATAGACAAGTACACAATAATCAGTTTTGGCTATTGGTTAGGCTATGCACATTTCAAACTCTTCGCAATAGGTAGTGCACAGGTGGGGAGGGTTACAGGATTGCATGAGACTATGAGCTGTGTCCAGTACAGACCAAGTTTCGAAGACAGCTTTGTATTAATTGTTCATTTCTTTGTGCTATTAACTATTGGGTCTAGTTTGTTTATTTTTTAAGTGAATACTTCTTTATGCCCAGTATGACAAATTTTGTGATACAATGAAATCAAATTGAGAGTAACAGAAGGAAACAGCAAAGAATTCATGGAACAACTGAGGGTTGAAATAGATGGTTATCATAGAAATGCCAGTCAGTGAATAATAATAATATATATTACAAAATCAAACTATTTGACTACAGACAGACTACTAAATACTGAAAAGCGAAAACTGAATAAATATTAAATAAAATAATTGTAGAATTAGAAATTTAAAATATTAAAAATAAACAAAATAAGTGTCATATTATTATTTATAAATTTTGGTTATAATAACAGAAAGTATAATTACAGACAAGTGTTTTATTTGGCAATAAGAATATTAAAAAGGTATAAGGCCGATGCTGACATCACATGCAAAACTACATTTTTGAAGTGATACAGTACAGCAAACTTTGTAGTACAATAAAAACGAATGAGAGTAATGTACGAAAAATTAACAAACAAGGGGGAAAGTACAAGTCAACAACCACATTTGAAGTCAATTATGGATACCAGTATGAAAAGGGACATTAACATCACTTGGAAGGCATGAATTCTCTATACATACACTATATAATTTTCTTTTGTACTGTGAGTGTCAGGCTTGATTCATTTGTTTGATATGTTTGTAGTTTATTAATTAATTGCATACTTTATAGTTTTAATTTATATAATTAATACCATAGCATAATTTATTATTATTATAACCTATTGTTATTATTATAAAATAAAAACATTGGAAAATAAATTGTGTTGCCAATTTGCAAAATATTAGTTTTAATAAATTTTGTTTAGAAGAGAAAAAACAATGTAGCTTAGGATTTCCTATGCCAAATTTTGGAATTAGACAAACATCAACAAGCAGACAAAAACTGTACATGAAAAATTTAATAAAATAAATTTATTATAATTATAAGTAGTAATGGGATGTAACAGAGGAAATGTCCTATTCAATTTTCTTTGCCTTTTGCTAGGTGATGAGGTTGCTTGGACAAAAATTGGTACAGTGCACCTTATTAAACATTGCTCTGATAAAATTAACAAAAACAGAGATTCTTCCATACATTAAAAAAAAGAATGGATTTATACAACAATAAATATTGCAGTTCAAATGAGTGAAACATAAGAAAAATTTAATTTCAGTTAAAAAGGAAAGCTCTGTATCTTAAGGGTAAGCTCTACTGTAGCAACACAATTCGTCAACAATTCATTTTATACTGATTTTTATCTTCATCAAATCAGTATAAAAATATGCAAAAATTAGCATTTTATGTTTTCTAATTCTTTAAAAAATTTAAAAGTGTTTGTTTTTTTAAAAAAAATTGAAAATGAATCTGACATCAGTCAGAGTTTATTTTAATATTTTCAAAAAAGTGTAAGATACAAAAATAATAACATGATATTATTACTTTTTGGAAATTTGTTTCAAATTTTGGAAATGGGACAAGTGAGTGTTGTGATTATTAAAATATTCATATTTTAATTATTAATTAAATTAATTTGTAATATTAATATTTAATGTGTTTAAAGTTAGTACAATAAATACATTACATTCATCAAATCAGAACAATCATTATAATAATGACTATAAATGTAGCTCAAAGTTAAATGTAATCTTGTAACCCTCCCAACAACTAATTACTCGCACACTGCCTACTGCGATACATTTAAACCTCAGGTGCATCGAACCTGCTCAACCATAGCCAAAACTGATTATCATGTACTTGATGGCAATAAATAAAAAATTCTATAATTTTTGTTGCAATATTATTTCTGTACCAAATTTAGGTGTCTTGTTGATAGGCTCTCATTTCAATGTACTGTGTCTGGGTCTTATCATGATGGCTCATCAAGAGCTCATTTTCTTATGGACATTAACTATAAAAAAGTTTTCTAAAGTTGATGTCTTGTATACTTTTGTGGTTTCTTTAATTTTGTTTAACCTACTTTTTATTAGATGTAGACCTACTTCATAGAGAAATATTAACCACTGTTTTGGATTAATATGATTAATGAAATATGGAAGTCATAAATTTATTATAAATACTGATTACTACTATAATTTTTTTTAGAGTAAATTGCTAAATTCGATTTCAAACACTACAGAATACAGATTTTATAATATATTATAAATTAAGACAAATATTTTCATACACAAAATGTTTTAGATGTGCAGTTATTTTAAATAATAAAATAATAAAAAAAAACAGCTAACCTTCCATTTCCTTTTGCACACTCTATAAACGAATTGTTGACTGTGAGTTTAGAATTAATCTTGATACAATCAAGCAACACTTAAAGGCCAAGGTCAAAAAGGTTTAGGCCTATAGTTGTGTTTATTACAACTAACTACAACAGCCTATATATAACCTTGTACCCTTTTCAGAGGTTATATAACATATTGTAAATTATAATTGTAACATCCATAAATATGGAAATGATACCCAACAGTTTTTTTTAAAGCTCAAATAAAAACTCCATTTTGTTTCTAATATTTATAATACAGTTACAGAAAATATGATAGTAGCCTAATTAAAATTGCTTAAGATTTTATTTTTCTCCCAATACATAAAAAATTCAAAAATTCTACAACTATAACAGCCAGTGGATTTTCAAATAATGTTTGTATGGAAACCTACAAAAGGTGATTTTGAGATTTTTAAATATGTATCTTTTAGCTTATCTGTTCTATTTAAAACATAAAATAATAATTTTTGTTAAAAAATATTTTGCAAACAATTATATTGTAAAATGCAGAGGACTTCATATCTGACTGGTGTAAAACAATTAAAACAAATATTTTAATACAATAAAAAACAACACTTTTTTATGTTACAAGTATATATGTACATCAAAACTATACAAAATATGTACAATTTATATATATTACAAATATATACATAAAATATATAATGAAATACCTACCAAGGTAACAGAACCCAAAAGTGAAGCAGAATAATATAATGAGAATTCTCCCGAAAGCAAGACAATAACAAATAAAGAGTTTAACAATGTAAAATATAATAGAACAAGAAAATCACATGAAATACCTATTAAAATGTGTCCTGCAGTTATTATTTAATATTACTTTAGTAAAAAAACATAATTCACTGATAAGTAGTATTTAACATAATTATGTTAAAATAAAAAAAATGTTCTTTAAATAATTCCTGCAAAGTTTTTTGGCAATATTTAGAAAATTTCCCTTTTAATCTCATTAATTTTCTTTCATCTATAAAATAAATAAAATTTTAATGTCCATCATTCTCGAAGTCCCAGATATGACGAACCAGCAAGGAAATCATAATTTATCATTTATTTCATCAGAATAATCTAATAATGTTACAGTGAACTGTTCAACTTATTTATGAAAATTTTAAAGTCACAATTATTTAGTTCAATTCATTGATTAAATGCTTTCATTTTATTTACTCAGGTTTTAACTATTTACTTTTTTTTATTTATATCAATTTGATATATTCTGTTTCATGCTTGTTCTAAAAACATTATGTTAATAATACCTCATACTTGAGACAATTATGAAAGTAAATTTATATTTTATTCTGTTAAGTCAGTATAGTAATAAATATACATGTAATTACAGAAGAATTAAATTAAAAAGTAAGTATAAAAACAAAATCAGTAAAAAATAACAACATTGTAAAGAAAATAGTTGATTGCAAAAGAATGTAAACAATAAAATCAGAACTGATCAATAAATTTAAATAATCAATTAGATCAAGGTTTTTGTTTCAATAGTTCCTAATTCTATATTGACCTCCTTGTATTTTTATGGATATTAATACTTATTTATTATTATTATAACATCTGCCTTTCAAATAATTGTTTGTTATTGTAGGATGCTTGTTCTATTTACATTAATACTTTTATCTTGAAGAGAACAATTGTCAGTTGTAGATTATTATTGTAGGCTTTTATTTATTTACTTAACCATTTAAGCTTAAAAACACAGGTAAAAAGTATTTGAAATACCTCAGATTAGAGTGGCAGATTAGTGTAATATTGTTTTTATTGCCATTAATCCATTTCCCACTGTACAGATGTCTAGATATTTCTAATGGCATACAAGTTTGATTAAAAGCCTCAGAGATGGTGGAACTAGTGTGCAACTAGTTTGACTTGATAGTTTATATATTATCAAAATCAGCAATAAGAAAATTAAATATGCACTGTTGAAATCAATGAATCATATTAGTACAAGTGCAAATGCAACATGAAATATTTAATGAATTTCAATTGGAAAATGACCTATTTGAGCATACATCATGGTACAACCCAAACCCAAAACTACAAATTGTGAACCTTCAGAACACATTTTTGAATATATGAGGTGTGTTCAGAAAGTAACGAGAATTTTAATTTTTTGAACAAAATATTTATTTATACTTCTACATTGATGATGTCACCATGTCTGGCAAATATGGAGGCTGGGGTATCGTTACAGTACTTTTTTTGGCCAAAAATTCACGAACAAGCAATGAATTTTTGCTGGTGCATTATCGTGTAAGCAATGTGTGTAAGCTGGTGAATTATCGTGGTGCAAAAGCCATGAATTGTTTTTCCACAGATCCGGGCGTTTTTTTCGGATTGCTTCATGCAAACGGTGCTGAAATTGTAAGTAGTACTCCTTACTGACCGTTTCACCTGGTGGCAGGAATTCATGATGCACTATGCCATTAATATCGAAGAACACAGTGAGCATAACCTTCACGTTCGACTGCACCTGTCGAGCCTTTTTCAGTCTTGGCGAGCCAGAATGCCTCCACTGGGATGATTAAGCCTTAGTTTCGACGTCATATCCGTAAACATATGTTTCATCACCTGTTATAATACGTTTCAGTAATTCTGCATCGTTGTTGACTTCATTTAGTGACTCCTGAGAAACTTCCATTCGTCGCTGTTTTTGTTCAAAATTCAACAATTTTGGAACGAATTTTGCTGACACGCGTTTCATACACAAAACATTGGAAACAATGTCATGACATGATCCAATCGATATGCCAACATCATCAGCGACCTCTCTAATCATGATTTGGTGATTGTTCATAACCATTTCTTTTACTTTTCCACGTTTTCATCGGTTGTTGATGTGCTGGGGCATCCAGGGCTTTCATCATCTTCAAAACGTCTTCATGGCCTTCTTGGAAACGCTTATACCACTCGTGAACTCTTGCTTTACTCATAGCAGAGTCACCATAGGCCTTTGTTAACATTTCACACACTTTGTTATACTTTATTGCATTTTTTTAATGTAAAATTTGATACAAATTCTTTGATCCATTTCTTTTAACAAACAAAAATCGACACATTTAACCTTAGTGGCTGTCATAGACAAAGTCAACAATGAAAACAGCTGAAAGTTTTATCAAGGGCATGAATACCAACATAATAAAAAAAATGTTTGACAATCGGACTCTCCAAGCTCGCGAAATTTAAAAATTCTCATTACTTTCTGAACACACCTAGTATAAATACGTTTAAAAATTTTGGAAATTTAAAACCTTGAAAAATTCATACTTTTTATTACATATTTTTTTCAAAATTTGATTTCACACCATCATAATAAGCATTAAAAACTGCACAAATTATCATAATCAAATTACTCTGAAAATACTTATTTTTGTAGTTTAAAAACACTATAAATACATTAAGAAATTTTTTGGAATTAGACTAAAAAACTGTGAACACTAGAGAGCTAACAGATAAATAAAAATGTTGCTAATTTCAAAATCCTAGGTCTGGGTCCTTACCATGTGGCCACTCCACGAGATCATTTTTTAATAACTCTTTGTTAAAAATTTTGTTGATTTTTTTTTTTTTTTTTTGTGTTTAACGTCCGACTATTGTGCACACTTGGGCTAATGCAGACGGTGGGATGATTTATATATATTCTACCTATATTTTTATATTAATTTATTAAAATATCTAATGTATAATTAAATGAAGCTTACACATAATAATAAAATGTTGCAAATTAAAATTGTTCCTAATGATGCAAATACAAGAAAAAAAATAATATAAAAACAACAATAACAGTAAATAATTGTTTCAGATATACTTATTCAGGATTACAAAGAAACTAGAACATTTAAGGTTAAGTCAAACACTAAATAATAATGGAACACATTTTGTGTTAGTTAATCACAACAAATTAAGTGAAGATAAGTTGAAACATGAAAAATATTACTAAACATTTTGCATATTTGTTACAAAAAGGACATGAAAATCACAACATTAAATTTTATAATGCAATAATTCAACTATTTTTGAAAGCAAAGGAATATAAGCAACACTGCAAGCTCTGTTGAAATAAATTTGAAAAATACATATATTTTCAGGCTATGTGCAAAATAACTAGCCATACTACTGAAATTAATATGTTTGTGTATTTCCTACTCTATTTTAATAATGTTATTAAAAGTTTGGTTGGTATTAGTCCAGAATAATGTGACCATAAATTTCTGACTTTTTTAATTTTAATTACGTTCATGTGTGCCAACAAGTGACAGATCACTCCTGTCCAGTCAATGAAAGGATAAAGTATGCATTATATCTGTGGCAGTGTTATACAATTTGGCATTTTAAATTTTATTTAATAAAAGTTCTATATTTATTTATTATAAAATTCTGTGGAAATCATGGTATTTTAGAATTTTCTATGAATCAATTTGTATTCTTAGTCGATTATTACTTAATTACTGGTGTAATGACTGCTGATAAAATGAAGTTTTCTTCAAAACAGTTTACCTTACTGAAAATTTGAAGTGAAAATTTATTTTTGCAAGCTAGAAAGAGGATGATCTACTGAATGCTGATTTCAGCTTAATAACTCTTATAGTTGGAAAAATATTTCTTAAGATTTTTTCAAAATAGTCCACTTTGATTCCTGAATAAAAAGAGACAAACATATTTGAGCACTTTTAAAAAAAATTAGTTGTAACAGTCTCAGAAATATTTCTACAAAAAACTCCTCAAATCAAAATTTTTGGGACAATTCACTGTTTTCAGTTACGTCCCACCTATGCACCTGCTTTTATAGTGCATCAAGATATTTTTGTATAATGTTTTTCAATAGACTCTACTTTGGGGGCTCCCCATAGAAATTTAATAGAAAAATGTATTTGTGCAACTTTTATAACTATAATCTACCTGCTTACTAAATTTCAACTGCCCGTATGGTCGCTAAAAAGATTTATAAGTTAATGCTTTCAAAATAACTTAGCATAATTTTGCGGCAAAAATATATTTGAGCACTTCTTTCAGCTATATCCTACCAACTTACCAAGTTTCAGCTTTCTAACTCATATGGTTGCAAAGATATTTTTATATGGGCTAACTATACAATTATACAATTTTAGGTGATGCTATGTTAGTTGTATTAAAATAAAATAAAATACTGAAAAAGATATTAAACAGACAGTAAATATAAATTTAACATTAAATTAAATAAATACTATAGCTATTTTTTCAATCTCCAAATCAATTGTGAAGTGGCTTATCAAGCAGTGAGAGGCAAAGCTATGCGCTGGGTGATGGCACATCCTTCCTTCTACCATGTCTACTGATTCCCTCGTCAAGTGTAAATTATAAAATGGCATTAGTGTTTTTCAAGCAGAAAGGAAAAATGCAGCAGAAATTCATTGCAGAATGAGTCGTGTATATAGTAAAACTTCATGAGTGACAAAGTCATGAGAGATTTGTGCACATGAATCTCTCCAAACAAAAAAAAAAACACATTCAACATGGCTACCATTTTTTGGGACCATAAGAGCATGTTTCTGGTGGATTCCATGGAATAAGGAACTATGGTCAATACAGATGCGTATTATCAGACATTACATCAAGTACAGAGAATCACTCAGAACAATTCTGAGGACCTATCATATAGCTCGGATTCTATTCCAAGTGATTTTTATATACTTGGCTCATTGTGAAATGAATTTCTGCTGCACTGTGTCCTTCTGCCTGAAGAAAACAAATTACACCACATAATTCATACCTTGCAGGAAAATCAAGTCATGGCTATGTTTATGAGTCTGCAACTCAGATCAAATGGTGTTTGATATAAAATTAGAAGTGGCAGTGATTATACTGAGAGATGTGCTATTGTCCAGTGTGCAGTTGTCTCTTAACATTCGACAGACCACTTCACGATAGATTTGGCAGTTGAAAAAACATAACCCTCATAGAATATAATACACAAACTATGTACTCTATTATTATTTTTATTACTTTATAAAAAAGGATCTTGCACTGTCACTAGCCATATTAATGTCAGTTTTTGTTGATAATCTCTCTGATAATAAAAATAACAAGTAAAACTATTTCATTTCATCAAAAATTATTCATACTCTATTATTATTTTTATTACTTTATAAAAAAGGATCTTGCACTGTCACTAGCCATATTAATGTCAGTTTTTGTTGATAATCTCTCTGATAATAAAAATAACAAGTAAAACTATTTCATTTCATCAAAAATTATTCAAATCAATATTAGTTCTATATCAGCATCTCATAATTCTTGTCTTAATTGTGACCAGCAAATGTTCGGATTTTATCCTGTCATTTGGCTACACTTACTTAATTAGCATAATTCTAAAAGAAGCAACATGCGTAAACAACTATACTAATTGGTCAAATGATTAAAATTAAACACATTCAAAATATTTCACAAATATTCTACTTGGTGCTGCACACAAAACTGGTTTTATAAACGTTTCCAAGGTTAATCAAACAGTTAATTAGAACAACAATAATATGAATAGTGAAGATAAAATCTCAAAATAAAAAATATGGCTGTAGATACAGTTTCAGATTAATAACATGAATAATTACACTGTACTTTTTAGTTTTCACTCAGCTCATTTGAATGTGATTAATTATTAGACTGGATTTAAATAAATGGAGACGGCAATAACCAGACTGTTATATCTGGCTTAACCTTTCCTATCTCATTCCTATCCTTATATCTTTTATCCAAGACCTAATTAGCAGAACTCCATTAGTTTATAACAAATAAATTAGCAGAACAAATGTATGTTTATAATAATATTACATTTTGTAATATGTTTACATAATGTTTACATTTTGTAGCATATGTAAAAGTTATGTGATCCACAAAAATACCATATGCACATGAAAGCTTTTAATTCATATTAAAAGCTTTTGTCCTGATCCACATTAACTTAGATAAGATGTGCTATTGTACTGTAAAATGTACATAAGAATCTTTTTGACACTATAACTGAGAAAGTACAATATTTAATAAAGCTAAAACTGGTTTGTTTTTGTTAAAGGAATGAGTTTGGCTGGATTTATAGAAAAAAAATGACGTATTCAAGTTGATTTATTAACTGAGGTTGTTCATAACTAAGTTCATCTGCGTATGGCTTTTAGGTACTAAGTGAACAGTAATGAATCTAGCACATTCTTTTTATTACGTTATTATTACTAAAGTGGTTTTACTTTCATGTTTTAATATAAAATCATAATATTTCTAAATTAATTACAATAATAAAGCAGTAAAAGTTATAGGTAACTTTCTTATTTTTCAAAAAAAAAAAAAATAATAAAAAAAAAAACATCACATTTTCTTAATTTTAAATAATTTGTTCCTACTTTGGTTTTACAGGTAATTTAAAGTACCATTTGTGAGTTATGTTTGAATGTTGGTAAAACAAGAAAACTTTTCTTAATATTTTTTTTTTATTAAACACTGTCCTAAACAAAATAGTTGACATAACTTTAATGTAAAATTTCATGATGGAAAAACTAAATAAACTTCTGAAATATTGACTAAAACTAAATAGTTGTTTTAAGTGGAGTGAAATTAATTGTAAAACATTAGAAGATTATTGTGCATGAAAGGAATGTAAATATAAATAAAATAAAATGCAAACGCTAGAAATATTTTACGTTAATACGAACACCTTAACATGCACAACCACAACCTGTTACGTTGGACAAAGCGCAGTAGTGCCAGTTTTGGAAGTTTACAAGACGAGCGTGACATAAGACAAGAGATGTGGACAAGGAGAGAAAGAGAAAGGGACTTACGAGTGTAGAGCATTTGTCCCTGGTAGTACGGTAGATACACGTGTTGCGCATGGGTAGGTTTGCCATAAACATTCATCGCCATAGCCAACATTTCATCCCCACCTGTTGCGCCAACCAACATGCTCAGTTAGCGCCAACCCCAAAAAAATACTTCTCACACTTCTTGTTAAAAACTAATACCTTATTAGAAAAAAACTTAAACATAAAAACACATATAATGTTAAAAAAATAATAATAGTATTGAATGGTCAATAGGGAAAAAATATTAGTAACACAAAATCTATAAAACTATTGTTTTGAAACGTGTTAAAATTAATGTTTATATTACACAGAGTTTGTATTTACATTTGATTGTTAAAAAATATGATTACTATTATTCATAAAATCAAACAAAAAATTATATGCAATATCAAAAAATTAATATAATTACTTTCTTTTGATAATAAATTGAAAAATGTACAGGCTACAACATGAAAACTTCTATTAACTTATCAAGTGGACATTTCTTGATAGTGGACAGTTTTGTATTGTATTAACCAGACTTTTAACGTCATAATATCAATGGTTTTTGTTACAAATTTATGATCACACAAAGTCTTATTCTGTAGGATACAATTTTGGAATACCAGGCAAAGCTACGTTACTTTATATTCTTCATTAAAAGATTTGTCATATTCTGCAATATACGCTTATAATTTCAAATGAATCTCTCATTTCAGCATTTATTTCATAAAGAAACAGAACCATCATTTCTTTTGGCGTATTTTCAGTTGTTACTTTGATAAAAACAAAAATAATATTGCTTCAACCAATGATAAATTGTGATATTTTGTGTCATTCTACTGGAAATTGCAAATAACTATATATTGCAGCTATCTCACTGAAGTGACGAAAGCACATTTCGAAACACTGAACTGTTTGCTGAAAGAAGCATTTTAGTACAAGAAATTTAACTTGGCACGAAAATGTATTTTGGTAATATAGTAGAACTCCAATTATCCATATCTATTAGGACTGGGGACCCCCAAATAACAAAATTTGGATAATTGGATTTGTTTAGAAAAAAAGGTACATATGTATATGAACATTACATACATACATATTTATTTAGCATACATATATGTATTTAAATATATCATTCTCTAAATTCGTGCATCTGTCAAAAAAAATGCCCCATTGGTTTTCTGATGATTTTCACGAACAACCACATTGTTGCTATGTTTCTAAACCTTCCTTAATTTTTGGCCGATTTTGATAGTTTTTAAAATAATTCTACTTGCGTGATTTTAAGGAGCATTTCTATATCACCCATAACACTTGAGATCCACGGAAAGCTGACCTATTCCAAACATTTGTTTACTAACATTTGATACATACTTTTAATTTAGTTATAAACATTGTCAACATGATTGATACTATTATATTTTATTGGTCAGGTGGTGCTAAGTTATTAATGGACTGTACCTAAGAAACTTTCGACGTATCACTTTTTTTTCTGAAACCAATTCAGATAATCAGCGTTTTGGATAGTCTGAGTTCAGATAATTGGAGTTCTACTGTAGCTTAAGACAAACTTTTTACCAAACAAAAACCAGTTTTAAAATGACAAACACTCAAAATCTTTATAGGAATTATAATTTTTTCATCTTATACTTTTTCAAAAATATGATTTAACCATTGTAAATAGTATTACAATTTGTATTTCAAATTTTATCAGAAAAGTAAAAATGAATCCTGATAGCTGTCCTTTTTAGTTTATAATTAAATTCCATAATATTTAAAATGCTGACTTATGCCAATTATAGTAGTGACCATAATGGTAAAATCCAATTTAAAAAAATGTAAGATACAAATGTTATGAAGCAGCGATATTCTTTTTGCATGGAAGGATTTGCTGCAAGTATATCCAGGAAGTGATATTTTTTCTTTATGAAACAATTGTTACAGTGAGCTAGGTATGTAAAGTTATAACGATGTACAATTCACATGAAAGTATAAGCGTTTGTTTATTCAGGGAAAGACATTTTACGCCAAATGTAAAGTGAAAGTAACCTAACTTTTTATAATAAATAAGAAAAGTTGATTTTATGAAATGAAGTTATCCAACAATTTTCATTTTAATATTACTTTTGCAAAAAATCTGCTTCACCGATTTCATAATTTACAGAAGTGTGTGAAGTAAAACAAAACACCTTGTTAAACTAAAATTATAAAATATAATTACAAGATAATCATAAGCAAAATTAACTAATTTAAAAAAAAACACATGTATCTCAACAAAATTAAAGAAAAAAATTATTATTCACATTTTAAAAGCCACTAAATAAAATCGCTGCTTATTAAAAAACTGAAATATTTATAGTTACTATAAAAATAAAATAAATGGTGCAAATTGCACTAATTTTCTCATGTACACTACATATAAACAAATAACTTGTTAAGTCAATTTACCAATGTCAAAATTTTTTACTACTTCAGTGCAAACATTCTTGGAAAAAAAAATCAGCAAAAGTGAAAGAGAATGACTTATACATTCTTAGTGTTTCACAAAACATTGAGTGGGTATATACTGACCAACATATATATATATATATATATATATATATATATATATATATATATATATATATAATTTACTGGCAATTACCCACAAATGTTTAAAAAAATATTAACATGGCTTGAAACTTATTTAATTATTGGTGGAATTTATGAATACTGGGGGCAGAGTGACAAAAAATCACTTCTTCTACAAGTCCCAAAACATGTACACAACTTTCTTTAAACTCTGAAAAAGTAAAAAAATATGTATATAAAATAATAAAAAACTAAACTTACAGATAGCAGTAAGAATTTACAATATAGTTTGTAAATAAGGTCAAAATTAGATACTTATTCATAGATTCTGAAGCACTATTGTTAAAACCTTTAAGCACATTTAAAGCATTTTTTTGGAATTCCAAAGCTCAAGCCCCAAAATATATAATCTAAGTGCAACACTGATAGCTCGTTCTAAGTGTGAACTTCAAAAATAACTTGTTTATATTTAAATATATTGTTTTTCCTAAATCATTACATATGTACTTGATATTTATACTCTCTCATATACAGCCCATCCGATATAAACATTTGTGCCACTAATAAGTGTACCACGGTATGCTGTTATAAAATTTGTTTTGAATTACTGTAATTTATTTTCTATTTTATAACTACTTCTCGCACATAATCGTAAAGAAATAAAATTATTCTTAATCCATTCTTGAAATATTAATAAGTAGTAAATTTGTTCTTGAGGGGGGTTATTTTTTTAATGATATTCAATAAAGGTAATAAGTAACAATAAAAAATTGTTAAAAAATTAATAATTAAAAGTAAGTTATGATAATTACGTTCATTTAGAATTCAATAAAACATACTAAAATCTCAATATAACCCTTTGGATTAACAACATGCAATACAATTTGAGTTTACTTCACTAATAAAAATAAAATAAAACAACAATTTTAAGAGAAACACTACAGTTTGTTAAGAAATCCCCAATTAGTAAATTGTAACAGAAACACAAGATAAATAAACCCTCACAATACCCAAAACAAACTACCTTGAATAATCTACAGATACAAAGTAGACTATCTTACCTCCATCATCTTCTGAGTCTGACATAAATGTCTCTTGCATCGCTTCAGGTGCAACAACTTTATATTTTTCCTCTATGGTAGTTGTTGTTGTGGTAGTGATGGTTGTCTCGGTCACTATTTTTAGTGTCTCAACAACTGTGATATAGCCTAGTTTGTTTGCTATAGATAGAGCAGTTTGACCTTGCTGAAAAATATAACGTTTGAATGAAAAAAAACATAGTGACAATTTCACGTATATTATTTTTTAGCATATTTCAATTAAGAAACGAGCTACTTATAATCAAAACAATCATGTTAAGATCCACCTCCTTTAAACACACTAAAAAAGCATTGTTTCCCTCCCTTTCCCATAATCCTACCAAATCTAACTTTGTATCTGTTTTGAAGTGAATACTGCTAATTATGGCATATTCTAGCATTCATTTCAAAAAATTCCTTTCTATTAGTTACTCTAGTTCTAATGTATTGGCCTTTATTATGAATTGTACACTTTCTTTATGGAAATATTATGGAACTGAATGAAATAAATAAAATTTTATCTGCAATATTTGTACCTCTTTAAATCTTTGCAACTGATTCAGTCAGATATATAACACTAAAACTATTTAACGTTTGCTGAAATAAGGAATTATTTTCAGCAAAATAGATACAATGGGACCTTTCTTAGTAAACAATGCCAGCAAATATATTGTTGTTCTAACCATCCAAGACAAAAACTTACATTAGTAAGAGCATTTGGTTTAGCTTTGTTCTCTAGCAGTAAGGTGATAATCAAAGTATGACCTTGCTGCGCAGCCTGGTGGAGAGGAGTGTAACCTAAACTTGTACTTGAATCAACGCTCGCACCATTGTTTAGTAGGAACCGCACCATGTTAAGTTGGCCAAAGTGAGAGGCAACATGGAGGGGAGTATATCCAGCCTGAGGAACAAATAAATTTGATTTATACAATAAGAATGAGTTTATAAAACAAAGAACATAATTTAATAACATTAATGTCCCTAGCTCAGACAAGACCTATGTAATGGCTTCTACTACTTTCCAGTACAGCTTGAATGTTCCTCGGTAAGGGGCTCTAGAATTTACTACTATTCCTTTGGCAAATATGCATTTTAACTAGTTTTGGTCTTTTTCATATTTTTTGCGCCAAAATGCCTAATAGTAATAGTACAAAATATAAAAGTGGGGAAATTATAGCATGTTTGAAAAAAACTGAAATTAAAAAGCAATCCATACAACCTTAAAATTACTATTGTGCAAAAGTAGCGGACATATTTTTCATCATGAAAATTATGAACTAAATGTGTTTTATTATTAAATGTGTTTAAATAGAAACTTTTAAAAAATTACCTTAAGAACCTAACTAAGAAGATTTTGTATGAAAGTAATTATTAACCTTGTAATGAGTGTTACGGCAGATATAAAATTGTAACTCATAATGAGAAATTTAATCTTCCACAAGTCAGTATCCCTTAATTGAATAATAAAGTATGTAATAAAAGAAAAAAATATTTAGAAATTATTAAATTTTTAAAACAAGTTAAACACGCATTTAATTAATCTTTTTGCAACAAAACACATGTTAGCCACTTTTACAGAATAATATTTTTTAGTTTAAGCTGGTCACTTTTTAACAAAAACATATTAGATCAGTTTTTCATGCAATACTAATTTCATATAAAACTGTTAGTTAAGTTTTTACGGTATTTTTTAATAAAATGCCCACTGTTTTTATTATTGATTACACACATTTAATTAATCGCTTTCATGATGAAAAACATGTTAGCTATTTTCATACAGTAGTCATTATTAGGTTATGAGGTTATTATTTTTTTCAATTTTTTTTTAACTAAAGTTTTTGTAGTTTTATATTTTGCTATATTTCTCTACCCTGAGCTTAATGGACATGGTTCTATATATCTTAGTCTTGCTGTAGCAATCACCCATTCAAGACCTTGTGCTAGCATCTCATTGAAAAAATGGAAAGATGGAGCTACAAATTAAACTCAACTTTCTTGTGAAACTGGGGAGAACTGCTTACAGAAGCTCATGAAATGTTAAGGAAAATGTACAATGTTTATCATGCACACAAGTTTTTGAATGGTTTTAAAGGTTTAAGGAGGGATATATAACGACCAAAGGCAATCCACATCCTGGATGATCCTCAATATGAAAAACAGATGACAACACCCAAAAAATTGATAAGGTGGTCTGCGAAAGTTATGTATGTAGCCTATATGAAATTATTACATGAGTTTATTTTAACATGTCCAAAATAAATACAGCGGTTTTGATTATCTTGGTTTTCACACAAAAATATTATTTATTAAAATTCTTTTTGTTATAAAGCAGAAAATCAGTCACATGGACAATTGGGAGTCTACTCCCAATAAACAATAAAACAAACATTGGAAATTGACATATAAATGTTTAGGAAAATGTAAGAACAAAATCAGACAATGTAATATATAAAAATGGATTTGAAGAATAAAGCAATGAAATATGTAATAAGGATTACAAACACTGAACAAAAGTACAGTATTAAAAGTACAAAGAAAATTAATAAAAGAGTAAACCAAGAAAAATTTTTTAAAAACTGAAAACACAATAGCCTAAAAGAAGAAATTAAAGATAGAAAGAAAGCAAACATTAATACGGCATAGGAAAAATATCATACCTTAGTCACAGAATCAACTTTGGCTCCATTCTTGACTAAAATGGCAGCTGCATTGACATTGTCCTCTTGTGCACATAAGTGTAGCGGAGTTAGGCCATTCTGTAGCATAAGCAAGAAAAAAAATAAAGTAAGAAATAATAATTAAATAAAATAAGTCAAAATATTATAAATAAATGTTGTATGCTTCTGTTTCGGTCATAGAAACTTATTTCAAAAAAAAAAAAAAAAAAAAACACCATTGAGTACCAGGACATGAATGAATATTTACAAATACAAAAATCAAACTTGGTACAAAAACAGCTTAGAAAAGTAACAAGTTACTAAGCGAAATCTGTTTTAGTTGTGATCATAAAATATCTTTTAAAAAATTGTTAACTTTTTATCTTAGTTTTTTAAAATATAGACTTCATTTGTAATCACTATTAAAATCTGCATAAATTGAAAAATACAGAAATGAAAGATAACGAAACTATATTAGGGACTCGATTATCCAACTTGGTAGGACTAATGCCTTTTTTTGTGCGGACAGTGCTGATCAGCAACCAGATCAGGAGTTCAATAAATTTACTAATACCAAGGTTCCACTTGAAATACTCCCTTATTTTTCCACCCTCTTATTGAAACATCTCGTTTCTCTCTCTTTCTCCCTTCCTCCTATAAAGAATGCAGAATGATGTTTACAATCATTACCTTGGCCTGATGATCCACATTGGCTTGGTGTTCTATCAGCAAAGAAGTCATGTCTGTGTGTCCTTCTTGAGCACTAAGATGTAATGGTGTAAAACCCGCTTTAGATTCTGCATTTGCTTTTCCACCATATTCCAACAAAGTTGTTGCTATGTCCATCTACAAAGATTACGTTAATAAAAATTAAGTATCATACTTTATTTTTAATACACAATATTCATTTTTACAAATTAAAACAAGTATTTACTATTTGTAGGTAGTTATTTAATAAAAATTATATTTATTTGTAAACTACATATTAGAATGTATTTTTATTTACTACTGTATTCACTAAATGAACCTACTATTTGAGAATGAAATTATTGGATTACAAGTACCAAAAATGTATAATAATTTCATAACAGTATATTTAGTTATTACTAAAAAAAAACATTAAAAAACCTAATTGTTACTGGCGACTCCTTTATTCACAGTATACTTTAACATTTAAAGCAGCTATTGTTACACATAATATGTATACTGTAGGGCATTATATACAAATACAATAAGATAACCTTTTCGTCCTAAAATAGAAACTAAATTTTTATTTATTTGTTATTACAAGAATTAATAATAAACTAATCAAATTACTTTACCCTGATGAACATTATGGTAACATGGCTACCATATTCAAGAATGAGACCTAAGAGAAAAACTAAAAGAAACCATGGCTGAAACATGTGTCAGGGTGAAGTAATTACAATAATTTGGTATTAATTGTTTTCAAATAAAAGCAAATAATTTACTAATTATAAATTTAATTTTTTGGCTAAAGGTTTACCTTATTGTATCTGCTATTGTTATTAAATTTAAAAAAGAGGGTCTACATTCACTTTTCAGAAGGTATTTTCAAAAACAGCAGATGTGCTATAATCCATCATATTGTAATCTGTCCGTGTTATTACAACTGCAATTACACAAGTACACATACAGCTCTGACACAGTATTTGAAACATTTGACTACACTTATGGAAGTTACTGTACTCAAAGTGTCCCCCGTAACTTTGTCTTTGTTCAGATAAGTATGGGACTATACGTGAATTGAAATGAGCAACATGACAGGGGTGAGTGAAATAGTTATTTCTTAGTAACTGGTTCCAACAGTACAAGAGGCACCATACTCATGTTAAAAAAACAAGGTTCCAATTCACATTTTTCTTTTAATGTGGTTCTATAATATATATTTTACTCATTATTCTATATTGGACCCATTACTAAAGTAGCATCGTGCCATAATAAATTATTCCAAGAGAGCATAGCAATGTTGATTTGTTGATGTTATAGTGACACAGGAGTATGTAGAACAGTAACTATATCACACTGGCAACATCTAAAATACATTGCACAACTTATAGATTGGACACTGTTTGTGTAGCCCTACTGCAATCATAACTTGACTATACCTCATCAGCTATGGATATTTACAAATATAGTTCCTTATATTTCAAAAACACTTCGCGTTGTCAAGTAATGATGTTGTTAGTGTCGTGTAATTTGACTGATTGAAACACACAATTGTTAAAAACAAAATTATTTTCAGAGCAACAAATTAAAAAATATTTTACAGTAATGTTTATTAAATTTAGTAATAATATCTCAACTAATAATAAACAAGATGGTTTTCAATGTTCCTTTGAAATTTACTATATTTTAAGTTATTAAATAAAATAATACAAAAATGTATGTATAGTATTATTACTACTCTTCCTCTTCGTTTACAATACAAATAAAATGTTGTATCCTTCCTTTACAACGACCTGTCGCTTTTGATAATCAGTTAATAGCAATGGCCAATAATACTGGATTATCACAAATGTAATGAATTATATTGGTAGTAGCATGTAAAAATGATGTCATATGTTTTCCTCTTCAATATCAAGTATTAAAAATTTAACTCTACCGTATTTGTTTATTGTGTTTACCTACACATTTTGCCTTTTTATTTATTGGAAATTTTCCCAAGCCTGTTTTCTTAGAATAAAGAATTAAAAAAAAGCTTGTAAACCTTTTTGGTTATTAAATTTTAAACTGAATCCTTACTTTTTAGGCTTTAATTATACTTATTTACAACTGGAATTTGGAATTTTTGTGCCTACTTGCAAGAATCCTTATAGAATTAATTGATCAAGCAAAGTGAGGTCTCTGATTTAGCTAGAATATTCGACATTTGGTTTGTGTGTTATGCAGTTTTGGCCAAATGTGCTGACCAATCGTTTTAAAATTTTATAAAAAGATACTTTGTATAACGCCCAAACAACATAGGAAAAGTAGTAGGATTTTTTTTATTCACTTTCATTTCAAGGTGGTATCCTTAAACATAACGATGACAATTGTAGTTACTGGCCTGTATTAGTGTGATCACTCGACAATTCGCACCTGTATAAATCGTAAAACTCTTTAATTTATATTGAGATGCTAGACTCTTGAAATACTTTCAATAAATTGTACAAGAACAATGCATTTTCGTTTCTACCTTATTTTGTACTGAGGAAGCTTCATGACCACTCTATAATTCAGGCCAGCCTTCGTCTCTACAAATTGTACCAACTGGGTAGACTTATTGTTTATACTGTGCAGACATAGCATTGTTTATTTGATGGTTTACAAATCTGTAGTCTAATTAACAACAGTATAATCAATTCATTTCAAACACATTTAACTACCATAAAATATGGTTTATCTGTCATTATAAAATGTAAAAGCAATATGTCAAGAATGTCAGGTTTTAGGCCAAAGAGCTGATGCACAAAAAACTATACTGTTAAACAGAAACCACACTGTACTAGGCCATAGACTAAATGGAGAGAAACAGTAAATGTTTGGATAATAAACACAAATAGAGGCCTATTTATTGGACGTGTTAGGTGTCCGTTAATTCTTATGGAAACTGTTCAAGTGCAATATCATTTATGTACAGTGTTGTTATTTGTTGATCATGATAATAAGTGCTTCTAATTTAAGTCTTTTGCAGACAAAAACATATGTATGTATCAACTGTACTGTAAATTATTGTGAAATAAATACACACTTGATTTTTCAAATTTTTCCTTTTATCAACCCCTATAATTCATATTTTTCCCTGGTCTCTTTAAGTACAAAATATCAAGTTGTGACTGTACTGGCTAAATTGTTCTTCTTATCACAATTCTGACAGTTACTGTTTTTTGAACTACTAGCATTCTCACTTAATATAAAATAAATACAATATAAAAGAGTATTATTTATAAAAATATTTTAAATAATAATAGTTTTCATTATATTTTAAAACATTACAGTATCTTTCTATAAAAAAAATCAGTAAAATCATATGCTGATATTTACGTATTTTCTACCTGGTTTTTCCTGGCAGCTATGTGTAAAGGTGTGTGTCCATTTTTGGCCATAGCATGTGGTGACGCTCCTTTGTCAAGTAATAAAAGTGCAACATTTTGATGGTCGTAGTGGCTCGCTACATGTAAAGGTGTGACTCCATTCTTCAAAATAAATGTATTTTTTTAATAAATCTCTCACAGAACATATGTTATCAATTCATAATTAAATGTAAATCTAACAAAACTAGCAGAGAATGCCCCCGTAAGTCCTTTATATATAATTTCTACTGCATATAAAGGAAATTTTTGTATTAAATAAATAAAATAATTTTCATTTCATATAAATGTAGTCATTTTGTTACAATGACTAAAATGTTTTGGATTTATATAAAAAAAAATCTAATTTACTAATAATTAATTATAATTTTCTTCCATATAGTGCAACACTGATTTTAAATCATAAAATTTATTTTTAAACCAGGATACCTTATTTTAAGAGATAAGTGTAAGGGAGGTCATATGGCCCTAACTTTACATATTTTAAGGTTAAAAAAAAATTAAAAATAGCCAATTTTAAAATTTAAGAACTTTTAACTTTAGTAATTCTACAAATTGTTATACTGAACTAACCTCGTGAGAGCCTGTAACTATTACTTTTAAACTTACTGTATTTTATTAAAGCTTAAGAAAAATTATCACTACATAATTAACACATTTCAAACTAATCCCCAGTAGCTCATAATGAATGGAACATTTTTTTAAAATGTTAAGTGATATTTTTAATTGTGTCCAATTGCTATAACCTTTAATACCATTTGATACTATCAAAGACTGCAAAACATGAGTTGTTTATGTTAATAACTATTACTGTTAAAGTTAATAGAAACAGATTAAGTTATTAGAATTCCGTTAAAATAAATCAAGATTAAAATCAAACAAGTATATTAAATTGTAATAAAAATTATACCTTTTTGAGTGACCAAAAACAATTCTGAATATGTTTCAGTAAATCAGACCATATGAAAAAAAAACTAATAATTTGACAATAAATAGGTTTGTAGAGTGATATTTAACTAGTTAGGTGTTAAGATACATTATCAGTTACCTTGCCTTGAGCATCTACAGGGGCATCCTTCTGCAGCAGCAGCCTTGCTACCTTCATGTTACCATATTTGGATGCCAGATGTAGAGGTGTAAATCCTTTCTTTGTGGTCGCAGTCAAAGATGCTCCATTTTCAAGAAGTACCGAAGCAACCTAAACATAAAATTATTGGTTAGTTCTTATTCCTTAATAATTGTTAAATCTGATTTTTCTAATACTGTCTTTTGTATATGAAGTCATTCTTCTTGGTGCTTCCAGTGATGTTATAACTAATATTCACTATACACAAATTAAAATTAAAAGGGAAAAATATTAAAAAGAAACATATAAATTCGCAAGCAGATATTATTTTCACAATATGAAAGTGTTCACCAGTTTAAATTGGCCAATCTTGATAATTAATCAATTTCAATCATCTAAACATTGAATAATATTTGTTATGCAAATTTATCCATGTCTTACCTAGAAGTATATATATACTTCTTATACTTATATATATATATATAAATGTTTTGTTTCAAAGCTAAAATTAGTAAGCATAGACATCCACAAATGTGGGTATCTTTTACAGCCAGCCAGACCAGGTTAGCTGCCAACAAAACTACTCATAATGGGCATTCTCGGAAATGAGTCAAGCGGCCTATTTTCTGTAAAAATAATGTTGTGTACTATATATAGCATTGTAGGCTACAAAACGTTGTATTAACGATTAATATCGTAAATATTGTAATACTCTATACATGATTTTTTATTCTCCTACAATCTTGGATCAAAAATATGACGTTTTTTTTATAAAATATTTTTTTACAATATTTTATTTTACAATACAATAATATTTTATACAATACTATGTACTATATTACCATTAAATCTGTACAAAAAAGAGTGTACTCTAGTACTAAAGCATTAATATCTAAGACTCCTTGTGCCAAACGAAAACCCATTATAAACTAACCTCATCTTGGCCTTCCTTTGCCGCAATATGAAGCGGTGTGTACAAATCCTTAGTAGTAGCATCAACAGAAGCACCATGTTGAAGTAAAAGCATAACAATATCGCTGTTACCTAACCTAGATGCAACGTGTAATGGTGTTTGTTCTTCCCTCGCTCGAGCATCTACACTGGCATTGTTACGTAATAATATCCTTACAATATCTGTTTGATTGGCTCTAGCAGCAAGGTGCAATGGCGTTTCTCCTCGCACAGTGGCGATGTCAGGACTGGCATCATGTTGTAATAGGTAGATCGCAATATTCATACAACCCATGAAGCTTGCGACATGTAAAGGTGTCAAGCCAGACTGAAAAATTTACATTATTTTACTGATGGAAAAAAGATAGTCACTTTAAATATAAGCAGTGATTAACTAATTATAACATATTAGCATAAAACATGTTAGAAAATTAAAAAAAAAAATCAAAATAGGTTTGAGACTACCTAGTTAAGAGTCAGAAGTAAAAATATACTTGTGTATCCTTATAGACTAAAATCTACCCAGATAGCAACCTTCATCTTCCTAACTCACAAAGTTATGGAGATATTTTTGTACAGACCACCTGGCAAGAGACAGAAGAATAGATGAACAAATAAATAATAAGAACAACATTAAGCTAGAAAATATTACTGCTTTAAATGGTTATGAATTATGCTGTTATTCCTAGCTTCACCATTTCAATCTTGTTTATACATCTCAATAGAACCAAATCTGCAAAATAATTAAATACTCAATAGTGAACCAAACGAAGCACGGTCTTTTTTTAACTTGATTTGTTCAACGTTTGGTTTGTGTGTGTTTGTTACAGTTTTGGCCAAACACATTGATCGATTGCTTTGAAATCTGATATGAAAATACCTTGTACAAAGCCCAAATTATATATGTGCAAGATATTTTTCCATTTGTTTCCGTTTTCAAGTTGGCAACCTCTGATAATGATGACGTGTAGTTGCTAACTATGTCATGTCTAGCAAAATGGCAAGACCTATCATAATTTTGACTGCTTCATGGAGAAAGAGCATAACATTTCCAGTAAAGATAGCCTAGTAACGATTTTACTAAATATTACAATTACTGGTTACATTGGTGGGAAAGGTTACCAGAATATAATGTGAGGTCTACTGTCTTTGAATTACTAGTTTGTGTTTGTCATTAAAATAGGATTCCCTTTAAATACATTAACAAAAATAAAAGTACACAGCTTGATTGACAATTATACTTCATAATTATCAATACTAGTTATAATATACATTACAAATATTATGAATTGGTTCCAATACCAACCTCAGTTGTTGCTTCTATAGATGCTCCATACTTCAGCAAAAGCTCAACCACTTTAATCCTATTCTTTTTACAAGCAATATGCAATGGTGTGAATCCATTCAGTGCTCTGGCATTAGGGTCAGCTTTTCGATCCAACAGAAGCTTTGCTACTCTGGCATGTCCACAATGTGCAGCAACATGAAGAGCTGTCAGGTAATCAACAGTCACTTCATCCACAGGAGCACCATGATAGAGTAGAATCCTAGCAGCATCCACATGGTCTCCTTGAGATGCCATATGAAGAGGTGACAAGCCATTCTGAAAACAAATTGTTTAGGTTAACACTCTGCAGTTGGTTGCATATATTTATTAACAATGGATTGGGCCTCTAAAACCTGATTCACATTTATTCACAAAGCATAGATTATTTTAGAATAGATTTATTAAATTGTTAATAAATTTAAATTTACTTGTAATTAAATTATAAAATAATTTAATATTCAAATACAAATGAATACAAAATATGTATATGTGTTCAATTTGAAAATTGAGCTGCCTTGGTGGCCTAGTTGATAGCATACTAGGCTTTTACCCCGAGGACCCGGGTTCGATTCCCGGCCAGGGCTTGGCATTTTCATACGCTATAAATCATTTCATCGTCTGCATTAGTCCAAGTGTGCACAATAGTCAGATGTTAAACACCAAAAAAAAAAAAAAAAAAAAATCAATTTGTAATTGAATGAATAAGTTGTTAATTAGTAACCTAAATTGTTTGTAATGTACTTTACTAAATAAAATTTTAAAATAAATAAATTATATTTTTTTATATACAATTAGCAAAATCTTGTCCTATAAAAAAAAGTAAATGACAGTTATTCTCTAAATATATGTACCTTTCACTTAACACAAATTTTGTCTACCTAGCCCTTTCTGGCTTTGTAGTAAGATTGCTCCATATGTTCCTTTCTTTTAGAAGAGGAAACTACTGGTAAATAGGGTATAACTTTGTCTTACTTTGTTGTGAGTGATTATGAATTTTACCCAAGGAGCAGACAGTCAACTACGTGTCCTCCAAGTGTTAAAATGTGTGGAAGAAAAGAACTGCACTTTAGCATGACAAAAATTAGGTTCTCCAGCACAACAGCAAAATACATTCTCATGGAATTTTGGGGCAATTCCAAATTCTGTGGCTGAAAGGGAATTGATTTGACTCAGTTGAATATATCCCGGCAAATAATTTCTTAACATCCATAAGAGAGAAAATTTTCAGAAATGCTTCCATAAGTGAAAACACTGTAGAGAGTTCAAAAAATACTTGGAAGGATATGCAAAAAATAGACTATTTTGAAAGTACAAGAACAGACTTACACATTGTATTTACGATAACAGAGATTCTTCTATACAGCTTTTTGCAAAAGTTCTAACATACCTTCAATGGTTTCAAAATTCCAACTAAAATATTATTTTGTCCTTGTTATTAGCCTAAATTTAATTTATCTGTCTTCTAGACAATCACATTTTTTTATGACTTACCTTTGTTTTGGAACACAGAGGAGCTTTGTTTTCAACTAATAAATCGACAACTTGGTCATGACCCGACCTTGCTGCACAATGTAACGGAGTCAAACCATCCCGAGTTTTAGCTTCGATGTTAGCACCTTTCTCTATCAGAAACGCCACCATTGTAAGCTTGCCCCACTTAGAAGCAACATGCAGAGGTGTAATGTTGTGCTGAAAACAATTTACAAAGTGATATTCTTTTAAGAATGAACTGAAACCATAAAATAAGGGTCTTCATATATACAATATACAATGTTTGATTTAACAATGTTCTATATCTTTATCTTAATTAATGATGGGCTTAAAACATTTAGCTACTTGGTTATAAATAAAATTTGTGGGTTAAAATAAGGGCATTATTTTTTAACAGAATATGATTTATCATGATTTTCTGTTAAGTTCTAATTTCTTTAATTTACAGTTTAGTTGTTATAGGTGTGTTACCAATACGTAGCTCTCTATAAGCATAAGGGAGAAAAAATGTGCATATAAATTCAGAGACCCTAAAAACTCAGTTTGTAAAATTTGAATGACAATATTTTCAAATTATTAGTTAATCTTTACCTTCGCAGAGAAGTTGATATCAGCACCTTTCTGATGTAACACATTAGCAATTGCAGTATTACCATAATGAGCAGCAATATGAAGAGGTGTGAATCCACTCTTGGAGGTCACATCAGGGTTATGTTCATTCTGAAACAAAACCCAGATTGAAATAATATAACAGGAATCTTACGAATTATACAAGAGAAGTAAGTAAATTTTTTAAACGCGTTAATTGCAAGGATATCACAAAATATTCAAATTCCAAAATCTATTAAACAAAGCCTCGTTTAAGGGCTTATAGAACTGAGAATGATTTATAAAGATTGATTTGTTTATCCTAACCAACATGATCTAGAGTGAATATTTAACTATCACTTTGTTCACTAAGATTTATTTAACAGCAGAGATTCCCGCAGATATAGAGAAGATAGCAGTTACAACCTCATATTACATTTCTGTCTCTTTTACACTGGTACACAAAACAGGTTACTTGTCTAATAAATCTACCTATACCTTACAATTAATTACTTAATACACCCCCTATCACTTTGTTCAGTTATTTAATTAAAATGCAATTACAATCTTTAATCTACTTTTTACGCTGTTCCAGTATGGTGTATGATTTCAACTGGTGGTGTTGGATAGTACTGAAAATTAACTCTAACCATTTTAAAATGTATTTATACTGATTTTACTATCAAAAACAGCAATAAAATAAATAAAATAAAATTAAAAAAAAACACACACACACACACACACACACACACAATGACAATGTTCTTATGTGTCTCATATAGATGCAAAAATTAATGAACCAGTTTCGCTGAAAAATTCAGTTTATTCTTATAAGTACCAGGTGTGTTTTCACCACCCTACCTATTCCATAACAGTTACTTTCCACCGACAACTGTTTGATTTAAATCGAATATTTATGTCCAATTAATTGCTGTTTTCACCAACTGGATTTAATGACATTTAGACTTCATAAAGTTAAGACAAGCAACATAAGTTCTCCATAAATTACCAGCAACAAAGTTAAATTAAAATTATAATTTTGTTACTAAAAACAACTAGCACTTGCCTGCATAATGTATATATTCAAAATAATGTTTAGAGTATATTAACATGCAAAATAAAACTCTTTATTTATTATCTCCTCCCCAGTGCAACGCCAGGTAATACAACTAGTTTTATTCATAAAATGATTGCTAAAAATTATTGTTACAAAATGGATGTTAAAATTCCCACCTGAAGTAATAACGCAGCGGCTTTACAATCATCCTTCTTGGCTGCAATATGTAAAGCAGGTAGCCTCACTTTGCCCCTCGTGTCATTTTCTAAAAGTACTGCGACAACTTTGTCATGTCCTTGCTGCATAGCTACAGCCAAAGGCGTGAAACCATCCTAAAAGCAATAAGCGGTAAATGTGAAACAATACAAACATGATTTATTAACAAGGTTTTTGTGGTTTAAGGTCGTTATACCAGTTAGACTAATAAACACAGGAAGTTGACACACACAAAAAAAACCAACAATAGTAACCAAAGTCGAACCTGTGTACAGGTTTGAGGTCCAGTGAACTGCCCTCTATCTTACTAATTAAATTATAAGTGCTCTCCTTAAAAAAAGATTTTTCTATAGAACAAACTTAAATCACATAAAAAATGAGAAAAATTTCCCAGTTGGATCTGAATAATGTCAGTAACTAAAAAATTAATTTAAAAAACATTAAAAACAAAAAAGTAAGAAATGAATCACCACTTAATTTTAGCATAGTAGACAATTAATTATCTGTATATCTGATAATTTCTTTTGAATACATAGTCTGATTGTCTTCAAGTTTGGTAGATTTCTTTATTTAAAGAGCCGTAGATTTTATTTTTTTTTAATCTAATCTAACAAAATACTTTGCTTAGGGAGTAAAAATATAATCCTTCAAAATTCTTATGTTTTTCTCCCTGCCATACATGTGTGTAGTAAAATTTTCTGCCACTATTTTTATCCTTCGTTTTTTGAACAAATTTCTCGATTGTCTTTAATCACTTGATATCTTCATAAACAGGTTTTAAACAGAAGAGCAACATGTAAGAATGTTTGTATTATATATTTATCCACCGTTTATTTTAAAATTTAAGCTTCAGCTCTTAAAGCAGTTCGATTTATATTTAAAAAAAAATAACAAATTTTGTTGATGCCAATCTATACACTCATACTTTAAAATGTTAGTCATGTTTAGGAACATTGTTGCACAGTTGTTTTCTGGAATTGTATTATAAAAAAATGTTGATTATAATGATAAAACTGTTTATATGAAAGACAACAATAAATCAGGCACAAAGAAATAATTAAATATATTAATTTACTTTTATAAAACTTGCTATCTTCATTAAAGCCTGTTTGGATTAGAAATATTATGTAACTTTATACACTGTATCAGTTAATCAGTAATAAAATGCTTTGCTTTGCTCTCAATAAACTTGCAACTCAATCACAAATGGATATCGTTTAATGACAATCAACCGCATACTAAACCAAATTGAATCAACAAGACAAAAGGGTAATTTAACAAATGATTTGAAATAAACATCATTGCTCAGTTTTTCATTTCCACACATGATGCATCATAGGACAAAAAAAAGATGATGTCAGATAGATAAACAATAATCAACCTTATTTCCTCAGACTAACTTCCTTTTCAGTGCAGTAAGACCTTGATAGCCAATTGCATTTTAGATGAGGACTCGCCCACATTCATAACTCTTCTGTTATTGGATAGGACAGATCTATTTAAATAATTGCAATAATTTTAGATATTTCATAAGCAATTGTATTTGATTTTGATTTTCACAATGGATTAGGAAATACTTATTGCAACAAAAATTATTCAGCTAGAAAAATACACGTTTTTAACAAAATATATATTTATTGATTTATGAATGCTCTGAGAATTTTTATATATTATAAATATGTTTCCTATTTCAAGATTTATTAATAAATTTCCATTTGAAAATAAGGTACTGAACAACCAACATGTCAAACATGAGAAACTTCCAAGTTATGATCAATCATTAAAAATGTTTTCCATACTTTGTGTGTGTGTGTGTGTGTGTGTGTGTGTGTGTGTGTGTGTGTGTGTGTGTGTGTGTGTGTGTGTGTGTGTGTGTGTGTGTGTGTGTGTGTGTGTGTGTGTGTGTGTGTGTGTGTGTGTGTGCGTGTGGTGTGCATGCTGTTAGCACTCTAGTGTTCTCAATTTTAGTCCAATCTGATCAACGTTGGCATAAAAATTTATTTTCGTAAAGACTAACAAGATACCTTCATCATAAAACATATATCTGTTTTAAATTTGTGGAACTAAAAATCTTAAAAGTCATTACTTTTTAATCTTACACTTTTTTAAAAATCTAATTTCACTATAGTAAAACAGTGTTAAACTCTGTAGAGTCTTTCCAATTTGAATGAAATTACAAAAGTGATATTATCAGGGTTGTGTTTACATTTTCAATAATATTAATTTAAGCAGGTTGTAATGGTCATTACGACAGCAAATCTGATTTTCTTAAAAAGATTTTTAAAGGCTGCAATTTTTGAAGTAGATGAACTAAATGTTCACTAACATGTTTTTAGTTTTTGGAAATTTGTTTCCTTCATGTTAGTGAGAAAGGTACTGTATTTTATAAAATATTATACTGTATAACAGTCCCTCTGTTTGTTATTCTAATTGGTAAAGTGGTAGCCAAATATTTAGGATTTATAGTTATTATGAAAACATGTTTCTCAAATTTGAAATAAGTGAAGCATATCAAAACGCAATATGTAACCCACTTTACATAATAATAAATATAAGTCATGCAAATAAAATACTGTATAACCTAATTTAAGATCTGTTTTAAATGCAATCTACAACTCGCATATACAATTGAAAACAACTTTTTTAAATATTAAAGCACAGTTTTCAATGTGTTATCTGTATAGATAAGTTTGAGTTGTTAAATTTTAAGATAGGTTGATAGGTTGTCAGATGATCTGTTTATTATCTTCAGTTTAATTAAAATTAAAAACTAATTATTGTAGGATTTGACCAAGCACTGATACCAGATGAAATAGACACCACAGTCTCTCAGATTGCATCTGACAGCCAATACAGGAAGTGATTGGTTACTTAGCGTTTGATGTCTTATTTCATAAGCTCTTGGTTGATTGCATATGTCTGCTACACTTGAATACCTCTTAGACGTTACTTTAAAAGTAATCTTTGATGATATTATATTAGCAGAATAAAAGTAGCAGTTTATTTCTATGCCTGAGAAAAAGCATATAGTTATAGGTTAAAGCTTACTACCTTAGAAAAACAGTGAATTGTTTGTTGTTCTGTAAAATATTATGACACACTATTTTTGTCTTCTGGACTGAACATTTTAATGTACTTTCTTCTAGAAACAAAGTTTTTCACTAAAAAGGCTTGTTAAATTTTTATGAGATAAAAAATTGATCTTTAATTTTAAATTTAAAAATAACTATAGAAAATTTGGGTTAACTGTTAATTAGTAAAGGGTTTAAGTGTATACCTATAAAAGCACTAATTTTAGTTTAGTAGTATAGGCCTATTTACCTCAGTGGCAAGTGTTTGATTTGCTCCCTTTCCAAGCAAAAATTTCACTACTCCATCATGGTTCTCTTGTGCTGCCATATACAGTGGTGTGAACCCATTCAGGCTTTGTATGTTCACAACAGCTCCATTTTCAACCAATATCCTTGCAACTTCTTCTTGTCCAGCTAGGAAAAATAAATAAAACTGATTTTTTTGATCTTCATAAGTGGAAAGGTAAAAGTATAGTTCAAGTGGCCAGATCTGATGTGTGTCCCTCCACCAATGAACAAGGGAAAGCATAAACTTGTGTATCAGCTCTCATCATTCTAACTATACTAGATTAATAAATTCATTCTTCTTTCCAATTTCATTATTGCTTCAATTATCAATTTTACAAACATGTACCATTAGTGAGTTGAGTTCTTCATTGCAAACACAATGCAAAATGATTACTTTATTTCAAAAGTCATTAACTGTTTTTCACAATTTTAATGTGACTGATGAGCAAGTTCTTTTGATTAATATAGAGTTGGGCCTCAACTTAAGAATTCAATTCGTTCCAGAAGTCATTAAGTTAAAAATTTCATAATTAAGGTACACTTTACATGTAAATTGCTAATTTGTTCCATCACCCCCAAACTCCCCCCAAACCATGAAAAAAATATACATTTATGTCAAACATGGAAGAAACATAAAACAGCATTCATAAAACAGATAAAACCTGAAATGAAAAAAATGTATTCATTATACACAATATGTACTACATTACATATACATAATATTAATATGAAATAATATACGTAATAAAGTTTCTTACATCTAAAGATTCGGAAATGTAGCAAAGTTCATGGGAGGAGGTTGTGGATATGGAGGAGGAAGAGGAGGAGATGAACGTGGAGAGCTGAGAGAGCGTATGTGCATACATACCCAGTGTATCACAAAATAAAATTTAACACTAAAAATTGAAAAGAATTCAACACTTTTTTAAGTTTTTTTAACGTTTTCATTTTTATATGATTTTTTTTACACTTTTTAGAACTTAATTTTTAATTATCATCACTTTCTTTTGCCTTTTTTGGGTTCAATTTCACCTTCCCTAGTTTCTTCTGATATACGATTGGTGAAATAACGGTCCAGCAACGATTGTTTTTGCCGACTTTTAAGAGTGCTTTTGAAATGCGTTAGGCAAATGTAATCAAAATGTTAGGGTGGAAAATTTCCAAAATCCCATTTCGTAAGTAGAAATTTTTGTTAGAAAGGTCATTTGTAAGTTGAGACCCCACTGTACATTCCAAAATTGCAAAAAATGATTACAGAATTGACACAGAGTTAAATGTCATGGATACTACTGGTTTCTCATAAAATATTAATCTACTGAAAAACTTTATATAGGAAATCGTTTTTATTTTTCATATAGAAAAATCTGCGAAACTTAGTCGTGACTTTAACTCCATCCCTGTCGTTGCAAACACATCTATCACAAAAACTAGCAGCATCTATAAATGCAATAAATTATGTGTGGTATAGTTAAATAGGAAACAAACTCGTTCCATTGAAAGCACAATGGTCTTGATTTAATGTGGTACATAAATTACTAATGTATTGTGTAACTAAGTTTGGGGCTTTAAACAATACAAACAAATTGAGCAAAGTTTGAGATTTTTTGTTAAATGTGTATTTCAACTGCTAGGTAACATGTCTAATTTGCCAATTTGCCAAATTATGTT
Source organism: Callitettix versicolor (assembly GCA_022606455.1). Classification (NCBI taxonomy): domain Eukaryota; kingdom Metazoa; phylum Arthropoda; class Insecta; order Hemiptera; family Cercopidae; genus Callitettix; species Callitettix versicolor. The sequence continues at coordinate 39,482,046 of CM040183.1, read as the reverse complement.
TTATACAAAAATTAGAGTTAGATAAATTGTTTGTTTTACATTTAAATTACATATCAAATATATATAATAAAAGCTCTAAAATGTCAAGTGATGGATTTGTTCAATTTTTTTCATCAAATAGGTAATAAATAAAAACCTTTTCTGGTATAAGGAATGGCAAATTTTAAGGGATAAATATTTAATTTTTTTCCCTAAGAAACCAGCATGCTGGGGAGAAATGGTAAGGTCAGATGAAATTATTATTTATTATTATTTACTATTATTTATTATTATTATTATTATTATTACTTATTATTATTAGTTATTATTATTTATCATTATTTATTTTTATGGAAGTTACAGGATAATAATGGGGCAGGTAATAATTCCACTAACCATAGTATTTACAGTACTCTAGATTTGGGTAACCAGTCTTCTTTACACTGCAATCTACAAATTATCAAAACTATATTGAAATGTAGAGCAGAATTATTGCACTTTTGACTGCTCCTTATGTAATCTGAAGGAGAAAGATGTCCTTCATTTCATAACAAGGTATCACTTTTGCAGGTTTTTTGAAAACGGTTTTTCAAAAAAATCTAACTTTCAAAAGCAGAATTTAATGGATATTTAAACAGAAGGAATTGGTTTCTTTGACTTGGTATGTTAAGCAGGTATAGGCGGTATAGGTACAATTTAATAAAGTAACTTAATTATTAACAATAGTGATAATATTTATTTTTAATGGCTTTTAGTGTAATTAGTAGTGTATAAGTTGTTAATATAAAATTATAAAAATATAAACTAATGTTAAAAGAATGGCTATTGATATACTTACAGTGCAAGTAGATGTGTAAGTTTACAAAAAGTATACCAACTGGCAGATGGTCTAAGTGGCCATTGCCTTCAAATACTTAGAGGTTATGCAAGTAATTTTGTTGTAGTAATTAAAGCATTGTTATTACCATATTATCACTATTATTGTAAATAATTTTCTATTGCAAATAGAATCTAAATGGCTACAAAATTTTAATCGTATTTCCACTACTTTTAAGGTGTTTTCATATTTTGTAATTTTTAAACATACTACATTAAATGTTCACATTTTCTTTTTGATTTAGGATGTATGGGATATTGTTTTCTAAAAATACTTCAACTGTTAAATGTTCGAAACTTTAAACATAAATTTTGTCTTAAAGAGTACGTTTATCAAACCAAAACTAAAAATAAAAAATATCTTACAAAATCCAAGAGGGTTTAGTTTTGAAATTATTAAGTGGATTATGGCATATAACACTAACTACTAACAAAATAAATTTTTGAGCCAAGTTTGAATCTAATCGGACCAATTGCAAACAATAAAAGTGCTAACACCCACCCACCCACACACACATGTATAATTTTTACAACGCCTCAAAAAATTAGAAGTCAGAATCAGCTCAGTTAGCAACAAAAATTTACTAAAAATTCCTTACAGCAATTTATCAATAATTTGCCTACGCCATTTATTCACCAATTTGTTAAATAATCAACTTACGAGCAAATAACACTTGACCGTGCTCTGGATATTCTCACTACATTTCCACTTGAACACAACACACTCTATTCAAAGGACTTCCAGAGTTTAACTTTGGTAGACTGCTTGTTAAGTGGAGTGATTATGATCTATGCCCTAGGAGGAAACTCGCGCAGAAGACAAAAGCCGCATGGTACAATACCCTGACCTTGTCTGCTTCTTTGACAATATATTAGTGTTAAACTTACTGTATTTATCAAAGAATTTTTATTAAAAACATGTTACTACAGCAAACATCACTGTGATGGGCATCACTCCCTACTTCTAGATAAATTTTTCTGAGGTCGTTAATATTGTTGTATAGGCCATATATAGTATTTTTGCAGTTTTGGTCTGATCTAAATTCAAATAAAATTGCATACAAATTGATTTTAGTATTTTGAAAATACTTTACTACCGCAAATTCGTTATGCGGCAAAATCCGTTTCAAAAAGGCGGTCATTATAAATATTAAAAAATGCATAGCTTTTCGATTACACTTGTTTTTCAAAATATGATTTAATAATCACAATTAGACTGCACAAATTGTTATTTCAAACGTTTGAATTTTACTTAAAATTAACCCAACGGTGGTTAGGGTTTATTTTTACAATCCTAACGAAATTTGAAAATTAAACTTGATGGTATTCAACGGCGATTGTGAAAGGGAAATCATATTTTCAAAAAAGTGTAAGCTGAAAAGTAGATTTCTGAACAATATTGGATGGCCGAAATTTGTTGCGTATAAAATTTTCTATCAAAATGTTTGTAGGTTTTTTTGGTAAATTTGATTCCATCACGTGAGCAGGACATCTTGTTGATTTAACACTGACCTAATGCAGCGATGTGTAACGAAGTGTTCCCTTTCTTTGTGGCTGCGTCTACAACACAGCCTCTCTTCAACAGTTCTATCACGATGTCAACATGCCCGTCCTTGGCTGCCAGATGTAACGCGTTCAAGCCATTCTGAAATCAACAAATATAAGTTCAATAACATCTACTTTATAAATGTAAATAAATAGTGAAAAACACGCACAAATTCAATTATTCCTCCAAAAGAACACGATCAGAAACACAACCAACATAACCTGCCTAATTCCTCAAAATCGGTTCACCGTATTTTGATGATTTTTTTGTGATATATGATAACGAATCATAACACAAGTCAGTATATCAAATTTCAAGTAAGAAAATTATGGTGCGAGATTAAATTAAAAAAACTCGACGGTGGTCAAAGTTACTGTTGGTGTTTTATTGATTACGATTGTAGAATCAGAATTAAGAAAAAATGAAAAAAATTACTTTTGAAAATTTGCTTGCCAAACAGAGGTGTGCTGCGATTATTTCTTCTTATTTTGACCATTTTCTTAAATTTCGGTAGATAATTTCTAGATACCCCGTATAACTAAAGGCTATCGTTACCAGTAGCAATGTACTTTAATGTTCAATAAAAAAATGTGAAATCAATCATGACACATTCTTCGGCTATTTAGAGCACATTAATTACAAGGCAGCCAATTATGAAACACGAGAACATGTATATGAACATAATTTCTATGTTTTTATATTATCACTTATTATTACTGTAATAAAATTTAACACTAAAACAGCTGCTAATTAAAGTAAACATTATGTTTAGCATGATAGACATCTCCCTTCATACATTTGGTGAAAAAAAACATTGCACAAACTTTTCTACATTCAACTAAATTTATTGTCATACGCAGAAAGCCCTTAAACTTCGTCAACAAAACTATGTTCCAAAAAATTCTGTACGTAACTGTGCAGGGCAATTCTAAAAGCCTTATTTCTTAAATCAGCTATCCGTTTTTTCTAGGACAAACCAGAACTAATTCCAACGAGTTGTTTATATTTTTTCGGTTTACTCTTGAATTAAACATTCCTATTTTAGTTGGTAACACTTACTTTAGTTACAAATCTTCATGTACGATCAAAATTTTAAAACCAATTTTGAGAATTTTGGATGTCATCGTCCGAACCTGATTTATTAACTTGAGAGTTAACTTTAATCCTACTGGATAGTAGGCGTACTGAAGGCTCTGCAACCATTCCAATAGGGACAAGATAGCCGACATGGTTCATAGACTCATAAGTAATATGAGAAAATTTTTCCTAAGGAAAAAGGTTGGATTTTTAAATTTGTTAATGTCTTTTACTTTTACACTGCATTAAGTAGATTTTTTCATTAGATTACAATCTTAAGCTATAACTTAAATAAGTAACTGAATTCAGCGAAACGAGGTTTCTATTAGGCCTACAACTCGACCGTTCGGCATTTGGTGTGTCAGTTTGTCACACAGTTTTTGGCCAAACTCATTGATCGATTGTTGTGAAATTTCGTAAAGGTACTTTGTATAAAGCCTGAACGATGTACTTGTAAGATTTTTCCCATTCACTTCCGTTTCAAGATAGCCTCTGGTTTAACGATGCCAAGTGTAGTTGCTACTTATTTCCTCTAATTCTGTCTGAACGGACCGCCCGGTCATAATTTTTACCGCTTCAAGGAGAAAGAGCATACAGTTTTCAATGAACTGTGTGGTGATCGTGAAAAAATCGATCTTGAAATGTTTATAGATACAATCGATTCAGGCAGGCCTAACATGTGTCTACAAAAGTGGTTTTTACTTAAATGTTTGCCCATTTATAATTTCTTCAAATCGGTTTTAACGATTTGCATGGAATTTTTTTCCAAATATAGTTCATAAATATGAAAATGAATGGTTAATATATCTCAAAAATCTTTTTTTTTTGTTATGAAGAAAATACATAACTAATGGAAGCTAGTATAGCGATTTTGAAATTAAAGGTTTACGATTCGGGACTCAAAAAAACTTTGACCGACATCGGTCTTTTAAACATTTATTGGTTTCATTTCAGTTAATTTTGGGTTATGATTCTTCACAAACTATACGACTTAAGCGGATTCTTAAAAAACAATTTTGAAAAATAATAAAATGTGAGAAAATGTGTATTGTTTTTGCAGAATTTATTTTTAAAGAGTTAGAAAATTTTAAAACATAATACAAAAACTGGAAATTTCACTGAAATCGGTGATTCGTTTAATCTGATTTAGTCGATGCTCATACTGTCAGGTAACCCATTTTTAATGCATACGGTTTGAAAATGATCATACAAAAAATTTTTTTTTGCAAGATCACCGCGCTTCCTTTACACTTCGTACAGTAAGAATGCAAAATATTACGGTACCAACATAAAATGCAAAATTCAAGTGTGTTTATCTTACAACCGGTCAGGCAAGGTAACTTGCAGGCAGTCTGACGCAAGAGAGGCGCCTTAAAAGGAGTGAAAGAACCGTGAACTGATGTTCCCTAATAAGGCAAGTGCAGCCAACCGCACAAACCGAATTATATCAAATGTCTTTATAAACTCTACAGTGCAATAGGTATGTCAAGTTGTAAGGCTTGAACGGTCTTTTAACAATGTGTATATTGTTATGTAAAATAACATTTACATTACACTGCGTCTTGAAATAACCACACTCAGCTGTCTCTTTGATGTTATGTTAGCAACACCTAGACGTAGAATAGTTGCTTTAAATTTAATCGCAAATATATTTCACTCCTAGTGTGTATCCGTCCATGATATAGAGAAATCTCTTCTTGTGGACACGCATCCGTCAAATGTGTTGGCTCAAGAATACCCGGCCTCTAAGTAGGTAAATACCAGCGTTGTTCTAATTAAACCCAATTTAAAAAAACAACGTTTTTTTAAAACAAAACCGACAATAAAACCAACAATTCTAACTAGTAGTTCAAAGAACAATAGACCTTGCAGTGTATTCTTAATTACGTTTTGACGCGTTCGTAATCTTTCCTACCAATTTAACCGATTAAAGTAGATTGATATTTCAGAAAAATTGTAGTGCACAAACTTTATTGGAAATTTTATACTCTTTTTCCATGAAGCGGTCAAAATTATGACAGTTCTTGCCGTTCAGCCAGTATTACAGCAAATAGTCACAACTACACTCGCCATTTTGAAATCTGGAAGTGAATGGGAAAAAATCTTACACATAGGTCGTTTGGGCTTTATACAAGTTACCTTCGTGCCAAATTTCAAAGCGTTTGGCCAAAACATTCGCCATAGTTAATTCAATGGCCGTCCATTTGAAACGGAAGTGAATGGGAAAAAATCATACGCACAAGTCGTTCGGTCAATGCGTTTGGCAAAACTGCTTAATAAATAATGCACACATCAAATGCCGAACGGTTGAGTTAAAACAAAGACCTCGTTTCGTTCGTTTAAAAATCACTTCCTTCATATTATGCAAAAGGATAAAATATCTAAAATTTTGTTCTATTTATACTATAAGTGGCACAATACACGATAAAAAATCTTTTGTGTGTGTGTGTGTGTGTGTTCTGAGAATTGACCCGAAAATCGATTTTTGCGATGCCTTCATAAGATCGTTACCCAGCAAAATGTCTTGTTTCAAAACAGTGATCTTCCAAAATCTGAAAAACATATTTATTGGCATAGCCTAATTATTTCATTTTAAAAAACACCTGGTTTAACTTCAGCCATCAGCGATAAAATCTCCATGAATTATTATTTTTTTAAAAATAAAATATTCAAATGTCGTTCAACGGTGCTTTTGTACGTTTTCGTATTTTCAGTGTAATTGGAATTAATACAGTTTTTAACGTTGAAGTCGAGGGTCCAAACAGCGTAAAATACAAAAACGTTATTAATTTTACGTGAGTTGGTGATCATACAAAAATACAAAAACGTTAATAATTTTACATGAGTCGGTGATCATACAAAAATGTCATTAATTTTACGTGAGTCGGTGATCATACAAAAATACAAAAACATTATTAATTTTACGTGAGTCGGGTGATCATACAAAAATACAAAAACGTTAATAATTTTACGTGAGTCGGTGATCATACAAAAATACAAAAACGTTATTAATTTTACGTGAGTCGGTGATCATACAAAAATACAAAAACGTTATTAATTTTACGTGAGTCGGTGATCATACAAAAATACAAAAACGTTATTAATTTTACGTGAGTCGGGTGATCATACAAAAATACAAAAACGTTATTAATTTTACGTGAGTCGGGTGATCATACAAAAATACAAAAACGTTAATAATTTTACGTGAGTCGGGTGATCATACAAAAATACAAAAACGTTAATAATTTTACGTGAGTCGGTGATCATACAAAAATACAAAAACGTTATTAATTTTACGTGAGTCGGGTGATCATACAAAAATACAAAAACGTTATTAATTTTACGTGAGTCGGTGATCATACAAAAATACAAAAACGTTATTAATTTTACGTGAGTCGGGTGATCATACAAAAATACAAAAACGTTATTAATTTTACGTGAGTCGGGTGATCATACAAAAATACAAAAACGTTAATAATTTTACGTGAGTCGGGTGATCATACAAAAATACAAAAACGTTAATAATTTTACGTGAGTCGGTGATCATACAAAAATACAAAAACATTATTAATTTTACGTGAGTCGGGTAATCATACAAAAATACAAAAACGTTATTAATTTTACGTGAGTCGGTGATCATACAAAAATACAAAAACGTTATTAATTTTACGTGAGTCGGGTGATCATACAAAAATACAAAAACGTTAATAATTTTACGTGAGTCGGTGATCATACAAAAATACAAAAACGTTATTAATTTTACGTGAGTCGGTGATCATACAAAAATACAAAAACGTTATTAATTTTACGTGAGTCGGGTGATCATACAAAAATACAAAAACGTTATTAATCTTACGTGAGTCGGGTGATCATACAAAAATACAAAAACGTTAATAATTTTACGTGAGTCGGTGATCATACAAAAATACAAAAACATTATTAATTTTACGTGAGTCGGATGATCATACAAAAATACAAAAACGTTAATAATTTTACGTGAGTCGGTGATCATACAAAAATACAAAAACGTTATTAATTTTACGTGAGTCGGTGATCATACAAAAATACAAAAACGTTATTAATTTTACGTGAGTCGGTGATCATACAAAAATACAAAAACATTATTAATTTTACGTGAGTCGGTGATCATACAAAAATACAAAAACGTTATTAATTTCACGTGAGTCGGTGATCATTAAAAAAAAACACAAAAATATTCGCATATTAAAATGTCCGTTCACGTAGACCTGATGATATAACGTGGTTTGAATTTATAACGTTAGCGAGACAGTTGCGTGCCGCCATTATGTTTATCATTGCAGCTTTCACCGGTCTTATTACTTAAATATAACGTTTGCGTTCTTGAATGAATTTCTATGGTTACTATTTCTCTGCGATCTTTGCAAATCTATTGTTTCCATATTCCTGACATGGTCAATTATGGCGCCTTCTACAGCCCCAGTCTCGTCATAAAATCTAGGATTTATAGAGGATTCAAGATGAGTAACTCCCCTCACTTCTAACTGATGACGTTCTACTTCATCGTTGCCGTGCTTGCAGATAATTGCTCTGCTAATTCTCTTTCAATCTGTCTTTCTCTTGGCCCTTATTACGGAGATTTTGCTCCATTTGGTCAGATTGTGCGGTGAGATTCCGCTCATTTTCTTTCACATTCTTACTCGTGAGAACACCCACAAGTAGCTACGGAAATGAGATACGCCCATACAGAGCCCTGCATGCATGGGTAAGGCTACGGTATCCCAGGACCCCGTTTGATACACCATTAGGCCGGGGTCATTCACTCCATCAGCATGAGTCGCTTTACACTTTTAATTAGCCAAGCAATGAAGAGTAGTGTGTGTGTGTGTGTGTGTGTGTGTGTGTGAAGAGATGAGTTTTATAAGCTGCGGTAACGGTGGGCTAAACCTATCTCACTCTTAATAAACACAACTTACGGAATTAGCAGTGTTGATGTCGACACCAGAGTCCAAGAGCTCGAGGACTTTGTCCAGTTGTCCAGCTCTGGCAGCCCGCAGGAACGCTGTGCTGGGGTCCGACTGTAAAAAAAACAAACAAAAATAAACTTATTTCAAAAATTTAAGTTATTCCACTTACTTATAGATAGGATATGCTAACTAGTCTTGTAAAAATATTGCTTTTAATATTTTAAAAATTATCATTTTCAAGAATTACAAACACTTAAAATGTTTCCAAATTTCCCAAAACGTCTAGAGCACTTTTTTACATGCGTACCAGTGTCTGCCAATAATACAAGCTTAAACGATTTGTATCATCTACAGAGTTTTACTAATAGCCTCGAAAACAAGACTTCTGTGTTTTGCTTGTACAGTATTGAAAAAAACCGGAATTTCGTTGTTAATGTTTTTACGTTGGTTAGTAACCATCAGTCTGATCTTGTGTTCATTCTACCGTTCGTATTCTAGTTTGGGAAGAATTTGATTCAAAACTTGAAACAAGAAATTATTTCGGTACACACAGTAGATTCGTTCTTCCGTTTCAAAATGGCGGTCATTCGAAATCTTTAAAAACAGCACAACTGTTTACGTTACGATTTTATTATAATCTCACTTCACCAATCCACTTAATTATCTTTAAAATCTGCATAAAACTGTCGACAGTCAGTTCATTTTCGAATTTTCAAACAAAATTAAATGTCTAATTTATGCTGTTATTAAGACCGATTGCGATTTGTAAAATCTTTAATATTTTAAATGAAACTGTTTTGAAAATAAGCAAAGAATTTTATTAGGCACGTATCGACATGTTTTTATGTGATTGTTTCGTTGTGCATGTTGGCGACGTAGCTGGGTGCTGGGTACTTTTAAAAAATAACAACGATTATTTTAATAACATATTTAGTATCTTTATGTTCTATAACAATATTTCTGATTGACATGTGATTCGCTCCAGTGTTACGGTCGTATTTACTTACGTATGTAGGCCTACGTAGAGTCAGCGGTAAAATAATAAAAAAAATGTAAATATGTTAACAAAAGTTAGTACTACTAAAAAAAATAGCAGTCAGTTTCCCTGAAGAAAGAATAACTTCGAACTGTATTATTTTATAATAGGCCTATCAAATAAAAAAATTCTTAAAATTTATCTAAAAATATATTTTTGCAGTATACTAAAAAATTTTAAATTATACCCTGGATCTCTTTGCATAAAGGGGTGATGCAAATCCCCCTCTCGAGAGGTCTCTTGTCCCGGTTTCATTCTTAGTAAATATGGCAATAAAGAGTTAATATGGCAGCTTTTACGAATAGCACAATTGTGGGTACTTATATGGGGGGGGGGAGGTTCACATTTGTACTTTATTACGGAATTCCAATTGGAAAATGAACTATATATTTGTGTATGTGGTGTGTGTGTGTGTGTGTGTGTGCGCGCGCACGTGCGTGCGAGAATGTGTTTTAGCACGCTTACGTTTCCAATTTTTATCCAATTTGATTCAAACTTGGCACAAAAATCGATTACGTTAATAGGTTGGCCAAGTTGCTAACCAGTAAAATTTTTTAACAGTTTCAAAATGGCGGTCATCCTTTCAAATCTTAAAAAATTTATACCATTTTTTTTGGTTTAAGTTTTTTTAAAATCTGATATATCTATCGTAATCAGTGTTAAAAACTGCATAATTAGCATTTTGAAAATCCGGAATTAGTAAATTTAATTTGACGGTGGTCAAGGTTCTTTTTCGTATTTTCAGTGTAATTCAAAATTCTTATAATATATGCAAATTTGAATGCTGGTTATGATCATAAAATTACAATTTCGGTTTATTTAAATTTTTTTCCTGGAGAACGAGTACCATCCCGAGGTATAACGACGCCTTATCAGAGTGTACAGAACCGGAAAGGTAAGGACTACAGTAAATTGATGGTGGGGCTCCGGGTTCCGCTCTCAATGCAGTCCTAGAACCTCAGAGGACTCCCCCATTCAGTCGACGACACTGTCTACACACTTATGGACAAAATTCGTTAAGTACGAAAAGGAATGCGGAATATTAAATTCCCTCGAGTATTTTACAGCAGTTGTTTCTGCGCACGCGCCAATTGTACGCGTACAAAATATCCATTCTTGTCAGCAAGCAGGAATTTAATTTTAAAACAAAATAAAACATTGTAAGGTGTTTTTAGATCTTTGTTAGATAACAAAAATCAAAACGAGTCTTCTTGATTTTTCTTTAAAATTTATAAAATAAATAAATTTAAAAGTTTGGTCGATTTTAAATATTTCTCAGCATCGACTAAGTAAACCTTTAGTTTAAAACTTCGAATTGTAGCGGCTCGCGGCTGTATCGTTAACAAGACAGAACCCTTTCACATTTTACAATAAAAATACAAAAATGAACTCTGCGTATTAAAACTGTATATACTGTGTGATTTCACTATCGTAATTGGATAAAGAAAGTTATGATTTTTTTTAAAAAGATTTTTAAAAGATCGAACAAATTTAACCGTGTGACGAACTAGTGTAAGCTAAACCCGAAATTAATTTTTGTATCAAATACAAATCAAATAGAACGACCTCTCAAAACATATGCTACAAAACAATATCGCCTATAATTTAATGGTCGAGGGACCGTGATAAACAGTTGTATTAGAGCCTTTTTTTCTAAGTGAAGTCGCTAAAGTAACCGAATTACTGAGGAAATTTTAATATCTGGGCTATTTTTATTTAATCTCAATTATTGTAAATGGTGTACGAAATGTCAGCCAAATCAATCTAACTACTTCGAGATCAGGTATTTTCGGATTGTGTTTTTGGTTAACAGCACCCGAACTAGATTTTCTGAACCCGTCAGTATTTGCGTCCCTTTAAGTAATGCTAATTGAACAGATTAACGTTTGCGCACTGTTTTGTAAACTGTTGACTTAGTAAACTAATCATTAACGGGCACGCATAGGAATTGAACCACGCCTTTCGCATAACCTATAAAATGTAATTGGCGTTGAGAGCCGAGGCCTGACTTCTTGTCGGTTAATAAATTCACTGGATGAGAAATAGCCGAGAAATTAATGGTCTGCATACCGCGCCTAGTTGGAAGCAAGTGGAGGGGCAAAAGAATTCTTTCATTTTCGTGACCATACGGGAAACACAGGTTCGATTTCTGCATAGCGTGATAGAAAACATGGTGCAAAAACACTGAACTGAATTACTTTTAGAAGGTCCTCGAACTAAACCTAAGCCAGGGTTACCTATATTTCCTCTAAAATTGATTTCGGGAGTAAAGGGTGTATTACATATATACCCTCCCGCAACGTCACCAATACGTCCTCCACATCCTCCTCACTAGAGACGTGCGGGAACAGCTGACTAGGGAACTGTTCTTAACTGTTCTATTCAACGCTAAGGACTGTTCTTTAAACCTGTTCTCAAAGAACATGTATTCTAAATTCTTTGGGGGAAATACTGGCAATATATTTGTTATGGACAAAAAAATTGTTAATGACATTATTTAATTAAAAAAGACCAAGTACCTACCATAGTAAAAATTATTGGAGAAAGCTTGTAACCATTATCTAAAAGCCTTAACTTAAAAATGTAATAAGTTATCCTTCCAGAAAAAAAACGTTATTCCATAAAACATACGCGTATAGCATACCAACATTCAACACTATTAGTACGTGATTTATAACACTATAAAATGATTTATTTTCAAATACAAAATCAAAATATAGAACTTCAAACGTTAACACAATTCGCAGTTTAATTAAAAAAAAGGAGGAAGCAGGTGACGTCGGCACTAAGCTTGACAGACGCACTTCACTGAGAGCAAGAAGCAGGAAAGAGAAGAGAGAAGAGTAGCCGAATTATCGCACTACAAGGAGTGTAAGAACAGAACAGCTTTTTTATCGTATGTTACCAAATACTGCCCAGAACATATTTAAGGAGCAGCCAACACACATTTCTGTTCACTGCCTTTCAGAGAACATACAAGCTGGCATGCAGTTGTGACGCTGCACCGAGAACAGTTCGAAGAACGTATACTCCGCCCATGTGACATAAGCAGAGAGAAGGGAGCATGTACTTTTAGAGAACTGTCCTGTGAAAGAACAACCTCGACTACCGAACTGTTTTCGAAAAACTGTTCTGTTCTTCCAAGCAGAACAGCTGCAGAGTCACAGAAATGAGTTAAGTTGAATTTATAATACGTTAATCCTTCCCCGAATCGCTGAATTACTGATGTGTAGAATATTGTTAAAAGCACACTCTCGCCTTATCTACATAGGCTATATGACGACATTAATACAATCCAACACTACCACTGGTAGAACAACGAAGATGTACAAGCGTCCTTCCGCAGTCTAATGGCATTTGCTTGAGTAAATTTTGAACTCGAGAATTCTCTGAACGTAATCGTGCGCTAGACGGAAGATGGGTGGGTGTACCTCACTGCCGCTCTACCGACTGGCTTATCGGCCGGCGTGGAGTTCAAACGTCACATCTCTTAAAACGTGTTCTATACATCAAGATCGACACACATTCGACGGCCCCATGTTTAGGTCTTACCATAATGTCTGCTCCATATCTCATTTTCAAACAGAAATTCGCTAATAATAGACGCTGTTCATTGATGTTATTAATTGTTGAAATGAAGGCCATTACAATCGCTTTCCTTTATAGCCATGACATCACAATGCCTCCTGCAGAGACACGTCACTCAGAGTCAGATACGTGCTTGCATTGTTGCAAGTAATCGGTTTCAGTTGGTTGTGTTGCTCTGTGCTAATATATTCTTAATGTTCTTTTAGATAACACATATTTAAATGAATTTTAAAACGACAATAATACAATGTTTATGCTACTTACTTACCGTACTTCTGTATAGCGAATTTACAAAGAAATTGCGAACATTTAAGTGATAATTTATGAAACCCTTAGCGCTATAACGATGAAACCTTTAAGACCAGATTTTCAAAAAGTCTACGATTCAAAATTACCTATTTATCTTTTTTTTAGATTTTGAATGACCACAATTTTGAAACGGGTTCACGGATTTTCTGAGTAATTAACTTGTCCCAAGTACTACTACCAGTAACAAAAACAAATTTGTGCAAGTTTTAATCATGCCGGTCGAAAATTACAAACGCTAATGTGCTAACCCTCTCATTCCAGAAGTGCAGGTCTTGGTCTTACTATGATGGCAGCTATAACAGCTGATTTCCCGTCCGGCTATTCTCTAAAGTATAACGTCAACAATGATTATCGGATAAAGTAGCCAGTTATAACAGATACTGACTAGACATATGGTACCAACAGTTTGAAAAAATCGCTGCCAAATACGACCGCCCGGCTCGAATCTTACTCGCTTGTTGAAGTCTCTGTACCGGTTTGCTGCATCACGTTGCGCATGACGAACGCAGTTCGGAATGCCAGGAAGTATTTAGCTAAAGAATTGCGAAATGAAATGATAGTCTGGAAGTTGTAATAAAAGTGAAACCTAGCCCGAGGCTAACGTCTGGTCAGGCGGGCGTGGTCTGACGGCGAAACCACTTTCCAGTGACGCGCTTTTAGAAGTCCTGTACAGTGTACACTGTTTAATTTGCATCTGGGTGATGATACTGCGGTGTGTATTTACGGGTATAATAAGGAAGATTCACTTGCGAAGTAAATGGAAGCTTCTTCCTGGCAGTCTTACAAGAGCATTGAAGATGTATACTGCGCGATTGTTGAAACTTGTGTACAAAGCTGTTTTCTGGTGAAAATTTTAACTGATGATGTCAAATCAGATATTTAAAAAATGTAAAATAAATTATTGCTGGAAATTCGCTTCCATTACGACAACGTGAAAGCCTAGAGCCTGACAGACACAGCAGAAGCACGCAACCTTTAGGAATAATTTAAGATGGCTAGCAATCACTCAAGTTAAAAAACAGCGTTCGATAAAACATATCACGAAATGCATGTTTCCGCTGTTTTACGGGAAATATAGAAGGCTCTTAATACTTCGTTGAAAGGCGGACAGGCTATACTGGGAGTGGGAGCTGCATCTTAGTTCACTGGACCGGCAGTAGGGTTTCCCTTCGTCTGTCTGGGGCACGTTATCATGGTGGATCAACAAACAACACCAGCGAAGATGGAACAATGTTAGATGGGGCAAACTGCATAGAAAAATGGCTTTTAAAAATGTTCCCTAGAGGAGGGCTTGAAGGGACAACAGAGATTTTGGGCAGAGCACAACTTTTTTTGTTTATTTTTATTAAGGACTACAACTATGTACGAAATTTATTTAATAGTTAACTTAAAATAAATCACTGTGTGTCAGATGTTCATTCCACAGAATGGCTCTGGTTGTCAGTCACAGCCTCTTAGTTTGATATGTTATCGTTCTGAATTTCTTTGCGCTAGCATCTGCTGAACACTGGTATTAGAATGGGTTTGAAGTCATTTTTCATGCTTCGTTGCCACTGCCTTGATTGCGTCAAAAATTGTATTCACTTTAAGGTCTCTATGAGTATTTTCATTGCGTATGTACCACGGCGCATTTACTATTTATCCGAAGTACACTGTCTTGTTTAGTCTGGATTTCCTTTATATTAACGCCCTTGACAAATTCCCAAATTTGCAGTCCACAGTTTCATACCGGCCTAAGAACTTGATTGTATAAAAATAATTTATTACTTATACTTAATCCTGCATTGCATCTAAATAACCAGTACGTATTCTTAAACTTTATCTCAAACTCTTTGTGTGTTTTTGTTATGTGTCGACTTAGAGCTCAGTTTTGAATCCAAATTCTTTTCCAAATGTTTAACTTTATATATGTATGGAATAATTTTATTGTTTATTACTACTGGCACTTCTTTTTCTTTTTTATAAGTAAAATTAATGTGTTTTGACTTAAATTCGTTAATTTTTATACGCCACCATTAACTTTCAGGATGGTTTCCTGCAGTTTTTCTGCTGTTGTTGCTGTATATAGCAAGTACAGTAATAGCCCCAGTATGTCCCCTTGTCGCACAACTGCACTGATCTCTTTAAATTCCGAATATTCACGTGGAACATTCTGCCTGTAAGATAGGATCTTAAGGAAAGTCTCATCAAGCCCTTGTGCCACACAATGTCAAATGCCTGGGAGAAGTCAAGAAAGACCCTTGTACAAAGTGTTCTTTCAAAGCTATGGAGGACAACTGAAAACTCGTTACAGGACACAGGGTAGACATGAAAAGAATAGGAATGTAGCACTGAGAAACCATGTGTAGGTTAAACAGGAAGGAAAAGGAAAATGCATGCCTCATGATCTACGATTGTGTTTATGAGGGCCTCCAGCAGACTGGACTAGTTAGTTTACTGCTAAACCTCATTAAGGGCACCGAACTGCAATTCGAGAGGCTTAGTGGCACGACAGGTCCTTTGAACGCAGTGTTAGAACCTGTCAAAACCCCTTAATCTGTAGTAAACTCATAATCTACTCTAATAATTTGTTATGTAAACACAATAAATTTTATTATTGCTATAGCTAATGTATATAACTTACACGCTTTGTTAAAAAATGCAGTAATTATTCAAATAATAACACGGTATTAATTAATAGTCTGTGGACTCTATCGTACATATTGAATCTTATTGTTTATAAGACACAGTACAACGGTACAAATTAATAGTCTGTGGACTCTATCGTACATATTGAATCTTATTGTTTATAAGACACGGTAAAACGGTACAAATTAATAGTCTGTGGACTCTATCGTACATATTGAATCTTATTGTTTATAAGACACAGTACAACGGTACAAATTAATAGTCTGTGGACTCTATCGTACATATTGAATCTTATTGTTTATAAGACACAGTACAAAGGTACAAATTAATAGTCTGTGGACTCTATCGTACATATTGAATCTTATTGTTTATAAGACACGGTACAACGGTACAAATTAATAGTCTGTGGACTCTATTGTACATATTGAATCTTATTGTTTATAAGACACGGTACAACGGTACAAATTAATAGTCTGTGGACTCTATCGTACATATTGAATCTTACTGTTTATAAGACTCGGTACAACGTACAAGTTAATAGTCTGTGGACTCTATCGTACATATTGAATCTTATTGTTTATAAGACACAGTACAACGGTACAAATTAATAGTCTGTGGACTCTATCGTACATATTGAATCTTATTGTTTATAAGACACGGTACAACGGTACAAAGTAATAGTCTGTGGACTCTATCGTACATATTGAATCTTATTGTTTATAAGACACGGTACAACGGTACAAACTAATAGTCTGTGGACTCTATCGTATATATTGAATCTTATTGTTTATAAGACACGGTACAACGGTACAAAGTAATAGTCTTTGGACTCTATCGTACATATTGAATCTTATTGTTTATAAGACACGGTACAAATTACTCCGCTTTTAAGGTAAAATTAATTACGTTTGATAATTCATTTTAAAGGACTTGCATGTGATAATGTGTTCAGCATTTTACACTTTTTTAATGTATATTTTGGTTGTTTATATACAGCATAGAGACACCAAACGTAATTTTGCCTTAACAAATAGAAGAGTAATCTGTAACATTAGTCTTTTAGGGAATAAATTCATAAGGCGGACAGGCGTAAACTCTTAGTAGAAATAAACCTGTTCCATTACACGTTACACAATAACGTCTTGAAGACTTTATGCCAGTTAGACAATTGAAGGCATGCGAAATAGTGCTTATTAAAAGCCAACGGTAAAATTCAACTGGATATAAACCTGCGTAAAAGTCCGAATTGTAATTATCTGCCCGTTATCCTACCGAAGAAGTGCCACACAAGGAATGCTGGCCTAAAATACACAAACATATAAGTAACCGAATACAATGTTACTGATTCATTTTGTGGTTCGAAAAACCACCAATAAAAGTGATAAGCGGCAAAACAAAACCTACTTATTTTTTCTAAACCAATATTACATAAATCTACATACAAGAAGAAATCTTACAAGAATGTCACCACAAAGTTTCAACCCCAACAGATAATAAAAAGATCGGGATTTCGTTCCATTCTATTTCCGGAAAACGTAAAATCTGAAACTGCTCTCTAAAAATTAATTTTCTTTTGCTGTAAAAGTTTACACTCTCTTCAAGGCGGCTTTAGAGTTTGCAAGCCCATAAAACCGCACGTCCTTGATATCACGGGAAGTTTGTTCGCTAAAAAAATCTTATAAAAGCAACGCATGTAATATTTATCCGCCCAAAACCCTTCTGCTTATATATGAGACAGAGGAGTCGTAATTTGCAGTTTTTTACTGGGTTCCCAAAAATATTGCTTGACTGCTCGGGTATTCTCAATTTTCATATTCGGCTCACTCTTTCTCTCTCTCTCTCTCTCCCCTCTCTCTAACATATAATTTAATCATTTCAAGAGAGATTCTGCGCCAAATGTTAATCTAGACCCCTTGCAATATTAAGTTTAATGACAGGCAGACTGGTTAAGTCAAATAATCTCGAACATGTAAAGCCAGTTGATAAGAATATAAGTCTGATTGGAAAGGAATAAATTGAGAATAAAGAAGCTTCACATAAATTCGTGGAGTATATAAGTATACTATATACTACTATATTATTATTATACTATTATACGATGAGTAGGCCTGGGCCGCACCGGTATCCGGAATGGAACGAGCGCACACTGGTCAATCGCGTTGTCAAATTTGTCTACACTCTGCAACTACGGATCCGACCACAATGTTATGCGAGACTTGGCAACGTCGCACTAAACTCTTGCTCTCGCCCTAGTCCTATTCCATTGTCAATTGAAGTATAGGCTAAGTACTAATCACAGCTGCATTGTTTTTTCAAAAAATATTTTTGGTGTTATCGGTCAATACTTTTGACTGTTTTCCGTTTCTATGTTCACGTTAATTTTGAAATTCGAGCACTGAGGGTGAAAAACCTGTCTTTTTTTGTGTTTAACGTCCGACTATTGTGCACACTTGGGCTAATGCAGACGATGGGATGATTTATAGCGTATGAAAATGCCAAGCCTTAGCCGGGAATTGAACCCAGATCCCCGGGGTGAAAGCCCAGTACGCTTACAACTAGGTGACCGAGGCGGCTGGAAAACCTGTCTACAATGATTCAGAGGAAGAAAATAATATATTGCAGGGTTGTGTGAAGGTGCTGCAAGAAAAAAAGGATATAAAACATTACTAAAAAGAACCAGATGATATATTGTGACTATAGCCTAAAAACCCCATTATTGCAAGTTCACACTGCGTTCTATGGATTCGAAGAACAATACAACCAACCTCCAAACGATATATAATCAGGAGTGTTGTGTTTAATAACTAAGCTGATACAAGAATAATCGACTGGAACGTAACATACGTATCTTTCAAACAATGATCGAAGTCATAAAGCATATGGAAGATTATATAATGAACGGTAGCGTGGTATCAAGCATCATAAAATGCAGACAATTGACTTTAAACGGTAACGTAAACCGGATGAAGTAGCTTACAACGCAAAGTGTACATAATATCGAAACTTGAAGGTGTCAACACTGTCGAAAGCGCGAAAGCTCACCAGTGTCGACAAGAAAACTTGACGACGGGACTTGCTGCAAAACAACTGCTGTGACGTACAGAAGGACGGAAATCAATCCGCATTGCTATTTAAAATCTCCAGCACCACTCAACTTCAGAACACTGAAGTGATGGATACCAGAAAGTCTTTTGTGGAAATTACAATCCAAGAATCGAATATATGTAATAACCGTGTACTGAATAAAATCGAAACTGTTAGCTTTGATTGAAGGTAAAACACGCTAATGTTTGTGCGTTGCAATTATCACACGTACTGACAGACCAAAGTAAACGAATCCCTTCTAGTATTGACCCTCAGAGACAGCGTTGTTCAGAGTCTACAGAACGTCTCTAAATATTTTGCCCCCATTTTATACTCACGCCATTGTTTCTATCAGAAAAAAAGACGGGGGAAACGTATGAAATATAAATGGCACTGCGTCAGCCTGTGACGGAGAATAGAAGGCTGCGAGCGATGCGCTGAGAATGTCAAGATTACGAAGAAAACATTTCCGTAACAATAACCGGTGCATTTAATAATGTTCAAGTACCACTTGAATTTACACTGCATCGTGCAGTCCAATTTGGTACGTGTATTGTTGTATGAATATTGCTGTTAGTAAAACTTGTCACTTTTGTTTGTAATTTAAAGCAAACAGAAAAGACGCAACAGTATAGCACGAACCTTTTTATATCTACTGTAATTAAGAGATTTGATTAGCATTCAAAGAAGGACATTTCGATTCCCCCAAGACGACAATGGTGAAATATTAGAGGACAAAATCTGAATGGATTATGTTTAGTTATGACACTTATTTTTGTTACTTTTCAGTAAAAGCACAAAATTGAAATTTGTCTCTTTTACTTTTTCACCCACCATACTAAGTAGGGCTATTGTAAACAAGAAAAATGATCTTATTTTCAAAGGATGATGATCTTCCTTTTTAAAGTTTTCTATGTCCAATAAGGTTGTTTTAACTTAAACGCCTGTCTTTTTGTGTATCTGTGGATATCACTAAAGACTATTAGAAAATTTGGCAGTTCAAAATCGGCTCTGAACGTTTCAATTTTTATATAAAAACATAACTAAAATCGGGTCTAACAATTTTTATATAACCATAACTCAACCGAGTCGAGTTAACATTCTGAAGTTCTTTTTTTTAAAAAAAGTTTATATTTTCATAATTATTAACACGCATTGATCGTTTTTACGATGAAAACACGTTTCCAACTGCCACACGGTAGTCACTTTAAAGTTTGTTTGTCACTTTTTATTTCCATTTTTTTTTGTTAACTTCCTGTTGTTTCCGCATTTTTATATTTTGGATTATTAATAATGGGAATTTGATAAAACGATTTAGTTTAAAACTTATCAAAATTGACAAAAGTCTCGAAAACTCCGTTTTATCGATTTTATCGTTTTAAGGATCTAATGAAAACCCACACAATTTGATGGTCACTTTCTAATAATGAAAATAAATGTTTTAGATGTTTTCTAATCAAACCTTTAAGCCAAATAATGATTGTTGGAAATTTAGAAAACGAAGTTTAGATTAAATAATACATTTTTTACGTATTCATCAAAATTTAAAATTGACGAACACAAGAATAATTAAAAATCTCATAATCACTTCTTCAAACGTTTACAAAAGACACGAAATTTTGTTCCCGCAAATTTGCATGTCTTAGTGAACAAGATTACGTCTAAAAGTCATCCATAAACTGTAATCTGCAACCCGGGATGCTGCAGAACGGAGGATCGATCATGAGCGCACTCGTACATACGCGTCCCAACGCCCTTTTGCCCTCTCGTGGCAAAGTAAGATTATACGTCAAGTTAGCTTTGAGATGGGTTATCAGTGTAGTAACAGTGTGTAATGAATAATGAATGACACTATTATGACTTTAGCGAAATTCCGTTAAAAATGAAGTATTGTAGCTAATCTTAGTAAGTCCCAGCTAATGAGCGTTAGTTCTTAAGTCTACATCAGACCCGGAATCTTGAAACACACACAGCGTCACACACTTACACACTACATCACACACACACACACACGTTAAATATATTATATATATATATATAATATATATATAATCGCTTTATTTTTGACCCAATCTGATACGAACTCGGAACAAAAATGATTTTGGCAATAGCTTTGACAAGTTCGTTACCCAGAAAAATCCGTCTTACTTTTTCAAAATGAAGCCATTTTAAAAAGTAAAAAATTTAACAACTTTTTTTTACATATGTACGTTTTTGAAAGTCTCATTTCCCTTCTTAATCGATGTTAAATCTGCATAAATTACCATTTTAAACATTAAAATTTCGTGTGAAAATAAGAAAATTAACCTGACTGCTCGATTTATCGTTTTATTTCCGCGTAATTTGAAAGTATAAAATGCTAATTTAAGATGATTTGATTCTAATTTGGCACAAAAATCAGTTCTGACAACAGGACAAATACGTTCAGAATTTTTTTCAAACCTGCAAAATTCGTTCAACAGTATCAAAATGGCGACTATTCTAAATGTTTAAAAAATCATAACTTTCCATTTTCATATTTCTGCATTTAATATGGACATACTTTAACGCTGATAATTATGCTGAAATCACACTTTCCAATGAAGTGTAATATAAAAAAAGTATGTTGAGATTCGCTTCCATCACGTTCACGAGAAGTGTGTGTCTCGATTATATTGTTTAATTCTTAACAAAAATTATGTAAAAATATTGCAAAAACGTATCTTCTGCATCAGTAAAATAAGTTGTAGGCCTACAGTCTCTATAAATGTTATAGACCTTCCTTATGTACGGGTCGGTGCAGCACATGACGAAGAGAAATGTTTGGTTCAGGATGAATTTAATCGCTGTTCTTTACGAGCGCCAGAAAATCTTTTATTTTATTTTGGGATGGCCGTGAAACAGTCCTTGCAGTTTAATACTGGGTCGCAGCGGTCGCCCGTCGCCCTAACTCCCGTCACACTCTGCCTAACCGTGACCTGTAGCTTTATGCCCCTCTTCCTCTAAACACGGTACCAGTAATCCGTCGGTACAGGATTTATTTATTTGTGTTCTTTAAAAAAAAAAGAAGAAAGAAAAATTAAAAATACAACAATTAAACAATTAAACAAATTAAAATCGTACGTGAAACGACAACAATGAAATTGAGCGAGTTTCCGGAGATCGAAGAAAAGCTTTTTCCTAGTTTTTTCAAGAACGACACAAGCATACACCAATTTATGGGTATATAATTCGTGAGACGTACAGTTTTTTTAAAGAAAAATGACGAATAAAAGATGACTTTAAAGCCAATAACGGGTAGCTCGATAACTTTAAGAAACGCAATGGAAGTCGTTTTTGTCTATTTCTGATGGAAAACTATCGTACGATGTTAACGTTGTTGCTCCGTTCATACAGAAGTTTAAAGAAACTTTAGGTTTAGGTCCAAATTAAGTTTACTATGTTGACGATAACCGTTTATTTTGGCGGATGCTTCCACAAAAAACTTTCGTTCATATATTTTTCGTATATTTATATGAACTGTATACTGTTTCATATATACTGTACGGACTATTTCATTCGCTTCGTTTAGTTAGCTGAATTCATTGTAATAAAGTTTGCCTTTTTTGCATATTAACCGATCAGCTGTTTTTGTTTAGTTAGCTGATTTTACTATAATAAAGTTTGCCTTTTTTGCATATTAACCAATCAGCTGTTTTTGTTTAGTTAGCTGAATTCACTGTAATAAAGTTTGCCTTTTTTGGGTATTAACCGATCAGCTGTTTTTGTTTAGTTAGCTGATTTCACTATAATAAAGTTTGCCTTTTTTTTGCATATTAACCGTTCAGCTGTTTCCAGTGGAGTAAAATATTACGACTATTATTACGACGCAAGGGGAGGGCGAAAGCTTGGTACGGCTCTTGCTTTTTTGGTTGAAAACTAAAATTTTGAAGTAAAAGTTTTCGTCATTGCATTAAATCTTATATTGTAATCAGTGTGGCTTGCAAAGCAACAGTTGCTCGTATTTGTTAATTCTTGCATTAGGCTACTTATTTTCTTTGTTGTTTGTTGCTCGGTTGTCCACAAAACAACATGAACTGATCACTAAAATCACCCAGGCGAAGTTTTCTAAATTACTGGTTCAATATGCTGTTTGTCCGACTGCCAGCTCTGTATACAGTATTTCCATTTCACTGTAGTTTGACAATCAAATATGAATATCACGGTTAGAAGCCATACTGTTTCCATTTACGCAGGACACAAACAGCAATTTGCTTCTAATTGTCATGCGGCTAAAGAGCAACTTCCCATCGGATAATGTATTGATTTACAGGTTTGTTTAAAACAAAACAAAACAGGGGAATGAATGGCGGTAGAACACGCTTTCGTGAACAAAATGGCGGAAACATATGTCATTCACGCTTGGCACAATTAAAAAGCCGACTGTTACAAAACTAGGTCGCACACCACAGGACGTACAGGACTCACACATGACTAACAGCTTGCGTAATGAATGACTAATTGTAACGTGCGGCGAATATTCAATTTAAAAACATGTATGTGGAGTTTGCCAAAATGTATGCATCTGTGACATGGTTTGCTTTCTGAATAGCAGATTTGGTGGTATAAAGATTTGTATGTTATTTAAGTCGAGAACAAGACCAAAAATTCGAGCTCTGTAGGTCCTACACATTCCTAATGTTCTCGTTTCAAAAAAACTTAAAGTTCAAAAGAAAACCTAAAATTGCATTAATCGACTTACAGTAGCCTATATAGGACCCGGAACCTTGAAATAAGCACACAACCTGATCTTTATATCACCTTTTTAGGTGTCGTTAAGAAAACAAAACGTTATCAGCATTAAAATCTGAATAAATTAGAGTTTTAATTTTTAAATCCTGTTGAAAATACAAAAAATAATCTGACGGCGGTCAGTTTCTTTTTTAATGTAATTCTAAAGTTTAAAATGGTAGAATAAGCAGTAATAAAATGGATGTTAAAGCTGATAATGATGGTGAAACAGATTTTAAAAAAACGTAAGATAAAAATTTGCTTCCATCACGTCAACGAGACAGCTTTTTTCGAGACAAAGGAGAATATTTTAAAATAGTTTTGTAATTTCTTTCAATGCAAACAATATAGAGTAATAAAATTATAATTTTTTTACAAGTAAAGAATTGTTTTACAAATTTTAAAAAGCTATACGTCAAGGCACTAGAAAATAAATTAGGCCGGTTTGATGATCACCATGAATAATATAAATTAAAACGAAAAACATTTAGCGAGAATTAGTATGACATTTTACCATGACTTAATTGAAATAAAGGAACAAAAGTATGAAAAATTGTAGCAAAATTAATAATACGGAATTAACAATTACAAAGACATAAAATTAATTAACCTAGCAGTAAAATAACAAAATTAAATACCCATAAAACATAACAGCTTATCAAAGTATACATTCAAAATATACATATAATTTAAATGAACCCATTCATACCTCAATAAAGATTAACTTGAGAAAAACACACATCATAGACTTTCTTACCAAGACGGAGTTTTATAGCTCCTGGTAACAATACACCAAAGAATATCTACTTAAGTTAAAGTATTTTGGTTTTTTAATAAGTTCAATAAGTACAATGGCTAGCTCATTCAGCTGGAGATCCTCGGGGTTCTGGAAACCAAACACTTTATGCATCCTGCATAACCTACCTACAGTTACTCTATGGGAAATGTCTACCCTGTTCACACGCACGCTCAAATCACGGTGCCCCATAATGAGCCCCACGTTCTACTGAGTTGCCTTCTACTAAGTCTTTAATATCACAGAGGAAACGTTTTCAAAATATGCTATACTTATTTTCACAGCATTTACAATACACCAAACATATACCACACATCGATATATACATACGCATCTCATATATATAGATGCATAGATATATACATGCGTCTCAACTCAGACGCATAGATATATACATACGCTGACACACACCTTTATACTGAGAAAAATACCGTATAATACGGGTATAAACATAACGATCTAATCCACACACAGTCCGAGTAAAAACCTATTTTTTTAGCGTTCATCAAATATTTTAAGTTCTGAAAGAGACAGAATTTGAGATGATTGTAATACTTTCTCTTTTTATGAAGACTTATTCTTTTCAACATCGACAATCAATACGTAACATAGGCACGACCCGACAAAACTTCGCCTATAAGAGACGATATATGTCGGTGTACAACTTCAGACGCCTCGTCGTGTTTCCGCAAGTTTATGAGCGACACGATGTGCAACTTTGGCACGATTAACATAAATAGACTAACGTATTAGCGTAGGCACATTGGTGTTTGTGAGTTAACAATTACCCACTACTTTATATCCAAAGCAGGATCCCTAACATGCCCAGCTTATCAAGGCTTTCTGTCAAAAGGTGTCTTAACAAGTCAAACCTTATGAAGCTTTTCTGTCAAATTTATCTGTCTAGCAGAACTTCTAACACGTCCAGTGTACGAACCTTCCAGGAAAGCGTTATCAGTCTGGCAGGACCTTTTCATTTAATAGTTATCATTCAAGTAGAACCTAAAGTATTACCTTTAACAAATCCAACCTTTTCTGTCAATAGTTACAACATCTAGTAAGTCCAACCTAATTAAGCTTTACACGAAAGCGTAATTAGTCAAACCCTTTAACAAATAAAGCTAATGAAGGAATTTAGTTAACTTATCAGTCATCCAGAGCTTTAAGAAGTCAAACCAATGAAGACTGTTAGTCAAAACGTTGTCAAAATGAAGTCAAAATGTTGGCCAGGTAATGTAAGCGTTATTAGTCAGGCAGGACTTTAAACAAGCCAAACCAATGAATGGTTTTAGTCAAAATTATCAGTCAGGACGTTTCAATGAAGACTGTCAGTCAAAACGTTCGCCAGTCAACGTAAGCGTTATTAGTCAGGCAGGACTTTAAACATGCCAAACCAATGAATGCTTTTAGTCAAAATTTATCAGTTAAGACCATTTAACAAGGCAAAGCTATTAGTCAAAACTTTCTTAAGACCTTACGACAGGCAATACCTTTAACGAGCCAAATCAATGAAGATTTTTAATCAAAAATTATGTCAGACAGAACCACCCAAAAACGTTCATACAGCAGGATCTGAAGAGTGGTGT
Organism: Callitettix versicolor; assembly: GCA_022606455.1. NCBI lineage: Eukaryota > Metazoa > Arthropoda > Insecta > Hemiptera > Cercopidae > Callitettix > Callitettix versicolor. The sequence goes on along the minus strand of CM040183.1, from coordinate 39,455,846 downwards.
GACATATAGATGAACCTTAGTCAAGCATAACTTATAAAATAATGCCTGTTTTATTATCCTAAATGACTAAATGAGACGATATACCGCACCAACTGTCTCACAAATCTAATAAGTATTTAAAAATTCCGATTCAGACAATATCGGCAAGAAAATGACGAAGATATGAAAAAAATCAGCTCATTTAATTTTCACTATTATAACTATAACCCAAGATCTAAACTAAAACAATGCTAAATTTTAAAAGGTGAATTTGCGGTTTGAGATTAAATCGATAAAATTAAAACAAACCACTGCAGTGGTTAGAGTTTATTTTCGTTTTACTTTAAAACTTTTTTAAATTAGTTATTTCAAAATTGGTACACTGGTTTCGTAATGAATTTCATATTAGCCCTGGACTAGGTATTAGGCCTTTTCGATTTTCTAATGAAAATTCTGATTTTCAATTTTCCCCTGTTATTTCCTAACCAGATTTTTTTAAGAGTAGCGACACATGCATTTCGTTTGGACACGTAAGGGCTGAAATTTAAGCTACATTTAAACAAAGTAACAGATTTTAAGAAAATTCAGCGGGTTTTTGTTCATTTTAAACTGTTGTGAAACAAAACAAACACTTCAAAGAAATCTGAAAAATTAAACACTAATGTTCAAATGAATAATTTGTGCAGCCAACTTTATCGTACATAGTCAGTTCGTTTGGTTTTCAATTGTGTCTACCAAAACTAGACCAAAACAAAGCTTTTTCTTCGGTAGCAATACTTTCCAAATACCTCGTACTGGAGAAAGTAAAACCACTGGCAGAAAAAAAGAAGTTATAATTTATGCTTTGTTTCTAAAAAAATCTGACATCAGATACACAAATACAGCGACAATGACCTTTGAAACAAACTGTCAGGTGGAGGGAAGGAGGAAAATGTCAAGAAGGGTGTGGTTATACTGTGTGAGATTTCCACACTATTATCTCTGTGTTAACTGTAACAGTTTTCCTATCAATCTTCGCAACACTATTTTTTCCTAGAGGAAAATGTGTTGAACACTTTTGTCATGTTGCAGCTCCACAAATATTATTTTTGGACGGAACTAATCCATCTCGGAGGACCGGTAAATGAAGCAAACAAAGAGGAATTAGCAACTTAATTTCTAGGCTCTGTACGGATAGTTTGAATATAACCTGTTAAAAATACTATATTGTTTAACTATAAAAGAAACTACAGTATTTCTTTATTCGCTAATTAATATATACAGTTCTGGCTTCATTTCCCAGTATTAATACATTGCGTAATTTGGCAAACTTAACTTATGTATAATTTTAACTTTGGTGCTTGGAGTGGGTGCTGTTTTGTAGCAACACAATGATTTTATCGTTTTCTACGCGAATTTCGACAAGAAAATGAATTATTTGCAGCAGTTTATATAGAAACATACAACCATAAAACATGCACCAATCCTGACGGTTTGCGGAACCATTGGCAACTTCCACACAGTGAAGTCGTAAGTTTTATCTATTGTGTGTGAAATTATGAACAGGACTTGCTGTGAGTTTATTATTGTAACATGTATTGGTGTTACTATTCGTAGTTTATGATGAGGACCAAATTCTGTATTTCCAAATAATCTTACTGCATGTTGCTCTGTTTTCAGGCTACAACTACTGTCCGAACCTCGTGGTTACCATTCTCGCGCGAACTATCTCAGTCCAATAAGCGCACACGGATACTTTAACCTTATTTGGTTAATCGTGGCTCTTGATTTCAAGCTACAATTCCCACGCTACCTACATATTCGGCTATTCTTCAAGCACCACTATAAAACAAACTAGTTCGGTGCATTCAAATGAGTGTAAAGGCCTGTCCTATTTGCAAAGGCACGAATAAGAAATGATCGGTCGTAATCAAAGCAAAAAGCACTTTCCATGGTCAACCGGAATATTTGAATAAATTAAAAAAAAACGGTATAGCAAAGTTGTTAACTGAGTTTATAGTTCATTTAGAAGATCCCGCAGTGTACTTCATATGCCGATTTGTTGCAGCACCCTACCCTTCCCTCCGCACCCACTTCACTGTTAGAGACGGAGAGTAGGCGACTTTGCAACACTGCTCAATGCAATACAGCGGCGTAGCCTAACGCTGGAAATACAAAGTTTAAACATGTAATATAATATTAATATTAAAGTCATTTAGAAATAATATTAAAAGACAAGCTAAATTAAACATCTCTATACAGTCATTTAAAAATGCCTACGCGAATTGCCTTGGTATGCAATTTGAGCAAGTATTAAATCACAAATGTGGTTACTGACCAACAGATGATTTTACATGAAACGTTAATTAAGGGTAAAGTTTGCTGCGAACAACCAATTATACCACTTGTTCAGATTAAAATTACAGAATGACATCAACAGCTGTTTAGTAAATGAGCAAATGCAGTGTGACCAACATTATGACATTAATAAAGTAGTTCAATAACAGAGATGCAGTCATACTATACACGCCCATCTATTTGTGCGGTAAAAATACATATTGAGCATTTGCAGTTTCTATTCAAAATCAATTAGCCTTCATTTATACGTTAACTTCTATGGTATGATTTACATTTAACATTCTCACAAGAAACGCACAGCCTAAGAATAGTAAACATGACAAAACTTGGTTTTTGTTATTTTTTATAGATTTGCAGTATCTTTGTTTATATCACCTGAATCAAGACAAACTGATTTTTATGCAGATGTTGGTTTTATGCATATCGCTGATGAATAAACGAATTGACCGAAATCCTAGCAAAGTAAATGAAATAAATTTAACTTACCAATACTAATTAAGCGTAAATTAAACAGATCTATAGATTTCTACAGCTAATTCGGTTAAAAAATCCTTTTTTTTAACTCCCCCAAAAAAGTATTGGTCGCATATATTTTTAAAAAAACAGAGGTCAGTAGTAGGCCCTAATTCAAAAATAAAGCCTGAATGCCGTTTTAAAAATTATGTATTTTAATCTTACTGATTAACGATTTTAAGTTTTTTTTCCAAAAAGAATTTTCGAAAAAGATATTTTATACATTTTGTTTACGTGAATAATGGTTTATTTGAACGCTTCTCAAATAATTAAACGAAAGTTTTTGGTAATATTTTTGTGCATTTATTAAAAAAAAAAATAATTGGATTCATTTAATCAAACTGTCGAAAAGATTCAGTTTGACTGTATACTTTGATTTACCCACTGGCTAAATGTGACACATAAAGTCAAGAAAGCAGAGGGATATTTTCAGTTAAAATCTTCAAGGTTGGTAGCTTCCTCATGATTTCACAAATAGAATGTTTAATGAAAAGTTTCACAGTACCGTATCACTGTATGAGCGACCACGAGACTACGTGTTAAATATTCTCATCACGTGATACTCCAGACCGGTTCCAATAGCTACTGGAGCGTGCCTTAACCTTCCTCAACAGTCTGGCAGGAAGCGCATCCGTCCGTCCGTCTACCTTTACTTCCCATAACACTTTCTGTACAGTGTAATGATTAATAATTTGTTCGAGCATAATCAGATAGATTAACAGAGATTGTGAAATTAGTCCGAGTGTTTGGTTTTTCACGAAAGCTAACGAATAAATTTTTTTGTTGTAATCATAAACATTTTGAAAAGACGTTCCAAGATGTGGGCAAAGTACACTAACATCCCAAATTGTCAGAAAGGTTATTCTCCAGAGGTCACCACAGACACATTACTGATCCATCAAAATCTCACAATAATTTTCTTCAAGATCACATTATTTTATACGTTATACTTCGTACAGTGAAACAGTTACACCTTCAGTAAAGAAACCTGTTAAATACTGCCCTTCACTCTGCAAAATAAGATCTAGGGATCTTCAAAAGCAACAGAATACGAAGACTTCTTGGAATTGTCAAGAAACTGAATGAACCAATGCGATCAAGTACACATTAACAACACAGAGAAGGATAAGTGAAAAAAATGTGGTTGAAAACCCAGAAGAGAAGAAAATAACAATGAAATTGATGAAGATGAGTTTTCTAAAAAAAAGATGACAAATGCGATTGAGGACCTTCGGAAGATACGCACCAGAAATGGATAGGAAAGAACTGAAAGGATGCAGATTAAAAAGTGTACAGAAAAATACTATCTTCTGACTAATTCTGAAGCAGCCTACATTAATCTTGGATGCTAAAATTCAAATCGCTTTCCTGTTTACTGGAATAGAGTCACTTGTTGAGGATGGAGGAAATAAATCTGCGAAGAAGATTCAGTTTGGAAAGTAGAAGAGAAGAAAGAGAAGAATGAAAATAAAGTGCGTTTTATAAGAAACGATGAAAAGATAATGCGACTGAGAATTATCGGAAGAAACGACCTGGGGGAGCTGAGGGATTGAAAAGATTTACAGAACTACATTCTTTACGGAGAAAAATTTAAACAAATTTTTATTGTCCTGTTTCAGAACTGAAAACGCTTAAGAAAAATCCTAACTTTAACTTATTGTGAAGTATAGTTCAATGATCCTGGATGTGCAAATTCAATATGCAGTATTATTGTTTATCTTTTGATAGCGTTCCTCCGGTACGTATGTTAAACACAATAAATGGTATAAAAATATGCACAAACTTCTCATATTTACCCAAGTTATTTAAAAAATGCAAACACCCGGTTCGACATATGTTCCCGTGTAAATATATTTACGGCTAAAGAAGTAAATTGGAAAACTTTAATGGTTTATTTCCAATGTGGATCACTGACTAACTAACGTTACCATGCATAGGCCTACATCATAAATATACGAGCAAAATCTTTTAAGTTGGCTTTGAAGGAGAAAATGGATATTCCGATTTTATCGATATCTGTCAAACCGTGTGTTTTGATAAGGTATGATTCGATTGTGATCGTATTGATTACATTTGAGCTCAGTTTTCTGAAAATCGTTGCGCCTATTTTTTTTTAATTGATTTGTATTCATTTTAAAGTTTCTTTAACAGAAAAAGGGTTCAAAAAGTAAAGTTATTAAAACTGTAATGATCGCAAATTCGCTTCGTTCCAAGCTATTACCACTTCCGGCAATGATAAAACACACAGGCTACAGTATTTGTTCCAAATAAAAAAATTACATATACTTCACACAGAGACACAGTTAAACTACTTCTTAGTACTTCAAAAATAAATTTTGTCATAGACCCAACGACAATAAGAACATACACTGGGTAACACTAATTGTAACCATGTTCAAACACGTATCAAGGCCATTAGTTGCACGCTACAGGGAGAACAGTTTTTTATCACCGCGTTGCATGTTTGCTTAATTATATTTATGCAAATTAAAAAAGGGTGGACAAACAGGCCCAGCTGGCGGAAGTCAGAAGTACTTACCTCCACTCCCCCTCGTGTGACGTTAGAGCCTTCGGTGTGATTATTAATACCCATCGCTTCCCGTGAGGGTTCTAATATATTACTCTTTCCCTATACACATATGCTGAAAATATAGTGTAAAATATGTTTTGGTAATTTGTTAAATAAACATGTTTTCAAGACGCCTAAGAAAAAAGTGTGGGTCTTTGCTAGAAGCTAAACAATTTTACGGCTCCAGATAGAAATTGAAAAATACACTTAGTCTACCTGTATTACAGATGAATTAATTTTTTGTTAATCTGGAATAAAAGCTGTTAGAAAATTATTTTTTTTTCTCAAGATATGATTTTGATCCAGGTTAACTCAAATGTTACAGGCAGCTACACGAAAACACTGAAAATTCCAGTCCAGGCATTTTAGACAAAAAAAAAAAAACAAAATTCATTACTTAAATAAGTGAAAAAGTGATACTGAGAACCATTTTCAGTGAAATTAAAAAAATTAAAGTTACGATTTCTTTTAAAATTTTGAATGACCGCGATTTGAAAACGGTTGAATGAACAACGAAGAATGAACAACCAATTCGCCATGCGTCAACGAAAATGTCCTAACTGTTACTAAAATTAATTTTTATGTCAAGTTTGAATTCAATCTGGACAAAATTGCGAACACACACACACACACACACACACACAAGGTGTTCTAGATTTATAATGATAGGAGCACATTATTATATAATGTGTTGGTCTAACAATGATGACTGGTCCAGCCCAGTGAAGATTTACTAAATATATGAAATCATTTTACTTTGTGACTGGACCTTTCAGGGAGGTAGAGAAGCGTATGTTTAACTGAGCTAAATTTAATAAAAAAATTTTAACATTTTATACAGATTTTGTGAAATTTCTTTTTTGTAATTTCTCGGAATTTTCGAAACATAAAATAATTACGGCAGCTGTCTCGATGACGTAACAAGAACCGAATTTCCAAAAGTATTTTTCTTTATCTTACACTTTATGAAGTTTGATTTCACCATCGTAATCAACATTAAAACCTACACATATACTGGCATTTCAAACCACATCGAATATACAAAAATGAACCCTGACTACTGTCAACAATTTCCTAAAAATTCAAAACGCTAATTTATGCTGTTTTTAACGCTGATTACGGATTTACCACGATAACCGCTCTAATATCTCACCTTTCTAAATGGAAATTCATTAAAAAGGCCTGAACACGTTTAGTTTAAATTTTATTTACGTGAAAATGTAGCCTATACCGGTTGTGAGTAGCAATCACGCGAAATTACCGGCACTTCCTGTCGGAAGTAATTTCAATAACTCAATTAAAATCAAAAAAAGCTCGCACCACAGTCTTGTTTTAAAGATGAAGGATAGACGTTTATGTTAGTACTCGCTCGTGACGACTGGACGACGCGACTGCGAACAAGTAAAATGAAACAACGATTTTCACCATTCCGGTTTAACACGAAAACGGATTCATATTTCGTAAACAAAGTACCCTATGTGATTGTTAGATTTTAATAAACTTCAATATAGCCTACTAGGTTTTACGAGATTAATGTATCACGTAATTGGATTTGACACGAAAACGGATTCATATTTCGTAAACAAAGTACCCTATGTGATTGTTAGATTTTAATAAACTTCAATATAGCCTACTAGGTTTTACGAGATTAATGTATCACGTAATTGGATTTGACACGAAAACGAATTCATATTTCGTAAATTAATTACCATATGTGATTGTTAGATTTTAATAAACTTCAATATAGCCTACTAGGTTTTACAAGATTAATGTATCACGTAATTGGATTTGACACGAAAACGGATTCATATTTCGTAAATTAATTACCCTATGTGATTGTTAGATTTTAATAAACTTCAATATAGCATACTAGGTTTTACGAGATTAATGTATCACGTAATTGGATTTGACACGAAAACGAATTCATATTTCGTAAATTAATTACCCTATGTGATTGTTAGATTTTAATAAACTTCAATATAGCCTACTAGGTTTTACAAGATTAATGTATCACGTAATTGGATTTGACACGAAAACGGATTCATATTTCGTAAATTTTACCCTATGTGACTGTTAGATTTTAATAAACTTCAATTTAGCCTACTAGGTTTTACGATATTAATGTATCACGTAATTAGATTTGACACGAAAACGGATTCATATTTCGTAAACAAAGTACCCTATGTGATTGTTAGATTTTAATAAACTTCAATATAGCCTACTAGGTTTTACGAGATTAATGTATCACGTAATTGGATTTGACACGACAACGGATTCATATTTCGTAAATTAATTACCCTATGTGATTGTTAGATTTTAATAAACTTCAATATAGCCTACTAGGTTTTACGAGATTAATGTATCACGTAATTGGATTTGACACGAAAACGGATTCATATTTCGTAAACAAAGTACCCTATGTGATTGTTAGATTTTAATAAACTTCAATATAGCCTACTAGGTTTTACGAGATTAATGTATCACGTAATTGGATTTGACACGAAAACGAATTCATATTTCGTAAATTAATTACCATATGTGATTGTTAGATTTTAATAAACTTCAATATAGCCTACTAGGTTTTACAAGATTAATGTATCACGTAATTGGATTTGACACAAAAACGGATTCATATTTCGTAAATTTTACCCTATGTGACTGTTAGATTTTAATAAACTTCAATTTAGCCTACTAGGTTTTACGATATTAATGTATCACGTAATTAGATTTGACACGAAAACGGATTCATATTTCGTAAACAAAGTACCCTATGTGATTGTTAGATTTTAATAAACTTCAATATAGCCTACTAGGTTTTACGAGATTAATGTATCACGTAATTGGATTTGACACGACAACGGATTCATATTTCGTAAATTAATTACCCTATGTGATTGTTAGATTTTAATAAACTTCAATATAGCCTACTAGGTTTTACGAGATTAATGTATCACGTAATTGGATTTGACACGAAAACGGATTCATATTTCGTAAATTAATTACCCTATGTGATTGTTAGATTTTAATAAACTTCAATATAGCCTACTAGGTTTTACGAGATTAATGTATCACGTAATTGGATTTGACACGAAAACGGATTCATATTTCGTAAATTTTACCCTATGTGACTGTTAAATTTTAATAAACTTCAATTTAGCCTACTAGGTTTTACGATATTAATGTATCACGTAATTAGATTTGACACGAAAACGGATTCATATTTCGTAAACAAAGTACCCTATGTGATTGTTAGATTTTAATAAACTTCAATATAGCCTACTAGGTTTTACGAGATTAATGTATCACGTAATTGGATTTGACACGAAAACGGATTCATATTTCGTAAAGAAAGTACCCTATGTGATTGTTAGATTTTAATAAACTTCAATATAGCCTACTAGGTTTTACGAGATTAATGTATCACGTAATTGGATTTGACACGAAAACGGATTCATATTTCGTAAATTAATTACCCTATGTGTTTGTTAGATTTTAATAAACTTCAATATAGCCTACTAGGTTTTACGAGATTAATGTATCACGTAATTGGATTTGACACGAAAACGGATTCATATTTCGTAAATTAATTACCCTATGTGATTGTTAGATTTTAATAAACTTAAATATAGCCTACTAGGTTTTACGAGATTAATGTATCACGTAATTAACTGCACACTATTCATCAACAGGCACAACATATACAGACAGACAGACCAGTACAAAACACTTTTTTTTTTGACTCAGGGGTTCAGAATGTTTGAATCAATTATCAAAATTTTAAAAACAAATTTTTCCCTATCACTATTACATCATAACCTGTCCAATGCTTAAACTCTATTACACGGTTGACGACAAGTATTTCTCTGTGAATTGACTAGATTCGAAGCATATAACAGGCCGGAATATTCTTAACGGACAAATTCAGTAAAGAAGGATTCGTGACCGCTAATTTCTCCCTAAAACATTTACCGAAAGAAAGCAACAAGTGAACAGGTTACGTTGAACTTTTATTTCTGATAAAATCCGTCTCGCTTTGACAAACGGCAATGTTTTACAGCCGGCTTTAGAAGGTCTGAGCGAAACAAAATATTTTTTGTTTACGTCACGGCAAATCGCGATTAAATTACCAAACACCTGTTGAACTTGGCACACGCGATCGTCACTTTCACAGCCTTTTAGATTACTATATTTCTGGAGGGTAATTTTGTCACAGAGGTGCACAGTCAAGCCCGGTTTCGATACGTCTTATCGGACAAAGTGGTTCGCGCGAATGCCGTTTTCCAATCATGTTCAGGATAATTTTTCGTCAATGAAAGTTAGATATTCGCGAAAAGCCGAATCTCAATACTGAAATATTGAAAAAGTATTTCAAAAAATAGCAACAATTTACTTAAAATAATACTTTGCATTTTACAAGAAAAGAACGAATCCCGATTGCCGTGAAATTCTACAGAGACATTAGGTTCATGTTCATAATTTTTTTTTTAATGCTAATGAAGATTTTAACACGATTATAGATATGATTCACTATTACATTGATAAATCATTTTATTTTATTTCTTCTTCTTCTTTTCGTTTCACCCTCTTTGGGGTACGCTGAATCAATCATTTCTTGCGCGCTGTACTTTTCTTTGTTCCCAGTAGCTCTTCATTCTTTCCGATCTTCTTTTCCTCTCCTCTTCCGAAATGACAGGTTTAGGTCTTATTTTGGTTTTATCTTGGAATCTTATTCTTTCGTCCTTGGTACTTATCTTAGCAGTTTGGATAAGATTTTATTTTCAGCAGTTCTTATTTTATTTCATTTATTTATTTATTTATTTTTTTGTGTTTAACGTCCGACTATTGTGCACACTTGGGCTAATGCAGACGATGAGATGATTTATAGCGTATGAAAATGCCAAGCCCTGGCCGGAAATCGAACCCAAGGGGAAATCGAACCTAGGGGTGAAAAAAATGTTCAAATAAAGTTTTGTTTTTATTTTATTGTAATGACCGCCATTTAAATGGATTCCCACATAGCCGCCGCCAACAGAATTTTGTAAGCTAACACTAATACGCGCGCGCACACACGCATAATTATATAAAGGCTGATTTTTGCAACTTACTGCAAACAAAATTTTTTTACGATATTTTTCATCACGAAATTTCCTGTTTAATATTGTGAATTTGGGAACGAAAATCCTAATTCAGAATAATAATATTACTTAAACTACAAACTAGTAAAATTTTTGCGAATTTCTATGGTAAAATCAGCTCTTGGAGAAGCCATCAAGGTAAAACCCAGACCTTGAAATGAACAGAGAACATGACGTCTAAATCACTTTTCAGGGGGTCGTATTTTTCCTGTAGTAGTTTATTTATTGTTAGTGTATATGTTATGCCCTATATGTAAATGCTTATTAGTTTACCAATTTGTATATTACTGTTATTCTGCATTAGAAATATATGTTGAACAAATAAATCACTTGTTACTGAAATTAGTTGAAGAATTGAACCTAATGTCAGATTTCCAAGAAAGTGTAAGATAACAAATTTATTTTGTCTAACTAAAATTTTGGATAGCCTCCATTTTGAAATGGTTCAACAGGTTTTGCTAGGTAACTAATACTTTGTATGAGCCCTAAACTACAACAGTGATTTCAGAATATATCACATGTTTTCATTGGCTATCACAAGTATTACAAAAATCAATTTTTGTGCCAATTTTTAAAGAAATAATTGGGAGTGCACACACACACACACACACACACACACACACACACACACATATAGTTTTCTCACATTTTTAAAATATACTTGACACATATTTTTAAAAGTTTTTTTACGTTTCTTGGACATTTTAAGGTTTAGCCTGTCACAATCTTAGAAAATGAACAAAGTAAAGAATTTAATCACTTTTAAATCCAACAGAAAAGATAACTGAGTAATTCAATATTCACTACAATGGAGGTTCAACGGTGGCACACACAGGTTGTTAACTGTCAAATAAAAGTCTTGATCAGATCCTGGCTTTTTGGAAAGGATTTTGTTACTGTCAACCCGAATAATTAAGAAAGACATTTGGAACGAAGAGGAAATAAATTTATCACAATCGCGCATTATATAAATTAATTTATAATTGAAAACTAATTAAAAATATGATAATTTAATTTACTTTCTTGGATTAATACATATATTTGGTATAAAAACATTGCACAAACTTTCACATGATCAGTTATTTCCTCGAAAATTTCGATTCGAAAGATATTGAAAACACTTCGGAAGCGGCATAACTTCTTATCAGATTGTACTCAAAATTTTATTGACATACAAAGTATTAACTGAAAAAAATTAAATGAGCAGCTGTTATGGATTATTTGAATTTACTTCAATACCAAAAATATATTATATTATAAATTCCCTACACTAACTTCAGTTATGAAGTTTCACATTTGACCAAAATTTGAAGCTATTTTTAAACCAATTTTTAAATTTTTCACAATTTTTTCGAGACGTTTTGAGTAATTATAGGACTATAAGTAAACTTTTATTAAAATCGTTAGAGCTGACTTTGATCAAATTTGATTTTGAAAGTGCTACAGACAGCGTTTTGAATTGTTTTACACTAAACATTGAAACGTAATTGAAATGTAGTAAACAGATACTGGCACTATCAGCTCATTGAAGCTACATCGTATAAAATACTTATTATCATTTTTAAATTTCAATGCATTAATAAACCCTGACCGCTGTGCGCGACAACTGCGTACGGTATTATTTCTTGTTGCAGGGCACACCGTTATTTAAATAATTTAACTGAACGCAAGGAATGTTTTTGCAGCATGTGTTTGTTGTTCACTGGAAAATGATCTATTATTGTGGCCATCATGGTAAGACCCAGACCCTTAACCTTGAAATGAGCGCCGATTTTGACCTCTCGATCACTTAAATATTACGTATGTATGTGGGAGCGCGCGTGTGCTAACTAACGTTCTCATGTTTGCCCTTTTGGCACGATCTGATTTAAATTTGACACAAAAATCAATTCTGATAATATAATAAGTAGCTTGGGCACGTTCAAGTTCATTATCCAACAAAATTCGTTCAACAGTTCAAAATTGTGATCATTAAAAATCACTAACTTTTTTAAAAAATTGACTTCATCGTCGTAACCAGCGTTAAATTTTCACTTTCCATTGAGAATTTATGCATAGGCCTACTTAATATTTTAATAAATGTAGATTTTAACGCTGATTACGACGTTGAAAACTAATTTTCAAAAAAGTTAACGATAAAAATACATAATTGACGGGAACTCGCTATTTTCTCAGAGAATCAGTTGCATCCCTCCATTATTTACAGGAAGATGAATCTACTGACGGTTTCAGGCGTCTCGACACATTAAAACGAGAAGCGGGAACTATTGAATGAGTCATTTCATGAGCCATAACTCATTCACCGCAATAACCGCACAGATTGGATGAAGTAGAGGCTTTAAATAGCAACAATAATGTGCAATGTGCGCGACACATGTCCCACATATGTGTGCTTGTCTACTCACTGTCACGTCTCTTAATTTAATTTAACTTTAAAATTGGCTCTCCATCGATCAGCAGCTGATGGAAAACAATACTTCGATTGATTATTAGCGAATCACGGTATGACCCAAATTTGGGGGGGGATTAAAATGTGTACATATTTAAATGTGTGTGTGTGTGTGTGTGTGTGTGTGTGTGTGTGTGTGTGTGTGTGTGTGTGTGTGTGTGTGTGTGTGTGTGTGCGCGCGCGCGCGCGTGTGTGTGTGTGTGTGTGTGTGTGTGTGTGTGTGTGTGTGTGTGTGTGTGTGTGTGTGTGTTAGGACGCTCACGTTCTCAATTTTGGTCCTATTTAATTCAAACTTGGCACAAAAATCGATTATGATAATAGCTTAAGACAAGTTTGTTCACCAGAAAAATTACCGCTGTTTCAAATCTTCAAGAAATCGTAACTTTTTTGTCTTAACGTCTTTTGAAAAATCGAGTTCAACATCGTAAACATCGTTTAAAACTGGCTAAATTTAGCATTTTGAATTTTCAAAATCCATTAAAGTTACAAATTTTTACCGGCGGTCAGAGTTCATTTTTCAATTTTCAAGTACATTTGAACGTTTGAAATGCTAATATTTGGAAATCCTTTTTCGTTACGTCCGCGAAACAGCTGCGTGCCAAGATTATTTAAAAAACAAAAATGGAAATAGTGTAATTATGCAATTGTCTCTCTGACGTAATGTAAACGAATTTCCAAAAACGAACAAAATTGAATATCATTGAAAGCGGTAGTCATATACGCATTTTTTTATTTTACACAATGGTGACTTTTAGAAATATTAAAAAAACTGTTTCTACTTCGTTTGAGTATTTTTAAAGAAATCTAAATATTTTACTTTCTAATTTAGGTAGACTTTACAGCTGATAACAATCGTGAAGTCATTTTTTCAAAATATTTCGATAAGCGAATGAACTAAAACACTGTAGGTTTTCATTTTTTATAAAATTTAATAGAAGTGAATTTCTAAAAGTATTTTTCTCTACTTAATCTCTTTTTTTAAATTCTGATTCCACCATCCTAATCAGCATTAAAATCTGCGTATATTATCACCTTAAACTTTCAGTTTTCATGGAAATGCCAAAATGAACCGTGATTGCGTCAAATTAAATGTCTTAATTGCAAGGATTTTAAAAATTCAAAATATTAATTTATACCGTTTTTAACGTCATTACGATGGTGAAATCAGGTGTAATTTAACGGCCCGTTAAAAAGTGAGCTGCAGGTCAGGATTGGCGCTCACTTCAAGGTGCCGAGTCTGGGACTTGCAATGCTCCAATAACTCATTTTCCAATAAAAATTCGCTAAAAATCAGTTGTTTTTTTTATTGGCTGTAATGGTTTAGTAGCATCAAGTACCATAACAAAACGTATGAGTCGCTTAACGATCCAAAAAAAGTTCGATTTTTTGAAAAAAACCCGAAAAATCGTATCATTAGATTTTGACCACAGATAGGCTAACTCAAATCGATGTCTCAAATTTGAAACTAAAATAGCCTTTTAAGAGTAAAACGGAAACAAACTAAAACTAACTTTAACCTCCATGGGAGAGGGTGGTTTCGTTTTGATTTTGTATGGATTATCATAAAATCGAAATTCTTAGACCACCAAAACTGTTAATTTCCGTGTATGCAGGCTTCACTATGTCCCTTTAAATTCATCTGAGTGTGACAAGTCCATGTACTGTACACTTTAACAAATTAAACTCAAAAATTTACATTAAACTAAACACATAAGAGCTTAAGTACATAAAAAACATTAGAATTACTCATATCACTGCCATTAATTTAAAAATAACGTACAAATAATAAAAAACCAAGACAAAATTAAAACAAATAACTAGGTTATGTACCTTGAAGAAGCACATTTCCGACCGAGAGTTGATGACCGACTGTAAACTACATGGAAGAGTGGGAAACGCAGTTCTGCTCGGATAGAACGACCTACATTAGTTATGCCAAGTTTTCAAGGTCAATTTATTTGTTATGGAAATGAATGAAGAAGAAAGTCATCTCTCTGGCAAAGTTACCAAGTTTTTTTTAATTTTTTTTATTTATGAGCCACAATAGAAACGTCGCTGTTTGTCGTGCCAAAATATTTGTAAACAAAACATTCGGCTGCGCCATTTTGTTTATTAAAATTCTAGTTTCTTTGCATAGATAGCTTAATCTGTAGAGTTATGTGACCTTTTATCATAATTAAATGAAATCGTTAAAGCAAAGGATAAGTGAATTTATTTGGCGAATTTATAAATATAAATTTTAGCTTCCGATAGTTCGAGTGTTACACGAAATGTGCACAGATCACACTTTTAGTCACCAAGTAGTTAGTAATAAACACAAGTATTTGACTGGATAAAAGTTTTATATTTCACACTCTAATGCTGTTTAAAGGGTAAAATCAGAATTTCAAAAAGAGGGTAAGATAAAAAAATACTTCTGGAAATTAGCTTCCATCACGTCAGCATCACAAGTGCGTGCCGTAATTTAGAAAGCACATCGTGTTTGATATTAATTAAAAAAGATAATACTAAAACCGATTTCGATTTTTTGTTTAACGAAAGAAATTTGATACGAATTGAAATGTAACATGCGCGCATACAAAGACCGAGAAAAATTCGCGGCCGGGGAGGGGTTTATTTTCGTTTTTCCATTTAGGCTATCCCTAAAGCCATTTCTTTAAATTTAGACCTATGTATCCCCTTTAATCAAGCCTAAATATCGTGTCAGACTATAAATTTAAAATTTTAGCAAAACGTGCCGAATAAATTTGAAACATTATTAGGCTTTTTTGGTTTCATTCGAACCGGGATACATGTGTTTTGTTAGTTTAGGAACTATGTATAAGCATTGTTTTTAACCGATTTTGAGTTTTTTGACTAAGGCATACAAATCTAATTAAATTGATTTCGATAAATGAAAAACGATCTATATGTCAAATTTCATTGAAAACGGTTAATTCGTTCAGGCTCGAACAATGCACAGACAGATGGACAAACATTTGCGGCAAAACTTTTTTTCTCTCAACAAATAAATAAAAATTCAAGGTCGATTTTTTCACGATCACCTTTAGCATTTAGATCCTAATATTAAAAAAATTAAAACATTGTAATTATGTCAATTTCCGTAAAATTAAGTAAAATCTAACATAAAACATTATACGTGAAAATAATAATAATTGCTGTTCTTGTTTAAATTTTATAGATTTATTTTTGTTTTTCGTTTGTGTTTCACAGTTTGTGTCATTAGTAATAATTGAAACTAATGAAGTCGGGGAACCAACGAAACGCACAAAAAGTCAAACTCTATATAAAAGGTTTTTATATCCATGTCTCAAACACGAATACAAGTGGTAGCTATATAAAACCACCGACATTTAATTTTAACGGTGTATTTTGCTGTTTGGATCCATTAACCGATTTCATCCTTCCATGGGAACAGCTGAGTAAGTCATTGTCGTGCCATCGCCACTGCCATCATCATTAACACAAAGCTCAAGCATAGTTGCAATTCATGTTGTATTTTCGCCGCGGACTGGCTGCCTTACAAGCTGTCAGCAGGGCAAGAGAAATGTCTAGCTGCAATTTGCATCTCAACAATATAGGACGAGGATTTCATTTGTACAATGCAAACGAAGGTACACTGTTCTTGGTCATTAAGTGTACTTTTCCATATTCATGAATTTGTAGGCGGGCTTATTTGCAAAGCTCCTGGCAACGTTTTAATTAAGAACCACTGTCTAAGTTTGTGTTTAGACTCATCCATATATAAATTATTCTTTAGATTGCTTTTTACCAACGATAAACCTTATTATTAGGAATAAATATTATATGTTATTAATAATAATATAATAAATATTATATTACCAGACACAGCACTGAGAGTAAACTGCGGCTCTAAGCTGATATAAGTTGGAGTTATAAGTTATAAGCTGATATAAGTTGCAACAAATGTAAGAGGCCCTGTGGCAAGCAGGAGACTCTATCTAACATGGTCGACAAGATGTAGGCGAAAGTGTTGACAAAGAAAAATACATGAAAAGGATGACTTCAGTAAAAAGGTCGATAGATTTTATCTTTTTGCATTAGACCGCCAAAAATTTTTCGCACTAGACCAAAAGGAAAACACTAGGTATTACAACGCAAGAAGGGAAGAGACAAGATGGAAGATGCAGATTGATGGGCGTTCATAGCGAGTGAACCCAGAGTACGTCTTTGGAACACATATGTGATGTTTACCCATCACGGGTTTTCGCTTATTACCTGTAAAGATAGGGAGATCGTTCTGACGATACAGAGACGACTGTAGAAAGGCAGAAGATGTTAGAACTGCGCGAGATCAATACTGAGAAGTTAGTGAATTACTATTACTATTGGCACGTGATTGGCAAATAACTGGAACATGTTGTAAGAGCATGTTACTTTGATAACGGAAATAATAACACTGTAATTGATTAACTGGTTAACTTGGATTATACAGAAGTTATAACCAGTAAGGCAGAAATACAAGGTACTTCAAGCCTCCTCTACACTCTTGAGAAGTTGCATGAAGTCGGCCTAGAACAATTAACGTTAGTGTAGTTGTCCCATTCGGCTTACCTCGGTAAACCTCGTCCACAGTCGGTACCTTGTTCCACAGAAACAGAAGACCGTTTTGTCTATAGTTCATTCCATAGCCTATTAGTAGATAGTACGCAAAAAATCGACGCTGTCATTTAAATTTAGCGTGAACCATATCCAATACTCACAATTCTTGGTTCAAAAGTAATACAGTAGATTTAATATTGTACGTTTTAAACTGCTTCCACACCAAGCAAACATCCGTCAAACATGTTGGCCAAACACGTTCGCGCAGATAAATAACTACGAACATTTCCAGTTTGTCCCAAAAAAAAAAAAAAAATGTTGGGGTAAACATAGTTGGACAAACTTTTTCTTCGGCATTTGAACAGTCTCCTTCAGCACTGCCACGTGAGATATATTTTTGTGGAAGGTTAAGTGTATTATTAAGTAATGGATAGAGAAGTGCGATTACGACTTACGTGTATTGCAGCTGCTTTCGTTGTGACGAACAAACCACGTCGACGTAGGTGGTGGCAAAGACAGTTATTTCAACGGCGGTTTCCGTATAGTTGTGAAGATTTGCGCTGTGACTCTACGACTAGCTGACTTTTTCAAAATTTTCTGGAATTTCCAATGCAGATTTTGAATTTTAGTGAATAAAATAAGATCAAGCACAGCTCGGAAAAAGTAACTATCGTGAAGCAATTAATGTGAGCGATCGGCTAGCAATTACCCTAAGATTTTTAGCTACAGGTGACTCATACCATTCTTTAATGTACTTATTTAAAGTTTCTAAGAAGATTATTTCAGAAATCGGGCCTGTAGTTTGCACAATCTTAGTGAATCAGTTGTCAGAGTACATGAGAATATCATCCACTTCAGAACAATGGAGATCAGTTCCTGTTGGTTATACATATACGAGTCCCATGGCAGTTCGATCAGTGTATTGGAGCACTCCGATGGAAAACATATTGTAATTTTAGCATGTGCCCATAGTGGTTCCGAGTAGTTTAACTATAAAAAAAACAACAAAACAAGTGGGGTGTTCAAAAACAGTAGTTTTGGGGAAATCATTCAAAATGATGAAAGTTTACCAAGAGACAAACATCTACCAGGAAGAATATTTGCCGTGCCCCACGTTATTGTTGCGGATGACGCATTTGCTCTACACAAGCATCTTCTGAAGCCATTTCCAGGGCAACAACAAAAAGGAAGCAAAGAAAGAATATTCAATTATCGCCTCTCTTGGGCTAAAAGATGTTCTGTGAAAATGCATTTGGAATTCTAAGCTCAGTATTCAGAGTCCTGAGGAAACCAATGACCTTGGGTCCAGAAAGAGCTACAGTTGTAACGGCTGCTTGTGTATACTTACACAATTTCCTACGGGCAAGCAAGTCCTCAGTGAACACTTATACGCCTCGCGATGCTGTGGACCATGTTTTACCTGTTGGAACTATAATACCCGGAGAATGGAGAAAAGACCATTCTTTTTACGGACTTACTCGAATCGGCCGCAAGCCTAGTGAGTTTGCTCAAGGAATGAGACAAGATAATGCTACCTACTTTGTATCTGACATTGGCAGTGTACCTTGGCAACACGATTACATGTAAAGGTTCTAAACTCATGATTGTAAAAACATATATACTTATTATTATTATTCGTTGGAATAAAAATGATTTCAACAACTAATAGTATTTTTAACTATAAAAATTTGTATAATTTATAGATTTATTAAACAAAAAAACTTGTTCGGAATATTTCGATATATTTGTGTTTATCTTCCACTGGCAGATAAGTATAATAATTACATAATAATGAACTGAGGAAGTTGTCAGCAAATTTTCGTCGTAGGCATAGGATTGCATTTCGGCTTCAAAAATTAGATTGTCAATTTTATTTTTCAATATGCAGAGTCTTTTAATTTTTTATTTTTCTTAGCCTATTGACAATATGTTGAGCATATACAGCATGCTCATCCCTAGGTGCTTCTTTGATCCTATCATAACAATCCTTCATTACATTGATTGATTCGTCAGCAGCTTCCGCTCGTGTTCGTTTCTTGCGTATTATATATTTAGGTAAGCCTAGTGTGACACTGGCGTACTGATGCGGGAAGTGTAAGTAGAAGTCAATGATTCGTAAATGTCGTTCGTAGTTTCGACTATAGTGCTGTCTTCCCCGTTACTATGGCTCTCATTCTATCCAGGCACACAACAAAATGTTTCCCTGAGTGTATTTTTGTCAGCCAAAAAACCTAAATATTTCAAACCCCACTTCACTAGTACTCATTCCTGATTTTGTTATAATAATTGACAGAGACTTTTTTTCTCTGAGGTATTGGGAAAGTAGATATTCAATTTTTTTCTTCACTTCTTCAACATTATTTATGTCTAACTCTTTAGAAATTTCTGAATATAAATCTCTTCGTTTATATTTGTCTTTATAAAGTTTGTCACTATTATTCCACAGTAACGGACGTAGTTCGTATGCCTGAGTCAACTGAAAAAGTCGTTCTTGGGTCCAAAATTCTTTGCTCATCTTTACTGTACCTCAAAAACACAATTGTCACTTAAAATAATCCCACAATACACTCTATAAACATACAACACTTAAAAATAATTGGCAATGCGGACTTCTCTCATCGACAGATTTCTCAAAACTACGGCAATTGTTTGTGCTTTGTTCGCTGTAAGAGCGAACAAATCCCTCGAACAAACATGGCGGGCTTCCCCCTCCCCAAACGAAACCGAATCACATTGTTTTGTTCGGAGACGCGTCCACACCAGACTAACATCAAATGTTTGTATTCAAACATATTATTGTTTGAAAAACTTGTTTGACATACACTGTTCGCCCTGTGTGGATGAGGCTTTAAATTATATTTATGAATGACGAGAGATTTACATAGGCCTATATACAACATGACTAAGAATACCAATAACTCAGTTCCTTCATAAGCCCAGAAGACAGTGCTGGGAAAGCATCGTTCAAACGTTGCTAGTAGGCGTACCAGTGACTGGCAAAATGTTACATCTTGTTGCCAGATACTATGGCGCCAATGAAACAAAAATGTTTGGTTTACTAGCAGGCGTTTCCCCCCACCATCACATTTTAGAACTGGTATTTAATTGCTTGCACCGTGTAAACTTTTCAACGCTTGTCGATAGTCGTTAATCCATGCCAGTGTATTGATAAATACTGGTATGTTATTGTATAATCACTGTGAAAGCGAATGCCCCTAAAATGTCTATGCGTATTAGGGAAGAAGAAACTGCTAAGTCTGTCAGTTTTTTTTTTGTGTTTAACGTACGACTATTGTGCACATTTGGGCTAATGCAGACGATGGGATGATTTATAGCGTATGAAAATGCCAAGCCCTGGTCGGGAATCGAACTCGGGTCCTCGGGGTGAAAGCCCAGTACGTTATCAACTAGGCCACCGAGGCGGCTTGTCAGTTTATTGATCAAACGAAGAGAGGTCCGTTTCAACTCGACCGTTCGGCATTTGGTTTGTGTTTCTTACGCAGTTTTGAGCAAACTCATTGCTCGATTGTTTTGAAATTTGGTAGGAAGGTACTTTGTATAAAGCCCGAACGATTTATGTAAGGTTTTTCCTCCATTTACTTCCGTTTGAAAATGGCGGTCTCTGATTTATAATGACAAGGCCCGAACGATGCATGTATAACATTTTTCCCATTCACTTACGTTTCAAGATGGTGGCCTCTGACTTAACTATGACAGTGTAATTGCGTTTCTTTTTGTTATTTTGAGGCGAAAAGCACATTAAGGCTATTATAGCCTCCGTAAATGTAAGTGTGAGTGTAAAGTGTTAAAGTCGTAAGTGTAGTGTTTTACGTGTAAGTGTGTGTTAGACTCGGGTACCGCGAGGGACGTCTAAATCCTCTCAATAGGTGCAGCTAGTCTATAGCCCCCTGCGGAGTAGTGTAATTGCGGGATATATGCTGTAATTCTAGCTGAACAACAAGGTTTATCATAATTTTGACCGCTTCATGGAGAGCATAAAATTTTCAATAATTGGACTAGTATCCTTTTCGTAAATATTACGATTACCGGTTAAATTGGCGGAAAAGGGGGAGCTGTCGCAGCGCTGTCGTGGGAGCTCTGTATACTGCGAGGTCTACTGTTCTTTGAACTATTATAGTGAGCATGAAAATCTGTGGAATATCACAGTACCGACATGTTTGCAGTGGAAATAGTGAATGAAATTAACATAGATGCAAGTGAATTTTACAACTCAACTAACTCGTTTAACTGATTAGGCCAATTTATATGACTGTTTCGTAAAAATTGCATAACCGCAATATGGAACTAGATCAGCAAAATGCGTGCTGGTGGAAACGTTGAGACAGACCAAAAATGTTCCTGAACTGTAAACAAAATTTTGTACAGACATTTTAATTTTGGGCTTTATAAATGACGGTAAGCTTTAGTTACTTTATGAAAAGCCTAACAAAGGGAATATAAACGAAACTTTTAGCTAGGTAAAGCAGAGCAATAAAGAGAAAATTAATTTCCCAGACGCCCATTCAGTGGTGTCCCCAACGCAAGCTGAGGCTTATTATTTGCTTTACAAACCAATTGCGTCATGTTTTGCGTAAATGTAATCAAGTGGCGGTGTCCAGCGTGAATGGAATCTACTCAACGGAGCCACTCGGCCTTTTTGTCCTCGCCGATCAATGGCCACACAAAACGACTCTTTATTTTAAACACCAAAAGAGAAAGTGATTACATAACCTACTGACAACACGTCATGGTTCTGTAATCAGACACTGTATCGATTTCTAACAAACAAAATACATTATGCAAAAACCTTATCACGTTCAATTATTTACCCCAAAAAATCCGGTGCGAATTACTATTGGTAAAGAATCGGTAAAAGAGATTCTCAAATTTGACAACATACGGATATTCATAAAACAAGTTAGTGTTTTAAAAAAATTGTGGTTTGAGATTAATTTAAAAGAAACTACGATGGCAAGTTTTCGATTTAATACTTGTAAACCACAATATTCATACTTACAACTAGTGAACCGTAATATTTAATGACGTAATATTTACGTTTACAAATAATATATATTTGTTTAGAAATTACTGAGAACATATTACAAGTAAGTAAGTATTAACTTCATTACTAGTACTGGCAAATCTGTTCCACTTGGGACGTTAAATCAGTTTTACATTACCTGCGCTGGCAAGTCAGTTTTAAGATATTACTTAGCCTAATAAGTCATTTCTAAGCTACTGCCTGTATTGTTACTTCAGTTTCATTTCATACTCGCATTGGCAAGTCAGCTTCTCATCACTACTTGTGCTGGCAAGTCAGTTTCATTTAATTACTTGTACTATAAGTCAGTTACTGATGCTGTAATTTCATTACCAGAAAATGTTGTATTGGCAAGTCAGTTTCAAGACATTACTTGTGCTGGCAAGTCAGTTTCACTAATTACTTGCACTGGAAAGTAGCTACACTTAATTATTTGTTCTGGCAAGTCACCTTTACAGCATTACTTGTTCTTTCAAGTCAGTTTCACTAATTACTTGCACTGGAAAGTAGCTACACTTAATTATTTGTTCTGGCAAGTCACCTTTACAGCGTTACTTGTGCTGGCAAATCAGCCTCACTTCCATCACTTGTGTTGTAAATCAGTTTTCACATACCTAAGTAATCCTCAAGTCCGTAAGTCCCTTCCTTACAAGTCAAGTTTAAATTCATTAGTTGTGCTGCAAGTCCGTTTCTCAGTTTCCAGTCCGCGGAACACCGACCTCCGCCGCGTGGGTGTCACGAGAAGTTTGTAATTTAGGAAATTGCAGGAATTCAGGTCAGCTGGCAATGGCCGGAAGCAGCAGTGTAATTGTTGCATTGTGCTGTGGTTTTAAGGCCGCGACGTGATTGTCAGATCTTGCTTTACACCAGCCATTACATTATTGTGCATTGTGTTAGTTGTGAATTTAAGGAATCGAGATTCTAGATGCAGTTTTTTTATGTCTGAACTATGCACAATAAAACTGTGTACTTGTGGGCAAGCGTGTTCATTGTTCATACAGGGTAGAATGAAATTAGTATATCAAGGGCGTCACGAACAATTTTACTCATAGCCAGAAAAAGACCAAAAAAGTAACAGTGTTCGATCTTTGACTGTAATTACGCTATACTATTTATTATTTTTATGGTATTCGACTTTGAGGGTCAAATATCAAATATTTTTAAACGTTTTTATCTAACTTTTGAATCTGACAAAATTTATACTGCTAAGTGTAGTTTGAGCGTATTTGCAGAATATTTTCAATTTAAAAAAATATTGTCGAAACCATTTATTTTAAAAATTTCTTCAAGGCTATAACGGTGTCGATCAAATTCACCTCAACTGAATACTTGAATACATTTTGAGATTTTAAAATAAATATTTATAATTTTGCATTATGTTTTATAGAAAAATTACACAATATTTTATTCTAAATTACCTTTTAAACGATGAACAATTTAACGTAAAATTTTATTTTGCATTGACTTATTAAAAATAAAATAATAAGCAATTTTCAAAAAATGAAGTAAAACTAATTTAGTTCCATTTTTAAGCACTAAAAGAGTCTGCAACTGTAAAGTATTGGATTTAAATGCTTTAGAGTGGCCATCATGATAACACCCAAACCAGAACTTGAAATGGGCATCGATCCTGACTATGCGTGCGTTCGTGTGTTAGCACGATCATGTGCGCAATTTTACTCAGATGTCATTCAAACTAGGCACAAAAATAGTTTTCGTTAATACATTGGACAAGTTAATTCGTCCAACAATTTCAAAATGGCAGCCATTCAAACTCTTCAAAGAAAATAAGTACTTTTATCATAGATTTCTGGAAATTTGTTATCACAATCGTAGCACCTGATCAGCGTTAAAATCTACATAAATTACCATTTTCAAAATCCATCGATTTTACAAAAATGATTTGATCAGAGTTAATTGTCGTATTTCCAAACTCAATTTGAATTAAATGCTAATTTATGCAGATTTTAATACAGATTATTACGGTAAAATCAGATATGGAACGATTGTAAAATAAAACATAAAGAAGATTTTTCCTTATATCACGTCAGCGAGACATCTGCGTGCCGCGATTATTTTCAGTCCAATCGGGTAAGAGGACATTGTTTCTCGGTGCAAATTCATGACAATTTACAATCAGCTGATTCGTGATTTACTGTTTCAAAAGTGTTTGTAAACCTTTCTAAACATAGGAAAAAATGTTTCCAAGCGAATATTAGGTTTTAAAACTAGCCTTTTTAAGTGATATAGTTCTGTCTGAAGCATTTTGATTTAGCAGGCTAATTTCGTGACTACTGTTGTGTCTTTGCGCACATTTTACTGCGCATTTCCTGACAAAAAAAACCACAAACATGATTCGTGCGTTTAAACACAAGTCACGTAATTAAAATAAACTACGTGATTCTTTAACATAAGCATTGCGTTTTATTGCAAGCGCGTTCCTGGAACAACATTTATAATTGTGTTATCACAATGCATGTAGAAAGAAAATGAAATGCGACGGGAATATAGGTCCATAATTCTTTAAAACAATAATAGCGTTTAAACGTTTAATTGCAAAACTTGCCAGTTTTGTTGCCCAAATGTTTAAACCTTTTTCAGAACAGAATTTTCATTAAAAAAACTGCCTGTTAGAGCGCCATCATGGTAAAACACAGATCCGGGAAATGAGCGCGCGACCTTGTGTGGCGAGCGAGCGATACATACTCCTTCACGGATTGAAAGTGTGAATTACAACTGAAGAGAGAGAGAAAGGTGTAGCCATTCGACACAGTTTCTAGAAGAAACGCTGTTCAACGTTTAGTCAAAATCCTATATGGCATCTTAGCTGTGGTTCTGAAGACATATGTAACATATTAGGGGTTAAATGGTAAAGGACTTGGCAGTCCTTATTTCGCCTCTTAATAAAGGCATTTATTCAACTATTTATCTACTTATAATGTATAGCCTAACCTATTTTGAGAAATTAACCCTAGTTGCCGGGTTACCTCCTGAACCAGTTTGTCTGTGGAAGTAACTGAACGTTAGAAAGTTTGTGTAATATTTTTTAACCATGTTTTAACTGTTATTAATTGGCAACAGTACATTTTCTCTGAACCGCCTGATTTCGTGTACGCCCAGTATAGGCGATGATATATATCCAGACCAAAACTGGCGCTCTAGGGATTTCCATAATTAATTAGCTTGACCATAGGATACATAATTTCCCGCCGTTGCCTGTCAGGCACCACCGTAGCGGGTCGGATCAATACAATATAAGCCGGAGCCGCTACTTCACAAGGGATGTTTTTATAGACGCCACAGCTGTACAACTAAATCAATTTATTCCTTCAGTTATCAAATTTCATGCGCGCGCACGTTTGCTATTGATATCGGCAAGTTGATATCTTTATTAACTTTCGTTTCAATCTTGGTTTCAATTACTGACTTTATATTTTTCAATTAAAACAACCCCATATCGTTTTTAACTAACTAAATTAAATATTTGTAATTGCAAATTAACGAACTTCCATTTAAAATTGAACTGCTGGAGGACATCATGGTAAAATCATATATATATATATATATATATATATATATATATATATATATATATATATATATATAGCCTGACCGGGTTCGATTCCCGGTCAGGGCTTGGCATTTTCATACGTTATAAAATCATCCCATCGTCTGCATTAGCCCAAGTGTTAAACGTTAAACACCAATATATATAAAGACGCAGAAATAGACTCAACAGACGTTGAAGACAGGCACGCATACAGGAGAAAGATGCTCGGTTGGAAGGTCCCAGAGAATGAAATCCCAAAGAGAGCAGGGGTAAAATGGACGGAGGAGCGGAAGAGGATCCATGGGGACAGTATGAAGGAGGTGTGGAGGATTAGAAGGAACAAGACATGAGTCGGAGTGCTTTGCGTGATCCAACAGGGTCTATACGCAAATAATAATAATAATATATATTATATATATATACACATATATATACTGTATATACAATTTTTTAACAAGCCTTCAAACAGTGAAATAGACGTTCGGTTCCATGCTCATTTTAAGGTCCCGGCTCGGGGTTTTACCCAATTTGATACAAACTTGAATAAAAAAATCGATTTAACTTTCCAAACATCTTACACTTTTTTACCTTCCGAATTTGCCATCGTAATCTGTATTAATAAGCACTATAACATCTCAACTTAACCTACGTTTATTTTATAAAGCAAACAAAACACATATTTCCAAGTATAAGAAATAAAGTTGTTATAAATTGTTAACATTTTGAATGGCCGCCATTTAAAAACTATACACAACTGCTGTGAAAGTAATAGCGAAAACCATTTTTGAAAATTCATAACTCAAATCAGCGTAACGAATTTGAACAAATTTACAGTCCAGGAGAAATTTAAAAAAAAAAAAAACAAGAAATATTAAATGCGTTTAGAGCCTATATTTCATATTATAGTCTTCTTAGAACTACTATTAGCCCTTCAAAAGTCTGAAAACTAGAAAAAGTAAAATTGTAGACATATAAACGGATACATATGTAGTCTAACATTTTCTGTATGTTTCAAATGTTATTCAGATTCAAACAAAAATCCCAAATTTACGATTTTCCCTCTTTAAGAGCTACTTGTTCTTCAATTCAAATGGCACATTCAGATTCAGCGTAAAATTTACTTTAAATTTGATACCCCACTCAAAATAACCGGTACTTAACCCTTTCGAATTTTTTTTCCTGGCGAAAAACCACTAAGGTTATCATCGCCGTTCCCTTTCGAAAATGTTCAATATTCTCTACATAGAGGAAACTTTTCCTCTAACCGCCACAGTTTTTAAGAAAACATACTGTAAAACAACAGGGTTCTGCTCCAAGCAGTTTTGCTTTAGTTATCTATATAGGCTTTAGTTATCTATGTAGGCCTATGCCTACATTTCAAATCAATCGACTGAGCTCGATACCGTGCTCACGATAATTTCGTGACAAACAGACCAAATTTTGAAAGTTGTTTGGAAATCGATCCTGAACAAACTTACACAAAAAATATTTATTTTTTGAGCCATTTTGTATGGAGAATTTTGGTTAGTAAAACAATATACCCTTCGTCCTTGATTTCTAAGAATATAATAAAAAGTCAAAAAAGTGGAAATTTGTCCCCCCCCCCGTATATTTACTCAAGAAAACTCGTAATAGAAACTATTTCTTGTGATGAGATTATTGGCGCAGAACTCACTTCATAATAAATTATAAACGGTTACTTTCATTTTAAACAAGTATTGAAACGTATTAATTGTAGATTATCATAACTGAATGACACTACAGTACTAATAATAAACTTCGGAACAATCATTATTCACTGAACAATAGAAAGCGGCAAAGGTAAGAAGACACTAAACAAGCTCAGATAAGAAACACAAACAACATCTTTGTAAATTGCAGTAAACAAACAAGTAAATCTTTTTGAAGTTAAGATAAACTTGATATTTAAAAACGTTTTATCGCGTTATACGAAATGTATACAAACCGAACAGTCATTGTCTAAAAATAACTTTAAACAAATGTTAAATGTTTTCTTGTTGTTTGATTTAGCACAAAATGTTCGTTAAGAAGCTGATTAATGTGTTCAGAACTCAAACCAAATTTCGTCTCTTTTGTAAAACAAACGTTATTAGCCGTTTTTCAAAACACCGTCTCCCGTAAATAATTTCTTTCTTTTTAATAAAAGTTTGTTTTTCAGGTAAATTTTCGAAGTACTATAACAACACGTGCCGCAGAAAATTATGTTTGACAATTTCAAACAGAATTTTCGGCAAGTACACATTGAATTTAACTTTCTTTATCTTAAGTTAATTCTTAATTTAAAACAGATCTTGAGATTTTCACGGAAATGTCTGTTTTCAAATCGCCGTAGTCCAAAAAAAGTGGTTTTTACTTGGATCTTTGGATCTGTTCCGTTGGAGATTAAATTACCTGTACAATTTCGATGACGTTTGGGGCTTTTAATTTGTCCATAACTCGGAATCATTGTTTTCCAAATTTTAAAAGGTTTCCTTTTACTAGAAAAATAATATTTGACAAAAATAGCATTGACAAAACCAGTTTGATTAATGGTTTAAAGAACAACTCACTGCCTGGCCACGGCTTCACGACAGCGCTCGTAACCTTTTCCGTCAATTTAAACGGTAGCCATATTATTTACATAAAATGTAACTGGATCAGCTTTATTAAAAATGTTATGCTTTTTCCCCCACGAAGCGGTCAAACTTATGATAGGTCTTGCCGTTCAAACAGTATTACAGGTTTGTACCAGTATTGAGAGTGTACCAGCAACTACACTCTCATCGTCAAATCAGAGCCCGCCATCTTGAAACGAAAGTGAATGAAAATAACCTTTAACACACATCGTTTGGAAGTTAAACACGGTACCTTCGTACCAAATTTCAAAATAATCGGTTAATACGTTTGGTCAAAACTGCGTAAAAAAACAAACAAACCAAATGACAAACGATCGAGCTGAAACCGAGACTTCGCTTAGCTCGGTCATTAACACGTCTATTTACGTTAATGTACTACTTACAACGTCCATGTAACTCCTCTAACATCTATGTAACATGTAAAACGTCCAATTAAATTTGTTCAACACCTACACGTCCATTAATGTAACAATACAACAAGTCTCACATATGCAACGTCCATTCTGTTTGTATTGTTACCGTAAAAAACAGTTTGTTACGCGATACATTTTGGAATAGCACGGAAAAAATGTCTCTACAAAAAGGAACACCAGAATGAAGTCAGTTAAAGAGACTCCAATCTCCGCCAATAAGCCGCCACAAAGGAAGAGTTAAGTTAATTACTTCCTGCGGGACCAGTCGTTACTACTCCACATCCGGTCTTCTTGCAATCACTACAGGTGTTCCGGTTGCAAGAATGTTCTCCCGAACACTGACTTACCGGTTACAAAATGTAACACGAATATACATAGATACACTAAGGATAAGATTATGTTCTCGAAGCGGAGGGGGCTTGCCAGCAGCCACAATTTTACCGGTGCTGCCCGACCTGAAGCAGTTTGTACTGCGCCTTGCACCCCGCGACTTCTTCAAGGGCAAACCATACGAAACTTTTAACAAAAAATTATCCGAGTTTAATTAAGCATCAAAACAAAAATTATCATCTTTTTTGTTATTTTAAAGCGAAAAGCACATTAAGGTTATTATCGCCTCCCTAAATGTAAGTGTGAGTGTAAAGTGTTAGAGTCGTAAGTGTGTGTTAGACTCGGGTACCGCTAGGGACGTCTAAATCCTCTCAATTGGAAAATTAGCTATTGGGGCGATTATAAACACCCAGACCCGAAAACATGAAATGAACGTCGATTAACGTTTTAAAGGGACTTGTTTTTTAAATGTAGTCTATGTATTACTAGCTGTGTGCCAATCAACTCACTATTATGCCACCAAAAATGCTATAGTATTTTTCACAGCATAAAAATTACAGCGGCAAGTTTTGTTCTTAACGTCCATACTTTATGCCAGTTAGACTAATGAGGACGTGGGATCAGAGTTAACGGTAAAGGAAAAGCAACGGGAGTAACTGCAGCTAGAACTAAAAACCTTAATGTGCGCAGTTTAGAGACACAGCAGACTGACCCAGTGCTTTAGCCACATCAACCACCAATTGTCAAAACAGTTACATTTAACTTAGACCACTCTTTCAACACAGTAGTCGGAGGAAAATAAATTTTTACGGAAGAGATATGGCGGTTAAATCACTCTCTAAATACTCCCGCACTAGTTTTTGCGCATATAGAGGACACACATACGAAACACTGACTTTATACATATAGATATGAATCCAATGTGATTACATTTTGGCACAAAAACTGACTTTAGTAAGATAAGTTCGTTGGTCAGCAAATTCGGTTTAAAATGTAAGGTTATTTAAACTATTAATTGTTTCCTACAAGCTTTTGAAAATCGGATTTCACCATCGTAATCAGCGATAAATCTGATTATATTAGCATTTCAAATTTTCAAGTTTGATTGAAAGTATTAAATGAGTCATTAAGACAATCAGGATAAAATCAGATTTCCAAAAAAATATTAAAATAAAATTGGATTTTTCTGCTGTTATGGTTTCCTTGAATAGGCCTACTCTTATTGTAAAATACAAAAATGTTTGTTTATATAATATTAGGCTATTCCATTTTATTACTATATGGCAATTCATTTTTATCACGTCAACCGGAAACAGAGTGCAAATGTTATTAGCGAATTTTCATTGGAAAAATGAGCGATTAGAAAAGCCGTCATGGTAAGATCGAGACCCGGGTCGGTAAATAACCACCTACTCTGACCTTTAGATTACTTTTTGAGAGGTCGTTAAAATTTACACACACACGCGTACTCGGGCGCGCGTTTTAGCCCTTTCACGTTCACAGTGTTTTAGTCCGATGTGATTCAATTGATTATGTCTACGATTACCTAGAATAAGTTCGATAATCAGAAAAATTTGCTCAAACATTATTTTTTTTTTTTTTTTTCGAAAATCCGGTTTTACCGTCGCAATCAGCGTTAAAAACTACACAAATTAGGCATTTCGGATTTTCAAAGTTCGTTAAAATGTAGAAATTTAATTTGACTGCGGTCAGGGTTCGTTTTTGTGTTTTCAATGTGATTTGACGGTTTAAAACCTAATGTAGATTTTAATGCTGATTATGACAGAGAAATCAAAATTTCAAAAGGATAAAAGAAAAATACTTTTGAGAATTCGTATTATCACGCCAGCGAGACAGCTGCGTGCCGCGATTGAGTTTAATTCTACATTATAGAATTAATTTATTTTAATAATGTACTTTTGATAAAAAATTACAATTTTGGGTGCTTTAATCAGAAAGAAGCAGTTGTTAATATAGAAAGTTGTGTTGCCAAAATATTTTCTAATAAATTTTAATTTTTTTTTTTTTTTACTTACTTATACTGTCCTATTCTTCTGCATTATCAGTAAATTAGGTCTTACCTGAAAAAGAAAAATGTGATTTGAGTAATTGTAACAGACAGGTATTAAATTAATAGTCTGGCATAATTTTGAATTCCTGTAATACTTATCACCGATTTCTAAGGACGGATATATTCACATTTTAAGGGATTCGTACTGTAAGTTACCTTACAGCACCTGTCTAGTGTTGTGACGCAAACGATATTGTTTGACATCATGTAAGCGAACATTTCGATTCGAGAAAATCAAACCTTAACAGTAATATTCATTTTTTTTACTTTATCTAAGATAAATTCCTTCATATGTTTGTAAATGGCGGCCGTAAAATTTCTTAAAATCAATACTTGTTTAACACCACATTTTTCGAAGCCACATTTTCATTAATGTAATTTGCGTTGAATCTGCAAAAATTGCAAATATAAATTAAAAATATGATCATGAATCATGACCGCCGTTAATAAGATTTTCAAAATAACTTACAACATAAAATAATCCGATTTTTTTGAAGTTCAATAACCACTATTTTTAAACTGATTTTGTTGGGTGACAAACATGCCTAACCTATTCTAAAAAATATAAGAACTTACGGCCTATATTGCAATAAAGACATAATCGCGGCACGCAGCTGTCTCGCTGACATGATAGAAACGATTTCCAAAAGTATTTTTCTTTATTCTACCCTATTTGAAATTCTTGATTTTACCAAACTACAATGAAATACGAAAATGAACTCTATACTAATGTATGCAGTTTAAACACAACGCTGATTACGATGATGAAATCGGATTTTCAATAAAATTTAACACAAAAAGTTACCAATTTTTTTAATATTTGAAATAACCCCAATTTGGAACTGTTAAACGTATTTTACTGGATAACGAACTTGTCCAAGCTATTATCAAATACGATTTTTGAATCAAATCGGACCAAAATTGGCCGCCTTGGTGGCCTAGTGGATAGCGCACTAGGCTTTCACCCCGAGGACCCGGGTTCGATTCCCGGCGAGGGCTTGGCATTTTCATACGCTATAAATCATCCCATCGTCTGCATTAGCCCAAGTGTGCACAATAGTCGGACGTTAAAAAAAAAAGCCGACCAAAATTGCAAACGCACGCGTGCGCGCGCTAACACTTTACATTGATGAATAAAGAAACACGTATTTCTTTGAATACATATGTTATTAATGTTGGCGCTTAGCTTTTTTAAACGATCAGCTGATTATACGTTTTCATATCAACAAACATTCCTAATAAAATGCAGTTGACTATACTCAATATCTAACAGGAAAATTTCGCTGAATATTTATTTAATAGGCAACAATTATTTCTGTAATTACATTATATAACATGATAGACGTGATCGTTAGTTTATCTATAGGCATACGGAGAAAAAAGGCAATTTTTTATAAAGATTATTAATATATATATATATATATATATATATATATATATATATATATATATATATAAAATAACAGTTAAAAGAAAATAAGATCTAAAAATGTTATATAGAATCAGCTTTTTAAGTAGCCAGTACAAATACACGGTTCAAAAACTATAACGCATAATCTTTCACAAATTTGTTTCTACAAAAAATCTAGCCCGAAAACTGTATTTTCGCAGTTTTTTAAAAAATTTGTCCTTACAAGGAAATCTGTGACTAAGTGTACCAAATTTGAAATTAAAAAAAAAAAAATACTCCAGCTAGAAAACCACGACGACGGCCAGATTTTTTCATTTACTCCCGATCATTATTTTTTTTCTAATCTGCTACACTAAGTTATGTAGTCAATGTAAATTTTGTTCCTCTACGACCAAAATTTGAGCAAAATCCGATGAACAGATTTTTAAAAATCATTCCGATTTTCAGGGCTTTTTTTCAATAACAGTTGTTTTACATTTCAGTGAAATTTGATCAAAGCAAAATTGTCAGAGAAATTTTAACAGTTAGATAAAAAAGAGTTGAAAAAATATATATAAAATCGGTCGCGCGCGCGCGCGCACACACACACACACACACACACACACACACACACACACACACACACACACACACACACACACACACACACACACACACACACACACACACACACACACACACACACACACACACACACACACACACACACACAGTCGAAGAGACTCACTAAGTAAAATCCACTTTTTTGACTCATTGTATTTAAAAACGTGAAGATCCACCAAAACTCAAGATCTATTTTGCCTCGATTTTTTCATTATACTTCGTACAGTGTGTAAATAATAAGCAACAACTTGAGAAGGAATGAAAATCATTTTAAACAGTCTGTTGTGGTTAAAGGTTTGCAAAAGATTTCTGAAAAACTGAAAGAAGCATAACTGAGCTTTTGAAACTCTTCCACGATAAATTTCCAGCAGTAGGCCCCTATTATTACAAAATATATAAATTATTGCAAAATTTAACAATGATCAAAACGTTAGTGAAGTGTGTACAATAAGGAACAAACATGCTCAAATCTTTCCACAACTGAAGACATTTTTTTAACGCATTAAAATTAAGCGGAATAAATTACCTACACGAGAGGACGAGCTAGGAAATACAACAGCCCCTTTCAATCTTCCCACAAGCAACACACAATACAGCTACACTCCAGCAATATTCCAAAGCACTAGATGAAGGTCAAGTGTATGTTTGCATGAGTACTGTGCTGTATCGCCCATAAAAACTAAGTTCAGTAATAAAGCAAATTTTATAGCAGCTGATAAAATTAACACAAAACTTTACGAATCTTATCATTCAATCAGGAAAAGGTTTATTTTTATTTTCTCATTCAAGTATTAAGATATATAATGACTGAGATTTTCATGGGTAGGTTATATTAATGTTTATGAACTCTTGACTCAAGTTGGTTTTACTTGGTGTCTGCTTGTGCAAATTGTTGGAGAATTTTATAAAATTTTGAAATATAGATCTGTTTGTCAATATCTTGAAATATTCTTTTTTATTTTTAAATAAAAAATTTTAAAATCCATTTTTGTTGTTAAAATTCAGATTTCTCAAAATCAGCTTAAACGTTTTAAAAACGATTTATTTTTTCACTTATTCCTGAACTATAAATTTCTTTTTATTTCAAATGACCGTACAATGACTTCATGTATGACTAAAATCTGTTTGCCTAATTGCGCATAATTATGCAGATTTTTCGGTTGTTTTCATTTGTCACGAGTCGAACATCCTCCCTTTTCTCGACGAAACTAAGATGGCGAGGTTATGTCTATTTTTCGCTGACTAATTTAAGTTAAAAATTATTTCGATAGAAATTGTCGCGTAATTGTGCGCGATTGCCTACTCCAGCATCGATTTTAAAGACGTCTTCACTTCAAAACCACAAAAACAGAATGATGGCCAAGAAAAAAACTTTGGATTCATTTCAATAGACAGATGAAATCCTTTAAAAACTCAAAATCGAATTTTTCACGATCACATACTTTCTTTATACTTCGGACTGTCGTACTGACTAGTGAGAGAGTAAAAACGTATTTATACAGCGACAGTCGGATTAGTCGTAAATTACTTTGCTAACTATCGCTCTTGTATGGTTGTAATGCAGCACTATCTAGGGACCTAAACGGCAACTATTATAAACGAAAGAAATGTGCCGACTATTCAGTTGAAATGCAATCTTTAATTTAGCATTTTAGCTAACGCTAATGCATCAGACGTCAGATCAGCTGGCTGTTTTAGTCATTTACACCGACTACGAAAATAGCAAAACATTTCGAAAACACACTTGTAAATTGATTATCAAGTGACAGGTTATCAAAAGACTTCCACTGGTGTTAACCGAAATGTTTTCGTCCACAAGACATTAGTAAAGAAAATAAAATGTTAGCATTATTTATTATCAATACATGTAACCGAGCCTCGTCAGTGTTAGCAATATTTGTTATCAGTACAAGTTACCGAGCATCATCAGTGTTAGCAACATTTGTTACCAACACAAGTTACAGAGTCCTTTAGTGTTAGCAATATTTGTTATCAGTACAAGTTACCGAGCATCATCAGTGTTAGCAACATTTGTTACCAACACAGGTTACAGAGTCCTTTAGTGTTAGCAATATTTGTTATCAGTACAAGTTACCGAGTATCATCAGTGTTAGCAACATTTGTTACCAACACAAGTTACAGAGTCCTTTAGTGTTAGCAATATTTGTTATCAGTACAAGTTACCGAGCATCATCAGTGTTAGCAACATTTGTTACCAACACAAGTTACAGAGTCCTTTAGTGTTAGCAATATTTGTTATCAGTACAAGTTACCGAGCATCATCAGTGTTAGCAACATTTGTTACCAACACAAGTTTCAGAGTCCTTTAGTGTTAGCAATATTTGTTATCAGTACAAGTTACCGAGCATCATCAGTGTTAGCAACATTTGTTACCAACACAGGTTACAGAGTCTCTTTCGTGTTAGCAATATTTACCCAGCCTCTGACTTAATAAATTTTTGACTAATATAATATATTACCAAGCTGCTCATGTCAATAATAATTTTCAAAAATAATAAGTAAATAAATCAAACTAATTTAAAACGAAAACAGGTGTCCGTAATGCCCTTTCTGATTTAAAATTTTCAGTGATAAAATGCTTTGCAGGATTTTACATTCTATGCAAAATTTAGGACCGTTAACTACATGAGAGCTTTGGTATTATACTAATTAGGATTTCCATCTTAAAATAACTTGTAAAAATGTATGATCGCCTACATAATCTTGACATTCATTAAAGCCTTCATATACCCATATCCACACCGCATTGCCCGTTACAGAAAGAACGTGCTGACATGACCAATCGTTATCAATGTCTACAATCGTTTTATCATAACTTCTGCAACTACCGCGTTTATCATTTATTTCGTACGCTCGTGTAGGTTTCGGAACAATTGGAACAGTGATATTTCTATCCGCAATGAAGGGCATTAATTCTAATAAACATGATCGCACAGCAGAACTGACTCATACATTGTTTCCAAATGAAGTCATTGTGCGAGTGCGAGTGGGCTGGTTATTTCGTGGCCTACAACTTCAAAGCAAGGCCATTGTGCTACTCGATTTCTTACATACGCACGCAAAAAATCTTCTTTACTGGATTCCCGTACAGCCTTCTTTTATATTAAAACAAACGTTCTTATCTGAGCCTGTTTTTATACACTGGATTACTTTAAACACTCATGATGGTGAATTGTTGCAAAGGCAAATAATGTAGCCAAAGGCAAAATCTACCTTATTTGGTGACATTCAGGCAATTCTGATTCTGCAGAAAGGATTGTCCCATCTGACACTGATTTGTTTTCATATGTTGTCCCTTTTCTTGTTTTAATTGTCTGTGTAGTTTTAAATGGTTTAGCGGTAACTATGTCACTGAAACAACTGTATTTGTACGAAATGCAGGGTATCAAATTGAGACATTATTTAACTTTCGGTAATTCTGTTTTAATTGTCCGTGTAGTTTTAAATGGTTTAGCGGTAACTATATCACTGAAACAACTGTATTTGTGCGAAATGCAGGGTATCAAATTGAGACATTATTTAACTTTCGGTAATTCTGTTTTAATTGTCTGTGTAGTTTTAAATGGTTTAGCGGTAACTATGTCACTGAAACAACTGTATTTGTGCGAAATTCAGGGTATCAAATTGAGACATTATTTAACTTTCGGTAATTCTGTTTTAATTGTCTGTGTAGTTTTAAATGGTTTAGCGGTAACTATGTCACTGAAACAACTGTATTTGTGCGAAATTCAGGGTATCAAATTGAGACATTATTTAACTTTCGGTAATTCTGTTTTAATTGTCTGTGTAGTTTTAAATGGTTTAGCGGTAACTATGTCACTGAAACAACTGTATTTGTGCGAAATTCAGGGTATCAAATTGAGACATTATTTGACTTTCCGTAATTCTTGATAACAGAAAAGACTAACTTTTTCATAATTACTTACTGTTTCGTAGTTGTAACAATGACTTGCAGTAGTATTTTTAACACGGTTTAAATAAATATAAATATTTATTAATCTTACGTTCATTAATCTTCACATATTTACTTTTAGTCAAAATGCTAAATTTTGACTCACTACCCACGTCTTAGACAGCATGAAATGTTGCCAAAAGATAGTCTATATAAAATCTCCTTACATTGACCAATAGATAGGATACAAGTGTAACAACAATCCTTTTTAGATTGGATATATCTCGGACTTTCTCAGTGTATACTACGTTTTTTTACATCCCCATCCCCAAACAAAACATATAAAGTAGCCTACGTGATAGCGGTAGATAAAAAACATTATATCTACGTGATAGCCTTTCCCAGTCGATCTAATGGTTTGGGAACCGGACACCTACAGTTTGGCGGGCATGATTTTTATAATGAGGCGGAGCCCTGTCTTGTTGGAAAATAATTAAGGCTCGGTTGTACCTGTCGGTTATGGGATTAATGACTACAGTCCAAATTACGAGTCTCATTTTAAAATTATGAACTCTACGCATCGAAATTGCTTTTGAGCGTTTGCTTACGTTAGAAGTTTTCTTTAGACGAAACTAGCAGGCTTAAGTGATTTTTGGGTAAGTAAACTTTAAAAATAAGTCAAAGAGCATAATTTTACGACACAGGCCAATTATAGTGGAGGAAAATGGCCTTGAGTTTTTAGTCTTATGGTGCACAAAATAGGTACAGCATTTTTCCCTTTTTCGACTTTAATATTGCCTAGCTGAACCAAACAAACATTTCGCAGTAAACTTTATCATCTGTGGGTTTTCTTCAGATAAACATCAGCTAGTTTATCTGTAAAATAAAATTGTATTAGGAAAACTTTTATACACTGAACAACCGTGCAATCCGGACTATTTCACCTGGTTTCATTTGCAAATTATGAATGTTTTTAACTCAAGAATTCTTTAAGAAAACAACTATTTTGGAGAATCGTTGTACATTTTACATTTTAATTATCACTAACCATTTTAAAAGTCAAAAACGTGCAGGCCTGCCAACTCGCATACGTAAAATAAAAATTCGACTCAATCGGAGGTATCATTTCGAGTTTTGAATCAGAAACTGGTGCAAAAAAAATTACAGAAACTTTCTCCCATTAAATTATTTCACACCTGTTCGGACCTACCGACAAAAAAAACCATTAAATCGGCAAAAATCTTTCAATCAGACAGTTCACAGGCAAGAGTCGTATATACCAAATGAAGTAGAACAATAGAAATACTGACCAATCCAGGTGGAATCTAATAGAGCAGGCAGTCGTCGAGAAACACCCACACAATGCATCCACAGGCGGGGTTAATGACATCCAGTCTCGAACTGAAACTGGTTATACTGTACTATCAATCAATACTATCAATATGGATGAATCATTGGAGATAGCTCGCTTCGAAATAACAGCTATAGTTCTCTACAAGGTTCGTATAAAAATAAATTGTGCATTAATACAGCACAAACTTTCTCGCATCTTGCTATTCCTTTCTAGAGGAACCGCCACACAATAGCCTACGTAAGTAGCAGGCAGTTAACAGTTAGAACCTGGTAACAACCGTTGGTGTTTTAATGCGTTACCTCAACTCCACGTCTTTGGTAATATAACTGGAATAAAGTAAATACGTTTAACTGAGTAAAACCACGAAATTCGCTCAAATGTTGGTCTTATATGGAGATTCATTGACTCAAAATTCATAAATTGTTTAACAAGATTGTTACACTCAAGTTTAGTGTAACAAATATGCAACGTTTATAATCGCTACACGT
The DNA here is from genome assembly GCA_022606455.1 of Callitettix versicolor. Lineage (NCBI taxonomy): Eukaryota > Metazoa > Arthropoda > Insecta > Hemiptera > Cercopidae > Callitettix > Callitettix versicolor. The sequence continues at coordinate 39,416,491 of CM040183.1, read as the reverse complement.
AGCTGACTGACGTGATAGAAACAAATTTTCAAAAGTAGCTTATCTTTCTTTATCTTATCAATTTTGAAATTCTGACTTCACCATTATAATCAGCATTTATTAGCATTTTACACTTTCAAATTACATTGAAAATACAAACGTAAATCCTGACAACTACAAAAAAGACCTTAATTTCAATGGATTTTGAAAATTTTAAATGCTGATTTATGCATTATTTAACGCTGATTAGAACGGAATATATATATATATATATATATATATATATATATATATATATATATAACCTAGAGTAATAATATTTTTCAATTTTTTAACTGCATTGAGAGTTTTGTTGGCTGCAGGACACAGTGCGACTACATGACCTTGACATGCACAGTGACGCACAGTCTCCGCCGAGTCGGCCAATACGATATTGACCGTGCAGCAGAAAGCACAATGCGTTATTTGGTTCGCAGAGCTGAAATCAATCGTGAGTGTTCAGAGTCGTTTTCGGCGATCTTATTAAGGAGAAAATGCACCGGATAATAAAGCTATTTGTCGATGGTTCAATCAGTTTCGATTAACATTGAGAAATGTTGGGAAAAACACCACCAGATCGGCGGAGAAGCACTAAAGAAAATGTCGAATACATCCGCCAGTCTTGTGTTACAAGTCCAAAAACAACAATTTTAATGTACTGCACAAACGATTACGTCTCCGTGCCTATAAAATTCAGCTGACACGAGATAAAATTAACGGATAGGCCTAAGCGAAAAGAATTTGATTTTTTTATGCTAAATGAAATTGACAATCCGGCTTTTTTTAAATCAGGTGTTGTTTACTGATGAAGCAACGTTTGACATTAACGGTTGCGTTAACTGTCTCAACTGTCGACTATGTGGATCATAACAACCTAACGAAATTCATGAATACGTACGAGACTCTCCAAAAATGAGTGTATGGTGGGGGTTGTGGGCGTCTTCTTTTTCACTGAAAGAACAATTACAGGGATAATCTCTCTGGACATGCTTAAACAGTTTGTGTTTCCTTAGATCGAACAAACCGAACAACACACTGGACGTGTCATTTTTATGCAAGATGGAGCTCCACTCACTATCACCTAGCTGTACGCAACGCACTCAACACTAGATTTCCTAATGGTGGGACTGGCAGAGGTGCGCCTATTCCTTGGCCCCAGAAGTCCAAACCTTACACCTTTGAATTTCTTTATCTAGGAGTACATTAAGAACATAATTTATGCCGAGAATATTCGTGAGTTGGTACATCTGCGGGAGCGCATCTCGCCGCCATCACGACTAACTCCAGAAATGATTCAACGCACTTGGCATGAAACTGACTACAGATATCTGCAGAGCAACAAATGGATGTCACATCGAAACTTACTAAGGCATAAACAAATCTTCTTTTCCGGTACATTTTCAATATAAAATCATTAAATTATCTTTCATACTTTTTGAGTTACACCCCGTAACTAATTTGTTGAAATTCCGACATTCTTTTTCGATGTGCGCGCGCGCGTGTGTGTGTGTGTGTGTGTGTGTGTGTGCGCGCGTGCGTGCGTTCAAAGTCTTGGGTGTGGGTCTCACTATAGGCCCTATGGCTGCTCCAATAGATAATTCCAGTGGGAATTCGCTAAAAATCCTGTTCGAAAGAAAATCGAAAAAAATTACTCTAGTCAAAATCCACTGACGTTTTTGTTTTCGATTTTTTTTTCGAATTTGCAACAATGTCTTGAGTTATAAATCTTTTTATATGACCAACATTTGACAGAAAAATTTGATTAAACAATTCTGCTTCTGGGAACAATTATTGATGAAAAAAATGTTGCTTTAAAAAATTAAAAGGAACCGAGATATGACAAACCAGACGTTCATACCAAATTTCACCTGATAAAAGCGCGCGCACACGCACGCACACACACGAACGTAAAACACTTTTTTGGATTCGAGGACCTAAGAAGGGATATAAATTCGATTGTTGTGCCATGTATGAACAAAGTGTACAAAATTGCAAACATTAGAATGCTAACTCCATCATATTTTGATGGATTTTTTAAAAATACGATTTCTCAAAACGTGTTTCAGAGGTCATGATCGGTAATCATTTCTTGGTGCAGGTCATGATTACCGTTCCAATAGCTGATTTTTTAGAGGAAATGCAACTGCTAAAACGTGTTTTTGGGGGGAACGATACTGGACTACAAAAAGCACACGCTACACACACTCCATATTTATATTTTCCCTCACAGAGCATGCTGACAAGATTATATCAGCTTTCCATTCCACATAGTGAAACCAGATTCGACCGGAATTACGTTACTCAGCTGATTGCTAAGTTGTGTTAGGCATTGCGTGTTTTAATCCGCTAATGTAGTTAAACCTGCGAGACACAATGACGTCAGTACGGGATGTAATAAAATTACATATAGTTATGATATTCAATATGTATATGATATGATATTTTTAGAACTAGTAGTATAGATATTAAATGTTGACAATTTTACAAAAATGGTAATAGAAGATGTTGCACAAACAAATCTACTCTATTATTATAAAAACATAAGATCTAATATATAACGAAAAATAGCCGCCTCGGTGGCCTAGTGGATAGCGTACTAGGCTTTCACCCCGAGGACCCGGGTTCGAGGCGAGGGCTTGGCATTTTCATACGCTATAAATCATCCCATCGTCTGCATTAGCCCGAGTGTGCACAATAGTCGGACGTTCAAAACCATAAATATATATATATATATATATATATATATATATATATATATATATATATATATATATAACGAAAAATTGTTATAATGTTAGAAATTAAGGTCATGTGCACCTAAACAGCTGATTTTCATCAATAAATACTATTTCAATTGAGGTTATCCTTATAACCATTGTTACCGATGAATAATTTCAACTGAGGTTCATTGCCATTATTTACGATAAATAAATAAAACTGAGTTTATTGCCACTGTTTATACTGAACAATTTCAACTGATATTTCTGGGCGCCAGTGTAGAAAACACAGTGGAAAAACGCTTAAGGCAACTTGGCCAAAAAAATCACCTAGAATTTACACAGTATCCAATGTTCAAGTAATAATTAATCTAATAAATACAATGAGATATACAAAACGTAATTCGCAAAAGTTAAATCGTTAAATCAATGGTATTTTTAAAACAAATGGAATGAGAAAGCGGAAGCAAGCTAACGTTCACTTCCGGTCTCGTGTCGTGTTTGTTTATCATTTGAGAAATGCTTTCAAAATGCTAAACGACATTTACGCACAGCTGCATTTAAGATAAAATAAACTTCCTTAAAAGCAGAATATTCAAGTGGCGAAAGAACTTCAACACAACGCTTTGTGTTTACACTCCAGCTCATCAACAGAAACATCTTCACATCTCCTATCTGACAGCGATGTAGTCATGGATGACACACTACCAGCATCATGATAAGCTGTTTATTTAGAGATAATTTTGGTGTTCAAGCACTGAAAGATAAGACAGCTAACTTCAATGTCAACTGCAGAGTTCAATGTCATATATTTTGTTCTGTGAAAATTGGTTAAGAAAAATTCAAATCCAAAATTTCGTCGTAAGTCAAAGGTTGGTCAAAGCAATGAGAAAACCTCCAAAACTTAAACAAAAACTGTTGGGCCCTATCCAGTGGCTCCAAGAGGAGGAAGTATTCACCAGTGATAAAATAATTTGGTGTAATTTAACGCTCATATCGCACCACATTACCTCTCTGTCAATATAAGAAGTATTCCTCCTTTAAAATTTGTTATGGTCAGCTGATTACGTAATAAAAGTTCAGTTAAACACAGCTTCGCAGTAGTAAGCCTTCACAGCTAATAAACTAGGACATCATAATGCCCACTAATTAGTTGTTACAGCTGGGCAAAAACACAACACATATTGTCTAATTTAGTAATTACTTGTTTTATGAGTTTAAATTACCAAAGTTAAATGCCGCTTCTAGTTTTAAATACCAAGACGAATTTGTTGTAAAAACCAGGACAACAGAATCGTAAATATTTCTCAAGACAACACATCTATCGGCAGGCAGAGGACTATAGGTTTTCTTTATATGAGGAGAAAACCCTTAAATGTTTTTAAACATCGTCTACTTATGTTTATAGCTTAAGCTTTACCTATAGCCTTGAGAATAATACTTAAGATCCTACCCAATATTAAAATCAGGATGCCAGAATGAAAAATAAAATGCACGTAGTACGAAAGCCCGACATCAGAGCGCTTTGAACTCGTTTTTCCACTAATTGCCCATCATCGAGTCTATAAAGTGCTACAGTGACGTGAATTTATCTTATACTCGATTAAGATGTGTAATTTATAACATTAGTTATTCATATGTTAACAAATAACCGAACTGTAGTCTCAAAAGCTAACCTAAACGTTCATGGTTTATTTCCCTTCTGACAGATAGCGTTCTTCATTTTCAGTCACAAAATTTTCTAAGCGATGAAAATTGTAGACTCTTACATATTATAGACTCAAGGCCTGTAAGTATGTAAAAATTGCTAATAATTAAATAATAGATAAACAAATACACAATACTACACTAGAACTACTTAAAATACCAATTTAATTTTTAAATCAAAATAAAGGCAATGATATAACAATGAAAGTAGTTTATTAAACACACAATCGGTACTTGGCGAAACTCCACGATATCCAGGAAAATTAGAACACTCATAGTAGCTTTACAAATTTTTTTTGTTATTCCGTGATATGTTTCTTTACCTATCCACTTCCGGTTTTAACATCAATTGTATGTGCACACTGTAATTTTTAACGTCACTAATGTCTGATGATGCCTCACGGCGAAACATGTCACGGAATAGTAAAGATTTTTTGTGAAACTATTATAGTGTCCTAATTTTCCTGGAAAACACTAAAAAAGGTTGCACAAGCCTAGCCTTAATACCAATTCTAAATTTACTATTACTTGGATACATTTTCACAAGCCATATTATCTTGTTATTTTAATTCTTTCATACAATTTCGCAGTTTCCCTCGTTTTAGTCTGTCACATTCGTGCTTGAAATCTACAGCTGTTTTAGTTTAGCATTAAATTCACAACATTTCAAGAACAGTTCTTATTAAAGCCGCTGTAAACCTGTTCCTTCTGAAACCACAAATACTCTTCCAGAACTTACTTTTCCTTCAAAAAGAGTGTACTGGCCACTGTCAACGTTTTTGTCGCACTAAGCAGTGCTATTACTTCTACTCTTCTCACATTCTGTTCATACAGATTTATAAAAATTAAACATATTATCGCCGTTGATCATTCTTCTGGCATTTTTGTTGTCCAAATTAATTCTATCATTCTGCCATTCGACCAACACTAAAATCGCATCCGTTACTGGAGCTATTCTTTTTACCATTGATGCTTCAATTTCAAGAAGTACCTGTAAAGCTTCATCTTCCCACAAAGTATTCACTCTCATCGCCTTGTACTTGTTCTCCACAATAACTATTTTTCCTGTGCTATTACCTGGATTGAAAGAACTGTAAAATATCTTTCAAAACTAACAGTAATTTCATGTCACTGAAGCATACAAATTTTTAACTTTTGTCGCAAATGACATTTCGTTTATAAATTATAAAATACAGGAAACACGGTTAGAGAACAAAAACATTTGTTGGTCGCTGAAATTCGAGGCTTACTTCATGCGACTTATGCTTCGTTGGTTTAATCATAATTATTGACGACCAGCGTTTTCCGTTCCTTTCAGTTCATTGTTCAAAACATCCGGCCGTAAAACAATGCGAAAGTTAACATCGAACTTTAATAAATCATTGCGTTGGTATAGCCACAGAATTTGAACCCGGCCAATAGTAACGAAAATTCCGAATCTCCAACATCTCTTCATTCCGATCAGCATGGCCCTACGTGGAATTTCGGACCCGGGACCCAAAATGCGGAAGCAGGCCCTTTATTATGGAATCAATGTTTTCTTATAAAGTGGAAAAAGTTTATCATCCTACACCTACAATGGGTTTTATTTTATTTATTCGGTTTTACTGTCTGTTAAACATTAACTTTACAATTAATAAATATTTGTCGATGTTTTTTTCTAACAAACTCAAAAAAAAAAAAAAAAAAAAAAAAAAAATGACCGGACCATGCAGACCCCTGGCACGGGACCTCAGGAGCACGTAGAACCCTCTTGCATGCCCATAAGTCGGAAACACTTATACTGGTCTTGATTTTGAATTCAAGACCTAGATATTCTGTCAGGATATATTACTTCCGGGAAGGATAGGTCTGCGGTTACATAATTTATTGAGTTTATTATAGCCTAAGTGAATTGCCACTGGAAAATGAACTACTGGAGCAGTCACCATGGTAAAACCCAGGATTTAACATCATGAAATGAAGTTGATTTAAGTATCACTAGAACTGTGATATGTAAAATTTTGAGGGGGGTCTTTAATTTTTTTGTGAACACAGGCTGTACTGTACGTGTGAGTATGTATGTTAGCACTTAAACGTTCGCAATGTTTATTCGATTTAAACCGAACTTAGCATAAAAATTTCGATTATTGCTTGAGAAGTTTGTCATCCAGCAAAATTCATTAATTGTTTCAAAACGGCGGTCATTTTAACGCTTGAAAAAAACGTGTTACTTCACACTGTTTTGAAAATATAATTTTACTATCGTAATCGGCATTAAAGTATTGACCATTTTTAATGGTCAATTTTGGGTGAAAACACTAAAATGAACTTAAAGATGGTCAGGTTCCCTTTTATATTTTTCAGTAAAATTAAAACTACAATTACTAATATGATTGTTTTAACACTAATTACAACGATGCTGTTACATATTCAAAAAGCTTGATATTAGAAAGTTATAATTTTAAAAATACCTTCATTTTGAATCAGAACGGATTTTACTGACAATGTTATTGGTTCCTTGCACACAGTGTAAATAAACGTAATTAAAATTATATCCACGATAACAACTTTCTTTGATGGAAATTTATTTCAGAGCATTACCTATGACGTCATGAATATTACCTTGACGATCACTCCACTGGCTCCACTGTAAATTCGCGAATACTGACTGTTGAAGTTTTCAGGTGGAATCTACTGTAAACAGCAATTCATTTTTTCTTAACAATTAATTTGTAAATTTAAACCAAACAAATTCGCGACAAAACAAGATGGAGGTCATGCTTCCTTGGTCCAGTAATCTTGATACGCACCGCAGGAACGAGGCGACCAGTAGAGTGAAGAACCGCATCTGTTGCGCATGATCAACCAACGATTGTGTGTAGAACAACACGGCGGCGTTCCGTCCCGATACACTTTACAATTTGAATTTAAACAAAGAAGTCGTGTTTACAATATCAACAGTTCCGTTTACTTACTGTTTAATTTTTAACAATATTTTATTAAACATAACAAGTCTGCTACAAAGAGCTATTGTTATGACTTTAACTTTTTTTCTTTTTTTTTTTGTCCCCGCAGGGAGTGCAGACTAGCTGCACCTATTGAGAGTATTTAGACGTCCCTCGCGGTACCCGAGTCTAACACTTGCGACTTAAACACTTTACACTCACACTTACATTTAGGGAGGCGATAATAGCTTCAATACGCTTCTCGCCTTAAAATAACAACAAAATCTTGTTTTGTCAAAAGATTATATTCTTATTGTAATACGCACTCATACGATTTGATTTAAACTTGTGCACAAAAATTCGAATAGGTAATAGCTTAGACAAGTTCGATACCCAGCAAAACCAGTTTCCAAATGGAGGACAATCAAAAACAGTAAAAAATACTCTTTATCTTATACTAAACAAAATCTGATGTCAACATCGCAATCACCATTAAAGTCTGCGCAAGGAAGCATTTAAAATTTTAAAAAACAAAAGTCACGGTATATTTTCGTATTTCCTTTCAGATTTTTACGCTGAATACGGTGGGGAAATTCGGTTTTCCATAGAGTAAATTAAAAAAGATAAGAATTTTATGGCAGTCTGGGTTCATTTTACTTCTAAAAATTTTGTTTGTTTATGTAATATGAAATTGTTACTTCTCTGAGGTCAGCGAGACAGCTGCGTGCTACTATTATTTTAATATTAGATCACCTTCACATATAACTATTACAGCCTGTAATTCTAAAACCTTGCAACCACATAACGGTGACATTAAATATTTCATATAACTTCAGTACGTTATGTTAATTAAAATTAATTCATAATAGTTGCAACGTTACAGTCTACAGTTTTTAACATATAAAAACAAACTTGGAACCATTAAATCAGCACTATTTATTCTATCCGACTTTAGCTGTAAACACCTTAATACTATTCAGAAATGCCGCACTACTATTCCAACAAACGCAGAATTAAATAAACTATAACCAACCTTACTTCTCCAGCACGACATGCAGACACAGGCGAAGAGACTAACAGATCCAGAATTACAAGGCACAGATGCGTCGTATCATTACGTACACAAATATACACTGTATGTCACGTGGGTGCAGGTGCAAAGTCGGCCAGCATTGAAACTACAGTACTGTTTACTTTGGTGACGTCATATACAAGTACATGTATATATAGTCGGCTTTTGTCTGTGTATTCTAAACCACCCAACCATTGGAGGAACAAGTAAAATTTTAAATTATTTACTTTCGCACTATACGAAGTGTGTGTGTGTGTGTGTGTGTGTGTGTGTGTGTTTTGCTTAACGTTCGTATACTTTACACCAGTTAGACTAATGAGGAAGAGGCATTACCGTCGAACCTATGACCTTGAGGTGAGCAAGTTCAGAGACGCTGCAGAATGACGAGTGCCTCAGCCAACACGACCACCGACATAAATTCGATTTGACATCAAATTCTATTGCAGATTTTAACGCTCATTATGATGCAATTAGATTTTAAAAAAAAAGTATTTAAGCACGTAAGTAATATTTAAGATTTTGAATTTCTCTTACGAAATTAGTAGAGAAACAGACCAAGCTGTAACCATATGAATGTTTTAGCTAAATTCAATTCAAATCGAAACAAAATCGTTCGCTGAAACACTTAAATAAAACTTTTATTGATATATTAAACGTGTTCTAGAGGTGCTTTTTTATGTTTCTGGGTCCTAGGTCTTCCACACTTTCCGCTCCAATAGCTGATTTTCCAACTGATAGATTCGAGTAATCGACTGAGAATATCGCTTAAACTGTTACAAAATGGTTGCATCTAAACATCTACTTTAAAAAAAGTAAAAACAGTAGCATTACCCGCAGGGGTACTACGGAGTGGAAAAATAATAAACAGCTGTAAACATGACTTAATGAATTATAATTGTTCTCTTTTTGTTTTTAAATTAAATAGCTGTTAAAAAAAGACGCTGGATAACGTCACGTGTAATTTCCGGCTAAATACTTAATTTAAAAAATTATCATTTTAAAATCCTGCTAAATATTCAGTTATCTCCGTGTCATAAGGCTGTGCAATGCGCCGCGCACGCGCCACAGGCAGACATTTTATTTTATTAAAGTATAAAATGTTATGTTAGATAAGGTCTATTATAAACAAATCGTTATGCTATGGTCATATGGAAAGAGAGTGAAGGTATAACAGCTGATTTTGTACCACAGTTGAAATTTTTGTTATATTTGTTTGGTTACGACGAATATAAGTAAATGTGATTAAGTACTCTGTCTTTCCATTAATTACATGTTTGATAATTAATTAAATAATAAAGATTTTTAAACTAAAACTAAACACTTCGAACGCAATTGATGTGATTGCACGTTAATTGTTTATTAGAGGCTTTAAGAAGCGGGTTGTTATAAATAAATTATACAAGAAAAAGGAAAATTTTTATAACTTTAATAATTAATCAGAATACACAAGATACAAAACATAATCATAAAGAATCCATAATAAACAACTCGTTGCTATGTTAGATACTTTTTTTTCTTTTTTTTTTTTTTTTTAACGTCCAACTATTGTGCACATTTGGGCTAATGCAGACGATGGGATGATTTATAGCGTATGAAAATTCCAAGCCCTGGCCGGGAATCGAGCCCGGGTCCTCGGGGTGAAAGCCCAGTACGCTATCAACTAGGCCACCGATGTTAGATAAAATGTTAAAATGTATGCTATACACATGCACATGTATATGACTGCATTAACAACACGGGCCACCCACCCTCAGCTTTACATGAAGAACAAAAGGAGGACAGAATATGAGCAACACAAGTGGTATTTGGACTTATAACCTACGCCACTTGTTGCTGCTATTAAATTACCAATGTTCACGCTAAGGGTCGTTTAAACAGATTACACAGGCTTTGCTGGGTAATCGTATGCAAATTGTATTCCACGCATTACATTGTTTAGTTCTTGAGATAAAACAAAGAGAGAGTGTAACCATGGCAACCGGGCGACTCATTTGTTTAAAGTTTTGTATAACGGTAGTCCGCTGTGTGGGCAGCGTATGTTAAGCCCGAGAATTCGGACCGCATTCGACCGAAATAAACGGTATGTAAATACTGAGGGCCAAATGTATTCTGAAATCAAATTACTGAAGTAATTTGTCATGCTGTCTTGCTGACGTGATGGAAGCTTTCTTTTTTAAATAATAATATTACGTTACAGAAGAGTAATTTTTTTCTTAAGATTTTTTGAAAATCTCATTTCGCCATCACAATTAGTTTTATTAAAATCTGCATATATTAGCATTTCAAAATTTTCAAATTACAGTACTCTGAAAATACGGAAGTTAACTATCACCGCAGTCTCCTTGTTTTGAAACGATGATGAATTTACACTTTAAAAATAACGATTTTATCGAATTTCCATTGGAAAATTAACAATCATATTGGAACAGCCGCTGTGTTTGGAAAATTAACAACCATATTGGAACAGCCTATGTGTTTGGAAAATTAACAACCATATTGGAACAGCCGATGTGTTTGGAAAATTAACAACCATGTTGGAACAGCCTATGTATTTGGAAAATTAACAACCATATTGGAACAGCCTATGGGTTTGGAAAATTAACAACCATATTGGAACAGCCGATGTGTTTGGAAAATTAACAACCATATTGGAACAGCCTATGTGTTTGGAAAATTAACAACCATGTTGGAACAGCCGATGTGTTTGGAAAATTAACAACCATGTTGGAAGAGCCTATGTGTTTGGAAAATTAACAACCATATTGAAACAGCCGCTGTGTTTGGAAAATTAACAATCATATTGGAACAGCCAATGTGTTTGGAAATTAACAATCATATTGGAACAGTCGATGTGTTTGGGAAATTAACAACCATATTGGAAACAACCAATGTGGTAAAACTCAGGCCCGGGACCTGAAGTGAGTGGTGAGCCTGTTGACATCTAAATCACTTTTTGAGGTTATATGTTGCTTACGTTCGAAATTTTAGTCAGGTTTGATTTAAACTTGGCAAACAAAATAGATTATGATAATAGGTTGGCAAGTTTGTTAACCAACGAAATTCAATCTACATTTCGAAACTTCAAAAATTATAACATTTTAATCCTAAATATTTTTTAAAATATAATTTCATTGTCGCAATCAGCGTTAAAAACTATTTTTTTAAACCGTTGAAATTAAGAAATTTTAATTTGTCGGCGGTCGGGTTCATGTTTGCATTTTTACGAGATGCGATTTGGAAGTTTAAAATACTAATTTAAGCAGATTTTAATACTGCTTATGACGGTGAAATCGTAGTTTCAAAAAGAGGGTACGATAAAAAAAATACTGTTGGGAATTCGCTTCCATCACGTCAATGAGATAGCTGCGTGCCGGGATTATTTCGAACCGTTTTTTAACGGTTGAACGGATTTTATTGGATAACAAACTGACCAAAGCCATTACCAAAATCAGTTTTTGTGCCAAGTTTGAATAAAATCGGACCAAAATTGAGAACACAGAATATTATCACAAACTCAAATTAGTGTGCACATATAGCCTACTTGAAGTCGGTTATATTTTTGATTTATCTTTTTCTATTTACTCCCGAGCCGTAAAAGGCATTTATTTTGAATTTGTTGCAATAATGAAACAGCGAATCTGATAAATTTATACAAAATCTGATAACATGGTTCTGAGTAATTATGTTTTTTTAAAGCTCCCGAACTGGATTTCATAGGGATATAATATTTAGGTACAACAATACGTTTTAGTTAGGTACTTACGAGCTACATTTTAACAATATTTAATCAAAACCATTAGAGTCGATTCTGAACATATATTTTTTAACAAAAATGGACTTCAAAACTGGTCCCGATCTATGTACAAATTACATACATGCAAAATTTCAATTGGTTTCGTCTCCACAGACAAAACATTTAAAACAGAAAGTTCTGGTCAACTGAAAATGGATAGGCCCTAGATTCACTAAAGTATCAAGACTGTTTTTTTCACGATTACCATTATACTCTGAATTAATAGATTTTTATACCCTCAATTACAGACCTAGCTTACTCTGCAGTCCTAGCCTCTTCATAAAGTTTACTATTCGAAGGGGATTCAAGACGGATAGCTCTCCTACTTCTAATTGGTGACTTCCCAGTCAGTTATTAAGGAGCTTGCAGATGCCTGCTATGCTAATTCACTTCAATTTCTCTTTATCTTGACCTTTATCACAGAGGTTGTGTTCCATTTAGCCAGCTTTTTGTTGATCGATGAGACCCCAAGTAACTAAGGAATGGAGGTCCTAGCCCTGTATGCACGGGTAAGGTACTCTAGGAGGTCGCCACGTATGTTCTTCCTACGAATAAGGAAATGAGGTTCACCCATACAAAGCCCCACACGCATGGGTAACACTGGAAGGTCGCCAGGAATCCCAGGACGGTTTATACTTCGAATAGCGAGAAAGTAAAAAAAAAAATACGTAATTGCATTGTTATACAACTTACCGTTATGACGCTAGTTATTGTCGACACACGTTGGTCGAATACTGAAAATCGTTAAGATAATCACGAGGGAAACTCGTGGGACATTACTAAAATTACTGATGTAATAACAATAGGCTCCTAAAACTAACCACATATAATTAACTCCCTCCATTCTAAACACGAGTACAGTCAGTGACTCACTTCCCATTCATTCAAATAGTTGTTTCATAATCAGGCCATCCTTGCTCTTTATTTGTATATTCGACTTATTTCCATTCGACCAGTCATCATGGTACGACCCAAACCCGAGATAATGAAACGTGCACCTATCATGACTTCTAAAACACGTTTTGAAAGCCTCCGTGGCCTAGCTGATAGCGTACTAGGCTTTCACCCCGAGGGCCCGGGTTCGATTCCCGGCCAGGGCTTGGCATTTTCATACGCTATAAATCATCTCATCGTCTGCATTAGCCCAAGTGTGCACAATAGTCGGACGTTAAAAAAAAAAAAAAAAAAAAAAATTGAAAGATCTTTAACATTTTTACACACATAGTGTCCCCCAAATTCGAAGCAATAGTGATAGACAATGAACCAAGCATTTGGAGATATTTTCCTCCTTTACGACAAGGCATTGTAAAACTTTTCGAAAATTTACAAAAGGTTTTTCCCATTTATTTTAACGTAACTCTGGGGTAACTATATATCTTACCTCTTGTTAAATTTGAGAAAAATATTATGAACCGATTTTGAGAAATTAGCCTGATTTTTTAAGTTTATGTGTAGATAAAAGCTATTGTAACGCAGAAGCTGATTTTTTGAAAAATATATGAACGTCAACAATTTGTGTAATATGTTTGCACCATTTATTTATTTTATTCAAGCAGGCCTACAGAAGGAAACCTCTTTGCCAGAAAATGGAAAGGAACTAATTTAATATGAACAAAATAGGTATCAAACTATTCAATTTATTTTACCCTGATGTACGTTTCGGTAACGAATCTACCATCTTTAGAGGGATACCAATCATAACTAAAGTAAATGGTTACTCATGTTTAGTACGACTTTGAATATGGTAGCTGTTAGCGAAATACACATCAGAGTAAAGTAAGCTGACTAGTTTGCTATTTATTCTGCACAGTTCCTTTTCATTTTGTAGCAAAGAAGAGACCTTTTTGCATCTGCATACTATATCAAAGCCCAGTGCTTTCTGTATCATTTATTTTGTTTTATATACTCTTTTGTAAACATGTGTCTTTCAGGCTACAACATACATTTACTTCAGTTTGAACAAAATCTAATTAGCAGTTGAATAAGTTGTGGGGAAACGTTTATTGGCTTACTATGCACAATAAAACACTGGCGTGTTTGACATATTTCTTGTAATAAATTTACAACATAAAAGTCCAATACGTCTCTTCAATGCCACCCATTGATTTAACAGCCGTTCATATTGCTTGTGTCTATTTCCAGGAAACACTAACAAATCTTATTCTGTTTAAAACATAGGCCTACACACCCACAAACACATTTCCGATGTATGTAAATAGTCCATCAGCTGATTGCGTCATTTTGATGTGCTTTATTGCTTGGCAAAGTTCCAGTAAGCATTGTTAAGTCATTGTTAAACTAATGACTTCACTTATCCTCTGTCCTTGAATACAAAAGCTGAGCTCTTTCGGATATCAGGACTGTAAACTTGGCAACAAGGCCACTTAGTTAAAGGGGTTTTCGTAGGGTGAATGACCTGAATTTCAAAAAATATTAATTTTTTCAAAAATAACACATTTTTTACGAAGTGTTTACCTTGTAGAATAGGTGGCTAACGTAGGTTAACTAAATATTTTGTCCAAAATAAATGTTGAAAAAATATTACACAAATTTTCTAGGTGAATTTTTTTTCAAAAACTCAGTTCCGAAAGCTAACGATAAAATGATACATTAAAATTTTTAATATAGCATTAAGAGAAGATTTAAAAAAACATTCCTAAAACGAACAATTCACCTTCAAAGTTCTTTTTCCCCTACATAAAATGTATTTATTATCATAACAGCTGTTGAATAAAAACATAATTACAGAATTCACTTCTTACTGACTTCCATGGTAACAAAGTATATAATTTTTATAACAGCTGTTCAATGAAAACAACAACATTAAAAAATTACGTTCCTAAATTCGTTTCTATGGTAACAGTTTAAATTATTAGCGAATTTCTATTGGAAAATTGAGCTATTGGATCAGCTATCATGATAAGACCCAGGACCATGGGCCTTAAAATGAGCCCGATCCTGACATCTAGGTCACTTTTCGAGGTTACACACACGCGCGCGCGCGCGCGCACACACACACACACACACACCTCGGACAAGTTCGTTAATCAGTAAAATTCGTTGGTTTCAAAATGGCGGTGATTTTATATTTTAAAAAGTCGTAATTTTTTGTTATTTTTTTAAATATTTGATTTCATAATAGTAATCACCGTTAAAAACGGCATAAATTAGAACTTTGAATTCAAAATCCATTAAAATTAAGAAATTAAATTTGACAGCAGCCAAGGTTCATTTTGGTATTTTCAAAGCAATTTGTACGTTGAGAATGTTAACAATCATGTCAGCGCGACAGTTAATAATCATGTTGCGTGCCCTGATTATTAAATTTAATATAGTGATATATATATATATATATATATATATATATATATATATATATATATATATATATATATATATTTCATGCGTTAGGCCCATAAAGTGGGCAGTGGTTCATTTAAACGCTAAAGGCGAGCAGAAAATTTGAAATATATGAAAATTATGGTTATAAAATAAACAGAGATAAAAATCACAATTATCTAAAAAAAAATTAGAAAAAATTCTGATTTTTTAATTTTTGTGATAGTGATCTAACCGACTTTATTGATGATATTACGACCAATAAATATTGCTTGGGCACTTACGCCCAAAACTTTATATAATATAAAGTTTATTATATTTGAATAAACTTTATCCAAAACGTTTTGGGAAACTGTTTTTTACCAAAAACATTTTTAAATAAAAAATGGTAGGGAGATACTGAAATCATCGTGTCAAATTTAACATAAATCAGTCCCTTCGTTTATTCTCCAGCATACAGAGACGGATTGGATCCAATCAAATTTCAAGAACGATTTTTTCACATGCATTGTACAATGAGAAAGTACAAACTACAGGGCTTACAGGTAAATTTTGTACTAATTTAAGAAAACTATAACTTGCTTTTATTTCGCATTTTAACGCTAGTTTGAATCCTACTTCTTCGTTTGTTAAAAATTTGAACAAATCTATGAAACCTGTACTCAATAGATTTTCACCTTTGTAATTTTATATGTTAGAAACGTTTTAGCATTATACCAACTACGATTACACTCACCAGTCAAGCTGATGATCGTAAAGTGAGAATATTGTCGGTAACAGTTAAAAATTAGGCTATTAATATCTTATTCATCGCTGAAGGTTTTGTATTAATTGAGAAAACGTTATATTGGCAAAAGAAACAATTTACAATACTATATACATTGTTGTGGATTTGCGAAGAAGTCGCTCTATACCGTATAATTTATTTGATTACAGTTGTGAATCCTTCTTTACCGTTACAGTGACAAGCAGCTCCTGCGTTATGCAGACATACACGAAGTGAAACAAAACAAATTGTCTAATGTCCTTGCGGCAGGAAACAGCAATAAGTGATGGCCGTGTTATTCACAGTTTTCATTACAGGCAATCAAAAAACTGGAACGACAAAAGCCTGTCCCATTTTTAGAGTTTAGGATGTTCCGCTTGTTGTGCCCGCAGATCTGACTGTGACTTAAGAAACGAGCACATACTTGGCAACTTTTTATATTTCTTAGTAAAATATATTGTAGCACGAGCCTAACTGTCCGAGCTAAGCGAGTTCTCAGTTTCGGCATTCGGTTTGTGTGTTTGTTACGTAGTTTTGACCAAACGCATTGTTTTGAAATTTGATACGAAAGTATTGTATAAAACTCGAAATACGCATGAGAAAGATATTTTCCCCATTCATTTCGGTTTCAAGATGGCGGTCTCTAATTTAACGGTGACGAATGTACGCAGTTTTGGCAAAACGCACTGACCGATTGTTTCGAAATTTGATACGAAGGTATCTTTTATAAAACCCGAACGACGTACGTGTAAGATTCGATCCCACTCACTTTCTTTTCAAGATGGCGGCCTCTGATTTAACGATGACGAGTGTAGTTGCTGGCTGTTTTCTGTAATACTGGCTGAACGGGAGGAACTATCATAATTTTGACAGCGTCATGGAGGAAGAGCATACAATTTCCAATAAAGTTGGTCCAGTAACATTTTTCGTAAATATTACGGTTACTGGTTAAATTGGCGGAAAAGATTACAAGCGCATCAGAGCTCGAATACGTTTTGAGAGATAAATTCCTGAATGTTGGAATATATATATTTATGCACATAGACTATGAGTATACTAAGGGACTCTCCTTCGGTCTCCGGTGTGTTTGTGTCAAGCATTGTAGTACACACGATTTTGTTATGATTTGACTCAAACTTGAAAAGAAAAATTGATTTTTGGTAATAGGCTATGGTAGATTGGAGAAGTTTACCTAAAAATTCCATCAGCCGTATCACACAAAAATATATCTTTACCTTACACTATTATAAAACCATAAAACCAATATCTGACGACAAGATTTGCCGAATTTTTGTCAAAACAGCCGAATCCAAAATTCAAGGGGGAGGTAATAACGATCGGTACTGAAGTTTGTCATGTAAATAATTTACTACGTGAGAAAATTTTGCAAAGTTTTGTGATATTTATTTAATTTGTTTTTGGCAACAATACGTTCTCGCGTGAACATTTAAATTTAAAAGCACGCATTCTTCTCCCGCTATTTTAGGTGAATAACCCGTGACCTCCTACTTCCAACTGTGTCCGAGGACTGAGACTGGAAGTGTTTTTAAGCTTGTTCAAGTGACATTAATGCAAAGATACGTTTAAGTTATCAAAGCATTGATCACAAGAATAGAAGAATAGATCAAAGAAAAGGTATCAAATGGAGAAGTTTATTCACTTAAAAGAGTGATTTGGCTAGTACATACTAGAAATGTATCACAATTATTTGGAATCATTAATCTTCTATCAAGGAACAAATAAATTTCTATATAACAATCTGTAACGACTTAAATACTACTGTACTTACGTAAATCGTCTATTTTCATTACAATCGAGTTTTTAGGATAGGTTACATTTACGCAAATTTTTACGGAAAACGGACATTCGACAGAGGTCAGAGTTCATTTTCAGTTCAGAGTATGATGGATTGAATCTGTTTTCACGTTCCTTCCGTCATAAAATTTGTGTAAACTTGGGATGCCAGTCCTCTAAATAAATTCGACAGCGATCAAAATTCATTTTTCATTGAAGATTGTGATGGATTGAATCCGTTTTCAAGTTATTTGAGGCACACAATTGATTTAAGCCTATGCCTACAACACTGGATACTACACAATTTAGACTGAATTTGGTATGCAGGTCGGGTTCCTCATATCTTAGTAAAAATTGCTTAATTTTTCAACAAAATTCTTTCGTAACCCTTTTTGCTCGAAAAACTTTTGACTATACAATTTTTCCCAAAAAGGATCTAATACGATTTTCATTAATTTTGCTTAAATACGACCTCGTATAGCCCGTAAGTATACAAACAAAACGCAATAATAGCTATAACCGCTTCAGAAGCTTACAAAAAAAAAAGATAATGAAATATCATTGTAATATGTTGCCCATATAAAAATCAGGTTATAAGGTTTTGGTCATAAATGAAGATCGCAACACGCAGCTGTCTTGCTGATAGAAGCGAGTTTCTAAAAATATTTTTTCTTTATCTTACTACTTTTTAAATTTTGTTTTCACCATCATAATCGATATTACAGTCTGCATATATTACGATCGTAAACTTTCAAAATACGTTAAACATACGAAAATGAAACCCTTACTAACGTCAAAAAATATGCTTAATATCAACGGATTTTCAAAATTCACAATGCTAATTTATGCAATTTTTAACGCTATATGATAATGAAGTCGGACTTTCAAAATGTGAAAATCCCGCGTTTTTGAAACTGTACAACGAATGTTGATGGTTAACGAACTTTTCCAAGTTTGAAACAAATTGGAGCAAAAGTACGAACGTGACACACACACACACACACACACACACACACACACACACACACACACACACACACACACACACACACACACACACACACACACACACACACACACACACACACACACACACACACACACACACACACACACACACACACACACACACACACACACACACACACACACACACACACACACACACAATGAATCATTTTTCCAATGGAAATTTGCTATAACTGAAGTCAAGGTTTGATGCACCGATTTTGATAAATGAGGTGGGTTTTCTGTAGATACCTTTCACATACGGACCTTCCGGGGACATTTACGTATTACTTACACTATCATAAGTTTTTCGTAGATTAAATCGATCCACGTTCTCACTGATCCATCACAAAGCAAATAGTTAATAACAAAGAGAGCATTGTACCCTTAGAACGGTGATTCTTTATAACTGTAATTCATAGGTTTGCACTGTAATTCGTTAAACATTTGCGGATTTACGGGTATTGTACAATTCCCCACACCGTTCCATCTCCCCTCACTATTGTATTTTTAAACTGTACACCCCAAAACGTGGCGTGGCAGCTGACTTCCATCAAAGCGCTCTGTTTATGATAAAGTAAACACTTACACTTTCAACGTAACCGACACAGATACTCGCACCAGAACCAGATAAGACGTAAGCCCAACCTGATTCGGCATCTTTGTCTGCCTAAAATAGCATTGTCTGCATTGTGACTTCAACCAAAATATTACTAGCAGTTCAAAGAACAGGACACGTACTATTTCCTTGATCACGTGCCTGGCCACCACGCTGCGACAGCGCTCGTAACCTTTTCCGCCAATTTAAACGGAAACTGTAATATTTGGGAACAATGTTACTGGACCAACTTGCCACCTTATCTTTTTTTTGATGTTAATGAAAATTTTATGCCCTGAAAACTGCGAAAACTTTTACATAATGAAAACCTAAGGTTCCAAGAAAAACCAACATCCAAAAGGGGCAGGGCAGTCTCGGATGAAAGAAGGAAGGCAGCTTCGGATAGAATGAAGCAGTATTGGATACAGCGGAGGGCGGCTAACGCACATCAAAGTAATTGATTTGGCGTACCCCAAAGTGGGTGATCCGGATGAAAGAAGAAGAAAATTTTATGCCCTTTATCTATGAAGCGGTCAAAATTATGATAGGTCTTGCCGTTCAGCCACTATTACAGAAAGCAAGAAACTACACTCGTCATCGTTAAACTAGAGACCGTCACCTTGAAACGGAAGTGAGTGGGAAAAATCTTACACATACGTCGCTCGGGCTTTGTATGAAGTACGTTCGTACAAAATTTCAAACAATCGGTCAATGCGTTTGGCCAGAACTGCGTAAACACACACACACACACACACACACACACACACACACACACACACACCAAATGCTGAACGGTCAAAAAACACAGACCTCGGTTCTTTCGCTTATCAATTAGAGAAGAGACAATTCTGTCACCATGTTACAGTTATACTTAAGTCATTAATCCCCCCACGCTTTAGATATCGCTTCCATATAACTTCAGATAATAATTGGGTAGCCAATACAAAATTGGTAATTCGAACCACCATCTTGGATGCGTTATGTTGGAATTGACGCTTTTTGATGTGATATGGTGTATATAATACAGCACATGTAATTTAAGGCAAATGTTTCACACCTAACATAATGTTGCAAGGTATCCTTAGATTATGTTATTTCACTAAAAAATCAAGTACTGTTAACTAAAAAAGAAACGGAAAAATCAATCCAATTTTTCAAAATCGGTTCATCAGATTTTGCTAACATTTTTGCCATAAGCCTGAATAACTTAAAAGCATACGATCAATTTAAAGTTACGGTTCAGTAGTAAATATAATTAAAGCGGCACGCAGCTGTTTTGCTAACGTGATGGAAGTAAATTTCAATTAAAAACTCTTTTTTGAAATTCTAATTTCACCATCATAATCAGCATTAAAATCTACATATATTTCAACTTTTACATTGAGAAAAGACAATTAATCCTGACTGCCGTCAAATCAAATTATTCCTTAATTTAACAGGACTCTGAAAATTAAAAATTATAATTTATGCAGTTCTTAACGCTGATTACGACGGCGTGAATAAGGACCCGAAAGTAGAGGTGCATCTAAGTCGAGGTCCTTCAGTTCTTGGTATATACCAAAGTGAAAATATACATGATCCTGGAATTGGAGGAATGTTATATTTGGGCCTGGAAGTGGAAGTGCATATAAGCTAGGAAGTGGAGGTGTATAGGAAGCCCGGAAAAGAAGGTGAAAAAGTGTATAGACAACCTGAAGTGGCGATGCATCTAAGCCGAGGTCCTTCACGTCTGGGTCTATACAAAAATGAAAATTTAATGATCCGTGAATTAAAAGTAAGGGAAAATTCGGGCTGGAAGTGGAAATACATATACTCATAGGCCAGGAAATGAAGGTCTATGATAGGACCCAGTGTATGTGGACCCGGAAGTCGAGGTCCTTCCCTTCTGAAACTATACAAAAACGAAAACGCAAATGTGCCGAGAACTGAAGTTTACATTTGGGCCTGGAAGTGGAAGTAAATATAGGCCGGGAAGTGAAGGTACACAGAAGACCGGAAATTCTCCCTCTGACCCTGAGCACCCCTTTTCTTGATAAAGCTTACTCTACTTTGAAATAGGCTACACTACGCGTATTAGACTTAAAAATAGGCCACGGTACTCAGTCTGTGTGCGCATTAGACTTGATTAGTCGTGCTTTGGCTGCTTTGTGTATAATTAGCGAACTGTTTGTCGATGGATTTATCGCGTTAAGCCGTGTGACACGTTACTGCGCATGCGTCGCACTATCGTAAAGTAACTTTTACGGTGTTCGTTTCGACTGTCCTTGATTCGGTTGTCCTAATATAAATTTAATTGAACTTGTTAAAAACCAATAATTCTTCTAAGTATTGGGAACCCAAACAGCTAATCATTTCTTTTTAGATTCTTCTTCATTCTTCATTATTTTTAGATTTACTTGACCTGCAATCGGATATATCAATAAAAATCAAAAGATCGATTTTGAAAACGTCTTTAAATGAAGCAATGGCGACATTTTACGCCGAAGTAATTTCAAACTTCAAAAACTTACCTAAAAATTGACATAATATTAGTTCTGTTTCAAATATGAAGGCAGTAAGATTGTTTAAATTGAGCCCACGATTTTTCCGTATTCGACAAGCGTTCATACACGGGATCATATTTCGAAGATTATTACACATCCGAGAGAATTAAGTGTTGTTTAATTGAAGAATGCTATTGATGTTTTTACGGAAATAAGTAGTGTCCGATAATGTCTACTCAATCACAATATTTTCTTCATACCTTGTATTCTGAGAAAATGAAACGTTCCAAGTCGAAAAACAAATTTTAGTGTACACATGTTTAATATGTTTCGACTTCATAGTACAAAGATATATAATTCACGCCAGACTTAGTGTGAAGATTTGCACAAATCTTTCGGAAACAACCATCAGCGTTTGCTTTGGTTTTTGTCTGTTGTCTTACAACTGGAATTTTGTACAGACATCGGATCAGAAGATTTTTTTGTTACTTGCGCATGATGTTTTCTTCGTATTTATACAATAAGTGAATATGAGAAAACTGTGTACTATATATTTAGCCAATCAAGACCCTCCGTTGTTTAAACGGTAAGCCGACAAACTTTTAAACTTGACAGTTTTGTTTGGCGCACAAAGAAGAGTTAGTTAATTCGTACTTCCGCTCGAAGCTTTGGATTTAACTCGATTGCTGAGCCCGTATTTCCGTTTCTTTATTAATTGGTTTAAACAGTTTGTGTGATACGCCGATTGCGAGGCAGGGGACAGACAGACAGACGGAAATGTACTTAATTTATAACCTCTTAAATCGTTTAACCTTCGTTTTATTCCCGTGCCCCTTGCTACGTTATTGGCCCATTCTAATTATTAGTGTGCAGTTACGACCAACAGAGGCAGACCAATTACAGCTGGGCTCCACTAGACCGGTGGGACGGAGTGGCGCGTTCTAAAGCAAAATGTGTAGCCTATATACATTGTACAGTATGTAGTTCAATACAGACGCGTAAATTAATGACGTGGAGCGAAGAAGGTCAACGCGGTTTCGATTAGGCCTAATTCAGCACCGCGCCCCCACACTACGTCGTAAGTTCCGTTTATCTTTGTCCAAAAGTAAGGTGCTCTCCGAAAGTAAGACTTTTTCTAATTAATCTCATGAACACGCATTTTTTGTACAATTTTCTTTTTGTCCGTCTCCATCACTGTAGCGAGTTATCAGAATTGCTCGCACCAGACATCATTACTGTTTCACCTATACATTTCGGAACTGCTCAAAAATTCACAATCGATCCTTACTAAGTACATAATTATTATTACAAACTCTCGATTGTTTGTTATGAAGTAGACCTATTTGCAATTAATTATAAAATCTTAACCTTTCGTTATGAAGTATTTACAATTATAAATTCCCAGTCTTTTCCGGATAGTATACTACACCTAAATTCAAAGTTTCATAAAAAAATCGAATTCCTTTAGTCCTCAGCGACGCACAGGCATACATACATTGCAGCCATTTTGAAACGACTGAACAATTTAGCTGAGTAATGAACTTTTCCAAGGTATTACCGAAATGTATTTTGGTGTCTAGTGCCTACTTTGAATTAACCAGGACTAAGTTTGCACGGTGACAACGGGATCAGTGTTAACGGAAAGGAAGAACAACTGCAGTAACTGCGCCTTGGAGACGCAGCAGCTGACCGGTCATTTAGCTACATCGACTAAGAGCCTTCAAAAGTGATAATGCCAGGGAATATATATATATATATATATATATATATATATATATATATATATATATAAAATTACAGACCCCGCAGGGGATGCAGACTAGTAAATTAATTAACCTATTGAGAGGATTTAGACGTCTCTCGCGGTACCCGAATCTAACACACACGACTTTAACACTTTACATTCACACTTATATTTAGGGTGGTGATAATAGCCTTAATGTTCTTTTCGCCTTAAAAAATATATATATATATATATATATATATATATATATATATATATATAAACAGACAATAAATAATAAATATATTCAACATAATATTAACAAATTAGTTGTTCTTACATTATTGTTTGTTAGCAAATAGGCCTAATTACATAGTTATTAATAAAACGGCAGTAAGAATATCTACTGAACTTGTTCCCCAGATCTTTTCCTTTATGTGTATGCTTAATGTTAATATCATTTTTTTTTTATTAACTTTCATCACGTCTGCGAGACAGCTGCGTGCAGTAATTATTATTTATGTCGTTAAAAGTTAACTTCGAATCACGGAAAGAATATTCGATAAAATGGCCATTGGCATGCAAACCTGTTCTAACCTAACCTAAAACAGATATATTGGCGAATACACCAGCCAACCGGTCCGCCGAGGTTCAAGTCATCCTCAGTTTTAGAAAGGATCGGGTATGACGTCATCGACCAGATATGTACTGCATTACGTCACCGGAGACCCACTCGCTGGCTAAAGGTTAACTCGGCTGCAATACAGGCCTAGTCAGGGCCAACTGTTGAACCTTTAGACGTATAAGTGGTTCAATTACACTGTATATGTCTGTAGTGACACTGATTCATTGTAACAGTGGCACGCAGCTGTCTCGAATGACGTGATACAAGCGAATTAAAAAAAACGCAATTTAATAATATTATACAAACTAGAATGTTAATTCTTAAATGTTAAATGCAATTTTGTATTTCCACAAAAAAAAGAAGAAACTGAACCTCGACAGTAGTCAGGGTTCATATTAAACGTTGGAAATTGAAAATGTTGAATTGTGCAGGGTTAACGTTCATATTACGACAATGTAATGAAAATTTCAAAAGAACTGAAATAAAAATGTTTGTGATTTTTAAAAAAAAAATTAAATAACCGTCATTTTTAACAGGTTAAACAGATTTTGCTGTCTAACGATCTTGTCTAAATTATAATTTAAAAAATTCGCTTGCTGCCACACACGCGCGCGCGCACACACACACACACACACACACACACACACACACACACACACACACACACACAAATGATTCACGAAACTTTCCATAGATTTGGGGAGCTCATTTTACACGTTAAAATAAAGGAGACTGATTCTTCATAATTTCCAATGTTGAGTGCTGCATGCAGCCAATTAATTACTACAAAAAATTGTAATTTCAGGTTTTTTCCATAAGTCAATTTTCTTTCAAGCAGCATGAAAATTTAAAATGATCACTTTGTCCGTTCAAATATGTTTATGAAATTAACGGTTTTGGAAATACTTGACTACACAATTTTTAACGGGCAGCAATTTTGAAACAAAAGTTATTATAAAAACTAAAGTAATTGTATTTCATAATACTACTGTCAAATTAGCAATTCAATATCTTATCAATATTCTTTTTTACTCTTAAAAAAAATATTGATTTATGAGAAACTATTCTTTTTGAGACCTTCGTGTGTGTGTGTGTGTGTGTGTGTGTGTGTGTGTGTGTGTGTGTGTGTGTGTGTGTGTGTGTGTGTGTACATATCAAATAATTACTTAATAAAATTACTTAATAGTCAGTACGTTGTTAGCTTCCGATTGCACACACCTTCATCTGGGGTACGTATTTGCTAGCTATTGTGTAGCATTTTTCATTTTTGTTACTTGTAGTTTTGTTCATCATTTGTAGATTTTACTTTGACCGTTGATATATATATATATATATATATATATATATATATATATATATATATATATATATACGCATCATACGCACGCACGCACACACACACACACACACACACACACACACACACACACACACACACACACACACACACACACACACACACACACACACACACACACACACACACACACACACACACACACACACACACATATATATATATATATATAAAGAAAACAATCTGGAGGGGTGGCCTATCTTCAGGTAATCAATAAAAGACAATGTTACCTCTAGCTCTCTTTTAAACTCTAACAACAAACTAGAGACTACTATTGCAACAAACTGCTAATGAACTTCTTGAGTTATTTATTTATTTTGATAATTATTTATTAAAAAATATCATAATTCATAATTATGTTATTTTAATTATGTTATTCATATTATATATATATATATATATCAGGTTTCTTCCCTATTTTCAGTTATAGTATTATAATAACCTAGGCATCAGGTTTATGTTCCAGTTTTAGGTTAGGCACTTAAACCTAGTGTAGGCATATTGTTTGTTCTGTATTCTAAATACACGAATGATGACAAATGTCCGAATAAACCTCGAAAAATTTCAGTTTCACTTGTTATGATTCCCTGTATCTTTATTAAAATAAATATTTTGCGATTTTTGAAGATAAACTCCTGAATATAATTCATTATTTCTTAATTCCCTTCCTAAAAAATAATGTACGAAGACGAGAATATAAATGGAAATACAATTTTCCAATGATCCGATGTTATAACTGAATTTTAGACCAACAGATGACAAATGAAAATGTAGTGAATAACAAAATAAAAGACTCATTCCTTCAGGACCATAGTATTAAAAACAATGAAAAAATTACCTTTGCTATAAAATTTCTAATTTTAAAAAAATCGCAACGATAATTGAAAACTTTGAATAAATAATGTTGCTATTACAAGTACTTTGGAACTTATACCGTCATTTCTTTTGGTACTTAAATCATGTTCAGGTAAAATCGGAGAAGAAATCAACCGAAAATTTGAAATTATATTAAATAAAAATACAGGCTACTCAATTTTACTACGGATCAGAAAAAAACGTTTTGGAATCCTTAGTGAAGAAATTGAAGATTTTGAAGTATTAAAAACTTAAAGCCCTTCACACATTTCAAAGGTTAAATATGCTCTAATTACTTCAATTGATGTTGAAAGATGTTTTCGCAATATAAAGCTTTGTTTCGAGATAAATAAGAAAGTTTTATTTTAACTTTAAAAAAATTGTATAGGACCCTACGGTTTCAATAAATACTTTTTTTAATATAAACTCGGTTTATTCTAAATTGTATAATTTGTAGTTTTGTGTATTAAAAAAATGTCAGAAAATGTTTTAAATTTTTAATAAATATTCCACCTTTATGTTAAATATTATATTCGCAAATATTTGTCATTTTTAGATAAATAAAGATTCTGGTCCTAGTCATGATTATGACGAACTTATCCCGGCCATATAGTGTAACATCGAGGATGAAGAAACCGCCGAAATACAAGAATAAACCAACTTACGAACGTTTTAACTTTTAAATACCACTAAACATTAACCTAAATTCTGCAGCACAGAATGTACAAAAAACCGTACAGTTGATGATTGTGTAAATATTTAAACATACCACGGGAACAGGTTACGTCCGGTAGGGCTCAACATTCCATTAACATAACCTCAGTGTTTACCTGCAAATAAACAGAGAAAACATTAGTGATAAGTAAAACATTAATGTTTGCTTAAAAATGGTGTTTTAATGTTTAGTTTACATTCTTTGTTATGAAACCTGACAAATACAACGTTAAACAAAAGTATTTTGGGAGCTTTAGATGTTTTCTTTCAGCGAATGTTTTTTTATCAATTATTATTATGAGGGAATTTCCATAGTAGCGGCAGTAATGGTGAAGAACACTTTGTCGTGTATATATAAAACTTCCAAAATTTTATACCCCGGATCTCGTTGCCTCGTGGGATCTTCAGTACCTCACAATCCCTCCTCCCTAAAGGGATCTTATATTCACTCTTTGGAAATATTGCAATAGAGTTTATAAGACAGCCACGAATAGGCCTACCCTATTATGTATAGCACAACTTTGGGTACCTTTTTAGGAGAAGGGGTTCACACTTTGCACTTTATTAGCGAATTTCCATAGAAAATGAACTACTAGACCGGCCTCAGAGCCGAGATCTTGAAATGAGCACCGAATTTGACCTCAAGATCACTTTTTGAAGGGTCGTTAAAAAGTGACCCTTTATATATATATATATATATATATATATATATATATATATATATATATATATAATGTGTGTGCGCACGCGCGCGCGATTCCGCGTGTGGCTAAAAATTATTTATTCATACTTTAGAAAGAAATTGATTTCTATTTGAAAAAGTTTCCAAACAAAAACAGATGCGTGATGAAAAAACATTGCAATAACTTTCTCGCACGTTCCTTTAAAAATACCTTAAAATACCAAAAATAAATTGACTATTTCCTTTTGCAAAAACAATTCCGAAAGTACAGACAAAAAAACAAAACGACGGAATCAAAAAGGCCTGATTTTAAAACTAAACAGTTTATCTTCTGGCATTTATCTTATTTAAAATTACTACAATTTGTGCAATTGCTCCAAAACCGGAATTTTCGCAGAAATGTCGATAGATAAGTTTTGTTTGGGCACTTAAGGACGTTTGTACGAAATAATCAAAATAGTTGCAGCCGATGTACACTCACTCGCGCACGCGTAAACACAATCATGTATGGTAAAAACCACTTTTTGCAATCTAACATCCTAAAAAGGAATCGTGTATATCCATCAAGATTTGATATTTTTTTGCTTTCATGATACTTTCTATAAAGTTTGTGCAGTAAGAAGTAAAATTAAAACTTGCCCGTAAACTCAAAACTGAAGAATTTCAGAAATAAGCCTGCTTTAAAATTCCTTTTCTCTAGACATTCTTTTTTAGACTACATAAGAACTATAACATCGCGAAAATATGTTACGGTTTCAAAATTTTTGCAACGATTTTAAAAGATATTCCAGTTTTAAAAACAATAAAAGCCAAAAATAATCGCTGCACGCAGTTATCTCGCTAACGTAATTGAAGTTAATTTCCAAAAGATCTTTATCTTACCCTTTTGAAAATTTTTGATCGCATTATCATAATCAGCATTAAAATATATATTACAATTTTAAACTTCAAATTGCATTGAAAATACGAAAATGAACCCTTACCGCCGTTAAATTAATTTCTTAATTTCAAGAGATTTTGAAATTCAAAATGCTAATTTAGCAGTTTTTAACGCTGAATGCGATGGTGAAATCAGATTTTTAAAATAATTAAGATAAAAAAGTTCCGAAATTTTAAATTGCCGCCATTTTGAAACTACTGAAACGAATTTTGTTGGTTAATGACCAGCTATTAACTTGCTAGAAACTATTATTGTTTTTCCAATCTATTACGATAATCGATTTTTGTACCAAATCTGAATCAAATGGGACAAAAATTGAAAACATGAGCGTGCTAAAGCAAACAAAACACACACACACACACACACACACACACACACACACACACACACACACACACACACACACACACACACACACACACACACACACACACACACACACACACACACACACACACACACACACACACACACACACACACACACACACACACACACACACACACACACACACACACACACACACACACACACACACACACGATCCCTGAATAAGTGATCTAGAGATCAGCACAGTGCTCATTTCAATTATGCCTACTCCAATAGCTCATTTTTGGTGTAGGAATTCACTAAAAGGTAGACTTTTTGCATGTAAGATATTTGTACGTTTATAACTGTCCTAAAACAAAAACAAGGACAATCTTATTCCTTAATTTATAATAACATGTTTTCTTATGCATCAAAATATCAACATCGATTTTTTCACTACCACCAAACTTTCTATGCACAGTATTTCGTACAAATAGGAAGTAACTGAGTACTACATCTTGCCTAAGTCTGAGCTTTGGATCAGTTTTGACACGCTAGAGGGTTGCCGGAACTTATTATTAAATTCCTTATAATGGTAAACAAAATAAGAACTCAAATAATTTACTAGAAGAACTTTTTTCTAATTACAAGTTGATAATTTATTTAGACTTTCCACGAAAGTTTTAGCAGTCGCCGCGAGGCGCTGGTCGACAGATAGACGAGTGTTTCTCATGTCCATACTGCAGTGCAGTCTTACTGCTTCTTACTGCGGTAATCTATATGCTACGTTCATGTACGCGACAGCGTTCAGCCACGCCGATATCTGCAACGGCCGTTACAATTATAGAAAGGGCAAATATCCTGAAACGTTAATACTGATTTATAAAATATCCATATCCGATTCTGGCCGTAAGACATTTACTGTTCGGGAGTCAATCGAACACAAGATCGCTCTCTAAACAACCACTAAATTTTCGTTGAAATTTTCGTAAACAACCACTAAATTTCAATAATTTAAAATATGGCATTCTGACCCGAGTTATAAATTATTCACATATAACGATGCTAATAACTGAATGTGATGGATAAGAAAAGTACGTTGGCAGTAGTTATATTTGTTACAAGTTTTTCTAATAACAGCCCTTAAAAGGATTGCTAATAGCGGTGAATGAGAACACAGTTTATTACTCACTACAGGTTCGACTTCCGCATAGTTAAAACCTCACATTTCGAAATAACAGATATTTACATGGAAATGTTTCAGTTATCCAAATTCACTCACATTCCACGTAAACCTGTCTTGGACCAGATATTTACGAGATAACAGAACAACCGCTGAAGACTGAAGACAGACCAGCTTTTGTTAACGAATACGAGGGGTGATGCTGGCAGGAGATAAGTGTGAAATACAGCGAGGGTTAAAACACAAACACGTGAGATGAAGATAAGTTGGTTGCCACTGAACGTTGTGAATAAACTAGCTCTGCTACCACGGTCAGGTTAAATCAGATTCGGGCATTTATTTGTGAGAGTCGTCGAGAAAAACTTTAGAAAGTAGAATGCTTTGGGACAATCCTTACGTTGCAAACATATCTGTAGCAGAATGCTGCAACTTACTGCTAGCAATGTCGGCTTCACTAGATCGCTTTGTTCCTCGTGATCAGACGGAACAATACACATTCTCCTTCTTCCATTAAGGATTAGGAGGTCAACATTCCAGTCAGCAAGACCTATCCGTATACAAGAGATGACCTTCCAAGAGCTTACTATTAAGGATGGTACCATCTGGAGTTCTATTTATATGATTCTAGCAGATATCTCCAATTGATCAATTTTAAAAATCAATTATGGCACTTTCAAATCGTTTTTTATGACTTCATTGAGAATCAACCTTTCACGTAGCGTGAAACCTCTCTTAAGTCATCTCTCTGATGTCAATTCGAGTTGCTACCTTTTGTGTTATCACACAGCACGCGGTACCACACACAATGATTCTATAATCTTGTAAACTTTATCAGTAGATAAGTGTTACATGAAACAAGAGGAAAACAACAATAACTGTAGTAGCAACAATGGCGTTACAATCGTCTTAGGAGTCTAGACTAAATTTATACAGTGGTAACGTTGTTTGTTCAAAAGGCTTATTTGTGATGTTCTAGCGGCCCAATTTTATTGACGTTTGTTACTTCTTCTCGCTTAAATTCCTTAAGAATTGTCAGTTTTTTTTAAGAAAACCCTACCGGAAAATCTGAAAAGCTGAAATATAAAGACAATAGCTTCAAAGGCCGGTGCACGACCCAAAATCCATTGTCACTGCTTTTGGTTCAATTAGCTACGTTAAAGAAGGAAAGCGTAAAACTGGTTTGAGAATTAATACAAAAATTATAAATTGGTTGTGACGCATGATCGATCTGTTGATTCTGGATAATCCTATGCGATCGGTGAGACGAAGCATGTCTCCTTGAGTGGGATGCTGATGTAAACTTATATTCTTAAGCTTTTCGGAAGGCGATGCAGGATTCTATTTGGTTAGAATTACGGACTGACAATTGTTTGGCTGAAAAAGAACTTAAAAAAACAATCCTTTAACATCTAACGTAACAACGTGAAATATCTACATACACTACAATCGACGTACAGTTCAAACGATTAATTGCAACATAATAATGAAGTCGTGGCGCAAAGCGATTCGTTTCTAACTGACAATTAACTCATACACGAGTAACTGCCAAATCCATACAATTACAACAATAAGTCACCCGTAACTGAATCACTTCAGTTTTTATTTACCAAAGTTTATTATAAAAACTATTCCTGTTCAACAAAGACGCCGATAGCTCAAAGTTTATCAAGTCTGGGAGAAGCGTTGGTAATTCAATCATATCCGGTCAATTAGCTTGAGTCAATTACGGGTGAATGCTGCAGGTCAAGATGTGGGTCAATTGACACGAAACTTCAAAGTCACGCCGTTCCAGAGCTGACAGTCAAAATTGTCGACACCTTTACACTTGGTCAATTACGATAGGCTTTATCCCAAAATGTGTTCGGAAATCATTGTAACATTTACTTGACCTCCTGCAGGATGAGCTAGTCAGTGAGAATGTTGGAATTTACTAAGGGCATCAAAGAGGTTTAGTTGCACAATATGTGCTTGGGGTTTTATAATCCCTTCCTCTAGTATATAATCCAATATAGTCTAACATTTACGTGGAACATTAGTTTAAGCTACGCATTTTTTTAGGTAAAACAGTTACTTTTAGTATCCTCCTGGGTTGGAACCCACGTTCTCATACGCATGAAATACGAGCTAGGACCAACGTATTTCAACTAGGATCAACATATTTCAGTTCAGTCAACGTAGTTCAGTTAGGATCAACATATTTGAGCTAGGACCAAAGTATATGATTTATCTTTAAAGTTATGATTATTTTACAGATGATAAAAATTCGAGACAAATCTGCTGAGCCGGCTTTGAGAAATCGAATCTTAGATTTTCCCCATTAACTTTTAAAATTGTTTAAAAGTAGCTTCTAAATCAGAATTTCCTGGATATAGAGACCAATATATTATAGGCTAATTTTTGTGTACTTAAGGGCTATATTTCAGCAAATTATTGATTACAATAAAGAAGATTTTCAGACATAAAGCAATTTAACTATATTGAATTTTAGGCTACACAGCTATTTTAAAAAAGAATATCCTCAGGGAAGATGAAAAAATATTTGAAACTAAAGACTGATCCAAATCAGAATAGTATATATATATATATATATATATATATATATATATATATATATATATATATATATATATTGATCACAGTGGTTGATTTGAATTTTCAATATTTTAAATTGCCATCTTGTAAAACAACAGAATTCGGGATCGGCGCTTACCATGATGGCCACTCCAAACAGGTCATTTTCCAGTCGAAATTAGCTAATTACGTTAAACAAGACATATCCCTCTGTGACCTACCCAGGGGTTCATGGGGCCAATTAATGTACAGCCTTGCAAAGCGCCGTTCATTAGAACGGTTATACGTGAGCGAATTGTTTATTCATGTAAGGTTAAACTGCTTAGGTTAGTTACTTTCTCTGATCACCCGCATTAGCTGCATACCACTTACACAGGGTACCGCTAGTTTTCAATTCGGTAATTTGCCCCGGATGAGGGTACTCTGAGAAATAATTGGTCATGTGATACTCTTTTTAGAAACTAATTATTAGAATATGTTTTAACAGAAAGCGTATATACAACCAAACTACTCGTCATACCCATATAGTTTTTACTTTTAAGTATATTTTGAAACAGAAATTATCAATAGAGGAAACATTCGATTTTGAAATTTCGATTAATCTGTGTTCTGATTCCGTGAGTTAAAAAAGTGGTATTTAACAGTATTTACAACACACACACACTCTCTCTCTCTCTCTCTCTCTCTCTCTCTCTCTCTCTCTCTGCGTGTGTGTGTGTCGCATTTTTAAAAGTTTTTCAACCAATGGACCAACAAAGTATAACATTAAAAATAGTCTACTCGTAACTTTGCACTTTCTACCGAAACAGCTGCGTGCACGTCAAACCCAATTACTGTTTCTCTATCCCGCCGTTGCCATGGAGACGCAATAATTTAACAATTATGAAGCATTAGATAGAGTTATGAAAGTCGGCTGCAGTCAGGTGATGTATAGGCCTACTATACCGGAACACAGCACTCATGTGATGGGTGCATCCATGCATGGCATTCGTGCCTACTGCAACGTGTAGCCAATCCGTGCGTAACCGCAACGTGTAACAGTCGCTTAACCGAGTCGTGATCTCACTATTCCAAGATGTAGCTCATGCCGACGTGTGAAGAACGGATGATAGCGACGCTTCCGTACTTGAATCCCTGCCTTCTTTGCGGAACGATCCCATTTTGAAGTTTAATATCGGCTATGAAGACTGGCCGCTTGATATGAAAGTGAACGCAGACTAACTAATGGTTTATAACCAGAAGTGAAAGTGAAATGTTTAAAAAAAACAAATTTAAATGGTCCAGAAACATGAACAAACTACAATTATAACCAAATTTCATTGAAATGGGTTTTGTTTTGTTTTGTTTAGTCTTATCCCCTTTCACACACATACAAGCGTGTGCATATTTTGGTAAAATTCACTTTTTTGGATTCAGGATACCTGAAAACATTGAAAACAACTACCCACCAAAAATTCAGTAATCATACTTGAGTAATACAATATTTTATAGAATTTTTTTTAAAACTTGGCTGAAATGTTCGTTAGTAAAATATTTTCAATTTTTTTGAACTTGAAACATATGAGAATGATGGTAAGGATGACTTTAGAGTGATAATAAAAATAACACAGCGATACAGAGTGATAAAACTAAAAGATTGTTTAGTCATCTTTGATGCACTGAGGTAAAGGAAAGGCAAATTTATAGGCAAGAAGATGTCATAGAACACGGTTCTTTAAAAGAGATAAACCATTATACTGATTGCCAACGGCTTGGAGCGAGCTAAACCGCTGAGGTTGGTCACACTACAACAGCTACAAGGCCAGCAAGAACAAATCTGGGTCAGTAAAGTAGTAAACAGCGTTACTATAAAAATATAGTTTTTTTATTACTAAGGCCGCGGTCGCACTATTGGGTGGGCGAGGAAAATGGCGCTTTGTCGGATACCATCTTTCAAACAGGCGAACAGAAGCTGGTCGAGACGAGCTTACCATGCGCACAAGCTGACAACACTATGGCATCTACGCAACTTTCTTGTAATGTATAGGTCACTCACATTAACTGTCATTGAATAAATCACAAGCGCCAAGTAAAAACTTAATAGACTTCTACTCGCACATTTTGCAAAGACAAAAACAAGTACGGTAATAATTGAGAAACAAATATACTTTCGTTCGAAAATGGAACAAGTAATTTATATATATATATATTTTTAAATAAAATGGTGCATAGAGAATATGCGCCTTCAAAGTGAATACTAGTTAATGACCTCTTTTACACCTGTAATTGTAAAAATCTTTTGTCAATTTTTAGTTGCGTTACTCACAATTCGATTTCACTGCACAAAAAAAAAAAAATCCGTACGGGCGTAAAGAAGTATCCGGCCAGGATGTTGTCTATAAGCCCACATTACACAAAAATAGGGACCTAGTGGCAGGCAGGAGACGTCTGTTACAGGAGGATGGTTGGGCTTAAAAGAGAGGGCGGAGATTTGACTAAAGAAAAATATAAGGAGACTGTATTAGTGCAAAAAAGCATTGGGTGTGGTCAGTACTTGTATAATGATTTCGGAGCCAGCTGTTATAGTAGAATCAGAAGGGATTTCAGACAGCAAGTACTACAACACGGAGTGAAGCCAGGAGAGATACCATGCTCTGCTTCCAAGATGAGAAAGCGGAAGATAAAAGAGAATACTAGTCATTAACGATGTCAATGCGTGAATCCAGGTGACGCACGAGAAGTGAAATTGTTTGTAACAAAGATGCTTACCAGTCACCAGCTGTACCTGGGTAAAGTGGAAGCTCGTTCTATCATTTCTGTGTAGTAAATCAGCTGCAACAGTAATGCTGAATGAAATCTCCCTGGTCAACATTGTTGAAATGTTGGTGGATGAAAACTACCAGCACATGGTTGCCAATTTTTGCAGAACAGATTTTAAGAGCAAAGAAGAATAAGAGTGATACCCACAGTAATTGTTTATGGGTAAGCAACAAAACTGTGACTTTGATTAGGCGGGTATACAGAAAAACCAGCGTCAGTAAGTCGAGTACCTCTTCCGTGTTATACTCATCAGTGAATTAACACCTGAAAGAAATGAGTTTTTTAGTGAGTTTGGGGTCCTACATAAGAGAAGCCTTGTCGAAGAATGGCTCCTGTCATTGCACAATGCATTGTGAATAAAAAAAATTATAAAAACAATTACATCCTCTGCATTAATGTGCGAAGTGCCGCGAATAGATTAAAAAGTTATATATGGGCTCTGACAATAATATATTTTAAAAGTACAGTAAAGAAGTTATAGAACTATCAACCGTCACAATACAGTAGTCAGAATCCTCCAATTTAAATTACCAAAGAAAAAATGAAACTATATCAGATTTAATTGAATAGCCCGCGGCATGCAATCCAAATCACACCGTCATGGGAAGGTTAAGTTACGCGACAACACACTTGCAACATAACCTAAACAATGGACAAACAGCTGTCAAGTTATTGTTATGAAATGTTATTGTTGAGGCTAACGCACTCGTGTTTAAATAGAGTTGTACTTGGTGTTCGGTTATTTTCAGTAAACGACCGCAAAGAATATGGTTACATGGTACCACTTTCTTAAAATCAATTTCAGAATTAAAATGAGACTTATTATATCAAATGTAGCCCTGAAACGCTCGAACGATACGTATATAATTCCCTTGCAAAGAAAACTGAAAGATAGTACAAAAGGAAAAAGAAGCTTATTAGAAATCCGGTGGATGGGGTGATTGGAGACAGACTCTTAGTGATCCGGAATTTTGAGAATTGCTGCACTAGATCGTGGGTGATAGTAGATAATTATTGAGGAGGCCAAGACTCGGTGAAGAGTTAGAGCTCCAAAGAGTGGAAAGGTTAAAAAATATGAAGAAAGTACAGCAATTAATATTTTTAACCAAAGTAGTATCCATAAGGTAATGTTATTTGTCCTTTCATATGTATACGTATATGTCCTTTCATATATATATATATATATATATATATATATATATATATATATATATATATATATATATATACACACACACACACACACAAGCTTAGCATCCTTGACCTAAACTATTTCCAACTATTTCATCCATCTACTCGCCCACTACACTATGTTTTGAATGAATGATATCACCAAAGTGACCTTTTTGTTTAGCTACCACCATTACAAACACGCTTTTTTACCAACCTACGGCACTACGTTTTAGTCACGCTTAATGTAAATTTCATAGTCGTACCAAATTCTGACAAATTTCAATTAGAATAAGCATTTTTGCTAACCACTTAACTACAGCAATACGTCTACTCATTTTCTGGAAAAGGTCTCGTTCTTTGCTGACTCTTAATTACGCTCTCAGGTTAATCATAAAATCAGTTGATTACTGTATAAAAATACTGTATTCTAATCAAACAAACACGTTTTTCTGATCTCGAAAGTTAATTTTTATACATAAACTAGCATAATCCGTCGCGGATTCGCCCACGAAACAAACTTTTTCAGTAATATAATAATTTAGAAACAAAAAAATAAATTAATAAAAGCGTGATGATCTAAACTCATGATTATTTTACAGTGAATATGAAAAAATATTATAAACCTGAATATGTTGTTTTATTGTGTTCAAACGTGTTCCATTAGAATTTAAGAAAATTTGATAAAAATATTTTTCTCCAATACAAACATTTATACCTCATTCATATTTTTGTACTTTTAGGGGATGAATTCGAGGGGGGATGCTGAATTTAGTGTATCATAATTTGTGTTTTAGAATATTTTGTTTACTTTTAAGAAA
This sequence comes from Callitettix versicolor, assembly GCA_022606455.1. Lineage (NCBI taxonomy): Eukaryota > Metazoa > Arthropoda > Insecta > Hemiptera > Cercopidae > Callitettix > Callitettix versicolor. Next base: position 39,378,520 of record CM040183.1, on the reverse strand, counting down.
AGTCGATAAAACATATTTTTCTCCAATGAAAATATTCTTTTCTTCAACTATACCTCTTTTTTACATTTTTATTCTTTTAGAAAATGAATTCGGAAAAATGTTGAAATATGTGTTTCAATATTTGTGTTTCATAGCATATTTCTAGAATATAAGATCAAAAAGAAATATTTTTTCAATGCAAAATTGTATACCCCTTTCTACATTTTCTACCCCTTTTGATCTCGTTAGGGGATGAGTTTTGGGAAATGGTGAAAAATATATTTCATTACTTATATTTAAAAGTGACTATGTTACGTTTTAAGAAGGTCAGACGAAAAACATATTTTTCCAATAAAAATTGTTGTACCCCATTTTTACCTCTTTGTGGGTTGAATACTGGAAATCGTTTTTCTGTGTACCCCTACATGTGATGGTAACCCTGAAAATTTCAAATCTTTAGCTATTATAGTCTCGGCTATACGTTGATTATCAAAGTTGGACTCGGTAAGTAGTTTAATGGCGTCCAAATCAAATTTTTGCAAAATCCTTTCTTAGTGCACCTTGACCTTGTTGTAAGAATGTACCTTGAAAATTTCAAGTCTCTAGCTATAAGAGTATTGGCTGTACGTTGTTTATTAAATTTAGACTGGTTAAGTAGTTTAATGCCGTCCAAATCAAATTTTTGCAAAATCCTTTCTTAGTGTACCTTGACCTTATAAGAATGTACTTTGAAAATTTTAAGTCTCGGCTTGAGACTATAATAGTCTCGGCTGTACTTTGATTAATAAATTTTACTGGGTAAGTAGTTAAATGTAGTTAAAATCAATTTTTTGCAAAATCCTTTCTTAGTGCACGCCTATATGGTAACATAAACGTACCCTGAAAATTTCAAGTCGCTAGCTAAAATAGTTTTGGCTCTGCGTTGATTATGAATCAGTCAGTCAGGACTTCTTTTATATATTAAGATTAAAGAAATGTTAACTTATTACTTTTCAAACAAGGCAATCTTCTCAATCTTTTCTCTTTGCAATCTACATCAAAACCATTCAAAATGAGGCCTTGTTCATCACAATGACAGTAAACATTTCAGATTAGTTCCAATTATAGAAATGTCAATTCGGCTTTCAATAATACATGATCAGTCACAATTAATTATAACCAAAGTTAAAAACAGAGCAGATAAAATAATTAATTTAGTGACACAAGGAGACCGAAATTCACTGACGACATAGAGGGATATCCTACATTTGAGCAAGCTGACAATTATTAATATTTAGGCTCAACTATCGAAAGACGTGATGGAACTCAAGCTGGAAGATTTTAACTAAAAGTAAGAGAAATAATACAGCAGCTAATTTACCATTACAGTCTTCACTGTGATCATTCTTGAAAAACACAAAAACAAAAAGCCACACTGTATAAACTATTACATCAATATCATACAGCACTAAGTGTTCCACTAAAGAGAATTAGAAACAGCCAATCTGGAAGAGGAAGGTACGTACTCCGAAAAATATATAGAGCCGTTAGGGTAGACTGATTGTGACGAATCAGAACCAACGAAGAACTTAAGAAACATTATGGATCACCAACTTTAATAACAAAACTGAAATGTCAGCCATTTGGTGGGAATGGAGAATAACAATTTTCGTGGAGAACCCCGAATTGGGAAAGAAAGAAAGGGCGACCCAGGAAGAGATGAAGGAAATATTGTAGAAGAGCTCTCTGAAGTTCTTCCCATTCTCTGAAATAAGAGTAAGAGACTGGGAGAGAAGAGCTAGATACAGAAGAGAGTGGCAGTCGAGAGGCCAAGTACTGGAAGCGAATTAAATTCTGGAAAGGCTCAAAACAATAATAACAAAATATTTATGTTTAAACACTTTCCAAAACACTTGAAAATCTTGCAGCAGCGCTTGGGAAATCAATTTTGTAGAGTTGCATTTATTTCTTACCTGTCAACATAAAAAAACGGCAGCGGCAAGAAACGTAAGGGCGATAATAAAATTAAAAAGAGTCGTAAACATTATTTCAGTAGAGTGAAAGTAAAGGAAATATTTAAAGCACTTTGTGTAGGCATAAATTAGGAGAAACGTTTTTTTGTCGCCGAGGTCAAAGTTTAACTTTGGTTGTTAATTTAAGACAGGAATGCCGTTTGTCAAGAGAGGCAGAGGGAATTTAAAATACCCTCTTGTTAACTTTACAAGATAATATTTTTTAAACTTTTTGAAACTGACAGAATCTTACTATTTTATGGTATTTAAATTTTATTTTTTCATTATCAGAAAGTACAGTGATGATAAAAACATTACTTTTAAGATTTTGACGGATAACTACGTCCGTTTTAAGGCACCAAACGCTTATTATACGAATTAACAACCGATTTTGATGAGTTTTGTAATGTAAGTGTATTTATTAGTTTTTTATCCATTTTTTAGTCAAAAACACCAACACAAATTTGTTTTTTTCAAATCATATATAGCGTTTTAGATCAAAAATTGTCTCAGTTTTAGTGTATAAGTATCCGAACAAAAAAAATAAGGACATTATATCTACAAACATTTGGTTCGGGAGCTAGTTCTAAACTTCATACACCAAAACGTGAGCAGACGAGAGCACAATGTAGGCCGATTTTGAGAACTTATAGCGAAACTGTTTATAGTTTCTGAACAGTATGTTTTGGAAGTAGTAACGCATACACTGTATGGATCCTTGCAAAAATTTATCAAAATCATTAATAAGATCGATGTTAGAAAATCTGGGTTTTTTAACAAAAGAAGATTTTTTGAAACAGTAACACACAAAGGCAAAAATTTACATATGCGAACAGCAGAACGTAGAAAGAAGTAAAATCAAGGTTGTATACGGAAAGCGAGCGCAGCGAGCAGGGATAGCTACAGTCATGACCTAGATGGAATTAACCAGGCAAAGTATTCCAGGCACGATAAATTATGTAAGGCCGTTAATTAACAGATAAGGCTAATTATGGTAAAGTACTGTATTTGTTTATCACGCAATCTATGCTAATTGAATAGATAAGCAGTAAGCTTGCTTACCCAGCTTAAGGTTTTTTTGCAAGTTTCGTGTTGAATCTACCTAATGACTTCACATCGTAAGTACAGGAAGTTTTACCTTCGAGTTTTGTTGGTCAAAGTTTTACAATGACTGCTGCTTAAGACAAGCTGTCTACTGGAACCGTGAACGGCCTGCAGGAGAGCTACCCGGTCGTTCGACTGTGGATTATCACCTATAAGGTGATATTTTGAGAAAGATTTGAGCGATTTTCATCACCTACACGACAAGTTTAAAGAAGACCGTATCAAGTTTTTTGATTCTACTTCTCAACAATGATATCTCCTATCACATATATCTCACAAGGAAAGATGTTCTTCCATTTCAGTTTTTCATATTCCATCGCGAAATTATGAAATTGTTGGTTACATGATCAGTTGGCGAGAAAAAGGCCACTTAGCGGAAGTAGTTTCAAAGGATATCAAAGAAAAAGACGGCAAATTCCTTAATTCCTCTTTGTGTTTGAAACGAGAAAGACGCACAAAAAAGTGTTATGTACACTACAACTAAGACAACCGGCCACAGCGATAGTGGGCAGGAATGGGTCAGCAGGAATAAAGAAACTCATACTGAAAAAATATGGTGTGAATTCCTTTTAAACGAACTCTTCAGTCGAACCTGCAAATACTGGTTGACTAAAACACAATGACAATGCCATTATATTTGGCACCCAATAAGCAATTTTTAAAATTTTCCACAACTATCGTTTTCATGAAGCCGATTTGGATCTGCAAATTCTTAAAACTAAACAAAAATTAGATATTCCTCTACAATGGTTTAACTATATTGAACAAAGCGCTTTTGATCTTTCATAATTTAACAGAACGCCTTTCCTGATGGCCTAACAGATGCTTTTACTGTTAAAACCACAAAACAGCTTCGCTGATGTAATGTGACGCAATTTAAGTCATATTACTTAATTGGTCTGACGTGTAGTATGGACATTATTTACACGTTAAAAACTCTTAATAGGTCTGTGCGGTAACTCGATTGAAGCACTATACACGTATTTATTACAGCGCAATGGATTCGCAGGAAGTTTTAGGTAATTATAATGTACGAAGCAAGCTTTCTTACCGTATGAAGTAGCCTACACAAAACGTTTTGGTACGCGCAAATCAAACGATACAACAACTAATTTTGGTAATACACAGCCCAAACAATTTCATTACTCAGCAAAATTCCAACAACACACGTTTATTCACAAGCTTTTTCAAAAATATCTGATTTCAGCAACGTAATTACCGTTACAGTCTGCATAGGACCTAACTATGTGAATCGTTGGACAGAAGTTACGAACTTTTGAGTGTAAACGCACTGCAAAGTAAATATAATTAACGAACACTCAAAACGTATTCTATAGGTCAGGATCGGTATTCATGCGAGGTCTTGGATCCGAAACTTATTATAATGATACACCAATAGCCATTTCCCAACATAAATTCGTTAAAACGACAGACTAAGAACCACCATTTTGCAAATGTGCACAGAACAATGCATTTAATTACTGATATTGTATCCTTTAAAATAAACTTTAAATTCATCTTTTATTTGTTACTTCTCTGACTGAAAAACATCGGCTTCAAACATTACCTGAGAATTTACCTGCTCCTTAATAGAAACAGCCCTTTACCGTTCCAGCTAGGTTATTTATACCCTTAGTTTAACATAGGGAAATTGAATTTACGCGATCCCTAAGGGTAGTTATCTACGACGAAGGGTTGCTAATAATACCATACCTACTTCTATTGTCCTAACCCTAACCGATGCGGTTCTACCGCCTGTATTAGAATCCCGTTTGGTTTGAACTTTAACTTCGCAACCGGTTTACCATGAAACAGAAAACGAATGTCGGAGAAGTAAAAGAAATGAGAGGGGAGAAGCAGTGAGATGCCATGCCATCATACCACTGGTATGAATATCACTTGACTATTTAAATCGAAATATTGTATTTAACCTTTTTACAGATTAAAATGTCTTACAATATGAAATCATAGCATATTAAATGTGAGCTTTATTTTATATAATAAAGTGTAAGTTCACATTTTTATAATGATATGAATTATAAACGACCACGTATGGTTAACAGAATGGCGCTAAAACTCCACACAAACTTTTTCAGATTCAATTTTTCCTCAAGATATTTTCTAAATTCTCAAAATCGGTTAACCAAATTTTCGCCACATGTGAAAATTCATAACTCAACACAGTTTCAAATAAAAGAAATATTGTAATCAGGGTTTATTTTCGTTTCCCCTCGATTTTCTAACAACTCCCGTATTACTTTTATTTCAAATTTGCTACAATATTATAATAATTTGATGAAACGGTTTTTCTGTATCTGATGAAACAGATTTTTGGGGATATAATATAAATGACTCACACATTTTTCTTACGTATAGGCCTACACTTCAACAAAATGGAAACAAAATCTTGTTTTTTTAATTAAAAAAAAAGTTATATCGCGCCAAATTTTATCGAATTCGATCAATCCGTGTATTCAGTGAATGCACAGACAAGGACTGACAGACATAAGTGGTTTAAGTACTTTTCTAGACTAAGTACTTGAATATGGATACATCAAATATTTTTCAAGTAATTTTCATACAAAATCGTTTCAAATTTTAAAATCTAAGTAAAAACTGATTTTGATTGCGATACTTTGTAGGTAACTTTCAAAACGGTTTTTTATTTAAGTTGGCTACGTTTTTTAGGCCCAATTTACTTAATTTAATGGAAATCGCTCAATTTTTATTGTCTCCGGCGATTCACAGACATACACACGGCAGACAGATGTGAATACACTTTTTTTACTGAGGGGACCGGAAATCAAGTACACTATCAAACTCTGAAAATAGCTTTCAATTCAAGATTACCAAACTACAATGCCTATATTTTGTACAGCGAGGAAGAAAACTCTTTTTATATAGAGAACACGAAAAAATTAGGCTATTTTCATTAAAAAATTTTAATAAATTTTTTACACTATCGCCAAATTTCATAAAAAAGAACCAAAAACATACGTTACAATTAAAACTCGAGATTGTTTTATTACTGAAAGTCATCGCTTTTACAAAACCTCTAGAAATACCCCTAATAGTTTCGCCTCTCTTTCAAACCGTCTCTAAAATCTGGCAACAACGTACATCATTCAACGTTACAGGCCTAGCAGTAGAATGTTCGATTGTAGGCGTTCAAAACACTACCATTGCCTGGCCTCACGTGAAATTGCTTTCTGACCTCTCTGCGCTTGATGAATCTCTTACACTTGCACGATAAAACATATCTAATCTGTGACCAAAGATAAATCGTTATAGTAAATAAATTACAACTTCATTGATTAATAGTATCTAGATAGCATTTGTTCACGTCTATACCAGTTTCATAGCTGAGTCGCTGGTTGAATTGTCTGAGCACATTGCTGGAGTATAAATGAACTGCGTAGCTTGCTTATATCTGTAGACCATAAAATAATTAATTCTCCAGGATTATTTGTCAACTGAAACTTGTATTTTTTCAAAATCTAATTATTTGATCAAAATTTACTCAATGTAGTTACGCAGCTAAACAAAATTTACCATAGTTCAAAACTATACAAAACAGAAAATACATAGTTCATAAATAAATCGATGTACGAAATTTTTCAGTTGAAGCTCTTTTTTAGTATTTTTTTTTTAAGTTAACAAAAATAAGATTTCTTGAATATTGACTCTTTAAGAATTTCATCGAACTTTACTTGAATAAAGTATTTTTAAGTCCCCAAACGAATTAAACGGTCTAAAAATCTATTTCGGAAGCTTTGAATATTCATACTTCAAGTGGGTATAACAAATTTGAAATAGTTAAAAAACCGACTAAACAAACCCTGCCCACCGTAGGAGAAATGCCTTTACACTGCTTCAGCACATTTTTGTATTTTATTTCGTCACTAAAAGAATTATAAAGAAATATGGTGATCGTGAAAAAGTAGTTTTTACTTGTAAAGCCTAAATCCTATGTCATATGCTTGCACATATCGCTGGAGACTAAATGGAACGAATTTAAAAGAATTGACCAACCAATTTCTAGGAAGTATATTTTAATACTGTATTTAAAAAATGTTTTCTGTAGCACTTTTTGTAGAAAAAAAACTATTACTACTCGGACTTTCTCAAAATTGAGTCAAAACGATTTTGTTCAAATGTACTCCGTAAGAATTTAAAGATAAAAATGGGTCTGCTTACTTCCAGAAAATCTGATTCGGCGCTAAAGAATTTAACCTGAAAAATCGGCTTGATTTCTCAAACCGGGTATATCAATTTTTGGTAAAATATAGACTGCATAATTTAAGAATTATGCATTTTGCAAATCTGAGATAAAAAATATGACCCGAGAGAAAATCGAGAAAAAATATTAAAAAATCCTAAACGTAGTCGGTATTTTCTAATTGGATTTTTAGAACCATAATTTCTTTTATTTCAAATGTATACTGATTTGATTTATTATTTTACGCGTTTTATAGAAATTTGAGCAAAACCTAATTAATCGATTGATGATTATGCCGATTTTCCCGTTGTTTGTTTTTTTTTTGTCTTGAATATATTTCTGAACTACATTTTTTGATAATGTGAAAGTCTGCGCTATTTTATTTATTGTGATGTCCGCGACTTCGAAGGTGTCGAATATATTTAGTATACAGTTCGCACGCTCACTTTAGTGATGACGTAGGTCCCCTGTAACATTGCTCGGCTAAGATGTACCAGACAACAATACAATTTTATAGACAGTACTTAACTAATAGAACGAGCGAAGCAAGCAAGCCAGGATCTTGTCAGCTGATAACTACGTGAGTACGTATGAATAGCCTAGACATGACGTAATACAGTATTGTTGTCGTTTGAGGTTAGGTTACTTACATTTTAATAGCTGAAATATATTATTCAAAATGTTTAAAAAATCACCAAAAAATATTTCATCTATTTTCAAAATCTCGGGTCTAAAATTTTTAATTAAAATCAAATAAAACCGAAGAGTTTTACAAAATATTCTGAGAAACAACTTCTTCGATTTTTTAATAAATATAACAATGTTTCAAAGTAATTGGATGTAAAACAACGGAACAGTGTTAATAAACACGATGATACGTTTTCTTCTAATACTAACACATTAGCGCAGACTCACTGCAAAGGATATTTTGTTAGTTTTCAAACAGCTGATTATGTGAAAAAGTAATAACATGGTTTTTAATAGACCTAAATCACATTTAAATCAGATAATAGAATAAATTTCTTTACAGAGTACGTCTAATATAAGAAAATATTTAAAAGTTTAACTTATTGAAAGAACCATACATTATGAAACGGCATCACAAAATTATCGCATTTTCATTTTTCCAACGGTATTGAAACATTTTCTAGCAAGCTTCAAACGAACGCACACCCGTTGTTAAAAAAACACGCCATGTAATACATTATAACCTATTACAAGATTGTAAGGTCTGCAATTAACGATTCAACATAGGCCCATCAAATAGTATAAGGAATACGTGCTTGTAGGCCGTAGGACTTCCTAGCATTGCCTCACGTCGGGGTAACTGACCTTTTGTTACTGGCTGCCATGGTAACGGATCAAAGCGTAAAATTTGGTGCCGACCAATCCGTGCGTTATGTATTTCGGCCACATAATAGCGTCGGTCGCAGTAAACATCGTCTGAGCACTGTCAGGTCACATCGTGTCAAATCACAAGTTCTGGTTAAATGTTCTGTGGAAGTTCCTTTATCAACGAAATTAACTAGCTACTGGACCTGCCATCATAGTAAGACTCAGACCCAGTTGATTAATTGTATTACTGTATGGACCAGCCAGACACACTGTTTATGGTACATAAATGGGAAATGTTTAGTTACTTGAAAGAATTTCAAACGAGACTGTAAAACACCTAAGCAAAACAAGCTGTTGTTTATCTCTAAAAACATCCTCTTCGGAAGTTATCGATTAAAAAATCCCAAAAGTCGACACAATTTATAAAAATCAAATACAGTAATCGATTCATAAGAAAATAATCCATCACCAGCAAGTGTCGCAATTACTGAATCGCGGCACGCAGCTGACTCGTTGACGTGATTGAAACGAATTCCCAAAAGTATTTCCCTTTATCTTATCCTTTTTTTAATTTTTATTTCATCATAGCAACAGCATTAAAATCTACATATTAATATTGGCATTTTAAACTTTCAAATTACAATGAAATAACGAAACTAAACGCTGACCGCCGTCTAATTAAATTCTTAATTTCAAAAGGTTTTGAAAATTCAAAATGATAATTTATGCAGTTTTTTACGCTGATTTCGATGGTGAAATCAGATTTCCAAACAAATGATTATTTATAATTGTCTCCATTTTCAACGGAAATTTGCTAATAACCCTCAAATTCGATATTTTCAACGACAAGCATACTCTACCTATAATCTATATATCCCCTAAACTTTAAACACAAGAAAGTAAACGCTAAAACACCCTCACGGCAAATACTTATAAACTTTGAAATGTCAGACAATGTCTTCTAGCATTGGCCTATATAAATCTGCATTGTTGAAGGTCATCAGCTTCATAACTAGCCTTATAAATCAGTGTGGCCTGTGCTAGGATATTTAGGCCCTCTAACACTTCACTACAAACCTAACTGAATTTTCATGAGCAGTCGTCACAAAATTATATACATCTAGCGTGTATGTACCCTATGAGTGTTTTAGTATTTTTGGTTCCTTCACAATTTTGGTTCCATTTCATTCAAATTTGTCAAGAAAAAAATCGATTTCTGCAACAGCTTTGTAAAAGCTTGGACACAGCAATGGCGGACAATCCAAATTTAAAAAAAAATCAACTTTTTTCTCTAATCGTAATCAGCATTAAAATGTATATAAATTAATTTAAAATTTCATATTCCACTGAATATAAGAAAATTAATCTGACGGCGGTCAGGGTACATTTTTATATTTTCACTGTAAACACTGTGAAGTTTAAAATGATGATTTATGAAAACTTTAACGCTGACTACGATAGTAACATTAGATTTTCAACAGAAAAGTGTATAAGGTAGAAAAAGCTATAAATTTTAAATCAAGATTAGTTATTCAATGGTTTCACTTTGTAAAAATATTTGTACCACAAAAAAAAGGTACATAATTAAATAAGTTATTTTGTGAAGTTCCAAATCCGTTTAAAATTCTGTCAAAATGATTTAATTTAAACAGCATCAAACAAAAGTAAAATAACTTAAAAATCGGATTTTCTCGAAATTGGTTTCAACGATTTTAACGAAATTTTGCTGAAACGTGGTCTGTACATACAAAACATAAAGGTTGCTATATTTCCAAAAAATTCGTTTCGAGAGCTAAAAACTAATTGAAAATTAGGCATAATTTTTCAAAGTTAATTTTGAGTTTTTTTTGATATTTTGATCATACAAGTCAGTGTAGTAGTAAGTTCAAAAAAAAAGTTACAGTTTGGAAGTAAATTGGGAAAAAACAAAATAAAATCCTGAACATTATGGATTCAACCTCTTTTATTCCCACTGGAACTGTAAATGTCTTTAATTCAAATTTATTATACTTTACCAACAAAATTTAGTAGATAAAAAACCGTTTTTAAGGAATTAGGCCGATCTTTTTTTATGTAAGCCCTACAGTTTAATTTTTTTTTTTTTTAATGCAGGAAATTGTGTGTATTTTTTTTTTTTTTTTTTTTTTTTTTTTTGTGAAGAATGCAGGAGATTGTGTGTAAATTTTATTGAGAAGAATGCAGGAAATTGTGTGTAAATTATTTTGCATCATTTATTATCACTGGCGTCTAAAATATGATTCTGTCCTTTTTCAACATACAGTATTGTGTTTAGGCCTATATCCTACTATCAAAATTAGTTTGTTTTTTTTTAAATTTTCTATAATGCTGTTTACAAAGTGTGCATAAAAAACATTTATGCCTATTTAAAAACCTTTGTTTGAGATAAAATGAAACAGTTCACATACACGTGACCAATATACCTAGTGGAACAACATGATAATTAAGTTAATCTAGAATTTAAGTGTTCAAACAATTGCAAAAAAACTATCTTTAAGTGACCTGCTATTTAGATATACAGTATTTTATTTGTTATCTTGAAATTTGTTTGTTCAGTCCTAGACAAATTGAACTTAGAATCCAAATTTGAAAGCTAGATTAATTTTTACTTTTCAAGAATTAATGATTAATATGGTTGATAATAATAATATGGTTTATCAACATTTTCTGTATTTAGCAAGTTGTTACAATGTTCACAAAAAACCTGTGATAACAATTCGAAAAAAATAACATGAAATTTAAAAAATAACAGGCAGGACATTTTATTACTTTAAAAAATATATAGGCCTAGGCCTAATCTATGCAGGTTAATTTATTTATTTAGGCTTTGTAGGCTTTATTTAGTTATTGCTATCTACCAATATTTAAAATAAAAAGAAAATATAGAAATTTATAAAATAACCTAATTATTAAAACTTGAATATCAAATTCAAATAATTACTAACGTACTATGTGAATACTGTATTTATATTCTTGGCATAGATTTACGAATTGGCCTTTTTACGTTATTACAGCTAGACAATGTGTAATTTGGGCTTCAGATTCTATTCATGTAAATGTCACCAAAACTGGAGTTTGGGATGAGGTACATGAAGAAAATAGGTCATAGGAAATTACATCGATTTTCTCATCCCCTACACTCCTGAACTTCCCATTCAGAATAAAAGGGGGGATACTTCCTAATGGATCTATGTTTACCTGTTTTCCAATCTGCCTCGGTAAAGTTTCGGTTCCATTTACCACAGGAGCTTTATCCGGCTCCTTTTCTTCCACTGTCATTGTCATTTCTGTAGCTGGCATTCAACGTACAATGTCCTTTTGTTTATTTACACTACTCTTACATACACACTCAGCTTTCTGAAAATTTTCACGCACAATGTAAACAAATCTATGTTGTTCAAAATACACAAACTAGCCTACAATAATAAAAAATAAAATTTATGGCAAATAATATTTAAAACTGTTTATCGAAACGAAAATGCATGAATTAATGTAAAAATCAGTTTGTACACATTAAGAAAATACAACACACACCGGCATCCTTGTGCTTTACCGAGTAAAACTCACTGAATAAATAAACCTAATAAGATAGCCACTGTGCAACTGCCATTCGACAACAAACTACAAAGCGCCAAAATGTCCCATGGCAAGAGAACAGTTCCCCCTCCACTCCCTCTACTAAAATTCGTTGTTTACGATTCAAATAAAACTAATTAGACAGAAATTTAATTATTTTAATATTGGCATAACTTCAACTAATATTCATAATATTTGTTTGTTTAATTTATGTAAAGATAGTAAAACTCGTTTAATGTAATAACCTACAAAAATGATTTTACTTAGTAAAAGTGTCTGCCAGCACATTCTTGTAGAGTCGTATACAACTAAGTATGTGCTAAAATAAGGCAGTTGTGTTTATAAAATTTGAATGTTTTCGATATTTTCTTGCAACAAAATAAAATACTTCATAGTAGCCTCATGCAGTAATTTTGAAATTGTATTTTTTGAAAAATATGCTTTTTTGAAAACCTGGAAAGTAGAAGAAACGACCAAAATGTCTGGTAATAAACACATGTATGTTTTAAAAATTAACAAATTTGTAGAAATAGGGTTAAAATTAAATTTATTCTTGAAATAATTTTAATGTAAAATACCTAAAAATATTCTAGATATTGTCATTCTTATGATTTTATCTGAATTTTACATTGGTGAGACTGATCTGCTTAAATGTAGAACACAAACATTTATTATCTACTAAGTACTGTATCTTTTGTTAGTACTTGTGATCAAATAAAAATCACATACAAATTAAAAATATACTTACAATTAATTTGTGTTTACATTGAACTTTTGATAGCCTTTCTAAACATTTCAGTGAAAGAATCACAAGGGTAAATATAAAAATAGTATTATCCATAGTAATTAACTTTCAGACCCCTCAAAATCATGGTATCAGCTGATAGAATTTATTTAAATGGGTGCAAAATTTCATATAGGTATGGTAGATATTTTTCTTAATAATACTAGGACAATATTAGCATAAATAAATCAAGAATAGCTAAAAAAAGAAAATTTTACTAAAATCATTCAAAAATCAATTTATCGGCATGATTGAGACCATTAAAGATATAATAATAATTAAAACAATTTAAATATTTAAAAAACAGTAGTTTTTAAGAAAACTTGTACTTACAATACCAAAAATACTTGACACTTAAGAGAAGTCATTTCAGTTCCATACAGAATCTTTTTTAATCTGATTTCACCATCACAATTAGCATTAAAAATCTACATAAATTAATATTTTCAATTTTCAATTTTGATTAAAAACATGAAATTCATGTAAGTACCAACATTAAGTGTTAAAAGTATCAATGTAGATCACCATCAATTTCAGTTTTATATTTTCAATTTTGAGATAAAATTTGAAAAAAATAATATAAAAGTTTTAAACTATCTGAGATTTTCAATGGCTGTCTTTAAGAAATGAATGAACATTACTGGATAATCAATTTTATGGTTTGATTTTTAAAATATGTATGTTTCTTGAATAACATACAGGGCCTTTAAAAAGGGTACACCTATATAGATGGGGTTAATATATAGGGCCCTAAGGGTTCCCAGGCAAGAAAAAAAAATATTTAAAATTGATTTTTAACATCAATTTACAAATTATATACTTTTCATTTTACATTATATTTCTGAATATTAGTGCACATAGATATTATAGTATAATACTTTTAATGAAAACCAGCCAGTAATAAGCTTCATTATGCCTGATGTAACCTTATAATAGGCTACTATTGAAATGCCTTCATTTTTTGATTTCATGCTTTTGTATTCATGATATAATGCAGTTTTCAAAAGAATTATTTTTGTCATTTACATTCTGCTTTCATTGTTTTACAGTACTAAAGGAAAATTGTTCAGTAATTTGCAGGTTAAATAGGGAAATTAGTGGTTCATAATATTGTATGAGGGGGGACCCAGCAAATAATTTGAATGGGTCCCAGCAGACCTCTCTGAGAACTTGATAATTGAATAATGTAAATGTACAATGTCAGTTTTTGGAATAACATTAGCAAGATAGCTGTGTTCTTATATATATATATATATATATATATATATATATATATATATATATATATATATATATATATATATATTCAGTGAAACATTTGTTAAAATCAACATATTTTTAATGTTTTTTAAAATATTAGACTTTTTGTTTTTAGTTTGCCAGATTATACATATCTACATATAATGTAGAAATGTCAGTCTAAAGGAATGTCAAAGGCACTCTTTTGATTTCTACATTTAATTAGGCCTACCTGTTTCTTCCTACAGAGAAAAGCAAAAGCTCTGTGTACTCTTCAAATTGTATTCAAAATAAACCCTTTATCAACAATACTTAATGTAGTGCAGTAAAAAAAAATCTATTCTGTTTGTTGTCCTCATTACTTGTTTCTCCAAATAAAACAAACCGCTTGACAAAAAACATATGTACAAATATAAGATTATTTGGCTTGATTGAATATTTTAGTTTAAATGAACATTATTTGAGACAACTAACAAAGTAAATATAATTTTCATTTAATTGGTTGGATGCATAAGATTGTTGTGGAAATAGCTATTCTCTGAAAGCTGTTTCACAAAATGTTACTGTTTAGTTGTGACATTGTGCACAATCTTATAGATTAACTTTTATTATGTAACCCAGCTGTAAATAATAGTATGCGGTAAACAGGAAATGTTTCAATTGTTTTATTGATTCTATATACTAGCAAGTGTCAGATTTTTCAGGGTTGCAACTGTTGTTAAGTTCAACCAAGCGTATTTCCTATACATGTATCAGAAAAACTGACACATTCTGAATAATATATAGTTCATAAATATGATAATTATATGTTGCATGTGACACATTTCAAATAATTGTTTAATTATCATGTAAAACGATCAGTAAGTTCCTGTAGAAAGGTGAAGGTTTTGTAATTAATAAAGGAATATTACGCAAATGTATTTTAAACTGTTTGAATAGGAAGTTGAATGAATGAATGAATTACTGTAGTTTATAGTGTTACTATTGCACTGTGACCTTCATGGATTATGTCCTCCCTTTATACATTCCTGAGATGTTCAGTTACAGTGCATCTCAAGTCCTAGTCTCTTTAAAACATCCATAATTTGAAGCAGATTCAAGACAGGTAGCTCCTCCACTTCTAATTGGTAACTTCCATGTTCCTTTATTCAGATCCTTGCAGATATTTGCTTTGCTAATTCCCTTTCAATTTTCCTTTCTCTTGAACCTTATTATGATGTTCCACTCCATTTGGTCAACCTTTTTGTTGTGCAGTGAGACCTTGCACATTATATTTTACATTCTTACTTATGGAAACTCCCACAAGTGCCTAGATAAATGAGGTCACCCATACACAGGTAAGACCTCAGTACATGAGCCTCAGTACAGTAAATGAGCCTTGCATGCACAGGTAAGGCTACAGTACACTATGAGATCACCAGGTCTTTTATGGCTTTGCTTTACCTGTCCATTAGGTCGGTGTTACTTATTCCATTAGTATGAGTTGCTTTACACTTTAGAGTTAGCCAGGCTATGTAGAGTAGTGAATTTGTGTTTTGAGATGAGTGAGGAATGAGAGTAGTACAAGCTAGAGGTCATATCATTGAGCCCATCAGCTGCTCATATCATCTGAAGAGGAGGTTTAATAGTAGTACCATTTATTTATATTAAATATTTTGTACTAACAAATGTTTAAAATCTTATTCATATTATATTTCTGAAAGTTTGTGTGTTTGTTTGTTTGTTATTCAATCACGCTTTAACCACTGGACCAATTGAGATGAAATTTGGTACAAATATGCTTTAAGTATCTGAGATAAACATAGGCCTATTCACGTTTTAAAAAACGTCATTATACTACTATTATTATACCCAAAATAATTATTAGTATTTAGTTTTGTAACATGTGTTAACTGTAATTAGATTTAATTACTGTTTACTGGACATGAGATTTAGGCACCTGAGATGGACATAGATCTAATCCCATTTTACAAATTTTAATCTGTGTTTTATTTATTGCAAAATTATTGTTTTTAATGTTACATTTTCATCTAATGATCACAATCTGGTATTTTTCATTTAAGACTTTTCAATGTTTTCGAATCAGAATGTAGAATATAACATATACAATTTTAATAGGATACTTTAATTGTAAGGTAGTATATATATTTGTGTAATGACATTATATGAAAAAATGGTAAATATGCAGTGTAGCATATATTGGATTTTTTGATATTTTTGTTACTGAAAAGCTTTATTATGTGCCCAAAAGCAAGAATCCAAAATATGAAAGCACAAGAAGTATGATAAAAATCGAAAATAAAAGTGACCAACATAACCTCAAAATTGCTACCGGCGAAAATTAGTAGGGTATTGTAGATCGGTAAAACAATAAAAATATCTCTAACACGGGTTTTTGTGATAAGAAACCCATCTTTTAAAAGAATACTGCATAACCTAACTGACACGGTTGTTAGGCCTAACATGGTGATGCGTGAAAAAACCTTTATATTTTTTAAAAGAATAATACATATCCTGACAAGGTTGTTGGGCCTAACACGGCAATGCGTGAAAAAACCTTTTTATTTTTTTAAAGAATACTAGGCTACATATCCTAACTGACACGGTTGTTAGACCTAACACGGTGATGCGTAAAAAAACTTTTATATTTTTTTAAAGAATACTACAAACCTAACTGACATGGTTGTTGGTCCTATCATGGTGATGTGTGAAAAAAACCTTTATTTTTTTTAAAGAGTACTCCAAACCTTCACTAACATGGTTGTTAGGCCTAACACTGTGATGCGTAAAAAAACCTTTATATTTTTTAAAGTATACTACATATCCTAACTGACACAGTTGTTAGGCCTAACATAGTGATGTGTGAATAATCTTTATATTTTTTTAAAGAATACTCCATAAGCTAACTAACATGGTTGTTAGGCCTAACACGGTGATGCATTAAAAAAAACCTTTATTTATTTTTTTAAAAGAGTACTCTAAAACCTAATTGACACGGTTGTTGGTCCTAACACGGTGATGCATGATCTTTAATGTATATTATGATTGCGTGCAAAGCCGTGACGGGTAACAGCTAATCATATTATATTTCTGAAAGTTTGTTTTTGTTTATTTGTTTGTTAATCAATCACACTTTAACTACTGAACCAAATGCGATTAAATTTGGTGTGAACACGTTTTAGGTATCTGAGATAAACAATACTATTCCAGTTTAATTGTATATTAGTGACTTTTTAAGAATATTGTATTTTATTAAAATATGACAGGACCCTGTTTTAGAGTATCGAGTAACAAAAATTTATATGTTTTGGCCGAAAACCATAAATCGTACAATATTGTATATAGAAATATATTAAAATGAAATGACCTATTCTGATTTTGAAAATAAATTTTATTGCCTACATTATAATTGCAGGCAAATCCGCAAAGGGTAACAGCTAGTTTATTTTATATAATAAAACATTTTAGTAAACTTGTTGAATATATTATAGGAAGTACTATACAAACACAAATTATAATACTTGTGTAAAATTAGTATTGTTTAAAACTATTATACAAAGTACTCTATATTTTGACAGTGGTGATTCTTCAGTAGGTGTTCATGTTTGTCTAAATAAAAGTTTTTGACTTTGTGTAGTAATATTTAAATACCTGATTGTACTAGATTTTACATACATTGTACATATTGACTGCACATACAATGAACTAGATTGTACAAACTTTATCATATACTATTAAAAAAAGATCAATAATTGTTATTTTTAAGTAGTCAATATGGAAATATTGACTATAAGTTCTTATTGATTGTGTGTCAAGAAGCTGAAATTCAGTAAACAGTTTGATTTATGATCATAGCTCAAAAGTGTGCTGAATATATTTTTGTTTCACAATTTTGGTTAGGAGATAGGATGACTATCTTGAACAAATAGTTTGAACTGTTAAATGGTAAAAAGTTGAAATTTGTCAAACAAGCAGTTTAAAATGTTGCTGAAGTATATTTTTACTCCAAAATTTTAAAATGAATGTTCAATTTTAATGAGCCTCCATTTGAGAAAATAAAGATGAACATATATCAACAGAAGCTGTAAGAGCTAGGAATTTGAAATTCTGTATGCAAGTAGCTTGTAGCTTAAAAAGGTGCATGGATATTTTTTTGTCCTTAAATTTCAAATGGGGGACTCTGGATTTAACACCATCTTCCCCTGTTTTTGACTTTAGATTTCAATCAATGATAGACTGTCTTTAGTTTTATATGGAATAAATGTCACAGTACATAGAGTTACATTAAACAAAAATAAATTGACAAAATTCACATATTTCACTTTAAAATGGTTGACTATAAATTAGCTGAATAAATTTCTATATGTTTTTAATCGAATCACCTTATAAAGTATCTAAAAAGATACTACATATTTCATATAAACATTATACATAATAAATTCATAAATAATAAATAAATAATAACAAAACTTCATAAATAATAAATTAAGCTAGTCATATTCAGAATAAAAATAAACATTGTTTTTTATCATATTTATAAACATAGTGAAGGAATAAAGAAGCATATTTTTTTAAATTATTTATTTACAGTTAGCCAAACAAAATAAAACATATATCTCAAGAACCAAGAAATTTAGCAATAATTCAAAAAGCAAATACTGCAGTGCAAACACTGAATATAAACCTTTCTCTAAATTATTGCATTTTCTTGAAAGGACAGAAAATCA
Source organism: Callitettix versicolor (assembly GCA_022606455.1). Classification (NCBI taxonomy): domain Eukaryota; kingdom Metazoa; phylum Arthropoda; class Insecta; order Hemiptera; family Cercopidae; genus Callitettix; species Callitettix versicolor. Next base: position 39,359,548 of record CM040183.1, on the reverse strand, counting down.
TAGCAATGTTAAACAAAAAGTATTAAACTCAAAACTTCTGTTCTAATGTTGCCTTGATTATATTATTTATTTGTTGTATGGTATCATAATTACGTGATATTACAAGTGATGTACACATTGATAACTGATGTTGCCAACACAACAGTTTTAAATAACAATTTACTTATTTTACCATTTCAGAGAAAGTCAATCCTTAACTTTTAAATTTGAGAAGCCAATTACGCTACAATATATTTAAGAGCATGATAGTAATCAGCATTGTAGGCCTATTGTTACAGATCTGTATATTTCATTTATAGAGATAATGAAAAAATTATGTTTATACCATGTTAAAAATTAATATAAAATACATATATATGCAACAGGGTCACCCCTGATTCTCTACTAATTACTATAATAGTATTTTGTCCTTAATGACCATTTCATTGATAATGTTAAGTTTATACGGATGAAATCCATTCTGCATCTGGATCAGGAGTAATACTTTCATCAGATGCAGAGACATATGTTTCATTGAAGTTGTGTTCCATGCCATGATCACCAAACATAAATAAAAGTGAAGTTAAGATATTCCAAATTCTAGTTGTGAAACCTAAAATCATAAATAAGAATAAAATAATTTAATTACTTTAATAAAAATCAGTTTTCTTGTTGTCAGTTCTTTGTTTTAATTATTTTTGCTTGTTTCTAGCATTATGTAGTACCAGTAACTGAAATTTCCGTTAAAAGTAATTATTTCATGTGACAGTAAAAGTCTGTAAATACACTGGAGAAATTCTCAATATCAACTAAGCCCTTCTTTCAAACCTGTTCCTGGGTTTGATGTGTCTATTGAAGTACATGTATTTATATGCCAAAGTTTTTTCTGTAACCTCAAAGCAGTATATAGTGGTGATTACAAAGGGGAAAACAATGAATATATTGTCTTGTCATACCTGTTTTTTTTTTTGTCATGATCCAGCAGTTGTTTTTGCTATAAAGAATGTCACAGTACAAGACACTCCTGTGTATGTGTACTCTGAGAAGGCTGGTTTTGCTTAAGCTAAACAGGAATAAAATTAAATGTCTGAATTATCTAACTTTCTGTCCAAGCCTCTAATTCTATTGCTGCACAGTTTATTGTTTCAACAAGAAAGTAAATAATGCTGAGATATATTTGATGAGAATTTAACTTCAATCTTCACTGGCACTTTACTCCCCATTAACTCATAGTGGACAATAATCATTTTTTTGTTTTTGTTTTTTTTTTAATGTAAGATCTTAACCACTATAGTTTCAGAACTATGCATTCAGATGCATAGTCAATTTTAAGGCTTGCAATGCAAATGTGGATGCTTTAAGATGGACAACAATTGATAATAAATATAATCTTACAGATTAAGACTTTATTTCAAAAATAATAAATTGTTTTTCAATGGATAACCCATTCACAATAGAATGCCAAATTTAGAGTAGAAGAAAGTAAAGTGATAAGATTTTTGTTTGTTTTGAAATTAGTGTATTTTATGTTTTCTTTGGTTGCTCAAGGGCTTCCTTTTAGCCCTTTTAAATAATTTAATATATGAGAATTTTGAGCAATATTTTGGCACCACTTATTATTTCCACTAGAAAACTGTGCTATGGGAGCAACCATCATGTTTAGATCAACACCCGGAACTTTGAAATGAGCACTGATCCTGATCTCTAGATCACTTTTTGAGTGAGTGTGTATGTATTTTAGCATGCTCATGTTTGCAATTTTAGTCCAATTTGAATCAAACTTGGTACTAAAATCGATTTTGGTAATAGCTTGGACAAGTTCACTAACCAGTAAAATTTTGTCAACATTTTCAAAAATTGTGGTAATTTCAATTTTTTTTAACTTCTTAACTTTTTCTTCTTACATTTTTTTGAAAATATGATTTCTCTATTACAAGAAGAGTTAAAAACTGCATAAATTAGTATTTTGAATTTTCAATGTCCATTGAAATTAAGTAATTTTTTTGTGGTGATCTGGGTTCATTTTTGTTTCATTTCAGTAATGGTAAGAACAATATCTTTGGTTTTTTGCATCTATCACACCAGTGAGACAGCTGCATGTTGCGTTTATTTACATTCATACTTGCATGGTAAGTTGACTGATGTTGAAGGTTTGAAATGTGAAATTTATTTTGTTTTTATTGTAATATAACTCACTGTACTAATTTTCAGTATGAAAATTACTTCTAAAGGTTGTATATTGGTTGTGGCTACAGCTAGCCTTGAGTAAAATATTCATGAAATAAATGTGCCTTCACAAGGCTTCACTTTTTGTTGGTTTCCACAGTTTCTGTTCTGAAGTTCAGGTGGTAGAAATTTTTAAGGCACATGAAATTAAATGCTTACTTTTTAAGTTGTCAGTGTTTGTACTGAAATGAATCCATTACTTAAAGGAGAAGAGTGCTTCAGTCAAAGAGATTATTTGGGAATAGGTCAATATAAAACTACTTCACACAAATTATTAATTCAGTATTTAGTGCAAAAATTCTTAGAACCTGGTTTGCATCCAGACAACTCGATGTTTTTCTCTTGCATCATAAAATAATGTATATTTTTACATGTAAGAAGTATTTGCCTCTTATTGTAAGTGCTTGCAAGTGTTTTTAACTGCTTGTAAGTATAATTGCAAGTGCTTTTAAAGCACTTTTTCAGAAAAGTGCTTGCACGTAATACACATAAAGCAAATTGAGACAAGCATGTCTAGAGACACAGCTTAATGATAGTACAAGAGTGTAATCCAAGCTTTCTATAACAAAAGAAATATTTTCCCTTTTTTTATAATACAGTATTAAATATTAATTTTTTTTCAACCAAAAAAACCTTTAATGCAATCATTACCAAACTATATTTGAATAACTTACATAACAAAATAAAAACTGAAAATAATATTTTTCAGATAATGAAGAAGTTGGATAAACTAAAAATACTTTCTTTTAAGGTTGATCCACTACATCAGCTACATTCTTAGCTAAACCATAATCACAATACATTGTTGACTATTTCATTTGTAGGTTTCTTTAATGTATAATGTGATATGACTTTTTCTGATTCTCTATTCCATAGTCAATACATTACATTTTAGTTTTAGCCCACTCATTTTATATTTTATAAAAACCTTTACTGTAATACTAAACATCTAAAACCAAAACTGTATGTCTTAAACCTTATGCAATTACAGGTTAAGAACAACTATGAATTGATCGACTGATACTAAAGGTCAACTAAACAAAAGTGGCTGATGTTACTGCACTTTTTGCTACCATGCAAAAACTCATTAGGATACTGATACAGTAAACTACATATCACATAATCATATTTTGTTTCCTTCTTATCACTGTGAGAAGTAATTTGACAAAAGAGGGTGTACTTACTGAATGTCATTTCTGACAACGTGCAGTAGTTTAGTGTGGGCAGTTAAGAGGGTGTCCACTGTATTCAGAAAGTGGAAAAATTAGTGATGACCCAATCATTAAGTTAAGATTTAAAATATTGTAGAGGAAAATTTTGAAATTTGTTATTAAAAACAAAACCATTAATTTAACTTTAGAACCAAAGTGAATTTGTAGTTATTAAAACTTTTAAATTAACTGTACTATTTTATTCAGTAATAAAACAGAATGTACTCCAATGATTTTAAAATTCTACATTAAGATTATTAACTTATAATTTTTACATGGGAATCACTTTTCTAAATAATGAAAATCATAAATGGAGCTTGATTTGATTTATCCTATCAGTAATTCTGATTTAACATCTATAGTTAGAAATAATCTATAAGACATTCTTAATTTAGTTATTAAAAATACTTTACCAATGAAATTTGTTGATGTTTATACTTTAGATTATATACATAAATGAATTAGTAGTCATGGTGAGAGACTAATTTGATTTGTATTGTTAAGAGGATAACAATGGGAGAAAAAGAAAAAAAACAAAAACCATTATTGAAAAAATAGGCATAATATTTAAAATCTTTAAAAGTAATAATAGTAGTTATAATACTCTTCTGACATTCGTTTTGGTTTTACACGCGGTCGCTTGTTTCTACTTTCAGTGACAGTTTCAATATCCCGTCTACGCAAGAAATCCAAGTACTCAGAATCTGGATTTTCAGTGGTTGTAGTCGTAGGTGATCCATTAGGTCTACCGATATTAAACAATCCATTCAGCCAGTTAAGAATCAATGTACACTTATTTGTAGTTCGATTATCTGAAATGAATTTATTTCAGTTAACATTAAATCATTGTTTTAAGAATAATATTCAGTTGTTGCCAGAAATAAGTTGTTTTGAATTATGTTGATTTTTGTAGAAGTGACATGAGAAAATTCAGTATCCTCATGTTGATTCATCAGTGTATGTTGCCAACTCATTCATGTTAGTTATTTTTTCTTTGGTTTTCACATGATGCTAAACTTTTATATCATATCTATATATCTGTATATCACTGTATCTTTCAATTGTAGACTCTGGTTCTGTAGTTTGCATTTTATTGTTGGTCTAACTGTTTCAAATTGTAGGCCAGTCTTCAAATGTTTCCCTTGGAGATGAATAATTCATCACCGTATTTTCTATCTGGTAGGCAGCAACTAGACATTAAACTAAATTAATTATTTTTACATATACTGCATTAAATAAAATTATTTTCATTTTACTGTACCAAAATGATTAAAATGTTAATGCCATTTTGTTTTATTTTAAGCCTTACCTGTGGTTTTTTCATTTTATTTTATTTACTTTTTTTCCTTAACATCCATACTTTATGTCAGGGATGAGAGATCAGTGTTAATGGTAGGGAAAAGAAATGGATGGAAGCAACTGCAGCTCAAACAAAGAACCTTTAGGTGCACAATTGAGTGATGCAGTAAACTGACCGATGCTTTAGCTACTTCAACCACTGAACTCCTACCTGTGATTTAGTGGTTACCACTATTACAGTTTTAAGCTCGTCAGGAGTCTTCAATAATGACATCGGCAGTTTGTATTTCAAATTATAAAATAATCTTTATTAACATGCAAATTTTAAATGATTAAGAAGCAAGTAATTATAATTAAAGGTTACACACACACACACACACACACACACACACACACACACACACACACACACACACACACACACACACACACACACACACACACACACACACACACACACACACACACACACACACACACACACACACACACACACACACACACACACACACACACACACACACACACACACACACACACACACACACACACACACACACACACACACACACACACACACACACACACACACACACACACACACACACACACACACATATATATATATACATACATACATACAGTCCTTTGCTGGCTGACTAGTTTTACTATTTTAAGTCAGTTTTACTATACAAGTTTTACTATTTATATATAGAATGAAAGAAGCCATTTTAAAAAAGCCAATACGTAAAAAAAATAGAATAATTTTTCCTTCTTATCTTTTAAAAAACTCATTTATAAAGTACAAAACATTAATGAAGGATTCATAAACATCAAATACCTCATTGATATCATAAAAGAAAACAGTAATAACTACACAGTTAGAAGAATATTACTGCATTTAAATTTAATGATAAATATTTCTTTATCATCAAACATTTTTAACAAAAGTATTACACTTACTTCTTCCTGTTCCAAAGATATCATTTACAACACCGTTGAACCATTCTAAAATATTTCTAGGGTTTGTACCACTAGTTTGACGTTTTTCTCTGTTAGTCACCTGAAACACAATGAGTTTGTGTACACCTTATGATAAGAAAAACAAAAGAGTAAATATATATATATATATATATATATATATATATATATATATAAATATATAAGGTGACTTTACATTGAAAAAGAAACATTTGAATTCAGATATAGTAAACATACGTAACTCATCACTTTTACCAATCAAGCAAGCAATGGTGAATCAATCAAGAAATGGTGAAGTGGTGGAGTGGTTAGTTATTCAGGATTCAGGTCAGATAGCTGTGATTATTCTTCACATTATAGGAGATAGAAAAATGCATGGGCACAATAGTTCCTGAGCTTGCATACCAAACCTTCTTCAGGTTCATAAATAACTCTTGAATTAAAACAGATGTCACACATCCTTTAAAAATTTCTGAATAACTTTTTGTAAATATCACTTGATATCATCTAAACAGAATTAAAATAACAGTGACTTAAATAGCATTACCTAGAAAGTCCTAAGGGCTACAAGAAATTTTTAATTAAAACATTTGAAATCATATACTGATTTCACACACACACACATGCACGCACGCACGCACACACACACACACACACACACACACACACACACACACACACACACACACACACACACATATATATATAAAACATAATGAATAACATGTTTAGAAATATATAACAATGAAATAATTCCATTTGCTGACAAATTAATGTATTCAACAAACTTTATATCCAGAAAAAGTGTTAAGGTGTATTTGAGTCTAGCATTAAAACTGTTTCTGTGGTGCAGAACTAACTCAACAACTAATGAACTGAAAACAATTCACAATATAATAATATATAATTATTTAACTCACCTTTTCAGGATATCCTGCTAGAATGTTTTTGTTGTGTTTATCACCAGAATTTATTACTGTATTACCTAAAAGAAACATTTTATTATAAACAATTCTATTAGGAAGTTAAATAAAATATTTTATTGCCTTCAATACTTGTGCTCTCATATTTTCATTTTATTTTGGTATTGAATACCACTGCTGTCGACTAATTGTAACGTTATAGGTTTAGCCTTTTATTAGTTACTATATCTATCCGTAAAAATTGTCTTTCCCAGCATTATAGAAATTTTTGTGAAATTACACTTGTTTCTCATCCAAAAAGCTACTTATTTTATGTCTTATTATCAAAACATATCTTTTTAATTATTATGAAATTCCTAATAAATTATAAAATGTTTGATGGACTAATAAAAATATCATTATTTTGGTCCTCAAGTTATTTTTTTCAAAATGTACTAATGATAAAAAACAGAGTAATACCTTAAAATAAAATAAATACAACTTTTGTTATCTTCTAAAAGAATATTATACTTACCTACATGGAATGACCAACTGGCAAAACTTCCAACACCAGGCACAAAGCCCCATTGAATGCTGTCACACACTGTAATATTCCAAGCTGGCTGAGGTATTACTCGGACTCCGAAACTCTTCCACAAAAAGTTCTCTGGAGATATTTCCCACCTGAGCATAGCTGAGTGATTTGTAAGAGAATTTGAATAATGAAATGTACCATGTTCAATACCTAAAGAAAATAAAAATTTAAATTATTTAAAAGAAAAACAAAATGTTATCGCTATTTTAACACCCCCCCCACAATTAAGGTCCCAGTGCTGCATCTTAATGTAAATAACTCTCTAATAGCTCAATTCAATTGAAACTTAATTAAAAAGGTTATAGTTAGGTATGTTTTGAAGTATTTCTGAACATCAGGATCTTAGGTTCAAGACTGGGTTACTGAGGTAAGCTTTACCCTTTCCATTGATGCCAATACCTCACCCTCATTAGTCTAACAGACATTAAGTATGGACACTCAGAAATAATAATAATAATAATAATAATAATAAAGAACTGTATATTATTATAAACAAGGAAAACTCAGCATTTAAAAAGAATTAAGTGTCCTTAGATGGAAAGAGTGGGATAATTGCATAATTAAGTTAACAATTCATACTTGCTGTTACATGAGTCACTTATATATGCTTTCTTTCAAAACAAGGTAATCAATAAATCATAATTGTATACCTCAATAAAAAAATAGTAAAGTTAGAGATATGAAAGGGATAATTTGCCAGGTGTGGATATGTCTATGTTTAATGGAAGGAGACAGAGTATTTTGTAATGTTACTTTGGTAAGTGCTTATTGTTTATTAGATTACACCTGGGCTTACCTCTGTTCAAAGTTCTGATATAAGTAGAAGTCCATTTCCCTTCATTGTTTTTTGATTTCCAATGCCATGACATACGCACACTGCTCTTTGGGTCTACTTTTGTGAATATTCCACAATTGTTTCATTTTCTGACAGGCCTTCAATATTTAAGCTCCATTTGTTCTGTTAACAAAACTTTATATGAATTTATTAGTAATAATTTTATTGTTAATAATATACAATACGATATGTGAAAAGGATTATCTGACTGCTGCAAATTTATGCATATTTAGCACTGATTATGATGGTAAAATCAAATTTAAAAAAATTGTAATGTTTTTAAGAATTGGAATTGCTGCTACTTTACAGAATTGTTTTTCTATATAATTAATTTGTCCAAGCAATAACCAAAATTGATTTTTGTGCTAAGTTTGAATCAAATTAAACAAAAATTAATTGCAGATATTAGAGTGCTAATATATACCATACATATAATACATACATACATACAATTAACACAAGTTGAGACCTTAATTACAAGGTTTTTTATCTCCTTTGCTGTACATGATAGTCGATTTTTTTAACTATTGGGAAAACTATAACCAGTCCTATGTTGGAAGACTACTTTTTTGTATGGACTAAAAGTGACTTTTTTAATAACTGAATCACAATTTTTCACTACTGACAACCAATTTTAATTTCTCAACAAACACAGAATGTTGAAGGCCAATATTTTGTCCATAATTAATTTTGAAAACACTCATCTGCAACCACTTTGTGTTTTTGAAACATACTGTGTTAAGCTGAATGAAGAATTTTGGGAAAGGAGTAATTTGTCACTTTGAGTGATCAGGCATAGCACAGAAGGAAGGTGTAGGCAGACTTGCAAGTCAATTGGTTGGAGTTTTCTTTCATATTCTTGAAAGGATAAAAAATACACAGGCACAATAGACCCTTAATAACCTAGAATGTTCTTTTAAACTTCCCAAAAAGCCAAGTAATTTATGGAAATTTGACTTCAAACACGTAAAAAAAATTTAAATCACTAAGCATTTTTTAGATGTTTCTAAAAACACTGAACATTCTTAAGTTAACCAAAATTGATTTTATTCTAGATTTTAAAGTTAAACCCCAGTAACATACATTGTTGGCCCAATGTTGGAATTTTGTCAGCAAACTTGGGCAATGGTTAGTTAATATGCTAACAGATTATCTTCAATGACCAACAAGCTGTTCATTTTTCAAGCTCAACTGTTAAATTCATGAAAACCTCTGCTGTTGGCCCAACATTAATTCTTATTTGGCAGAAATTATACGAAATATTTTGTTAAAATAAATATCTCATATACTAACTTGGGTATAATTACTTCAAAAGTTTTAAAACAGTCTTATTTGTTAATATAATAGTATTTTATCAATGTAAAATATACTGCAAAATGCAAATGCAAATGATGACACAAAATTGCCAACAACAGAACAAATTTTTTTAGCATGATTGTAAACAGAATAATGTTATATTTTTAATTAATTACTATAATAACAATAGTGTTACAGTGATTAAAATTTAAAAAAACAAACTTAACTATAACTATTTACAACAGATGATTTTATGATGTGTTTATTATTTGAAGTATTGCCAGCACTGTGCAAAAATGAAATCTGTCTGTTTACTTCTTTGTCATCACTCAACAGTCCGTCACATGGTCCAACACATACAGTACAATTATAATCATAATCTGTGGTTATAGTGCTTTTTTTGGCTGGCTTTTCACAATAGTCATTTCAATAAATTTTGTGTGTGAATTTTGTCTCTTTTTATAAAATAATCTTGTTTCAACAATAATGAAATAAGGATATCTTGGTTGAGTACAATCTTCTGATAATCATATTTTCTCTACATTTTTTAAACAAATGTCAGATTAACTCTATTATTAACTTTAATATGTAGCCTACTTTAGCTTTTTAATTATATTATAATATACATATTACTTTGAATAAGAATACATATTGGATTTGATATAAAAGGTATTCAAATATTGTTTACGTATGTAGAGAAGTTATTACTATTAAGTTCACTACTCAACTGAACAGAAGTATAATGCTTGAAACATGTTGGTAATTTTTATTAGGGTTACCATTGAAAATTAGCTGAGTAACTGTTTGGAGTAAGTTAAGCCAACAATTTCTTTGTTGGTTTTTGGTGATGTTTAATTGTTGGCCCTATATTGGGATTTATTTGTTATTAATTGGTAAACTTTTATGTCAATTTTAACAGTTGCTCAACTGTGTGTGAAAACGAACACCAACAATGGGTCAACAGAAAATGCTACTGGGGAAACATGTTCTTGAAAAAAAGCAAGATGTGGAAAATAAATAAATTATACGAAAGTAAACAACTGAAAATTACATTGAGAAAACTAATTTGTCAATACAAAATTAGCAAAAAAACAAATTTTGCTCCATTGTACGACTAAATCAGGAAATCAAAAACAAACATGGCAGTTTGTCAAAATTTGTTATCGCATCAGAGACAGTGATAATTTTTGTTTAGGTAGTTTAAGGCTAAAAAAAAATAATCCTTGATAACAAATGAAAATTTTTTGAAGTTTTAAAATATCTGAAAACTTAACTGTATATACCTAATTTTTTAATTATACCTACATTCAAAATTTGTCAATCTGTTTATCCCTAACTCTATGCACAGGCATATCCAGAAAAAACAATTTAAGCAAATCTAACAAAGTATATTTCCATAAAAATTTGTTTTTTCTGTCACAATTTACATTGTGTAAACTTCAACTAAACTGTTAAAACCCACTCCTGAAATAGGCTTACACAACACAAGGGGATTGTCCTTACATTCAATACAGCCTGACAAGCTGAATTATATGACACTCTATTTTGACACTAATATACATTATAATAGGAAAAAGTAATACTTACAGTACAATTATCAGGCACAGATTCTGTATAAATTACAGTGTTTGCAATAACAACTGTCAGAACAGCAACAATCAACAGACTGGCCATTGTTACAGTGTTAACAGAGCATCTATTTTCACGGGTTGATTCTGTGATGGCATTGAATTGAATGTGCAATACCCTGGAACCGTTCTGTACAATTAATTGTTCAATGTCAACTGTGACGTAGCACCAATGGGCAATACCTATCAGTACAATACACCACACCTTTTACTTTTCATCAAAGTTGTACAATATACTGGTTAAATACAAATGCCAATTATTCTATTCTATTTGAAGTTTATTACAATACTCTTTTTTTAAAAAAATGCTGCAGTTACATTACACAATATTTATTACAATCAACTATTACACTAAAACAAAAATCGAATTTGCATGATGTTATAGGCAGAAAAATGACACAATTGCAGTTAATTAAATTTTAGTTTGTCAGGGTACAAAATTTGATTGAAAAGTATACAAAAATTTATGGAATGAGAGGAAAATCAAAAAAATCCAACATTGGTCAGGGTTTACCAAGTTGTATTTTTTATTTACTACTGAACCATAAACATCTAACTTCACATTGATTAATTATGATTGGATTGGCACTTTCAACAGGAAGCTTATAAAAATATTATGATCTATTTTTGTGAAATTTCACTGATTTTTTGTCAGTAGCTTAATATTTAATCAAATTATAAAATATAAAACAATTTAAAATAAAAAATCTTAATCATGTAGACTTTAAACATTTTACCTTATCACACTTTTTAAACTTGGGATTCTCCATCATAGTCACCAATAATTTATGTTTTTTAAGTTTTTTTTTATGAGACACGTGAATGTAGTTTTCCCACATCTTATCACTTTTTTCAAAAAAAATTAGTAAAAAAACTTTAAAAAAATATTAACGATTTTATTCAAATGTAGTCCTGAAGTTCTCATTTCAAACATAAACTTATCTCCTAAAAAAAATATGAATGTATCATTCATGTGTTGTGATGTTTGTTTATGAAATGCTGTTCTATCATTAAATTTTGTAAACTTGTTTCATGTCAGCAGAATGTTGTACACAAATAAGGACACATATATATAGGCACTAAAACACAGATGGAATATTTAATAATTGTGGCATGCAGCTGTCTCGGTATATGATTAAAGCAATTTACAAAAGTATTTTTCTTCATCTTTTTGAAATTCTGACTATATCATAATCAGCATTAAAATCAGACATACATTAGCATTTTAAACTTTCAAATTGCACTGAAAATACAAAAATGAACTCTGACAGATGTCATATTAAATTTTTTAATTTCAATAAATTTTGAAAATTCAGAAGCTAATTTATACATTTTTAATGTATAAAGCATTTTTAACACTGATTACTATGAATATATCAGATTTTCAAATAAATTTAAGGCAACAATGTTATAAACTTTTGAAAATGGCTGCCACTTTAAAACTGTTTAACCCATTTTGCCGGTTACCTAGTTTGAATAAAATCAGACCAAAATTGCGAATGTGAGCGTCTAACACACAAATAAAAAAATTTTAACAACCTCTAAAAAACTGATACATAGGTCAGGATTGGTGCTTATTTCAAGGTCCTAGGTTTCAGTCTTACAGTAGTGGCTGCTCCAATTAGGAATTTTACTAATCAACCATGGTGTGCAATGTTATTTACAACAGTTGGAAATAACTGTTTTGCTTTAACAAAACAAGAGGAAGTGAAGAATGGAACACAATAAAAGTTGCAGCACTTCCTGTTTTAGATAGATGTTCCAGCTTACAATTGGTAGTAATTATAATGTTACAAACAAAATTAAATGTTTTACAATACTGGTTACAAATAAGGTACGGTACTACAATATTATTTTGTTCTCTACCTAATTAAAATGTTTATAAAAATTTTAACAAAATACTTATGAATTTATATTTATTTTTCTTCAGTGTAGATCTTTATGTGACTAAAATAACTACAAATATTTTATGGACAATATAACACATGTAAAATTAAAAAAAATATAAATAAAACTAAATTTTAAACACAAATTCTTATTGAATATTCACAAATGGATATTTCCTAGAGCTAGATAAATAAAAAAACACATTCAACAACATTCAGAATTGATAAAATTGCTTTAATCCAATAAAATCGTTTAAATCAATTTGTCCTAAGGTAAAGGTAATATCTATCTTTTGGATAAATTCTAATTGTAACTCATATATACATGTAACATTCACTGTAGGAGATAATGATACAAATATATTATTATTAATTGTATTTAAATCTCTGGGATCGAAAATCTATTTTATAGTCTTGAACGATGAAGCTTTGTTTCAGTTCTAAAAAAAAATTAATTAAATCAAATCAAACAACATATAACAATGGATAATTCCTCCAGCTATTGGGTGGGCCAGATATATAACTAATTTATATGAATTGGTAACAATTAAAACTAATCTTAATCTAAAACATGGAATTAATATTGTCTGTTAATCAAAATCAGGTTAAAATTGTTTACACTCAGAAATATAAATTCACAGTTAATATCAGTTTTGTAATGTTTTATTGATTTAATAATCTCAGGGGAGAGGGATTTAACATGCTGGTCTCATTCAGTTCATTTAGATTTCGAAAAACTTTAATACATTTTGAAAATGTCACAGTCTGATATCATAAACGATTGGCAACAGTTACCCCTAGGTTTTCAATCTGAACTTAATTCTTTCGAATCTTTCAATTGCTACTAGTGATGTCTGTAACTCCTCTCTAACTTCAGCACAAGCTCGTGTGATGTTCTTGCTGGTTGACTCTGTGCAACTGGTTTGTTGTTCTCTGATCTCTGTGTGCACTTGTTCATTTGTCTAGTTGCATTTCTTCAGATGCAACCACAACAATCACTTACAGTAATAGTGTAAGACAAGTTCGTTAACCAGCAAGATTTGTTCAACAGTTTCAAAACGGCAGCCATTTCAAATCTTTAAAATGCGTAACATTTTGGTCTACATTTTTAAAAAAAACTGATTTCATCATCGAAATTAGCATTAAAAACTGCATACATTAGCATTTTGAGTTTTTGAATCCTTTGAAATTAACAGTTTTTTTCTATAGTGGTCAGGGTTCATTTCCATATATTCAATTTAATTCAATATTTTAAAAGTGATTGTATACACAAATTTTAATACTGATTATAATTAAATAAAAAATTCAAAAAAGATAAGTTACAGATAAATAATTTTGGAAATACACTTCTATCATGTCAGCGAGACAGCTGCATGCCACAATTATTTACTATATTACAAACACTTGTAGGCATTCTCTTTACAACCTTGCTATTTGTGATGATTACATTTAACATATTGAAGTGGCACTTTTCACCTCATTTGATGTCTCAAATAACAACATATAAAATGTTTTCATTATTGTTTGTTACCAAAGCTAGTTTTATTATTTTTTTCCATATCAGTTAATTTATTTTGTTACATAGTTAAAATAACCATGTTAAAATAATAATGTTGTAAATGGGATTGAAAAAATGAAAGCAATTGTTTTCAATATTGTTTAACATTGATAAATGGATATCACCTTTTTTCTGAGGTAAGTGACAGTGACAATAAAATCGACTGTGCACAATTAAGAGGTATTTTTACATGTAGTAGATGTTTAAGTAATGAATATGCTGTGATAGTGGAAATCGGAAGAGGCAAATAATGGGCTTAGCAATCCCATCATACCTCTATAGCTCATACTACTCACACTCATTTACTCGACATACACATACACTGCTCTACATAACTTGGCTAATTCTAAAGTGTAAAGCAACATGTGCTGTTGGAGTATATGACACCGGCCTAGTGATGAATCAATGGTCTAATAGTGTATATTCACATAAGTAACAACAAAGTGAAATGTGCGGGATCTCACTGCACTTCAAAAAAGTTGGCCAAATAGAGCAAAACCTCTGTAATAAGGGTCATGAGAAAGAAAAATTGAAGAGAAGTAGTAGAAAAAACATCTACAATTAGGAACTGGGAAGTCACCAATTTGAAGTAAGAGAGCTACCCACTTTGAATACCCTCCGAATCCTAGACGTGAGAAAACTAGGATTGGATAAGGCACTATAAATGTATTGTACTGTAAAATGCACTGTAAGGCATCTCTGGAATGTAGATCTGTAAAAGCCGCAGTGCAATAGTAACCCTATAAATTTATTAAATCATTCATACAATAATGGAAATTTATGAAGGTAAGACTACTGCAGTTGGTATTTATGAAAAGTCTTGTCATTGGTATTTAATAAGTATAAAAAATCCTAACTATGATATTAAAAAAAAATATTAAAATAATTTTGTTTAAAAAATAACTTCTAAGATAATTTAATCCTTTTAACTAAAAGAGTTAAGTTACATTAAAAGTTATTTAAAAAAAAGATTTCAGTATTTTCTTTTTATTCAACTACAATTAATTAAATAGAATAGGATACAAAGAAAGACAATTTTTTAGTAAAAGATTGGCTGTTTATTCTTTTATCACAAGTTAAAAAACATAACGAAGGTTTTCTGGTCGTAGTGTAGAATCAAAGAAACCACAGCAGCTCCGTTACTAAAAATTACTGAAAAATAAAGAACAAAGACAAATTAAATATTGTTTTACATTAATGATTATTAATAAAATTTTATAATTATTACCTATAAAATATAGTTTATAACTAGAAATTTTATAATTATAATATTTCATATTGTTACATTAACTCTTGACATAAAGTTCAGCTGCACAAATGTGTTTTAACACAAACAAAAACATCTCATCTGGTTGACAGGATCTAATAATTTTTCTTCTTCTGGAGTTAAGGGTTCCAAAATCACACACACACACACACACACACACACACACACACACACACACACACACACACACACACACACACACACACACACACACACACACACACATATAGAATATGTGAAGCAGTTTCCAGGTTTTGCCCATAGAGATAACAGAAGAGCTCTACAGATGTGTTCAATTTTAAATAGTTGGCTTCACTAAGGTAGCCCCATAAAAAAAATCACAGATGAAATCACCATTTAAGGAGATAACATGCGCAGGAAACATTTCTCAGAATTCTGCAAAAGTGGCCAACTATGTGGGCTGTTGCACTATTTAATTGAAACCACATATGCTCTATACCGTGTTCATTGAACAGTTTGTCAAATTTTGGTAGAAGGAAGTTATCTAACAGCACACAGTATCGTCCAGAAGTGACCATTGTACTAACCCTGTACACTACACTGTAAGCTTAGGGCTGTAAAGAAGCCATTGATAAAGCTCCCTAGGGTTATTATCATACCAGTCCTGGAACTAGATCATGGCAACCAACATGAAGAGGATAAAAAACACATGCTGCATCAATACTGGTGAACCACCATTTTGAAAAAACTGCTCTACAACAAACTGCTCTACTGTTCCCCTGACCAAAATGGGTGCTAACTGAAATAAGCATGAATAAACCTAACGAAACAACCCTAATCTTCTACCCCATCCCACCCTCTCTTACATCTTCTAAAATTGAGAAGTTCTTTATGCTGCACCTTATATGAACTATAAATTTAAATCTCTGTTGCTAATTTAAAGTTATTTTGTCAATGTGGTGGACTGAAAATTTTTAGGAAGTTTGTTAATATCTCAAAACTTTAATATTTAAAGAAAATTTCACCCAATCTCTAACTGAAGCAGACTTCATTCCAAAAAGAATTTTAAAAACATTTATTAATTAGTTAATGTCAACAATCACATTATTAGTAACAAACAATTTTATTACAACTAAATCAAATTTTAAATAATTTACTTCTATGTTAGAAACACACAATTTTTTTTTATAAAATACTAACTTAATAAATAAATCGCTTAGTATTAGTCGCACACTACTTTAGTGGTAACCTATACATGCTTTATTTAAATACAAACTGGGAAATCATTTGGACAGACTTAATTCATGGAATTAAATATAATGAATTAAAACATTAAATATTATTTAACATTCCAAAAACATGACACAATTTTAGAGTTAATTCATTCTTCCTGTAAACAGTGACACTGTTAACAAATTAAAACCTATTTATTGCACACCATTCATTTTTTACAACCCATGCGATTCCTACCAGTAATAAAAATGAGAGTAGACAATATATATTAAGGTACTCCGTAAGTTCATCATTACTTCTTTGAAGCCTGTAAACAACAACGAAAATTCCAACAATTGCATACTTTAGTTCAAAAATACATGAATTTAGAAGTAAAAACCATATTGAATTTCTCGAAGAAAATATTGGTGGTTAACCATACACACAAATTAACCATTTGAATATAAAATTTTGAATATAAAACCATTGAATTAAAATTTTCAATAACTACAAAAAATGAGAAATTCTTTTAAGCAATTAAATTCATAAATTTATGGTCATATAAACTCTTTTTAAAATGTCTGTGTACTCTAATTGGATCAACATAATATTTTTCTTGCACTGGAAAGTACTATACTTTAATGCACTGTTGGTGAACCTTTTTTAAGTAGATGAAATTTTGTTTATTACATTTTTTTTATATTAGCCTGCAGGTCTCTAATCTTAACAATTCTTTTTTCGGTTCTCACTTTTAAAATTTTCTAAAAAGGTATGTTTCCATTTTGTTTTACAACTTTTTACTTTTGCAAATAAAGAGCAAAAAATAAAGGTGTTGTCAAAAAACTGATACCGATTTTATTTTTCTTATAAACACCGACATAGTACAGTATAAGGTTAAAAGTAAAAATACTTATACATATTTCTACACATGTGTAGAATTCAATGTTAATTTTTTTTTTTATTGACTAACTTGATATACGTACCTACATACATAAATGTGAAAACTTAATAAAAAAATAATATAATAAAGTTGAAATTGCACACTACTAGATGCATATCCCAAGGCTCAAAATTAGTTGAAACTACAAACCGGTTACGCCCCTTTTTAAAATGCAAAAAAATACTTGCATCCACTTTATGATCAGCTGTCTGTTAATACAGAAAATCAGTTAGCCAACATCCACTTTTTTAAGTGGACTATTTTTATACTTTTTTAATATTTTTGATTGTGCATTCCTTCTTTCATATGAAAAATAAGACTATAAAAATGAATGAATGAGTCAATAAGGGTCAGTGTCTGACCCCACATGTCATAGATTTATGACGCATCGCTCAACTTACATCAATAAAATATAGCAAACATATAAAAATTTTATGAACAGAATCAAAAGTAAATCATGTTACACTGTGAACAAAAATAACCAAGCCACTTAATCAGAGCTGAATCTGAGGTTGTTATGTGGACAAATTATATAATTTATACAAACCCAATGAAATTTGCTAAATAAAGAAACTGAAACAACTGTTCTCATTATTATAATTTGTTCTCGATTTGGAATTAGTTAAATTGGTACCACAATTGAAATACTTGTTTTTAAAGACAAATAGTAATTCTGCAATACATTATTCTACTTTTAAACCTTTTATGAAAATGCAGTATCCAGTTACTGGATACTGTTACTGAATTTAATAACATTTTTAATTTATTTTAATTTCAACTTGTAAATTTTTATTTCTTTATTTAATTGAAACTATAAATACACTTTTGCATTTACACACATAAATACAACAAATAAACACACATAGTGATACTTAAAATGTAAAAACACCAATAATTGAGTTTTTTAAGATAATAAGAACTAAAGGAGTTGTTACACACAAAAACTGCCAAATTAGTGGATGTTACATATACTGTATGTAACTGTAAATGACCAAATTACAGAGGGAAAATAAACTGTCCCTATTCAATGATATTACACACACATTATTTTATAACATATGGTTCATATTCATTCCTTGTTGAAGGAGGAAAGATCAACAAACTAAAACCCAACAACTGCTAACGTGAGAAACTGAAAAATTATCTCTCGCCACCCTCTCTACATTCCATTGTTAGACTGGTGTTTAGTTTGAGTTAGTATTTTCGAGACAGCACACTTATCTTTTTGAGGTGCAGTCATTTTGATGCCACGTGACCAGTTGTGTACTTTTTAGTGCGGTTTTTTTGGTACCACTCGACCATTTATGTTGTAAATATTTTAGTTCTAATATTATATATTTATTAAGTTTTTTGTTACTAATTTCATTTTAGTTATTACTGAATACAGTTGTGTACGTTGTGTGCGGTTTTTTTGACACGACCATATACATTTTAGTTGTAAATATTATTGTTTCTATTACATTTTTATGTTAGTAATTTCGTTTGAATTCCATTATGGATCAATGGGAACATGAAAGAATCTTAAGCTACTTGAAAGTGTAGAAAAAGAAGACAAAGATATAGAACGATTTAAGAAGAGAGTTGTTTCGCCCAAAAATCATTGGAGACGCCGATAAAATTATTGAAAAAGCAGGGACAGATATATCCGAAGAAAAGTGTTCACTAGTGAACATGATACGGATTCAGAAGCTTCACTGCAGGACTTAGAGGAGGAAGTAATAATTCAATGCTTTGAAAGTGAAAATGAGAATTTTTTAGGCAAGGACAAAGTTACAAAGTGGTTCACACACATGGAAAAAAGAAATGTACGAATAAAAAGAAAATTCGCCGCTACATCATGTGAAGAGAGAGATCGATGTGCGCCTTCCCTATCTGGGGAATAATATTTATGTTTTGGTGTTTTTATCGTTCTTTGTGGCGACGTACAATAGCAATATATATTATGCAACACAGCAGATAATTAAAACTTATTTCTCAAGTAAATATAATGTATTTTTACATAATAAATATTTAAAAGTTTTTACATTTTGGTTTATTTTTTCAACATCACTTAAGGACATAAGAATACAAAATGTGGTCATTTTGACATAGCGCGACCACTTGTGTAATAGGTTACTGCGCACCTAGTCCAGAGTTAACCACCTCGACACAATAAAGAGTAACAAATGTGACATCAATCAATAACTCAAACCTTAGACGGACATAGATAGGTTTTTCGGTCAGAACAACTACGTATTATGTCAAAAATTTGAGATATAAAAAACCGTATATAGCAATGCCACATCATTCAAAGGGTTAGGCACTTGAAAACAAAAACTGATGTATACTCTCAAAACGTTGCATATTGGTTCTATATAAACAAACGAAATTAAGGCAAACGTCTGAATGATCAATTTTTAACAAACAGTTACATAGCTAGAATTTAGTCAAAGATGAATATCACTAGATGTTTTTAATATGTAGTTTTATCAGCTAAGCAGATGATTAAATTAAACAGTGTTACCAATACAATTAAAAAAAAATTCCTTGGCGCTTGACATAATACACTACAAACCATGATTTTTTAAATAAATGTGGTCTCTTACGTCTTCATTGTTGAATTTACACCTAATTTATATATTTTTTAAATATTTCATTATAAATAAAAATCTTATAATATTACACACAAACTATCTACAAAAATAATAAGCAGCGACTTGTATCCACAAATTTACTGACCATTATCTTTGGCTGAACATTGTACCGAGATTCCTAAACCTAATATTGATTAGTAAATATTAACCAGAAATACATGGTTGTATTTTTCTGTTCTATTCTCTTATATATGTCCAGTTCTTTTCTTATTTTTACATGTTTTTTTAAAAACACCTTTCTTTTTACTTTCATCTATTGTTTTTATCATTTTCTTTCAACTCATTTTAGAAATCTTCCCCAACTTTCCAGGTCTGTGGAAAGTCTGCAAAATAACTATTTACATTCAGTACTGAGCCATTTATCTCTTTTACTTGTATAACAGCCTTCAAAATAAATTAATAACTGTACCTATTCTATGAGACTGACAAAAATAAATTCTCAGACAGCCACTTTAGAAAGGAATATAATTTTCTTCCTATCACGCCTCTCAAGACACAAAGCCAAGAGAGGTACTTTGAGGAAGTTTGTGTATTTATTTTAAAGAATTACAACTTTTTAAGGCGAAAAATTCTCAGACCTTTATTGCATGCCTTGGCTGGGACTTAAATCATACATTCAGGCAAGCATGGTAATTAAGGTAAGGCAGCCACTTTAGAAAGGAGTATAATTTTCTTCTCGACACGTCTCTCAACATACTTTGAAAAAGTTTTCTTTTTCTTTTTTAACTGGTTTCACATTTTTTGAAGTGAAAAATGCTAAGATCCTTAACTTTGCCTTTGCTGGGATTCAAAAAAGTATGATATCTTAATGAGTCAAGCATAACCATTTTACTTGAAAACGGTTATGGTTATTTCAAAATGGTTTATTTTGTTATGCATATCTATATAAAACTAGTTTAAGTTCTATATCAGTTCTATAAATTCTAGTTAAACTAAAATAATGTAACAGTTTTTATTTAGATAAAACAACATGAAATTCTTAAATCTCAACCTAAACTGAGTTGCTCTCCCTTCAGCTGAAACTAATCCAAAACATCAGTCATGAATTAGATAACACGAAGGTTATTTCATCCATTCTCCTTATTCTAATACAAACTTTTGTATACAACTATTTTGAGTGTAATAACTTATGACAAGTAAATATTATTTAAAGAAAACATAATAAAAAAGTCGTTAAAATATGATTACAACACCTTTAACAACTAATTAATTGTGATTGTATCTTTGTTGTGCTAAGCCGTAGTACACAAGCACTTTACTGAACTGTTTTGTTACAGTACTAAAATCACAAAATGGTATTTATTTCAAATTGAAACTCAGTAAAATGAAAGTTACTGAATTAGCCCAGAATTATATTTTACTTCCTTCCATTGACAATCTGAAAATATGATACATACAAACGAGGTGCTTTTAGGAAGATTATTTTAACTATTGATTTAACACAACCTAATAGTGATAAGATTTTTTTTTAATAAGTACCATTTTTTCTTTACAATTAAATATGTCTGCTACTGTAGCCATATGATGATATGTTGCCATTTTGAGCTGAGAACAGAGTTTACACACTTATTCATTACAGTTAACGTTTCTTTATACTTGTTTAAAATGTCAGATCACTGACAATGTTGCAGTGTTTGAAATATGCACTGATGTTTCTTAAAAGGTAAAGCAGCTGAAATTCATCGTCAGATCGATCAAGTGCACATGGAGAAAATGCTGTGAGCAATGAATTGCTAAGAATGGGGTTCCCAACCTATTCATTACTCGGAATTTTCATGGTAATTTGGCGTACTGTCTGAAAATCAGAGGGAGGTTTCTCAGTGATGTTCAGAATTAGGGACATTCTGATACTTTCGATACTGACTAATATAGATATTGGTGTTTTGATAATAACAATGTATTGATTCCAACACTGAAATATTGTACTGTGATATCAGTCAAAAGTGCCTCCCATTTTACATTTTATCATATATATATATATATATATATATATATGAATAAATAAATTATATATATATAAATAAAAGCTTATATAAACAAAGAGAAGGTTATTTAACATGTAGGAAATACAGAAACAATTGACTATTTATGCAGAAACCAAGCTATCAGCAAATATAGCCTGACTATATTTTTCTTCAGACCTTATTGTGCCATCTTATGCGTATTTAGTTTTTTTTTTAATAGTAAAATATAATCATTTTCACGAATTTACATTCTACTGATTTTACTGATATACTACATTACTGATTTTTTAATATATTTTGTTGTATTTATATAATATTGTATTAATTACTGGTGTATTTAGTTTTTTTCATTAGTAAAATGGAATTTTCCAGAAATAGGTGCACAATAGGTTTTACTATAAATGTTTATGCTGCAGTGGTTTCCAAAGTGTGGGATACAGAAGTGTGATGCAATAAGTACCTCCAATATAGAGGGGGATGTTCAAAAATAAAAGTACAGTCATTCATGTAAAAGTAAGTATTAAAAAAATGGCCTGTTTTTTAACTATCCAAATCGTACTTAATAAAATAATAACTTTATACAAACTGACACTGTCAAAATTCAGATTGAAACTCTGTACAATGAAAATTACAGTGTCACACCCAGAATTTTATTTTACTGTCCTTCTGTTGACGACCTCAATTTTCATTATACAAAAATGAGGTGCTTTTAAGAAGGTTATTTTGAATAATAATTAACTTGAATAATTCAAATGAAAGTCGCAGACACACCCAGAATTTTGTTTTATTTTCCTTCTGTTGATGACCTCTAATTGTTACTCATAAAGGGCTTCTAAGGATATTTCAAACAAGGTTTGATTTTTTTTTTTGTGTTTAACGTCCGACTATTGTGCACACTTGGGCTAATGCAGACGATGAGATGATTTATAGCGTATGAAAATGCCAAAGCCCTGGCCGGGAATTGAACCCGGGTCCTCGGGGGGAAAGCCCAGTACGCTATCAACTAGGCCACCAAGGTGGCTAACACTTTTTAACAAGGTTTGAATTAACTAAATTTAATTTCATATTTTATTTAAATGTAATGTTGTTTTAAATTTTCATATTTTAAACACTGTCAAAATTCAGATTGAGACCCAGTTCAATGGAAGTCACAGAGTCACACCCAGAATTTTATTTTACTGTCCTTCTGTTGACGACCTCAATTTTCATTATACAAAAATGAGGTGCTTTTAAGAAGGTAATTTCGAATAATAATTACCTTGAATAATTCAAATGAGAGTCGTATAGATACACCCAGAATTTTATTTTATTTTCTTTCTGTTAACAATCTCTAATTGTTACTCATTAAGTGGTTTTAAGGATATTTTAAACAAGGTCTGAATTAACTAAGTTTAATTTCATATTTTATTTAAATGTAATGTTTTAAATTTTCATATTTTAAACACTGTCAAAATTCAGATTGAGACCCAGTTCAATGGAAGTCACAGAGTCACACCCAGAATTTTATTTTACTCTCCTTCTGTTGACGACCTCAATTTTCATTATACAAAAATGAGGTGCTTTAAAGAAGGTTACTTTCAATAATCTGACTAATAACTGAATTTATTTGAATAATTCAAATAGAAGTCGCAGTCACACCCAGAATTTTATTTTATTTTCCTTCTGTTCATGACCTCTAATTGTTATACATAAAAATAAAGTGCTTCTAAGGATATAACAAACAAGGTTTGAATTAACTAAGTTTAATTTCATATTATTTAAATGTTCTCTTTAAAATTTCATATTTTAAACAATGTCAAAATTTCAGATTGAGACCCAGTTCAATGGAAGTCACAGAGTCACACCCAGAATTTTATTTTACTGTCCTTCTGTTGACGACTTCAATTTTCATTATACAAAAATGAGGTGCTTTTAAGAAGGTAATTTTGAATAATAATTAACTTGAATAATTCAAATGAGAGTCGTATAGATATACCCAGAATTTTATTTTATTTTCTTTCTGTTGACAATCTCTAATTGTTACTCATTAAGTGCTTTTAAGGATATTTTAAACAAGGTCTGAATTAACTAAGTTTAATTTCATATTTTATTTAAATGTAATGTTTTAAATTTTCATATTTTAAACACTGTCAAAATTCAGATTGTGACCCAGTTCAATGAAAGTCACAGAGTCACACCCAGAATTTTATTTTACTCTCCTTCTGTTGACGACCTCAATTTTCATTATACAAAAATGAGGTGCTTTAAAGAAGGTTACTTTCAATAATTTGACTAATAACTGAATTTATTTGAATAATTCAAATAAAAGTCACAGAGTCACACCCAGAATTTTCTTTTCTTTTCTTTCTGTTGATGACTTCTAATTGTTATACATAAAAATAAAGTGCTTCTAAGGATATATCAAACAATGTTAGAATTAACTAAGTTTTATTTCATATTATTTAAATGTTCTTTTTCAAATTTCATATTTTAAACAATGTCAAAATTCAGACAGAGACCCAATTCAATGAATCACACCCAGAATTTTATTTTCCTTCTGTTGACGATCTCATATTGCCATACACAATGATAACGTATTTTTTAAAAAGGACATTTCGTATAAGGTTTGGATTAGCGAAGTTTAATTTCATATTATAAAAACGTTCTTTTATATTTTATGATATTTTAAACAATGTCAACATTCAAATTGACCTTTTTCAATGGAAGTCGCAGAGTCAAATCAAAATTTTATTTTATTTCCCTTCTGTTTGATACCTCTAATCGTAGTACACAAACGTAAGATGTTTTATAAAGTTATGTAACCCTTTAAAGAGAACGCTAAAAGTACAACAACTGACACCATCATTGTAAAAGTACAGTGAGGACATCATATGATATGAATCTTCGTTATTTTTCATACATACACACTGCAATTATTATTTAAATGGAATAAAAGAACATAAAGTTATTTTATAAAGCCGTCTTACATAGGTACATTTTCCTGCTAAATATAAGAAATATATTCATCGATGGATGACAATTGGGCATTCCCAAAAAATGGGTTGGTCTTGCAGTGTCAGCACAGATTACAGAACAAAGAGTGTCAGAACAGTTTGACGTGTAAAATATTGGTGGCTTGGTAGTAGTTATCCTTTTAATGGTATTCAAATTAAGACGTGTTAGTAAGACAGTTTATTTCAATATTGTGTTGGTTACTTTTTTAAAAAATTTGTATTATTTATCTTGTTGTTTTTGTTATTACTTTTTGTTACAATTTACATTAACTTAATATTGTTGTGTTAAATGCATATCACATGTTCAATTTACATACAGGTAAAAAAAAAATCACTAATGGATTATCGCCTTAACCTGATTAGGCAAATTGCAGAAGTACATTTGCAATTTACTATTACTTATACTATTACACGCCTAAACAAGATCAGGTTCCTCAACACAGTCCACATCTGAGTACCAATAGAGATCCCTTTTGGCTCATAGGACGTCACTTCACCTGACCTCTACCAACAAGTACTGAATGGAAAAGAAAAATACAAACGAAGTGTTATGTTTTTGTAACAATAAGAAAACCAAGAATCAAAAAAGAAAAAAATACTTCCTTTGAATGATCACAGTGTAGCATTGCCTATATCCATTTGAGGATTTTCACACAAAGAAAATATACTAAAATAAATTACTTTCATTTTTATGTACTTTTATACAATAAAATGAGTTTGGATTAATTTAAAAAATTCTTTTACTCTTTTGTGAGAGTTTTGATGTTAATATGCTACTCAGTCAAATCTCAACTTTAAAGACGTTACATGATGTCTTAAAGGGTTAAATAATTTATTGAATTAACAAAGTATTAGCTCTCTTTAAGTAGTTTATATGTTGTTTTTGTATTTCATAATATATTTTGAACACTTTTAAATTTTCACATTTCAAATTCCAAATGATGTCCAACAAAAAACAAGTCACACAACAAGTAACTAAGTCACACGTAAAATATAATTTTATTTCTCTTCTATTGATGACTTCAACAACATTCAGTACCCAAAAAGATATTTTCAAGAATGTTTTTTAAATTCAATTTAAATTAACAATATCCTTTTTTCATATTCTCGTAGAAAAATGTGTCGTGTTTATGTGTGTAACAAAATACACAATATTTAGGATTACAAATCTGAAGATTCTGCAAATTTAATTATATTACCTTTTTGCCTGCAGCTGCACCAACTTTAGATTTCTTTGTACCACGGACCTTCTTCATTCTGTTCTTGCGCTCCTTTCGTTGTTTCCGTGTCTGTTTTGCCTTTTCATAAAGTCCATGCTGATTGAATGAAAAAATATTTTAATATTAACAAATACAAAAGAAAACACCAAACTAGTCATAAGTTATTTGGCTCTAAAAAGCTGCTACTGTAAGGCATCACAGCTTATCTACTTAGCTTCAGGACATGCTATTCTATATATATACCAGTGACAAAAAAAATATTTGAGAATACATAATTAGTTGTTGCTAATCTAGTGACTTCTAAAACTGTCTCCTTCCTTTGAGACTTCCTTGTCTCCTAAAATCAAAATTATAAAAATTACATTTACTGATCATAGATAGTTTTTTTCATATCAAAATTTCATCATTGGAAATACTATTATCAGTCAGCATTTTCAACAATCAACATATCATTTTTTTTTGATTTGTTGAATTCATAAATTTATAACAATGTGTTGATCAAAGCAAGTTAATACAAATAAGCAATATCTTTTAAGTTAATATAAATGACTGTAGGTGTAATATTAAAAACTTAACCAATAACATCAAAAACCAATCAACTGCAGTATGAAAATTGATACTTAATTCAAATTGTATTTGTACTTTATTTAAGTACAACAATTTAAATTTATGGTTTGGTATCAACATGACTGAATTACAAGGCATCTACAGTAAATAACTAGAATATATATAGCATTTACTTGCTATATATGTATTGGCATACTTAATTCAAACTGAATTTTATAGTACAGTGATACCCTGGATAAACGGTCGACCTGGACAATGGTCATATTGGACAACGGTCTAATGCACGGAATGAAAAATGACCCGCATAACAGTTTAGTTTTGGATAAAGGGCTGAACGGTAAATGTGCAGTGTTTTAGATTTTTCTGTAACTTTGTTACTAAAACGCTTTATTACATGTCCAAAGCAATAATCCAAAATATAAAAGCAAGGAAAGTGCAGGAAATATGATAAAAATCAAAAATAAAAGTTACCAGAAATCTCAAAATTACTACCGCACGGAATTAGTTAACGTGTTTTTGACTGTTAAAATGATAGAAAAACCTTATTAAAAAAATTATTCTCAATGACCTGACACTGTTGTTAGGCGGTGAACCTAACACAAAAAAGGCAAATCGCGAAGTTCATAAATAACGGACTCCATTTTAACAATGTTTTTATTACAAGAACGAACAAAGGAATGAACCTTAACATTTAGTATTGGCTGTCAGATTGTGTAACGTGCATAAACAGTAAGTGCATGTAGTTAATAATAACGTGCATGACTGGTAAATCTGTGTATGAAATTTAATATTTTTAATGAAATGTAAATGGCAATGACGCCACAATATAATAGTCGGACGTTAAAAAAAAAAATTCTGTAAAATATGGCCTAAAATTGTTCGTAATCTTTTAAATAAATAAAAAAAATAAAATAGACATTATTTTCTGCAGTTGAATATGTGTTAATTAAATAATACGGTATAAAATAAAACAAAAAAATATGCGAAAATCACTATTTGATAAAACAACCATTGTGCTGTGCTACAGAATTAAACTCTGTGCTGAGTTAATACAAACGAGCCTTTGATTGATGGGTGTTTGGTTTTTGCAGGACAATAACTTTCATGATATTTCTTAGTTATCTCTTTATAATGCCCACACCTATTCCCTTTTCTGTCATCTAATTTTACTTTGTGTGTCAACTCGTCTACTGGGTATTTGAACAGTTATAATATTATCGTGTTGTATACTTTTTAAATTTAACAAAACATCTTTGTAAGTTTTAAATTGTTGTTTAAATCCTGTTTTCAATTTTCAAAATTAAAATGTTTTCCAAAAGTCTCTAT
This sequence comes from Callitettix versicolor, assembly GCA_022606455.1. NCBI lineage: Eukaryota > Metazoa > Arthropoda > Insecta > Hemiptera > Cercopidae > Callitettix > Callitettix versicolor. The sequence continues at coordinate 39,331,069 of CM040183.1, read as the reverse complement.
TGTAAAAGCTGACTCGCACAGCAGTCTTCTCAGATAAAAGTCTTAGTTTTGGAACAAATTAAGACCGTTCACCATACCATTGTATTTGATAATTCTGTATCTATCTAAATTCTATTATACTGCACTCCCGACTGTTAATAATGGGGATGAAAGTTGTGGAAAAACCATAATCGTAGTTCTATTATTTGGATGTTTGAACCTAAACAATGTAAGTACATGCTATATTTTGAAGTAAATAAATAAAACATACCCTGGCTAATCTGTGCTTGGGTTCAAACTTCTTGGCGTAGTCCAATGTGTCGTATACCAGCCCAAAGCCTGTTGATTTACCCCCACCAAATGCCGTCCTAAAACCAAAAACGAAGACAACATCGGGAGTGACTTTGTACATCTTTGCTAACTTCTCTCTAATTTCTAATTTCTTAACAGATGGTTGACCTGGATGGAGCACATCAACAACCTAAACATAAACAGATTAAATTAGCTGTTTATATTATGTATTTCAATGTAGGTGAAATACAACCTACTATAACACAATACAATTCCAATGCAATAAATTTTATACAGCAGGGCTGCAGCCAATCAGAAAATATTTTATTTTTATTAAATATATGTTAAGCTTGTATTAAACCACCTGACTGAAAAGCAGCTTCCTCTCTGCTACCAGTTACAAAACACTTAGCCCACCCTTGTTGGTACATCAAATAAATGCTCCTTGAACATTAATAATAATTGTTATATATAATAGAATAAACAATATGGTGACATTTAGTTTTGGTTTTCAAGCGAGCAGATTTTATTTTGTGTAACACAATTCTGTATTTCCCATAACGACAAGCCAGAGCCAGTTAGTATCGATTTTAAAATTTCACTCACCCACATATTGTTATCCAACTCTCCAAAGTTGTCACATTATTATTATTTATCTATTGCAAATATTTTACTTAGTATCAACTATATTTGGACTGACAGACGTGAAATGCTTTTAATGTAAGACATCATCTCCCAATATCATCTGTAAACAATTACTTAATCTACAAATAAAGCACATATTTTGGAAACCCAGAATTACATTTTAATTTTATTGTACACAGGTTATTTCAAAAGAAGCTTACTTCAAAAGTAACCTAAAACAAAATGTAGATGAACAAAATTAATATTTTAGTTCCAAAAATTAGATGAGACAACTTGGAAATATAAGAAACAGAATTAATTTTCTTTTCATGCTGATCATAAAATGGAAATAATGATGAGGTGCTCTTTAGAAAGAATATCGTTATTGGTTTAAACATCAAAATTTTTGAATTATAATTTATGTGATGCTTTTAACTAATTGACAATATTATTTTAAATAATTGTTATGATAATTAACTGTAAGCCTGGAACTTCCCCATCAGTAAATTGAACCCATAAAAGATGCAGTTAGTAAGGATGGTAGTAAAACACAACTGCACATGTAATTAACTTGAAGAAGACATGTTCATCAATAGTGGATTTTAACATTCAGAGCTATATTTCCAGCTTTAATTTATAAGACTCTAGAAGTGTACAACTTTTATTAATCAAAAAGTAACATTAATTACTTTTTTGGGTATGAAAACAACTCAGTACTCAAATTAGACTAGGACACAAGTCCAGACACTATTCTGCCAACACAGACTGATCCAAAAAAATTAAAATTTATATTTCAAACATGTTTTTCAATTATTCTGAAAACAAAAATTTTCTTGAATTAATTGAGCTTGAACAATGCAAGATTAATCTTTGAATTTATACACAAAAATGTGATTTTTGAAGAGCAATAAATGAATGAATTCTATTACACAAGTAGACTTCATCAAGGGAATGCACAAATACAGTAACATTGGATTTCATAATAATATGTAACTTATATAATTCTTCAAAACATCTCAGAACCATAACATATTCCAATTTGTTCTAAATTTCTTATACATAAAATTCTACAGTTTTCATTCCTCTCTTTCTATTGTGTAAGTATATGGGAAGAAATCGTTGACTCATAATTAAAATCTGTAACGTAACGCAAGACGCTGCGCGGAGTATATATAAAAGAGAAAAAGACAGCGAGAATATATATACGCATATATGAATGCATATTGTGATATGTAGTACAGAATTTATATATATACATACATATATATATACATACATACATACATACACACACACACACACACACACACACATATATATATATATATATATATATATATATATATGCACTAATAATATATTTTAATTAACTAAACACCTACTTAATAATTTTTAACTCTATTCAAATAATCTCAATCAATAAATGCATCTCTTACATTTTCAGAGAACTTACCAAGACCAGCACTATTTATATTGGCGATTCAACAACTTTTCAGCAGTGCCAAAACGGTCGGGAAAAAATACTGGAAAGGTGACCACTCTGTATATCTTACATGTATTTTTTTCTACTTTTTCAACAAATCTTTAAAACTGTTGATGCAAAATGTAATCTTCTATACTATTTGAGTAATTATTTGCTAAAATGTAAATAGTATGCTCAAACATTATTTTATTGCACTGTTTTGAAGATTTGTTGAAATAGTTGAAACAAATACATGTAAGCTATACGGAGTGGTAACTTTTCCAGTAGTTACTTTTACGACTGCTATGCTGTTCGTTATGATGCTGCTAAAAATTTGCTAAAAATTTGTTTGAATCGCCAATTGTACATTCTAAAATTAAACAGATTAAAACATTTTCTTTCATATTCCGCTTACATTTAAATTTGACAAATTAATACATAATAAAAATTTCCTTTTTAATATGTAGAATTTAATTCATATTTATTTATTAAATTATATTAAATATGCATATTTAATTCATGTAGAATTACGCATGTATAATTTTATGCCAGTTAGACTAACATGGACAAGATATCAGCATTAACAGAAAGTGTAAAGCTTACGGCATTAACTCTGTCTCAAACCTACGACCATGAGGAACACAGTTCAGAGATGTAGCAGACTGAATGGGGTCAGCCATATTTACCATCAAACCCTATATAATTACAAAAATAAGTAACATTTAAAATTTTTAAATGTAGTTTTAAACTAAAAAATTTTACAATACTAAACTAAAATTAAATTAAATTAATAAATTTAAATAAATAAAATTAAATTAATTAAAATAAATAACTTGAATGTTCCAATTCTGTCAATACTCTAAAGAAATGAAAATTTCTCAGAGAAAATGCAGAACTGTATTTAATTTCCTTCCAGTGCTGACCTTAAAATGCAAAAAGGCAATAGTAAGGTGCTTTTTAGGAAGGATAACATAATTATTAAGATACCAATAATTTAGTTACAATTAAAAATATTTACATTATGAAGCCCATGGATTGTTAAATATTATGATTTATTACACTTACTTGATATGTATTAGTTAACGTTTTGGGATTAACATTATACTACTGTAACAAACGAGGTCCATATTAAGTGAGAGTTTACTGCAAAAGGATTTTTGTTTCAACAGTTAAAAAACCTCGTTAGGTTTATTTTTCCATGATCTGCACTATTTTAATTTGCAAAATTGGCTAAAATAAATATTTTCATAAGCGGTGTGACAATTAAATAACCGGATTGGTGCTGCTCCTGCAAACAGTGAGTGCATCGCAGCAAGTTTGAACATGCTCGTGTACGTTGCTCAGTTGTCATTCTGTAGCAATTGCCAATTCAAGTCCATGTACTAAAAAAAAAAAAAAAATCAAGTTTATTGTGAAACTGGGGAAAACTGCTACAGAATCTCATGCCATGTTGAAAGAAGTGTATAGACATGTATATTTATCACGCATCAAGTTTCTGAGTGGTTTAAATATATATATATATATATATATATTTGTTTTTTTTAACGTCCGACTATTGTGCACACTTGGGCTAATGCATATATATATATATATATATATATATATATATATATATATATTTAAACCTTAAATATAAGGTTTAATATACATGCCTTGGATGATCAACATTAAAAAACAGACATCTAGAAATTGGTAAAATGATCCATAAAAATTGTTGTTTTAACTGTCCGTGCTCTTTGCATGAATCACTCAAAGAATCATGCGAAAGCTTGGCAAAAATGGTGCCAAAACTTTTCACTCCGGAGCAAAAGAAATCAAAAGTGAACATTTGTGCTGACCTTTTAAATAAGACAGATAATGAGCCAGAATTGTTAGAGTGTGATTACCTGTAATGAATTGTCGTTTGTCATATATGATATTGAAACAAAGCAACAACTAACGCATTGGAAGAGCCCCACCTCACCACAGAAAAAAAAAAAAACACCAAAAATGAGCAAATCAGAATTCAAGATCATGATTCTTTTTTTTACAAGGTGGAAATAATTATATTTACTGGGTACCCAGAGGTCAGACAGTCAATCAACACTATTACGTTAAGGTTCTGACAGCCTTGACGCGAGGCTGACAAGATGAAGACATAAACATGTGAGGAAGACGAAGACCCAAGCAATTCCTGGATGCTTCACCAACACAATGTCCATTCTGCCTTGTCTATGAAAGCGTTCTTTCTGAAATACAGCATCACTAACTTGGACCTCCCACCATATTTGCCACTACAGTTATTTAATTGGCAAAACTTGTACATAATCAAATTTCGCTAACATTCTTGCGAAACGGTTTTTGTGCGACAACCTACTCAAGGTGTGTAGATATGACAACCCACTTTAACACTTTGTGTACCATGGAATGAATATATATATATTTATTTATTATTGTTGGACACATTTTAATCCTAATGGTAATATTTTCAGATGGACATGCATAGTACATAGTGAGAAAAAATAGGAAAATTCTTTGGTCATATAAGCAATTCACAAAGAATTCACCCCGTCAGGTTACATTTGAACTGCTCACCATTTATTTATTTGCCTTCTACCACAGATAGGTAAACACTAAATGAGTTGAACAGAAATATCAAGGGTGAATGACATGGGACTAGAACCTGTTCATGCCTAACACTATACTGGTCAAGTTACCTTAGATTAGATAGCTGATAAAAACTTAGCTGTTTTATCAGTTTCGTTGATATCTTAACACTTAATGAAGTCTCAAAAACCTTTCCCAATTGTTGATTTAATATCTGGTTATGTAAAACAACTTATTGTTTATCCTTTGATATTAACAAAAAATGTATATATATATAAAACCTTATGTATATATATATATATATATATATATATATGTGTGTGTGTGTGTGTGTATTTTTAAATAAAACATGATTCATAATGCTGCCACTGCTCGTTATGCTAATAGTCCAAATTGAAATTGGTCAGTTTGTTAAAGAAACAAATAATGAAAACACACTTACATATAGACATCCATTTTTGTATGTTTAATGTCCTTACTTTATAACAGTTAGACTAATGAGAGTGAGGGATCAATGTTAAGTAACAACAGTAACTGTGTCCCAACCCACAACCTTGACATGTGCAGTTCATACACACAACAGACTGACTGGTGCCTTAGCTACACTGACTACAGAGCCATATATATATATCCGCCTCGGTGGCCTAGTTGATAACGTACTGGGCTTTCACCTCAAGGACCCGGGTTCGATTCCCAGTGAGGGCTTGGTATTTTCATACACTATAAATCATCCCATCGTCTGCATTATCCCCAAGTGTGCACAAAAGTCTGACGTTAAACAAAAAAAAAGAAAAGAAAAAAACAATATATATATATATATGCATAAGTTTTATTAAATTAAGGTAAAACAGTAATTTTTACCATTTGCTTCCTGCATAGTAGCCTATTCGTCATAAACTTCCTTGTTTTTATGGTAGCTGTACCTTCACTCTGAAACATAAGAAAAAAGTAAATAAATCTTACTATATTTAATTACGTGAAAGTAATAAATATTACTATTTGTAAATAAATACAAAAAATACTCATTGTGGTAAATTTCTAGAATATGATGACCAAATATATCTGAAAATATTATATTCTCCCTGAAAGTGCCATATTCATTTTTGAATAAAACTGAAATTATCTTTTTTTGCACTCTCAAAATCTGATGCAGTAATGCAGTAGTTATTTTATTCAAAATGGAGATTTGCATAGTAATAGATTTCCAAACAAAATAATGTTTGTTTATCGTAAAAGTTTTTTCATTAAAAAAAGCAATTGATGTAAACCAATTTTACTTTTAATATAGACTATACATTACACTTTCATTAAACATGCTACAATTTTTTATACATTAAAACAATATGTTTTATTAAAAATATACAAATAATACATAAAATCCTAATCAACATTTTTTTAGATACAATTTTAAAAATAATTTAAGCTTTATTTATAGCATGTTCATTTAATAATGGTGGCTTACTAAATAAATTAGATTGTCATTTCTTAAATTTGAACTACATTAATCTGCCAGTAAGTAACCTACGTTACCACTATTACATACAGGTGCTATAAAAAACTATCAGTTTCCCTAAAATTTATAAAAAGTTTGCAAAATAAATATTTGCTTGCAAACAACAGATTAAGAAGTATTAAGTCAGAAAAATAAAAGATTACACAAATTCAGCCAAGTGGCCTTAAAGTAATTTCTCCAGTTCATAGGTCAGAAGGTTACCTACTAGCATATTATATTTCATAAAAACATATAAGCTATTGAAAATATTCAGGATAAAATGATTAAGCAAACAACGTTTCCCACATTACTTGAACATGGGCGAACACTATTTCCTGCAATATTCTTACATGGACAATACAGTTAAAAAAATATATTAAACATCTTACACAGGTGAAGTAGTTTACAGTTGTTCTACAGAAAACTAATAATCTATCAAAACTATTGGATTTTATTTGCAAGTACTTTTGAACATACAAAATTACAAGGTTTTTTAAAAAAAAAATTAATTTAATAGGCTAGAAGATGCATGTGAAAGGTCCATCAAATTGATGAACAATATTAACTGGTAGGTGTAAACTAAAATGTGTATGGCCTAACCTAACCTCAAATGCTGTTATGTTATTGATTTGTAATTATTTATAACTTTACATGAAATTTCTAACTTTAAAATGACTGTAAGTATACAAAGTTTACTGGATATAAATCGAAACACAAATAATTATAATACACATGTGAAGAAACAAACAAAATAGAACATTACAAAGCTAGAAGGATTTAAAACATATCTTCTGACAACAATCAGCCAAAATTTAAGATATACGACATTTATTATCTAACAAAAAATTTAAGCATAAATATGGGATTACAATTATAAAATCCGATAATTCATAACATAATTCCTTACCATTTTGGAAAAACTTCACACGACTCCTGCGACTTCATAAACAGGAAAAGAGATCCAGTTAACTATAACTTGATAAATTTACATCTTATTCACTGCGACCTCTATTTCCGTTTTTGAAATTTCGAACTATTTTTACATTATCAAGTATCGAAATCAAACATAGATTATGCCAGAATCCTATACAATCTGTATTGTAAAATAACATTTGTACTGTACAGTAAGGTTTACTTAGATTATATCGTATCGTGCAACACCACTTACAGCAGACATTATTTTAGCTGCGTTCTTAACCCGTAGGCCTCTTTTGTATGTTCTACAAAGTTATTTATTAATTAATTTGTTTCTATATTAAGTTACACAATTTAAAATAGCAATATGTACTGTTTTGTTAATTATTGTTTCATATATATATCTATATATATATGTATATATATATATATATATATATATATATATATATATATATATATATATATATATATAAAGAGTTTAAACAATTTTATTATACAATTGTTGTTGGTTTTGTTTTGTTTATACAACCATTTTTTTCTGTATATAAAATGATAAAAACTTTTATAAAAACAATTGTATTTTTACGTGTAAGAACAATTACTGAAATATAGCATGGATAAACAACTGATTCACATACCGTGTACAGTAACGAATAAGTTAAATTTAATACTACAAAAACAGTTAATAACATTTAGTTTTTATATATATATATATATTATATATTTATATTTATATATATATTTTATTATATTATATTGTTTTCCTAATTTGATAAATGAATAATATTGGTGATGTCACAACAAAGCAAAGTATATATATATATATATATATATATATATATATATATATATCATATAATTTTATTTTTATTATGTGAAAAAATACCATGCATTAGTATAAAAAGAAATTCACAATTACATACTTTATCTTTTGAAATTTTGTTTAGCGGTTTTCTTTCTTCTGTCATCGTCTTCCTTGTTGGCATGTCTGACGTCATTACTAAAAGAGAAAATGGCGTCTGAATCAGAGGAACAGAGTTATTCTTCTCCGCCAAAACGAATTAAACTTGATGATTCAAATATTTTGTGTAAATCAAGTAATTCATTAGATGAAGTATCATTTTCTACATCATTTAAAACATCTGAGGCATCACCAGAGAGTAAGTAGTAAATAATATAAGCAAATACAAAATCGTAATTTTTGGCACAAGATGGCCGACTTTCTATAAAATGAAAAGCTTCCTTATTCATTACTAGAACGACCATTTTAGGAGGCGGGGCAAAAATGGCCTCTGTATATAATTTTTGTTTAGGTTACCAAAACAAAATAGATCGTGTTTTGACAGTACACAGTGTACTTGTTATTGTAAAGTTAATAAAAATGTAATTTAATTCATACTTGAAATGCTAAGTTAAAATTTTAGATCATAATTAATGACCAAGACATTCTAATCTAATTGGTTTAGCATAATATTTGTTTTGTTTTCATTTTGAAAATGATGCAATATTTATCACAAGTCAGTTATTACTTAATACAAGTTGTAGGAAAAGATCATTTTGGGCGGGAAAAGAATTCATTAAATAATTTTAGATAATTAAAAGTACAATTAATCCAATAGAACTGATGTAGCAGACACTAGGTTAGATAATGTGTTATGCAATCAGCCATATAGTGGAAAATATTTTTTTGTAAATTATGAATGTATTAGGTTAGTAGGTACAGGATTTAACTTCTGAATAACAGGAAAATGCAAAATCATTAAATAGTATGACATTGTGAAATAAGACAATTGAATATCTATCTTTTTTTTTAATTTTAAGGCGAAAAGCACATTGAGGCTATTATCGCCTCCCTAAATGAAAGTGTGAGTGTAAAGTGTTAAAGTTATAAGTGTAGTGTTGTAAGTGTATTTGTTTATACTTGTATACCACGAGGGACGTCTGGGGGAGGGTTGAATACCTGTCATGGTAGGGTAGATATGCATGCCTATATTAAGCGCTCAGCATTTTTCAACTTGTCTAACTTTTTCAACTAATCTAAAGACTGTCACAATCAAGAATATCACTTTTTAACACAAATATTTGTAACACCTTCAAATTAACTATTTAAAAAAATATTTTTTGTTTTAATAAATCAGTACTGTTCCTAGATGATATGTCTAGCACATGACAGATTAATTTCATATAATTTTTGTGTTGTCTGAGCAACAGATTTGTTTGTTGATTCAACTAAGGAGATCATCGAGTTGTTAAGTAATACATATAATGTATTGTTAAAGAAATAATATGGGAAATAGTTTTTTCTATGTGAGAAATATTAAAACCAATTGTGTTACTTGTAATCATTTCTTTCTGAATATTTTCAGTCTGTGTTTATCAAAAATTAGTCTGTCTTATACACGTGATTAAATTTGTAAACATGTTCTACTTGAAAGTATTAACATTATTATGCCAAAAATAATATTCTTGATCAAGAGTACTCATAGATTAGGTATAATAATGTTGAAAATGCCACAAGTCCTCAAAAAACATAACCTATGATATTTTTTCTGAAATACCTACCTATATGCTATTAGTATTTTAGCTATAGGCTAAATTGTTTTATTTAAAAATAAGGTAAGGCTACATAAGCCATAAAATTTTTAGAAAACCAAAATTTGTTTGATAATATATAGCATAACGAACTTTGCACAGAATAGTATAATACTTTTATATTAAATTTTAGTATTCTAATTACAAAGTACACAAATTATGCCTTATATTTTAACACTTTTATTACAAATGTTTTACTTTAGTTATTTTCTTTTAACGAAACAAACATACCTTTTCCGTTTCATTTTATGTGTATTGCCATTACACTTAGTTAAACAGTTCATAAACCATTTCTTGAACTTAAACGGAATGTAATGAGCTTTAAATGTTTTCCAACTTTCAAAAAATCTACAGTAAATGTTTCAGAAATGAAAGGGCCAATGTAGGCTTAGTATAATGATGTTAATAAAATGATTTTTACAACTACTGCAAACTTAAATTAATGTGATCCTATATGATATAAGATATTCAGGAAAAACTACAGTGTCAGTTCTTGTCAGTAAAAAAAATTGTATGCAGAAAATAAGTACTTATAAAAAAATTAAGAAAAACATTTTAGCACTGGTCACACAAGTGCTATGGAATAATACTGTTTTGATACTTTGATTTAGGCATGCAGCACTTTTAAGCTTTTTTTAAGGTAGTTATTCAAAAGCCTATCAATTTATAGTTGACTACACATTAAAAATTTTTGCCTATCTTTGCTAAACTTTCTCTCCTTATTTATTTAAACAGACTGTTATAATATATAGTTTATATTGTGTGTTACAATATTGTCTATACTAATAAAATGTGAATTACAATTTTCCAGATGAACTCAGACTTAGCTCTGGTGTTTTACAAAAGTCTGAGGAAGAATGTAATTCAGTCTTTGATTCGACAGCCAATAGCCATAACTCCGATGATGGGGGGTAAGATTTTTGTATTTTAAGGGCTAGCTTAAGGTTAATTAATTTTGTAATTGACCCTAATCTTTGGTAACATTAGTTTTTTGTATCTGTAGTTGTAATAGTTATGTAGCTTATACTTAACCCTTTGACCACTATACCCTATCCGAAAACTCGTGTTGAATGTCAACAAGATTATTTGTGTGATACATTGCCTTGAACACCAGGCGATTGTTATAACAAATATTACCACAGCCAATAACAAATATGGCTGTTTTGACACAAGTACACTTAAAAATTATAATTTTGCTAATATTCAAAATAGAATAATGACTTTAATTTTGTTTTATTCAGAAATAAATGGACTACTAGTTATGTTCACAAAATCTTGATTTATTTTGTTTCTGATAGTGTTTTTAACTAAAATAATTTTTGTTTGATAGTTTTAAAACTATAAGGATGTGTTAGGAAAAAGATTTGAGTCTAAAGCTTTATGTTATTTTTTAACAGTTATATGAGGATAAATCCTGAAAATTGCTTTAAGAAAAATTAACATTTTGTGTGTGTGTGTGTGTGTGTGTGTGTGTGTGTGTGTGTGTTTTCCAGTTAAATGCAAAAATTTTTGTTTTTAGAAAAAATTAATTTGAACAGCAATATATTTTTAATGACAATTTATTATCATATATAATATAACATTAGGGTCTTATATAATGAAAACAACTAGTTGACCATAACTTTGACATGTATTAATTTATTTGTTAATATTTTAACAAAAATATAGCATTATTCGAAAATAATGCTGGCTTAATGTATTTATAATATATCACTTTCTTAACCAATAGTCAGTACTTATAGACATGATTTAGTATGGCTCAGATATAGTGTAAACTTATCATTCAACGGTATCAAGACAAAGCAAACAGACTGCCAATGTGATATTAATTTCCATGTACACGAAATTAAATGACCATAATATAAATATATTCTAATAATTAGATATAACATTTCATTTCATTTCCAAAGTATATACAATATAAAAATTGAGAACAGAAAATTGATGAATATTTTATATTCTGAAAGCCAATTTTGTCAGCCCATAGCGGTATTCAGACAAGTTTTGCAAGCCGGTCTAATTGGTATTGATGGTATGGTCTGATGGTATTGAAACAAGTCTTTTGTAAAATTTTCATAAATTGTTATTAATGTTGCATAATGGTTATCAATATTGTTAACAATTATTGACATACTCTAAAGCTAGACAAGTATAAAAAAACAACAAAATTCAAAATTGCTTTATTACAATACATCCTTAAATCATTAGCTTCAATGTAAACGAGAACACTTTAATTCTTGTCTCCTAAATTCTAATTAAAGTTATATCTACATTCATCATTAGAAACAAAGAAACCAATATACCATTATTATCATTAATTTTTGTTTTTAATCTTATCTGGGATCAAAAATTTATTGTGTGGTCTTGATCAATGAAGCTTCGCTTATTGTAGTTCTAAAAAAATAAGTAAAACAAACATATAACAATGAACAATCCCTTCAGCTATTGAACGGGCCAGGAATATAATTAATTCACATTAAATAAATAACTACTTACAAACTAATTTTAATATAAAACATGGAATTATTATTGTCTATTAATTAAAGTCAAATTTAGTTTGTTCACAGGTCTTTGAGTCTCCTTAAAAAGTTCACAGTTAAAGAATATAAGTTCCTATAAATGTTTATTAATTTAATATTATTGGACAGAGGGGGCTTTACGTGCTGGTTTCATTCAAATTCATTGAAATTTTGAAAACTGATTTTGAAAATTTAGTAGTCTGATATTACAAATGTGGATCAGTGGATATAATATTATTAATATTTTTGCATTATGTAACTAAATGGTATGGTAGATGTAATCTAGTCAAAATCATTAATTATATTTAGAATTTTCTGGTTTTTAGGCTGAGTTCAAATTTAACATCAAAATCTGGAAATCCACGTTGAAAAATGTGTAACTAAGTTTGATCTTACCCAAATTTCCAAAATTGTAAATAAGCTCGAATAATACACACTAACATTTAATATTTATCTTCGTAACTAATATTTCCTGATACTGGGATAAATTTGACGAAATAATGATTTTGAATCAGTATAACCAACACTTTTGGTAGCAACCGAGAAGCACACGCCTGTCCCGCTCCGTGGTCAAGACTGACTAGTAGCGTCCTTTGCTTTTCTAGAAACATCTACATCTTCGTAAAAATTTTGTTTTACAAGGCCTCACATATTCCATTATTGGAAGTCAAAACATTAAGACCTAATGATCATGGTTCTGTATTTTTTCAAAATTAACTTTATGATGTAATTTTAAATGATTATTTTGTCAAAATTGCTTTATCTGTTTATTTTGATTTTGAAGTTAATTTTCCCATTATTTCGCATAAATTTTTTTTTAGTTTTTTGTTAGCTGCATTCCTATCTGTCTGTTTGTCTTCCTTTACACCAGAATTTGTTGACACAGTTATATGTTTAGTACACATGCTCAACCTGTCTCTTCCAGATTGCAATTTTGGTCCAATATATCTGACCTTGTTTATTAATTTCCAGCATATCTTTATCAGCTCAATATTTTGACATTCATTACATATGCTTTTGTTCCTAAAATATTGGTTTAGTAAGATACTTTTGTTATCCCTGTCGATTAAATTATTATTTTAAGAGAGTTAATATGTTCATGTTAAGTTTGGGGCCTGATGTTATCGCCTAAGAATGTGTATGTTAATGGCCTGGGTAAATGCCTTCATTGTATTTCAGTTATCCCTAACCTATCTTACTATTTGAATTATGAATAGTTACATTTTAAAAGTCAATTAAATTGAATGGTGGCGGTCAAAGGGTTAAAACATATGAAGGTTAGTTCAAAATTCAGCTTTGGATATCTAAATTTTAAACATTTTTTTAGAAATACCGTGAGTTTAAAAAACACAAATGTCAAGAGTATTTTTATTTGATTTGTTGTTTTTAAAATAAATTTTGTATTTCAATAAATGTTTTCAATTTTATTTAATTACATAGTTCTTCACATAGGGTAATTTATGAAAAATGAATAATTATGGTATTCTTACTTTATTTTAATTTTGTGTTAATAATACGGTTTAAATATATAGTTAAATTTATCGATAACATAAATGGAGGACAGGAAAATATTCAACCCCTACCTCCTATATTTAATTTTTTTAATTTGTTTTTTTATTTTTCAGAACATAATTATATTGATTATAAATATTTTAAACTTTTTTGTGCTTTCATAATTAGAAAGAATCAATAATTTGCTCAATCTTAATTTTACCCCAGAAAGTGGAAATGTCTGTATCTGTATCTACGGTTTTTTTATAATACACCATTTAAAAAATAAGTACACTAAACTTTAGATTTCTCCTATTAGTAATTAAAAAAATTTGAAATGTATGGTGGTGTCACTTTTTACTCGTGTTTTACCTACCTTTAAAATTTGTTAAAATGGTTAATTTTTCATTTTATAACCACTTAAAGAAGTAAGAGTGGTTTCACAATTATAAGTAGATGAAATAAAAGTCCTTTTATAGCAATGATATTCTTTTGTAGGTATTAAAGTAATAATAATTTATATGACTAATTAATTACATAACAGCAAAAAACATTTTTATTAATCTAAAACATTAGTATGGATGCTACAATTTGTAGCATAGTTGGATTCTGCTTCAGCATATCTGGGTAACCAGTGTAAAAGCTGTTAAACTACATTTTTTAAGTCGTCACTTGTAACATATTGTTGTTTTTGTACATCTACTTTGACAAAACCTTATAGTGTATTATGATACATCAAATCTGAGCTTGGAGGCCAAGGCATTAGTGCAGGACAGTTTGGAGAACCTTGTTTGATCCAACAATCTGATAAGCTTTAATGTAGGCATCTACAAATGCTCAGAGTAATATGTGCTTGAACACCTTCCTGCTGCATAGTAAGTAATATAGGCAGTTCCCTTCACCGTGAATCCTGGTACCAAATACTATTTAATAATGTGTCTTTAACATTAAGCAGTCTTTAACAGTACTTAAAAAAAATAATAAGGACCAAGAAAGACACTCGAGCCCAAATCATAACACGATGCAGATTGTTCTCCTCTTTGTCAAAGAAATGTGGATTTTTTTACTAGAAAAACATTGGGATTGAGAATTTTATCATACACTCTACTTTGGTGAACGTTTTTCTTGTCTCTTGATCTTGGATAGCGTTCTAGCATCATTTGGTATATTGAAATAAATAATTATTTATGCTTGTTATCAAATTCAGTGTCAGTCAATATGAAAGACAATTATTACTTACTTTTTTAATATAAAATATATGTGTAGTTATTTTCACAATCAGTTTCATTCAGTATCATCTGTACTAAAAATTAGTAAATAAAACAAAAAATGTCAAAGTAATAACTAAGAAAATGCCTAGAGGTAACATGACCACTCATAATCAGCGCTACCAACCAATAATCTATAGTTTTAAATCGTATATTTTTATAGTTTGGAAGACGAAGAGGAAGATGATGATGATGTTTCTTCCACCGTTAGTAATCTATCAGATCTCAGCGGTTTATCTGACATAAGTGGCCAGGATTGGAAACCAAATGCAGGTAACTTTTATTAGTTAATAACTTTAAATTATAATATAATGTTATTTGTTGAGTTCGTGAGACAGTGAAATTATTATGTGTTTTAGGATGTTTATTTTGTATGCAATACTAGTAAATTATTAGATCATCTTTCATTACAGTAGTTTTTCTAATCTGATATCTACAGATCTGGACGCCTGTCGGAATTCTTTGAGTGTCCAGACCATAGAGGGTCAGTAGAAAAACATATATTGTACATACAATAGTGCAATGTTTAAACTCATGAAAATGGAGACAAAAATATAAAGTATATTACATTATAGTACTGTATACAGTAATCCTTCACCAATTTAACATAACTAGTTCTGTGATTTAACTTGCACTATGAATCCAACAGCATTTGGTATAGTCGTCATTTTTTGTTTCACTGATTGTAGCACTGAACTGCAATATTTAATGTATGTACAAAAAAGTTAATGTAAAACCATCAAAAGGCAGGCTCCATAAATATTAACAAGTAACTTAATATTTGTAACCCAGACACAATACTGTTGACTTATAATAAACAGTACTATTCTTATACAATAATAGTACTACTATGCCTGGGATACTTATTCCTAAGTAAACACAACCACTTCCTTCCCTTTCTTTCTAAGAGATGAGTGTATATTGCACTATGAGTTCATTGAAGTTAATGTATACATTTCTTTTTGTCTTTAAACTAAGTTGGGGAAAATGTAAACAAAAAACAGATAAGTTTGGCCTGGGATTACTGCCCTGATTATATACTATATTACATAATGTAAAATACTTATAAATATTTAAAACATTATAATATTATGTACAGTACATAAGTTTTAAAATAATCATTTTTAAAAATATTTATTGCTTTGTTATGAATGTCTTTTAGAATTAGAATTGTACAGTAGACCCTACAATGACTTATAACTGAGTCACGCCCATTTGAAAACTACTGGAGTTCTCGGAGTGGAAAATTGCACTGTGCAAAAAAAAAAGTTATATTTATGTTGCTCAGAAGTGCAGTCATCCTGTTATATATCAAAATACAAGTTATAGAAATTTAAGTTTTTTTTTAGGTGCTTATGACCTTTTGAGCAAAATTTTATTAAGATTGATATAGTTAATATGGAGTAAATCCAATTTTAAACAGTTTTATTTCCAAAGAAAGGATTTGGGAATATGTTTTTTGAACATGTAAAAATGGTCTTAAGTGCATGTAAACTAATCCTGTATGCCAGAGGCCATCAAAATTGGTAAATTAGTTTACGTAGTTTTGTAGTGATGTATAGATTGATGGACAGCATTGATAGTTAATTAAAAAAATTATATTAAGGAGACCTAAAAATCAGATAGATGTATTAAAACTTCAAAATCAGTTTTTTCAATATTTTTTTTATAGTTTATTTGTATAGTGATTAAGTAAAATTGGTTATAGTAAATGTATGCATTAATAAATTATTATCAGTTTAATGTTCAGTATCACATAATATAATTGTTATCAAAGCAATCATTATCTTATCAATAAAATTAAATCTTATCATTATTTTTAAATTCTTAAAATCTGTTTAATGGTGTATAATTTTTAAAATAATTGGTTTTTATTTTCTAAACATAAACTTTCTATTTTAGAGTTATTGTTTCGGAGAACAAACTTATTTAGTTGTATTAAATTTTTTTAATTTTAACAGATAATGGGGTGTGTTCTTATTGTTGGTTTCAAAAATTTATGATCTTAATTTTTCTATTAAAATCCTGTTGCACTCATAAAGATTACTGAGCAATTTTTTACATATTAGAAATTGTGGAGAAATGCACCTAGTCCTCATTTAGCTTGTTAACAAACAACTACTTAAACTGTAAGACAATTACTTACCAGCAGTAATAGTCACTGCTTATTAATACGGTCAAACTCTGAATTCAGGCATAGTTTATTTTCATTATTTTTTATTATTTATTACCAAATCATAAATCTTTTATTTCAAAATTACTATATATAAATAAATCCTCATATATGGCCAAAATCTGACAAAATGATTTTTAGAAATTCTGGAAACAATTTTTGTTCTTTACATAGCTCCTTAAACAAATCTTTTTTGGGAAATAGCGGCTTCTGTGTTTTGTTTGGGTGTATAAGGACTTATATTTGAGGGAATTGAAAAAAAACCATTGAATGAAATGACTTAGAAAATTAAGATTATTATTCTTAAATTTTAAGGGTTTTAGTAAAATAACGTACTACATAGCCTAAACTTGCTAAAAACATTCACCAGATTGGTCAATTTGTCTTGTTTCCAGTGCACAATAACTCACAGCTGGACGACAGACATCCAAGTAGTATCCACTTTTTTTTGTATTCAAGGGACCAGAAATTGGATAAATCCATAAAAATCTTAATAGTGAAGGGGCCTATCGATTACTTTCATTACCAGATTAGTTTTTATATACCCTGCAGGGGCAGACTAGCTGCACCTATTGAGAGGATTTAGATGTCCCTCGTCTGAGTCTAACACACATTTACACTTACAACACTACACTTGCGACTTAAACACTTTACACTCACACCTACATTTAGGGAGGCGATAATAACCTCAGTGTGCTTTTTACCTTAAAAAATAAAAAAAAAGTTTTTATATATTTTTAATTATGAGAAAATATCTCTTATTTGCAACAGAATTTTTTTCTATGTTAACCAGCATGAAAAAACTAACTAAAATATCCCAATCTCATCTATTATTGATTGGATTGCACCTGTGCAATGAATTTAGATCATATATTAGAGCAGTTGCAATTATTTTGTCAGCGTTCATTCCTTGCTGTTGACATTCTCATTATCTATGGTAAAGTTGCAAATAAAAAGTATTGTATTGAGGTTAGAGAAAATATTTAAAAATTCTGGTACAGTGATTTTCAACCAGATGTTTTTCTCCAGTGGATAGAAATTGAGTTTCTTTTTTTATTAACTGTAGGCAACCAAAAATTTAAATTCATCTTGACACGTAAAAAGTTATGACAATTAATTGAATGATTTTTAATGAAGTCCTTATTAATATTTAAATAAAGTAGATTTTTATATGTTTGATTAAATAATTTAAAAGCTTTCAAACTGCAAAGATAAATAATTTGAATAGTTATTGTAAAAATTGTAAGGTAAACTGTCCATAAAATATTGTATGCATGCAAAATTGTTTCTTCAAATTCGTTAACATTTAAAAATTGATTTATGTTTTTGTTTTAACTTTTGCCAAAATAAGAACGGTATTTTCATTACAACTTTAAACCACAATAAGTGTACTCTATTTTCCAAAAACATCTATTTAGTTCTGAATTTTTTTTATTTTAAGAATTAAAATGCCTTACAATTATTTATTTGGTATCTGGTTTTTGTCTCGCTATGTAGATAAATTATACTTGTGTACAGTCTAAATTGACAAACGGTTTCATTGAAATGTTTCAAAGGTCCTATGAGCTGGGTACAGAAGCAGATGATGAATGGAGTTAATCCCAGGAATCTGTTGATACATCTGATGGGAGATTCATCACATGTACCCACACAAGTTGATGATCTTACATTATGGAAGGTAATAAGAATTTTTTAAACTAAGGTTTTAAATCATTATTTTTATTGAATTAACTATAGTTAATTCATCATGTTGTGAATATATATTTTAGGGGCTAATATTTTTTAGTACTAACATTATAATTCTTCAAATTACAAAAAAGAACATTTTTCTAACCCGAATCATTACTGTTAGTAAACAATCTAAATGATGTCTTGTTTCAATCTTGTGAAGGATTAGTTTCATGAAATGCGATATGACAGTACACTATTCTATGTTATTCGATGTAGGACCTTTTATAGGTGCAATTTATTCCTCCCAAAACCATGTTGGTTTTAATGGTTTATATGAAATTATAACTTTCTTTGGGAAAAAATACTTGCAGACCTAACTCAACATTGTGTCTAAAATTTAAAACCATTTAAAAGTTTTGTTGTTTTTGGAGATAAATAAACCACTACACTATAAAATGTTGAAATTAATATCAGAAATCACCAGCATTTTGTATTACGTTGTGTTGGGTACAGAAAATAATTATATAAAGTATAATGAAATCATACTTTACAAGGTCTAAATCTCAATGACAAAATCTTGTGCTTTACACGAATTATAATATAAAATCACGTCGTTAACAACCAATCATGATATAAAGTTTTTTAGTTGTTAATTTAATTATGATATAATTTTTTATACTTCTTATGGACATATAATTGATGAAAATATTGTAATATTTTTGTTTCTTCAGTTCATTTGTTTACATATTATTAATTTTGTATTATTTACATTATAAATGAAATTATAAATAAACATAGGTCTAAGTCAAGCAGGAGAATAAAGATACACCTACCCTCTCTCTTCCTTCTCGTACTAAAAATTATGGTCTCTGTTACTACTATCTTAGTTTTTTCCGAAACACTTTTCAGTTCTCTTGCTTATCTTGCCTTATCTTCTAAACTAAGTAACCACTCTTTTTATTAATATTTTCCAATTACACTTTTGTCTAAAGCTCCTTGTCATGGTCTGTATATAGTCTCTCCAGTGCAAAAGGAATTGCGTAAACCATGGTTGTCGCAATTTATAGCATGGATCCTTCACCTCTATAATATGTCTGTTGGTTGTCCCTCCAGCATGACATATCACTTATATCCTTTATATTACTTTATATCGTTCCTCCTGAGTCCATAATATATTCCTATTTCCTTTCGAAGTAGAGTTTGCGGCGGGTGGACTTGCAATTATCAGGTACATTCTGATAGCAGGATAACACAGTATTTAAACAAAAATATACCTTGATACACTAAAAAAATGATAATCTTAATCAGGAGTAGTTTAGTTTTTGAAGATAAAAATCACAAAAATGCCACTGCTAAAAAAATTAGTGATTATATATAATTACTATTCATGTATCCTTGATAATTTCACAAACACAAATACAGACTTTTTAATCGTTTTTACGCATAGTGACAATAAAAGTATTTCTTGAATGTGTTGTTCTGCTATCATTTCAAAACGTTTTGTCTGCACTATTATAGGTGGATGTATAAAGTATGGAAATATAGTGTATAAATAATTTATAAAATATTAAAATGAACAATTTTCTTAGCTAAACTTGAAAACTAAAATCAAAGTAAATATTGATATTTTTTGTTGATAGTTAACTATTTTATATTGTAGTTTTCTTTCTAATTGAGCTGAATATCTTCTTTACTTACCAAACAGTTAAATCCCTATTGTTTCAGGTATCATTTGGCTCTGTGATCAGCAGTTCAAAGTTTTTATAAAAACCAAATTCAAAATATGATTGTCTACTATGTGATTTATCAGAAGCATTTTTCCTTTTAATTATTGTTTTCCTTACTCTTCACAAAACCCAAGAATATAATTGCATTTGGTTTGGTATTTTTTTAATAATAAAATTTTTGTAGATACAACAGTTATTTAAAATTATTTTTTATTTTAATGTTATTTAGTTCTAAAACTCTCGGTATCATTAGTATTGATGAGTTCGGAAAAAACAACAAATCTTATTGTTAAGAATATAAAAAAAGAAAATTATTGTAGTAAAATTGATGTAAGCCTAATTTATGATTTGAACAAATTAGAATTTATAGTAGAAACAAAAAGTATCTGATTATTAATTCTTGATTAGGAGACATGCTCACTAAGGAAACAGGAAAGGAATAGCAAGTTAAAATTATAGGAATGTAATTAGGAAAAAAAGGCTCTATCTGACCTGTCTTTCTACTGAATTACTTACCCCATTCTTTCTTTCGATTGAACCAGTAACTGTAATATTTAGGAAAAGTGCTAGTGACTTTATTGTTATGTTCTTTCTCCATGAGGTCAAAATTATGGTAGATTTTGACATTCAGACAGTATTACAGGAAATATCATCATCTTTATCAGAGGCCGACATCTTGAAACTATAGTGAACGCGAACTAAGGATTTTGTCCCCTTCAAAAAAATATGACTATGCGAGGTCCGTGAATAAGGGGATGATCAAGGATAGTGATTGAATTTTTAGCCAGAAACTGGTGAACAATCAAAGCCAAATGTGCGGGTGCATTGTCTTGATGAAGAATCCATCCATCGTTTTGAGTCAAATGTGGTCGCACACGACGCACTCGATCTCTCAAATGCTTGAGAACGTTAAGGTAGAACTCAGAATTTACCGCTTTTTCCTCAGGAAGGAATTCATGATGAACAACACCTTTGATATCAAAGAAAACCAGGAGCATGACTTTGATTTTTGATCGGCTTTCCTTGATTTTTTTGTTCGAGCTTCACCTGTTGCTTTCCACTCCATGCTTTGCGATTTCGATTCGGGTCATACTCGAAAAACCACGATTCATCACCAGTGATAACCCTATTTAAGAATCCAACATCATTTTCCATGGAATTTTTCCAGTCAGTAACATATTCCACTCTCCTCAACTTTTGATGGAGTCAGCAGTTTTGGCACGATTGCACAAACCTTTCTTAAGCCCAAATGCTCGGTTAAGATTGTGTGCACTGTTGATTTTCCTAAATTTAGTTCTTCAGCTATCATTCAGACAGTTTTTCGCGATCAGTAAGGACAAGACGCCGCGACACGATCAATGTTTTCATGCACACAAGAGGTTGAAGGTCGCCCAATTCTTGCATCATCCGTGGCGTCTTTTCGACCTTCTTTAAAGCGCTTAATCCACTTGAAAATGGCTGTTTTCTTCATAGCATTATCATCATAAACAACTCTCAACATTTCAGCAATTTCTTGGTAATTTTACCAAGCTTTACCAAAACTTGATGTTAATTCGTTGTTCAGTGAATTGGTCAATTTCCATATCGACGAACAAAAAAATAATGCAAAACTAAAAATAACTCTACTCGCAAGATCCGCACAGCGTAACGTTCTGCCAAGGACTGACGGCTCATTGAGTCCCAGACAACACGTGAGGCCAGTGGACGTGGCTTAACTCTCCGTAATGGCCACCATATTCGACCACGTGACTTGCACTGTTCAGGCTTTATACAACGTACCTTAGTACCAAATTTTAAAGCAATCAGTCATTATGTTTGGCTAAAACTGTGTGTATTCATCATTGTTTAATCAGACACGGAAATGAATAGAAAGAAATCTTAAGCATTATTCGTTTGGGCTTTGCACAAGTACCTTTGTACAAAATTTCAAAAGTCAGTCAGTGCATTTGGCCAAAATTGTATAACAAACATAAACCAAATGCTGAACAGTAGAGTTGAAACCGAGACATCGCTTCACTTGGACAATAATTTCAAGAAATTTATTAATAAATGGGATTATTATTATTATTATTAGTGTATCAACTTTGTGAGGTTTGAATGTTATGGGTAACGTAATTTAACTTTCCGAGTGAGCTTAAAGAAATGAAAGACAGGAGGTGGCAGACTAGTGAAAACTGGTTTTGTCTTTAAATATTTCTAGTAGGTTCAGGAAAAATATGAGTTATTTCATAGGGTTAGTATTTTTTTTAAACATGAGTCTTTTGTTTTCCATTTTTTCCTGAACATTTTTCTGCACAGTTAAGCTTACCCCTGATCTAAAAATACAGATTAATAATGAACTTTAATCATTTTTATTTCATTTTAATTAGTTGTGATAAAAACTGCTCAACCTCTTCTTATAAGTACTTTTACAATGCAGTTTTTAAAGGTATTTTGTATTCAAAGTTACACTTTTTAATGTAGTGTATTGCACTAAGTCATGCCAATATCACAAGAAAAACTATACAGATGAAAAAATTATAACCTACTTTTTTTTACTTGGGCGTCTAACCCAGCATTGTTTTCATTTGAATAAATTGTACATATGAAGGTCCTGTAATCATTTTTTGAAACAGTAAAGTAATATTTAATGTTTTATCCAACAATATTTTGTTTTTTAATCTCATAATGCAATAATGAAAGTAAAATTATTTTATTTGTATAATGTAAAATTTTACGTTGTAAACAGATCCATTCATTTAATTTTAAGTGGATTTGAAAATGCAAGAAATTTTTATTTCAAAGAATGTTTTCTAAATAGAAATTTTTATATTATGCAAGTTTTAAAATTTTGTATTGGGACTCAATTCAACTAAAAGTGCAACAACATATTGTAGATTCAGTTTGTCATTGAAGTGCAAAAGATTGCTAAATATGCAGTATACTTAATTAACATTATGTTATGTTTTCCAGATTATAGTTAACATGTTGAGTGAACCACCACGGCGCTCAAGATTGCGCCATATCAGTACTCTAACGGATGTTGTACATCTACTTAAAACTTGTTCCAGGATTATGGTTCTAACTGGAGCCGGGGTAAATAGCTTATTACATAATAATTAATAAATGTAATAATGCTATTATTACTAGCCTTGATTTTAAGCAGACGTGGAAGTATACAGAATTTTTTCCATTTACACAACCACTTAAAAAGAAATATTGTTTGTAATGTATTAACTAGTAAATTAGTAAAACTAGTTAACTAGTAAATTGTGTTGTTTCTGCAATACAAAACAACAACATAGACTTGAGACTTTTAAAAGAAATATTTTGTATTTGTGGAATGTTATCTACCTGAAATATTATAAAAAATGTTTTTCTTGCTCACTCTTTTAATTATAGAGACAGTATGGTGCTCTTATAACTTTCAAAACGTTTTGCTCAATAATTATGAGCAAATTTTAATTTTAGATTAGATTAAATACAAGAACTTTAGGGGATTCTAAATCGTAGGCGACACAGTCTAAATATCTATTGTGCAACTAAGCTTTGTGGTTAGTAGCTCAGCAAACTGTTGCACTTAGTAACGTATTCTGCTGGTGGATGCCAGGCACCCTTTGCCTCCTGCTGGCAAGAATCTTAGCCAGATTCTTCATCTGGCTGGGCAAGATCCCATAGCCCAAAATCTTCATCTAATAAAAACTCACCCAAGGGTTTCAGATCCAGACATCTCCTTCACCATTTGGAACACAGCCTTTGCCAACACCATCTCCAACTCTATGCTCTCCACTCAGCTGTCAAGCCCTCCAGTCATGGAGTACAGTTTTCCATTAGCCTTTGGAATACTTCCATTGATATCAATCTCTTTGGTTTGATGAAAAGGTCAGCCTGTGGGTTGATTCCTTTTGTGCTTCCAGGTTTCACAGTTTTACTGGAAGTCTCTCTGCTGCCCATTCTTCAAAGTGGTTTTACAGATTTTGAGATTCTTTTACAGCTCCCTGACATTCCTTCAGCTGTTCAAAAGAAACCAAAATTGCTAGTTCATGTTATGCTCATTTCTCACTTCTTTTATCACAGGTTGAGTGAGTTCATCCAGCATTGCCACTGCTATGATTTACCACTAGTGGATTTCACAGAATTGAATGCAACCTCAGTTTCTCCATTTTCAAGTTTTCACTCCCCTGGTCCACATCTGCAAGTTTCCCAGTGTTAGTTCTTTCATGGATTGCAGGTTAGGTGGGTTTGCGCAGCATCCCCACAGTCTGCTATGATTCACCTCTGTTGGATTCCATGGAATTAATTGCAACTCCTTTACCAATCCTCATCAGATTTCTTTTTTTTTTATGTAAATTGTTTGGTTTCCCAGGGATACCTAGTGGAATGGCACTTTCATACGCTATAAATCATCCCATCGTCTGCATTAGCCCAAGTGTGCACAATAGTCGGACACGTTAAAAAAAAAAACTCAGATTTCGATCTCTTTGGTTTTATGTTCTAATCAACCAGTGGATTGATTCTCGATAGGTTTCATGCTTCACTGATCGATTCAACAGGATTAAGCATAACCTCAGTTTCTTCTTTTTCAAGTTCTCAACTCCAGGTAACTTCAACATTCCTCCTCCTAGAGTTTTTTTTTTATTTCAGTCATACCTATCATTAGGTCCCACACATGTCTACCCATACAGGTTCTCCTCCTCCATTAGGGAAGTATGATATTTGCCCATACAGAGGTCCACATGCATAGGTAGGCTACATAAAACTTGAGGTCGCCTGGTATACAGAGTTTGCACACTAAAGCTAAGCTCCCCTGTAGATATACAGCTGTCATTGTATACTGTTCCAGCTTGGCTTGGAATATATATGCATTCAGTGATTTCCATATTGATATAGCTCCTTGTAAGGATTGTTTCCACCCTGCACTATGTAGAGACACGTTGGTCCGTCCTTGAGTCTGTACACACCTCCCATTTTATCTGCTCTCTAAGAAGATATATGGTATATGAGGCCATTGTACAGATTCTTCACAGAACCTCATTAATGTTAAATACTCAAACAAAACATTGGTCACTATATACCTAAAAATCTTGTTTGAAAGCTATAAAAAAGTTGAAAAATTGATCTAATTGAACAGTATTTGTTCATGCAGTTGTTATGGCAGGTTGTAAAATAAACAAGATAAAATGTTTTATTGAATAATGTGTTACTAAAACTAAAACTTTTCATAACTGTAAAAATATTTTTATTTCTAGGTATCAGTGTCCTGTGGCATTCCTGATTTTCGCAGTCGTGATGGGATCTATTCCAGACTAGCTATTGATTTTCCTGATCTGCCAGATCCTCAAGCGATGTTCGATATTACATATTTTCGCCAAGATCCTAGACCATTTTTCAAATTTGCTCGAGAAATATATCCAGGACAGTTTAAGCCGTCTCCTTGCCATAGGTAATGAATTAAATAAATTTATTGCTATTATCATAAAACGTAACTGTGATATTTTTAATAAAATTTGTTAAGATATTAAATTATTATGTAAAAAAAACTAAATATATATTATTTGGTTGGCTTTTATTCAGTTTTATTAAAAGTTACATCATACCTTACTGTCACGCAAGGCAGCTCCCTGACATTCCTTCAGCTGTTCAAAAGAAACCAAAATTGCTAGTTCATTTTATGCTCACTAAATTAGGCTAAACGTTGAACCAAATATTCACTATAAGTCTGCAGAACCCTGAATGTACGAGTTGTTGGGCCGTTTGAAAAGCCCGACTTCTATTCAGACCAAATTTTCAGTTCGGGTCAAAGACGGGTCCGGCCAAGTAAATATTAACTTTTATTTTTAGACAATAATGTACTAAATATGCATACATGTTTTCATTACCAAAGTAAATAAGTAGTAGACAAATAATATATTTAAAAAATTATCATTGAAGGTCAACTGTCTAATAACCAGTTAAAATCTTATTCTAAAGGCCAACTGTTGTTGTTGATCTATCAGTGGTGTCCGTTTATTTATTGTGATGCTACATTGAGTAGCGAATAAAAAGTACAGTCAATACCACATCAAATTATAGATTGCACTATTAACAGATTGGACACTGTGTAGATCTATTATAAACATAACAAAGATGACTGTACTCCAAGTGAACTGTGTGTATGGGTGTTTACAAAATAGTTTATTGTTCTTTGTCTAGTGTGTGTGTGTGTGTGTGTGTGTGTGTGTGTGTGTGTGTGTGTGTGTGTGTGTGTGTGTGTGTGTGTGTGTGTGTGTGTGTGTGTGTGTGTGTGTGTGTGTGTGTGTGTGTGTGTGTGTGTGTGTGTGTGTGTGTGTGTGTTTGTTTCCACTTCTGTGTAAACACTTCACCTTGTCAAATAAATATGGGAGTATGATAGACAACTGCTACTAATTCAATACAGAAATACACACTCAGGGAGAAAACCTGCAGCATTATCCTTTTCTCAGAATTATATCATTTCATGGTTGGAATTGAATTAAAAGATGTAATTTTTTCAGACAAAAATCAAATGAAAATACTCAACATTACAATTGTAAATGAGAGATTCGATTTTACCACCATTATTTCAAGGCACTGGAGACCTCAATTTATTTATTAAATTATACACGCTGGTTTTGACTAACCATTAAACTACATATGTCTTTCTATCTAACAAAATAAGTTCAACAAACAAGACTGAACTAGTTCCATCAGAAAGCCCTACACTGTTAATCTTAACTTTAACCATAAAACTCTGTAAATGCTCTAAATTTTATCATAAACAAAATATTACTTTGTGTTTCACTTACGCAATAGTTTACATTTTGGCCATGCATATCTTTGTCGTTAAATCTGTTTTGAAAACTCTTACAGCCTAGTGTTATCAGTTGCCTGTAGGGAAATTTCTGTAAATTGTTTACTAATAATTTTAAAAGAATATCGTTCTACTAAAGAAAACTTTGTTCAGCATATGTATTGTTTATTATAAAATGAAATTGCTAAATGTCTTTGTTCTTCGAAATATTGTTGTGATTTAAAATTCCATATGATGGGTAAAATTGTCAAATTTTAATGACCAGCTAACTTATATTGATTGATTGATTATACTGAAAGAAGGGGAAAATTTGGTTATGCATTGCTATCATAATATTACTATAATTGACCATAACTTCATCAAGTTTCACTTCATATGATATATGGTAATTCAAACTATTAATAAACAAATTTTAATTAAATGTTTATTATGTTGAAAGCATGTGATAATTATGTACTCGAAATAGTCGAAATTGATTGTTAAAATCATAAAAGCACAATACAGTACTTTTGTGTTTTAGATTTTCGAACAGTAATTTCAGTTAAAATAGTTATTTTAGTATAGTGATGTACGGTATTCAGAAATTTTTATTTTTATAAACAGTTTAAATTAAAAACCCTACAAGTGTATAAAAAATATTTTGCATTTAACCTTTTATATAATTTTTTAGCAATTACATAATAATAAATCTTGAAAATTTCATTAAGAAATATTAACATTTGACACATATATAAATTTATTTTCCAAATGAAAAAACTGTATTTTTAATAATAACAGATTATTACACTTTTTTAAAGAAAATAATTTATTGTTGTATGCAATGCAGTTTTCAGTCTATCTAATGAAATATAACTTTGCATTTTATTAATTTATTTGTTGATACTTCAGTAAAAGTAAACAATTCTTTGAAATAAACAG
The DNA here is from genome assembly GCA_022606455.1 of Callitettix versicolor. Classification (NCBI taxonomy): domain Eukaryota; kingdom Metazoa; phylum Arthropoda; class Insecta; order Hemiptera; family Cercopidae; genus Callitettix; species Callitettix versicolor. The sequence continues at coordinate 39,302,571 of CM040183.1, read as the reverse complement.
CATTATCCTCAACAATGCTGGCTTGATGTCAGCAATCAACCATTTATATAGACATGATTTAGAATGTCTCAAATACTGCATTTGTGATTAATTTCCATGTGCATAAAAACATAAAGTGACAATTAAATGTAAATATATTGTAATGAATGGTTAGAACAGTTCATTTTATTTCCAAAAGTGTATACATACAATTTAAAAGTTAAGAACAATAAATGATGAAATATTTTATTTTCTGAAAGCCAATTCTATCAGTCAGTGGCCTATTCAGATAGACCTACAGTGCTGATTACATTGGCCCATGGCAGTATTCAGTTAGGCCAACAAAGTCCTTGACTTTATCAGTTACATTGGCCTGGGCAGTATTCAGATGGGTCAATAGAGCTGATTACATTGGCCCATGGTAATATTCAGGCAATGTAATCCGATTGCAAGCCAATGTAATTGGCCCCTAATGGTATTCAGTCAAACAAAGAAAGCCTGTATTACAGTGGCACATGGTGGTATTCGGACAGCTATTGTGAGCTAATGTAGTCGGCCCATGGGAGTATTCAGACAACTTTTGTGAGCTGATATAATCAGCCCATGGCGGTATTCAGACAATTTTTGCGAGGCAATGTAATCGGGCTGTAGCGTTACTTGCTGGCAACAGATAGAAGAGTTGTGAATAAAAAATAGTATTATTGTATTTTCTAATACTCCTATCAGATAAACTAATATTAAAAACAATTTAAACAGATGACATTGAATAAAATCATGTTAACATTTGAATATGGGATAACTTTATATACCAACTTTTTTGTTTTACAAAATAGTGGTCATTCCAAATATTTCAATATTTATAGTTTTTTTTTCTTAAACTTGAAAAGTTTACCATTGTAATCAGAATTAAAAATCTGTAGGCCTATAAGTATTTTAAATTTCATTGAAAATATAAAAATTAATCCGTAATGCTTTTAAAATTAATTTTTTATTAACGTTCATTCTTAATGCTAGTTAGACTAATGAGAGCAGGGGATCAGCATTAAAAGAAAAGGAGAAGTTTAAGGCATAACTGCAGACTCAAAACTGCAATGTTGAGGTATACAAGTTCAGAGACAGCAGACTGATAGGTTCTTTAACCACCGTGGATACACTAGCCCTCTGAAACTGATGAATCCTGATAACAAACCTGTCTAAGCTATTTTCAAAATTAATTTTTGTAGTTGTAATGAAATCATATGAAAGTTGTGAGCGTTATACTACTAACATATAAGCAATATTTCAACAACTGTAGTGACAAATTTGGAGAGTAAATGTATTTTAAAGCTTTTGGCATCCTATAGTTGACATATTAAAATGTATTAAAGTTAGGGGTCCGCGGGGTCCCGAATTTTATGGGTTATTTAAAAATCCCGACTTTGGTTCGGACTAAGCTTGCAATTCGGGTCAAGGACAGGTCGGGCCAAGTAAATTTTAACTTTTTTTTAGACAGTATGCACCATATACACACATATATATATATATATATATATATATATATATATATATATATATATTTGTATTACCAAAATAAGTAATAGACAGTATAAATAAAAACAATTTAATTATTATCGAAGGTCATGTGTCTAACTACTTATAATCATATTTTTTATTATTACTGGAGAAAGTAAACTGTTGTTGACCTGACAGTGAGCGCAATATTGTCGCCATTGTCGGTTAGTCTGTTTATTTATTATGATGTATAGGGATGGGTTGAAACAATGCAACTGTTATTTTACAACGGTTGTGTAAAACACAGTTGTAGTTATAGCTGATAGATTGACTCTCAGGCATGCAATTGTGCTGCCACAATACCTATAAGTTGTCATCGATTAGTGTGTTATGTGTGTGTAGTTTCAATTTTTGCTATTGAGCCTACTGGCAATTAACAATTACTTATCTTACTTTCGATTTCCACGTGTTCAACTGTTCTTTCTTTTCTCTCTAATGCTGTATGCTTTGTTTAATGTAAGCTTATGTTTCAAAAGTTTAACAACTTACTTTTAAAGACCTGTGTTCAAAAGACTGACAATGTTACACATAATCTTTATTTTGTGCTAGTAATATTTTTATTTTATTGGGTACACTCATCTGCCTTCCATAGCTTTGTTATTTTTTACTTAATTACACATTTCCGATTAGACCCATTATCAAAACTTACTGCTGTGTGCCAGTAGAGAAGAGTACAGAAATAAGTTTCAATAATAAGTAGGTATCTGAAACCCGTCAACAAAATAAACTATAAACAAAGGCAGGCATTCCAAATGTACTCAAGAAAATAAATTTAACAGTTAATTTAATTTTCACTAATTCTGTACTTTTTAATTCTTTTTATGTTTTTAAATAAAATAATTTTTGTTTTGTAATTTGAGTAAATGATTACTCCAAAACCTACAACTAAAACAGCACAACTACTTAACTGTCTGAGCTAAACCTTTAATATAAACTTTTGTTGTCTCCTAACACTCATCCTCTTCAAAATGTTTTAAACAAAACTTTTATTTGAAATAGTTGTCTTAACCTTGGCAGAGCGTCCAAATCTAAACTTTGACACCCGCTTAATAAACCGTTATGTCAATACACATCGGATGATGCTGCAGTGAGAAGAAAGTAAAAATCATCAAATTGCCAACATCTATAATAGATTACACTAAAATCAAATGAAAATATTCAATGCTATGATTGTAAATGAGAAATTTGGTTTTTATTACCAGTTGTCATTAGCCTGCAAGGAAATTTCCATAAATCATTTATTACTAATTTTGAAAGAATTCCGTGCTCTCCTATTAAAGAAAATTGTGTACAAAATATGCATTGTTAATTATGAATTATAAAATGAGATCGCTAAATGTTTTACTCTCCTTTGAAAAGTTGCATATACTGTGGTGATTTAAAATGTGATGGGTAAAATTGTCAAATTTTAATGACCAGCTAACAATTCACATGATTGATGATTGACTGATTGATTAAACTGTATGAAGAGGAACATTTGGTTTTGTGGTGTTATGACATACGGTAATATTACCATATTTGGCTGTAATTTGATACTTCATATGATGTACGGTAATTCGAACTACTAATAAAGAAATTTAATAATATGTTATACAAAAGCATGTATAAGTACTAATTATTTACTCAGAATAGTCGAAATTAATGGTTTAAACCTTAAAAATACAATACAGTATTTTTGAGTTTAAGGTTTTAGTATGGTAATTTTAATTGAAATACATTATTTGATTATAGTCTTGTACAGTACTCAGAAATTAATTTTTATAAACAGTTTAAATTTAAAACTATGTAAATGTATGTAAAATATTTTGCATTTGACCTTTATATATAATTTTTTAACAATTATGTAACAATAAATCCTGAAAATTTCATAATGAAATATTAACGTTTGACAGATAAAGAAATTTGTTTTCCAAACAACTGAAAAAAACTATTTTTGAGAACAAGCGATTTCAAGGGCCATATATTTTTTTAACGAAAATAATTTATTGTCGTATGTAATGCAGTATTCAGTGTCATTATCTAATAAAACAAAACTATAACTTTGCTGTGTATTAATTTATTTGTTTATACTTTAGCAAAAGTAAGCACTTTGTATTATTTTCAATAATGCTGGCTCGATGTGGTTATGAGTGGCTCAATAATACAGTATCACATCCTTACCCAGTCAGCACTTATAGACATGATTTGGTATATCAGTATAAAACTTAGCATTCAGTGCTATTGAGAAAGAGCAAACCTGACTTCCATTACTGACTTTAATTTCCATGTCTATAAAAGCATAAACCAGTAAATGTAAATTTATTTTTAAAAATGGATAGAACAGTTCATTTCGTTTCCAAAAGTGTATACAATTTAACTTCAGGAGCAAAAATTGATGAAATAATTTATATTCTGAAAGCCAATTCTGTAGGTCCATGGCATATTGAGACGGACCAACAGTGCCGATTACATTGACCTCTGGCGGTATTCAGACAACTTTTGAGAGCCAGTGTAATCAGCCCATAGTAGTATTCAGTTAGACCAACAGAGCCCATATTACATCGGCTTATGGCGGTATTTGGAAACTTGTGCAAGCTGATGTAATTGGCCAATGGTAGTATTCAGATGGACTAAAAGACCTGATTACATCAGGCCTTGGCAGGGTTCAGGCAAATTTTGTGAGCGATGTAATCGGTGTTATTTACAGTTTTAAGAGCCAATACAATTGGCCCGTAACTGTATTTAGTGAGACCAACAGAGCCTACATTACATTGGCCTTTGGCAGTATTCGAACAGCTTGTGCAAGCCGATGTAATTGGCTAGTGGCGGTATTCAGTAAACAGAATCCATATTACATTGGCTCATGGCGGTATTCTGACAACTCGCAACTATGTAATTGGTCTGTGGCAGTATTCTAACATCCTTTAAAAGCCAGTTATATCAATTGCTGGCGGTGAAAGGGTTAAATATGAAATGAAGAAAATTTTAATTCTGATTTTTTTAAGTCAGGTTTGGCTAAAAATGTGATTAATTTAGTGTTTAACCATTTGGCCTGACCCGACCCGAAAAGCTTGGGCACCGAAAAAAATAAACCCAATACAAACTCTACAAATTCTGCTTGCAAACTCCTAATTAAACTACCTACAGTAATCACTCACCCCAACTGCAAATTTCGCATATCTGCAATAATATTTTTTTTATTCTAATATGTTGTACTGTCAAATAGTTTTGGTAAACCTTTATAGGCCTACATTTAAATATGGAATTGGCAATTGAATAACTTATAATGTTAAGTTTGTTTTGTTATTTTTTTTTTTTTTTTTTTTTTACGTCTGACTATTGTGCACACTTGGGCTAATGCAGACGATGGGACGATTTATAGCATATGAAAATGCCAAGCCCTGGTTGGGAATCGAACCCGGGTCCTCGGGGTGAAAGCCTAGTACGCTATCAACTAGGCCACCGAGGCAACTATTTTTCTTTATAAGTAATACAAAAGGTTTATAGAAGACATAAGTGTCATGTTAATAGTAATTACAATAATACGCCTTTTACACACAATATTCTGGTATATTTATGAACTGTGTTATTCACAACCTCAAAGTTATTTATTATGTATATGTACTAAAGGAATTTACTGAAGATATATAGTAAAACAGTTGACTATATAATACAAGACATAATGTATAAAATCATGTATCCTTTGCCAAACATTTCCTTTTTGTGAAACTGAACCCCCACAATGGGTGGGGGATTACTTTAATATTAGGCTATATTTATATCTTGATAAAAATAAATTTCCTATACAATATCCACAACCTTCTTTTTACCCATGGTAAACATATTTGTACAAAAGTAGAAATATAAAAAATGATTGTCAAAGCTTACACTTAAAAAATTAGACCCGTTTCATTGTTCACTGATTCTGTTGTGCTTGTGTGTTAAACAAAGCTTTTTCTCATTTTTTCTATGTTCTACCCTTTACAGTTTTTTTAAAAACCTTGATTAGCAGAAATTCTCTATGTATGAAAAGGGGGTCCCACAGTATATATCCAGTGATCAAGAGTCTGCTGTATTACCACATCAAATTTGGGTCAAACATCTCAATAAAAAGAAATAATGAATATTCCATCAGTAAGTAATAACTATAAACAGTAGGTATTTGGGTGTTCAAGGGCTACGTTTGAGCTTACTATAATTAAGATCAGCATTTCTATATATATATATGCGCCGCCTCGGTGGCCTAGTGGATAGCGTACTAGGCTTTCACCCCGAGGACCCGGGTTCGATTCCCGGCCAGGGCTTGGCATTTTCATATGCTATAAATCGTCCCATCGTCTGTATTAGCCCAAGTGTGCACAATAGTCGGACGTTAAAAAAAAAAATATATATATTATTTTTAACATTTAAATTAAACAGCTACTTTAAATAAAAAAATAACTTCTCAAACAATATTAAATGTGCATACTAGACAGTAAGATAATGAAATGCAATTTGACTAAATCCCATTTATTGTTACGAAGATACTAAAACAGATGTGTCAAAGATTTATTCAAATCAGGCAGATTCATTTGTATATGTTCATTTAGTTGTTACTTATTTCAGATTCATCAAAATGCTTGAGAGACAGAAAAAATTGTTACGCAACTACACACAAAATATCGATACTCTGGAACAAGTGGCTGGTATTGAAAACCTCATTGAATGTCATGGTAATTGTTTAAGTTAATTTTTTAAGCGTAGGTGTTTAAATATAGTCTGAATATAACAATAAGCTATATACAGCTGGAGTATATACAATACTGGATTGTAGTAAAGGATTGCAGTAATTTATTTATTATTTCTTGCGTTTCTCACAAAGTTCTGGAACCTTGAGAGTACAGCAATGAATTAAAAAAAAAAATAACTGACTTTTTGAATGAATAATTCATATACTATAAGTTTCTAAATAAAGGATGTTGTAGTTAAAAAAAAAAAAAAAGAGAAGTTTCAAATATATATATATATATATATATATATATATATATTGATTGTGTGTGTGTGTGTGTATGTATGTGTGTTTGTTAAAATTACAGTTATAGGTTTACAGTATAGTGTGTTTAGAAGCTTATAGTATATGAATTACTCATTCAAAAAGTCATTTCTATTTCTTGTGTTCCTTACAAAGGTCTAAAACAGTGATGTTCCACCATCTTTAATTAGATGGGCAATACCCATAATTAGTTGCAACAGTTTTTCATAGACTTTCTTTCAATTTGTTCATTATTAATAATAAGCTAATTTATCATCGAAAGTAATCCCAATACTTACGCTTAGTCATTATAGCACAAATATACACATGCAAGGCAAATAAAACAATCGAATGGATTGCCCTATTTTTAAATCAGTGTGTTTGAAAGACAAGACACCTTGTGTGTTGCCACCTGATTGTTGACTGATGGCGGGTGTCTGTGTTGTGTGGGATTGAAAGTGTACTCTTAGCCTCGTAATTATTACCATGCAATACAGTTAACTATGATTGGAAATACATTACTTTGTAGTTGGTCTGATTTACACTTTACTGTATCAGAAATGTTGCATTTTCTACCTCTACAAATGTAAAGAAAGTATGCTGATTAAGAAAAAACATTGGTAGATTTATCCATATTTACATCCTGTGAATCCAAAAAGAAGTTTTACTTGCATGTGTGTCTGTCTGTGTCTCTGTACACATCACTGGAGTCCAAATTTATTGACAATTTTAGAAAAAATATTTTGCATGTTGATATGGTTTGCTCATATCTCACGACCAGTGTGTTAATTTTTCAAAAATTCCTCTTATGTAATAAAATACACCAATTGTGTGGAAATAATTAAAAATAAAGTTTTTTATACCACAGCTGCCTTGCAAGAATTGCAACTAGATATTGTGTGATAAATATCTGTCACATTTATATGATAAATAAATGTGTGATAAATTGACTTGTGATGTTCATAAAAAGAAGGTTTTTGTTTTCATAATGTTGTTTGATAAAGTGATCAGACTGTTCTAGTGATGGATAACAGAATAGAGTGATAACAGAAATAATCCACTTTCAGAAATATCAATTACTTTCAGTAATCGATAAAAATAACATACTACAAAGTTTACCTATATAAGTCTAACAGAGTAAAATATCTGTATTTAACCTTTTGTCATTCACTGTATAAATGTAACATGCTTGAGCACTATGCATACCACTTTTAATCTCATGAGTGATCGACTTATATGCTGAATGGTATCGTAAATAGTGTGTGTGTTTATCTTTCAGTAAAAACTTTGAAGATATATTTTTTTTAAATTGTTGAAATTATTTTAAGTGTTTCTGTCTCATTCAACTATAGGAAAGGATTATTTTGTTATTATCAGTGTTTGCTTGCTGTAGCAAATTTTGGTTTTATTAATTATGACTCATTAGCGTCTTATTTTTTTGGTTCTATGTGATTTTTGCAAATACTATCAGTTGTTACCTATGCTATAAATAAATTATGTTCAGTTATAGGGTTTTGTTTTGTTTAGAAGGTTAGTTTTATTTATTATTGAGGACTGTTTAAAAATATCAGATAACAGAATTAACCTGACACTCTTAATAGAAAATTAGGGTTAAAAGGGTGATGGTTAATTGAGACCCTGTTGTAATAGTAATAAATGAAGTAATAATAATAATGAAATAATGGGGGGCTTGATAAGTCAAAGTATTGATGTTAGGGACTAAATGCAATGATCTGCAGAGTGTTAAATCAATTTTTTTTTAATTGTAAATTTTTTGTGTTCATAATTTTTTACTGGTTGGCTGTTCATCGTTATTATACCTTCAAAAACAGGGGGTTCTACTAGAAATTTTGTGTAACATGAAAATTAATTCATTTTTGAGACCATGATCTTGCCATAATGAGCAGTAAAGAAAGAGACCTCACACTAGACATTTTATTGTTTAGACATATTGTTTAGTATTTAATTGTTACAGACATCAAATATAAACTCTTAGGCGCTTTATGTAGAAAATTTAAATAACTATGAATAATAGAGTAAATAACATTTATCTTTATTGTTAATTATTTTTATATTTTCCCAGGTTCTTTTGCAACAGCAACGTGTACAGTTTGTTCACACCAAGTGTCTTGTGATCAAATCAGAGAAGATGTTTTCAAACAAAAAATACCAAAATGCCCAGTTTGTCCTACAAATACAGGTAATTTTATAAATTACGGATTTTATAAAAAATTTATTCGGTTTTTTCAATAAAACATGAGAAAGATGAATATTGTATACCAATGCTAATTGAAGATTGTGTGTGCGTGCGTGCGTGCACACACATTCGTGCATGCGCGCGTACATGTGAGCATGTTTGTACATTTATATATCATTTTGATCTCTGTTAAACTGTCTAGGAATAAATGTTATTTAAAACATGTAAACACTATGTGGCTACCAACCTCTGGTCTCCAGCAGCTTTGTGGCCTCTTGACAACTCGCAGTCTTGTTTAAGGTTATATAATTACCAAATATAACATGATATAACGAAGGAACAGTTGTGGAGCAAAATCAGCTGTGTAGGTGAACATTACTTTCTCCTCTTCATCATTCTAGTGTAAAAATTGTCTGTTCATGTAAAACTTTTTTTTATATTTACGAGTAAATAAGTTTTTGCTCACATTGCAAAAATAAAGAATTCGTGGATACAATTGCAACAAATTTTTATAACATTTGTTGTCAAAGTGCTGATAATATGATTTAATTCACTGTAAATTCAGATGCCAGATACATAATATCAGTAATGTAAATAGTTGATTTTTGAACTAGTAGATTGTAGCACATGTTGGTGAAAGATTTATATTGTCCTTGTTGACTTAAATATTCAAATTTTAAAATGTCTACACATTCATACTCAGTGTGGACGTTTTAGTTCTGCAGCAGAACGTCAGTGTTTATAAAACTCCTTTGTTGTTTTTTCCTGAGATGAGGTTTAAATTGTTATACCTTCAAAATCTTTTTCATACTTTCATGATAATATTAACATTTTCTTCTCATTTTCATTATTTTGTTGTGTTTCACAGAAGAAACTCCCGGTGTAATGAAACCAGATATAGTTTTCTTCGGAGAAGGGCTACCAGAGAGCTTCCACTCTGCTATGGCTAGAGACAAGGATGCATGTGATATGCTTATTGTGATTGGTTCTTCTCTTAAAGTACGACCAGTAGCACTCATACCAAGTAAGTGTTGTGGTCTTGATTAGTTAATATGTTAACTCATTAGTGTTGTTGCAATTTCTATGGATTTTAGTTAGGCAGATAAAATTTATAAATCAGAAATATGTCGGATAAACATTTTCAAGTACTTTGGCAAGTAGACAAAAAGTACATTGACTATTGCATGCCAATACAGAGTTACCATACATTACAGCTTCCCAGTACAGGCTTTCTTTGATTCTTTCATCCACCCTCCTACAATTAATTTTTCTTCTCTGTGATTGGTCAAAATACCAAATCCTTCAATATTTCACTTAAATTGTTGCTTGAATTAAGGCCAATATCTCAAAATTATTCTAAATACGCTAATGGTCACAGATCATTATTTCACAGGTGATACATTAATGTTATATTAATACATAAATTTGAAAACATATGCTAATAAGTTTATATATATATTATTTGAATTTGGTTTCTTTAAGTATATTATATTGTGGTCACTTTTTCAACAATATGTTTCAAGAATCATGACTTACATTGAAATGTAAATGTGTAACGTGTTCTAGAGTTAAGGTTACATATACATATATACACATAAATCTTTGTACATTAGGGGTGTGGTTATCTGGATAGCATTTATCCAAAATTCTGGTTTATCTGAAATTATTTAAGTAATAAAAGGATTTTATTTTGTCATTTTGTAATTTTAAAAGTTTGTCTATTATATAGAATTTACTGTTTTTGTAACTTAAGAATATTTCAGAATACTAAAAAAATAATTTTTTAACATGCATCATGGATTGTATCAGCTAATCACTATGTCTCAGCAGTATATCATATTTTGAAAACAAAGCAGCATGCTTATATTAAGCAAAGAAGCTGAATGCCTGTGACATCCAGGTACAAATGCCACAAAATTTTGTTTGACTTTTGTTGCCTGGACTTGTTTTGTTTTGATATCTTTGTGATCAACATTGTTTTAGCTTATTTTACAAAAATCTAATTATTGTTTAATGAGTTTTTTAAACCAAAAATCGTTTAAAAACGAAATTGTTTTGAAAAATTGAGAATCGTTTCTGATGTATGGGTAAACTACTCAAACTTGCCAAATTTCATTGGTCAGTCTCGAACAATGTACACATACATATACAGTTAGACAGATATCCATCTTACAGTGTCTTAAAGTTATAAAGTAAAATATAACAAATATTATACAAATACAGCCACCTACCAGCAGCTATTGCAAGTCTACTTAACTATAAGGAATGCATTTTAAATTTCAAATTAAGAGAAAAAATAATGTTTCAGGCTCAATACCAAATAATGTGCCTCAAATTCTTATTAACCGAGAACGTTTACCACATCTAAACTTCGACGTAGAATTATTAGGAGACAGTGATGTGGTCATTGACCAGCTTTGTCGACTGTAAGTATTGATCAAGATTATTTAAATAATTATTCACGTTGACTTTTAAATATTATATTTGATGTAGTAAGTTGGTACTAATTTGTTGACAATTGTTATGCTGTTTTGTCTTTAATAAGCATGTTTCTTTCATTAAAATTAATATTTGCCTTTTGCTAGTAATTTGTATGGACGATTCGTATTAATTATGAATCATAAATAATTTCTAGTTTTCAGCAGTCCTTATAAATCCTTGTGAAACATTAAAAAAAATCTGCATATTTAAATTTTGTTGAATAATTTGAAGTAAAACTTACCAAAAAAGTTTCCCCGATTCAAGAATTGTGCTCATCTCCTAGGCTTATAAATGAGTCTATTATGAGTCGCATTTCTAAACTTCTTAAATCTCACCTTATTTTTAGTTTTGAGTAAAAAAATCCTGACTGCTGTTTGTCAGTTTAATCTCAAAAGTATTCATTGTTGGTTTGATGCATTAATCAAAATTGTGCATCTTCAGATAGCCAACATTTGAGCACAGTATTTCACTAATGAAATATTTCATCAATGACATATACTGTTCTTGATTCTCAAAAAAAGGATGGCATCTTATATTGCAAAAGCATGTATTGCAATCTTTTTTTGTATTAAGCATAAAACAGAATGTGGAACGCAGACGGAAAAATGACTAGCTGAAAACAAGATTATTCCCAGGTTATGCTGCGAAAAGAAATTAGTTTAGCGGAACCAAAGGATTACAAAAACTATTTTTGTAAGAACAAAGAAACTTTTAGTGAATCGGTAAGAAAAGTTTAACCGTTTTTGAAAAGGGAAAATACCATTATGAGGCAGAATTTACAAATGACTGAAAAGATATCAGACATCAGGAAGAAACTTAAAGACTTGAGAAACTGTCACCCTTCTCTTTCACTTCCTGATCTCTTTGATCACAATTTTCTTTAACCTTTTCCAATAATTGGATCGAATCATGTTGTTAATTTTTCATTCTATATCAGCATGATTAGCTCTTTTTTGAATTTTTTGTATATATTTAATAGTTTGTCCAAGTCTAAGTTCTTTTTCATTCTGTTAGAATAGAATTCATTTGTAGAGTTCCATACTTCCGGAAGATATTCATAAGTTTATTAAATTTAAAGAATATCACACTGCCCTCTTAATCACCAAAACCATTACCATTTTCATTAACGTCAGATAATTCACTTACATTGTCCATATCTGGCTCTCAGAATCTACTGAGTAATGAGATAGTATTGATTTGTGAACCCTTAATGGTCATTATTAATGACATTATCCCCAACACACCTTAGCATTGAAGCACTGATATCAGAATTTCTGGATATGAGTCATTATTGGTCATCATTTCAATTTCACTGATCTTACATTTTTGTTATTAATACATCTATGATAAGGTTATGTCATTAATATTGACTGTATAAAATTTGTGGAAGAACTTAGCTTTTTACTAAACATTTTGTGCTAACTACTTTCAGATTAGGGGATGATTGGACAGAAGTGTGTTGGCGAAGTGCAGCTCTAACAGAAGCAGATGCATTGTTGTCACTTCCCAGCAGGTGAGCTTTAATGCTTCAAGTTTTCTTTCTTTATAGTTTGTTGTAAATATTTCACAAGATATTTTAAATTGCTTTTATAATTTATTTGTATAATAAAATTCTGTAATTAAAGTCCCCACTGGATATTTTGTACTTAAAGAGACCAGGAAAAAATTTGAATTATCAGGTTGGAGAAATACAGTGATTTGAAAATAAAAAGGTTGATAAAAAGGAAAATTTGAAAAATTTAGTGTATATTTACTTAACAACAATTTATAGTACAGGATATGTACAAATGTTTTTTGTCTAAGAGAAAGAATTTATATTTTGACACGTTCATTATCATGACTGACAAGTAACAAAAGCTCTAAATAAACGATATTGCAATTGAACAACATCAAGAATTCAATTCTATAAGAATTGACTGAGTGACTGACACTATACAATAAATAGATCTTTGTTATCATTTATTATTTAAATGTTTACTTTATTCCCTTTAGTCTGCCAGGCCAAGTACAATATCATTTCTATTTAACAGTACAGTTTACAAATAAACCAACTCTATGGAGTTGTCACCTGACATTCTTAAAACATTGCTTTTCCATTTCATAATGCCAGATGAGCTATACTTTATCAGTCAGTAAATGTGTTTGAAATGAGTGGGTCATACAATAGTTGTTTACAGTACAGATTTATGATCCAATAAATAAACAATGTTTTGCCTATGTGATATAAACAAGATAATCTATTCAGTCAGTATAATTAATAGGGGTGAAGGCTAGGCCCAGTAAGAATTGTGGAGTGGGCAACAAGCTCTGTCATTAAGAAATAAGGAATAGGTCAAAATACATTGTTTTTGTATGATTTATTAAGAGTTTTTCAAAATGCCAACGTCTTATTATGAATTAAAGCTTTACGAATTATAGAGGTGTGAATTTTAAAGTGGTAACTTTTTATGACATATTTTGAGCCATAGTGTTATTGTTGAACAGTTGGTTATCCAGTCTTTTTAGATGTAAATAACAAATAACTTATAAATTAATTATTCAAGTTTTAAAATTGCAGTTGGTTAAAAAAATTACAGTTTGATCAATTTATGTTTGTAAAATTTGTGTTCTGTATGTGTTAAACAATTACAGAAAAGTCTTATTAGTTTGGACACTCGCTACTCCAATACATACAGTAGTCAGATACCAATTTTTTAAATGGGCATAACTCAGCGATGAGTTATTATAGAGCCTGCTGTACTTGCAACATTGTCCATTAACCATTTCAGTCACATTATCAGTGTTTTACTTCTCTGACTCTACTGTATGTAATTCATAGTTGTTTATGTGGTTGACTGTTTTGTGTGTGTGTGTGTGTGTGTGTGTGTATATCTGTGTCTGTGCGCGCAAGTGTGTTTTGTAAATTGTTAGCTTCTTTCAATAGTGAAGAGTCATTATATAGTAGTAAAAACAGTAGTTTCCAAGCATAACTTGATCTTTATAAGTCAAGTGGAACATTATAAACACCTTGTACACTCGTTCTATACTTATAGGTAGAAAGAAACAGGAGAGAATAGTTGTGTTTATGTAGAAATAGACCTGTGAAGGGAAAATATTGTTTTTATTCAAATGGAAATGTAATACAAATTCTTTTAGCTAGTCAGCTAGTTATAATCACAAGAACTTTCATTTTCTTTAAGTGTCTGGATAACATACAAATAAGGAGTCCCTTGTTTCATTTTTATGAAGCCTGTCTTGACGCTTCGACATAGTAGTTTATAATTATAATTAGTAAACATTATTATGTTAGGTTGGTGAGAGGTTTCTGTATATAATATGGCAATATAATATTGAGGTACCCCGGATAACGGTCGACCTGTACAACGGTCTAATTCACGGAATGAAAAATGATGGCATAACGGTTCGGTTTTGGATAATGGCTGAACGGTAAATATGCAGGCTCTTGTAAAAACAGCCTAAAATCGTAAGTAATCTTTTAAAAAATTATTTTCTGCTGGTGAATACATGTTAATTAGATAATAAGGTATAAAATAAAACAAAACAATATTTAAAAATCGTTATTTGAAAAAACAACCTACACTGTGTAAATGTCCATTATGCTGTGCTACAGAAATAAACATTGTGCTAAGTTAACAAAAAACAAGCCTTTGATTGATGGGTGTTCGGTTTTTGTAGTACCAATATCTTCTATGATAAGTGATAGAAACCTTTCATTTATAGGGGCTGGAGGAGAACTATAAGGTAAAAAAAATAAAAGGAGGGTTAAGTATCAGTTATTTTGAGCAGAGTATCAAACTGAAATGAAATTTTGCTCTGAATAATAAGTATACCGTTGGAATTAAAAACCTTATAATGTTTTTTAAGGGCAAATATCTAAAAGGCAAATATCCTCAATTTGGGAATTTTTTGTTGAATATGAATAGGACACTTAGGGCAGCGATATTCAAACTGGGTTCAGCAGGCCATATGCAAGGGTATCGTAGGGCATGCCCCAGTATTTCTTTATTATGTCAACCTTTATCTATACATTATAAAATATATTATAAAAAAATATATTTTAATAATTATTGAACATTTATTATGATTTAACATTTCTTTTATACTAATTTTCCTTTACAGGATTCTAAAATTAAAATAATTAGTAATTTGATATTATTTTTTCTTTAGGATCCTGTTGAAAAATATACAAACATTTGAGGGTTCTGCGCCTCAAAATACTTTGAAGACCACTGACTTAGAGTATCAGACATATAGAAACTTTTATGCTGAATCCAAATATATCACTTAATTGTACATCTTTTTTAAGTTAGTGTTTTTAAAGGGCTGAAACTCTTATTTTCTGGAGCTTTTGGTTTGAATATAAATAGGTCATGTGGAGTATCAAATATAAAAATATTTCCTACTGAATATCTCATTAAAATTGTACCTTTTTTAGTTCTGAGGCTTTAGAAAGAGGACCACATAGTATGTCTACAAAGAATATAATACATTTAATACAATTTTGTACTTGAAGTATAATTTTAAATTATATAACTATGTAGTTCGAAATTAATTCTCACGCTTTATGTAACCTATGCAAATTCAGTTCTTGACATTATTCTTTGAAGGAAGAGTAAGAGCATATGATACAACATATGATGTAGTTAACACATGTTTCCTGGGAGCGTTAATACCAATGAACATTTTTCCAATGATTCATCACAGTATATATAATATGTTTGGCGAATGATGATCCCATGAAGCTGCTTTGAGTACTTCTAAATATTTTTACCTTGATATTGTTAGTAGATAAACAAGAAGGAAATAGTCAGTCAAAGCATTTGAGTTAGTAAATTACAATTTGTGCTAAAATCATGCAAAAAAGTAAATCCCATTTTCTTTCTACTTTATCCACTATATGAAGTATAAAGAAAGTTTAGTAGTTGTGAAAAAATCAATCTAGAGGTTTTAATAAATTTACTTGTTTAAGGTCCCTTAAATCCAAATAAGTTGATCAAAAAACTGCCAAAAGAAACTTTCTCAAAACGGCTCTTTTGAATTTTGATTAAATTCTGCTCAAATGTAGTCCATAAATATGAATAAACAAAATCTATGAGCTGCTATGTATCCGGAAAATCAATTTCAGTAGCTGTTGGGAGAAAGGTGAAAACAATCTGTATACTTCTTTCAAAATTTGTTTGTTTTGTTTATTTCTGAGCATTTATGACACCAGTAAAAATAAAAAATTTAAAATAAAATAAATCTATAGTTCGGGAGTAAATAAAAAAATACATACAGTAAAAAAAAGCAAACCCTAACTTCTGACCAGTTTTTTCCTTACCAACGGAGAAATTTGCATGTTTTTACCTTACAAATCGATTTTTTTATGACAATATTCCAACATGAGAAAGTCTTACAAGGTTTTTATGATTATCATTTTATCATTATCTATTTCTTAGTTGTCTCTCTTATAATGCCCACTCCTGTTCCCTTTTCTGTCATCGTATCTAATTTTACTTCGTGTGTCAACTCGTTTACTGTGTGTTTAATTTGTTGGGCATTAGGGTGTTAAACAATTTAAACAGTTGTAATATTACCGTGTTACATACTTTTGATTTTTAAATTTAACAAAACTTCTTTGCTTTGCGAGTATCAAATTATTTAAATCCAGTTTTAAATTTCTGAACAAATTAAAAAAATTCCATAAGTCTCTATTATAAACACAGACTTGCACAACAGTCTGCTCAGATAACAGTCTTAGTTCTGGAACGAATTAAGATTGTTAACGGGGGTACCAGTGTATTATTTGTATTGTTGCCTTCATTTCCATGAATGTTCAAATGTAGTACTGTGCAGTGTATGCTTTTCTGTTGATCCTAATTAGTCTGGTCACTCTATAATCCAATGGGTGTCCAGTTCCATAAATGTTATATTAGAGAGAGACTGCTGTACTGTATTGTTTGTCTAGAAAAACAATTGTGTGTTCTTCTTAACATTTTACCTGTATCTTATTAAATTTATTGGTACATTTTTTGTGGGACTGTGCTAGTAATTGTGGCAATTTAAGTTCTGAATTTAGCTGCCCATATTTTGATGGTGTTTTCATACATTTTTAATTTTCTGTCATTGTTGTCAGATGTTATAGTGGAGATTACTGTGAAGGCGATGGTGAAATGTCAATTGATTGCACCAGAGATAGTGGCTTGGGACGTTTAAATTCGATTGATGATCTCGGACGACATGTTTCTATCGACAGCCAAATGGACGAAGAAATGGAAGAATATTCACGAAGTGTTAGCCAAGATGAAGAAGAATGTCATCGTGTATGCAATGCTGGTGAACATTTAGAATCAGAAGATAATTCTTGTGGTAAGTAAAATTCTTTCTAATGTATGACAAAGTATGTACACATAGAAAGTTTGGTACTGTAGTGTTGTTTCAATAGATAATTTTAACACATTATTTTATTTAAAGTTTGTTTTTAAGTTATTAATCAAAAATAGGACCTACTTTAATGTTGTCTATAATTTTGAATTTGATTTGTTTTCTACTTAACTTGTATTTTTCTGTACACTGAAAATTTTAAAATTATAGATATAAAAACATTATAGATTAGATATAAAGGTTATATCTAAAGATCTTTATCTTTATATATATATATTATAAAGATTATTATAGGTAAACATATAAAGATTAAAGATATAGATGTTTTAATTAGTAAAAAACATTAAATATGTTGATTGTATTATGATAAGTGTAATATATATTTAATTGTTATAAATGCAGTAGTTGTGTCATTATATAGACCTTGATCATACAAATATTTGAGTGGTACAGACCTCAAGGGGGAAATATATCCTAACTTAAATTTGCAATTTGGCTTACTTCAGAGTTAGCAGCTGTAACTATAGCGATATTTGAATATCAGTTGTAAACAGATGTGGATTTAGGTCTAGATCGAAGTGATAGGTTCTAAAAAAGTTTTTAAAAAATATAAGTTACATAATATTATATGTACAATAAATGTCTGTTTTATCTACAGTATTTGTATTTTATATTACTTCTGAAGTATGTTACTGATTCTATGTTGCAGTGATTATATTGCCTTTTTCTTTACACCCTGGTTAACGGTCTTAATTTGTTCCAAACTAAGACTTTTATCTGAGCAGACTGCTGTGCGAGTCAGTGTTAACAATAGAGACTTATGGAAAACATTTAAATTTGTTACATAAAAAAAAATAATTGAGTAGTCACTATTAATATGTCAAAGATAAGAACAAAAAATATTGACAGAACAGAAGTCAAACTTTATTTTAACTAAATCCATACCAATGTAATTATGTCACATATACATATCTGCTTTAATTTTTATACACTAATGAGGAGGTAAAGTTTATAACAAACTAAAATAGATTGTAGAACTTATTTGATTTACTTGGTGTACTTATTTTAGGAGCTTGCAGAAGTTCTGCAGTAGTGAAATGTCGTAAAATCAGAAGAAATCATATCCGAAACAAAGCATCACCTGTTGAAACAACAAATGTAGAAGGCAGTAGCAATACAAATGATCAAGTAGAACTAGTTGGTGGAGATGTCGAAGCAAGGATGTCAATGGAGCAGGATGATTTAGATAGCGAAAGAGATCAAGGTGGTTGCTGTCTAGTCACCAGAAGGCATCTGTCTTTGGATTCTACGAGAGATAGCGGCATTGGTGATGGAAGCAACAGTAGCCATAGTGCAGAGAGACACATGTCAGTTGATTCACAGACAGATGTTCCTAGCAGTTTAGCATCACGACTTCCTGGTAAGTTATCATTCAGTGTCATAATTAAAAAGTTCAAACAATAACACCTGCTAATATCACAAAACTAACACAAGTAAAATCTTGACACAGGCTGTCCTGTTCAGTTGCTGCAACATATTTCAGTCGTGCACATCCTAGTGGCAAATTACAGTACTATAGTATAAGTACTCCTTATACTTAGTTTAGTTTACTTGAAACTAAGTTTAGTACTAAGTATACCAGAATGGTTTCTAAACAGTGCTTCAATTTAAAACATATTGAAAGTGTCTATATAAGATATATGCTTGTGTCTACCTTATTCTTTGGGAATAGCGCATAAATATTTGTCTTTGTCATGCTAATTGTTAACCATGTACAGTAGAAACTTCATTTAGCCATCACTCTTTAACTGCCAGTATGTTATTAAAAGTTAATTATAGGAATGTATTATTATTGGACTGTCAGTTTTTTTATAATAGGTCTTTGAAAAATAATACAAGTAATGAATAAATAAAAGTATTAACAGTAATTATTTAATGCAAAACATACTGTCCCTTACATATGTTCAGTAGCCAGATTATAACAAAAAATAATTTTTGCTTTATATTTCTTTATATTTAGGTGCCAGAATGGGGCAAATTTAGTTTTACTGACGAGTCGATCACTTTTTGGTCCACCTACTGTAAAATATGTTGGAAATATATTCAACATATTAAGACATTGGATTAGAGCAATATAAGTGTTAGCTGCCAATATTAATGGTTGTAACATTTATATTTTAATTTATTAAAGAACTTGTACCTGTCCATAACGTGTAATTTTTTAAAATCTTTTAATTGTGTGCAAAAGGGTAGTACAATTAAGGATTGTTGACAGTACATTTGTGTTGTCTATTTGATTAACAGTCATGCAAAATCTACTAGATTTTACCATATCCTGTTACATCCCTACCATATTTTATAAACATACGTATAAAATAAATATGTATGTTGATTTTACTGTTTGCATACACCTGTGCTATTTATTTGTTTACTACAAAATTCCTATTATATATAAAAATATATACAAAAAAGGACCTAAAGGGGGCATAAAAGCCCGTTGGTCCTTTGTAATATGGATACAAAGGATCAAGTAGCATTCATTCAGTAACAACATCAAATAACATTCAACATTCAGGACAATTCTGGTCCTGACCCTGACGTTTAATCAGAATTTCAAAGAATTTATCAGTGAAAAAATATTTTACTTTAACTATGAATGTATTAGTTATTGATTTATCTGTGGAAACATTACTACATTTTTCTATATGAAATGTGTAACTTACATATGTTATATTCTTTACAAATTGTTAAAAATCGGTTCACAAAGCTTAAAATCTTGAACTCTCATAACATTAAAATTACTTTAGTACTTTTAAATCTTCTAATTTACATTTAAATTTACTTTGGTTAGTTAATTTTGTCAGTTTTCATTAACAGTAACACATATTTATTTCAGATTTTTACTCTTACTTGAGTTATGTTTCTTCACATATGATTTTTTTGCTGATATCTTCTAAACCTAAATTTTCTGGGAAATAGCAATGCAGCAATACGCATTAAGTAGATTCTTAAGAGCTACATTTAAGCTAATTTTGATTAAGAATATTAGTTAATTCTTAAAAAGCCATCTTTAATTTTGGAGCAACATAACCAACAAAAAAAACCTGGGAGAGAGAGAGAGAGAGTCAAATACTTCGATTTAAAGTTTAAACCAAATTTAATTATTAGTCAGTAGTGTTTCTCTAATCCAACACCTATTGGACTAAGCTGTCTTCTGACTACAGCAAGTGTTTGGATTATTGAGGATCAGTAGAAAAACATACATTGTACAGTAATACGTTTGAACTTCATTGAAAATGAAGGCAAAGATACAAAATGTATTACATTATAGTAGTATGTATGTTATGTAATTTGGCCCTAGGTATGAGTAGAAAAAAACTACAGCTAGCTCTGCTACCGAAGCTTATTTAGAGAGATACCTTTTTGTTTCCACAGAGGATTACTAACAGCAGGTGTAGTTTAATT
Organism: Callitettix versicolor; assembly: GCA_022606455.1. Lineage (NCBI taxonomy): Eukaryota > Metazoa > Arthropoda > Insecta > Hemiptera > Cercopidae > Callitettix > Callitettix versicolor. The sequence goes on along the minus strand of CM040183.1, from coordinate 39,281,545 downwards.
TGGTTTTTCTCTACTGACTCACCTGTTTGTGAAAAACAGAACTCAAGATCCCTCGTTAGCCTTAAGAAACTGGCCCTTACAGAGTAGCTACCGGCTGTGCGTGATACAGTTTTAACTTAATAAAAAAAAAGGCAAAAAAACAAACATTTGAATATTTTCTTCACCTAAGTAAGGATTTGTAACAAATAATTATTACTCAGAGTTATATAAACATATATATGTCTTAATAATTTTTTATCGAAAACAATCAAAGAATTAATTTTACATACAGAGAAAAACAGAATTATATGAATTGATTATATGTCTTTCTTATTGTTTAATTAATTTTTTTTTTATCTTACTACACGATTGGCCAAACCAGTTATCATCTGTCTTGTTCTCCCTTTTAATTTTTGATGAAATTTTTATACATAAATTTTTTTTTTTTTGAAAAAGGAAAACAAGCAGATACTATCTATACCTTTTTTTAAAATTTAGTTGAGAATTTTGATAGTGTTCTTGGGGATAGATATCCTAAAACTAGCATGCTGCACCACCCTATTATTTTACATGCAAAATCACACGAACACACAAGTCACTATCATTACCAAAATTAATGTATTAATTGCAGGTTCAGTTTTGCAGAGGATGTTTTTATGTTGAGTTGTATTAAGAGGCTAGGTTGCCTTCAGCCTAATCCTTTGTCTTACTCTTGGAACCAGAGAAAACTGTTAGAAACATAACAGTTCAAATTAACAGCAGTAAAATAAAAAATTGATTTAAAGTTCTTTAATTGCTTCTTTTTTTAATATCTCAAGTTGATAGTGCAAAGTGCCGTGTGAAAACTTGAAATCAAAGTTTGAAATTAAAAGTGAAATTTACAAATTTACAATTTATACCTTTTACAATTACTGAAACAAATTGAATTTGATTGAAACACTTTTTTATAACAGAACAGGTTTTCTTTTGGATAGCTAATTACAGTTTCTAGATGTACATGAAAAGCTTAAGCCTATTTAAATCTTTATCTTTATGCAGCCAGAAAATAGGCTTTACAGTATCCCAAATCAAATATCCTATCATAAGTAAAAGAATTGCAGTAATTACAACATACCTGGTTAATTCAATCCTGTCACATTACTTCTTAAGTGAACTTACACATTATTTGATTTTCTTCTTCAGCACTGGATAACTTGCATGCGCTTGTCAACTTTGCGTGCCACCGAATGCAAGAAAAAAGGGAAAAAATGGCCTACATTACAAATTTGTGGCATGTTAGAGATATCAGCGCTGCCATGCAGTGCAAAAAATAATGAATTGTAACCAATCCTAATCAAGTGATTAGGACTTGGGCTTTCCTCTTTAAATTTAAACGTTACATGTATAATAAACCTTTATCAACCTAACAAAACAATTTTTTGATAATTCCAACCAAAAACCTATGGAAGTGATGAGACAGGTTCCATAGGTATAAATAAGGAACTTCTTATTTATAAGGGTTGTTCGGAAAGTAAGGAAAGTTTTGATCTGACAAGCCGTTCAATTCCTCCACTACCACTGCCAGGTCATTGACCCCTCACTCCTTCACGCCAGTCTGATGCTAAGTACACTAAAGCCACTACAGTCATTTACTCTTTATTTTTGCAACTTTAAAATGTTGACAAAATTTGAGGTTTTGTCCCACAAAAATCCCACCAAATTTGAGGTTCGTAATACACTTTTAATTAGTGAAAAAAGTCTGCCCTATTGAAATTTACAAACTGATAACCAAGGTTTATGGTAACGTGAATGCCAGTCAGTGGTATGGCCCGATTCTCATCAAAACCAAAAAAAGCCAAACAATTCTGAGCGCCATGAAGCTTATGGGCACAGTGTTTTGGGATGGAAAGAGTGACCTACATGCCTAAAGGAGAGACCGTAAATGTAATAGGATATTGTCAGACATTTCACCAACTCCACTCAATTCAAAACGAACAATGTGTATTTTACTTACAACGTTATTTATTTCCTGAACGACCCTCTGATATAGGCAGTGTGTAACCCAGACATTTAATGTGCTTATAATTAGCTGACTGACTGGAAAAATTAGTGTGTGGATATTCCATTTAAACATAAACAGTACTTCCCTTTGACAATTTTTCCTGTGTAAAAACTACTATTTCTTTGCTTTCTAACTAAAGGTATAGGACTCAGTGTACATGGTCCTTATCATACTTGTTATAATGTCCAATTTGACAGGTAAAGTTATAATTAGGGTCTACAGTTTTTATTAAATTCAACCCTGACATAACAACTTTCGATTATTGTTGAATCTAACAATTTAAGCAACATGTCATACTCAAGTGTGGATACATAATATAGTAATTACATTGATGCAGTCTGCAAATAATTACAGACAACACATATCAATTACAGTATAACCGAAAGATAACATGTCCACTACTAGACAGATATCCACAGAAGGTTTTTTTTAGTTTTGTAAGAGATGAAATGTAAAATTATGTTAAAATTGACATTGAACTTTGTGTTGAAAGTAAAATAACATTGCATTGATCTGAATGCAAATTAAGTAGAAAGATTTTCACTCGGTGAAAATGTTCTAATGTAAATTTGTTACAGTTGATTTGATAGTGTTACCTCGATGAATACTGACAACTTTTTTTATCTAAAACAGTTAGTACTATTTTTCAAAATTAATTTAGTTTATTTTTTTTTAATGTATTGACTTTATTTAGTATTATAAGATTGGAATGCAATTTTTCTGCTTATAGATGACAGTTACTTTTTCATCCGGCCTAACCGTTACATATTCCCTGGTGCTGAAGTAGCCGACGATGCTGATGATGATAGGTCGACAAGCGAGGAGTCGAGTGACATTGAGACAGAATCACAAGATGGTTCGCCGCACGAAATTTGGCTAAGTCAATCAAAGCTTTGTTAGACAAATTTTATTGTTATTGCCTGTATCGATTCTTGACGCTCTGAAGAACATATTGTAAGTACAATTTATGATTGTTATACAATTCAAATTGCAATATGTGATTGCTTTTCATATATAACAAGCAATATCAATGCTTGAAACAAGTTGATTTTCAATTGCAAGGATTTTTTTAGTTTTATTTTAAAATGAAATCTTGTTTTATTATTAAATGCTGTGTAGTACTACAATAGTTTGTACATTTATTTGCTGGATTTTTAAGTTTGATTTCTCTGATTGTTAAAAGTTTTAAGTACAATTTTTATTTTAAATGAATATTAAAATTTTATATTTTATATATAATCTGGTATACAAAATGCATTACCATTCTTATTAATAAAAAAAATGGTGTGGAAAATATCTTGTTAGAAAGAAAATACTTATATACCCAATATCAAGATTTTTTTTTTTTTTTTGTAATAAAACATATGTGACAGAAAGTGTGTTCTAATTTTAATTAAATGTTATTTTGGTTTTCTTATTAAAATAGTAGATTGAAAGGTTACCTTTTACACTCCATTTACTTAACAAACGATTGTGGTACTTTAAAACATCTGTTCGGTCTCGGTGGTCAGGGCTAAGACACTGATTGGTCTGCTGCGTCTGAACTGTGCTCCTCAAAATTGTAAGTTTGGGACTTGCATTTACTGCCTTAAACTATACTGTTTACATTAATACTAATCCCTTCTCATTTATCTCATTAAAGTATCAACATTTAGAAAAAAGTGTTTCCAGAAGTAAGTTATTCTGAATTTGCTGAACAATTGTTAATATATAGCAATTATAACTTATTATTTATAATTTTTTTATGAATAAAAATAAGAGATTAAAAAAAGAATCACTGGCTAGGCTTATATAAGTTAATATGACCCGGGTTCGATTCCCGGCGAGGGCTTGGCATTTTCATACACTATAAATCATCCCATAATCTGCATTAGCCCAAGTGTGCACAATAGTCGGACGTTAAACACAAAAAAAAAGGAAAAAGGAAAAAATACAATCATTTTAAATGGACATTTATGGTACGTACCGTTACAAAATTCAACTATTCATTTAAAGAAAGTGCATTCAGTGTATGCACATTTTTATGCTGAAAATAAAAATGTGTAAATTTACCTTTTATGTACTTAAATAAAAAAAAATCATTAAAAAATAAAGCAAAAACAAAATAATCAATATTTGGTTCTTTTTCTTCATATCAGGCCATCTAAGTCCCATTGCTTGTTAGTAACTGAATATTTAGTTCTTCATATGAGGTGGTCCCTTTTCATGTCAGCTACCAAAGACATTCTTGTATAGAACATTACAAAGTTGAAAAAACTGTTTATTAATAACTATCACAACACAAAATTGTAATAAAACACAGTAGGTTAATACACAACTGCTTTTGTTTATTCACATAGGACAAACAAGCATTCCCAAAGAGAAATAAAATTGTATTTGAAACCAATATAATCAGAGTCTGACTAATACATTTTTTGAATAACATTAAATTGTATGTATAAACACTGACACAACTCTTGAAGCAGTTTAAAAGTATAAAATTATATTAAAACATTGTTAGGCTTTGATGTTTATGGAGTGTAAAAGGTCAATCAGTTACTAATTGTGCACTAAATTTACAGTATCTTTAAAGTTGATGTAAAAATATATACATAGTGTGTTAATGAAAGTGGTCAAATGTTAACAACGAAAATAAATTCAAACTAAGAAACAATTTAATTCAAATAATATAGAACATAGTTTATTACATTTTTGTTATTAGGATCTACTATAATTGCATATATTTTCTGTGCATATATTTTCTTTTATTTTCCAAAATTGTGAAGAAGTTATTTCAGTTTTGTTTTGTATAACAACTTTCTTGGACTTGTCAATTTTCGATACAAATTTTATCTACCAGAATGGGTTAATTTTAATATTAGTAATTTACTGTGTTATATTGTAATTAATTCAATAAAATATCATAATATATAATATAATTTTGTTAATTTTTTGTAATAGGTTTTTTGAATTTGATTTTTTTTTAAGAACGGTTGTATAGTTATCGCATATAGTTTGAAGTTATACTTTTATTTTAACCGATATGTAATTGTAGATTTTGTTGGTTGGGAGTAACATGTCAGCTGGTTAATACTAAAGTACTTAGGCAATCGTATAACTTTGTATTTTTAAATTAGGAAATTTGAAAATATTTTCATTGATATTGTTGCAAATGTACAATTGTGTATTCAAAGTTCCCATAAGATAGTGGTTTAGGATGACTTATAAGTAAGGAAAAAGTTAGAAGTCATCTAAGAAAATATAAGCAAAGTATATCTTTCCTGTATTGGAAAAATAGTTTGATTTAAATGAAGGGAAAGTATTCCTTTTTTTAAATTAAATGTGACACTTTAGTCTTTAATAGCGAACATTTTTCATTGTAAGCAGAATGGAATTGATTTAAAAAAACATTTTCCCTCCATTATGATGCTAGTGACTTTTCATATAGAAATGAAAACTGAACCCCAAGAACTAAACTCAGGACCGTTATTAAGTTTGCATGAATTGTAACTCATAGAACAAGTTAACCCTTGGTGCTCTGATGTCTAGTAATACTGGATATGTATTCACAACCAAATTAATTGAAGGATGTCTCACCTCACTGAACACTTAAAATTTTTCCTATGATTTGCTTAGCACCAATATAGACGTCATTGTGTCATCAACTTGGAAATGATGTATCTTATGGAATTTATTTTAAAAAACCATAGTTTTATTGTATTTAAACGGAATTGCTTTAATAGAAAGAGTGATTGTTGATGACCATTTTAAATTAGCGTAGGTATAATTAAAAATAATAATATTATGCAATACAAAATAGTTAGGTTAATCAGTCTCATATTTTACAGTACATTCAGATACAATAAAAAGCCTACATGTAGTTATAAGTTCAAATCACAGGTGTGTACCTTGAGGAAAAGAACTTGATTTATATTTAGTTACAGAAGGCTTGTAAAGACTTTATAAACTTATGTACCTTAAATTTATGGTTTGATATAACCATAAGTTTGTTTGGCATTATGTACCAAACCAAAAGTTAATTCTTTAGCTATTCAGACAAAGTCTTGTGTTTAGTCCAATAGTATTAGACATCAAGCTATTGTAGGGCTTGGTGGTCGATGTGGCTAAGACACCGGTCAGTCTGTTATATCTCTGAACTGCGTCTTAAGATCGTGGGTTTGAGAAGCAGTTACTGCTGTAGTTTTACCTTTTCCATTAATTATGATTTGCTTCCTTGTCCTCATTAGCCTAAATGGCATAAAGTAGTATGTTCTTTAAGGAGGAAAGTCTAAGGGCATCTGAGTTGCAAAACCTGTCATATGTCACAGTGCTAATAGCTAACATACAAAATGGCAGTACCCAGTAGTGCTGGATATCCTACTTCAGTGGTGTTTTTCATATTCTAGTTTAGATCACAAAGGGTCATTAAAATCCTTTTTAAAATGAATGTGGGTAACAAAGCAATATAGTACATATTAAAAATTAAAATTTTGCCCGAAAGAGCATGTGCTGTGGAGCAACCAATTTGGATGACAGTTTTGTAGTTTTCTGTATTTATATAGTGCATGTTTTTTAACTTTCCATAAATTTAAAAATACAAAGTTTAAATAATTGTAGGATTTTATAGAAGAAAATAGTATATATTTTTTTAACAGAGTCCAAAATAAAGGGCTGAAATTATTTATTGTGGTTTAACTTTAGCATGAATTTGTTAGAGCATAATTATTTTCTTTGTTTTTTGTTATGTCTAGTAATGCAATGTAATATTAAAATATAAATATGAAAGTAATCCCTCTATTCATACAGCTTCTGCACTCGGCAAATTGTTGCTTTAGTTAATAAGTTTTATACATCTAATGTTGTACATTTTATTCTGTTATTGAAATATAACGCAATACTTTGTATGGTTGCTGACATTTTTATTTTAGAAAATAATCTAGGTTTAATAATAATTGGGATTTCCAGTTAAGCGTGCTCAATATTTTCTTCCATACTTATTTAGATTTGAAACATTTCATCAACCCGTAAACAATTATTTAATATTTTCAAATAAAATCTAATTTTAAATATTATTCAGCATGTAATCATACCTGCCAACCCTTCCTGATTAGTGGAAGACCCTCTAACTTTTTTTACTTTTTTTTCTTGTACTCCTGATAAAAAATATCTCATTTCATTCTTTTTGATTTCTTAATGTTTATTTATATCAATGGATAATGGATAATTAATTTGACAGCAATTTTTATACAAATATTTGTGAAATAAAATGTAATATAAACTTTGTTTGTAAAATATTACATTAATTGTAAAATAATGATATGTTAGTTATTTGGGACAATCTATGGAACAGGTCGTTAAGAGAATGGCTTAATCTAAGAGTAATATCACAGCCCATGTATTGCGAATGGGGTTATCTGCTACAACAAAAGTCCTTCAGTACTAATTGTTGCCCTGATAACAACTGTGACAGAATACTCCTTCACTTACATAAGAAGTCTGTGACTGTCACAGTTAGGTAACTCTATCCTCTCTACAACCAGTTGTGCACTATCACAAACAAAAAGTTTGAGTATGAATAGAACACAAAATGACTGAAACCAAAACCATGTTCCTTGCATTAGTTGGCAGGTATGATAATATTTTTCATTGTTCTTGTATGGCAGTTTGAGTGTTGTATATTACATTGTATTTCAGATTCGATGTTTTAACTGGGAAATTAATGTAAAAATATTGTATGGTTAAGACAGTTTACAAGTTAAAAAAATGGTGCCTTTGTCAAATTTAAAACTACTTTAAATTCAAACACACTTTGGTGGTTATAAAAACAAGAATTGTTGAAACTAAACATGATATTTAAAAAAAAAACAAATTAAAACTTTTTCTAAGTAGCACAAAACAATAACATCTATTTGTTTTAGTTACCTTCACTGTAAATATCACAGTATACTGTATGTTTATATGCTTAAATAAATAATATAGGTGCTTTCACTTCATTTTAAATTCAGTTTCCATAGCTTTTCATGATTTGGTTTTATACGTGTTGCCAACTTGAATTAGGCTATTCAGATTGTATGCTAAGTTGGGTTTCACTTAGAATCGTGATTATCCGGGGAATTGAGGGAGATGAAAATCAGAAGTAAAGTAAAGTCACATTTATATGGCTGGTAATAATTACAGACAATATTTACAAACATAATTAACTTGACAAGTCACTAAATAGTTGTTTTGTTTTGTTTTTATTTCCTAGCCACTTTTTTCGTTATAATTGAAAATTTGCAAATATTTTTTTATATTCTGTTTGATCAATGTTTTGTTACTTAACAAAACAATATTCTTAAATTTTTCAAAATGCTCAGTCTACTGCATAATAATTTTACCAGTTTATTCAAATGATAGATTGTATGTATGTATTTCATTTATTTCTGTAACCATACTCCAGTCTTTATTGTGCACTATTCAAAGATACAATTTTAGATCTCTTATTATTCAAAGTTCAGTAAAACATTTTATTTATTAAGACAATTTTTTGTATTCATATTTATCTATACATCATCACCTGTTTAACCCGCCTCTCGGATAATCAAAATTCTACTGAAAATAATTAATAAACATTTATTAAGTAGACATTAGGCTATATTGTAGGTGTAGGTTTTGTGAATAAATGCTTCAGACTAAAAGAAAAGAGTTTATTAGATATTTAGCATTTAATAACAAAGTATTTTAATATGTATTTAAACTAAAAAAAATGGTAAAACAATCTTAAAATTCTTTAAACATTTAAATTTATTTTGGATATTATAAATTTTCATGCATTTTAGGTAGTCGACAAGGCAGAAAGTGTTTGTCATGAGGCTGTTGTTTGGTGGGGTTAGCAAATATATTAAAGTAAAAATATCAACTAAAAGTCATAAAATAATATGCAAATAGCTAGGATAAAAATATTTGAATTGATGCCATTCAATATTAATTTGTATGGAGCTTTACAGTTCCAAAAAACAGTGGTCTGTCTAGTATACTAAATATGCACACATATGTTTCATTTTTTTTTGTTTTTCTTTTGTTATGAAGCTCACACCAATTACAATGTTTCTAAATGTTTCAGTAGTACAGTATGATTTTGTAAATGGTTCTATAACAAAAGAGCATACTAGGCGAGAGCTGGAGTGGGAAGGGGTGTAAAAAGCTGCTTCACAAACATTGACTTTCTTTTCTCCCTTCAATCAATATTCTATAGGATAGTTATTGATATACAAAATTTTACAAATGTGGTAATTCAACTACAGTAACTCTAAAAAAACATACACCTATGTGAAACCGAATATCAAAGCTAGTTGTAGCAAAATAAATTTTACAAAGCTGTTAACAGTTTTAAATCACAGGAAAATGGAAGTTTTATAAAATTATACTGTATTACTTTGATTTCTTTAACCTAGTTTTCTAATCTCAGTTTCTTGTAGTAGAATTAGTTATGAGTGATCACTTTTATTTAAAATTTAATAGCCGATTAAGTTCAGTTTGTCTGTTGCAATTATTAAAAGCAGTAATGTGAATTTTCTAATATTTTCAATCTATTGGCATAAATGTGTGAGACTAAAGATGTAAGGAACTCTATGTTCCGATTTCCACTAAATTTCATTTATATTCTGATTTTTAAGGTAAATTTTTAAGTATGTGGCTACTTTTTAAATTGATAAATAAAATATTGTGTTAGTAAATAAATAATAATTGTAGGTTATAAAACTTCTGAAAAGCAATATTCTACTAATTAAATTTTCTCTGTTTTTCTGGTTTATTTTTTTCATTACCATAACGCTATTGGTTTAATGCCAGTAGTATTATTATTGGTTGTGTTAGTGCAGTAAAGTTTTGAATTTCTGTGTAGATAAGTTTTTCTTGTTATTTTAGAAGTTTTGTCTTATTTCTGTCACATCCCTTGTTTAGGTGTACGTTTGTATATATTGTTGTCATTAAGTACTTGTTAATGCTGATATGGTGTATTCAAATTTGTATATTTTTGTATCTCTCATATCATCGTACTGTATGTTTTCTGTTTTGTGTATAAGTAAACACACTGCACCAAAGTAAATTTAATATTAGTATTGTGTTTTTATTACTTTAACACAGAAATAGATTTAAGAATTTGCATATTATATTGAAGTATATCCAAATTATATTGTTTAAAATATTTTTTAGTTGTTTCAAAAATAAAGGTTACTATTCCTATTGTACTTTAATTTGTTTTTTGAGTATTGATGAAATCTTTTTTTAGTCCCAAAATGTTTTCCTTTTTATATTTAGCTCTGTAAGTTATTATTTCAAAACTTCCTGTTTATTACTGTAAATCTACATAGTTCACAAGGTTTAGTATCTCACCTATTTAAAATATTTTAACAGTGCGATAAACTCCTGCTCACATAAATGGAACTTAATATTGTAATTTTAAATTTATACTGTTACCAACCACTACAGTATAAATTTAAATGTAAATGTAACAAATAGCTAAATAGCAATACTTCATATAAAGTAACAAAAAAAATTGTAACATATTGATTGAACTATATATTACTTATTGTACTCAACAATGTGTCTTCAAATTTAATATTATCCAAGTGTTATCATTTCATACCATCATTTAAAGACTATAAAATGTTAAAAAAATGGTTGAAAATAATGAAGGAATATGTGGTCCGAAGTATTCAAGTATAACAACCTGAGTTACTGTTACATATTGTGAAGCTTTAAGTTATGGAGGCAGAGGAATTACAATACTTTTAAAATGTTCCTTACCCCCTTTGAATAGAAAATATTGACAGAAATAGTATCTTTGTAAACTGCATGGATTTTCAGGAATGAACGTGGGAAGGTTTTAAATAAATATTCTGTTAGATATTTATTTTACTTGTATCAGTCACTAAAAAAATATTTTATTTAAAAGACAAAATAATCATTGCGAGGAACTGTCTCCCTGATGTGATGATACCGAATTTTGAAACAGTAACAATATTTAATAAAGTTACATAAACGAACATTTCAATGTGGAATATCAAACTTGGAATAAAAATTAATTTTGGTTTAATTTGGTTTAGCTTTGACACATTTATAACATAACAAAATCCATTTCAAAATAGTGGTAATGAAAATTTCAAATCATTTTTAACGTTTTTATCTAAAATTTGAAAACTTGCTTTCAGCAATATAATCTCGCGTTTATTGTTTGAAAATTAAAATAGCTGCAATTGAGTTTATTTTTATATTTTCAATCATTAAAATTTAAAATATCCAGTTTAGGCTGATTTTAATGATAATTACTTTCTTGAAGTCAGATTTTCAAAAAATGTCTCAGATAAAGTTCAGAATTACTTATAAAGAATGTAATTGTCTGCCATTTTCAAACAAAAATATTGATTTCACAATGTTACAAATTCATTTAACAAATAGTTACAGCAAAGTCCAAACAAAAGTAAATTTTTGTGCCAAGTTTGTAACATATCTGGTCAAAATTGTGAACAAAAATTTTTAACAACTTAAAACAAATTTTGATCAATGCTTTGGCCCTGGGCCTGGATTTATATAATTTCGCCTAAAATCGTGTGTGTGTGTGTGTGTGTGTGTGTGTGTGTGTATATGAGGGTGGTCTGAAAAGTTTCTGACCTAACAAAGATGTAAGACATTTTTTCAGAATTTTTTTTTATTTTCAACATAGTCCTCTGTCCTCAACATAGTTTCTCTGTCCTCCGAGCGCAATTTTTAGATGAGGGAACAAAATGAAGTCGCTTGGGGCTAGATCTGGTGAGTAAGGCAGGTCAAGCAGTTCAAACCATAATTCATGGATTTTTGCCATGGCAACTACTGAGGTGTGAGACGGTGCGTTGTCTTGGTGAAACAGGATTTCTTTTTCTGAAAATGTGGCCGTTTTTCCGCAAGTTCTGATTTCAGCTTGTCAAGTAATGATGCGTAGTATGCTCCTGTAATGGTTTTTCCTTTTTGAAAATAGTCGATTAAAATAACTCCATGACTATCCCAAAAAACAGTTGCCATCATTAGCCCAGCAGAAAAAACAGTTTTTGCTTTTTTTGGAGCCAGTTCCCCCTTTGCAATCCACTGTTTGGACTGTATTGGGTGTATAATGGTGTATCCAAGTTTCATCTACAGTAATTAATTGGCACCAAAACTGGCATTTAATGCGCCTAAATTGAGCCAACAGAGCATTGGAAATGTTAATTCGAACACGTTTTTGGTCTAACGTGTGCAAACGCGGCACCCAACGCGTGGACAGCTTTCTCATGTCTAAATGTTGATTTAATATGTGACAAACAAATTCTATTGACATGTTCATAACGTCTGCTATTTCTCTCACTTTAATTCGGCAGTCATCTAGCACTATTTGGTGAACTTTGGCGATGTTTTCGTCGGTAGATGCAGTTTTTGGACGTCCCGAACGTTCGTCTCCCAAGCTCTTACAGCCACGTTTAAATTCAGCTGCCCAAAATTTCACTGTGGTAAAAGATGGTGCAGAGTCCCCATATACAGAATCCAACTCATCTTTGATTTGTGTTGGTGTATTGCCTTTCAAAAACAAATATTTAATGACAGCTCGATACTCGATTTTGTCCATTTTCATAAAAATACATCAACTCACTCAAACGACTGTTACATAAGAACTCTTTGTTACGTAACAAATGCCTAAAATGGCTAAAACTTTGGTGAGTAACTGTCAACAGATGAACAACGAAATTCAAGTGCTGCCACCGACGAGTGCTGCTATCTTCATGTTGAGGTCGGAAACTTTTCAGACCACCCTCGTATATATTTTTTTCCCGGCGAAAAACCTTTAAGGTTATTATCTCCCATATATATTAAAGGTTTGTATTCTATTATTGTAATTGACAGTTCATCATGTTGTGCTGAAAGTTTACAAAGCAGAAATTATCTTTAATAGAGACTTTATGGGAAAAGGTTTTCATTTTACTGTTTCATGTTTACTGTTTGCCCGAATATTATGAACAGTAAACACCAAGTAGTGCTGGTCAATTGAGACAGTTCACTTATGCCAACCAAAGATTTTAAATTTATTCTAAAAATAATTGAAGGAGTTAACTTGTGATAAGTACCAACAGAACCAACCTTTGTGTTTGTGTGTTAGTCATCAAAAATGTAATTAGTTGAGTAGATGTATATATAATGGAAAAATACACACTTAAGTGGTTATATTCATCAAAGATGGATAAATCTTTAGAGATTAGGAAAAATTGATTTTATGGATTTAAGTTTCTTAAGATTGGGCAGAGTTTTTTTGACAGCAAAAACAAAATTTTATAATTTTTTATATGATTTTTATGAACATAAATTATATGGTTGTATTTTATTGTAAAATCTAATTTTATGGTTAATATAAATACTACTGTGTCTAAAAGGTTTTTGCTGTATGCTTACAATCTATTACCACATAAAATAGCTACAGGAAAATTAACCTGATATATTACTTTCCTAGATTTTTTTCTTACTTACCGTCATTTTTTATTTTTAGTATAATTCGCTGGCAGACAATCGACAGCATCAAATAATTTTTGTGGTTGTTGTACTTTGGATTTATCAAATTTTATAATATATTCTGTTTTAAAATTGTGTTGTGAACATATAATTGGACGTATTCTATAGATTAAGACGTATGTTTGTTTGAGTTTAAAGATAATTGTCTCCAACAGTTATTTGTGGAAGTACGATTATCTTTTGTATTGATACATTATTTGTTTACTAAATATACTGACCATTTGTTATATAAGTTGTGTTTTACTTATCCCATTTTTGTTATTTTTGGTTTTTTTAAATTTTCTATTGGGAAATGAGTTTGAAACAGCTAATTTGGTAGGTTCCAGATCTGGGAACATTTGTTATATGTGGCTATGTGGATCAGGGACCAGGACGGTCCTTGAAATGTGTTCTGTATGTTCACTGATGCTAACATCTAAAACATATAGGGCTGGCTTGCCCAAATAAGTTAAGCACCAGACAGGCTGCTGTGTCTAAACTTGTGCACTTGACTTTTTTAAACTTGGTCATAGGTTCGAGACTGCAGTTACTACCATATAACTTATCGCTTTTGGGTAACACTGATCTTTCGTTTTTAACTGGCATAAAGTAAGGATATTAAAAAAATTAAATAAAGCAAGGTTTTAATAGGTTCTTAAAATTTTATAATAAGCAGTAATGATTCATTTTTATATTTTCAGTGTAATTCAAAACTTTAAAATACTAATTTTTGCTGATTAATTAGTGAAATCAATTTTTTAAAAGTATTTCTTTGTTGGATTTTTCAAAATAGCCACTTTCGTGGCCCCAATCAAAATTTTGATAGTTAAAACATATTTTGCATGTTTTGAGCTACATCCTGCTGCATACTGTATTTCAGCTTCTTATTTTTGATATTCATTGAAATATTGCTTTGAAATGCTTTTTTTCAAAATAGGCTATAAAAATAAATTTGTGCACTGTCTTGAGATTTAATCTACCTGTATACAAAATTTCAGCTTTATAGCTTTTTGAATGGTAGTCCAGATATATTTCTGTGTTGGAGCATGAAAATAGTTATCATTAAATTTTCAGGGATTAGGGTACTGTAGCTCTAGCGATAGGATAGGGAGCAGTTTGCTACAACCTTTGTAATCATAATTAAAATAAAATAAAATGCAATAAAATCGGTTAGGAATTTCTTTTGTTTTTTTATTAAGTGTAGCCCAGCTTTATCCACTTCTATTTCTGATAATCTGAGGAAAAAACCAAGGAAAATAATATGTTATAAAAAAAAATATTGACAGAATTTCTGATTGTATAAAAACGGACTTATATAGCACGTAAGCATCCAAATAAAACATCTCCCCAGTGCATTCTGTGTTTCAAGAACTGTTATTAAAAAACAACAACAATGAAATAAAAATCTAGATCTTCTAAATTGTCTCTATGTTTTGGGCATATATTAAGATTCATGTCAGGTGTATTACATTAACAATTAGAGACTAATTAAAAACCAACGATCTTGGTTAGTTTTATTTTTTCAATTTATTCAACTATAAATTTCTTTTATTTCAAATACCAAATTTAAAGTTGGTCTAAAAAGTTTGATATCACTGTCTTGAGTTAGAAATGTCCATAATAAGACTACATTTAATTATGTTTTTGTTATTGAAGTCATCGGTATTAGCTCATAGTGTTTTGTGTGATATGCTCAGAGCTTTTATTGTTTTTTTCATTATTTTTAATTTGTCCAGTTCATAAAATAATTTTAGATTTTTAATAATTAAACTTCAGTAACAGCTGAAATTGAGTTGAAAACATCAATCTTGTGAGGTGTATTTGAAATATTCGCAAATATGATTTTAAAACACTTGGTTCACATTCACTTCTCAACATATGGATATGTTGAACTTGGAAAATATGTGGTTCATTTTGCGAGAGTGCAGTTCAGGACGTTGGGCTACCATGAGGGTCAGAGTGGTATTGCACAAATGTCCCAACATTTCTTTTTAAAATGTGACTGATAACTGAGATCTGTGTCTATTTTTAGCAAGTTATTGAAGTTTGATATTACTTTAACATAAACTGCCATTTTTTCCCACACCCAACATCGATTTTAAATATTTTTCACTTTAAAAAATTATGTAAAAGACCACTCCAAAAAATATTTTACTGTAGGGTAAATTTGTTATACTTTATTTTGTTATACTTTATTTTGATATATAATAAACAAAAAACAACATGGTAATTGCAGAGGATAAAAAAAAACAGTTTATAATAAATATGAAAACTCACATTTTAATTTTGTTCATGGCTTGTTTACAAATTAATTAATTTACAGAGTTAAAAACAACTTGATTTATTTGAAAACAGCTTTACTGTTCACACAGTTAAAGAGTTCTGAACTACTTTGTGTCATTGGCAAGAAAATTTATTCAAAGAAATAACTATTATATCATAAATAATAATAAATATCTTAAACTAGATTCCTTATAAACATTAATATGAGAAAATGTTGCCCTGGTGGAGTTCAAACGTTTATGAATTTTGTATTTTTTCACTTGTAATGTGCAGTCAAGTACAAAATTTTTAAAACAGATTACAGTATTACAATTCTTCTTTGTTTACACCTATATTTCTTTTGAAAAAATCGAACGTAACTTAATACTGAATTAGTATAAATGAGATATTTTTAAAATTTTAGTTCAACTAATATTTAAATATGTATCATTACACATTTTCTGAACACATCTCTTACAAAAGTTTTATTTCTATCACAATATATGTGTTTTCCATTAATATTAATATTAGACATTAGAAGTAAAAACAACTTCTTAGAAGAGAATCTCCTATATGTTATCATTCCACCAGAAAATAATATTAAATTCATTAAAATTAACAATATCATTGAATGTATCTAACAATATCCTAACTTATTATTCTAAGTATTTAACTATGCTTTAACAGTAGACCAAAAGGTGTTAAATAAATCAATTATTTTCAAAGTGTTTAAAATAACAATCACATCTTATAAATCTTAGACATCTTTGTTGAGAAAGGTGATCACAAATTCCTCAACTTTATAATCCTAAAGTTAATAAAAGTTTCCACATCAAAGTCAAACTACTATTACATTTATACTAAACTTTCACCCATTATCTGTTGCAATTAGTGTTGTTTTTTTTATTTTTTAAAATTAGAATACAAGAATTATAATTAGTTAGCACCTTTGAAGTTTGTCAACACCTATTAGTCTACAATTAAAATCAAATTCACCACATTACATAAATATTTTGGTTTCAGTTAATTATGGTAAACAATGTTCCTAACTTAAAATTCGAAACAAAATCAATTATAATTATTCAGTAGATTTATAAAGTGTAATGTTCAGTACATACTAAATTAACAAAATTAATAGTTTAGTATTGAAATGTAATGCCATTGATTTCCATATAAAAAAGTACTGTGTTTAAAATCAATGATAATGCCTTTATGTTGTCATGATACAGAGTATATTTCAGTCTACTTAGTCCACCAGTTTATCGCAATACTAACTTATATTTACAAATTACGACAAAATTGATGGTAAAAGATAATATGATTTTGTTTTTAGTGTCTCCAATCTTTCCGTTAAATGCAATTTAAATGAAAACTTAAATTTAATTAAGTAGCTTAAGTTTTTTAAAGTATTCTTAGGTACTCAAAACCTAAGGGCACCATACTTTAAATCTATTATCATTAATGGCTTGATAATAATTTAAAGTAACAAATTTGCTCTGG
Source organism: Callitettix versicolor (assembly GCA_022606455.1). NCBI lineage: Eukaryota > Metazoa > Arthropoda > Insecta > Hemiptera > Cercopidae > Callitettix > Callitettix versicolor. Next base: position 39,264,255 of record CM040183.1, on the reverse strand, counting down.
TCGTTTACACTGAAATCCAAGAATAGTACAAATTATATGTTTTATAATATTTACAGGTATTCTGTTGTAAAGATTTTATTCACCAAAAGTAATTCTTCTATCACCATTAGTAATACAAATAATTTTTTTTATTCACTAGAAAATGCACACTCTTTTTAAATGTACTGTAACACTACATTGTAAATAACTTGCAGTTGCTTTGTGAGATCTAGCAGAATATCAGCACACTTGGCTCACTTAAGGGTGTTACTAAAGTACTTACTTCACTTCGCATCATTTTAGAATTTATTGTGGTTTTGTATTATTTTTGTGCGTTATAGTTGCTTTGTTGTGAAATAATGCAAATGCCTGTTTTTATTGTGAAACTAATTTAAATTTATGATTCGTTTTAAATATTAATAAATACCTTTTATAATTTTTTTTCTTGCCTGTCGCCACTGTAAATATTTAACTCATGCTTATCTCGAATATTGCTGTCATTGGCATTTTCGTCTTTATCTGTAAGAGGCGGCATTATCGGTTTAAAACCACCAAACAACTGTGGCTTAAAATTTTCAATATCAAACTTAGATTCATCATCAGGTTTTTTTGAAAATACTTCAGAATCTGCCTCATCTATTCTTTCATTTTCGTGGTTTACTTGTTCACTCGATGGCCTGACAACACTCCAACCATGACTTTCTGGAGCACTTAAACTCGCTTGGAATGGCGCTTCTAGATCAATTGGTTTTGGTTGGGATGGTGTTTCAGTCACAGCAGTTTCTATTGGTCTGTGATTAGGTGGTCTTTGTTGATGTGTGTGCATCACAGCTGACACTGTAAATTCAGATTCTCCAGAACCTTTGACAACAGATTCGTGGTAACTTGAAGATGGTTTTCGATCTAATAAGTGATCTGTTGTTGGATTAGGTTTTGATGTAGTTCTAGCCAGATTGGTATTTAATGTAACAGAGATGGGTTGATTTTCTTGTAATGGTTTTGATGGGTTATTTTCTTTATTAATATTCGATGCAGGTTTTGCTGTAGTAGTAGGCTTTTTCATCGCAAAAGGCATGTAATCTTGAAGGTAAGGAATTACATTTATTTCGGAATCATGATCTTTCATTTCGTCTTTGTTTGGTATTGCGGTTGGGCTATAAGCATTATAATCTTTTATTCCGTTGTTTCCTGTCACTATTCTTTCTTCTGGAACACTATTTTCATCTGGACGAATAATAGTATAAGGGAATTGATGTTTTATTACTGGTTTAGGAGTCGATTTTGTTTTTAAAATTGGCGTATCTACTCTGTCTCTCCCTGGAATGGGAAAATTTTTGTTCTCATCTAGTGGAAAAGTATCTAAGTCATCTTTCTCCAAGTTTGAAGGAGGAAGAGGTCTTTGTGATCCTCTTATACCTATTACGACACCTCCTTCAGGAGGTTGATTTTTTTTCGTATAGCTAGAACTAGGATAGACTAAAAAAACAGGCCTTTCTTTTTCAGGGCTGGTATTTTTAGAATCTGTAGGATATTCAGGCCTAATAATGGTTCTTCGAGGAGGAATCTGTTGCATCATTTGCAGGGTAGTAACACGAGCATTCGCTTGTGGTCCAGTTCTGTGGTGGACCAAAGGAGCTATAGAAGATTTATCATTTGATAATTTTATTTCTTCATCAATTTCTGACTCTTCATCATTTCTGTTTATTCTTAAGTGCTGTGGTCGAGGTAAAGGGGGTGGTTGTAGTGTATCCAAAGGCTCTCTCGGTCGTTCAACTGGTGGAGATAAATGAACATGATGTTCTGCTTGCCCTACTTTTGCATTTGGTCTAAATTGGGGAAGAATATTTGGAAGACTGTGGCCAGTGCTAGGACCCTCTTGTTTGATTCTATTTAGTCCTGGAAAATGAGGTGGAAGCACAACTTCATGTTTTGGTATTGAATTTTGTGGTTGGACATTATAGAATGTTGGTTTTGAATGAGTCTCCCAATGAGGGCGGGGATATTTATCCACTTGAACTGGTGGGCGAAGTCCTCCTATTGGTGGTTCTACGTGGATTGGTTGTCTTAGACCAGGACGATTTGGTTGATAAGTTTGAATAGGTGGTCTTAATCTTTGTGGTGGAGTGTTTCCACTTATATCAGTTTGTGGGCTTGGTTCTGGATTTTCATCTGGAAATAAAACTTGTCCTATTCCTTGTCCTGGATTAATACTTTGCTCCTCACTTTTGACAGTCTCAGAAGAAGGTACACCTATTGAAAATGAAGTCTGTAAAGAATAGCTAGGGTTTTCTTGATCTGGTGAAACTTTAATGAAATGGTTTTGCACTTTAGATGGTTGTTTAAACTGGCCATGTTGAAGTTTCGGTGGAGGTACATCTATTATTGTAGGTTTTGATGCATACTTTGGCGGAATTACTCCAGTTGGTCTCTGCTGTGGATAAATAACTTCCTCAGGTTTTGGTTCTCGAGTAATTAATGTTTCTGTATTCAATGGATTATTTCCTTGAAAATTTGGTCTTACATTACCAGTTTGTGTAAAAGTCGCACTTTGTTCTTGAGGGGAAATATTAGAAGTAGGAACATGATATGAAGGAAGTTGTGGTTTGTTCAAATTTTGCATTGTTTGAAAGTGATCCTGTATTGGTCTAGTAATGGTGTTTGATTTTGGTGGGCCTGAAAATGTGACGGTTGCATGTTGCCCAGGTACTAATTTTATTGGTTGTTCTTCAGAATAGAAATTTTGTGGAGTATCTGGTCTAGGTGGTTCGATACCTATTATCTTTGGAGGTCCTGATGGATGTTGACTGAATGCTGTGTTCTGATCTTCTGGTAGCCTTTGAAATCCAGGTATTCGAGAAGCATTATAGTTACCATGTTGTTCTGTTTGTTTTTCTTCAAATTCTTTTACATTGTTTACACCCTGTTCGGGTCTGTTAATTAGATGAGAATGTACTGGTCTTCCTCCAGGGCCAAAAATTGGTCTGAATGGTTCTTCAGATAAATGATAGTATTGTTCATTTGGCCTGTAATATTGATTGTGTTGAGTTGTTAATCGTTCTGTTGTGGATGAAACTGATGTTGTTGATGATTGAAGATTTTCTTGAGTTTTTGGCACCTCTGTAGTTGTAGTGCTTGTTACTGTAGTTTTTGATGTTGTTGGTGATGTACCTGGTGTTTCTTGTGTTGAGTAGTAAACATCAAGGGGCAATGAAGTAACAATGCTAACACGTTGTGTCTGCTTACCTTCAGTGGTCACAGAGGGTGTTGGAGTAACGGTGGTACTGAGTGGTGGCCTGTAGGTGGTTATTGGATACTTCACTGTTGTAGTTGTGCTAGTGGTAGGTGGCCTTGTAGTTTCTGGTTCAGCAGGGTGATTTTCAAACTGTTCTTCCATATCGTAATCTGAATAGCTGAACTCTTCAGGGTTTTCATATTCTTCTTCTGGAATCTCTGTTGTAGTTGTAGTTGTTTTTGGAGGTGGAGTCCATCTTACTGTAGTAGTTGGCTTTTGGGTAGTAGAAGTCTGCTGGAATGTATAATAAGACGGTGGCGAATGTGTAGTTGAAGATACATACTTGTGGTTGCTGTAACTAGAACTTCCTGTGCCTTGAATTTTTGTGTTGGCATAAGAACTGGAAATTAATGGGAATTTATCACTAGAACTGTAATGTACAGGAAGATTTAAAAACTGATGCAAATCGGGTGAGACTTTGTAAGGATTTTTAAGGATATCGTTCGGGCGATAGTTGTTTGAAGTAGAAAATGTATCTTTTCTGTCTATCTGTTCTTCTGTGAATTGTTGGTCTGGCTGGATTTCGTCATCATATGCATAATCACCTTCTTCGTATGTTGCTTTAATTTTATCTCTGTTTGATTCTGATGTGAAATCAGTTTCTCTCTCGGTCACTAGTCGGTCAGGAGCTATTGAAGTTGTCTTTTTATTAAAATCAATAGCTCCAGTCAATGGGTCTTTTTCAACAAAGAACGGTTCACCATTGTTAAAAGTATAATAGCCTGGAAGCCGATAATCATACTGTTGTCCGTTTTGAACTGTCATGGCGGGTTGTGGAATCTCTTCTACTTTTGCTTCTTCACTGTCGGTAGCATTCTCCTGAGAGTCTTTGGTGTGCGACAGGATTGGTACTGTGAGTGTAACAGAACAGAAGCTTAGTAGTAGGAACGTACGTGCAGAATTCATTTTCACAATCTGAAACAGAAAGCATGTCTTAACAGTTTATCTTTCATTATAAAAGTTAAGGTACAGTTTCTTAAAGTTAACATTATTTTGTATACTGATTTTGTTAAACCTAATTCAGTTATGTTTATTTAAAAAAAAACAGTTTAAAAAATTGATTTTGCAGAATATATCCGTTTTCTGGTCCTCTGAATCAAATAAATATATACAAAACTTTATCACATTCAATTATTTCCATCAAAAAATCCACTTTGGAAGCTAAGGACAACAAAAATCAGTAATTTTTTAAAATCAGTTCATTAGACTTTGGTCATAAATGAAGATTCATAACTCTACTGAATACTAAATACCGTAATTTGTTCCGTCTCCGGGTACGTGCTTGATGGACTAGCCATTTAAAAAAATTTTTGTGACCTGAAAACAAATAGCCTATATCCAATAAAATAATTTTTTCATACCATTTTTTTTTTGTTCTACAGTAATTTTACCTGAACCATACCCTGTATTTCTTTTGCACAAACAAGCTTGATATGTACGTCTTGGTAAGACCCAGCGCCAAGACATTGATCTTAACCTCTAGATTACTTTTTAAGGCTCATTAAAAAAATTTAATTAATCATATTATGTATATATATGTGTGTGAGGGGGGGCACACGCACATGCAATATTGGTTCGATTTAATTAAAATTTGGCAAAAAATCGATTGTGGTAATAATTTTGACAAGTTCGCAAAATTTGTTCAACAGTTTCAAAATGGTGATCATTTAAAATATTTAAAAATTCCTAACTTATTTGTCTTAAATTTTTTTTTGAAAATCCAATTTCACTATCGTAATAAGCGTTAAAAATTGCATAAATTAGCATTTAGAATTTTCAAATTCCTTTAAAATTAAGGAATTACGGTTTCATTTGCGTATTTTCAATCTAATTTGAAAATTAGCTTCTATTACGTCAGCGAGATAGCTGCGTACCGCAACAATTTGTGATTCACACCCGACCCGTAAATTTTTCTTTATTTCTAATTCAGCATTCTGAGTTGAGTAGTGTATCTATAAATGCGTGACCAACAATTGAACGAAATCCGATCTTTCGGTTTATCTGCGGGAAGCTTCCGAACCGAATTTTTAGGTTAAATCTAAGAGAGTTTGTAGACACACTTTTAACCTATTTAATTGCATTACCACACTTCTTTGAATATAGGCGTGAGAAGATTATTAATTACTTGATGTAGGTGGACAATACGTAATAAGGGAAACGGAAACGCGTGTTTTTATGTAAGCATAACAAGATCAAATAACTGCAAAGGCTGCCTAGCCTACTTCCTATCAATTGTTTGGTGTTTCCGGTAGCGAAGAATCAGGTGTAGCCAATGCCACTATCACTTCAGGAATGCACTTTCTCGGATGGATCTTGCCATGGCAGTGACCTCACACACAGACCTACCTACTTTGCCTATGACAAACTGGGGAAACATTTTTTTCAGCGCATTCCGACACTAAGTGGGTCACACTAAAACTTTGGTAGGAAAGAAAAGTTTTTGTTATTTTGTGGTCGGTTTAAGAGAAACGCGTTTAAACCTTATTTCGTTAAAATTAAAGATTGGTAATACGATATTTACTTTCACATTACACAAAGTGTAAAGGCAGTTTGGTAATCGCAAAAGTCGATCGGTTTTTCAGATTTCCCAAGTTTTTCAATCGTTAATAAGTACTTTTTTGAATAAAACCAGAAATGGTTTACAACATAGTATTTTACTTACAAAATATCCGTTAGTATTATAATGGTACTCTTCAGTCAATATAAAACGTTCGTAAATTGACATAACTACTGTTTTTCGCGTAAATAATTTATCTTTGTTTATATTTTGATGTCGCAAAATTTTTCGCTCTTTGTGGTAATGAGTTGCTCTATTTTGAAGCCATCGGTAGTGGATCGCCCCCTGTTGGTTAAAAATATTGAGCTAAAATACTAAAATACGCACACACACACAACGGAGACTGCTTTATCATTATGTTGTTCAGTCAGCGAGCGTAACTACGCATTATTGTTGTGTAAACAAATGTTTGCCTGATAATGCGTACAGTTCGTTGTTGTTTTGCATTATTACTGCTGTATTAACGTTTTGTAAAATGACTGTTCCTTGACATTGGTGACTATTATTGACAATGAATTGAGAGTGCCGTCATGATAAGACAATTCCGGTAACTTGTAATAATAATAATAGCCGATCCTGAAGCTCGCACGCGCTTGTGTGCGTGTGTGTATATATACATACATACATACATATTATATATATATATATATATATATATACATATACATATATATATATAATTTTGAAGACTTCTCAAAAGGTTATCTAGAGGTCTGGATTTACGCTTATTTTAAGGTTTCCGGATTTGGGTCTTTCCACTTCAACAGCTCATTTTCCAAAGAAATTCACTAATAACAAATAACTTTTTATCTCTCTGAAAATCTGATTTCACTATTGTAATCAGCCTTAACGTTAAGATAAGTTAACATTTTTTCAATGTAATTAAAAAAAATATTTTAAAGTTTGTTTCAATAACATCAGCGAGACAGGTGAATGGCACTGTTATATTATGATTTAGTGGAAACATATGACTACAAGGACGAAATTCGTCCGAACAAAACTTGTAAAAGGAGTATAGATTCATATGTGTTGGACCAAAATGCATTTCAACTGTAAATAGCTGAAAAATACCTCCTTTTCTTCCCTCCCCCTCCTTTCCCGCTCTTGCTTGGAGCCGGGGCCCTGATTTTGTCTCATGTTCGTGTTACGCATCACGTCTAGCCTAATATAACCCGGAACTGTCTACAGGTAAGAATGCAGGCAAGTAATTATTCTTCGTCAGTGAACATGTGTGCCGACCTCGGGTCGAACCCACGGAGCAGAACCCAAAGTGCTTTCTGTTGTTCTCACTATCAACCGGCTTTCCCCGCGCTATTGTGTATCTGTGACTTTGAGGTGATCGTCATCTGTGACCAAAATAACAATCTTTCACGCAATACGATCCTTTGAAGCAAAAATTGAACCGTTGATTGTTTAAATTGAACTGAACTAGGCTTATTGCTAAAAAAATCTACTCTATAAAAAAATCTGCTCTATAAAAATGATACGGTATAACGTTCAACATACAAAATGTTACGTTATTGTGATGGAGATAGTGATCACTAAACAGCTGATTTCATACATCAGCTGTTCCTTCGATAATACTATTTCGGTAATGTTCATCGCCTTTGTATAAACGTAAATAATAATTTATTTGTTGTATTTTAATTATTGCTAATAGGCAGTTAAAATACTTATGTTTGTTGACGGCAAAAAATACTAACAATTAAAGTGTTTATTGTGGTTTAAGCAACAACACATTTGCTAATTGCCGTGAGTTGCTGCAGACTAACACTACGAATGTAATTCAAATGATTGCAGATGTCAATTTTTGGTTGTAGGAGACAGGGTCTCAAGTAATGAAATAAATTAATAGGCACATCAATTAAGGTGATTGTTTTTTACCTGCCAAATTACCAGTATTATTTTTAAATAATTAGAAGGTTATGTCGCACGAGCGACTTCTTGTTAGGTTATGGCTGGGTTATTTCTGTTGCGTGATTCTCTAAAGCCAACGACAAAATTATTCTAAAACTACTCCAATTTTCTATTTTCTCATTACAAAGTACGAAAAGTTTTGTGCTCATAAAAAAGTCAATATTGAAAGATTTTTAAGATCCTTATTGTCCGAAGGTTATTTTTTCATTTACTTTACAACCATAAATTGCTTGTATTTTGTTTTTTTCGTAGATATTTCTGAATCGCGTATTTTTTCTGAAAGTGACAAAAGTTTTTTTTACCGGCAGTTGAGGTGAATAGCTGATGGGTTTAGCGATCCTACCGTAACTCTAGCTTATACTACTCTTACTCATCTACTTAAGACACAAACACACACTCACACACACAGACACACACGCACATACGCACGCACGTACATAGCTTGACTAACTTTAAAGTATAAAACGACCCGTGCTAATGAGTGAATGACACCGGCCTAATGACTTTCCATCTGCAGGGTTCCCATGCATGCAGGGTTCTGTATCTATAGATTCTGTATTCATTGTATAGGCGGACCTCATTTCGCTAGCTACTTGTGGGTGTTTCACACAGTAAGAATTTAAAATAGGACGAGCGGGATCTTACTGCACTACAAAAGGCTGGCCAAATGGAGCAAAATCTCCTAATAAGGTAAAGAAAGACAGACACTGAAAGAGAATTAGCAAAGCAAGCAACTCAATAATGAGCTGGGAAGTCACCAATTAAAAGTGGGATAGTTGCCCATCTTGAATTCTCTCCAAATCTTAGTTTTTAAGAAGAGACTACTCGTATGGCCTTGGAGAAGGCATCTCAACTGAGCATCTCAGGAATAAAGTGGATATAATAGGTCGCAGTGCAGTAGTAACACTAAAATTGATTGGTTAATTCAAGGAAGTTTTGTACCATTTATAACTACTTCTGTGTAAAATTTGATACACTGACTTCTGACGAAAATCTAACGAAGCGGTGCCGAAAAAGGTAAGGCCAATTTTTCAGTGCTTTGAACCGGATTTCCCAGGAAATACACAACTGATTGTGAGAAACGTTTTCGCCCCCATACATTGTACTTGCGTGTTTATCAGACCATATAACACTGATGTGTGTTACTGCGTTAGCCGTAACGTGTCGCCGTCTTGCCGGTCTGTTTGTCAGCGTGGGTCTGTCGAGATGGTGTGCTTATCAGACCCGCGTGTGAACAGGATTTGATATTTAACAAAGAAACACAATCCAAGCTTTAAAACTAATCTTTACAAATTCTGGTTCGAAAGCTAACCAGACAATCTAAGAAACATGATTTCCCAAAATAGGCTTTTGCTCAAATTTTTGTGATACATATAGAATAATTTCGAAAAAAACGAACCGCTGTCACGTTTGACGTAGCCACCAATGTTTTTGGATCTTTTAGAGCTGAGTACCTTTACGTATTTCTTATGGCTATGTATTTGTGAGAAAGTTAGTACATATTCTGTATTATATATTTACTTTTTCCCTATAAGAAGAAAGGAAGTGAGCGCGCACATGTGTAGCAGGTACAGGCACCGTACTGGCCGATTTCGATTAAATTTTGCTTCTATTTTTCAGAATTTTTGATTTTAAGGTTTATTCGCCACGACAGTTTTTAATAATTATAAATAAACGATATAAAAACATTAAAGAAACTTTTTTCACAATTATTTCCTCGGTTCATATGTTATCAAAACCGTTTCATCAGATTTTGCCTAAGTTTTGATCGTTTATAAAGACTCAAACGCAAATTAATGTACTAAATTTGAAATAAAAGAAAATTAAGTTACATTTCGAAGAAAAAAATTAAAAAACAAAGTTTTTTTTATGTTTAACGTCCGACTGTTGTGCACACTTGGGCTAATGCAGACGATGGGATGATTTATAGCGTGTGAAAATGCCAAGCCCTGGCCGGAAATCGAACCCGGGTCCTCGGGATGAAAGCCCAGTACGCTATCAACTAGGCCACCGAGGCGGCTTAAAAAAAAAACAGACGTCATTGGCAAGGGTTTATTTTGTTTACCCCCGATTTTTATTATCGAAAGAAAATTTCTTTATTTCAATTTTCCTACAACTACGATTTTGAAAAATTTAGTCCACTTTACAGAGTTTTTTGTTAGCTTCTGAGTTTATTGAGTAAATAATGATCTCTAGTTTAGTTTCTGTGGCCTTAAGGCCCTTTTAAATAATTGTGCGTGAGAATGCATATAGAATTATTTACGCAGTTTTTTTACTATTCGAAGTCTGTATGTAGATAATGTAAATTTTAGGTTCTTATGAACCATTGAACAATTTTTGAAGACTTATTTGATTTGCTGTATTTTCAGGTTATATCCTACAAGTGTACAATATTATGAAAAATGCATATGAATAATACAGTATTTTTGTATGAAAATCGAAGATAAAATGCTGAAAATGAGAAAAACCTAATAGGTTATGTAACACTGGCCATGCCTTATGTTGTTCGTTATGTTTTCAGGTAAGACAGTTTCTTTTAGATACATATCCTAACAATCGCGGCTATCAGCTGACGTGATACAAGCTAATTTCTAGAAAGAAATAAAGTCGCCGCAATTTTCAAACGCTTGAACGGATTTTTCTGGTTGAGGAATTTGTCCGAGCTATTGTAATAAATTTGTATGCCAACTTTAAATTAGGCTGTGAATATAAGTAATACACGTTTTTTATACTTATGGACTTTATTTGACCTAAGTTTGATCAACATTGTTAGAATCTATTTTGAAAAAAATCTGATTTTTGTAGTTCTTTTGACAAAAAGATTCATTCATTTTTTTAAAATGAAAAAGTTGTTTCGAAAATGAGCAAACCAAACATAGTCTACACGATATATTTAATCGAAATAGCTAAATTCGTTCAGTCGCGAGCGATGCGCAAAGATATCGCTTGCACACGATTTGGCTTTGGGTATTGACAGATCCGTCAAAATCTCACAATCAAAATCATTTCTCACGAAGGCTAGCGATAAGGTAAAAAAACAGGAAATAAAAGTTTCAATGAAATAGAATAACGGGCCTTTTTGCAATTAGATAAAAGTTAAACTAAACTCTGCTATTATCTCCACATTGATTGCCTCACAATTATCCATAGAACTGTTATAATTATTATGCGTTGGGTTACTGGCTACTTGAGTTTTTGCAGTTTAACGTCCGCCCAAGTATATAATTTGGTACTGTTAAGTTGGTAACATTTTCCAATTAGGCACATAATAATTGCAGTTGTCAGGTTGGTATCGATGACCTTAACACGGAAATGTGTAGTGTTTTTTATTTCATCAATGTGAAGTCTGTAGAAAGTATAAGAATCGTAGTAAAATCGATTTTGAGATTTTTGTAGATAGTCCTAACTCAAGAGTTACAGCCGTGTTGAAAAAAATTGTCAACACTAAACGACCGTGTGGGGAGCGGCCTAACTGGTTTAGGGTAAGTAAGCCTGTTGTCCCTTCTCCCTGATTTCTTGCATGGGCTCTTGTAGTGACACCTACATTTTTAACTTCAACATTTTCTAGTTTGAAATTATGTTTATTTTCAACTCTTGTTTTATTTCAGCGTTAGTTTGGCGTAAACATTTCGTGTAAACAAGTTACTTGCCGAGCGTTGATCGGGCAATTCAGATGTAAGCAGTAATTTTCTTCTTATTTTGAACGCAATTTCATCAAGAAGTACAAAATTATTATTCAATTAGTGAGGGAGGGGATGAGGAGGTATTTTTTTGAATATAAGTTTTGCATCAAGTGTGCAGAATTTCATAAAGCTACGAACAGAAATGTAGGTTTGTATAAGAAACACATATGCAAATACTTTTCTTCATAATAATATAAAGATATCCCGGAGTATTCTTGCCTCTTCCCAATTGAATTTGTAGTTATGAGGTCAGTTTCTCGCACTTAGCTGAATATAAAGGAAGTCGACTTCTACAAAATACTATTTGTTTCATTCACGTAGTGGAATCAGTGATCTTAAACAGAACATAGATTTTGTTGCACAAGCTGTTTACATCGTACAGTGGGAAAGTCCAGGCAGCTCGCAGCTCTGAACACCACACGTGCCGTTATACCCGTCAAGACTGTGTATCGCACGATATTCACTCAGACATCGAGGCACTTCGGAACTCGCTAGACTAGTAAGTGACCGGTCTTTAGATAGAATACAGACTATGGTTGGGATTGACAATCAGCTATCCGTCACTGATGGAATCCGGTTGGAAATCAGCATAAAATGAAGGTAGACGACCTCCCTTGAGGCCTACAGTGATGTGAACCGCGGAAACATTTACATAGGCCGGGGCAACAGTTAGAATAGTTCCAGCTGCACAGGTTGTGTACAGATACGATGTGTAAGGAAATTAGACTGCAGTTGTCTAAGTGAAAATAAATAGCTCAAAAATTAAACAACACTTTTACAGTCAATTATTTCCATAAATTATTCAGTTATTACTGACGAAAACAGGCTAATTACTTAAAATCGGTTTGTCAGATTTTGGTAACGTGTATGAAGATTCATAACTGAAAGTCATTGCACTAAATTTGTAATACAACAAATTTAGGTTGTCATACGACTTATTTAAACACGATACGAGAGTAGGCCTACCTGAATCGAAAAAACTACCCCCGATGAAAGTTAGGATTCGATTTTTTTAAATATAGGGTACTACCGAATCGTAAATTGTTTACTTCAAATTTGATTCACAGATTTGAGTTGTGAGCACAATCTCATAACCGTCCCCGAGAAGTTAGGCCCGTTGTCCAGATTATTCGATGGTCCCGAACTGGTTTGCACGTTTCGTTTTAGGTACACTTAGAGAAAATTGGTCAAAGTAGAATAGGTCTCGGATCCGGGTCTTACCAAACGTTATTTTCCTACGGGTTGCGCTAAAAAATTATTTGAAAATTACAAACTTTGTTTTTTTAATGAAATAAATGTGCAAAATGATAATAGCATAAAGAAGTTAATTGTCTAGCAGAATATGTTCCAAAATTGCAGCCTTCTAACTCTTAAATAATCTCTGCACTCAGCTGTATCACTAACGTCATAATTTTGGGGAATTTCCAAAATTATTAACCCTTATTATTTTTAAAATTATGATTTCACCGCCATAATCATCATTCAAATCTGCATGTATTATTATTTTTATTTTTTCAAATTACAATGAAAATGCGAAAATAAACCCTGACCACCGTCAAAACATTACTTAATGTTTGACTGATTTTTAAATAAAAAATGCTAATGTATGCAGTTTTTAATGCTGATTACGTTAATTAATTCCTAAAAAGTTACGAATTTTTAGAGATTTTAAATGGTCGTCATTTTGAAACTATTTAACTAATTTTGCTGGTTAACGATTTTGTTCAAGCTAATATTGAATATAAACATACTAGAACCATTACCTTTATGACAACTTTGTTAACGCTTGTTGCTGGTGGCATCTTGCTGCACAGAGTTCAAAAAGTTAAATAAATGGATAATAGTACTGTATATTTTCTCAAACGTTTCCACCCTCTGTCCTTGCAGCATTCAGCGTTCGTAGTGGCAGGTAGTCCAATTACTTGGACTTTATTAGCTAATAAATAGCTTTTTATAATGTGCTGTACTTCTAGTCCGTTATATTCAATGCTATTACCATAAAAGTGATATAGTGGTCAGAATCGGTGCTCATTTCAAGACCCTGGGTCTGGGTCTTACCATGATGGTGCTCTAATGTCTCACTTTTCCAATGAAAATTCGTTAAAAAAGTTTTTTTTATCTTACACTGTTTATAAAATCGCTCGTAATCGAAAATTGCTTAAAATATTTAAAATTCTCAAATCAGATTGATATGCACTCGACCCTGTGCCAAGTCTAAATGCAGTACGATTATTTTCGGCTAGTTAATTGAAGATTACGGGATTGTTTCGAAAGTCATCGGCTTTCCCTTTTCGTATCTTTGTCTTCTGTCGGTGTCAGGAGTGCAGAAGCAACAGTTTGTACAAAGGCAGGTCGTATTCAGGTCTCAGTGGGTGCTGAGGCGCTGAAGAGGGAGGGGGTAACGGGACACAGATTGGGCGGCAGTCAACGACCTCTGTCCCGTACTATGACCTTGACCTTGACCTACATCGCCCGGTAATCATTGTTACACTCGCCTAATAACAGACCGGAGAGCTGTTGAAAGTAAACAGTTTGCACAGTGTTAAAACTTAAATAATCGCGGCACGCAGCTGACTCGCTGACGCTATAGAAGCGAATTTTCAAAGTATTTTTCTTTATTGTTACCCTTCTTGAAATTATGATTTCACCATAAAAAGGAGTAATATATGCATATTGCACATATGCATATATTAGCACTTAACACTTTCAAATCGCATTGCAAATACGAAAATAAACCCTGACCGCCGTTAAATGTCAAAGCATTTTTAAAATTAAAAACTCTAATTTATGTAGTTTTTAATACTGATTAGCCGCCTAGGTGGTCTAGTGGATAGCGTACTAGGCTTTCACCCCGAGGATCCGGGTTCGATTCCCGGCCAGGGCTTGGCATTTTCATACGCTATAAATCATCCCATCGTCTGCATTAGCCCAAGTGTGCACAACAGTCGGACGTTAAAACACAAAAAAAAAAAAAAATTAATAAGAATACGTCTGCGTTCAAGGTTTATGGCAGTATTTTAAATCAAAATTTTAAATTTTAAAATGGTGATTTCAATACTGATCTCATCGTTGAAGTAAATACGACCGGACGTTTTGAGCTACTCTTTTGTCTGCATTGCGCATTCGTCTAAAAACTATGTTACTGAAACTTGATTATACTTTCATAAGGTAAACAAACATGTTTCAGACATTGTACTGTATTTCGGTAAAAGTAGAATCGTAACTCCCTGCTGTCTTATTGATGTGATAGAAGTGAATTTCCAAAAGTTTTTCTTTTATCTCATCCATTTTGAAATTATTATATTACCATTACAATCGGCATTAAAATCTATATATATATATATATATATATGTTAACATACTGATTTCAATAGTGGAATCACATTTAAAAAAAATTAATACAAAAGTTATAAATGTTTAAAAACTTGAAACGGCCGCCATTTTGAAACTGTTAAACGAATTTTGCTGGTTAACGGACTTATCCAAGCTATTACCATAATCGAATTATGTGTTAAGTATGAATCGAAATGGACCCAAAATTGCGAACGTGAGGGTGCTAAAACACACACACACACACACATATATATATATATATATATATATATATATATATATATATATATATATATATAAATTTTAACGACCATTCAAAAAGTGAGGGTCGGTGCTCATTTCAAGGTCCCTCCAACAGCTCATATTTTCTAAAGGAAATTTGCTAATTAAATTTTTATCTTACATGGTCACTGAATTGTATAAGTTTAGACTACTCTAGATTTGTTTAATTAATGTTAAAGTTACAATGGCAAACGTTTATTATAGTCAAGCTAGAAAGTCTAATAGATTTAATAACGTTAATTAAATATTCGAAGCACGCAGCTGACTCGCTGACGTGATGGAACAAATTTCCAAATAGATTGTTTTTGTTATGTTGTTTTTGAAATTCTGGTTTGACATCATAATCAGTACTAAAATATCTATCTATCTATCTATCTATATATTGTAATTCTATTACATTGAAAATACGAAATTGAACTCTTGCCGCCGTCAAATTAAAATTTTACAATTTTAACTGATTTTGAAAATTCAGAATGCAAATTCATGCAGTTTGTTGCGTTCATTACGATAGTGGAATCAGATCTATAAAAATTATATTAAACAATTTATTAACTTTTTAATTGCCACCATTTTGAAACTGTTGAACGGTATTACTGGGTCGTGAACTAGTCCAGCCTATTACCAAAATCGATTTTTGTGGTTTAAATCGAATCGGACCACAATAGCGAACATAAGCGTGGATTTGAAAAATATTTTTGAGAAATTACAAAATGTTTCCGAGATATGAACACAACAAACCTTCATGACAAAATTGTTTAGTCTTCAGTAAGAGCCATTTTTTTAACAGGAGGCGTATACATTCATTCAAAAGCGATTGTTTTACAATCATAGTATACTTCTTTATTCTTTTTATTGTTATAAAGTAATTTACTGAATGCACAATACTAAATCCAGGTGACCTTAACTCCAAAACGGAAACGAAGTCGCGAATCTTGTAATTATTCGTTGTAATCATAACGTTGTATTATTCGAAATTTTATATGTCAGGTTAATAGAGCAAACCCATTGAGCGGCAAGTAGGAAGGAAAAAACAAACAATACATTGATGTGAGGAAAACAAAGAAACGGCCTGGTCACCCAGTAAACACAACACCATGACGATGGCGGTCCACGGAGCGGAAACTTTCGTTTTTATTAACCACAGAAAAGCTTTGCATGCCGAGGCGACCTCGGTCGTACGTGCCTTCCGATGCCTCGCATTCTTAACGGTGGTCTGCAACCTTCATTGGCGGTAAAGGAAGAGTGAGTCGGCAGTCGGAGGATTAGCGATGCACGTAATTTTACTGGAAAATCATGAGTTAGTGGGTTTTAATACGGGGTTAGTAGACTATACAAGGTGTGGGGGATACGTTACAAATCTGCGTAATAGATAATCGCAGTTTCCATTTGTCTCGTTGACGTGATAATAGCGCTGCATAAAATTATATTGGAAATGCAATACTGAACCCAGACGGGCTTTAGGTATGTTCAATGAATTTTGAAAATATAAAAATGGTTATTTTTCAGATTTTAACGTCGGTTATGATGATGAAATCAGACTTTCAGCGGATTTTACTGGGTCACTTGTCCTCGGTTCGGAGGAAAAATCTGTTAGGGTAAAATATTAAGGGTAATTTATTTTGTATTAATCTAGTGAGGAGTATCGGAAGGAACTAGACGTGGAACTGGTTCTGTTGCATAGTTTCTGCACAGACTTAATTTTCAGCAGCCATACCTCTTACATGTCAAGTTTTCATGGCCTTCTATATTGTTAAGACGTTAGATAGTTTGAATCGAAACAAAAAAAGAATTTCATTTCAAGATTTTTTGATATTTTACGTGTTTTTGTATTTATGAATCTCAACAAAAGCGGAAATTTATCAACAACTGCCGAAGCAAATATTTTGATGACATAGTCGTTCTGAGAAAGTTTATAATGTTTTCACAGTCGAGTGATTTTCCACTATACAAGTCAATTTAGCTGTGCTAATTAGAATTTATTTTCGGCTTGATTTGACAACACTGTTACAACATTCCGACATTCGAGGCTATAATTAAATTCTACTTAACAGTTATAAAAAGATATTTACAATTTTTTGAGAAACAAAGACATTTTCAATAACAATACGACAAAGACTTTTTGATATTGTGTAATGGAAATTAATTGTCATTGTCAATGAAGTGGCAATAACGCGTACTCTTCAATCGCGCATAACCTGAGGCTGAAAGTCGCATTTGTTGTATTAATAGATATTATAAAGCAACATTCAAGGCTGTTTAAAACTTAATCACTCTATAATCAAACGTCTAAAACACAATTTAAAATTTCAAAATGCATCAACAAATTATAAGTCAGTTTTAATACCTTTACCCAGCAGGGGGTGCAGACTAGCTGCACCTATTGAGAGGATTTAGATGTCCTTCGCGGTACCCGAGTCTAACACACACTTACACTTACAACACTGCACTTACGACTTTAACATTTTACACTCACACTTACATTTAAGGAGGCGATAATAGCCTCAATGTGCTGTTCTATTTAAAAAAAATTAATATCTTTACAATTTGTGAACACTTAATATCAGCGTATCCGAGGTGGTTAAAACACCGGTCAATCTGCTGCGTCTCCGAGCTTGCGCACCGCAAGGTCGTTGGATCGAGACTGGTTTTACTGCCGTAAGCACAACAAATTAAATTATTTATTAAAGTGTAAATGAAACACATGCAAACAAGACGTATGTATTTTTAATTTCCCAACAAAATACAGGTCGGAAGATACGTAGGTTTTTTTTTTAGTTTCCGGCGAAAAACCGATGTAGGGTCTACAAAACAAGGGGGACGATTAAGGTCAGGGTATTCGAATTGTATTCGTATTTTATACTATTAAATTCCCATTTTTTTATTCACTCTCAACCAGTAATTTTAAAAATTTTCGAATTTCTAATTTGTTGTCTTAAGTTATGTCTACAAAATATAGTCTAACAAATATCTAATAAACCTATTTCAGTATTTCCCGAAGTTTATTGTCAGTGTGTTCGGAACGGACATTTTGGAGATATAGGAAAACAAACGTTTTGTTTGTGCATTTAACAACAACAAAACGTTCTCAGAAGATCACACATTGTAAGGACGGGTTTGGCAATCCCGAGGTGCTCTAGCTGGATCTAACCTTTCTTCGACTATCTGCTCTTGGGTGGGATCCCTTTATCCGAAGCCACTGTGGAACAGCGTACGCAGAAGGCTGCACGGGTAAGGGGGAGTACGCGGACTGTGGATACTAACCGATTCAGGTTTACTCTAGCTTTCCTTATGCATGAGGGGCTCTGTATGGCCACATTTTACTTGTAAGACTTTGAAGGCTAGAAAGAAATCTTCAAAGTCCAGAACATCCTGAGGAACTGGCATTAGTAGAACTGGGGAGTGAAAATAGCATGGAAAGATGGAAACTGGGGCTATCCAAGAACCCAAGCAGTGTTACAGTAGACTGTAGGGATGCTAGGGAGTAGGAGAGTAGACCTACTCATCATGCAATGGAAGAAGTGAAGCAAGAGTTTATCTCAAATCAGACGGACATCGGAAGTGCAAAAGCACAAACTGAGAAGAAAGGAAATATTAGCATAGAGGCTTCAAATTAACCATAGAACATAGAAGCAGAAGACCTCTTAGGTATCAAAACTTGAGTATGGGAAACACAACCCTTATAGGGCGGCGATGACAGGGCTGACAGGAACAGCAGGGAACATTAACATCCTGAGCAGAAGGCAAGTCAGGAACACTGTTGCCAGAAGGAAGTCTGAGCACTGATGTGCGAGGATGCATCAGAATGTATCGCGGAGAAACCTGCAGACCACATAATCTATAATTGTGTGAAACCAGTGTACACATCATTTTTCTACATAAACATATAAATGCAATGTTTGTTTACATTTACAAAAGGATAAAACACAAGAATAGGTTTTGGAAGCGCAGACAAGATATTCCCATTAACATTCCACAGACAGAAATGTAACTGGTGAAAACCAATCTTAAGTAAGTGGTTAACTTTTAACACACAAAAAACAAGGAAGAAGGAAAGTCAGTTATCAGAGGTTCATTTTAGGTTCTGTGATAAAGCTACCTTCTTAGTTTTAGGGAACAATTTACGAAACGAGTAAAAGATAAAATAAAAAGTTTCGTTCACAAAATGGCCACGTTCAGAACAGTATCTCTGCTGACAGTATCAGATAAAGGTCGTGAGGTATGCAATGAAATTACTGCAGAAATGCGCAGTGGACTGAAGCAGCAGTGCGCATGCGTTGTGTCGTCCCTCCTCTCTACCGATATCAGCTGATTTTTGTTTAGTTTTTGTAACAAGACTGTATACTTTTCTAAAAACATTAGCTATTAACTGTTACAGAAAGTTTACAGTGTTAAGAAATATTACAATTCTTTATGACATATCTAACAAACAAGATTTTAAATCGTTCATAACTTTGTCACAACAGAACGCAGATAAATTATCTTAATACTGTTGTATACACGAATGCAAATAATCGTGTGTAAAAAATATATAAAGAATATTTCCATTCAGATTTCACTATCAAAAATTATTTCTGGAGCTATCAATCTATTCTTTAAAATTTAGGTGACGCACGCAAATATTTAAGGTACCAAACGTGAGGATAAAGAAATTTACTGTTCCAGAGTGAATGGAGCAAACACTTTGGTCGTTTTTTCCTGATTTCGTCACTCCGCTAATTTCTTTGGTCTCAGATATGTTGCACTGACTTCAGTAAAAACTGTGAGTAAAATCTGACAAACAGATTTCAGTAAATTACGCATATTTTTGTTTTGTTTTTGTGACCTTAAAGGCAATCTGACTAAACATTGTTACCCTATAACTGTTGTTAACATAAATCCTGAACGAAGTTAGGATTATTTTAAAATTTACAAACCGAATCGTAAAACATAAAAGCGAAAAAACAATACAAATATGAAATATTACTTTGTTTATAGTTGTATTAGGGTAATTACAGCGGAATATTTGCATTTATTAAATACAATGTTAAAACTTCCATCAAACACTATGTGTACAAAAACAGTCACAACAATCTTACCGTCAATGTTGGTCGTATGTAGCTTAATTCGATTTCTAGTTGTTTTATTTTGGGTGATTTCAGCCTCTTAGTGAGTGTGACAGAGTTTGTAGAACGTTTTTGCAAAGCTGTTTGCTTATCGAAGTTATCATGTGGTCGATAATTAAGGGCCGTTAGGTTATGATTATGTGAGTGGGTGCCTAGTGCCTAGCTCATTGTTTGACGACCGTTACACTTTACATTCAAGGCAGCTACCTCTTCTACCTCTACCTCTAGGCTACCTTTAGCTTCTAGCTTCTAGTATGTCGTGGTGCCGTTATTTGTCCTGTGTCTAATGACTCGGTCTTACCATTATACATGACGTATGCAAAACACGATCTTCAAATTGTTTTGACGAACTAGTTCACCGGACGCGGAAGCCTACTTGATGTACCATGTTCGGCATAGTTAGCCTAAAACGTTTACGAAGTCACAGTAATTAAATAAAACTTGCAACTAGTTGGAACTCTTTTAGAAACGAGACTATTCTCAAGATGTGTTTTTGATGTTTCAAAAGTGCATATTGCCTGAAACATTATGTTATGCTGAAATAGTGTTGGAAACAATCTTATAGACATTTAAAAAATACGTTAGGATAGGGATAACGTTGGCAACAATGTTGGATATATTAACAATATTTATGATAGTGTTGGCAACAACGTTACAGCTGATGACAATAATGGTCGAATAGTGTTGGCAACAGTGTCGGAGATGTTAACAATAAGGCTATGATATATTTTTGACTATTTTTCTAAATCTAGTGTTTGATGGAAGTTTTTATCATTTTATTTAATAAATGCAAAATATTCCACTGTAATTAGCCGTATACAACTATAAACGAAGTAATATTTCATATTGTTATTGTTTTTTTCGCTTTAACCTATTTTACAGATGTTAACAATAAGTTTCGGGTAGTGTTGGAAACAATGTTGGATATGTTAACAATAAGGCTATGATATTGTTGGCAACAGTGTTACAGCTGATGCCAATGATTATCAAATAGTGTTGGCAACAATGTCAGAGATGTTAACAATAAGGCTATGATAGTGTTGGCAACAATTTTAGAGATGTCAACAAGGTAATAATTGTTGGCAAAAATGTTGCGGATAATGTTGGCGATGATTTTGATAATGCTCTCGACAATGTTAATAACATTTTTTGACAATAATAACGGGTACACTGTTGGGAATAATTTTGTCATTGGGGAAATATTGGTAACAAAAGAAGTAATTATTGAGATATCAACAATAAAGATGGAGAAATATTGATAACAATGCTGTATATAATGTTAGTAAAAGTGTTTTTGGCTACAATGATAGCAAAGTTCGGAAAAATATAGCCAACATTGGCGATAATATTGGTAAAAAAAGTGATTCAGGTTTCAACGAAGGATGAAGATAGTGTTTGCAACAATGTTGGTAAAATACCAACATTGTTTGTGATAATGTTGATAAATATTCTGTGAATAATGTTACTGAATATTTTGCTATAATATTAGCAACAAGGTTGAAAATAATGTATGCCAGTTGTAGCATAACATCGGCAATAATGTTGTAGCTCGTTTTGGCGTTAATAAGTAATAATAAATGAAATATTAGTCTGTCCTATATTCCAGTATCTTTTCCCAAAATCTAAAAAAACAATGATTTTTTTAAAAACCCGTACAAAATATTTTAAAACACCCTATCATAGATTGGTAACCTTTTTTAGAGACTGTACAATAGGATTGTTAGATTTAGTTGCTTCCTTGTATCTTTAACTAACTTAAAACGTATAATTTTTTTGTAGTTTACACTTTAGCCAATATCGTAAACAGGAAAAATATTACTTTGTTTATAAGTTTACAGCTTATATCAATTGATTTCAATGGAGGGTTTGGAAAGTTTCCTGATTTAACTATAACGCTATCGTTCTTAATCCACTATTAAAGTCTCTACTACGTAGCACGTCCAGAGTAATTCTAAAAAAATTAAATAATTATTAACTAAAGAGTTTTAAGAAATCAATTCCATTGGGAATATTCAAATTGAACGACCCTGCCTGCTTCGTGGGCCAATCCGGCTCGTTCTTTTACCAACGTGATCTTGACTTTTACTATCTTCTCGCAGTTGCACGTTTCAAGACAGTTTCTATACCTATTTGATCCGATTAAGTTTAAATTTATACAAAATATATTAGTAATGGAAAATGCAAATACGGTACAAGTTTTATAACAATCATATAATTATAACAAGCGATATTGACGTTCGTAGGAATGTTGTCATACAGACAGGGAACCAAAAATGTTAACATGTTCTACAACAAATTTTAATACAAATCTGTATATTTTTTAATTTTGGTATTTAAGAGCAACATTTTATCAAAACCGTTACATCAGTTTTTTAAAACATTTTAAAGATTTTTTGCAAAAAAATAATTTGATTTTTTTAATGGTGGTTTTGAAATATAACGAAATACTACAACTACATTCCAAAATTTTAACAAATTAAGTCCAGTTCATTTGTCAATCGCAATGGGCACTTTTTGCACGACTTTCGTTTTGAAACATTTTTTTGGCCAAAAAACCATTAAAAGTTAAACAAAAATGAAAATAACTTTTAAGCAGAAAAACAAAACTTGTAAGTCTTAATCAATCCAAAAATCCCCAGGCTATCGATAATTTAAAAATCGGTTTATCATATTTTGCTTAAATTTGTGGTTATGTATGAAAATTCGTAATTCAAGTCATTGTACCAAAATATAAATACACATTTACGGTTTGAAAGTAACTTTAAAAAATCCAAATTATTCTCTGAGCACCGTCATTTTTGGGGAACGCATTTGTTTTGGTACTTTAGGATTAAATGTGAACAAAACTTAATCGAAATCGTTGGAGCCGATTCTTTTTTTTTCTATTTTGTGAGATTTTCATCAAAAAGAGTTTCAAAACTTATAATACTGACAAAATTTTATAATGAAACCGAAAATTTACAAGCCAAATTTCAACATAATCTTCAAATTCGTTTGGTCTCCAGCGATGGGCACAGACAAACATTTACAAAATTATATACACTAACGTATATACGAACAGACACAAACACACACACACACACACACACACACTGCTTTATACAAGTAAAAACCACTTTTTTGGAATCAAGGGATTTTGATCAATGAAGTGAATATTAAGATGTTTTTTGCTATCTCCATACTGTCTTATAATACTTCTTATGGTTAAAAAGTAAATAATTTTTCAAACTTGAAAGTAATTTCTTGAAAGCAGTATTTTAATAAAACCGTTTAAATTTTATTTATAATAGTAATAAACACTTCGCCATTAGAAATTATTAAAAAAAAAGATATACATTTTAATTCATATTTGAAGTTATATATTATAATAATACTTACATAATTATCAGCAACAAGTATAATAAGTCCTCATCACACAAATCTACTGATTGTTGTGGCCTAATGTCACACGGAACTGCAGCACGCGATAAGCGAATAATCACTGAACTCTGAAGGTCTGTCTCTCTGGAACTGACGAAACACTGCTGACGAACAGTTATGCCGAAGGCCCACTCTGCAGCCATCTCGGTTATTTTTTCGTCGACCTAGATGGCTCACTTTACTCCCACCCCACCTTTAGCTCGATCGCGTCAAAATGCATCTGGAACATGGAAACGTGCAGAGAACAGAGCAAAGAAAGTGGACGGTGGTATCTAGGCCTACCTACCAACTACTAACGTCTCAGCGCGCTTGTACATAACACGCAGAAAGTATGGCAATACTTAAAAATGCAGTATGAACATTTTGATTAATCCATTTTTATGTCAAAAAGTACATATGTGGAACCCGGGGAGTTACCAGAAGCGAAGCTTTTGTTAATGATATTTTTGCTGAAATATAATTAGTTTGAAGATATGTTTACATTTTAGTTGTTTGGTTTAAATAAATAAATACGTAAACCTAGCTTAGATATTACTCACAGTAATTATAGAAGTGGATCAGTTTCTTTATATTCATTCGTAACGATCAGCTGATTTCATTGAACAGCTGATAGGCTATAATAAGTTTCAGGTTATGTTGTTAAAAACCAGCAATATTAACAACAATTTTTATAAATGTTTATATATTAATTTAATTTCCAATGTATTATGAACGGTTACAACGTGCACGTGTTCTTCAACTAAGGAAAAATACCGAAACCAAAGCAAACACGTTTTCATATAATACGCGTGTACTGATATGGAAAAGAAGGAAGAAAAAGAAAGAGGCAGAAATAGAGAGACGAAATTGTTTTGCTCGTTCCATATTTCCGTTACATTCTTCTGTTCGATAGACTTTTTCTATTCAGACCTCTCGTCAAAGCTAACATTAAAAGTTTCGCTTCAGTAAGTTCACAACGTGGGGTTGGTTTGTTGTTTGCTCTCTCTCTCTCTCTCTCTCTCTCTCTCTCTCTCTCTCTCTCTCTCTCTCTCTCTCTCTCTCTCTCTCTCTCTGTGCACGCGTGCGCTCGATAAAAAACTGTCTATCTTACATTAAAAGCTTCCACGACCGGAGCAAAACGCATGACAAAACCCCAATGGCGTTCTATTAAATTGTTACATTGATTTCAGTCGCGTATTTTTCAGGTTATATATACGACGAGAATAACGAAAATAATGAACCGATTTTTCAAGTTTTCATCCACAGCTGCTGGACTGGGTTTTGTTTCGGGAAGGTAACTGAACTCGTAAATTTTATTAGGGTGTTTGGAAGACTAAAGATTCTTCAATATTTTTAGAGCCGATTTAGAGCGATTTTTGTTGACGTTTAAGAGTTTTTACCCCAAAAAAGGGCTTGCAATCTAGCTGGCTTGAGTTAGGGGTAAACAATACATCTATCAAAATTTTAAAACCGATTTTTTTTGTACATTCCTAAATACGTATAATTTACATACGAAATTTTTGAAATAAATTAGTCTAAAGGTAAAAAGATTACAACTGTTTCATGTTTATCGATTATCAAGATGAGATCCAGACTAACATCCAGACTAAGACGATACAATACACATCCTAACCTCTAGAATCTAGAACACGTTTTGTGGAGTCTAGAACATTTTTGTGTAATAGCAGCTAGCGTTCTTTGGTTCAACTTGACAGACAAACTGATTTTGTTAATATTAGTTCAGACAAGTAGCTGTGTTATGCAGCAACGTTTTTAAAAACCACAAAACTATTTACTTTTATAATCACTCAAAATCTAATTTCATCATAGTGATCAGCACTAAATCTGTGTAAATTAACATTTGAAAATTCATTAAATTACGAAAATGAATCCAACGACGGTCAAGGTTCTTTTCGGGTAAGTTTCAATCAATGTTTCCTGTATTAGACGTAGAAATATATACGCAACTAGTAGTATTCGCATGGCATTGACCGTGAAAAAAAATAATCTGAAAAAATAAATTACAATGGTTCTCTTTTTGTTTCTAAAGTAAAATAGTTTTAAAAAAACGCTAGATAATGTCAAGTGTAATTTTTGGCTAAGTATTAATTAATTTATTAATACAGGTTATTTATAAGCATGCATTAAGAATGACAATACTTATTATTAATTGTTAATAAACTAGTCACAATATATTGTAAAATCCTACTTTTTATATAATTTCGTATTTACTCTTTTAAAAAATGCTCTTAGCTTCACTCATTCAGAGATCACAGATATACATGTTTTCTCACTGAGTAGTGTAATTGACAAGGAAAGTCTTTTAAGTAACATTTTGCTGGTAAGGGTAGATCATGAAATGGCATCTGTCACATTTATACTTCTACATGGAGTCACTAGGTTAAAGCTTTGTCTTGTCTTGTTGATTGAATGATCGAAAAGAAAGTGTTGCCTAAAAGTGAGGTTATGGAAGATAACGGAACTATACAGATACGCTGCTTGGCATGAGTCACCGGAAACTACAATGATTTAAGGATATCCTAAATACCTTAAATTTTGCTTTCTCTTCGGCTAGAATTTAACAAGAACACTCAGTTCTAGGAATAGTTCGTTGCCGATAAAATTCATTAAAATACCAGAGGCTGATTTAACGCGCAGGCGTTTTCGCATTTAATAAACGGCGAGAAATATTTCACATACTTTTTCGCATTATGAACGACTTTTAAACGAAAAATTTGCCACCAAAAGAAAACTTTCGTTGCTAATACTGGAACTTCCGGTTTGGAAGTTACCGAAAAAGACATGGAAAATCGGTTTATAAGATTTTGCTTAAATTATAATCAGACTTGAAGATTATTACTCAATTCAGTCTAGGAAATTTTATAAAAAAGATATTTTCAGTTGAATGTAGCCTATACATATTCAAGTAGTTAATTCGTTGACGTAATGGAAGCAAATTCTCAACCTTTTCACCACCGTAATCAACATTAAAAAAATCTTCATGTAGCATTTTAAAATTTTACATTACATTTAAAACACAAAAATGAACCCTGATCGCCCTCAAATTCATATTGTTAATTTCAACGGATTAAAAATGCTAATTTATGCAGTTTTCAACCCTCGTTATGATGGTGAAATCACATTAACAAAATATTTAAAAGCAAAAAGTTATGAATGTTTAAAGATTTGAATGACCTCCATTTCGAAACAGTTTAACAAATTTTGCTGATTAAGAAAATTGTCCAAGCTATTACCGCAAGTTTGAATCAAATCAGACTAAAACAGTGAATGGAAGCTTATATATATAATAACAGTCGCAATTTTAGTCCGATTTTCAAAAAAAAAAGACTCAATATTTATTTGATGTTTTAATAGTTTGGACAAGTTTGTTACTTAAATAAGTCCAAGTGTTTCAAAATGCAGCCATGAAAAATTTTTAAGAATCTGATTTTACCATTGTATAATTTTTTACCATTGTATAATTCTTAAATATTAATTTAACAATTAATGTTAAACATGTTAAAATTTGTATTAAATAGCATCCAAATTTTAAAAATGTCATTAAAAATGATCAGAGTTTATTTTTATATAGTATTTTTACTTTTAATTAAAAATTTTCTAATTCTAATTTATATAAATTTTATATATGATTACCATAGTAAAATAACATTTTCATAAAACGTATAAGATAAAAAAGTTGTAAATTTTATGTTGTCAAGAGTAATTTTGATATTTACTGTAAAATATAAACATATTTGCATATTAAAATGTGCATTTGATTATTAAATTTTGTTACTTTATTAAAATTATATTAAAGTTGTATGCTATGATTGTTTTTAAACTTTGTCATAACATACTTTCAGCTAAGTCTTAATTTTAAATAACCCGTTAATTTAATTACTTTCGTTTTATAGTTTTTTTATTTACCTTTTAAATAACTAACAATTTAATAAAATTCTACTAGTAGCAACACATTAAACAAAATTATTTTAAAAATTAAATCTACATTATGTTGCACCTACTTATGCCTGTAATCGTTATTAGTTTTGAATAATCGTACCAGATAATTTAAGAACCAGCAATGTAAATTCTTGAAAATAAATTTTCCGATTCACTGTAAACAATATTATTATGTACTACTGTACTTATTTTTAACGGAATCTCTTAAACAGTGAGAAAGAACAAATGGAATTTTTTTTAGTGAATTGA
The DNA here is from genome assembly GCA_022606455.1 of Callitettix versicolor. Taxonomy (NCBI): domain Eukaryota; kingdom Metazoa; phylum Arthropoda; class Insecta; order Hemiptera; family Cercopidae; genus Callitettix; species Callitettix versicolor. The sequence goes on along the minus strand of CM040183.1, from coordinate 39,236,502 downwards.
ATATCATGCTGACATGTGCTGCACTCTGATAACCAATTTCACAACTACTAAAACTATTTCAATCTGAACAATATCATAGGTTACTCTAACAGGTACCTGTTTTGAAATATTTTTTAGACTATAAAAAGTATTAACGAATAAAAATAAAGAGGCCTGCATTATCTTACTGTTAGGATATAAAATATAAGTATTAATTTGAAAGCTTTTTTGTTGAATAACCAAATGTTATTCACTTTTTTTAATGTTATTTTTTTAACAATCAAATCACTAGTCCAATACACTAGAAGCTAATATTACAAGATTTCCTAACAATTTGGAAGATTTTAATTTAAATCAGGGAGTGACTGTTGCTCAGTTGGTAGCATAAGACATTGGTAATGGGCACCTGTTTGCTAGAACTTAGGCATCTATGTAGGTTTGAACATGTATGTGTTATTAAGGCTGGCTTTTCTGTATATTATGTCAATTCCTTGCCTTCATTAGTCCCAACTACCATAGAGTAAAAACGTTAAATCACAAGTCATAGAAGTAGTTTTTACTTCAACAAAATAACATACACAAATACCTGACATCATCGCAAAAAAACATTCAAATTTACATAGAATTTTCAAGACATTTGCAATTATTGATATGTAATCGCATATTTTTTATACAATAAAAAAAAGAAGAAAATGAATAACTTCACATGTTTAAGACTTGCATATTATTTAGTAATAATCCACTGCTGCTTGTTTTACTGTGTACAATACAGGCCACACATTATTTTGAAATTTGAGGCTTTACCTAAGTAGAAGACAAACATATTAAAGCTTTATAAATAAAAATGCAGTTTTAAACCTCTTTAGATTTTAGTTTAGTACATCACTCGTAAATGGCCTGTAAAGGACGCAACTGGTTGTGAAGATAAAGCTCTATAGGGGATTAAACTATTTTTATATATCAATCTTTACAAACTACATTGCAGAACAAAAGGAACCATTTGTGTGTTCCTTTGTTCATTAAACATCTACTGCCCCACTGCAAAGGAAGTACAATGTTTAAATTTAGTTGTACACATAGTTTTTTAGCTTAAAACAAGTTTGTTATGTTGACTGGCCAGAGGGCAGACCAAGCCAATTGAGGATATTGGACAAATGAAGTAATTCCTGATCTGAAGGAATGGGCGAGAACACTATGGTTCTTGATGATGAATGGCGAGAGGTAGGGATACTATCTTATACAAGCACATGGGTTCTTTAACTATTATATCCACTGGTTCACATTGTCAATGGTATGGCAGAGCACTCAGTCTAAAATAAAAAGATAACAGAGAGAAGTGTATGCTATATATACCTGAATCAATATGCACCTGATTTATTTTTCCATTACTGAACAAAGTTATTATATTTTGTTATTTTCCAGCTTTTTATTTAGAGATTAGACTGACAGCCTGAGGTTGGGCTGTTACAGGCTGACAGACGCTCCACAATAACATAAACATACATCCTCCCACATCAAATAAAATTTTTAAATTTTATTTCATTACATTAATATTATTCCAGATTGTACAGACTTAAAGAAATTGAATTTTCTGTTTTGAAATAATAATGTAGTCAGAAGATTTTAAAATTTAAACATTTTAAATTTAGATCACTATACCAATGTACTAGCAATACCATAATCAAAAAGTTCAATTTGAAGACATTGTTAAAGAAGGTAAGGATTTATATAGCTAATCTATGATTCATTATAATTTTTAAAACCAATTCTGATTTAAAAATATAATAATATGTTTATATTCATCAAATGTAAACAGTAAGTGACGTGTATGGTATTCTATAGGACAGAAAAGATATCAAGCATATATGGTAACAATTATTATATTTTCCTTTGAGAATAAAACAAACCATATCCCAATGGACTAAATGTATGATTGTTCAGACAAAATATATGGTAATTCTACATTAGCAAGAAGCTGACTTTTTTTGAAAAATGATGGTACGATCACATTAAAAAAATACCTTTTTACTAGTACAGTCACACTACCCAGTCTGACACTCATTCTCGTATGGTATAATAGAGTAACAGCAACGACACATACTCAGATATACCAAGGGTACCCAAAAGAAACCGGAATTATTTTTTAAAAGCTATATATTTTAAGTTTTTTATGTAACAACCTTATCCCCTTCAAAGTACTCTCCTAATACATTTGTCCCACTGTTCGAAACATTTGTTGTTCTTATCTTTAAAAATGGCTGACACCTTCTCCATAATTTTTCTTGACCTCTTCAATGTTGTCAAGTCAGTATCCTTTCATATCCCTTTTCATGCTTGGAAATAAAAAAAAAATCACACAGAACCTGTCAGGTGCATAGGGCAGAGAAACCATGCCATTTTTACCCAAAAACTGGCTCACAGAGATGGCTATGTGTGTAGGTGCATTGTCGTAGAGGAAGAAACCAAATTCCTGTCTGCCGCAAATCAGGTATTTTTTGACGAACACTGTTGTACAATTTTTTTAAGATTTCCAAATAAAAGATTTGATTCACGGTCTGACCTGGGGAAAAACTCTGAATGAACTACACCCTTGACATAAAAAAGCCAATCAGCATTGTTTTGATGTTTGATATGACGACATTTTTTTGGACGGGGTGACAATGATGTCTTCCAATCGCTTGACTGTCGCTTTGATTCTTGGTTAGTAGCCATAGCACCATGTCTCATCACCAGTGACATGAAACTTCACTGACAGAAAATCTGGCTCAGTTTCAAAGCACATGTTTCAACTTGGAAGTTCTTTTTGATTGTCAGTCAGAGTCCGTGGAACAAACTTGGCAGCAACCCTTTTCCTTCTCAAATCTTTGGTTAAAATTCGATAAACCGAGCTCCAAGATAAACCACTATCAAGAATGAGAAAAAAACAGCACTAGTAAAAACAATCACTGCAGATGACCAGAACAAGCCAACTCGACGATACAGACCTGGCAATGAATTGCACTACACACGCCTAGCAGTAGAAATAGGTACTACACAAGCTCCGCCCTCGGCAGTGCTATTCCAGTAACTTCTGAATACCCCCTAGTAGATATATTAAGTTTGGCCCTAATATAGCAGGTCTATTTTATCTTTAAAAATCTGCTTTATAATCATATAAAAGTTTTATGAAAAGTTTGTTATTTATATTAAGATAAACTTTTATAAGTTTTATGTTATGGATGTTGAAAAATTTTATAAAAACTTTTTCATAAGTATTTATTATTAAAGTAGTGGATATCTTACTGAATGCAAAAGTATATAATGAGATGTATTACGTGTGTGTGTGTGTACTTAATGTACTTATTATAATGTCAACTGTATTTGAACTAGTGCACATTTCATATCATGTACTTCAAACTATCACAATAGCTATAAAGTATAAATAAATAAAATTTTATTTGTTGAAAAAATATCACACAAAATACAAAAAAGTCATGAAAATAAAACACAAAATATAATATTGTACATAAGATACAACAGGCTAAATAAAAAGTAAAACCTACATTTCTCTACAAAGCTGTCTTTAATATATTACTTGAATGTGAACAAAGGTTGGTAAACTGAGAAAACAAATGTTTTAGGAGACTTGTAAAATTTAAATACAGTACAACAATACACCAGCATAATATTACATTTTTTATAAATACAAACAACAGAATAAATTAAAAATTCATTAATATTTTACACTTTAAGCAACATAGTGTATACATGTCAACCTTAAAGTCAGAAAACAATATTAGCATCAATTGACGAACAAAGCCAGTGAATTCTTAAAGCACCATTAAAAAAATGGAAAACTATTCTTCTAAAGATATTTTGTTTTTCACAAATTTGTGTTTTGCTTCACTCTTTAAAAAAAGACCTCACATTGTTTATCTTTTTTAACGATTAAGAAACACAGAATGGTTAACTGGTTTGGAAACATAATTTAACAAAATAATGCAGGGTCACGATGAGAATGTTTTTACACTTAGGATATCACAAGTCCAATTATAAGGACATTGTGATAGTGACGTCCGCTATTTCAGGATGTTTTGGTAGTTGAGGATCTTCACAGGCTTTAAACCAACTTCAAAAAATTACCTGAAACAATGAAAACAGTCTATGTAAAGTTATTGTTAAAAAAACAGCTGCAGGATTTATATGTTGCATTATCATGAGACATGAGTATAAGGTATTAATGAGTACAAAATATTAAAACAATTAAAGCAATAATTAATAAAATCAACAATTTTGTTGAGAGAAAAATCAATTACCTATTGTAATTCATATAATTTAATGAAATTACAAAAAACCAAACCAAAACGATAACAAAATTAACAAGAATGCATACATGCAAATAAACCCTGATGTAATGGCGATGAGAGCACAACCAGAGTGGTGGGTAATGACATCACAGTACAGAGAGTGAAATCCCATACAATACTACACCACATTTTTAAATCAATCAAAATTATTTTATACATACAACTTCATTTAGTGGGCAAAAAATAAAATAAAATACAGTTTAGTGTAGTAATCTATTCTAACACTAAGAAGCAACATTTTGTGAAAACATAAGTAATGAACTTCTTACATACATGTACTGTATATATATATAGCTATCACACAAATATCCACTTCAAGAAAGTGATTGGTTTTGTGGTCCATATGTGTTTTTTGATATTTGATATAGAAACATTATTATATTCTTTGTTTATCCATTTAAGAGATGGAAACAAAACTGTTTGATGTGAGTGCTTCTGGTGCGAAAGATGCAGAAAAATAATATAAATTTGCAACCATTATTTTCCAGGATTCTCTGCACAGGTCGTTGTTAAATACATCATACTATAGACTATGCTACAAAACTTGACACGTTAGACAAAAGCTATATCAGATGACTGCTTTATTGTGAGATATAACAAATAAATACACATTTGGTAAGCTTTATATGTATTTTGTATTTCTAGAAATAACGACTCACCCGGCAGACAGGTATTCACAGGTCAGACATGCCGGTTTTACTGTAATTTATATGAGGCCACACACTACACACCTGAATATCATTAATACTGGGAAATTCATTTGAACACTTAAATGAAATATGTTTTTCTAATCGAATGTCTTAATCATATGGTGAAATTTCTATGCTACTACGCAACAAATAACAAACAACATCAGACACTAGCTAATCAGCCACAACTGTAATGTGTGCAACTGACAACACGAGTGCTAGTTTACGGTAGTTGGACTAAAATTTAACTGACTCATTAGTAAAACAAAAATGTGCTCCATTCATTGCTGCACCACTCAGCAATAAAGTGAAGATTATTTTTATGGAAATCTGTCTACCATACATATAGGGTATTTACTATATTAATTTTTGTTTACTCTTTTATTTATTCATTGCTTGTATTATTTCTCTAAAAAATTATGTATAAAAATTATACTTTAATAATAATGAATTAAGTTTTAATAATGGACTAATGGTTAACAGAAAGTGATAGATAACTGAAGATTCACTGTTTGGAATCTGGACACCAGGATAATTGGCATTTAAAATCCTAATACCTTCCATAAATGTTTAAATTGCCCAGAATAAGCATACACTTCCAAAATTATGGAACCACCTGAACAGAAGCCTAGAAACAGTTATGATAAAATGCTTAAAAGTGTTGTATAAAGTGTGATTAGATGTCTTAAATGACAGAATAAAGGTATATAATATCAAATCGGCAAACATATTGCATCAAGCAAAATTATTCAACTTGAAATAAATCTATTTTGCCTAATTTATAATTTACAAAAATCAAGTTAATTACTATCTGAAACATCACTGAACTATCAGAGAAAATATCAATCAGTCTATAGCCAAATAAAATATTATTACCTCATCAGTCAATATACTCTGCTAGCCATCGGAAGCCATCACCATAACCTTGTCGTTTGAGTACAGAGCACATGAACAACTCTAATGGACGACCTTGTAATTCCGAACGGGGAACCTTGGCCTGCAACCAGAAATTAAAACTAATAATAAAAATATTTATTTTAACAAATTGCCTAAATCTTAGAAACATTCTTTACGTAATACCACATTACGTGGACTTAAAAGTAAGGGATTTCTATAATTATGTGTTATAATCAAAATATATTTCTGTATAAAAGATAACGCTCAGTTTTATCCAAAGCACAGTGACCACTAATCATCATTAACTGCAAAACGTCTAGATTACCTTGCCCGTCGTTTGTCCACTAAGACAGAAGAAGTTGCGAAGTTCATCTTCTGATGCTGCACCTGAACGATCTATTTTATTGCCTAGAATGAGTATTGGACAGTTACTCAGTGATTCGTCCGTGAGAAGTGAGTCCAACTCTGCTTTACTTTCGGGCAATCTTTCACGATCACATGCATCCACTAGGAACACTATGGCGTCCACAGCTGGGAAATAATCTTTCCATACTCGTCGAGCTGCAAATAGAAGCATATATTAAATAGTGCATCAACACTGCACGAACTTTCTCACATTTAATTACATTATTTGAAAGAAGTATGAAACAAATAATCACATAAACATGTGTCAAAAATAAACAACTAACCAAACAGCTGGAATCTAAAAATTCAAAACTTAGCTAACCTTACTTACAAGTCATCATATATGATCAAAATTTGATTAATTTTGAGAAATTACACTGCTCAAATATTCCTACACCTGGTTTTTTAAAAATTAAAACCCAATATGGTTTTTAGGGTAACTAGGTATAACTATTTTTTTTTATAAAAAAAAATTAAGCAGTTTCTTATCTTTTCTCTTAAAATTTTTGAAAATGATCTTGATGTATTCAAACTTTACACATAAAACAATATTTCATTAAAATTAATCAATTCATCAAACTGTTGTAAGTATTTAAATTTTGAGAACAAATAGATTTCTTTTTAATGACTATGCAGCTATGTTTAGCTAAAAAAGTGGTCTGATATCACACACAATAATACCACATCGACATTAATTTGAAAAGAAGTCCAAAAATCTCAACTTTGTTAAAATTAAGTATCAACTACTGGTTTGGAAATGATACCAGTAGAAATTAAAGTAAAGAAACAGACATTTAAAACTAACCTCTGATATAATTTCTAATATTAAAAAAACTCTATTTAATTTTTGACTTTGTAAAACAAATATTTAATATCAAAATACATTTGTATACAACAAAAAAAGCTAAACAACTTTCAAATAACCAATAAATCATCACAACACTACAGACATATTGCTGACATGTTTTTATAGATCTTGTGGTGGTGTATACGGCACTCTTTTGAACGAAAGTGTAAAACCAGTAGTGCTATAACTTACTTCTCCCCACAGCACTCCATTTTTGGTTAAATTTAGTTTAAAATAAACAGGAATATGTTTTATGAAAAACCTGCATAGTCTGAAGTAAATCGAGGAATGCAATCAAAACAAACTATGAGGTAGATAGACTTCTATCACACAAAGTAAAATAATATAAATAATTAATTAATGTATCTTATATTACCAGACTATAAAAATCATCAACACTCTACAAAAATATAATACAGTACTTTATTCATGCTCTATTTATTAAGAGATAAGCAAATAAAATTTTTAAATACATTCATAACTCTTCCATGTTTATCACTCATGTCCGTCTGTGGTCATAGTTCAACAATTTGTTATCAATTACAAACAAGTTAATTACGTAATATAATGGTTTGTTTTCTATGAAATATGCTATTGAAAATTTAATTTTAAATTCTCAAAGCTTTTGTTTAAAAAACTGTAGTAGCATTACCTTGTGTGTGTCCACCAAGGTCAAAGGTTGTGAATCGCATGTTTCCAATCGACAACTCCTCCGAAGCTAAAATAAAAAAAGGTTTAATTAGTAGAGCGTACATGACTTAAAATGTAAGTCAATTGATCAACAGAGTATTGGGTAATGACTAATTAAATACTTTAAGAAATTAACATAAACTTTGTATAATTAATATTTACATAGTAATGCAAATATAAGTGGAATGAAAGCTTCATTTATAACATTAAATTAATCTGAAGTTTCAATTATCTATGAAAACACCTATTTTTTTTTTTAAAGAAACCCTATTAGGTAATTACTTGAAATTGTGATATTAATTAAATGTATAAAACTAAATACTGTATGACAAAATCGTTATATCCCATATATATATATATATATATATATATATATATATATATATATATATATATATATATATACACTACATAGCATTACTACATAAACTACTTAACACAAACTATGTACAATAAATGTTTGTTAGCGCAAATTATGGCAGAAATTTGTAACTGACAACAGAACTATGGATATAAGCAATGATAGCCAGCACTGTAAACACAGCACAGAATGCAGGAGGAGACGGTTTTGATACAATAAACTACATGAAACGACAAAGACGAAATGATCATATCAAACTACTGTCAGTTGTTAACTCTGAAGGAGCTAGAAGAGATAGTCACAATAATCCTATTGAAGAACTGATGTCAGAAAACAAAGTAGAAGTAGAACTGCAAGCCAGATTCATCAATAAAAACATCAAATTCAATTTTTTTCTTAAACTGAATAAATGAGTGATGGCGTCCTATAATTGGACTCTTTCAGTGGAAAGGAATTGAAATTTCAAAGATGCATTCAAAGTTTATAGCAGCCTTACAGAAAAAAAATCCAAAAAGATATTAATCAGGAATGGAAACAAATTTCTATAACATAGTTTTTTTTGTCCTGCTTAGTGTAGTTTAACTGTAAAGTATTAAAGTTTTTGTATGGAGGTATTTAAAGTCTGCTCTGCATTGGTGTTTTCCAAAACGTTTTTATTAATTTAAGATCACATTCTCAACACACTCTATTTCTTAACTATATAATTTTGAAAAAATGAAGTAGGACAGCCTATTTGAAAAAAATAATTCTTCGAAAGTTATTAAAACAGTAGAAAAAAATCATAAGACACATAAAAGAAAATAAAGCTTAAAGAACAAAAGGCTTTAATTAAAATACTTAAATACTAAATCTTATCTGTCTTTACACATTTACCGTGCAATGTTTCTGAGAGATAAGTTACAGTTGACAAAATACAACTATGTTTTGTTTAAGTTATACTTTATTAAGTCTGAGCAAACAACTTATTATATATAGCATAACAGTAATAACCTGGTTTGATCTTGAAATCAAAATCTTATTTTTCTTAAATCAAGGTCTAATATGTTATGGCAGACATAAAGCTCTTTTGGCCTTTGAATTACATGTAAATCATTCCTTTAGACAATGCATTTTAATGTTCAGTTAATTTATGCTAATACAACCTTTGGAAAAAAGAATACATTAGAAATTACATGTAGAATCTACCAAAATGTATTATGTATCTATCCTTGAAATAACAGTAGGCCTAGTTAAAACCCAGACATTATTGTGATAGAATTGGAGTGCTTGTTATGTTATCTACTTTCTTAATATCATGTAAGTTTAAACACAGATCAATTTGGCTTTTCTAGATAAAATTAGCAAAATTAAACAAATACTACCAGTCTTAATACAACCACAATAAATTAGTAACAATAATGCTTTTATTAGATACAATTAAGAAGTTATTTAAAATACAATTGTGATGATTACTAAAAACAAAATAAACAGATGCACCACCATAAAGTTGGTAAAGAAGTCAGCTTATGTAAACAGATGATGCTAAATATGTATTAAATAAGCATTAATTAATAAATGCTAAGTAAACTGATTAATTATATAACATAAACATAAAACATATGTAGTTGTAATGCACAATTACTTGGCTTACATGATGGAAGTGAATTTCTAGTTGCTGACTTTTCAATAATAATCCTATTGAAGGATTTCAAAGTGAGAGGCAAAAATCAATGATCATTAAACCAATTGCCATAAATCATGCAAAGGAAAGCTGTAGATATGCATAAACATCTTAGATAACATATGTTACAGTTCAACTTATAATAATAAAATTAAATAAGTACTTAGTACTTTATATTAAGCATCCAGATGGTTAAGCTCATTTATATTGCAGTACTATAATGTTCTTATAACTTACCCTGGGAACGTATTCTTTCAAATATCAAAGGTTGACTGTATACTTATATTAGAATTTTGTTTACACATTTCAATAATTGATACTTATAACATTTTTTAATTTAATGCACCTATTGTATTAGTGAAAATAAAATCTGACAAAAGATGTTGTGTCAGATGATTGCAGTGACTGGCCGAGGATGAGTCACCTAAAGTTGCAGGCTATAACCTAATCCAAAAACACTGACTTTGCTGCCAGCATGTTCAATTTTGCTAAAACTTTCCTTTACTTCATTCTTAACAAATACAATATCAAACATAACTTAAAATTATAAAAAATCACTAATTGAAACTTTCACAAGATGTTTGGAAGTCAACTGTTAACATAGGGAGGAGGGAAAAATGTTTGCAGGTTAGGAATACAAAAACAGTGCATATGTACTAGAAGGCTGTGATCACATACTTGGTAAGGTTAGGTCTATTCTCATAGGTTGATCACATACAGTAATCCTTCGCTACTGCTCAGGAAACTGTAAAATATATGCAAAAATAGCAAAATATAAAATTTTATGGATAAATATATTTACAATTTTAAAAAAGACAGTCCATTACTTCTCTCTCTCTCTCTCTCTCTTTCTCTCTCTCTCTCTCTCTCTCTCTCTCTCTCTCTATATATATATATATATATATATATATATATATATATATATAAGGCTATATATATATATTATATATATATATATATGAATCTAAATATAGTGTAAGTGTGTGTTAGACTCTGGTACCGTCTGCACCCTCCTCATAGGTAAATATATATATATATATATATATGACACACATTTAATATCATTGAGGCTATCATTGCCTCCCTAAATGTAAATGTGAATCTAAAGTATTAAAGTAGTAAGTGTAAGTGTGTGTTAGACTCTGGTACCGTCTGCACCCTCCTGCGAGGTATGGTATATATATATATATATATATATATATATATATATATATATATATACACACACACATTTAATAATACCAATAAAATAATGTTGTTGAATTTTATCATTTATGTAAATTTAAATTTAAAAAAATTAACTTCAAGGAAAGAGAAAATTAGAACATTTTCTAGTAATTAATTATTAAAAAAGAAGCTTCAAGATATTCAAAGATAAGGACTGAACACTACAGGCAGCTTTGAAGATTGGATGTTTGACAATGAAATGACAGCTTGATGCACTCTAAACTTCTTTAACTTAAGGCATGAAATGTACAAGTTTCATAATAATAAACTAATACTATTTACACATTAAGATTATAATAACACTATTGATCATTAGTAGGCATTGTTATCTTACTTGGATGCAATGTAGGAACGGGTTGCGCTAATCGATCATCTTTGAGCATATGCAGTAATGTGGTTTTACCGGCATTATCCAAGCCAAGGAATAGAAGCTTGCCGGACTTTTTCCACAGCCCTGCACAAACACACAAAACAAACATGCTTTACATTTAACTCACTGCTTATTGGTACAGGTTCAATAATTCCTTCTTGTAACAACTGTGACATCAATGTCTTTTTCCCAGCTCCTTCCAAACCAAAGTATGCATAATGACCTTTCTGTTTTAAACCTTTGCCAAACAAAAACTCAAACAGACCACTCGTAATAATAAAATAAATTCTAATATATATAATTTGTAAAATATTGCATTTATTTAGTGGCCTGCTCATTCATGTTAATAATAGAAAACAAGTTTATATTTAAAAATAAATTTTGTTAAATCATAATATTTTTAGAAAGCCAGTTTAAATATGTAGGCTACATGTAAATACAATATCATATAATTTGATAAATACTATAAATACATTTCAAAATATTTTAGAAATGGAATCATAATTTAAGTATTTTTTGTATTTGTATGCTAAGAGTTCCTCACTTTTATAGTCGCCAACACTACCTGCAAGACCATCTAATAAAGTTTATCTATCAACAGACCTTGGCCACCGAAGCAACCATAAAAACTCAACCTGTCACTCTTTTCACATTGTTTATCAAAAAAACCTAATTTTCATGCAATTTCTCTCTATAAAATACAGTTATATGATCCAATTGCAATGTGAACTAAATGCAATGCGATTATAATGAGATAATTGCAATTAATGCAATAATGATAGACACAACTTGTACAACTAGGCGTTTGCACACAGAAAGCTATTATTTTCAGATAATTTAAGTAGTCTACATGCCATTGCTTTTATTTAAAACAAATTATTTAACTACAACTTTTTAACGAAATATTAAACCAATATAATTTACTTACAGCCTATAGAGCCTAATTCAAATGGATTTAAAATATAAATATTGGTTCTAGTGTTGTTTTACTTACTTAGATTCTATTTTATATCATGTTAAATGGAGATAACAATAATTTGTTCAAGCAACATCTACGATAAACATACACTATTTTAAAAAAAAGAATTATATTAATTTTTGTGTATATAAGTGCATTAATATATTTGTAATTAACTTTGACATTACTGTTGCATACTTAATTTTACATTGAACATTGTAAGCAGTTAAGAAAAATTAATAAGGAAATATTAATTATTACTGAATAAGGAATTATATTTTGCAAGTAGCCTGAAATATAGAAATATTACTCAAAAATTAATTTGTACAAATTGGTTGTTAGCTATGGCAATGCCAACAATATATACTGATAGTGATATATACATTTTTTTATTTTTAAATTGTAAAATCACATTCTAAAATTGCATGGATTATTGATCTTTACAAATGTTACAACCTAAGCATAAATATCGTGTCATTTACCTTTGTTTTATGTTAGATTAGCCATTTTATGACTATAATAAGGAAGTTAATGTGCAAGCGGGAGAGTTTATTATTATCTTGCAATGACCTTGCCAACACATATTTCTATTCATAAGCTATATTAAAAGAAATAAGTACGTATAAATTAAGAATTGTACTTTAACATTTAAATTAATTATACCTATAAGAAAATTAAGTGATAATTAATCTAAACTAACTGAAAGCATAGAACTTCAATAAGTTACAATATAATAATTGTATCAGAGTTAGATGACACAAGAAATAAACTGTTAAGTCACTATCAAGGACATTCAAAAGCTCTTGAACAAGTATTTTAAGCAAGCTATGATGATGTGTGCAGCCTAACAATTTGTTACAAGGTCTACTGGTGATGACCTGTGCAAATATAGTTTAGTTCTGTTTACGAACAAAAAAAAATAAATTTGCATAATTTTTGTTAGATACCTAAAATATCTTGCAAGTATATAGCTAATTTCATTCAAGCGTAATGGACTGTAAACTTGAAGTTACTGGCTTTATTTTAAAAAAGAATTAAGGTTTGGTTGTACAAAAAACTCACCTAAATATCCTAAAACTCCAGTAAACCAATCCCAAAGAAACATGTTAATGTATTCTGAAACATGCAAAATTATTCAAGATTATTTAATGTGACATTAATAATTAGAGTAAGTTTATATATTTTGGTATTCATAACTCTTGTTAATGCATTTTTAGAGTAGTGCATTTAAATAAAAAGTACGTGGTCAAAATTTAAGCAACTGACAAATGTAAAAACAGTGGCAGTAATTAGTGATCATAATACAGAGTGGTTCAACAATAAGTTTCAATTCATCACAGTGTTTTTTATTCTGAACAAATTAAACATATAATCAACTATACAGTACAGAGATAAAGATTTGATTTTCTTCATATCTAACAGTTTCACAGAAAAATTGAAATCTGAACAGCGAGACCCCATTTACGATAATAGCACATGGCTTCAATGTGACCATTTTTGTAACCTCCTTCACAAAGTTTCTGATATTTATGGTGAAACTTTGATAACTAAACTCTCAATTCTTTTGTCACACTTAGTCTTGGATTTCATTGTTGCTAGACAAGAAAATCCTGTTTCATACAAATATATTGTGGCAAGTAGTATTAAGATCTTCATGGCCTACGTAATCTTGAAGTAAACTAATCCAAAATTCTGGTGGGTTTATTAATTTGGAATTTAATGTAATATCATTTTAAATATCAATGAGGAATTCAGTTTCTTTTATATTTAAGTTACTTTCCTATTTTTAAAAATCTGAGTTACAGGGATCAAAAATCCATGAAAACTAAAAATATTTCTAAAGACTGTCTTTTGTAGTCACAGGTGATCAGAAATATCAAGTTTTAATCTTGTTGGAATTTTTCAATGTCTACATTTTTTAACATATCCACCAAAGAAGGGAACATATAAAAACTGTCATTCCAAACATATAATTTTTTCCCTCAATTCAAAAACCCTGTTTAAAACTTTGTCATATAATGACCATCGAGTCTCTGCATGAAAACAGAAGAATATATATATAGTAGTGTACTGTATCTGCAATTTTAATTATCTGAACAGCTGATAACTCAGTGATAATGGGATAGAGATGCCAGTGACTAATCATGTCAGAACTCTACATTACTAAACTCGTAATCAAATCATCTCCCACCTTTATATATGCAGTGAATTCCTAAGTATGGACAAAATTATTTTAGTAAAAATGCACACACGAGTCATAACATAATACAACAACGTAAAAATAGCCTAATGTATTTTATTTCATTAAATTCTTACCAATTATTTATTGTCCTATAAAGATAATATCACTGCAATTAAATTAAGGGAAGCTGCCTTAAATGCTTCCCTTCTAAAAAATTACCTGAATATTTTTTTTTCACATCATGACCAATTCAGGAGTAGCAGATCGTGACCCACAGTTTTTTGTCACAGACTACCAATATTAATGCTGCTGCTACACTTGGAATAATTGCTTCTTTTATCTCTGAAGTGGTCAGAGGTTTTTTATAGTAACAGCTGTTTTTAATAACAATCTAATTTTTCATTGCACGGAATAACAACAGAGTTTCTTTGTGGGGTTGAAAAAAAAAATTATCTCACCACAATCATTTCAAATTCTAACATATTTTTAAAAGATTCTGTATCACTAATCCCTGCAGTATTAAAATATTCATTCCTAATAAACATACCATTTACATAAAATGTTAACTATAGTTTAAACCAAATAAAAGATTAGCCTTTATATTTCTAGTATTGCCAACAAAAAAAAAAAAAAAACATTTTAAAGTACAATATATTCAAATCTTAAAAATAGCCTACGTTTTCTACATTTAAGTCAAAATAGGCCTGCTTACTATTTAGCCTAACTAGAAATTATTTTCTTTCTTTTTTTTATTATCTGCACTTATGGGCTATTTGTCAATTTTAGTAACTTCTCCACCAAAATGCTTCATTGCATGCCTAAAAGTAAAATACAAAAATGCAAAAACTACAGGAAGTTAAAAACAAAATGGAAAATAAAAATTACCTGCATAATCTCAAAATCGTTTCCACATGAAAGTAGATAACATATTTTCATCATCAAAAAGATTAATAAAATGTGTGTTAATAATTAGAATATAAACTTAAAAAAAAACTTGCTCAACTTGGTTGTTAGATATATAATTAGATCACTGAGTTTATTATAGCCTAAAGGCTAGTATTCCATAAAAGCTACTAACCTTTGAACACAAAGTTTTTACTACAGATTATAGAACAAATAATTAAAAAGAATAAGCAAGATAATAACTAATTTATTAAAATGCGCATGAGCAGTATGACGATGTCATGTTAATCTTGTAGTAAATCTGGCATGCTGCTGTTATATTTTAATTTGGAATTGATAAACTTGCAACACATAAATAGTAACCTTACAGGTTGTTTGCCGGAAAAAAAATTTAGTATCCGGCATGCAAAATAAAACATCAATGATGTCACAATATAGTTCCCTTAAAAATGGCTTAAAATCATAACATATTATAAGAAATGTAATCTTCCGCGGGTAAATCTCTTTTAATTTAATAATAAATTATATAATTACAAAAATAATTACTTTAGTGAATCATACAAAAGTGCAGACATACCATTAAAAAAAAAAAAAAAAAAAACAAATTTTGCTGAAATATTTGGTCATAGTCTGTAAAAAAAATCATCAAGAGTTAATTGTTTAATACCTACTCAAGCCAGTCACCAAATTTTAAAATAAAACATGTAGGCCTACTGTTCAAGAATAAGTTTAGCAAAAATTAAACTTGACACCCTTTTAGTCCTAAAAATGATTAAAGAATTTCTTAACTTTTAAATCTGCTACACTAACCTACGTCATGTCTTATCTTCTTTTACGACCAAAATCTGTTAAAACTGATTTTTACAAGTTATACAGATTATATTTTTTTCTCAATATATCATGAAGAATTTTTGGAAGATTTAACAAAACTATAGTGTATAGTTCTTTTTGGAAGCAAATGTGGTCAAAATTATTGGAGCTGATTTCGAGTAAACTGGTTTTTTTGCAAAAGGGCTTAAAAATTTTTTAAAAGGAAAGTTAAAAACTGGTCTAGAGAAACGAGCAATCCATACCTAACCTATATGCCAAACTTTAATAAAATTAGTTAGTTTTGTATCCAACAATGAACACAAACATTAAATTAAAAACCACTTTTTAGACTCACAGTACTTGAAAATGGAATAGATTCTTTTATTTTAAAATATTTTTATTTTATTTTAGATTTTCTAATAATCACTCTACAAAGAAAACTTTATGCATTTTATGTTTCTCTATTTTTCTTTAGGCATCTTATAATCTGTCAATTGCTTAAGTTTGTTGTTTCATTTGTTGAGTTCATTAGACAGTCAGATAAAAGTGTAGTATGTTTAATAAACATAATAAAATGTGTGTGTATGTGTGTGTATTAAGAGTGTAATTGGGTTATTAAACTTAAGACTTTTTAAAGAAAATAACTCACTACGCTACTGCTTGACACTTTTTAGACTGTTAAATAATAATTACTTTTTTTAAACTTTTCAAATTTTGTTTACTATTTTATTACAAAAAATCTAAAACATTCAGGAAACTCTCATTGGTTATGCCATCCACAAGTAAATTCACTTCATAAATTTGGCCAGTAAAAAAATTAACAGAAGGTATATAACAAACAACCAAACCGTAGTATGTTTCACTATCTAGTTATCTCAAATGAACTTCAGGTCTCTAAGCTATCTATTTAAGATAGCTATAACTCACTGGCTTTGTAAAATATGTAGACTATTACTTATATGTGCTACATTTATTTTCAATGTTTAAGAGGGAGGACCTAATTTACTTATCATTGGATTTATAAAAATGTTTATATATTAGGTAATTCTATTTGTCAAACCTAACCTGATAGACTGACACTTAACCTAGCATCTAACTGATTATGCTATTAACAACTACCTTATCCAATATAACAGGTTAATTTGTCAACTAATTATGCTATTAACAGTTATCTTATCCAATCTAATTAGTCTTGCTGTTATTATACATTAGAATAGTTCATTACACTGCTAAAAATTATTAGGCCTTCTATAATTTATACATTTCCCTCAAGTCAAAACTGACTGAAAATTTTTACTTTACAACTAGGTAAATATGCTAGTTCTTTTAAACATTGATTCTTTTAAAGCATGCTCAACAATTTTAATTATCATATATCAGACTAATTAAACCCTACCTGTCAAAATAAAATTTGTGTTTACAAAATTAAAATCATGTTTCCTAAAAATCTGTTTATTTAATAAAATAACTTCAATAGGAAAGATTCTGCCCGTAATTATCGTAATTCTACGACGCACATTTTACAACAAAAAGGCAATGTTAAACCTAATGTTAGAATAGAAGAGCTTTTCTGTTTCTGTCTATAAAGTAGGGCTATGCTAAAATAAAAACTGTATTTGTCCAAAATAGTAATTAAAAAATTACAATGTTGAAAGGATTGTAAAATTTCTTTAAATAGTTTTAAGTTAAGACTTATGTACTTACAATGTGTAATTTGTTTTGAATACCAAGTAATATACTAAAATAATTTACGTGACGAAAATTGTTCGTCACTCTACAACCTTTACACTTAAACCGGAAGAGTTTCCTAGACAGTTGGCAAGAGTGACGCTATTCCGGTTACTTAGGAGGCACTGATACAGCTGATTTTAAAGTATATGATCTATATGTGACAGTGGATAATTTAAAAATGTCAATATTTTGTAGACAATTTACATTTTTGGAGTGTTATTTTTTATTTTGGATTTTTATTATTAATATTATGAAATATTTTGTCATTAATGGATTCTAATAAATGAAAGGTAAATTTTTATCAAATTATAACTTGATTGAAATTCTACGTAATCCTACTTTTTAGTGTATTGAAAAGGATCAATTTAGTGACCAATCTTATTATTTAGAATAACCTAAAAGTGAGGTCTGGGTTCATAATAATAACAGCAACAATGTTTATGGTTTTTTTTACCTTAAGTATAAAGTAACTGAGAAGAAAAGTTCAAATTAATAAACATTGGTATACAAGTTTTATTAATAGGCCAGTCATATTGACTTTGACAGTCTATTTTACTTTCAATTTAAAATTATTTAGATCCATACTCCTTTGCTGATTTAGAGCAATAGGCTCCACAGTCAGGAAGAGCCTATTGCTAAATAAATAACAAACTAAATTTTGTTTTAAGGTAATACATTAAAAAAGTAATCAGTTTAGAAAGTTAAAAAACAAACCAAAAAAAAAAATAAATGGAGCCGCCTCGGTGGCCTAGTTGATAGTGTACTGGGCTTTCACCCTGAGGACTCGGGTTCGATTCCCGGCCAGGGCTTGGCATTTTCATACGCTATAAATCATCCCATCATCTGCATTAGCCCAATAGTCTAATGCATATGCACAATAGTCAAACGTAAAAAAAAATAGAGCATGTTGAACAAAAGTGTTAGTGTTATGTTCTTGTTTTAATGTTAATGTTTTGTTATTTTAACCGTTACAACAGTTTGATTAAGTAAATTCTAGACTAGGCAACTAGCCATGAGGTTAGTTTACTAAATTTTCTCCTCATTTAAAATTGTTATTCTTTACCATTATAATAAAATGAAGTACTAATAATAACATATGTAAAACTTGGTTAGATTAATTTGTTTCCAGTCAAATTAACTTAACGATACAGTTATGTGTTCAAGGCTAATAGTTTTTGGCTAGTAGAGCTTTGGTTATTCTAATAAAAGTCACAAACAGTAAAAAAAAAAACTCATAACTATATAATGACTTGGACATGGTCAAAAATTAATTTTAAAATGTAAAAACAATGATTTTTGTTACATAAAAAGCAAAGTCCATGCATAATATGTTGTGCCACGATGTCACATTTTTTCTTAATGTTTAAGTTTTTTTAAAAAATGCTACCCTTTGAATTTTCTACACTGAAAACGAATTTGGTAGTATTATAATTAAAATTTTGGTACTTTTAGGCAAAAAAATATACAAGAAAACTTGATTATTCTGTCTGTAGCTACAAAAATTAATCTAACTGCTATCAAATTAAATTTCTTAATTTCAGTGATTTAAAATTAAAAAACTAATATAGCCTAGTTCATAATGCTAATTATGATAATGAAATCATATTTTCAAAAATAATTTAAACAAAACAGTTATGCATTTTTAAAGGTTTGCAATTGCCATCTTTTTGAAACTTTTGAACAAATTTTGCTAAGTAGTGAACTTGTCAAAGCTATTACCAAATCAATTTTTTTGCCAATTTGAATCAAATTGATCTGATATTGCTAACACTCATACACCACTAATAATGGCAGTACCAATTTTGCTTTACTGTAATGAAACATGGATTCCATCATAATGGGATATGAGTACAATCCAAGGAAGTTGAGTTGAGGTTTTTAAGGAGGGTTATGTGATGGGTGTACCCAAGAATAGATAGATTAAACATATTGGAAGATTAGGATTGGATGGAAAGAACATATTGATGGTCAGGATGGACAAAGATGAGTTGCCAAAAATGATACAAGGCTGTAGACCTAGAGGAAGTAGAAATGCTGCTTGATTGAGGAAAAGATAGAATCAAATCTAATGAAGTTAGAACAGGCATGAATCATGAACTTTATTTGAACTTTGAGATGATGAAGTTTATTTGGTTATTTAGGGCTTATAATTTATAAATTGGAAAATTACAAAGTATATTAGGCCAATATAACAATTAGTAGCTCAGTTATTTTAATATTTTCTTATGTTTAAAATAGGCTATATTTATGTTTTGTAATAAGAAGAAATGCTTTTGTATTAGATGTTGAATGGTGCTCACGGAGCATCCAACCAGAAAAGTTGTTCCAGGCTAGGCCAGGCCAGTGATAATCGTGAATATTCATCTTTAAGTGAATGTTTATCAATAACTTCCTCTAGAAGCCCAGTGCTCACTCATGGACTTTTGTAAGTATAAGTTGAAAACAATTTTAATAATTGTGTATACTTTTTATTCCACTGCTAGAAAGATTGCTGTGTTATAAATGTGTGTTTCTCACTACAGTTTAACATTAAGAGCAGTACTGTAAATCTCTTTATAATCAACAACTTAACTAAGCCGGCTAACTGCAATTGGTACGTCAACTGCAGGATTACGTCAATCCTGGTTCTCTGAATCATTTGGTTTAGTTATATCTCTTTCTATAAAAATTTAATAAAAAAGCCAAAATTCCATGTGTAAACTATTTCATTTTATCATATAAGAGTGGTAGGGTAACCATAATTTGCAAAATTATTTTATACTAAGGGATACAGTCAACTCTATTTGCTGTGATCATAGTTGTAAGTTTAAGCTATACAATAGTAGTAAGGTTAACATGAAAGGTAACATAATGAATTGGATAAAATGCTGTTTTCAGTTACTTGGTAAAAAAAAGAAGGATTTAGGGATGAATAAGTCAAAACAATGTTGGTATAGTAGAACATTGCTAGTATGAACTAGTTGGGGGTCAAGACTGGTTCAGATTGACTGAAATTTACAATTTAAAGAGGTTTTAAATATAAATACGGTATTTATATGTGAATGTATGTTCTAAATATATAAATAATATGTATGTAATAATAATGCATATAATAATATTATTAATATTTATATCTTTTTTAATTTAAAAATATATTTTATTTTTGCTCTAATAAGTTAATTCATATAGAAATCTCAAATTTTACAAGAATGTATTGGCGGAAAATTGTTATGACTTCAAGCATCATACAATAAATTATTCTGATAATAAACTGATATTTACTGACACAAAATGTTACTATTTTATCAACTATTCTATGAAATTCAAATAAATAGACATTACGACTGACATATTACAGGACTCATAATTACTGTTTATACTAAATTTGATTCAGGTACAAAATAATGAAATGAATTGTTCATTTATTTAAGTCTTTGAACCATTTATAAAATCTTTATTGGTATTGTTCACTGAACTCATGTTTACTCTAGTCGGTTTATCACTTTGTATTTGAAAAATTGTTTATTCTACAGCTACTAAACTTTCAGATATTATTATATTATTTTTTCAATCTCACAAGTAATTACAATTTTAACTTTATTTTGCTAGAGGTTTAACTCAGTGATTTCAATTAGTCACTAATTAATATATATATATATATATATATATATATATATATATATATATATATATATATATATATATATATATATACATATACATTAATGAATTGTCAAATATTGTTAAAAGTTTGGAAGTTAATAAGAAAGTGCAAAAAAAGTTGAAAAATGAAATTATGAATTTATAGATTGAATAATAATTTTTTAGTGTAGTTTGTGTAAATAAATTGTCAGAAAACAAAAATACTATTCTAGGGTTTTATATCAATATGTTATATTTTTTCTCACATTAATTAATGAGATATTTTATAATGTATTTGTATGTGAGATAAGTCTCACAAATTATTTAAATCTAATAATTTTGATATTTTGTAATGTTAATTTTAAGGACCATCCTATGTATGGATATTATTAATGCTCTCTATAGGTCCTTCTCATGTGTAAAATTGTGTACCATGAAATTGAAAATAAATAAATAAACAAACAAACAAACAAACTGACGAACAAACAAACGAACATACAGACATACGAACTGTTAGGATTTAGGAAAATCTTAATTTTTAGTTAGTAGTCTTAAATATTATAATGAGGTCACAGCCAAAGAATGAACACTATTGACAAAGACATAGGCAAAATTACGAAACTGCTGACATACTGCCTGTTGCAATAAGCAACAAGGTATGTAGAACAGCAGTTGAAATAAAAGCTCGGGGAAGAAGTAGGGCAGAAAACAGTTGATTCTGGGGGGACTGGAACGTCGGTATATTCCGGGTGACGGTCGATTCTGAGAAGACCCGAAGGTGGTACATCGGGAAACAGTACGGAAGAGCATTCCAGCCAGGTGGTGCTGAGAAGTGGCGAATCAGCGGTAAAAGTAAGTAGACAAAAATTTGCGTACACTTCTTCCCATTTTACTTTTGGTTTGAATACATTAATGTATATTTTGGGGAATGTTTAATGAAAAGTAAGACAGTAGTGTTCATTCTTGGGGTTGCCACCAACCATAGTTGTAACGGTAACAAGGTAAATGTAATGTAATCTCAATGTATTAATGGTATATTTTTGATGAACCACCAATAGTTAATTGTTTGAAGGACTCGAGTAGTAGAAAAGAGACCCCGAACCCCTAACAAATGGTGCATTGGTTGGGAAACGAACCTGGGCTGCCCGCGTGGCAGGCGAGCATTCTACCTCTGAACCACCAATGCTTCGTCGGTGATTTGTTAGGGGTTCGGCAGTTACTTGTTACTTAATGTATGTTCGGCAGTTGTTAGCAATTACTTAATAATGTTAAGTAGGCTTACAATGAAACATACTCCTGTCAGAATCATTCACAGGGCCTGAATTTAGTTTAGTAAATTTTTAACCTTTCTTTATCTATTCGTTATCTCCCTTCTGCCTTTTTTTTGGAATAGTGTACCTCTTTGTAGTGTACAGAGGCAGGTATGTGACAGCTGCAAATATATAACAGTTTCACAGTATGAAATACTGTATTTGCTTTTTGCAATTTTTTTATTCTGTAATTAAAAAATGGTCTAAAAGAGTAAACACATTTTATACACAATCAAAGTTGTCGACTTTAATCAGAGCCTTGCTTTACTCGGTTATTAAAAGCGAAAGGGAATAATTTTTTTCATTAATATAGTTTTATTAATTGTTTCAAAAGAGTTTTCTTGTTTTTAGTACCAATATTTTTGAATTTTTATTTTATGGAAATTTATTGAATTTATTAGAATTTCGTTTAATTTGGAGTAGTGGTTAATAAGCCTTATTGCTTAGTAGTTGCAGTTTATTTGATTTTTTTGCTATTTAAATTGTTTTTAAAAATCTTTATTTAAAATTGCTTTTAATGTCAATTTATATGGTCAGAACTGAAATTTCTCTTAAGTCACCATCTAAGTTATAAATTGACATATTTTGTATATTTGCTGAATATTTATTTTTAATCATGTCTCATTATTCAAGTTTCTTAATTCAACTTTTAATATTGGACTAGAAAGTTTATTCATTAGTCAAAGACTCTGTGATAAATGTACCAATTTTTATTTAAAAAAGATATGAAATTAAGGTATTGTGTTCATGCAATTTTATTGGTTTATGTAACTAAAAACACAAAATATTTTTATATTCATTAGGCATTCACCTACTTGGTCCAATAACTGGCATTCGTTTGAACATTCAGATTCATCTGATTGGTTGAGCCAGAGCGTGACTAGTTCTACAACATCCTGGTCAGATGTAGGTATTATAAATATTAAAAACTATAATTATAAAAAGATATATTTAATAAATTTTGTTAAATTAGGTTAGGTTAGAAGTAAACTAATTCTTGTGTGTAGCAGCGATGTTGCTGCAAGTCCTTCTGAAAGGACTTTGTGATAAATGTTGCTTATCCTCTGAATCACCTAGGCACATTTGAATAATAAAAAATCAAAAAAATTTAATTAAAATTCTGTTTTAAATTTTTTAGTTTTAAAAATTTTATATAGCCAATAATGTCACAAGTCAATAAAATTAAATCAACACAGCACACTGCTGTCTTTCCTCTAATAAATTTTGCATTTTCACTAACAAAAATTTAATTTAAAAAGTTTTAACTTTTAAAAGTGAAGCGAGTCAAGCTATGCGACATTTTTTGTAACTTAACATGCATTATATGACAAGCTGTAAAATCGGCTGCCTACCTGATTTGGTGCTAGCTATTAACATGAACACACTAAGATGGTTTTAAATTATTTACTTATGACCAAAACTATAGTAAAAAAAATAAATTTGAAAAATTAGACTGATTTTTCAGTTTCTTATTAATGGCTTCCGGACCAGATTTTTCAGAGAAATAATTGAGTGTGCAAATGTTTGTATAATATTTTTGTACTATATATATATATATATATATATATATATATATATATATATATATATATATATGGATATGTATTTACTCTTAAAATAAAAATTTCAAATAGTGTGATGTAAAATTTTAATTTTACTTAAGGAACTTGAAGGTGAATCTGCGAAAAAATTAGGAGAACAACTGGAGCGATTGGAAAATACTTTATATAATGATTTTCCATTACGGCAACTACGCAGCTCTAATTTGGTTGAAGAATGCAACCAGTGGAAACAATTCCCTCACTTGAGGTTAGTTATTAATTGTTTAATGTGTAATAATTAATTGATTAATTATGAATGTAGCTGATATTAAAATTATCAAACAAATAGCACCATTTTATATTGTACCACATCAGCTGCCAAAAAAAGTAAATTGGTTAATAACTGGTGCAAAATAATTTTACAAGCTTTCTCATGTACAATATTATCTCCTGAAACATACCGGCAGAGGCAACTGATGGGCTTAGCGATCCCACCATACCTCTTGCTCATACTACTCTCACTCATCTACTCCACACGCGTACGTGTACACACACAGGGGAGTGCAGACTAACTGCACCTATTGTTAAGACCTAGACAAACCTTGCGGCACCCGAGTCTAACACACACTTACACTTACAACACTACACTTATGATTTTAACACTTTACACTCACACTTACATTTAGGGAGTTTCTGTTCTCATTCTGTTATATCTGGGAGTGGCAATACTGCTTAGTTTCCTATGGCGGGGCCATGTATGTGGAAGTTGATGTGTGCCTAGCACTGCCGAGGACCTCTGATAGGACAAATTCTAGGACTGAGCAGCCTAAAGGTGCCTGGCAAGCACATGGGTGTTGAATTATGGGTGTTGGAGCCTATAATTGGGTCTATCAAAACAAATGGATAACGCTAAATTACGTTTTCGTTACGAATAACGCCGGATAGCCGTCCGCATTCATAGGCTTCGCCAGGGTTCAAATGCAGGTAATGGTTTTGTCTCAGTTATAAATTGGGCTCATCGACAAAATCAGTATTTCATGATTTTGCTCACCCATGTTTAAATCATCATCGCCAAAAGGGGCTTTGAATTTGAATATTGATTAGCTGCGCAAATTTATGGGAGCAAGGATTTAGGTGCTCAATATTCTCGAGCGTAAGAAAGTTTTAGGTGCTCAATATTCTTGAGCATAAGGAAGTTTTTAGGTGCTCAATATTCTCGAGCGTAAGGAAGTTTTAGGTGCTCATTATTCTCGAGCGTAAGGAAGTTTTTAGGTGCTCAATATTCTTGAGCGTAAGGAAGTTTTTAGGTGCTCAATATTCTCGAGTGTAAGGAAGTTTTTAGGTGCTCAGTATTCTCGAGCGTAAGGAAGTTTTTAGGTGCTCAATATTCTCAAGCGTAAGGAAGTTTTTAGGTGCTCAATATTCTCGAGCGTAAGGAAGTTTTTAGGTGCTCAATATTCTCGAGCGTAAGGAAGTTTTAGGTGCTCAATATTCTCGAGCCTAAGGAAGTTTTTAGGTGCTCAATATTCTCGAGCCTAAGGAAGTTTTTAGGTGCTCAATATTCTCGAGCGTAAGGAAGTTTTTAGGTGCTCAATATTCTCGAGCGTAAGGAAGTTTTTAGGTGCTCAATATTCTCGAGCGTAAGGAAGTTTTTAGGTTTCCAGGTGGTTGCTATTCTCGAGCTCTCGGAATCCTACATACTCCAAGGATTCGGAATGCCCAATTTCTACGCTATTCTCGAGCTCTCGGAATCCTAAACACGCCAAGGATTCGGAATGCCCAATTTCTAAGGTTTATAACTGCTGCTATGATTTAATTCTTACCTCGGTATACGCTACCTGCTTCCTGCCGGTATGCGTTTTCGTTCAATAAGACTGCCCCGAGTTATCGAATGGGCGGTCGGCGAAAGACTGACCAAAATTATCGAATGGTCGGCGAAGGACTGACCCTGTTATCGTGGGCGGCCCGCGGAAGAGTGACCAAAATTATCGGATGGTCTTCGAAAGACTGCCCCCCTGGCGGCCACAGCGGCCTCCTTTTATACTGTTGAGCGCCGCGCATGCGCAGAAACCCATTCTTAGTCAGTCGGGTCCCAGAGCTCGGATCGAGCGGTTCTCCCCAGGGTAGCTAATGGGAGCCCTTGCAAACTGACCTTTGCATTCGTTGCTTTCTTGCCTTAGGCTACAAGCGCGTCGTACCCTCTCAAACTGACCTTTGCACTGTACCTATCTACACTCGTCAACTGACCTTTGTACGGTTTGCTACCTGATCTCAGGCTACTTAGGGCCAGCCGTGCGATTTAGTAACAGGGTTAATTTTTAACCCGTTACAATGGTTGTATTCAATAAGTACATAGAGGGTGGCTGCCAGTGGTATTTGGGTTTTGGGGAACTGTAACTTCGTACCAAAACCCATTCCTAATACTTTGGAGTGCTGAAGACATGTATTTTGGCTCCAGTATATTGGAGATCCTCCCCATTGGGGATTCTCGCTTTAGTTGGAGTCTCCTGGGCTGCTGGTGATGTTTGGGTGCACCCTGTACTATTTGTTTGAAATATCAACATTAGTGGAATCGCTCGGCATTAAATTTATGGATCCTATTAAACAAAATGCCAAAACTTGTATAAAGAGACATCATTCAGTTTCACCCGACGTGTCTGAGGAATATAGAGAAGAAACTGTCACGAGGTAAGTACTGAACAATCTGTGTTAACTGAATAATCTGAACAATCGATCAGTTAACTGCTCGATCAGTTAACTGCCTGAAGTTCAAAGAAGAGAAAGCAGTTCTAACTATTATGACCAAAGAGAAAGAGTTATAACTATTATTGTATCATTTTCTGAAGCCAGAAAAAATTTACAAAATTCAGAAGCCTCTCACTGAAGGCAAGTTTTTTGCTGCTGTTGTGTCTACCAATAAAAAGACATCCTGCGCAAATTGTGACGAGCTTACCAAAACTGTCAAGGTTTTGATGGAACTGGTAGCTCAATTACTTTCAATATTTTCCAAAACCTCTACTTCTGTTTCTACTTCTAAACAGGAAGCTGCAGTATCAGGTACCACACCTATCCAGACCTCGTTACCATCTGTCACAAAACCATTACAACAAACATCAGGAGAGACCAAGTACAGCAAATAAGCCACAGGTGTCAAAGTCACAAGTTCTTAAAACTAGTGATAAAAATATCACTCCATGGCTGGAGTACTTTCTGAAAAAGAAGTCTAATATCTGTCCTGCTGCAGTTGGATCAAAAAATAGAAATTCCATTACAGGAAACAAACCTGTGATAGAAAAAAACAAAGAAAGGAAAATTGTCAAAGGTGGTGTACTTTCTTCCAAAAAACCTCCTAAAAACATAAAATCTTCAGAGTCCGACATTAGTCACAGTCACAGTAGTGACTTAATGTCAGTGGACGATGACAAACCTAAAATAGTTAATAAAGAAAGCGATATTAATCCTCTTATATACTAGTTATATATTCAATGTCTGCAACGTCAATACACAACAAGGTGATACGATGGAATATTAATAGCCATATCGAGGTCTGAAAGGTTTTGTACGTGATGCATTTCCAACAGTAATATACCTTCAGGAGACACATCTACATGAATCTAACGCCTTCGGTTTGAGGGGTTATTCCGTTTTCAGATCCGATTTCATTACACAGGATAGAGCCAAAGGTGACGTAGCCATTCTGATTCACAACTCTATTGATTCGGTTCCTATTAATGTAGTGACACCCTTAGAGGCTATATCTGTTCAGATTTCCATCCGATTTAAACTGACCGTTTGTTGCCTTTACTTACCACCGAGTTATAACCTCCAAAATAATGACCTAGTCGACTTACTATCTCAATTACCTGCCCCATTTTTACTTGTGGGCGATTTTAATGCCCGTCATACTTCCTGGGGTTCTTCAACTTGTCCAAGGGGAACACGTATTAATAAAATACGAAATGATTTTGATTTATGTCTTTTAAATGACGGTTCTCCCACTCATTTGGCAGCTTCTACTGGCGGATGGACTATTGTGGACTTGTCCTTTTGTAGTCCGGTACTGGCAATAAAGATTAAATGGTTGGTATTACCTGATCTTTATGGCAGCGATCATACTCCCATTAATATTTCATTTCGTCATTTCCCTCATCTGAATCAACATCTCCCACGTTGGATCCTGAAAAAAGAGAGATGGGACGAATTCACAAATAAATTTGTATCGCCAGGCATTGAATATAATGACTGTATAAATACAACATTATCAAAATTTACTCAACACATTTTACAAGCAGCAGAGAAAACTATTTCAAAAACTTCAGTAAGCCCTTCACGTCCACCTGTCCCTTGGTAGAACGAGGAGTGTAAGAAGGCATTACGTCTACATAGTAAAGCTCTGAGGAGATTTAACAGAAGCCAACAAGTAAAAACCTTGAACAATATAAAGTTCTTCGTGCAAAAGCTCGTAGAATATTCAGGCAAAGCAGAAAGGATTCCACTAAGGATTCAGCTCCCGGTCCTGACAATCTTGTTTACTCCATGATTAAAAATTTTTCATTGTCAGGTAAGTTATTTCTTCTCGAAATATACAATTGTATATACGAGGAGTGTACATTCCCTGGCGATTGGTTGGAAGCTACAGTAATTCCCGTTCTTAAACCAGGCAAAGAGAAAACTGATCCAAGTATCCATCATCCTATTTCTCTCACCAGCATGCTATACTAGCTGTTAGAAAAAATGACAAATCGTTGCCTTGTTTGGTATTCAGAAACTAATAAATTACTATCGAAAGACCAGTGCGGTTTCAGACAAGGACGATCTTCTATAGATCAGTTGGTTTTATTAGAATCTGGAATTCAAAATGCCTTCCTCTTGTGTCAAATACTTGTTGCAGTATTTTTTGACCTAGAGAAGGCATACAACATAGCATGGAGAAGAGGAATACTGAACATTTTAAAATCATGGGGTATACAAGGCAAAATTCTTGCTTTTATTACAAATTTCCTTCCTGATAGGTACTTTAGGATATGTCTTGGAGGTACAGTTTCAGATCGATTCCACTTAGAGAATGATGTTCCACAGTGGAGTGTACTTAGTGTTACCTTGTTTGCTATCGCAATCAATGGAGTTACTATCGCACTAATGTGCAGTCCCTTGTTCAATTTTCGCTCTTTGTGGATGATTTTGCTATTTATGTGAGCACCAGAAAATGGCAACCGCTGAAAGAACTCTCCAGCTGGTAATAAGTAAATTGTAGACATGGACGAGATCTACTGGCTTTAAATTCTCTGCTGCTAAAACTCAGTGCATTGCCTTTCAGTTGCCGTCGACAGATCCAAGCTCCTACATCATATCTTGATGGTATACAGCTCCGGACTTCTCCATCTGTTCGATTCTTGGGTCTAATATTCGACAAAAGGCTATCCTGGAATCCTCACGAGCGTGATTTAAAGTTATGATTCAACAAAATCCTCGATATGTTGAGAATTCTTAGTAGTTCTCAATGGGGCGTTGATAGGACCAGTATGCTGATGTTTTACCATGCTATAATTCATTTGCAAATTGATTATGGCAGTATATTCATCTGCTCGACCATTTTAAAGAAACTAGATCCCTTCCATAACTCTGCAATCCGTCTTGTTTCTGGTGCTTTTTGTTCATCCCGTCGTGAGTATTCTCGCCGATGCTGGCGAACCATCACTCTCTCGTTGGAGACAACAGTTACAACTAAGTTACATATGTAACTTATTATGTAAACCGTGGCACTCTGCTTTTAATATAGTTTTCCACAATCAGTTGCTCCAACAATATGAATCCTGACCGCATGATACTACGCCTGTTGGCATTAGATCATCCCAATTTTTTAAAAATTTTCGTATTGAACTACCCCAAATGTTTGAAAGGTCCTTTGTCTTGTCCTTCCATGGAAAATCAATATGCTGACCTTTGATTTCTCTTTGTGTGTATACCTGAAAGATAACGCCCCTAACATTGTGTATCAACATGAGTTTTCTCGACTGATTAATTCATATCCATCTGCTAAATTTATTTTCACAGATGGTTCTAAGATGAATAATAATGTTGGGTATTTGTTTTACTCACTGGACGAAACGTATAAGTATGGACTACCCGCAATTTGTAGTGACTTCACAGCCGAACTCTTTGCCATCTTAAAGGCTCTGAACAATATTGAATTCGATAGTTTGCATTACGTTGTTTGTTCCGATTCAAAAAGTGCACTCCAAGCAATCCGGGATATGTGTTCGGTAAACCCTCTGGTTCAAGATATTCTGTGCTCTGTCCATAGACTTAAACTACGAGATGCAAGAGTATCATTTATAAAGTGCAAAGGAAGCAACTTTTCTGCCACCGTGCACTCAACGTGTAAACTTGTCTGACTTTCTTTGTCACGTAAAACATTTAATTCTTCTACAGTGGGAAAATGAATGGGCATCTACAAGCAGTAACAAATTGAGGGTAATTAAAAATACAGTTCATCCTTGGGGGTCATCAATACGTGCAAGTTGTAGAGAAGAGGTTGTGGTTATCTGCCTTCACATTGGCCACTCCATGTTAACGCATAGATTTCTGATGGAAGGTGGGGACCCGCCTCGGTGCGGTTTTCGTAGAGAAACTATCACAATAAGACATATATTGCTAGATTGTGATGGTTTCAAAATATACGGCGTGTATGTGGTCTGGGGAATAGTATGCAGAGGATGTTGGGAGATAGTGTTTTTGCCATTGTCTGAACTCTGAAATTCTTTCATCGTCTGAAAAAACCATTAAAGTTATTTTCACCGGAAAAAAAATCTCCCGAAAAGTGATGTGACTAAAGCACTATTCAGTCAACTGTGTTCTTGAACTGAGCTGTACTAAATGTTCTTAGTTCAAGCTGCAGTTACTCCTGTTACTTTACCCATACCATCAATGTTGATCACTCATCCTCGTCAGTCTAACTGGCATTGGTAACTGGTATAAAATTTAAGAGAGAAAAAATTCTGTAAACAATTCAGTTTGGGTTATCGCCTTAATAATTTAATAAAATTAGCCTAATATATTAAAACTGGCTAAAATTTTTCTTATTTTTTTGTCTTGTATGAGTAACTTGATATTGTGAAAAAGTTTGAAACAAAATTTCTGGTTTACGAGTAAAAATTTCAAAGCATTCATAAATGGTGGTCAAAGTTTTGTGTTTACAATTTGGTACATTTGGTAAAAAATTAGTAAAATTTGGACTTAATTTATGTGTTCTAAATTGAAAAAACACTTTTTGAGAAATAAGGCTGATTTTCCAGATATTTGAGCAAACAACACAGTCTTCTTATTATAACATCTTTTGTAACATTTTGTTAGTAGCAACTCACATATTAGATCTAAATTTTTCCAGTTCAAATAGGTCTGTTTTGTCAATATAGTAAAGTGTCAATAATTTGGGTTTGAAAAATTTTGATCTGATTTTGGCAAAAAAAGTAAATATTTGTTTAAAGGTGTTGATGACATGACTGTTAAACTCGCTAGCCCTAGCGATAGGAGCGTGTTTTGCGGATCATTGATCACCGATGTTTAACATCAGTGGTAACATTTTAAAAATCCATCAATATCATTAAAATATAAAACAAAATACATAGATGTTTGGTGTGTGAATTATCGATGTTTCAGAAATGAGAGGAAATTTTGTTGGTAGGGTAAAGGGTCAACATTAGGTCAAGTCAACTTTGATGATTCCTGAGCAGTGAGAAGGAAACTGCAACAAACTTATTGTTTAGTTCAGTCACATTGATGTTTTCTAGACAGTTTGACTATTTTGGCTATAAAAAAGGTGAAAAATGTCTGCTATTAAGCAACAAATATCTTGATTATAAAACACTTAACATTCATGCAAAAAAATTTTGCATGAAAAAATTGAAAAAGTAATGGTGTATGAAATAGTATTGGTGTATAAAAAAAAGTATTGGTGTATAAAAAAAAGTATTGGTGGACTGTCAACCATCCATGTATAAAAAACATTTTTATATTTCAAAAATCCCTATATGTCTATCAATGTTTATCTCTGTCAACTCCTGTCAGTCGTGTCAGACCTTGATTATTGTTCTCTGTGTGCACTAAGTTTTTGTTTATCAAAACGATTGTGTGTGTCTGCGTACGCATATGTGTGTGAGTGCATGAGTTCTAGTGTGTGAGTATGTAAGTGTGCGAGTGTGAGTGGGTATAACAAAGGTACAATATTTTTATTACTTGAATTTGTTGTAGACAAGATTTAATGTATATAAAAATAAGACAGACTATATATGCATAAATACTGCACATATTTTTTTCTACCATTACATACTCTACACAGATACTTACCATTAACAACAATAATGACTTTATTCACCTAGCCCACCTCTGTAAACGTCATATTAAATTATTAAAGGTATTAGCAAATTTTTTTTTACTTTGAAGACGTCTACTGGCTCATTTATTGGTTTCTTTCAAAATTCCAGACAATTTGATAATCTAGGCGGGTTTGTTCCAATAAATTTGTATTATCAATGCTCTACTCTATCTTTAACATTAAAAACAAGTTTATTTTTTCCAGACTATTTTTTTTTGTTGAAAAAATCTTAAAAGATTGGATGTTCTTAAAATTGGCTCTAATGATTCAGCTCAAATTTTGCTGAAATGTAGACAGTAAGTGTAACCAAGCAAAATGTTCAGGTATATGTTGTCACTATATGTCCAACAAATACTGAACAAAATATTTGGGAAATATTAGTGAATGTAAGAAAAGTTTGTATAAAGTTTTTGCACCATTTATTTTGGTGAACTGTTTAACATTTATTATTAAATGTTTATTCATTTTCACATTAAAATTTGAATTTCCAAACATTTATAGATACGTACATAATTTTGTTAAATTTTTTTAATTTGACTTTTTCCTTGTTTACTACTTACTTTACAGCAGTATAAGTAATACATATAATAGAACAAACTGACATATGGAGAGGACCTAAATCACAATATAGGCTCTAAACGAGATGTTATAAATTAACTAAACCGTGTCTTAGTTTTATGTTTAGAAATGGTTAGTTTAGAAGAAATGGTTGGATTTCTTACATGTCTTATGTCTGTCTTGATCTCCTGCAGCTTTACTGTCTCATCGTTGACATGATGATACCTGTTCTTAAGTAGTAGTGTCCAATATTGGATAACTTCATCCATGAATTGGAGATATAAATCTGAATGCAGATTGTCATTGTGCTGATACCATTTTGCATTTGTTGTTGTGTGAATAATCTTGTTTTGCTGAATTGTCTACTAATTCGATGATTTAGAGTATCCCTATAACTTGTCTGATTATTGCTTGATAGAGCTATCTTTTGTGATGTAGTTCTTGCTGCAATTTCTGTCAAATCAATCAATTCATTTGTTTTACCTGTATATATAATAATAAAACATTTCTCAGGTTTGTTTACATTATTTACAAGAATTGTTTTAGATTCTTTGATCACTAAGGAACCAAATTAAAGGAGAGGGAGACATAATTTACCATTGTTCTAGTACTTTCCAGTACATATTGATTTATAATAATACTGTACACGGGAATCAGAAACGTGCCTTTTTTATTCTGATACCAAACATATGTAGTAGAAAATTATATCTCCAAAATTAAAACCATGCTTTGTGAACGTCTTCCATGCTTTATGTTATAATTCTTGAATGTATTTTAACTCTTTAATTCATATTTGTGACAGTCCTCTGGTATACTCCTGCCTATATTGATTTTTATCCACGAAAGCAACAATATTAAAATTTCATGAATCAGGTTCATGTTGCAGAATTATTAATACCATATCTATACGTTCTATTTTAAAAGTTGTTCAGAAATCAATATATTTTGACTGTTATAGATTTAGATGTTTTCCAGTGGTATAAACTTCATGGAAACATTTTTATAAATGCAAAAGTAGGCTAAGCTTATGTTGTATAAATAAGTAGCTTATATAAATTTATGTTATAAAAATAAACACTAGCCACTGTCAATGTTTATTTTGTTACCAAATTTCTGTATTTGAAATTTGGTTCATTTCATTCTATTGCCTTCTTATATTACCAAAATTTGATTTTGAGAAATTAGATACCAGTTTTTCTTATTTGTTATTCCAGATTTTTTGGGAGGAATAGCATCATGCAAGAAAGTTTGTGATTTTTTTTGCACTATTAATTTTATGTTGGTGTACATTTTTTATTTCTGTATAACATTTAACTTTTTAGTCTACTCATATTTACTTAAATTTAATTTGTTCTTTATTTTTTAAATGTTTTGCTTTCAAGCAATTAGTTAATCCTTCAGTAATATTAAATGTTAATGTTTGAAATATTTTTTAGTCCTTACTATAAATGTAATTACTGTATAACCTTTCTAATTACAGGCATTTATGAATAACAAATTTTGTTAGTGTTTGTTCTTGACAAAATTCATGGTTGTAATAACATTTTGGTTGCTAGCTAATATTGGCCAGCTAATACTTATTGAATAGATTTCTAACAACTAAACAGATTTTTTTGTACAATTACTGTCAGATTAATAATGTGAAATGTGGTAAAATGGTAATTACATTTTTGAATGCAATGACAAAATGCATCATTGAGAATAGTGCAATCTTGAAACATCATGTGTAAGATTTTTCATGATATTTTTGTTTTTTTATGCAATATCAATTTTATGCAAACATTTTTTAGATATTTTTGTTTGCTTATAGTTAAAAACGTAATGCCTTACTATACAGAAGGAATTCACAATTTTAAAGGTTTTCAAACAAAAATTGTTCTGTTTTGAATTACCAAAATTTATGTGAAAAGTTTGAAATAAGTATAATATTTTCAGATTTAAAAAAAATTAAATATATTTATGCCTACAAGAATAATTTTATTATCTGATATAATCTACCATAAATTAAACATTTTATTTCAGAGTGGTTGGTATTAATATGTCGATTGGTTGTCAAACGAAAAGTGTAAAAGAAGAAATAGAAGAACAATTGGATGAAATTATTGCCAAACATGGTAACTGCAGTGAAGAGGAAGGATTTGATGATTTTAAACATGAAGAGAAAAGAAACGAGGATAAAGCAATCCAGCCGAATGAAGAACAAGAAATATTCAGGGAGAAAATCAAGAAAGCTGTGATTGATCAAATATTTGCTCGAATATGGCCTGATGTCATGAAAAAAGTTGAACCTGTTTTTAAAGAACTATTAAAAAATCAAAATAACTGTGATAAATTCATTTCGGAACCAAAAACACCAAAAATTATGTTAGGTAGTTATGGTGACAATAATGAGTTAGCAAATAAATTTAATAAACTCTCAATAGATTCACCTTTGCCGATTTCACCTCTTAGGTTAAAATCTGGACGTAAAGAATTGAATGTGCCTATCCAAAGAAACTTGACAACAGTTTTCCCAGTTAAGTCGGTAGTTATTGATTGCAATTTTCCAACACAGTGTTCAACTTTACCTGTTCGTAATACATCTGCTTTACAAAGATCGGCAAAATTAAATCAATCCATTATCAAATATCCTTCTCCTGAACGCCACTTATCACCAATCCATAACACTGATTGTAAAAGAACTATTGTTAAAAGTGCGGGTACAAAGAAAAAGAAAAATGGATTCATTGACCGACGTCAGGATGTGAAAGATAAAACAAAACCTTTGCATGATCCAAAAGTTAGTAGATTGATATCTCGGGACGAATCCAGGTGAGAATATGTTATTAAAAAAACCTTTGTTTATGTTATATTAAATTTAAGAAGAGATTCTTGGAGAAACATATGTTATAT
Source organism: Callitettix versicolor (assembly GCA_022606455.1). NCBI lineage: Eukaryota > Metazoa > Arthropoda > Insecta > Hemiptera > Cercopidae > Callitettix > Callitettix versicolor. The sequence goes on along the minus strand of CM040183.1, from coordinate 39,200,151 downwards.
CAATTGTACAAAGTTTGTTAAAAAAATAATGTGACTTCATTATTTTCTTAAAAAATATTTATTTATTCATCAATATTTATTTTGTCCCCTTCAACGTAATCCCCCTCAGATATAATGCTGGTTCAGTCATAACCATACACCCCTGTTTTGTCGCCAGTTATGACATTTTCAAGCAACTCTGGATCGTCATTGATGCCATTAAGCATCTCCTGAGAGATGGAGATGCAATGATTTTTTTGGTGAAAATTCAGCAGTTTTGGAACAAACTTTGCTGATATTTTGTTTGTGAAAGCAAAAAGCAAAAAATTTCATGGCATGAGCCAACTGACATACCAACATCCTCAGCAACTTCTCTGATAGTGATTTGACGATTATTCAAAACCATTTCCTTTACTTCTTTAACATTTTCATCTGTTGTTGACGTGCTGGGGCATCTAGGGGCACTTTTTTAAGTCTTCAAAGCACTTCTGAAATGTACTTTTTGGTATGTACTTGAGTACTTTCAGCTATGCGGTCTTTATTTCCTCAGTCATAGCAAACCTTCATCCTTTCATGGGTCATTTGAGTTTTGGAAACTGAAAGAAATCGTACGGAGTCGACTCTAGTGAATATGGTGGTTGAGGCATTATTACGGTGTTGTTTTTGGCCATAAATCTACTAACAAGCAACAATGTGTAGGCAGGTGCAGTATCGTGATGCAAAATTGTCTTTCCACAAATTAGGGCATTTTTTTCATATTGCTTCACATAAACGGTGCATAACTGCAAGGTAATACTCCTTATTAACCGTATGACCTTGTGGCGAGAACTTGTGATGCCCTGCGCTGTTGTAATCAAAGAAAATTATGAACATAACTTTCACATTTGACTGAACTTTGCGTACTTTGTTCAGTCTTGACTCGTCTGACTGCTTCCATTGGGATGATTGGGCTTTGATTTTGATGTCATAACCATACACCCCTGTTTTGTCGCCAGTTATGACATTTTCAAGCAACTCTGGATCGTCATTGATGTCATTAAGCATCTCCTGAGAGATGGAGATGCAATGATTTTTTTTGTGAAAATCCAGCAGTTTTGGAACAAACTTTGCTGATATTTTGTTTGTGAAAGCAAAAAGCAAAAAAAATTCATGGCATGAGCCAACTGACATACCAACATCCTCAGCAACTTCTCTGATAGTGATTTGACGATTATTCAAAACCATTTCCTTTACTTCTTTAACATTTTCATCTGTTGTTGACATGCTGGGGCATCTAGGGCGAGCTTCATCTTATGTTTGTACCACTTATAAGCATTTTTTTACTTGGAGTATACTCACCATATGTCACTGTCAACATTTCAAGCATTTTGGAGTATTTAATTCCATTTTTTTACACAGAATTTGATGCAAATTCTTTGATCAACAACAACAGATAGCTGACACATGCAAAACAGTTCTAACCTTTATGTCTCTCACATATAAACAAAAAATGATATATAGCTGAAACTGTGAACATATGTTCAGGACAAGTGTACCAACATAAGAAAAAAAATTAAAAATTGAATGTACCTAACCCACGAAATTTGAAAAGCACCTTATTTTTTGAACACACCTCGTAATTGTAGTTTTAGTTAGGCATATACAGTCAGCTCTGGTTAATTTGAACATTTTAAATTTTAAATATTGAATAATTAAAAATTTTCAGGAATCCTTAGAATTCTGTATGTAATGTTAAAGAATCGTGTAATGTAATTGAATTTTGTTTAGGATTTAAAAAAATATTTAGCTATTCGGGAAATAAAAAAATATACATCTGTTTTTATAAAACAATTATTATGGTCTTGCTAAATACTAAGGAAGAGTTAATATCACTTAACGATCTATTGTGCCTGTAAGTTTTTCTTCTTTGTGAGTGTATGGTTGGAATATCCAACCATTTGACTCAAATGCCTGCCCCTTCTCTTTCATCCTCATTTTGTTTTATCTATTTGTTTAGTGAAAATGGTAAATCATTATGTCTAAAATCAGTGGTGTAACTAATTTCCTTCTTAAGGGTGACAAGTGAAGACATGTAATAGGATCTACCAGAAAATCTGGGACCTTCCCTTGGAAAATTTTGAGTAATCATTTTGAAAATAAGATGTATTTTTACAATTGTTTTTGTAGTGTTTATAAAACAGTATTGCACATACCTAAAAATATATCCTTTATTTGAATAAACCTTATAAAAATATTGTATTACTGGGAAGAGGTGAACAGTTAATTTTTTGAGTAATGTTTTTTTTTTTTGTACTGAGGGACACAGTGTGTTGCACCTTTGACAACTGATGTAAATATGCCATGGCTTCTTAAGTTTGAGATATTGTATATCCTGTTTAAATTGTTTCACAAATATGCAATAAAAATAAATGCTTCAAGAAATAAACATTTAAAACATTTTTGGCAAATAATTAATATTTTTCAAGTGACAAATAAATATGTTATTTGCACAGGTTTATAAACCTTCTCTTTGAGGGGATTGATCACTCTGATTACCCCTCATAGTTATGCTATTGTCTGCAATATTTTAAATACTTTTTCAAATACACCCTATATTCAGTTTATTTCTGTTACTATTGTGTTGTCAGTAATTTATTAAAAATACTAAGCATTTATTGTGTGAAAGGTTGTGAAGAATAGTTTTAAAAGTGACCTATCTACTTCTTGAAAGGGCTGTGGAGGTAATATAGCTGTGCCAGGTATTTGTTGGACCATTTACTTATTTAAAAAAAGTCTGCTGAAATTTTAAAATTAATATTATGTTATAAACATGTTTTTACTTTGTCTTGTTGTTTTCACTGATACACTTTTCCACATATTTGTGAATCATACATATTTTTTAATTATTAGTTTTAAAAACAGTAACTGGCATGCTAAAATTAGCATGGACATTTCACCATTGTCTGTGATAAGAAATCCAAAACTCGAATCATCACAACAACTAGAATTCCAGAGGTGTGAAAATACCTTAATAAATTTTTAAAATTTTGTAGATCTGGTTTGCGCCGTAACTTGAAAACTTCACCTCCTGCTCAGTGGTCTCGCCATATCACACTGCCTCCTATTGAAAGCAACGATCTTGTGCCTAAGGTTGGTACTATAATCACACATAATTAATGAATATTAGCATTTATTATTGAGTTTGAAAAGTTATTGTAAACATTTTTTTTTTCAAATACAGTAGAGTCTGTCTAATCCGACACCTACAAGATCCAAACACTCGTCAGATTACAACATGTGTCCACACTACTGAGAGTCAATAGAAAAACACATCGTACAGTATGTTTGAACTTAATGAAAATGAAAGAAACATTCAAAATATTCCAGCATTGTATACAGTAATTTCACACCAACATAACCTTTTTTTTGCTAATTTTAACAATAAACTACTGTATGGAAGCAGCAAGACACACTTCATAAACATATAAAAGGAACTATGTATTTGTATAGGCAATTTGTAACCCAGACATTAAAAAAAAAAAAAAATCCCTTGTGATTTTAACTGATTAGCTAGAGAAATGTACATGGAAGTCTGAAATAAAATTAAATACTTCTATATTTTTGTTGTTTGTACTTCATATTCCATTATTGACTATTTTAGATGGTTGATGGCAGTTGCAAGAGGTCAACATCAGCATTATTGAAGATTGGAAGACCAGAAATCAATTCAAGACCAAACACTAGCAAGGTAATATGTGGATTAAATATGTTCTAACTTCCTAATACGCATATCATGTATGCTTGTATGTTTGATTTCTGTTCATGGATTCTGTTTTGATTATTCTTATATTTTCAAATTTATTTACGAGGTGTGGCAATTAAATAACCAGACTGGTGATTTCTATTGGCAAACAGCGCCACAACAAGTTTGAAAATGTCCTATGTCTGTTAATGCTTCTCCCCATCCTGAGCTCGATGATGGACAGGGTTGTACACGCTCAGTCAGTCTTGCTGTAACATTCACCCATTCAAGTCCTTGTGCTGATGTTTCATCATCATAAAAAAAAAGTCAAGTGTTCAGATGGAACAATGAGTTACCTGAAAGTAAGTTGTTTTTGAGTGGTTTAGAAGGTTTAAGGAGGGATGTGAAATGACTGAAGATGATCACGCTCTGGACAACCCTCAGATGACAACATCCAAAAAATTGGTAAATTGATCTGCAAAGATCGTTGATTGCTGAAGCTCTTGCTGAAATCTCAGGAATTAACAAAGAAATTGTTCGTCAGGTTTTGCATGAATCTTTGAACATGCAGAAAGTTTGCGCAAAAATGATGCGAAAACTTTTCACTCTAGAGCAAAAGGAATTGAGAATGAATATTTGTGCTGACCTTTTAAACAACATGGATAATGATTTGGCATTGTTAGACAGAGTTATTACTTGTCAGGAATCATGGTTTTTTACCTACTATCCTGATACAAAGCGCCACTTGATGTGCCACTCCACTTGGTCCCCAAAGATCACTCGGTTATTTAACATTATTATATCGAGTTTCTGACAGCACTTCATGAACAAGTGAGAAGACGAAGACAAAATTTGTTGAAGAGTAATTCCTGAATGCTTCATGAAGACAATGTGAATGTCCATTCTGCCTTGTCTGTGAAGGTATTTTTTTGGAAATTACGGCATCAACGATTTGGATCACCCACTGTACTTGCCTGACCTGGCCCCTGTGATCAGTAAAATATTCTGTAGCATCAATTCGATTATTTAATTGCCACACTTCATATAGTTTTGTACCAAATGTGTTAACTTTGGTTGGATGAGTATGTATTATAGCTAAAAACAGCGTACTCTCAGAGTATCACTTTATAGTAAGTTTCAGAGTCTGGAAAACGAGGAGGAAAATAGTAAAGCCTATCCTGTAGTAATAAAGGAACTGTACTCTACTGTGAGTACAGAATTCAACCTACCTCTTAAAAATTAGATTGTTCATATATGAGAAGATTGTTGAAGTCAGTGTATCACATTTGAAATAGCAGAAAATTATGGTTCAAAAATAAACTCAACTACATTAAGATTTTTTTCCAAATTACTTTTGCATAGTTCATTTCAAATTTGATTCATTGACTTGAGTTATAAATCTTCATTAACATAGAACTACAATGTGAATATAATCCAATTAATCTATTTTTGACTGATTTTTTATTATTAGACTGATTTTTTTGTTACAAGCTTATAAACTGCATTTTTAAAGACAATTATTAAATAAGAGAATATTTATATAAAATTTTTGCATCATTTGTTTGTTGATTAGGATTATGATCTATTCTTCCCGTCAGTGGTCTATCCACTCACCTCAAAAGGCTACCTTGGTTTCAAAACTCTATCGTTTTATCTTCAGGCCGTTATACAAAATGTTAAATCCCTCTGTCAAGGTTGTCACAAAGTCAAACAAAACATTAAAACACACATCACAATCAATGAGCACAATTACACGTTTAAAATATTCATCATGAAATTTGGCTTGGCCAAGCTACACATGCGACTCATACGTCGTTACATTCCGGGAAGAATAGGTCATAATCCTAATCATTTGAATATGTGGTCCAGTGGCTATGTTACAATAATGAAATTTATTTGTTATTTGAGCTCAATATGTGTAACAATTTGATAATTTTTGTTATAGAACCAAATTATTTTGGAACCAAATTTGATGGTATGTTCATCTAAAATGGAAATTTCCAAGCACTGGTTGGCAGACCAACCCCAGATAAGCAGTAAGTAACCTGTATTTTGCTTTGTTCAGCATTATCAGGCACACTAATTAGATTTTCATTATTTGCTTTACATTGGGTAATTGTGCCTCATATTCAAGAGTTGTTTCTTATCGTTTTTGGGACTGGTGTAATGCTTATGTGATAGCAGTAAAATGTCAACAGACTGTGGTCATGTGAACTTGTTTTCTAACTTTAGAATAAATATTAGTGTCAGTGCAAGAAATATAATTCTCTCACTGACAAGTACTGCACTGATGATAAAGAGAATGTTCTAGTGATATGTTTGATGATTATACTGACATCTGCTAACCTAGTCTGAGCATATCAACTCCAAACTACTATCATATTAATAATTAAATATTATTTTTTATTTTATTGAGAGAGCTGTGTCCGAGAGCTCCTATGCACAAGTCGACACTGGAACAGTCTGCTGGATATTTAGTAAGGAATAAACTCCTTCTTGATACAGAATTTTTAAAACCAACAGTTTTTTTCTTTCAGGTGACTCATTGATTCCAAAATCCTCAGACAGAGCAAAATGGAAGTTGAGAGGAAACACTTTTAGGAAATAGAAAAATTAAAATTTTTAAAGTACAATTAAAATATAATAGTAAGTATTTTTGGAATTTAGAGGAGCAAAACAATTATGGAATATTCCACTGAAGAATATTTTGTTTGTAGCAACAGCTGTTATGACATGGGATCAGTAACAATATGTTTTTTAAGTTTTTTGATAATTATTCTAAAATAAAAATGTTTATTAAGTAATTTTGTTTGTTTTTATATGTTATTCCAATTTTTTTGTACATACACTTTTTTATTAATGAAATAAAAATTAAAAACAAATACTGTCTTAATTTATTATTCCCCCCACTTGTTTCTATTTCAATAGAAGTATAATTTTTGTAATTATTTATTTATACAGTTGTTATTTATAGCATTAAATCAACATTAATACCAACAATTTTTTTTTTTTTTGGAACTTAGTGTTCCATTTATACCTGCTTTAAATAATTAAATAAATGTGAAAAAGTTTATGCAGTGATTTGCACCATCTATTTTATTTATTTGAACATATTCTATTTGACATGTGATATGAATTTCAACAACTTGATGCTAGTATTTATGTGCTTTCTAATTAGTTTTTAGCGTTATTCTGATTAAAAATAAGTTATTGGAGGTTGACCCCAATACCTCGCTTAAAATCCAGACCCAGACCTGGGGCCTTGAAGCAAGTGCTGATCATGATATTTAGATTACTTTTTAAGGGAAAATTAAAGTTTTAATGTGTGTGTGTGTGTGTGTGTGTGTGTGTGTGTGTGTGTGTGTGTGTGTGTGTGCACGTGTGTGTGCGTGTGTGTGTGTGTGTTTTAGAGTCATAATCAGCACAGGTTTCATAATTCATGCACATACTGCTACTCCAAAAACTCATTTTTTAAATTTGATAATGGGAACTTGTTAATAACTATTTGGTAAATACAAAATCACTAGTGAGATTAGAGTTTCTATATATATATAAATACATATTTCATATATATATATATATATATATATATATATATATATATATATATATATATATATATATATATTCTATACCAGTGACTATTTGTTATCAGAGAAGATTACCCAAGACAGTATAAAACATTTGAAATAAAAGTTAGTTATGGTGTAAAAAAAAAATTGGAAGAAATTGGAATAAATTCGGTTCTCTGTTGTTTATCTTTTCACGAATTTCTTTAGAAAGTTAATTTTTGTAAACTATATCTTGCTTTTATTTAAAATTTTGTATACATACTTATGTCATAATTTTACATAGTTGAATAAAATCTGTAAAGCCTATTATTAATAATTGAGTCTCTTAGATTGTTATTATTGCCATTTGTTTCTTGCCAGTCACCTTTGTACTTGGGATTTCTAGGGATATATTAGTGAAGCTGTATTTCACTTGGTTATGGATTTGCAAATAAGCTAATGTAGTTTCTTCTACCATTTATTATTGCAAGGAGTGTTACAATAACAAAAGAATGTAAATACACATTTAAATAATCAGCTGATTTTAAGCAAAAGGTTAACCAATCATATTTTTGTTATTAGCAATATCAGGTTATCTAAATTTGTAGTTATATCATCTAAAGGTAATGTACAGATATTCTGTTGAGGTTTAAGTTAAATTATAAGAATATGAAACAGTGTTGCAACAAATAAATTTATGAATATTAACATAACCTCTTTAAACAAAAGTTACTGATAACTATCGCAAGCAAGTTCTGGCAGTAATAAGCATGTTATAAGAAGCAGTAATTACAACAAATGTTGCAAACTTGAGTTCATTATAACGTAGAACAAATTTAATAACAGTTAGGTAATATAAATTATGTGTGGAACATATAATGTGTTACAGTTAAAATTATTTTTCTTTGCAATATTTATAATGAAAATGAAGGAAAATTGATGAAATGAAACACAGTATCTTCGTTTATAAATTCACAATAATGAAATTCTGTAATGCTGCTGACAAGAAAACAATACCGTAGTTACTACATGGAATATTATTATTAGATACTTTCATTGAGAAATTTATATTTCTTTCCTAACAAAGATTTTTGATATAGTTCGTATTAGTTAAATAATAAATTTATATTAAAGCTTTTATTGGAAAGATAATAATTACTTATTTAGAATTGTTTTGTACGCTAGTAGGAAGACAATCAGTGTGTTAATAATCGTTCTATATTATATGAGTTCATTATGCAATTTACAATAAGCAATTTTAAAATTTTTAATTGTGAAGAAGTTAGAAGGAAAAATCATGGGGTGAAAACTCAGGTATTCCTACAAGTTTGACAAAATGGTTTGGACTGTCAATTAAATGAAATGGTAATTTAATGTTTAACCATTTTATACTGCTGTAGGTTTTCTTTTTTTAGGATAAAAATTGTTTGGAATTAATAAGGCAATTTTAAAAGTTCTGTAATAAATTTTGAATTTTCCTATGTAAACATTAAACATTTTTAAATTTAAACTTATATTGTAGTGTAATGTCTATTGTTTCCATAGTAATTTTGAACTTTGTTTATTCGCTTCTAAATGTTATCTTGCAGATATTTTACAGTTTTTGAAGTGAATACTTTATACATGGTATGGAAATTTTTGTGGTGCAGTGGAATTAAATTAAGAGTAATGTAACGAAAAAATGAATACATGAATAGAAAGAGAGTATGTGTAACAGTATATACCATATATATACTACAGTATATGAGCAAGAGCTTATGCTTCTTTTGTATTATATATACACATACATATTTTTATGTATACATATACATGAACTACGCATGTTGGCAATGCTTCTTCTTTTTTCATTTTAGTTTGCTGTATCTCATGGCTTAAAAATATATTTACATATCACTAAAAAACAAATATAACAGAATACATACAAAAAATTTTGCTGTCCTACACTTCAGCATGTTCAGCTATAGCCCCTACTTCAAAATGATTTTGATAAAATTTCATTGATTAAGTATGGAGATTTTAAGTTAAGTTTAATTCTGTCGAAACAAAACCATTAATTACATTTCAAAAAAAAAAAACTTTGACAATCAATGATAAACCCACAATCACAGCTACAAAATATGGGACAACAATTGACAAGGTATTTTCAAGATATATTCATCATTTACAATCAATGAATTACATGATACAATGAATACATACAATGATACATAATACAATGAATTACATCATATTACAGTTACCATAAACTGACCATATTGTATTTAAGAAATAAATAACAATGAAAATAATGATTCAATAAATGATTTTATACATGTGTATTTAGTAATACACAAGCAATTTAGTAAATTTTAATTTTCCTCTTCTATTATTATTATTTATTCAAACAACAACAATTAGAGACATAAATTTCAAAATGAGATTTAACAATTATAAAACAATATGAACATAAAATTTGGCATAACTTGATATAATGAAGCTGTTTACACCGGAATCATGATCAACTTTAAATTCATTGGTAGTATAACTATATCATAATAAGTATAGTTATGTTATAAATTTATTTAAAAGTCGATCATGAGTACTGGAGTAAAAATGGTTAATCACAAATATTCACTTCTAACGTCCATAGTCTCTATGAACCAGTATTGTCAATTTTTGTTTTAGTTAGTTGTATTATTCGTAATAGGCTCTAAGTTTTAAGGAAGATTTTTTTGTACTGTAATATATGTAATTAACTTGTTCAGTATTATTGATTGAAACAGTTTTGATTAAAAATATTGAAATTGTCTGATTTGCAATTACTGGAAATAGTTTAGAATTTATTTAATTTTGTTCATTACAAATTTGACAATATTAAATTATGTAGGCAGAAATGTTAATAGGCATACAAAATTCTTAACTAAAAACCATTGATTGGTTTTTCATTAATGGAAAAAGTTTGGTATGTAACTACACATGTAATTTGTAAAAAATGTCTTTAAATAGGTATTATAAAGATTTAAAAATAGTTTCACAGCCTATATTCCTTTTTAATATATAAATTTTGTATTAACCTTGTAAAAAGATTGTTTTGCAGATTCATTTTTGGCTGATAAAACTAGTATTTTAGCATTCACTAAACTTTTCTAATATATAATTTAGTAAAGTAGGTTTAATTTAATGTGATTATAATTAACAGTGCTGTACATAAATAATAATTTTAATGGTGTTATTAATAATTAACCTAAATTTAAATAATTAAATCTGTACAAGCCATTTACGTCAATGAAATTACAAGAATTTGTTTTGTTAGTTTGGAATATCGCCAACAGATATCGCTGATGTTGCTTCAAGGTTTTTTAAACTCACGCAAAATGTAGTCAGTGTTGTGTTGCTTGCCTTTCAAGCTGTAAGCATGTGTATTCAGAGGAATTTGCTTTTAACGTAATTATATGAGTTGACGAAAATCTGTTTTTAGTGTTTTTTTGTGTGAAAAGTTTTGTGAAAATTTATGAAAATGAGCAGTGTTTATAAATACCAACAGACGAGTGTTTATGGTGTTTGTGAAGAAGAAATGTCAAATTATCATGAAACTAAGTGTGCATGTTTTTGGGATTATTTAATACCCTTTACAAGGTTTTGGGGTATTGCTACTTCAATAGGTATGTCCATTTACGTTAATAAACAAAACAATAGCCTTTCACTAATAAAAAAACAAGAAAGTCGAAATTTCTATCATTTTCTTGGTTAAACTATACAATTTTCGAACCGGTAAACAGGCCTAAAATGGCAATCAAGATAACATTATACGCATGTATAATTCATTACAAATATATAAATATATGTGTATAAGTAATATATATATATATATATATATATATATATATATATATATATATATATATATATATATATCGTTTCATTTGAAGTTAAATTGAATTGAACACATCAAAAAATATTATTCTTAAGTAAGAATTTTAGAAGTAAAAAAAATGTTTCTCATTATACATAAACTATAAAATACTATTATTTAATATGATGTAAGTTTTTATAATAATTTAACTAGTTATGTATATGATATATATAAATAGAATAATATTTTTTGATGTATTCAATTCAATTTAACTTCAAATGAAACGATTTGGAATGTATTTTCAATTGCACCAGTGTTTAAAATGTGACACTGCAGAAATTATGGTAGATTATTTTTAGATAACAAGTTTTGTCAAACTCGTTTTGTAAAAATAAAACAGAATACAAAATTTGTTAAAAAAGCAAGACCAAAGATATGCATGTTCTTATTTGACTGATTATTGATAGCGCGCTCCTATAGTATCTAAACGTTCACAATAAATATATTGTGATGAAATATTATGAAATTTGTGAATTTTTGATGTCCCAGGTTATAAAAAATTTGGTAATCAGAGGATTTAAGAGAAAAATTTAATAAAATATGTCGTGTTTTGTTCATATTGAAAGAGTAGATCCTTAAAATAGCTGATTAATAATAAGCAGTCATTACTATTTGGCTGCTATAAAAACACAATATGTACTGCGATAATAACCTTATTGGTTTTTCGCAAAAAAAAAATAATAAAAAAATAAAAACAATATATATTTTTTCAGCTTTAAATTAACAATTTTGATCAAATTTAATTTTAATTTCAATTACCCCAACATCGAAATAAAACTTACTAGGTATTAATGACGAAATTTGAACGGCTTATTTTCAAAATGTGTTTGAAGAATATTGGTCACACATTAGAAACTGCATTTTAAATTGAGACACTTATTGAATTACTTAAGAAATACATTCGAAGAAAAAATTAAAATCAGATTTTTTTAATTTAATGAAACTTTAGGAATTTAGATTTTTTGGAATGTTTTTTTTTATACAGACAGCGGCTGCATATTTGACATTTATTTGGGATGTACTGAGATTTCCCTTAAATTTTACTTTTGAGCAAAATTTGATGGAAATCGTTAGTGTCGATTCTGAGAAACCCGATTTTTTTGAAAAAAGATATCAGGTAAAATAAATAGAACAAAAACATAGACTAGGCTTTCTAAAATTTAATTAATGGACCTACAGCATACAACTAAAAAAACCAGTTAAAAATACCATTGCAAGACAGGCAAATCGATATAGTTTCTCAAAATATGTTTTTCAGATTTCGCTTAATTTTTGATCATACTTACTTGAGAGAATAATAACTCAAAAGTCATTATGCTATTTTATAAAAGTACAGTTTACGGACAAATTGACAGCGGTTAGGATTTTTTTTTTAGTGAATTTCCACTGGAAAATGAGTTATTGGTTGTGTGTGTGTGTGTGTGTGTGTGTGTGTGTGTGTGTGTGTGTGTGTGTGTGTGTGTGTGTGTGTGTGTGTGTGTGTGTGTGTGTGTGTGTGTGTGTGTGTGTGTGTGTGTGTGTGTGTGCGTGTGTGCGTGTGTGCGTGTGTGCGTGTGTGAGTGTGTGTGCGCGCGCGTGCGCGTGTGTATCCATTTTAGTCCGATTTGATTTAAACTTGGCACAAAAAGATTTTGGTAATACGTTTGACAAGTTCTCTAACTAGCAAAATTTCTTTAACAGCTTAAAAATTGCAGTCAATTCAAAAATTTAAAAGTTCATATTTTCGCTTTATAATTAAAAAAAATCTGATTTCATAATTGTAACCAGCGTTAAAAACTGCATTTAATTAGCACTTTGAATTTTCAAAATCCGTTGAAATAGCGGTCAAGGTTCATTTGGGTATTTTCAATGCAATTTAAAATTCTAAAGTTCAAAAAGTATATGCAGATTTTAAGGATGTATATGGTGATAAAATTAGAGTTTTAAAAAAAATTAGGTAAGATAAAATTACTTTTGGAAAGTCATTTCCAAAACGTTAGCGAGACAGATGCGTGCCGCGTTTATTTCATTCACTCCCAAAAGTTTTTGTTTCTAATTTGCTTCGATTGACTTGAGTTACGAGTTATGTAGTCCTATTTGTGTTATACATGACCAAAATTTGAGCAAAATCCAATTAACCGATTTAAAGAAATTTGCTATTGTTTTCAGAAATAGTTACATAAATAAATATTTTCTGGATATAGCAACCAACATGTGTACTTTTTTAGCAATAATTTTATTAAAATCGTTTCAGTCAGAAAAATGAAAAAATCTAATTATTAACAGTTCTTTTGAAAGAAAAAATACTTTAAAATATCTTATTTGAAAAATAAAAAATGGTTCATGAATGACAAACCAGAATTACGTGACAAAATTTTATAAAAATCGATCAAATAGGTTACAGACGGACAAATACCGAAGTGAAAACCCTTTTTGGTTCAGGAGACTTGAAATCGGATATATCAGTCAGAATGTAAAGATCTACATTTTTCACGTGTGAAAAAGTAAAATATATTTCTAACCTTAAAGTTGTAAAATTGATTTTATAATGGCGGTTGCGATTGCCTATGCAGAGCAGAACGTGCAAAGACAAAATACGTGGACGTCATCTCAATCAGTTGCAGCCGGGCTTACCTATATTTAATAATCCGTTCACTGAGTTTTCGTTGGATTCAATTTATTTCCCCTTCAAGTACAACTTGCAACGTATTTCTTAAAGTAATAGTGCTGGCGTAGTCAAGCCCAGAGTTTATAGTTTTAGACATTTTTAGTGAATTTTCAAGGGAATATTAAACTACTGTATTCCCGGCCATTCAGTGTGTGTGTGTGTGTGTGTGTGTGTGTGTGTGTGTGTGTGTGTGTGTGTGTGTGTGTGTGTGTGTGTGTGTGTGTGTGTGTGTGTGTGTGTGTGTGTGTGTGTGTGTGTGTGTGTGTGTGTGTGTGTGTGTGTGTGTGTGTGTGTGTGTGTGTGTGTGTGTGTGTGTGTGTGTGTGTGTGTGTGTGTGTGTGTGTGTTGACACTTTATTGTTAAGTAGGGCCAAGGTCAATAGTTTTAGCCATTT